>JAUPMV010000017.1:5821796-7049434 GCA_030848855.1 Branchinecta sandiegonensis | reverse complement strand
GTCCTAGTCTGCACTGACATAGCTCCGTGAGTCCAATTTTTTTTTTTTTTTTTTAGCACTACCGGAACCCTAGCCCATAGGCATCTGTGTCCGTGAGCTGGTCATTTTCAGCCAAATAGTTGTTGGTACCGGTACATTAGCTCTCAATATATGGGTTCCGGTAGTGGATTTTTTCCCATGTTATTTTCTCTAAGTCAGTGAAAATCCCGGCATCCTAGCTCTCATTAAAATATTCCGCGAGTTTTATAATTCCACGTAGACACTAGCGGAACAGAAGCTCCACTTATACAGTTTCCGGTATAAACTACCGGCTCCCTAGCTTCTGAGTACACAATTCCGTGAGGCTGCCGGACGAGAAGCTGGTGCGATGAAGTTTCCGTGAGCTATTTCCACTTACTACCGGAACGGGAGCCAGCACATACAAGTTTCCGTTAGTTAATGACGTCAGATCCCGGAATCGCAGCACTTATGGTTTGGTTTCCGTGAGAACTATTGGTTCCGTAGCCCGCAGGACAAGAAGTACGGCTCCCGGTTCCCTAGACAGTGCCCGCGGTGAATAGCCAACTAGTTAGCTACTGTAAGAAATTCCCTGTAGGAAAAGTAGGCGTTGCCGACTATTTGGCTACGAAATATTCGTATAGTATTTTTGTTTGTTTTCGTATAAATTTCGTATAAGAAATCCCTTGTTGCCGACTAGTTGGCTTACAATAAGAAATAAAATTAAAACACTTACAGCAGTTGGACAACTTATACAGAGGTTCAACAATAATGTTAGCACGAATGGAAGAGCATTCTTCTACAATAGGTTATTTCTGTAGATACGCAATGTTTTCGGGTCTCTTTGTTTGTTTGTTTTCCTCTTATTATAGTATTTCCTTCTTCTTTTCTTTCTTTTTCCTCTATCCCTGGTGCTTTTTAATGAAACATAAAATTATTATTATTGTTTAGTCCCTCCTTCGAATCTCTAATCGATTTCAGACATTTTTTTTTACTTCTACCGAATTTCCGGTTTTGGCCGGAATCCCTGCCGAACTGCTCATCGGTCAAAGAAATAAAGTTCAAAAATTAATTCAGCATGTCTTCTTTCTTACCCTTATACCGCACCTCTAACTGACTTAAAAAATATTTACTTCCGTCAAATTTCCGGTTTTTGGCCCAATTCAGGGCTAACAACTTGTCCGGCAAGAATATATAGTTCACGAATGGATTCAGCAGGTCTCTTTGACCCTAACGAGAGATTGCGAAAACGGATATTGCTACACGATCTTCACGGGATCGTAACACAAAAATTTAACATTGGGAGGTATAGGACTTTCAACTTTGAAATTAAATTATCGGCCTTTGATCATCATTCTGAGCCAGGGACTTGCTGCAAAAGTTAATTGGGCCAGGGGCGTCACGACTGGGCGGGGCGCCCCCCCCCCCAATGTTGTCGGCCAGTCGGTAAAAAATAACCGAGTCGGCGTGAAGCACCGCGATTTTTCCTCAAAACACCTGATTTTTTTTTACGAAAACAGTCGATTTTTCTGAAAATCAGTCGATTTTTTTTCAAAACTGTCATTTTTCTTAAAAATAGTAGTTTTTTTCTGCAAAAACAGTCGGAAAAATTTACCAGCCAGTCGGTAAATCCCATGCCCCCCCCCCCCCCAAACATTTTGGCTGGTAACGCCTCTGAATTGGGCTATTCCTTAATCGTATAATTCCATTTTTGCAAAGGAGTCTCCATGGAAGTAAGAGCTTGAAGGCTTCAAAGTTTGAACACAAAAACAGAGACTCAAATCCTATTGGTCAGTTATGACATGTCATTAAAAAACCAACCAATAGGAAGCAGGAATCGTTTCAGTAGTGAAAGTTTGAAGCCTTCAAACTCACATTTCTGATCAAAATTTTCTATAAAGCTATTACTATGCAATTAGAAAATAACAGGGAATCCTTTCCAGCTATTTACAGGCTTATAATAGCAAGAATAAATAAGGGAAGAATAAATATTTATTCTTGATAATAGTAATAATACTCACAATGATAAATTACTCTTTTTCTACTCCCATCCGTTTTCGTTGGGTAGGCTGCTTTACACCTATCTTTAATCGACTTCAGAAACATAAGTTAGCTCTGCCAAATTTCAGGTTCTGGCTGGATTCCGGGCGAACTACTTCTCCGGCAAGTGGATTCGGCAAGTCTCCTTTATCGCCCCTTAATCTGAAACCCCTCCCCACTCCTAAATATAGAGCTACAAGACCCAACCACGAACTTCACCTGTACTTTAACTCAAAGGATCCTCAGACCGAGATTGAACAAAATATCCCAGCCCATTCGAGAATTATCGTGCGAACAGACGGACGGACAAACTGAAGTTTTACATATCCCGTCACTAACCATTTAGGAACCCAAAAAGCCGGTAGATACCATGAGGTAGACATTTGTGTATGCGAGGTGAGCAAGTCTGAATCTCTGAGGTTGTACGCTGGGGCAAAAGAGACATGGGGGGAGGAAATTTGTTCTAAGGCAGGGTTAAGTAGGGAAGAGTTGGGTTTGACAGTAAGTATGAGGGCTGATGGATTACCGCTTGGTGCAAGAAGAAAGTACATGGGGAAAAAGAGGAAAGATCAGGTCCTTACTATACTACTTCTGCCGTTTGTGTGGAGAAATTAATGAGGATGTATGCCATCTTTTGTGTGACTGCAGAGAGTTACAGGGACTAAGGGAAGAGATTTTTGGGGTATGGGGAATAGATAAGAAATGGATTATTAAAATGATGGGAAGCGAAGATTTTAAAGGAATAAGAAATGTCGGGGAGTTCCTCAAGTTAGCTTTTAAACACCAGAAAGATTTCTTTTGATGATGAAATTGTGTAAATCTGAAGAAAATTGGACCATTTCCTCCGTAGATGCCCGAAGCTTTCTGATTTAAGAAAAATTTATCAAGATGGTGTAATTTTGTCACTTCCCAAAACTTTGAGTAATACTAACCCTAATGTTATTACTCGAGTGGGCGTGTATATGGATAAATGTTTAGAATTAAGAAGGAGTCTGATTGTTTAAGTTATATTTTTTTTTTCGTTTTTTTTTTTAAATACACTGATCTATCTATCTATCTATCTATCTATAGTGTGCATAGCGGTATTAAGAGTGTGTTAATACCGTTTTTGCTGGCTTTCATTTGCAAAAAAATCATTCATACATTCATCTAAAAAAGGTCTACTCCATTTGAAGTTTGGATAGTTGTCGTTTATATGGCAAGATGCGAATGCAATGAAGGAGAACTGCTGAAGCCGCAGGGAAGTCCGTTAACTAGGCTACTTTCTCAGAAAGATTCTAAGCAAAATTCAATTAACTGACCATTTTCTATTAATTACATGCGTTTATTCACTACTTCGCATAAAAATACTCTTTGGCAAAACAGGCACAAAACTAAGGACCAAAGTTCCCAGCATTTAAAAAATGGCAAAACATTCAACGGACGCAACAAATAAAACGACAGGGTCTAAGGCTGATTGCATAGTTTCATTCGACTAGAACCGTATCACCTTATCCTGACACTTGTCGATAACATACTGGGTGAAACGCTTCAGGAACTTGGGGTATTCACGCTTGTAGACTGCGCGGAGTGCAGAGGTGGGGGCCCAGCCGCCGGGATTCACTAGAAAAAAGTTTCTTATAACTTCCACCTTTTAGTATTTTTTCCTGTGTTTACCTTTACGCTTATGACCGTTTAAAGGAACAGAAAACTTGACTCAAACTTGACTCGGGGAGCTAGCTGACTTATCGGGAAAAATACCCCGAGTCGATATTGAGAGTAAGAAAAATTCTCGTTACGACCATTGCAGTTTCCGGGCAGTTTCCGAGAATTCGACTTTTGAGTTAGTAGAAAAAAAAGCAAAAGGTTTGTGTGCCAGGAGTAGGAATCGAAAGCACGACCTTTTGACTGCTATCCCGATGTGTTAGTCAACAAGGCCAAAGGCGAACTTTTAAAGTGCATAATTACAGTGCATAAGGGGCAAGGGCCTGCCAGCTAGCTTTGGGAACACTAAGGAGGGGGTTCGAGATAACGAAGAAGGGGGGTCCTTTCAACAATAAGTCCATGTATCTTTATCTAAGCCCCCCAGGTCGGTTTAATGGCCGAAAGTTGCGTAGTCAAGTTTTCTGTGCCTTTAAAGTAGGCTACGGATCAATACCTACATCTTTGTCGGCTCGGGAGGTTCATCAAGAAGGCTATGTGTAGTTTATTTTGGATTTAATCTACAGATATGGCTGCTTGAGTATTTTAAAGTGTTTAATTAAAATGAAAATTAATTTAAATGATAGAACTGAATGGAAAAGTTTTTAAAACTAGGTAGGAGATGATGAAAAATGGTTTTTATAGGATATAGGCTAGTACCCTCAGAGAAAAAAGTAAAAGCATTTTAGATTAGACGAGAATGTTTGATGGGAAAATAAGAGTTTGAAAATAGAAGGTATTTTTTTTACTAGAGTTTGGAAAGTAAAAAAATAAAGTTTTTATCTCATGATGAAAGTGTAAGTGACGTTAAAGCAGGGTAAACTGTTAGGTAATTTTGGTCTTGACGTCACTGAGTTGGAGGTGCAGACGTAGCGACTGTTTTAGTTGAATATAAAACGGGAAAAAATGGAAAAAGAAGCTACGCGGGAAAAAAAGAAGAAGGCTATGGAGTATCGATAGCACCTTTTGGAGCAAGAATTTTTCTATTTTGGTGGTCAAGTTTGTGAGTGTGTTTTTTTATTTAATTTTGTTTTCCGCCAAGGCCCCACGTCCTTTTTTGGAATTAAATCATTCCTTCATTCATCATTCGCTGACCTGGGTCTAGAAAATAAAACCACACGCTAAAAGGACATTTTGGTAGAGTTGCACTGAAAAAAAAAATATCTCGCAGTATTTGCTACTGTTATTAATATTGTCTCTACTGAGATAAGATTATTTCTAATTCGGATTAATCTTATCCAAGTAGAGATAATATTAATCCCAGTAGCAAATACTGCAACTTTAATCCTTTTGTAATTTTGAGTCGAATTTTGAGAAAGTGCAGATTATGCAAAATAAAGCTCTTCGTATTTTAGGTGAACGTCTGAATTGTAGTGATACGGTTTATTGTTTCAAAGCACAAATCTTACTAGAAACGATCTTTTCGCTATGGAACGGAACGGAACGGAAAAAAACTTTCGCGAAAATACCATTACTTTCCATCTGCATTTAGCGCTTGCTTTGTAGCGCTTGTCCATTCTATCCATCCTTCCTGCTCTCCGACGCGGCTGCTGGGCGCAAAAGGTTTGAAAACTGAAAGCGCCGTGGTTAAAAATAGGAAAATTTAGCAAATAAAAAGAAGTCAAAAACAGAAGATCTCATATCCTTGTGTGTGAAAGAGTTGTCAGCGGACGTCAAAGATTCTGGAAAACGTTGCGCAGCGTAACAGGCAGAACTCGGCACGGATGAAAAAGCCCTAAACATTCTTAGGCACAAAACGGAACAATGTAGAAAGGTGGGGATTTTAGAAACTTAGGGTATATTATAAAAGGCAGAAAAATCAAGAGGGGTCCTTTAAGTCGTTATGTGTGTTACCGGTAGAAAAGATTTGTCAACACCAGATTGGAGTATTTGTATATAAGAGTCTAAACGGATTATGCCCATCGTATTTTCGAAATTTTTATGTTGATCATGCATATTACCACGAGTATGAGACAAGAAATGTGAGTTTGTTGGTGAATGAGATTGGAGAGTCGTCAAGAGGAGTGATTTGTGTGAGGAACTCGGGTGTGAAGGTACGGAATCATCTTCCGGAGAGAATCAGGGAGTCGGAGGTTGGGTGAAGAAAAAGAAATGATAAGGTTAAGACGAGAAATGTGTGTCATCGTTTGTAATAGGTGATGTCCGCACAGGACACGGTTGTGCCCTTCTTGGAAGCGTTCTGTTTGTTGTTCTGTTTAAGGAATGTTTAAATTAAAATGAACTGAACTGAAAACTGAATTGAATTCTCGGTGGAACTTTTTACAGTCTGGGCCCGGTGGTTACATGTTTTCATTGGAGC
Organism: Branchinecta sandiegonensis; assembly: GCA_030848855.1. Classification (NCBI taxonomy): domain Eukaryota; kingdom Metazoa; phylum Arthropoda; class Branchiopoda; order Anostraca; family Branchinectidae; genus Branchinecta; species Branchinecta sandiegonensis. The sequence goes on along the minus strand of JAUPMV010000017.1, from coordinate 7,043,397 downwards.
AAGTTTTGCGGTCGCGCTACGTTTGGCGAAACTTCAGTACACCTCAGTAAACCACATTCGGAACAGGTACAGCAGATGTATAGGTCTATTTGAACGTCACCTAGCTTTGAGCTTTCGCCGAAGAAAACACTACAACCCACACCAGGCAACTTTTATTTCAAAATACTCGCCGAAAATGCCTATTTCACGTCCAGTTTATCATATGCTAGCTGCATTTTGAAACATCGGCTCTTGATTTCCTTCAATTTCTTCTTTCAAAATTTGCATCTTTCCTAAGCGGCGCGGTATTTCACCCAGTGGGCTCAAACTAGACAGCATATCCCAGTGGAAGAATAACCATATTTAAAAGTCAACATTGAATAAAAACAATAAGTTTACTACAGACAGTTTATGACAGAAGAAAATAAAATACATGGATGTTAGCTGATATAAATTTTACCATTTTTCCTTTTTGCAATCCTATGTTTCCGCCCTTTCTGCTCTTGGTTTCCTTCTATTTTTTCTTTCAAAATTTGCATCTTTGCTAAGCGGCGCCGTATTTTAGTCAGTGCGTTCAAACTAAACAGCATATCCCAGTGGAAGAAGAAGCATATTTAAAAGCCAACAACAAATAAAAACAATAAGTTTACTACAAACGGTTTGTGACAAAAGAAAACTAAAATACATGGATGTTAGCTGATCTAAATTCTGCCATTTTTCCTTTTTCCAATCTTATGTTTCCGAAGTGCGTTGGTTTAACACGGAGTAGAGTCCCGGCCGCGCTTTGTTTGGCCCAAAACTGAACATGAAAATTATATATTATATTTGTTGTGTTTTATTTAATTCTTTTATTTTATTTTACATACTCCGCTTTTCAAATGGCGGGTCAGAAATAAATTACTTACTTAATTACAGTCAAGTGAAAACATTCACTAGTGTCCCACAACACGGCCTCGTTTGCCCACCCCCAAGGGCATTAAAGCGCAACTCTTATGCGAAATTATCTTTTATGACAAACTTGTTCAGAAACATAGTTTTTCGAAAATACCAACCCTAGCCCCATCGAATTAGTGATTTTCTTGTTGGCGCTTGTCGACTGTGTCCAGACTCCCTGCTCTCCATAGCGGAGGTTCAGCGCAAAATATTTTAAAACTGTAGGCGTCATGGTTGAAAAGTGTGAAAGGCGGAGCAAAGAAACACAAGATCTGTTGGCCTACCAAGTCTTCTAAATTAATAAAAAATTTGGAAGCTTTCGTTGCCCTCTATGTTGAAAGAACTGCCGATGGGCTTTCAAGATTCCGGCAAAGTTCGTGCTGTTTAACTGGCTAACTCGGCTCGGCCGAAAAAATCGCTAAAAAACTGGAGGTGCAAAACGAAACAATGGCGAAGGGTGGGTTCCAGGAACTTATAATCCCATTTCGGGACTAAGGATAATATAAAAGGCAGAATAAGTAGGGATCGACTGAAAGCAGGAAGGGAAGGGAACACGAGTAAAGCAGGAAGGCATACAAAAACCAGGAAGGGCATACAAAAGCGAGGAAGGGCATATTGAAACGAGGAAGGATGTCGCCAGAATTCAATGCTGCGAAAAACTGGAAGGCTGCACCATTCCTTCCTCTGTTTAGTATATTCTTTAAGGGGTCAGCAACTTTTCCTTCCTCGATTTAGTATCCCGACATGGGTAGGCCTTTTCATTTCTCGTTCTGACGGTAGGCGACTAAAATCTTCCGAGTCCAGCGAGGGGTCGGCAACTAAGATATTTCAAGACCACCATTTCTTTCCTCGTTTTAGTACCTTGAGAATACTAAAGCGAGGAAGGAAATTGGGAATTTTAAATTATTTTCCTTTGAGGGGTCGGCAACTATCAAAATTCATTGTTCACCGTTTCCTTCCTCGTTTTAGTGCTTTGAGGGGTCGGCAACTAGAATTCTCAGACCAGCGAGGGGTCGGGACTCGGCAACTAAGATATTTCAAGTCCATCATTTCCTTCCTCGTAGGGAACGGTGAACTAAGAATTCTGATAGTTGCCGACCTCTCAAAGAAGAATAACTTAAAATTTCCCCTTCCTGGTTTTAGTATGCCTTCTTGCTTTTCTCGTGTTCCCTTCCCTTCTTGCTTCTGGTCAATCCCCAATAAGCACGAGGGGTCAAGTTTCCTTACCGACGGCACAGTAAGTAATGTTGCAGGTGAGATCTCCCCTTGTTGCTGCTGACGGCGGATTCACACGAGGATCAAGATATGTCTGACAAACCATAGAGACGGTCAAACCAACCCGGATGAATTTGCCTTCGTTGGACTGAAAATAAACATAAAATGAACAGGAAAAACAAAATCGCTGCACTGTCAGAAGTTTCATAACAGATAACACGAGGATACGCGGTTTCAACAGATAACGCGTAACAGATAACACTTCGGATTTTATCTGTTGTGTTTGAAAACGTTATGCATGAAATGTTATGCATAACAAAATTTGTTAGGAAGAGCCAAAAAAGCATCTACTGACTTTATTCCTTATCGTCATGATGTCGGAAAACTCATCAGATACTTTTTGCCGGTTTTTCGGTTCTTCCTGATGGTAACGCTTATTATGCATAACATTTTGAAACACAGCATATAACATCCGAAGTGTTATCTGTTACGCATTATCTGTTGAAACCGCGCATCCTCGTGTTATCTGTTATGAAACTTCTGACAGTGTGGAATATCGTCATGGTGCACCCTTCACGCAAGACGCAGAAAATCAGCATATTACAAAACTGTGAAAGTTAACGTGCGACTTCTGCTCATTACCTTAAAGCACAACTCTTACTCAAAATGACGTTTTCACGATAAGATGGTCCAGAAATACCCTTCTCCGAAAATACCAAAACGTGCCCCGTGAAATTAGCGATTTTCTTGTTGTCGCTTGTCCCTTGTCTCACTCTGCAAAGCGGAGGTTAGATGCAAAATATTTGAGAGCTTTGCGCGCCGTGGTTAAACAGTCCCGATGAAAAATTTGTAGCCTGTGTAGTTGTATGATAGTTGTATGAAAAAGTTGCATGTATTGATATGTAATAGTAGAGATCATTTAATGTGCCTCATCAATTTAATGTGCCTCAGACTGGGTTAATCTTAAGCAGTAGTATTCAATAGCATCCTGTCTTGCTAATAGTAGCATGCAGTAGAATGCAGTAACACTGTAGCCTTGACATAGAAGCATGTAGTAGCATCAGTTCGTACTGCATGCTACTTTTTCGTACAACTTCATAGTACTATTTTGAGATAATTTTTTCACCGGGCTTGGAAAACCAAAGACGAGATAGACATGTCGGCCTAAACTCTTCAACTATATACGGGCGGCAGTGAACTGAAGCCGGAGCCACAGTTCCGTCGAAAAGGTTACTTCGCAAGTATCGGTAAGTTTTCAGACAGTAAAATGAAAAACAATTTTTGAAAGATCCTCACGCACTTATTTCAGCGGGCCTTGAAGCTTCCTGAGAAGTTGCGCTCTGCGATTTGAAAACTCGGCTCAGCCCTAAAAGCTCTATACAGCAATACACTGTAAAAAGTCTCTCTTTTATCGGACTTTAGGAGTTGTGCATCACCGATTTCGGACATTTTTATTCGTAGTTCGGAGAATCTAAATCCGAATTCAGATTATAACTCTCCGAATTCGAGATGATACTGCAGTATTTTGCATTCTAGCCTTCTAGTCCTGCATCGGATTATAGCTCTCCGATATGGGATTTTGATTCTCCGAATTACGAATAAAAATGTCCGAAGTCCGAAATCGGTGACGCACAACTACTAAAGTCCGATGAAGGAGAGACTTTTTACAGTGAAGATGCAAAATGAAACAATGGCGAAGGGCGGGAATTTATGAACCTTATAGTTCCATAGGGGAGCTAGGGCTCTGGTTACTGTTGGTTTCCTGGTTGGTGTTCTTATATTGTCTTGATCGCTTTTAATATCGATTCAAAGGATTAACGACAGGATTTCTAATCCCATTGGTGCCTGATTTGTTTTCTTTTCTCCCAATCCTTATCTAGAGACTTGTTGACATGGATTCTGACATGAAGGTTCCTCCTTTAGTATGTGCCCACTCTCCCTAACTTTACCTTAAATTCCAGCTTGGATCAACTGAAGGATTTTCGATCCTGTAGCATTGCTCAGCATTTCTTCGGGAATTTTTTGACGAAATGGAATTTTACAAAAAAAAATAACAACATCGTAACAGACATGACACGTGAAAATCTATACAGATTTGTTTGTGGATTCGACAGATTCAATTTGTGTGTCCACAAATTACCTTGTGGATAAATTCGGGAATTCTGTCGGTTGTTGGGTTGGTGTGATTCCCTCGACCATATCCTCTGGTCTGGCACTCCAAGACATACCATCCAGCCTCAATTCCTTCTTGCATGCTCCACTCCTTGTCAAGGTAGACTTTGAATTCTTCGACGGTGTTGCTAGATACCGTATCTTCGCTTACGGAGTTCCATAGATCAACAACCCTGTTGATGAGAAAGTGGTGGCGTTCCCTCTTCTGGGCGTTGACCTTTACTTGTTTCTTGGAATGACCTCTTATTCGCTGTGTCGGGTCGATGAGGAAGAAATCATGGGTCGGATTGTTTTGGATCAGTTTAAAGGTGTGAATCATGTAGAGATGGGCGAATCCGAATCCGGATTCGAATCCAGGATTCTTTCGATCGGATTCAAATCTTCGCTTGTCAGGCTGGATTCGGATTCGGATTACAAACCTTGAATCTTACGAATCCGCTCCAATTCCTACATTTTCCTAGTTTTGTGTACGCTGTGCTAAAGGTTAAATTCATTCCTGATTGCCGAGAGCTCGTTTGGTTTAGGCATCAGTACTTTTTTGTCAACTCCGATTTTTAAAATGTAACCTATGCGGTTTACATGATTGGATTTTTATGAAGGTTGGATTCGAATCCGGATCCGATTCTGGATTCGAATCCTCAGAATCAAATGGTGGATTCGAAATCGGACTCGTACCTAGCCCTAGATTCGGATTCGAATCCTTTCATGATCGGATTCGCCCATCTCTGGAATCATGTCTCCCCTTTTTCTTCGGCAGGTCATGCTGCATAGGCTCAGGGTCCGCAATCCCATCGGATAAGGAAGTTTTAGTTCGAGAAGTGACACAATTTCATCCCCGGGACTTTTTATATCGCTAGGTTCAACCTACCACTTAGGACCTATGTTACTGACCCACTCTACGTTCCTAATCGTTCCATCCATCCTGATTTCCTACAAGTGGTTGGCTCTCTTCGATGCGTCACAGGCTTCCAACTCCGATTCCCAAGAGTTCATTGGTAGAAAATATCGGTTTTGTAAGTTTGTTCGTAAAAACAGCGGGACGGAAAAGACAGCCGGGACGTAACAGGTCTTTTCAAAAATCCGGCGGCGTTAAAGGAGTCACGTATGGTAAAATGTTGGAATATTAACTGTAGCTACTGTGACTTGCACTTTAAGACTGTACAGTCCACTTTACAGTAGGATTTTCCACAGTTTATATCTTTATATCTTATCTCTCTTTATATCTTATAGCCACAGTGTATATCTTGCTATGTTGTAATTCAGTCTTTGTGTGTTTTGCGTATTTAGCTGATGTAGATCAATTGCGGTTGTTGTTTTGTTTTTTCTTTTTTCTATCCTTTTTTTCTTCTTTTCATACTCAATTTTGGACGAATTTTTTGTCATACAAATGGGTAATAAATATATCATCATCATCATCAGTAGGATTTTCACGTTTTCATTATTAAAGGACACCTGAACAATGAAACCATACTTGAACACACCATGGAGAATGCATTTACAGACATGGCTACGGAGAGCATTCTTCTCCTGAGCGTGACGTTTACAAAATAGGGATGTTGGTTTCTGGAGGTTTGCACATGCAGACTCCAAGACAAAAAGCGCAATTCATTCAAATCTTGTGCAGCGCTGGCCGGATCGCACTGGAATTTCTTCTAGATACACGTTTGGGCTTAACTGGTTAAAAAATATTCCAGAAGAAGGGTTGATTGGAGACATTTGTTCATTTCTAAAACTGTTCGGTACTGAAATAAGGACAGATGCAAAATGGAGCAAAAATCATAGCTTGCAAACCCTATTTCGTATTTGGATTGGGTTTTCTGCAGGCAGTGTTAACGGAAGTCATACAGATAGGGATGATACTTGGTACTCTTCATTCAGGTGTCCTTTAAATAAATACATAATACAGTAGAGGTAATGTTTATGTGAACGTCGCCTAACAATGAACGTTCGCCGACGAAACAAGACCAATGGTTTCGATGGGATCCCAATTTAATATTTGATCCAGACAGTAGGGTCTTGTAGATATCCGTCTTCGCCAGACTCCTTAAACATTTTTACTACTGAGCTTTAGAGACAGATTAAGGTCAGTGATGTTCTTCTGAAAACTGAAAACTCTGAAAACTGGTTGGAGTTAAAGCTGGTGCTGTGATTTCAATTTGGTTTTGTAGTCAGCTGTCTCTTCTTCTTCTTTCCAGCTAAGATGGATACTTGTCGCCTGCGTGTATGGGCGATTTGAAGTTCCGTACTTCGGTGATAAGACATTTTGAAACAGTGCATTTTCTGTTTGAACAAGCTTCCAGTCTGCGTTAGGAAGGCTGAAAACCTATTTACTTTTAACAGTACATAGAAAGGGTACCTGTTGGAAGATGAATAGGAAGGTGAACAGTGTGTGTGGGGGGAATCAGGGAGGGAGCGGGTAAATAATGTGACTAACAGGGTTGTTAACCAGTTTTTTATTGTAATGTGAAAAAAAGCACTCTGCAGACACCAAAAGGCTCATTAAGAGTGACTGTTTTTTTCTTGCTCATTTTGACAAACATGATGGATATAGACAAATCTGAACTGAAATTAAACAAGACTAAAGTGGACATACTGAAGAAGACAGTGGAAGTGGACAGAATGAAGTGGACAAACGAAAGTGGACAGACTACAGTAGACCGACTAAAGTGGACAGTGAAAGTGGACAGGTTGAAGTAGGCAGACTGAGTGAACAGACCGAAGTTGACAGACTGAAGTGGACGGACTGAAGTGGACAGACTGAAAATTATCACCAAATTGTTTGACGTTGTTTAAACGCAACTGCGTATGGTGTATTTTACGAGACGACAAATATTCGTTTTTTGGGATCCCAAAACGTAAGTTGAGGGATACCTATGACATCGTAAAAGTTGTCCGTCTGTCCGTCCGTCCGTCCGTCCGTCTGTAAGCACGATAACTCTCGAAGGGAATGAGATATTTTGATGAAACTTGGTGTGAGGATTCGTTGAGTCGGCGGACAAGTCGAGTTCGTACATGGGCTTTGTAGCCCTACATTTAGGGGTGGGGGAGGGGGGTCAAATTAAGGGGCAAACAAAACATTTTGAAACAGCTAATGTGATAGTCGATTATGGGGTAAGAAGACATGCTGAACACGATGGTGAAAACCATTTTGTAATCGGACAAGTAGTTCGCCCGGAATCCGGCCAAAACCGGAAAGTTTGTTAAAAGTAAGTTTTATTTGAAGTTGATTAGATGTTCGATTTAGAGGTAGGAAGACATGCTGAAGATGATGGTGAAAACCATTTTCTCGACGGACAAGTAGTTCGCCCGGAATCCGGCCCAAACCGGAAAGTTTGTTAAATTAAAAGTTTTATTTGGAGTTGATCAGATGTCCGATTTAGGGCAAGAAGACATGCTGAACTTTTATTTGAAAACAATTTTCTACCCGGACATGTAGTTCGCCCGGAATCCGGCCAAAACCGGAAAATTGTTAGAAGTTAAAGTTTTATTTCTAGCTGACTAGATAACCGATTTAGGGGTAAGAAGAGACGCTGAATCCGTGTGTGACAATCATATTTTACCCGGACATATAGTTCGACCGGAATCCGGCTGGAGTCGGAAAATTTGTTATAAGTTAAATTTCTATTTGAAGTTGATTAGATGCTCATTATTGGGGAAGAAGATACCCTGAGTTCGTTTTTGAGTTTTCTTTTTTCGCCGGACAAGTAGTTCTAGAGTTCGGCCGAAACCGGGAAATTGGCAGAAGTGGCAGGAACTTTTCGTCAAAACAGATATGACTTATACGGGTAAACACACATGCTGAATCCATATCTGAACTTGGTTTTCTCAGATGATTAGCTATTTGGCCTTAATCTGTTTCTGAATTTTAATTGTAAGAATGTTCAAGGATTCTGGCGATGACTGGATCTGGCTAAGACAAGACCCAGTTGTCTGGATCAGATACTGAATTTTTGGGATCCCATCGAAAAGTTTGGTCTTGTGTACTACCGTTGGGAATGCAAGAATCAAAGATCGACTGATTGATGATTGGAAGCTTTTAGCTGGCAGGCCGCCGGAACAGTGAAAACATACGTACCGGAAAATTGGAATGTTCGGTAGAATTGTTACACACGATCCACACATCATGAGCTTTTTCGCTGGGCTGTGTCGTGGCTTTTCGGATGTGCGACCAAAACAGAGCATCACGCTGAGTTGCCGGCCAAACACGTTTATGGATCTGTAGGACGACCGACGTGTCATCACTGATGCGTTCGAGCACGTTCAGCTGTTCAACTGTAGCTGAAAATAGTTGAGTTGTGAAAAACATAAATGAAAGAGAGATTAGGATTTCGGTAGGCTCTCAGTTTTCGCCCTGGATCAATCAAATCAATCAGATCGTTTACTGACAATCCAACTTCATAGCTTTCTTCGTCAAAAGATGCTAAATTACGCTGATCATTCAGTAATAAAATATATATATTACACTAATTATTCACTTTGTTAAAGTCTAACTGAAAAGCCGACTTATTTTTGCATCATTTAATTGAACACACTGCATTATTTGATTGTGCAAAGGGATTTTTTTTTATTTTTCACTATTTGCTCTAGAATGACGTTCAGAATGTCTACGGCCGTCCTCACAACGCAAATTTCTACTATGACGCGGAAAATTTGAATCTCAATCGAGACGTGCCTTTTCGGTGGCAAGAGATCGCCACGCGGAAGGTAGCTCACTGTCTGAACACTTATTTTTCGTATATCGCTTTCATCAAGCATACAACACAGTTACAAGCGCATAAATGTACCACAAATCCGAAAGGGAAATTCCACTATTTGAAAATCGATTATTCGGAGCAAGGAAGCAACGCATTTTGATCGGGTTTCCAAGCCTCTTTAAGTTAAACTTTAACAATCTCTGTAAAAAAGGGCACAAACGAGCTCATGAACCTTGAAGTTAATCATCGTCGCTGGAACACGTTGTGATCAGCACAAACAAGCTAATCCTGAGTAGATGGCCGCAACGGCGCAGCGCCATCTAACATCCCATCTAACATCAATCGTTTCAAAATGTTTGCAAAGGTGGCAATGAGAGAGATCCGGACGGATACAGGTGATAATGGCTTACGGAATCCCGGGAGCATCCAAAATCTACCATAATCATCTACTGCGTGGTATAACCTTTAGACAATGCAAAACGGATACGTCAGCTGCATTTTATTTAAGCTATATTTCGGCCTTTCTTGGCTTCAGGCTAAAGCTGGAAAATGGACTTGCGAAAAAACAATTAAAGATTCTTCCTTAAATATCTTATTTTGTGAATTTCTTCCTTAAAAACTGCTTGGAGTTAAAGCTGGTGATGTGATTCGATTTTGGACACGGCTGCTGAAATATAGCTCTAGCAAAATGTAGCTGACGTATCCGTTTTGAATTGTCAAATAGATTTGCAGTCAGCTTGGGCTGAAGGAATATCTATAAGCCTTGGAATTCGAACATATATACCGGTATGGACCCTGAGTTCAAACCCACGCGGAGGCGTTCGATTTCGACAAAAATCAGTGGTGCGATTCTGTAATGCTAGCCGCAGCCCACTGAGCAAACCCACCTACAGGAGGGGTATCCAACCTTAGACAAGATTTAAAATTTCCAGAGAAGTCTTTCCTTCAGAATAATCTAACTGGCTTAAAAAGGAACCAACAAATCTGACAACCATACTAAATTGAAGCTAGTTGAATGGTTTAAAATATTGGACAAATAAATATTGCTTCACAATTCCTAGTTAAACATATTTTTCTTTTCAAACAAGATCCCTTCATTCGAACCTTATCTCGATTGACTTAAAAATGATGAAAAATGTAGAGTTAGCAAAGTCAATAGCCGGGAATTCCCTTTTCAAAGCAGCTTCAAAACAAAGAAAAGGCACAGAACTTGAATATTTTTCGACACATGACTTTGAAAAAAGTCACTTGTTGCTTTTTGACTGTCAGGACAGCATGTACATTTCATTTTAACATTTTCGCGGCAAAAATCGAGGTAGTGTAAAAACGAGGTCAGGTACCCCTCCTGTAACTAAGTCCCACCCGAACAAAGAGGGAAAGATTTTAAATGGTTGCAAAATACCTGCTGCTGCACAGCCCGTTTTGCTGCAAAGATAATTTGCGTAGAATTTTGTACAGGCTTGCGCCTGTTTTTGGCTAACAATAATAATATTAGTTGCGTTTTTGAAGATACCATGGTATCTGTTACCACGGTAAGTGGATCTGCAATTAGTCGTTTTTGCAGTTACGTGGTATCTGTTACCACAGTTGCTCTGCAAAAACGACAATTGCCGAAATTGCACTTTCCGAAGTCATCCCAAAAGAAAACTGATATTCAGTCACATCACTAAGGGCCAAACTTCTTTCCAACCAATTTGACAAAATCATAGGCTCTGTTGTTGGTGATGATGAAAGTGAGATGACTTTTTCAGATACCAAGATAAGTTGCCACGGTCGAACCGTAGTGTACAAAATTCTACGCAAACCATCTTTGCAGCATTTGTGGCTAAACGGGCTGTGCAGCAGCAGGTCTTTTGCAACCATTAAAAATCTTTCCCTCTTTGTTCGGGTGGGACTTACCATACCTGAATATCAGATACCACGATAACGGCAAAAACGCCTTTTAACCGTGGTATCAGATACCACAGTAACTGCAAAAACGATTTTAGACCGTGGTATCAGATACCATGGTATCTGCAAAAAAACGCAACTATTAACAAAGAAAAAAGAGCTTCAGAGATCCCTCACTTACTTTCCCACTCAAGCCTAACTCCAGGGTCATAGAAATGTTCGCACATTTCCCTCGCGGTGACTCCCTTCACTGTGTGAACTGCTTTAAGTGGGTCGACTGCGAGGCCATCTATCTCCTCTTCTCGTTTGTACATACGCATTTCTCCATCTTCAGCAAATAAGGCCCAGACACCGTCCTCAACACTAGCATGGGCATACTGCAACTGCTCTAATGTCACTTTCTCTATCTGCAAAGAACAGGGGAAATAAGTCGCGTTTTTTGCCAAAAGAGATCAAAGGCCTCTCTCCCAAGTCCTCTGTCCTTTCTGCTAATATCACCCTTTTTGGCAGAGAGGAGTCAGGCGCCGTTCTCCTGAGCAGATAGAGGAGGGTTTTCGCGAGATCTCGGAAAGCGAACCGCATCGCGAAAACGGTGGGAAAGCGATTCCTGGAATAACTTTCCACTTTCCCGCTGGACTGATTGCGAAACACATGGAAAGCTGATATCGCCGAGAAAATGTTGAATTACAAACTTTTCGGATAAATATGGTTTACTTAAAGGACCTGTCTTACCTATAATACTAAAGCAACATACTTCCATAATCACTCCATATATTTCTAAAGCCGGAGACCCCAATTTTGTGCGTTACATTCTAACCCCTCTAACAAAACCACGCTGATTTTCTCACTCGCCGTGTTTTGCTACCTTCGATGTGTATCACGCTGTCGACGGTTGTCTGCGAGAAGTTTTTCCCTCAGAAAAACCGGTTATGCAAATTGTTCCCTGTTTTCGCTACAAGTCAACGGGTCTCGGAAAATGCTTAAAACAGAAAAACTATGGGTTATTTGCTGAAATCACAGCATAGTTTTAAAGCATTCAAATATTTTAAAATACTGCAAGTTGAAGAGTAATAGTGCGAGGGGTCCTTTAAGGGTTCATTGATTCTCATATTTTCCATCGAAGTCACCTTAATTACGATTGCCATTTTTTTATTTATTAGTGACACTTGCACTGTTTTTTCTCCACACCTTTGAAATTCCCGCCGAAACATTCAACTTCCCGCGGAGCTTTCCGCTAACCTCGTGGAATCACTTTCCGGGAAAGCTGCTTCGGTTGTCAAAGCGCGAAAATCTGGTTGGAAAGTTCGGCAACTTTATAAGTAGCGCGAAAACCATTGGAGAGTGATTCCGACTTTGCTTTCCAGCTCGCGAAAACCCTCCTCTAAGCGCGAGGTTTCCCATTTGCTTGGCCGCCTTCATTTCTTTGTTTGTTTATTATAACCCTCCTTCTGTAAACTCACCTCGGAGTTGCCGATCTCCTTCCTCTGCAGGCCTGGGCAGATAGGACAAAGGCCTTGGTCCGAAAACGGTCAAAAGAGCAGTGAGGAGTAAGCGCTTGGTTTCAGAAAAACGGGAAACATGCACCAACACCAGCAAAAATTTATTCCCTCCCGAATCTGAAAGGGAGTCCTTTCTGATGATGGTGATGATAATCGGAGCATTCCCCGTCTGTGAGGACTCGCGAGAATACGGGGAGTGAGTCCCCGGGACAAACAACAAGAGCTGTAAGCTCATATGGCACTTGCATGAGTCAAGATGATTTGATTGATCAAAAGTAAGTTTCGACTTTGCGGTTGAGATGCGCACTCTAAGGGAGCTGGAACTTCCTTTGTAAGCAAAACCCTTGAGGCAAAACTGCTAATGGGCTGATGGGCATCACGAAAATGCATATATTGCTTAAAAGTATTTTTTTTACTTTGCGGTCAAGATTGGAAGTAGCAATTTCTAAGCAAATGTTGTTGAGTCTCTAATATTCCAGCGAAGTTTCATCGTCCTAGCACATCTGGAAGTACCTTAACGCGCGATCACCGGAATCCCAGACCCCCCCCCCCCCCCCCTCCTCCAACTCCACCCACAATAATCGGAGCCAATCCGGTTCTGTAAATGATTAATCCAGAGCATCTGTTTGTCATTCCCACGAAGTTCGATCCAGATCAAACCAGTCTAAGCGGGTCAAGTATTTTCCGCCCTCCCCCCAATAGTTGCCGGATTCGGTCCGGAAATGAAAAAGGTCACCAGAGAAAAATGTCCTCTGTTTAATTATTAAATTTCACTCGAATCCGATCACCCGTTCCAAAGTTACGCATGACTCAAAATTCCGGATTCCCCTCCCTCAACTCCCCCCCCCCCAAGATTATCATATCGAGGATTTTTTTTATTCCAAGTCAGTTTGACCGGGTCCCTGATATGCCTTCCAAGTTTCGTCGTGAAAATCCCCCAAAAAACGGAATTCCGGGAAACCCCCTCCTCCCCCCCCCCCTCAAGTGTCCGGATCCAGTCAAATTATGTAAAAGATTTACATGGACCAGATGTTCGTTCTTCCCAGCAAGTTTCACTCCGATACCATCATTCTAACCGTTTCTCGAGATTTCCGGTCCCCCCTCCCCCCCAGCTCCCCCGCGGTGCACGTAGCCAATCCGATTCAGCAAATGACTTACCTAGAGCATCTGTTTGTTCTTCCCACAAAGTTCCATCCCGATCCCTCCGTTCTAAACGGGTCACATATTTCCCCCCCCCCCCCACAATAGTTGCCGGATCCGGTCCGGATATGAAAAAAGTCATCGGAGAAATGTCCTCTGTTCAATTCTTAAATTTCACTCGAACCCGATCAACCATTCCAAAATTACGCATGACTGAAAATTTCGGATTCCCCTCTCTCCACTCCCCCCACCATTATCTGATCGACAAAATTCTTATTTTGAAGTCAGTTTGATTGGGTCCCTGATATGCCTGCCAAGTTTCATCGTGAAAATCCCCAAAACCACCATCACCGGAATTCCGGGACCCCCCCCCCCCCCCATAAGTGTCCGGATCCAGTACAATGGTCTAACTAAAGGACTTATCTAGAGCAGATGCTTGTTCTTCCCAGCAAGTTTCACTCCGATCCCTCCATTCTAACCGTTTCTTGAAATTTCCGGCCTCCCTCCCCCCCTAACTCCCCCTGGCTACCGAATCCGGTCAAGACTTTAAACGGAACATTACAGATATATATTCTATTCAGTTAAGTTTCATTACAATCCGATCATCCGTTCGAAAGTTACACACTTCTCAATTTCCCGGATTCCCCTGCCCTCCACCCCCCCCCAAAATGGTCGGATCAGAAAACTGATTATTTATAAGTTTGTTTGGTCGGGTCTCTGATACGCCTGCCAAGTTTCATGGTCCTAGCACAACTGGAAGTACCCTAACTCGAAAAAGTGTGACAAAATGCCCTAAATTTTCAAGTTTCCAGCGCCCCCACTTCCCCGCATATCTTCGGATCGGGAAACTGATTATTTCCAGGTTAGTTTGGTCGGGTCCCTGATATTCCTGCCAAGTTTCATTGTCCTAGCTCATCTTGAAGTACCCTCACTCGAAAAAGTGTGGCAAAATGCCCTAAATTTTCAAGTTTCCAGCGCCCCAACTCCCCCGTATATGGTCGGATCGGGAAACATATTATTTCCAGGTTACTTTGGTCAGGTCCCTGATATTCCTGCCAAGTTTCATTGTCCTAGCTCATCTGAAAGTACCCTAACTCGAAAAAGTGTGACAAAATGCCCTAAATTTTCAAGTTTCCAGCGCCCCGCACTCCCCCGCATATGGTCGGATCGGGAAACTGATTATTTCCAGGTTAGTTTGGTCGGGTCCCTGATATGCCTGCCAAGTTTCATTGTCCTAGCACATCTGGAAGTACCCTAACTCGGATAAGTGGGACAAAAAACTCGGACCGACCGACAGACGGAATTGTGATCGGTATATGGCACTTGAGCCAGAGGCTGCAAGTGCCATAAAAACGCGGGGACTCATCAAGTGGAGTGCCGACCGATCTCAACTTCGGGGAAGGAAACAAACCTGTAATGATTACAGGTTTGTTTCCTTCCCCGAAGTTGAACCAGAGGATTGACAGCCTGACGAGGACCCTTGCCAAAAAGGGCCGAAATATCGCTGATGAAGAATCATAGCTGACGTACCCGTTGTAAACATTGTTTGAATAAGTGAGTTAAGGTACTTCCAGATGTGCTAGGACGATAAAACTTTGCTGGAGCATTAGAAACTTGACATCATTGGGTTAGAAATCGTCACTTCTCCGATCCGATCATCCCTTAAAGAGCTCATCTTAACCGCAAAATACAAAAAATTATACAAATTATTTTTTCACGATCGCCCTGAGTAGCCTAGATGATCCTTTTTGCCTCAAGTGTTTTGCTTAGAAATTAATTTTTAGCACCCTTAAAGTGCGCATCTTAATCGAAAAGTGAAAATTCTGACCCAGCCTTGCAAGTTTGGCGCATCTTAGCCAAAAAGGGGAAAAAAAATGCTTTTGACCGTCACTTCCATCTGACCCAGCCTTGCAAGTGTCATATGAGCTTCCAGCTCTTGTTCAGGGGCTGTGTTGTGTTTGATAATTTGTCATGGAAATTGCATGTAAATCCTAAAAGTACCCTAAGAACACAAGGCGATTTATCCCCTTGCTGCATACTGAATGGTGTCAGCAGAGGCGTCACTAGCCAAAATGTTTTTTTTTTGGGGGGGACGAGGAATTTACCGACTGGCTGGTAATTTTTACCGACTGTTTCTGTGGAAAAAACGACTGTTTTCGACAACAAAAATGACAGTTTTGAAAAAAATCGACTGATTTTCAGAAAAATCCACTGATTTTCAGAAAAACCGACTATTTTGACGAAAAACCGACCAATTTTCAAAAAAACCGATTGTTTTCATGGAAAAAAATCAACTGTTTTGAAGAAAACTCGCGGCGCTTCGACGTCGACTCGGTTATTTTTTACCGACTGGCCGACAGCATTGGGGGGGGGGGGGGGGCGTCCCCAGACGCAGTGAATCTTGGTGATTCTGATGTCATACCATCGCAGGAACTTGTGTATCTTGGATTACCTATTGGTACCTCCCTAAAGACTCGGAAATTACTTATCGCTCAAACTGAGCGTAAGATACGTAATGCGTATGCTGGTGCAGTTGGACCACAGCTTATTCTTGGTAAACGCCACCTTGGAAAAGTGTATAGTGCTGTTTCTCTCCCTCGTGTTCTATACTTGGTTCCATTCTGGGACATATTACCTCAATCAGATAAAATAACAAGAGCTGTAAGCTCATATGGCACTTGCATGTGTCAAGATGATTTGATTGATCAAAAGTAAGTTTCGACTTTGCGGTTGAGATGCGCGCTATAAGGGAGCTGGAACTTCATTTGTAAGCAAAACCCTTGAGGCAAAACTGCTAATGGGCTGATGGGCATCACGAAAATGCATATATTGCTTAAAAGTATTTTTTTTACTTTGCGGTCAAGATTGGTACTTTAAGGAATAATCGGATTTGGGAAGTAGCAATTTCTAAGCAAATGTTGTTGAGTCTCCAATATTCCAGCGAAGTTTCATCGTCCTAGCACATCTGGAAGTACCTTAACGCGCGATCACCGGAATCCCAGACCCCCCTCCCCCTCCTCCAACTCCACCCACAATAACCGGAGCCAATCCTGTTCTGTAAATGATTAATCCAGAGCATCTGTTTGTCATTCCCACGAAGTTCGATCCAGATCACACCAGTCTAAGCGGGTCAAGTATTTTCCGCCCTCCCCCCGATAATTGCCGGATTCGGTCCGGAAATGAAAAAAGGTCACAAGAGAAAAATGTCCTCTGTTTAATTATTAAATTTCACTCGAATCCGATCACCCGTTCCAAAGTTACGCATGACTCAATATTCCGGATTCCCCTCCCTCAACTCCCCCCCTCACAAGATTATCATATCGAGGATTTTTTTTTTATTCCAAGTCAGTTTGACCGGGTCCCTGATATGCCTTCCAAGTTTCGTCGTGAAAATCCCCCAAAAAACGGAATTCCGGGATACCCCTCCTCCCCCCCCCCCTCAAGCGTCCGGATCCAGTCAAATTATGTAAAAGATTTACATGGACCAGATGTTTGTTCTTCCCAGCAAGTTTCACTCCGATACCATCATTCTAACCGTTTCTCGAGATTTCCGGTCCACCCCCCCCCCCCCCCACCCCACCCAGCTCCCCCGCGGTGCACGTAGCCAATCCGATTCAGCAAATGACTTACCTAGAGCTTCTGTTTGTTCTTCCCACAAAGTTCCATCCCGATCCCTCCATTCTAAACGGGGCACGTATTTTCCGCCCCCCCCCCAATAGTTGCCGGATCCGGTCCGGATATGAAAAAAATCATCGGAGAAATGTCCTCTGTTGAATTATTAAATTTCACTCGAATCCGATCACCCATTCCAAAATTACGCATGACTGAAAATTTCGGATTCCCCTCCCTCCACTCCCCCCACCATTATCTGATCGACAAAATTTTTATTTTGAAGTCAGTTTGATTGGGTCCCTGATATGCCTGCCAAGTTTCATCGTGAAAATCCCCAAAACCACCATCACCGGAATTCCGGGACCCCCCCCCCCCCCGTAAGTGTCCGGATCAAGTACAATGGTCTAAAGGACTTATCTAGAGCAGATGCTTGTTCTTCCCAGCAAGTTTCACTCCGATCCCTCCATTCTAACCGTTTCTTGAAAATTCCGGTCTCCCCCCCCCCCCCCCAACTCCCCCCTGGCTACCGAATCCGGTCAAGACTTTAAACGGGACATTACAGATATATATTCTGTTCAGTTATGAAGTTTCATTACAATCCGATCATCCGTTCGAAAGTTACACACTTCTCAATTTCCCGGATTCCCCTGCGGATTCCCCTCCCTCCACTCCCCCACCATTATCTGATCGACAATATTTTTATTTTGAATTCAGTTTGACTGGGTCCCTGATATGCCTGCCAAGTTTCATCGTGAAAATCCAAAAAACCACCATCACCGGAATTCCGGGACACCCCCCCCCCCCCCCCATAAGTGTCCGGATCCAGTACAATGGTCTAAAGGACTTATCTAGAGCAGATGCTGGTTCTTCCCAGCAAGTTTCACTCCGATCCCTCCATTCTAACCGTTTCTTGAAATTTCCGGTCTCCCCCCCCCCCCAACTCCCCCCTGGCTACCGAATCCGGTCAAGACTTTAAACGGGACATTACAGATATATATTCTCTTCAGTTATGAAGTTTCATTACAATCCGATCATCCGTTCGAAAGTTACACACTTCTCAGTTTCCCGGATTCCCCTGCCCTCCACCCCCCCCCCCCAAAAATGGTCGGATCAGAAAACTGATTATTCCTAATTTTGTTTGGTCGGGTCTCTGATATGCCTGCCAAGTTTCATGGTCCTAGCACAACTGGAAGTACCCTAACTCGAAAAAGTGTGACAAAATGCCCTAAATTTTCAAGTTTCCAGCGCCCCGCACTCCCCCCCATATGGTCGGATCGGGAAACTGATTATTTCCAGGTTAGTTTGGTCGGGTCCGTGATATTCCTGCCAAGTTTCATTGTCCTAGCTCATCTGGAAGTACCCTCACTCGAAAAAGTGTGACAAAATGCCCTAAATTTTCAAGTTTCCAGCGCCCCAACTCCCCCGCATATGGTCGGATCGGGAAACTTATTATTTCCAGGTTACTTTGGTCAGGTCCCTGATATTCCTGCCAAGTTTCATTGTCCTAGCTCATCTGGAAGTACCCTAACTCGAAAAAGTGTGACAAAATGCCCTAAATTTTCAAGTTTCGAGCGCCCCCACTCCCCCGCATATGGTCGGATCGGGAAACTGATTATTTCCAGGTTCGTTTGGTCGGGTCCCTGATATTCCTGCCAAGTTTCATTGTCCTAGCTCATCTAGAAGTACCCTAACTCAGAAAAAAGTGACAAAATGCCCTAAATTTTCAAGTTTCCAGTGCCCCGCACTCCCCCGCATATGGTCGGATCGGGAAACTGATTATTTCCAGGTTAGTTTGGTCGGGTCCCTGATATGCCTGCCAAGTTTCATTGTCCTAGCACATCTGGAAGTACCCTAACTCGGATATGTGGGACAAAAAACTCGGACCGACCGACAGACCGACAGACGGAATTGTGATCGGTATATGGCACTTGAGCCAGAGGCTGCAAGTGCCATAAAAATTAGAAGGGCTTATTTCAAATATGCAAAGTTCCTCATTCGGTGCCGCCTTGGACAAGGACCGGAAGACTGCGGGAGAGATACAGCTTGCCCGATCCTCCTGATGCTGCGGATAAATTTTTTCTAAGATGTCAGAATATCCTTCGAACCACCCTTGGAAGGTTTTTTTTGTTCTAGTTCTGGTTCTGTTATTGTTATTTTTTCTTTTTATATTTTGGTTCATTATTAGGTTAATTTGTTAGAAGTTAGTTTCGTGTTATTTTGGTATGGTTTTATGTCTTTCCGTATATTACCTTTTCCTCTTCTTTGTATTTATACTCCGTCTTTCTCTTTGTGAGTGTATGACGGGTCATAAATAAATTATTATTATTATTATATACGGGTAAAAGTTTCTCGTGGTGTTGGTGCTATGAACAGACTCAAGAATTTGTATCTTTGATTCAGTCACACCTAGAGTATGCATCTATTATTTATTTAAATACTTTCAGATCTCATTTGTCTTTGGCTCCCAAAATTTCAGTGTGAAAGCTCAAAATTTTCCTTACAATACAAAATACCATCTGTGTAGGAAAAATATATTGTTTCAAAATGGTTGGAAGGAAGCCCATCCCGACTCAAAGGATTACTGATTGTTAATTTCAAATCATTAAATTTATTATTTGAGAATTTGGTTGTTTAATAGAGTGTGGATGGTTAGTTGTGATTGGTAAGAATGATTGTTTCGTGCCTGGTTGGTTTCTAGGCTTGGGACAAAACAGAGGGTGTCACTTTTTTCCTAATAAAAAAAAATACAGAAGGAGAAAAATAATTAAAAAATTAGAAGTCTTAGCCGGATCCCTAAGGTAAAGTTTGGTCTATTGCACAATGCTTTAGCTCACTCAGTTTTGACGCTATGATCCGAAGACTGACTTTTATCCCAGACCTCCACCCGCTCCCCTGTACGAATTCTTGCTTACTCATATCAAGCGTTTTGTCGTCTTTTTGCTGTGTTTTTTCTAGCTTTCAATCATTGAAGTTTTCTTGGCTACAGGCGTATTCTCGCCGTTCCCCGAGGACTCCTCAGGGAATCGAAGGGAACGGCGAGAATAGAGAGAGTCGCTCCAAGGGGACTCCGCCTACGGAAAACAAAGAGAACACGGGGAATGCTTCTAAAATGGATATTGTTCAGAAAAAAATATACAGTTGGCGAAATTAGTCGGGATACACTTTATTTTTGGTTTTGTTTATTCTGATTTTTTTTATTAATTTTACATGCACCAACATCAGCAAAAATTGATTCCTCTCCGAATCTGAAAGGGAGTCCTTTTTGATGATGGTGATAATAATGGGAGCATTCCCCGTCCGTAGGGACTCGCGAGAATACGGGGAGTGAGTCCCCGGGACAAACGAAAACGCGGGGACTCCTCAAGTGGAGTCCTCGGGGAACAGCGAGAATACGCCTTAGTCCTCTCCCCGTCGTAGTTAAAAATATCAACTTGCTACAAAAATGCAAACTCCACAAAGTCAAGAATCCCCCAAAATCCCCATGAATGGATGAATATGGAAAGCGAAAGTTCCCAAGAATCGTGTCAGGTTATGTAGATCTACCAACAGACAGGAAAGGCAGACGTTCGATCGATCGGCATTTTGTTTTATTTAATCCCTCCTCTCAGTGACACAAGTGTGGAGCCAGTTAATATATCCTGTTAATCCTAATTTAAAGCACAACTCTTACTAGAATGATCTTTTCACTATGAAATGGCTCAGAAAAAATGTTCTTCGAAAATATCATTACTTTCCACCTGAATTTAGCGGTTTTCTTGTTAGCGCTTGCCTGGCGCTTGCCGACTCTATCCAGCCTTCCTGCTCTCCGACGCGGCGGCTGGGAGCAAAACATTTGAAAACTGAATGCGCCGTGGTTAAAAGGTGGGAAAACTAAGCAAATAAAAGAGGTAAAAAACAGAAGATTCTCATATCATTATGTGTGAAAAAGTTGTCAACGGACGTTGAAAATTCCGGCAAATTTTGCGTTGTGTGACGGGCAAAACTCGGCACGACCGAAAAATCGCTAAAAATTCGTAGGGACAATAAGGAACAATGGAGAAAGGTAGGGATCTTAGAAGCTTATAATTCCATAAGGGAGCTAGGTATATTATAAAAGGTAGAATAACCAGGAGGAGTCCTTTACCTACTTCTTTGAACAAAATTAGTTTCTTCAAATTTTACAATAACTAAACTTACTTATTTGATAGTACAAAACGGATGCGCCAGCTGAATTTTATTAGAGCTATATTTCGGCCCTTCTTGGCAAGGGTCCTCTTCAGGCTCAAAGCCGCTCAAGTTGGAAAACGAACTTGTGGGGAAACTTGGTTTTGGTGGAAAAACAAACTTTTGATGATTCGCAGTCAGCTTGGGCTGAAGGAATATTTAAAGTTTAACCGAAAAGGGCTGGGATAGGACAATCTACTTACCCATCACTTATTCACTTAAATTGGCTTGAAGACCCGCTGAAAATGCGTTACTTTGTTGTTCCGCTATTCCCGAATAATCGATTTTCAAATGGTAGAATTTCAGGGTGATTTGTGGTACCTCTATGCGCTTGTATTTTTTCTGTATGCCTTATACGAGAAGGATTTATGACCTTATTTGTGTTCAGGCACTAAGCGATATTCACCAATCTTACCACTGCCCACTAAAAATCCGCGTTTTTGTTGAGATTAAAATTTCCCGCGTCATAGTAGAATTTACGCTGTGGGGACGGCCGCAGATATTCTGAACATCATAACTAGAGCATATAGTGGAAAATAAAAAAATCCCTTTGCAGAATCCAAATAATTCAGTGTATTAAATTAAATGACACGAAAATAAGTTTGCTTTTCAGTTAAACTTTAAACTCACTTAAAAATAAAGTTCGATAAAAAAGATTGAAACCTTATAATGTCAAATGGATTGTGAGACCAAAACAACAACAAAAGCTAAACAAAAAAGCTCAACCCGCACCGAGAGGTACACCTAGGGTGTACGCTTTTGTCATTTTTAACGCACTTATTGTTGGTCGACAACTGTAGCGCTTATGCTTGACGATTCAAGTGCTATTTTCAAACGTGAAAAAAGTTTTGGAAAAAATAAGTGGATTGAAACTGAACTGCAATAATGTGGTGGCACAGAACAATTACAAAAAACAGGGCTCGAATTCTTTTACCACAAGTGCTATAAAGATGTCATACCTCATCGGACAGCCGGTGAGAGATCGATTTTGCTGCAAGATTCACAGATGAGCTCCTGTGCTTCAAACGCTCAAAATAAAGCTGTTCTTGGTCTAATTTGTCCAGTCCAGCTTCGACGGCATCGAAGAATTCTTCTTCTCCTATCTGACTGTGAGGTCCCTCCTACAATTAATAACAGTCAATTCCAGATCCATGATTTCTCATAATGTTGCTATGTTGGTAAGCCCAGCATCATAAAACCTTACGCTTTGCATTACGCCCGGGCCCCACTTTGACTCTTCTCTAGTTCAGTTCAGTTCAGTTCAGTTTTATTAAAATCAAAATAAAGGAACAAAATAAATTTCGACCCCTACAAAGCTCCATGGCCCGTTACATAGGGGTTAATACGACAATAATTAACAAATGAACGAGTCTCTTAACTAATGGCACTAGACAGGTGCCATCCACTGTATAGTCATTTCGTTTAGTTTAGTCGGATATTTTTCTTTTCTATTTCTTTTCCTTTATTGTTTTTCATACAGTATGAAAAACGCTATAGTATGAAAAACGCTGAAAACGTAGGATAGTCAAGATGGAAGAATCCATATCTGCCATTTTGAAACGCATCTTTGGACCAATCACAAACCAGAGTCACTGACTTTAGCCAGTTTTGTTTACCTTTGAGTGATGATGGTGGTATTATGTCTTGAATTTCTTTGTTCCAAGTGTGACCAGGATGAAACGTAAAGAGTGGATAATAACCAAATTAACGAACCAAATTACGTACAGATGTCACTGAATGTGGCCCGGGCATTAGTCATGGGCTACGTAATATGCTAATTAAATTCACCTTTAAAGGACACCTCACACCACACAGAGCGTGTTCCATCCTTCTAATAATAGTAACTACTAGTTACTATTTTCGTTCTAACTTCATGAAAAGTTACTACGCTGAGCGTTCAACCCTCCCGAAATAGTAACTAAGAGTAACTATTTGCTTACCACGCTTGGTAGCGTAGTTAGCGTGGTAACTACGATATCTGTGACGTGATTGGCCGTTCAGCCGGCGGCACGATATTTCGCCGAAAACAGAAAAACTCTTTCCAGCCTTGATGCCAAAAAGCCAGGATCCGCGAGGTCATGTGTAGTAACTACGATAAGTAGGGTGGAATAACCTCACAGTGTTTCTGCTAAGATGTCTTGATGCAGTTGACTACTTTAAGACTTAGTATGCTTTCAGACAATTAGACAAGCTTCGGCGGTGTTTAGCCTATTTCCATGTCCCTTGCCATGAATGACAAACTTGGCAAAATTTGCATAACCGGTCTTCTGACCAATAAACTTCTCTGACACAATTATCGGGAGCCTGATACATCAAGTAAAGAAAACAAACTTGCCAAGCATGACAATCAGTGAAATGCAAATGGATATGGTGCACTAACGAAGTGTAGAATCTCGGAACGAAAATGGATGGAAATACTGCTGAAGTAGAATGAATATCACAAGCACGACGTGTCCTTTAAGGTTCAACCTAAACTTTAAATTACAAGTCGCAGTAGGTACTGTTTCTGTTCGAATATTCTAATGTACCTGAATCACTGAAACTGTCATAACCCCGGCTATTACAGACGTAACAGTGTTTCTGACCAATAACCCCCTCGGAAGAAGTAAGTGGGAGTCTGATACGCTCCGAATACAGCCAGACATAGAACAAGAGCTACGAGCTCATATGGCAATTGTTACGAGTAGGTGGTAGAAAAAAGTAGATGACAAACCAAAATACCCCGCCATCCAAAAATACGGTTCGGACCTAGAAATATGTCATCTACTTTCACTCACTTCTGAGCATTTCCGGCTTCGCCCCGGATCACCTAGGCCAAATGACTTTTCTACCTTCCAAGTTTCAACCCAAAAGATCCACTCGTTTGGTCCCTACACGTGCCACACGAATTCCGCCCGCCCCCTCCAACTTCCCCTACCGAGTCCGAATCTGGTTCGGACTACTATATGGATCGTCTGAAGTATTTTCTTTTTTCTTCTTTTTTTTTCACTCAAGTCTGAGAGTTTTCTCGGAACTTCCGGGAAGTCTCCCACACTCCCCCAGCGTGGTTGGACCCAGCTCGGAACCTAAAATATGTCATCTAGAGCATATGATCTCTGCGTTGTCAGTTTCATTAAAATCGCTCCACTTGTTTGACCCCTCTGCGAGCCAAAACATTTCCGCGAATCCCATCTAACTCCCCCCACTGTGCCTGAATACGAATCAGAAACATCAACGTCGCATCTCTAACATCTCCTATTCCCGTCCATCAAGTTCGACTGGGACCGGAACATAGCCTATCCGCAAATTTCCAGTTCCCACTTCACCCCAATCCCCTACCGTGGCCAGATCCGATCAGACACCAAATAACAAATCAAGGCCGCATTAACTTGGAGCTGTCCAACTTGCATCCCATTCTGTGCCCCCCTCATCCAACTCTCCCAACCGTGGCCGCATGTGGTTCCGACGAATGTTTTGCTTGTCTAGGTCACCCACAAAGTTTCACCCGAATCGGACCACCCGTTCGCAACCTACGGAAGCCAGTGAAGCCCTTAAGTCATTAATACGCCTGCAAAGTTTCGTCGTCCTTAGAATAGCTGTACCTATCCTAACTGGCGATCACCGGAATTCCGGAAAACACCCTCCAACTCCCCCCACAGGGCCCCGAATTGGTCTGGTTCTGTCAATTACGTATCTAGGGCTAATTCTTGTTCTTTCCACCAAGTTCCATCCCAATCCCTCAACTCTAAGCGTTTCACGAGATTTCCGGTACCTTCTTCACCCCCCCCCCCCCACATGTATCGGATTCAAGAAGGACTAGACATGGAACACCTGAGACGATAGCTCTTTCCACTTGCCAAGTTTCATTCAATTCTGATCACCCGTTCAAAAGTTAGGCGTGCCACCAGATTCCGGGCTCCCCATCCCTCCACTCCCCCCCATGGTGGTCAGATCGGAGACGAGAGACGATATCAATTCAGTCTGTTCGGCCTGACATGCCTTCCAAGTTTCGTTGCCTAGCACATCCAGAAGTACCGAACTAGCGGGATCATTGGAATTCCGACCCCCCCCCCCCCCCCCCCACAGTGCCCGAATCGGGTCCGGTTATGTCAACGATGTATCTAGAACTTGTGCTTGTTCTTCCCTCCAAGTTCCATCCCGATCCCTCCACTCTAAGTGTTTCCCAAGATTTCCGGTTCTCCCCCTCCACCTCCCCCCAAAGTCGTCGGATCCGGTCCGGATTTTAAGCGGGTCGTCTGAGACACGGGGTCTTTCCAAATATCAAGTTTCATTAAGATCCGATCACCGGTTCAAAAGTTATAAACACCTCTCGATTCCGGATTTCCCCTCCCTCCACTCCCCCCACGATGCTCGGAACGGGGAAGTGACTATTTCCAACTTAATCTTTTGAGGTACCTGATATACCTGCCAAGTTTCATCGTCCTAGCTTATGTGAAAGTGCCCAAACTAGTAAAACCTGGACAGACCGACCGACAGACCGACGGAAGGACAGAAATTGCGATCGCTATATGGCACTTGGCCGAAGGCAACAAGTACAGACGTAGAGTGAATGAGTTATATAGGTACGATTGGTCCTTTAAAGTTTAAGTGAAAAGCCAGCTTAATTTTATGATTTGAACATACTCCAATTATTCCGACTCTGCGAAGGGATTTTTAATTATTTAACCTGAGCATCTAGTTGTGAGGTCTAGAAAATGCGCCACTGGCCCGACAGGACAAGGTTCATTTGACGCGGAGAACTTGAATTTCAACAAAAGCATGCATTTCAATAGCTAACGAACCGAATCTCAGGAAATGTTCAGTTCAAGATTTTTAGATAACTTCTGAAGTTGATGATAAAACGTTGAAGCAGTCGTTTACTGTTGTAGTTGCTAAATATTTCAAGCACAGAGGTATGAGCACATAGAGGTACCAATGGAGCCGAAAGAAAAAGTTCATTCGATGAAAATCGATTATATGAAAAGTGAAGCAACTGCGCAAGGCATTTGCGTCGAGTCTTCAAGCCTATTTAAGTGATAAGTGATGGGTAACCAGACTGTCGTGTCTCAGTCCTGTTAGGTTAAACTTTAAGACTAGGATTAGTTCAGATTTCGAAAACACTGTTGTAAAAATAGTTGCAAACAAATATTTTTTCTTTTAGCCAACTTCAGTCTTTTAGCATCTTCGGAATCAACGAGAAAGAACTTCTGTTTATTCGTTCTTTCTTCAATTTCCATCGCCTCATATTCTGTTCCCTATTTGTACTGTCACATGATCCACAACGGCCGACGTCACTTAATGATTTTGCTTTAAGGCGCAATATTCGCTAATTTCTCTTCTAGCAAATCTAGTCCTTATAAGACTTCTGCGAAGGCCTTGACGACCAGACCTTTAGGCATACTTTGTACGTACGTTCCCCTTTCAAAGAAAGGCCACCTATCTAGAAACGCGATCCCTACCTCAAAATCCGGCCCGCCGAGAACGAGCTTTGGTCTATGCTTCTTCACTTCCTGTAGAGAACTTCGATATAATTCCTCCACCCGTTTCCTCCTTTCCATTTCCTTATCCAGCTTCTTTTTCCACGCCTCTTCACGTTGACTTATGAGCTCGAGACAGTGTTGCAATGTCGTCAAAACGCCCGCCGTCGTGGATTTGAACGTTAGGGCTTCGCCTCGAAAATCTAGAGCAGTGGCGGCATTGGAGGCCAGAAATTCCTTCACGGCAGGATCAACAGCTGAAGCTTGGAACCCTGTAAAAGGAGAGTTGGAGATCAGAGAAACGTTATTTTTATTATTATTTTCATTTATCTAAATTCTTCAAAGTGAAGTCAGGGACCCACAAATTTCCTGTAATTACTCGCCATTCAGGGGGCTTGTCAATAAGAGATTTCTGATGCGCTCTTGACCGAGCGTCAGATAGTTCGAGAAACACCCACGGGGATAAGATACCCGACTATCCAGATAGACAAAATTTTCCGCAGCTGTTGTGCTGAACTAGGAATATTTCTCTGTAATGGAAGAGTATCCCGGATCTTTTGTCCTAGCTTAGGTACCTGGTGGCATACTAAATAGTCCTGACTGAAGATGGCTATCTAAATCTATCCGAGCAAGAACGCCGATTCGACCCAAGCGGAATTTTTGGAAACTAGGTGAGGCTCGGGCAACATATCAACATAGAAGCATGGGAAATGACAAGCCCCCTGAACGGCGAGTCATTACAGGAAATTTATGGGTCCCTGGTGAAGTGTAAATCTAAAATTCAAGACAAGAACACGTCAGTCAAATCACAAACATTAGAATATATATAAAACAACTGACCAAGACTACAGTCACATTAGCCTACTTTTCAAAAACAAAAGATAGAAAAAAGAACAAAATAGAACTATCTTAGTAATAATAACTTTATTGCTTCGAAAGCCCATGACAATATAACAAAACAGACAACAAAATCACTGATAAGCTGCTAAACATCACAAAATTGCGTAATTCAACTCCAACAAGACCGGAGGTTTCGATGGGATCCCAAACATTTAATATCTGATCCAGACAATTGGGTATTGTAGAGATCCAGTCTTCGTCCGACTCCTTGAGCACTTTACTAATAAAATTTAGAAACAGATTAAGGCAAATGGTAATCATATGAGAAGACCAAGTTCAAATATGGATTCAGCATGTGTGTTTACCCTATAGCCTGCGTCATATCTACTTTGACGGAAGTGCCTGCCTTACTTCTGCCAAATTTCCGGTTTCGACCGGATTCCGGGCGAACTACTTGTCTTGCAAAAACTGAAGTTCAAAAAACGGATCAGCGTATCTCCTCACCCCTGTGTCGAACCTCTAATCAAAATCCTATAAAACTTCAACTTTTAACGAATTTTCCGATTTCAGCCGGATTCGTGGCGAACTGTGTATCCAGTAATATTGTCATACACGAGTTGAGCATTTCTTCTCATCCGTAAATCGAACACCTAATGAAATTCATAGAAAATTTTACTTTTAAAAAATTTTCCGGTTTTGGCCGGATTCCGGGCGCTCTACTTGTCCGACGAGAAACTAATTTTAATATTCGGATTCAGCATGTTTCCCAATCCTTAAACCTTTTAATTTTCCTTAAAACTTTTAATTTTGACAAATTTTTCGTTTTTTGTCGGATTCCGGATTGTGGAGAAAGGGTGTTCTTGCAGCATTTCGTTGAAGCCAAGACTCACTGTCCCAAAACTGCTCACACGAACTCACAGCAGTCCATCGCTGGAGCAACTTCATCGCAAGTGATAAGTTCACGGAGGTGACAATACTACAAGTCGCACAGCTATGTTCGAAAATACGGAGGAACGAAATACGGATCGCGGACGCCGTGCTCAGTGTTGCCACCCGTCGCAGAATTTGCGATTTGAGACAAGACTCTCGACTACTTTGAGCGCATTCCACCCTACTTACCGTAGTTACTACGCAGGACGTCACGAATTCTGACTTTTTGCCGTCAAGGCCGGAACGATTTTTCTATTTTCAAGCAGAATGTCATGCCACGGGCGAATCCGACTAATCACGTTACAGAGATGCGTAGTAACCACGCTTACTACGCTCCCGAGCATGGTAAGCAAATAGTTACTATTAGTTACTATTTCGAGAAGGTTGGAACGGCCAGCGTCGTAACTTTTTACGAGGTTGGAACGAAAATAGTTACTACTGTTAGAAGGGTGGAACACGCTCTTTGTCAAAGCGAGACAGAATTCTACGAACGGTTGTAAATACAAAATGAAGCAAAAAAGCTGAGGCATATTATTATCAACATGACAAAGCGAGAAAAAGGACCCGATTTTGTAGGCACCAGAATGTCACAGATTTTTGCGGCCAAACGTCACAAGATCCGTCAGAGAGGCAAAGCTGGCGGCGGAGTAAGTAGCTACACTGTAAAAAGGTTCTCCGAGCAAGGATTAAAGTTAACTGCAGTATTTGCTACTGGGATTAATCTTATCTCTACTGGGATAAGATTAATCCGAATTAGAGATGATGTTATCTCAACCCGATGAAAAATTTATCTCAGAATAGTACTAAGAAGTAGTACGAAAAAGTTGCATGCAGTACTAACGATGCTACTACATGCTTCTACTTCAAGGCTACCGTGTTACTGCATACTACTATATGGTACTATTAGCAAGACTGGATGTCACTATGGCAAGACAGGATGCTACTGGATACTACTTCATAAGATTGGATCAGTCTGAGGAACATTAAATTATACTTATTCAAACAATGTTTGCAACGGGTACGTCAGCTACGATTCTTCATCAGCGATATTTCGGCCCTTTTTGGCAAGGGTCCTCGTCAAGCATTAACCGAGATACAGGCGAGTACTCCCTACCGGAAACGTGGAACGGGGTTATTAAGGGAAGAAAATTTAAGCCTCAGTCCCTAATTAACAACAAAACCGAAGTTGATCAAAATGCAGAAAAAAATGTTTCTTGCCGTCGCCCCAATCGTGCAGCAAAAACAGCAGCAGTGTCAAAAATTAAATCTCAGCACTAGTTTTTCCGTGCAGTCATTATTCAAAGTAATAGATACAGACGAGTACTCGATAATAGAAACGTAGAACGAGGTTATTAATAAAATAATATTTAAGTTTTCAGTCCCTTATTAATAAAAACAAGAGCTGTAAGCTCATATGGCACTTGCATGTGTCAAGATGATTTGATTGATCAAGAGTAAGTTTCGACTTTGCGGTTGAGATGCGCGCTATAAGGGAGCTGGAACTTCATTTGTAAGCAAAACCCTTGAGGCAAAACTGCTAATGGGCTGATGGGCATCACGAAATCATATATTGCTTAAAAGTATTTTTTTTACTTTGCGGTCAAGATTGGTACTTTAAGGAATAATCGGATTTGGGAAGTAGCAATTTCTAAGCAAATGTTGTTGAGTCTCCAATATTCCAGCGAAGTTTCATCGTCCTAGCACATCAGGAAGTACCTTAACGCGCGATCACCGGAATCCCAGACCCCCCTCCCCCTCCTCCAACTCCACCCATAATAACCGGAGCCAATCCTGTTCTGTAAATGATTAATCCAGAGCATCTGTTTGTCATTCCCAGGAAGTTCGATCCAGATCACACCAGTATAAGCGGGTCAAGTATTTTCCGCCCTCCCCCCGATAATTGCCGGATTCGGTCCGGAAATGAAAAATGTCACAAGAGAAAAATGTCCTCTGTTTAATTATTAAATTTCACTCGAATCCGATCACCCGTTCCAAAGTTACGCATGACTCAATATTCCGGATTCCCCTCCCTCAACTCCCCCCCCCCAAGATTATCATATCGAGGATTTTTTTTTTATTCCAAGTCAGTTTGACCGGGTCCCTGATATGCCTTCCAAGTTTCGTCGTGAAAATCCCCCAAAAACGGAATTCCGGGAGACCCCTCCCCCCCCTTCAAGTGTCCGGATCCAGTCAAATTATGTAAAAGATTTATCCAGATGTTTGTTCTTCCCAGCAAGTTTCACTCCGATACCATCATTCTAACCGTTTCTCGAGATTTCCGGTCCACCCCCCCCCCCCCCCCACCCCACCCAGCTCCCCCGCGGTGCACGTAGCCAATCCGATTCAGCAAATGACTTACCTAGAGCATCTGTTTGTTCTTCCCACAAAGTTCCATCCCGATCCCTCCATTCTAAACGGGGCACGTATTTCCCCCCCCCCCCCCAATAGTTGCCGGATCCGGTCCGGATATGAAAAAAATCATCGGAGAAATGTCCTCTGTTGAATTCTTAAATTTCACTCGAATCCGATCAACCATTCCAAAATTACGCATGACTGAAAATTTCGGATTCCCCTCCCTCCACTCCCCCCACCATTATCTGATCGACAAAATTTTTATTTTGAAGTCAGTTTGATTGGGTCCCTGATATGCCTGCCAAGTTTCATCGTGAAAATCCCCAAAACCACCATCACCGGAATTCCGGGACCCCCCCCCCCCCCCATAAGTGTCCGGATCAAGTACAATGGCCTAAAGAACTTATCTAGAGCAGATGCTTGTTCTTCCCAGCAAGTTTCACTCCGATCCCTCCATTCTAACCGTTTCTTGAAATTTCCGGTCTCCCCCCCCCCCCAACTCCCCCCTGGCTACCGAATCCGGTCAAGACTTCAAACGGGACATTACAGATATATATTCTGTTCAGTTATGAAGTTTCATTACAATCCGATCATCCGTTCGAAAGTTACACACTTCTCAATTTCCCGGATTCCCCTGCGGATTCCCCTCCCTCCACTCCCCCACCATTATCTGATCGACAATATTTTTATTTTGAAGTCAGTTTAATTGGGTAATTGGGCCTGATATGCCTGCCAAGTTTCATCGTGAAAATCCAAAAAACCACCATCACCGGAATTCCGCCCCCCCCCCCCCCCATAAGTGTCCGGATCCAGTACAATGGTCTAAAGGACTTATCTAGAGCAGATGCTTGTTCTTCCCAGCAAGTTTCACTCCGATCCCTCCATTCTAACCGTTTCTTGAAATTTCCGGTCTCCCCCCCCCCCAACTCCCCCCTGGCTACCGAATCCGGTCAAGACTTTAAACGGGACATTACAGATATATATTCTCTTCAGTTATGAAGTTTCATTACAATCCGATCATCCGTTCGAAAGTTACACACTTCTCAGTTTCCCGGATTCCCCTGCCCTCCACCCCCCCCCCCAAAATGGTCGGATCAGAAAACTGATTATTCCTAATTTTGTTTGGTCGGGTCTCTGATATGCCTGCCAAGTTTCATGGTCCTAGCACAACTGGAAGTACCCTAACTCGAAAAAGTGTGACAAAATGCCCTAAATTTTCAAGTTTCCAGCGCCCCGCACTCCCCCCCCATATGGTCGGATCGGGAAACTGATTATTTCCAGGTTAGTTTGGTCGGGTCCGTGATATTCCTGCCAAGTTTCATTGTCCTAGCTCATCTGGAAGTACCCTCACTCGAAAAAGTGTGACAAAATGCCCTAAATTTTCAAGTTTCCAGCGCCCCAGCTCCCCCGCATATGGTCGGATCGGGAAACTTATTATTTACAGGTTACTTTGGTCAGGTCCCTGATATTCCTGCCAAGTTTCATTGTCCTAGCTCATCTGGAAGTACCCTAACTCGAAAAAGTGTGAAAAAATGCCCTAAATTTTCAAGTTTCGAGCGCCCCCACTCCCCCGCATATGGTCGGATCGGGAAACTGATTATTTCCGGGTTCGTTTGGTCGGGTCCCTGATATTCCTGCCAAGTTTCATTGTCCTAGCTCATCTAGAAATACCCCAACTCAGAAAAAAAGTGACAAAATGCCCTAAATTTGCAAGTTTCCAGCGCCCCGCACTCCCCCCCATATGGTCGGATCGGGAAACTGATTATTTCCAGGTTAGTTTGGTCGGGTCCCTGATATGCCTGCCAAGTTTCATTGTCCTAGCACATCTGGAAGTACCCTAACTCGGATATGTGGGACAAAAAAACTCGGACCGACCGACAGACCGACAGACGGAATTGTGATCGGTATATGGCACTTGAGCCAGAGGCTGCAAGTGCCATAAAAACCGAAGTTGACCAGAATGCAGAAAAAACCCTTTCCTGTCATCGCCACAATCGTCCAGCAAAAACAGCGTCCATGTCAAAAATTAAATCTCAGGACTAGTTTTTTCATTATAGTGGTATTTGAAGATAACTTACTTTAATAAGATATTTATAGTCGGTAGAATCTTCAGTTATTTATTACAGGTTTGTTTCCTTCCCCGAACTTGAACCAGAGGATTGACAGCCTGACGAGGACCCTTGCCAAAAAGGGCCGAAATATCGCTGATGAAGAATCGTAGCTGACGTACCCGTAGTAAACATTGTTTGAATAAATGTTTCAAAGTCAGCTTGGGCTCAAAGAATATTTATTAAATTATAGTATTCTTTGCTATTACATAGTATTATGCAACGTTTTCGTACTACTACCATACTACTACGCAGGCTACAAATTTTTCATCGGGAATAGAGACAAGATTAAGCCCAGTAGCAAATACTGCAAGATTGTTTTGTACAGTGTACTTACCCCTTAGATGGCGGCTGTTGCCCACTGTGTCCAAAACAGATTCGTCGTCTTCAGAGCTACTCAAATCCGCAACGCCTGGAAAACGGGCAAGTATGAAGGGTTATTTTTTGTATCTCCTTCCGACCAGCTTCTTGGATAGCATGCACTGCAATAATTCAAAAAGAAAAAGTAGAATACAAGAAAAAACACTAAACACGACCGAATAATTAAACATGTTTACGTTTTTCCGATTCCGTCTGCAAACGCGCGTATAGTTTCCCCGCAGTGTAGAAGGTTCATGGGAGATATCGGAGTTATTTTTTTCTTCGACTGTCCCCGCGCTTGCCAATCTACTGACATTTTCCAAGAGAAACTTCAACTGCGGTCTTAATTTGTGGTTAACATGTAGCCCATAAATGCCACGAACTTGGGTAATTGTCAACAAATGTAAGAACTCCAAGTTAGAAATGGGAGACTGTAAATGTCAGGCGCGCTGACTTTCGAAACAACATCAACTGATCCGATTCCATCCACGGGCACGAAGATTTACTTTTACTGCAAAAGTATATCCTCTTTTTTGGGATCCTAAAACGTTCGTGACGGGATATCTATAATTTCGAAAAGCTTTTCAGTTTGTTAGCACGGTGACTCTCGAAGCGATTTTTATTTTACATCTGATATTTGAATACATCGAATTATTTTGACTCCTTTAAGAGATTTTGTATTTTTTTCACCCGTGGCTCTAGTAATAATGTTCAGAATGTGCGCTGCTTGCATGACAACCCAAAATCCATCCAGACATGGAGAATTTGAATTTCAGCAAAAGCCTGCATTTCCATGTGTTACGTGTTTCCAGGAATAGAAATCTAACAAGATTGACAAATTTCTATGGGTTACGTTAAAGATACCAGGAGAGGCGATTTTACGCTGACAATTAAGGTTGCGTTCCTCAAAACAACGCAGTGGAAACAGGACGGGGCGGTGGAGGGACGAAAAATCGAATGTATTTCCAGGACTAGAATCTAACACGATTGAAATATTTTCTATGGGTTTCTTTAAAGATACCAGGAGAGGCTTTACGCTAACCATTAAGGTTGCGCTCCGCAAAACAACTAAAAAAAAGGATAGGGTGGGACGGGGGGGGGGGGGGGGCACAATAAATCGAATGTATTTCCAGGACTAGAAATCTAGCACGACTCCTTTAAGGGATTTTGTATTTTTTTACCCCTGGCTCTAGTAATAGCGTTCAGAATGTACGCTGCTTGCACGACAACCCCAAAATCAATCCAGACGCGGAGAATTTGAATTTCAACAAAAGCCTGCATTTCCATGTGTTAAGGACGCTAAGCTCGGAAAAATTGTAGGAAGCAACTCTGAAGGGAGTAGAAAAGCAAGCAATGGCTTACCTTTGTAGTTGCTGAAAGAATCAAGCATAGAAGGACAAGCACATAGAGCTACACAAATCCGAAAGAATATTTCAGTCGATGAAATCGATTATCTGTGGATAGTGGACAAATGAAGTAACGCATTTTTATCTGGTTTTCAGGCCTATTCAAATAAATAATTGAAGTGTAACTAGGCTGTCGGATCTCAGCCCCATTAGGTTAAACTTTAAGGTATTCCACACTTGGTAAAAAGATTCTTTGAGTCAAAGTATAGGTCAAGTTCGCAGATTTAATTCAAATCAATTCAATCTAATTTAAAAACGCATCTGGGACAGGCATTTTTTTTATTTTTTTTTGCGGCATAACAAAAATCTACATGTATATACAATTTTACGGTGGGCTTCGTAGCTGTATACATAATCGATTTCGGAATTAGGGCGCATGGTGAATCAAAATCTCAATTTTGTTCTCTCGCCACCATCTAGTTCGCCCGGAATCCAGTCAAAACCCGAAAACTTGGAGTGTTAACGAGACATGCTGAATCTGTTCTCGAACTTCGATCAGCTACAAGTCTGTCAAAACTAAGTATCATCAGTTTTCTCTAAAGCACTGTTCAAATAGGGGTAATAAGCTGAATAGCGCCACATGCGATGTTTACGTCTTAATACACACGCCTGTTCAAATAGGAACTTAATAGGTTCTTATCGATGCAGCGTTCGGTGTTGCCACGCTGATACAATTTTTTCGAGCTTCTAAAGATCAGAAAAAGTGTTCCTAAGTACAAGAGTACAATTTGACACCCTTTACATTGTAAAAAGCTATTAAATTAACGGATGGACAGGCATTGGTTCTCCAGCTAACAATAAGCAGTCATAACAGAACAAATCTGACGAAAAGTTGTTTCTTTTGCTTCCAACAAAGTAGAACTTTAGTGCTTCCCCTGGCAACCCTGACGACGCTGCTCTCTCCTCGGCCTGCTGGCGAAACCAACCAAGCGATCTGATTGGCTCTGCATAAGGGAAAATAGAACCTGGCTCTCTTCTCCTTATTCGCCTTATTACAGCGCGCCCCGATGAAAAGAGGAATCCGTAATAAGCCTTATACGCCGTAATACACCTTACAACACCTATTTGGACAATGCTCAATGGTTCTCAGTTCCTGAACGGCCTTCAAGCAACTCTGGTAGATGTGTACAACCTTTTCCGGACCGAAGTCTAGCTGACAGCTGTTGGAGAATGGAGTAGTATTTGTCTCCGCAAGTCAAGGGTGAAAGATTACATAAAATTCATTTCTGGTCCTGAGTTACAAAAGATGAAAGAAGCTTTTCCTGTACCTTTCTTGTGTACAATTTATTTTTGGGAATTTTGGGAATTTTCCTGGGGATCTACTTCTGTGAGGATCATGAATGGGTGGGAAGAGATCACGGAACCTCGAGTAGAAAGGGTGCGATTTCCTCAACTGAGTAACAGAAGCGTCATTTGGGGGGGGGGGGGGGGGGCAGGGGCGGCTGCCCTCCCCCCTATGGCCTTCCAAGGGGGTCCAGAGCAACCCAGGAAAAACAAAAAAATAGCCCTAAAAATCAGTTTCTCATCAGAATTGTGAAACCTGGTTGCGCCATATCAGTTGACCAAGGTCACTCATGAAAACTAAACTTCTTAAATTCGAGATAATGACCCATTGTTCGGGGATGGAATGTCTTCAAGGCGCGATAAATATCTTTGTAACATGGCTTCGAGTCGAGGCGTCACTTTACGATTTTTCCCTGGATAGTTGAAGGCCCCTTTGAAAACTGAAGTGACGGCACCGTCCCGAAGGTGCACAAAATATAAGAGTAAGAAGTGAAGAGGGTCAGCAAACACTCAGTGCCTTTTCCACCAACCCCAGCTTGTTTATTGTGTAAAGCGGTCAGAAAAGTTTTAAATCTTTAGTTGCGTTTTTGCTGATACCATGGTATCTGTTACCACGGTCTAAAGCCGTTTTTGCAGTTATCGTGGTATCTGATACCACGGTCAAAAGGCGTTTTTGCAGTTATCGTGGTATCTGAAAGTCATCTCACTTTCATCAAATTTTGTCAGATTGGTGAGAAAGAAGTTTAGCCCTTAGTGATGTAACTGGATATCTGTATTTCATTTGGGATGACTTCGAAAAGTGCAATTTCGGCAATAGTCATTTTTGCAGAGCACCGTGTATCAGATACCACGATAACTGCAAAAACGACTAATTGCAGATCCAGTTACCGTGGTAACAGATACCATGGTATCAGCGAAAACGCAGCTTTTGTTTAACTTGGGTTACAGCAAAGGCTAATCTGTTTCAGTGTTATTTCGGATTTCATTTTGTTTGGAGAGGGTCGAGATGAAGCACCGTCATGTACCAGTTTTCAGTTAGGCTAAATGTCTCACACTGTTTGAAATATGATGTGACACTTTGAAACACTTTGAGCTGATCTATGATAGGTGGCCCTTGCCTTGCCTTTTGTAGTACGCTCTGTTTGGGCTTACAGTTTTGGGGATGGGCCCTTTTAAAAGTATAACGGGCGAGTATAGTTCCCATACTGGTTTCGGTAACCCCATTTTATCCGGAAGTAAATCGTATCAGATTTCCGTCAGAGACGAACAAAGGGATGCCACGACACCCGTAAAGCAGGCGGTAACGATATTTTTAGTAACATTAAAATGTGTCGCCGATAATTATGGCAGGCTATCTCGAGTCGAGAGCTGCCGAACTTCTTCCTAAAATCTGTTCGAGAAGTAGATAAATTTTGTTAGAAAACATGCAAATCCCCCCCAAAAATCGCCTGCGGCGCTCATTGGCGTTTTGTTGCTACACAGTCATCAGAAGCTGCTGCGAGGACCTCGCTCTCCAGCGAGTTCCTGTTATTATGCATGACCTTTACCGTTCACAAACTGGTTTCTTGGAATTCGTTTAGTTTTCCGGATGTGGTGAAGTACGTTTCTTGTTTCTAAACCGTTTGTCTCTTCAGCCGAGCTGTATTTCAGACAAGTACATTTTGGGGTATTCACCCCCCGTCCAAGCACTTCCAACCGCCCGTTCGTCACGGGATCCCGGGACGCCGCCGCTGCCCCACCCCCCTTAGGTTTCAGCGAAATGACGCCTCTGCTGAGTAACACCATTAATCTCCTTTCCTCAAGCGTTGCCTGAAGTACCTCATTATATCAGGTTTGAAAACAAAATTCAGAGGGCTTCTCGTAAAAACTGGCACAGGAGCGGGTACAAACACAGCTTCCGCTTGGACTTACCTTGGAACTTACCATTTGCAGCTTTCACCCCTCCGACCGCTTCCGTGCACGTGTCGAAGAACTTTTGCAGTGTGACAACTTGTTTCACCAGCAGATCGCGATATGTCTCTATCTCCAGGATCTTCTCCTTTAGTACTTGAAAAGAGAAGGACTTCACAGAACGCAGCAGAAATAGGAAATAGCCAAGAATTTATTTCTATGACTAGAAATCCAGCACGACTGAAAAACTTCATTCGGGTTTCTTCTAAAAGATGCCAAGGGAGGCGAAAGTTAAGTTTGCATTCCGCGGAACAAATCAGTAGAAAGAGGACGGGACGGGGTAATGGGGGGGGGGGGGGGAGCACGAAAACGAATTGACGATTTTTGGACGAATATAGGTTTGAAACCAAGCTGACCATTCACATCAAACAAAATAGACAAAACGAGATTTTCGTGTTTTTTTTTATCAGCTAGTTACCCCTCCAAGATGATGTGCGAGGGATAAATAAAATTTTGCACTTCCGGCAAACCGTCCTCAGCGAAAAATAAAACTAAACCATAAAATCCACCACAATGACAACAGGAAAACGATGCGGAAAACCAACAAACAATAAGACGACATATAACTAAAAACCAGAAAAACGATGCGGACTTAACGACATGCAGATAAAAGTAAAATAGCGAAAGATAAAATGTGCGTGTTCAAAGTGTATGTATACAAATAAGAAAACAGAACTGTGGAAGGTTTGTTCTGTGGAAGTGGAAGGTTTTCTTCGTTTGTTCTGTGGAAGGTTTTATTCGAAGTGTGTGAAAAATATTATGAATTTTTGGAGTTGGCCATTTTCTGGGTGAAAGCTTCTGCGCTTGCCCAGACGGATGGTTACACATACAAGCAGTAAACTGTAAATATACACAGAATTCAGAATTGTAAATAATCAAAGATTTGTACATATAAACTTTGAACACGCCAATTTTATCTTTCGTTATTTTACTTTTTTGTGCGTGTCGTTCAGTCCGCATCGTTCTTCTGGTTTTTAGTTACATGTCATCTTACTGTTTGTTGGTTCCGCCTCGTTTTCCTGTTGTTGTTGTGGTGAATTTTATGATTTAGTTTTGTTTTTCGCTGAGGACCGTTTGCCGGAAGTGCAACCGAAATATCCGAAATTAAATTTTATTTATCCCTCGCAAATCATCTTGCAGGGTTAACTAGCTGATCAAAAAAAAACAAAATCTCGTTTTTTTTCTATTTTGTTTGGAATGTATTTCCAGGACTAGACGTCTAGCACGATTGAAAATGTCCTATGGGTTTCTCAAGCTGACAATCAAGGTCACGTTCCGCAAACCAACGCAGTAGAAACAGGACAGGGCGAGGGGGGGAGGGGGGGGGGACGAAAAATCGAATGTAGTCCCAGGACTAGAAATCTAGCACGACTGACAAATTCATATGGGTTACTTTAAAAATACCAAGAGAGGCGATTTTACGGCCCTTAGGCCGAAATATAGCTCGAATAAAATGTAGCTGACTTATCCGTTTTGCCCCGTCAAATATGGCGATTTTACGCTAACATTCAAGGTTGCGCTCCGCAAAAAAAGCAGTAGAAAGGATAGGTGGGGTGGGGAGAGGAGCACAAAAAATCGAATGTATTTGCAGGACTAGCAATCTAGCACGATTGAAACATTTACTATGGGTTACTTAAAAGATACCAGGAGAGGCGATTTTGCGCTAACAATTAAGGTTGCGCTCCGCAAAACAACGCAGTAGAAAGGGCAGTGTGGGGCGGGAGGGGGGAGAGGGGGGGGAGAGGGGGGGGGAGAGGGGGGGGGGAGAGGGGGCACGAAAAATCGAATGTTTTTCCAGGATTAGAAATGTAGCATGATTGAAACAATTCCTATGGGTCTCTTTAAAGATACCAGGAGATACCAAGGATAGGGCGGGACTGCCTTCCATAAAACAACGCAGTGCAAAGATGACAAGACAGGGGTGGGGGGGGGGGCACGAATACATCTCAATGACAGAAATTTGTAGCATGCCTGTCATCTGCTGGAGGGGCATCTCCAACAGATGCCAGAAGAGATAACTTTACGCTAACTATTGAGGCTACGTCCCGCAAAACAACGCAGTAGAAACAGGACGGGGGGGGGGGGGGGGGGGAAATGTATCTCCGGGACTAGACATCCAGCACGACTGAAAAACTTCCTAATCCGGCCCTCTTACAACTTTCGTTCCGAGGCGCTTTTGCAATCGTCACAGATAGAACTCAGAAATTCGAGGACGGATCCAGCCGAAGAGAACATATAAAGAAACCACAGGTATTTTAGCGGTGGCCGTTCCATTCGCAAAGCTGGTCTTCTCCTTGATAAAGACACACAGCGCTTCCTCGTATGATTAGTGACTGGTAATAAGCATTAGAGAACACGACTTAAGGCGAACCGATATGATTCTTGCTGACGGCTGAAGCTACTCTATTTCTTCCATTGCTGTTAGATGAAAGATCCGGTGGCCATTTTTCTTTTTTTTTCCTGCTCCATCTTTGTTTATATTTTTGTTTGCAAAAAAAGCGGTTACTAAAGGTAACCTAAGAAATAAGAAACATACTACACATTTTGGTGATTTTCACACCGAATTACCCCAGAACCACCAAATATTTTTTTTAGATTATACAGAGTACGAAAAAATCAAAAATTTCAAACAAGCTTTTTTTTTTTTTCAATCAATCAATCAAGTTTATTCCAAATAGCTAAAAGCTAGAAGAGGATTACAAATTTACGAAATACACAAACACGAAATAAATTAACTAATACACTTACAAGATATGACCAGAAATAAATGATGGGATGAAACTACGTAAAAATTGGGCAGAAGAATTAGCAGGATATGGAGAAAACTTATTGCCAGTATTCCTCTCGGACCGACGCACGGAAGACGGGAGGGGAGGGGGGAATAGATGGGCCATCTGGGGACAACACATTATCTTAGCTCCAAATTTGTTTGAAAGAGTATTTCTACGTTCAGTTAATTTAGGAACGTCAAGTTTAATGAGAGCCTCTGCATATGAAATATTATGATCACCCAGAATGATTTTCACTGCTCTCTTTTGAACATTTTCCAGGCGATCAGACAGGTCTGCAGAAAGAGAAGAATGCCAAACCGGTGAAGCATATTCTAAATGAGGACGGATATAACTTATGCGTGGCTTTGCTGCTATTTCTTCTTTTCTTGATTTGTTCTTAATTTCAGTATTTTTTTTAAGAACGGATGGTTTATTTTTGTCTGTCGTGGCACCCCTGGTTACAGTCAACTCTGGCACTGTCAATTTTAGGTAAATAGCGACAATAGCGTTGATGAAATGCACGATGTCACATGAAGAGGGTCTGTCCGCTTAGGCAGTAAAGAAAAAAAAAATGCCTTTAAAGGACCCCTCGCACTGTTTACTCTTCAACTTACAGTATTTTAAAATATTTGAATACTTGAAAACTAGGCTGTGCTTTCAACAAATAATCCACGGTTTTGGCTGGTTTAAGTCTTTCCCGAGACCCGTTGCTTTATAGCGAAAACAGGGAAACAATTTACATAACCGGTCTTTCTGATGGAAAAGCTTCTCGCAGACAAGCTTCTTGGCAGCTTGCTATACGACACTTAACAACGTTTTCAGTGGATTTCTCCGGATCCCGTTTTACTGCTAGGTAGGCTAATCCTAGGCTAGTATAACAGAACTAGGTGAAGACGACTATTTTTCGACCCAATCGGATCTTACTGCTTATTACAGATCAATCGCATTTCCCTCAAAAAATATCCGGGAGGGTGGAAGAGAAACTAACAACAGAATACCACTTCTCCGCTGTTTCAGCTTCCGAGCAGGACTATAACCAACATGTGAACTTACCACGCCCGTTTTTAGATCTAAAGGATGCCAGAGAAACTGAGTTGGACATCAGCGACAGAGTGCTTCCATGCCTGCGAAGTCCCCCGGCTCCACTTCCCGAACAGGCGGCTTTGTGCACGTCTAGTTCTTCAACCCATTTCTGTTTCTCTGCTTCGTTTTCAGCCCTTAGATACCAAACACAGTCAGCACTAACTACGACGTCCAAACGACACTCATCGAACTCATGGGGCTGAAAATAAGGGTTGCATGAAGCATCAACTTTTTTGTTTACAAGGTTACGGTATACTAGGTTTACAAGCATAGCCTACGGGCCCAAGAACTAAGGTGACGTTTTCGCGTGGATGGCTCTGGCCCCGTCGACCTCCCGTCGAGCTCGACGGACATTTTTGCGTGGATGCCGTCGATCCAGCTCGATGGACGCCTCCGTTCAACACCGCTCCGAGGGAAGCGCTGAGCTGAACGTGGATAGAAAAAAGGTCTGCACTTACTGAAGACAGAAAAAATGTTGACCTTCCCACTCATATTCTCCCATCCAGCTGAATGGGCATTTTCGCGTGGACGGAACCCATCTTCCTCATCCGTTCAACGTCTGATCGATTATCTCATCTTCACGTGGATGAGGTCACCCGTTCAGCTCTACAGCCATCAACGCGAAAACGTCCCCTAAGTATTCCATCTCCAACAAGGTTACCACATGCTAAAGTTCCAGAATTCAATGCACTGCAATTCTCTTCATTCTATGCAGCAATTTCCTACTCACAAAAAGAAAAGTTGTGCTACCTAAAAGGACAAGATAACTTATCCACACAATGCAAGCGCAAGTGAACAAGTTGCAAGACTGGTATTTTGATGCTGCCAGATATCATTTTTTTTTTGTCACTGTGAGCATGTCGTATAAGGGCGATTCTGGCGGGCTGGAAAGCTCCGCGAGCTTATGTGCCGGCTGTTTTTGCGGCTTCGTGCCTGCGGCTAAAAGTCGCTCGCTTTCCAGAGCTGTTCTCGCGCTCAGCTAGCACCAGCGCTTGGAAAGCGAATCCACTTCGCGAGTGGAAAGTGATTTTGTCAAGTCAGCAAGAAGTTGTAAAGGTGCAACTTCGGCGCAACGACTTTCCGTTTATTCTTGCGCTCGGCGGATTCTCGCTTTGCTTTTCGGAAAGCGAATCCAAAAGATCGCCAGAATCGCCCTATAAACAAGCCATCACAAGCTGACTAAGATGAGCTTCAACAAAACACTTCACTCCGAAATATTTTAAATATTATTTTGTCTGAATACCTGAATTTGCGCCTTCTGGATGCTGACTGATCCTCTGCAACCGTAATCTGTTTCAGATTCTGATTTATAATAAGACAGTGTTCCCTCCTTCAGCACAATGTATCTGGGCTGCCAGCCATGGATGTAATTCGTCCACTTTGAGAGTGTTCCCTTGAATTCAGTGGGCTTTGGAATGGCGATAACCTCCTCCTCATCACTTGTTGAACTGTGGTTTTCATCCATCTAAGATGATAGTCGGTTCAGAAACTGTAGAGAACATATAACAGTGAGTTCTCAAATGTAACCAACAGAACCTTCAAAAAAGAAAAAGAATGAAGAGGCATGGGTCAGGAGTAAAGCACGATATCTCAATCTGTTATTTTCCCCTTTAGCCTATATAGACCTAGAAGAAAAGAAGGTGGGGAAAGGAGCTCAAAGGCCTATCTCCCCAGTCCTCTGTTCTTTCTGCTAATTTGACCGTTTTTGGCAGAGAGGAGTCTGGCGCCTTTCTCCCGAGCAGATTGGTGAACTCACCTCGGAGTTGCCAATCTCCTTTCTCTGCAGGCCTGGGCAGAAAGGACAAAGGGCTTGGTCCAAAAACGGGAAAATGAACCAAGGCCTTGGTAGATAGGTGGCAGAAAACGCAACTTATATTTAGGCAGGCGGGTCGCACCTTGATCTGCATTTTCAATCGAGGTTTCACAACGGCATTTTATTTGTCAGTCCTGATCACTTACAGGAGTTGACCTGGTGGGTGATAGGAGCAATTTC
Organism: Branchinecta sandiegonensis; assembly: GCA_030848855.1. Classification (NCBI taxonomy): domain Eukaryota; kingdom Metazoa; phylum Arthropoda; class Branchiopoda; order Anostraca; family Branchinectidae; genus Branchinecta; species Branchinecta sandiegonensis. The sequence continues at coordinate 6,999,527 of JAUPMV010000017.1, read as the reverse complement.
CTAGATATGATATTTACGTGTCCGAATGATCCGAATCGCATATGGGCACGGTGGTGGTTGAGGGAGGTTCCGGAAATTTTCTGATGCGCATACGGACCAAAAGAAGAGAGTGAGAAACTTGGAAGGCACACACACCATGGACCCGGATGTGCCATTTGAGGTCTGGAGTCTGGACCGGATTGGGTCTGATACTATGTAGATGGAATACTAATATTCAAGTGAAATTGCCGTGACAAATAAGCTGGTTTATTTGTCACAGGACAAGCCCCTCGTGTAAAATTCCATCTACTATCTAATCCCATGACATGGGGATGTGAAGTGCTTAGATAGATTTGTCTTCGGCGGGATCACTGTTCCTTTGGCCTGCTTCTTCGCGACCATTATAGTGGTTTGCGAATTAAGTTCAAAAGCCACTCTGTACTTCACTGGTAGAGCAGTGGCCTTGAAAGCCGAAGGTCCTAGGCTCAAATCCCGGCTGTCTAGGACCCATGGCCGTTTCCGCGATGCATGCAGGTCACACGGTCCCGGATTCCCCCTCCCTCCACCCACACACGGATGATCGGATCCGGAAAAGAAGGTTTCGTTGAGTATCAGTCAGGTCCTTTATAGTAGTACATGGTCATAGCTTATATGAAAATGCTCGAACTAGCAAAGCTAGACATAGGGATATACGAGCTGATGGAGAAACATCATGGTCGCTACATGAAGCTTGAGTCGAAGGCTGCAAGTGCCATACAATCCTTGAATATTTAAGCTATACCTGCTGTGGTACTATAAATAAAAAGGATTTGTTCAACAGAGCAATCTCCAGTAATCGAGGGCATTACTGGGGTATTTGGAATTCTCGAGCAATCGAGGTTTTGAAGGGAATTCCAAAGTTTGCCAACTTTCAGTGAAACTACGCTATCGTCCAGAAGCAATGAAAAATTTCACCATCCTAGCTTGTCCGGAAGTGTCTGAACTAGCAAAAGTTGGACAGAGTGACAAACGGACAGGCAGCACCAACGCTACTTCAATTCAATTCAATTTAATTATATTCAAGAAAGCCATAACACAGACAAGCCCACTAGTAGGTTTCGTGTCACATCAACATAATACAGCAAAATAAGAAACAGATTTAAAATTCAGCTGACAACAGCTTGGTCAGTAAATATGTCCACTTGCGATAGTTATATGGTTAACAATAGTATACATATGCATAAAAAAACATGGTCGTCCAATAAAACTTCATACGAAAACTATATAATTACGAAATCTAACAAACAACAACACTAAAGTCATTTACAATTCATTCTTGTTATTATACAATTTTACGAAACTAGGCACAAAGTTGTTCACGTAACGAGTGTGGCTGTGCGTGTGGGGCTGTAATTTCGGTACTGGTAAAGCGACCACTCTTGCTGGCCTCACCCTCTCAGCTCTGAAATCCGGAGGGAGGATGTCACGGAGGACAGGATTCTCAAGGATTTTACTACCAAAGACTGTCTTAACTTGAGATGACGATTTGCAAGTGTGTCTAAATCAAACTCCTTTAAGAGCTGAATGTACAGGACTTTAGGGGATTTCGAACAGACAAGAAGAGCACGATACTGAAATCTCTCCAGCGCGTCCGACTGATCACCGGTGATACCAAAATGCCAGATGGGACAACAATATTCAAGGATGGGATGGATGAAACATATGAAAAATAGTATTAGTTTATCTGTGGGGACCCCATAACGCGACAGAAGCTTAAGCGATCGAAGGCACATGTTACCTTTCTTAAGCATTACAGCAGCCTGTTTATCCCATTTCATATCACTTGTTATGTAGATACCCAAGAGCTTAATTTCAGTAACATGCTGACCTTCTGAAACAATCGGGGAAATCTCTGGAGTGCTTTTTAAAAAGTTAATAGTCAGTACAACTGACTTGTCCATGTTAACCACCATTTCTTCAGCAGCAGCGTCATCACAAATGTTGGCAATCAATGCTTGTGCAGAACTTTTAATATATGGCCCATTGTTTACATAGTTTGGAGCCATCAAACAATTTTTGATAGAAATTGTCATTTCTGCCTTGCTGTCACAACTGAAGACTTTTCTGTTAGTGCACTTGCTGATGAGCAAAAACAGAACAACAACCTGGAGCCTAGGGAAGATATAGCTCAATGAAAAGAAAATCTGATGCATATCACCTAAAAGATTCGGTGTCACAGCTTCAGGGACTAGGGGAGAGTCAGGTAGTATGACATGGTGGGTAGTATGACACTGTCAAAAACTATTGGTTCTATTGGTTTTATTCATAGGTGCTCGCAGTAGCTAACAGACATCTACTGTATGAAGGAGAAAACGAGTTTTCAAAAAAAAATAATTACTGACTCAGAACTTATGCTAAAAAACATTTCTTTCGACCCTCAAAGTAAGTTTTTTTTTCTTCATATGGACTCCCATGTGGATAAGGTGCTACAACATAGGATAACCATTTCTTGCAGGGACCTAGGTAAGATATTCATTTATTACAAGCAGCTGAGGAACTGCTAGATTTTCAAACAATTTAGGAGGAAACGCAAATCCCATAAGAAATGGGGAGTCGGATAGCATGACACAGTTTTTGTCGGCTTGTATGTCACACATCAAATGACATTTTGGCATGTAGGATTTCTATTGTATCTGAATGGTTCTGTTATGTCTTCAGTAATATAAGTACTGAGACTCAGAATACATATGCAATAAAAATGTTTGAAACCTTCATTTTTTGGGTTAGTCATCCATGGGGGTGGAGGGAGGCAGAACGGAGAGTGGAATTGCCTTGAAACCATGAGGAACTATTTGTCATGGTTCCAAGTTTTTTTTGTGTTTTTTTTAATGAAAGTTTTTGAGTGAAATATAAAAGAAAATGCACAAATTAAAGATTTTTCATACTGAACCCAGTGTGTGTCATACTACCCTCCACCGGCGGGTATTATGAAACAGTGACCATGTCCAGAATTACATAAGCCTACAGTAGAGGTATGCTTATGTGAACAGTTACTTTAATGTGAACAGTGCAGTTTTGGGCTAAATGGTAGAACAAAGATCCCAAATACCTATACAGGTGTTTTTGGATGCTGTTAATTACCTACTTTGGCTAACTCGTAGTTGGCTTTAAACACAGCAAGTGCATGAAAATGGCAAAGTCCACTGTCAACAAACGTTCACATAAGCATACCTCCACTGTACTACTGAAAAACTGCCAACTGGTATCAGACTGGTATGCCCCAATGACTGTTTGGGACTAGGCCTTATGAAACCTTATGAAACATCGGATCCTTTTTCTAGTGACACCTTGTGCTTTTAAGCTTGACACCGCTACTTACCTTTCATAAAAGTGATTCAAGGTAAAACAGAAATCTAAGGCCCAGCCTCTCACGTTCGAAGAGATTTGAATTATTCGCCAGTGACCAATGAGGCGTCTACAGAAATTAAAACAAGCAATACACATATTTCGAAGGAAGCTTAGTAAATACATGGTAGTCTTTACGGTAATTAGTGGTCAATTAGAGGTCTTTGCAGGGTCTTTGATATCTTTTCTAGAATTATTCCTCTTTATAATTACAATTGATATATTTGCAGTTTTAGGGCGATATCTGCAGCGTTGCCACATGTCGCACGGTAGTGTGAATTGTCACTCTATTTTGTTTTTGTCACTCTTGTCCTACGTAGGACGTAAACATCACTCTATTTCAGAAAATGACCAATTGTGTCATTTTTGCAGCAGGGATAACGACCAGAAGTGAATATTTCAAGTTTTTTTATGAAAGTAAAATTAAGATGTGTCATTTTTATAGAGGCGATTCTGACCAAAAGTGGAAATTCCATGAAAATAAATTTCACTCCCAATTCACTCTCTGTTTTGGGCCAAAAGTCACTCTCTAAATATTTTTGATGTGGCAACCGTGGATATATGGCATCTGCGAAGAAGAAGAAGAAATAAAAGAAAAGCTCGCCAGTGGCTATTGCAATTTCTTGCAGTCCCTAGGCATTTTATTCTTTCTCCAAGTAAGTTATACGCTAGCGTTGCTTTTTTATTAAGCCCTTAGATTTAACATTTTAGTTTTTCAAAATATGTGCATTCCTGGCTCACTCTCAAATATTGGAAGCTTCTGTTATTTTGTAAAAGAAAAATATATGGTCCTGGCTTGCACTGGCTTGGCTTACTTACGGTAGTTGCGTTTTTTGCCTTTCCTCCATAGGTTTGTTAACCTACCTACTTGCCACTGTTGACTGTCTTTTCGTCTCACCGGTCGGTTTGACTGAGCTCTAAAAAACGGCTTATATGAAAAATGAGTGTCTTCTAGTCGCAGGCGCCTATCTCTCCAATGAGGATTTTTAATTTTGGGCCGTGCCAAGAGCGTAGGTCGGTTGCATGGAGCTCAGACCTCATTCCACAGGTAGATTAACTGACCGATGAATGGCGACGAAAAAAACAGCTTATAAGGATTTAGGTCCAGTTTAGGTCGGTTAACTAAAGAAAGAAAACGGCTTATAGAGAGAAATCTCGCAGGTTGGTTAACTAGATGACAGCAAAAAATGCAACTAGTTTTGAGCCATGGCATGGCCTTAGCTGTTTTCCATGACACAGTTGTATACCATACACTTCTCAGTGTCTATCATGGAAACACATTATGCTCCACACAGTGAGCCACAAGTTGAAACTTGCAAAAAGACCATTTGTCTATTTTTTTCGTGGTAATTTCAAATGTCTGAAAGTAAAGTTCATATTAAATCTCACTAAATATAACTCCAGGCTTTCATCCTTACCAATTTGTGCAAGAATGATCCCTGAATGATCCTCAGTTTTATGTCTATGTATGCTTGAGAAAGCTATTACTTTTATTTTTTTGGTATAATTTTGCTACTAAATTTGAATTTCCCGCCAGAATTGAGCCATAAAGTCAATAATCCTCTGGGCAGTTGTTTGTCAGATTTGAGCCTCAAAGCAAGCCAAGCAAATTTTTGTTGGTCTGGAAACACACTTGTGGGTCTGACAAAAGGCAGCGAAAACACTAGCCACAATTGACCCTCCAACTCTTTGTTTGAGCACAGAAAATCTCCACTTATCACATGGATTATTGCATCGTGATCTAGTGACATTTCATTCTTTTAAACTTCATACTATCACTTACCTTACTTAATTACCTAAATGTGATTTAAGGTAAACAAAAATTGAAGGCCCGCTAGCCAAGTGTACCATAAACCCCTGATTCTGGGAAAGCCTATGCCAAATGCTGGTGTATCTAACGTTTGATATACCCTATGTCAAACGCTGGACACACTATGCCAAATGCTGAATACTGGGACCCAATAAAATATTGATGATTTGACTGAAGCTCAGAAATCAACCAATCAGAATACATCTGTAGTGAGGTAGGTCTCGGTTAGGGTACCAACAGCTATCCTGCATTTGGCATAGGGTGTCCAGCATTAGGCATAGGCTGTGCCAAATGCTGGATATACCCAGCGTTTAGCATAGGGTATCCAAAAATAAGGGGTTTGTGGTTGATTGCGCTAGCCTCTCACATTCTATCAAAATGCTTTGGGGGAAGAGAACCTTTCTGACTTGTTTTGGTTACTGGGACACCAATGGCACTAGTTTTAGAACATTTATTAGGCTTGCCATTCATAAATTATGGTAGGCATTCATCTGTAGATGGTTGAAGTTTAACTGAAAAGCCAGCGTGTATATTCTTTTCTCTCTCTCTTGAGGAATTCCCTGTATTTCACCAAGTAGGAATGTTAGGAATATGGATAGGCTCCTGACACCTGCTCCACAAGCTGTCCACAAGTGAACCACTAAATTAAAGCAAGAGAACAAGCAGAATTTTTCTAATCTCTGCTCCCATATAGTCAGGTTTCATGGCTAAGCCTAAAAAATCAAATATCAGACGAACTAGATATTGTTTGATACTAGATATTCCATATACTATCTGACAATCTGCCATTTTAATAATTTTCTTATTTATGTATATATTTTCTGGAAAAAAGATAGGTGTTACTTAGATGAAATGTTATACAAGGGACTTTTACTGGGACAAATACACCAGAAATAATTTTTTGAATTGAATTTAGGAGTTTAAGGCTCCAAACTCGTAGCATCATAGGCAAACCAATTCCCACATAGCTGGGCCTCAGGGTGAAAACCTAATAAAACCCAAGATTTGATTTGATGGGGAATACACTCTTGAGATGGAAACAGTTGTAAGTAGTGAACTTAAAGACAAAAGTGATCCTCCTTTGAACGTAGATCTTGGGCTCAAATAATAGCTGAGAAGCACTTTTTTCTTTCAGTTCACTACATATTGTCTGGGGTTGTTTGCCCTTTAAGTTGCTAAATACTTGTTGGATAAAGGTATAAGCACCATAGAGAGGGAAAATTCACTACATGAAACTCAGTTATTTGTTAAATAGCAGCAACAAAGTATCACATTTGCATTGTTCTTCAACTTAAAGCTTCAAATAGAGTATTGTTCGTCGACCTTTTTAGTTAAACTTTAATATGGGAAATACCTAGGTCGCTTGTCAAGCTATCCACCCAAATAGCCAGCCCTACCCCTACTCATCTGATTACCCACCTAACCTAGATACTGGAATTTGACGAGGATTGATAGAGGTACCCTGGCTATTTGATAGAGTATGGTAAGGATTGCAGTTTAGGCAGTAATTTCATTCCTGGCGCTTATGTACCAGGCTTAAGCTGAATTTCTAGAGACTTTGGCATATGTTAGATGCAAATTTGAATTTATTTTGGCTCCTGTCTTTACTGTAGAAATATGGCCGTCCATGTTTATTTGGCTTTATAAACAGATTGATTGATTGAATCTAACTTTAGACTCCAGATCACACGTGCACAATGGCTGAAGAAGTATCCATAGTTTCGACTACTACAGTTACAACAACTGTTGTCGAGAAACTTGAAGAGGCAGTGCAACAGGTTTGTATCTTTCCCTTTCCTATTGACACAAATGGATGAAAAGCCATGATTATTCATGGTTTTGGTTTATGAGTTTTATTAATTTCTTTATTACCCCAAGACGGGCGATCTAGTTAAATATGGAGTAAAAAAATAGAAAGAAAAATAACAAAAGTGATGAACCAAAAAGTACACAGGTGCTTTGTTAGGTAACAAAGCAAAAGTTGCTGAAGTTGGAAAGTGGAGGATATCACAGTCCTTGTGGTTTGCTGAAGGATGTGGTTAGAGCAAGAAAAGTTGCTAAACTGATAGCGATTGCAAAAGTAGACTTCAAGTTATAGGCCACAATCTGGTATTGTCTCGAATTCTCAGAAAAACCTTCCTCTAATCTTTAAATCTGGGTCTTTTGGGCAACTTAATCGGAGGAGCAATTGACATGATTGCAATCAAAATAAAAGATCGTACAGTAGTTCGACATCTTATTTCCCTTGTTTTAGGTTGATCAGAATGAGATTATCAGACAAGAAGAAGAGAAACTGAAGGCAAAGATGCAACAGCCCCAGAACAAGCCACTTGGCCATTCATCGTTCTTGCAAAAACGACTAGCAAAGGGGGTAAGTGCTTTTTATGTTTTTAAATGCGGCAAAGGGCTTAAAGCACACCTCTTACTAGAAATGATCTTTCCATGGCGAAATAGCTCAGAAACATTGTTTTTCGAAAATACTATTACTTTCAAAATAAGTCCAAAACAGAAGATAGACCTAATGCCCTACCATATCTTCCAAAATGAGAACAACACTTTGAAGCTTATTATGTCGTTGTGCGTGAAAGAGTTGTCGGCTTTCGGCGAAGTTTGCATGCCAAACGCTGGGGCACCCTAGCCCAATAAAATGATGGGTAAAGCTCACAAAATAACAAGACCAAAGGTGTCGATGGGATCCCAAAAATCTAATATTTGATTCAGACAGTCGGGTCTTGTCTTCGCCAGATCCAGTCTTGGACAGGCTAATCATCAGAGAAAACCAAGTTCAGATATACCTCTATAAGCCATATATATTTTGACGATACTGACCGAGACTCCCTGCTTTACTTCTGCCAAGTTTCCGGTTTCGCCCGATTTCCGAGCCAACTACTAGTCCAGCAAAAAAAGAAAATTCAGAAACAAATCCAGCGTATCTCCTTATCCCTATAAAGAACATCTAATCAACTTTGAATAAAAGTTTGACTTAAAAAAAAATCCGGTTACAACCGGATTCCGGGCTAATTACATGTCCGGGTAAAAAACGATTGTCATATACCGACTCAGCCTCTCTTCTTACCCCTTAATCTGTCATCTAATCGAACTTTTGCTTTTAACAAACTTTCCGGTTTTGGCCGGATTCTGGGCGAACTAGTTATCCGGCAAGAAAATGATTTCCACCATCGTGTTCAGCATGTCTTTTTACCCATAAATCGAACATTTAATCAACTTATAAGAATAAGAATCGTTTTAATTCTCCACAATAGCATACAGCTAGCCTCGGGTTTGTCAACATTACAGCGGATTACAATCATAATACAATACATTCAAAGATTTGTCGAGTTAAAATGCTTAATAAAATAAGGGACAAATGAATTCAGGTACCTCGCGGATGATTTCGTTGGCGGGGGCTTAAGTTTTTGAAGGCCCAAGGACTGTGTCTGCCCTCTTGTACCGGGTCGCACACACTTCCCATTTTCGAACTCCGGTAAAATATCCCGATGTTTTTCTGAGCAGAGGCATTTCAAACCAAAATCCATGGTCAGCTTATGCCTTCGCCACTTCAGGGTCGTCAGAGATGAAGTCCTTAGGCCTTCTTCATAAGACGTATAGCAATTCCCAAGGATAATTCGAATAGCCCTTTTCTGGATCACTTCCAACTTATCAGATTGCGATGCTGATAGTCGGGGATGCCAAACTGGACATGCGTATTCTGCACTAGGTCTGATATAAGTACAATAAATAGACCACATTATTTTTTTAGGCAACGCAACGCAACTTCAAATTAAACTTTTACTTTCAACCAACTTTCCGGTTTTCGCCGGATTCCGGACTAACTACTTGTTCGGCGAGAAAATTGTTTTCACCGTCGTGTTCAGCATGTCTTCTTACCCCTAAATCGACCATTTAATCAACTTCAAATAAAACTTTTACTTTTAACCAACTTTCCGTTTTTGCCTGCCGGACGAACTACTTGTCCGGCGAGAAAATGGTTTTCACTATCGTGCTCAGCATGCCATTTTACCCTATAATCGACTATCACATTAGCTGTTTAAAAATATTTTGTTTGTCCCTTAATTTGAACCCCCTCCCCCACCCCTAAATGTGGAGCTACATAGCCCATCTACGAACTTGACCTTACCCTTTACCCAATGAATCCTCACACCAAGTTTCATCAAAATATCTCATTCCCTTCGAGAGTTATCGTGCTCACAGACAGACGGACAGACAGACATTTTTGCGATGTCATAGGTATCCCTCCACTTCCGTTTTGGGATCCCAAAAATGTCAAGCTCTTTAAAGTAGATCAGGGTGCATCGTTTTGCATACCATAACCGATGCGGCGTAGGCCAGTCAACCACAAATCCCTGACTTTTGGATACCCTATGCCAAACGCTGGATATATCCAGCATTTGGCATAGCATATGCCTAACGCTGGATACCCTATGTCAAACGCTGGATAGCTCTTGGTACCCTAACCCTAACCTATCTCACTACAGATGAATTCTGATTGGTCGATTTCTGAGCTTCACTAAAATCATCAAGATTTTATTGGGTCCCAGTATCCATTATTTGGCATAGTGTATCCAGCGTTAGGCATAGGGTATACCAAACGTTGGATATACCCAGCGTTTGGCATAGGCTTTCCCAAAATCAGGGGTTTGTGGTAAACTGGCGTAGGCTGGGTATAGCCGTCGATTCGCGTAGCCGAGGAAAAATCAGGCAGGCTCCAAAGGAGTCACGTTTGGGCGGTGGGTCCCACGGCTACTCGTTAAAAAAAAAAGTTAAACCCAGTTAAAATGACAGAAAATCGGATTTCGTGTTTGGTTTAGGGTTTTTCCGTCCTTTGTTGTCCTTAAAGCTTAACTGAAAAGCCCTTAGATAGGACAATCTAGTTACTCATCACTGATTTATTTAAAGAAGCTTGCAAACCCGGCGAAAATGCGTTACTTCGTTGCTCCGCTATTCACGAATAATCGATTTTCAAATAGTGGAATTTCCTTGTCTGATTTGTATGCTCCATGCGCTTGTGTCTGTGTTGCATGCTCGACGAAGACGATTTACGAAAAATAAATGTTCACGCTGTGAGCTACCTTCCGTAAGGTGATCACTGGCCACTGAAACGCCGTGCATGTTTTGACATTCAGTTTTTCAGCGTCATAGTAGAAATTTGCGTTGTGAGGACGACCGTAGATATTCTGAACGTCATAGTAGATTAAGTAGTGAAAAATAAAAAAATCCCTCAACACAATCCAAAAAATGCAGTGTATTCAGTTAAATGATACAAAAATAAGTTGGCTTTTCAGTTAAACTTTAAAGGACCTGTATTACCTATCATACTAATCCAACATACTTCCGTAGTCGCTTCATCCTTAGTCCAACCCTGAGACCTCTATTTCATACAGTTTATTTTAATACTCCGTCCGTGGCCGAGTGGTTAGCGCGCCGGGCTCGCAAGTGAAGGGTCGCTTGTTCGAGTCTCGGTAGTGCCTACTGTTTGGTTTGGGACGGGGGTTAGTGGCGTAACCCTGTAAGACAAGCCAAAGTCCACCCAGCTTCAAATGGGTACCTGGAGAAATCCGGGGAAGGTGACAGGAAGGGTGTGTGAAAGCACAGGATGGCTGGCCCCCAACCCCCCCCCCCCCCCCATTGCACTTCCTGGCTGAGGGCCGAGAATCGGAGATCAGCACCGCCAGCTTGGCCTGTCAAGGCTAGTGCTGAAACCTTTACCTTTTACCTTTTAATACGCTTAATGGCACCTCACTGACTTTCTCACTTGCCTTATTTTTCTATGCCTGCCATGATTTCACTGTTTTTTGCAATAAACCATTCATCAGAAAAAACAGTTATGTACATTTTCCCTGTTTTTGCTAGAAATCAACAGGCCTGGAGAACGGCTTAAAACAGCCGAAGCCGTGGGTAACCTGTTCGATGCAGAGCGTAGTTTCAAGTATTCAGCTGTTTTAAAATACTGGAACATCAGCAGTAAATAGTGTGAGTGGTCCTTTAATCAAATTATTTTTTTCATTCAGCAAAAGTACTTCGATTCCGGTGATTACAACATGGCTCGCCAACGAGGCCCAACTGCAGCTGTCCCGAAACTCCAGCCAGTTATGCAACAGCCCACTGGAGACACAATCCCTACTCCAGAATCGGTTCCATCCAGAAAGACATCAATCCTTACGAGTAAACTGGCCACCCCTGCACTCTGAATCCGTTGCGAACTTGAGCACACCTGAGTGATTTAAACGATGCTTGATAGTGCATAATGCTTCTTCACCCTGCTGACAGTCGACTGCGTGCGAATCCTTGGATAACCACCCGCAAAAACAGGCCAGCTGGGTGGATAGATGGCGATTCCGGCGGTTGGTAAGGCTCCGCTGGCTTATCCGCCGTGTGTTCTTGTGAGTGTGGCTGAAACTCGCTTCGCTTTCCGATGTTGTTTTTGCGCTCCGCTAGTTTTGCAAAGTGACGTGGAGAATGGATTCATTCAAATCGTGAAAAGTGGAGTCTGCAAAATAGCGAGAAGTTATAAAGACTTTCCGTTTGTTCTTGCGCTCGGCGGATTCTCGCTTTGCTTTTTGGAAAGCGAGCTCGTGAGAAAGCCAGAATCGCCCTTAGGTCCGTCATCCGGAGGATAATTCGCCTCGGCGATATGGCTTGTATCAATCGGTGTTGTCAGTCCACTCGGCGTCAGGGTTGCCACATATCACACGATAGTGTGAATTATTACTCTTGTCCTATACGGATGCCATAAAACTCACTCTGGCCGTGTTCCACCCTTCTAACAATAGTAATTACTAGTTACTATTCATGTTCCTACCTCGTTAAAAGTTACTACGCTGGCCGTTCCAACCTTCTCGAAATAGTAAGTAATAGTAAGTACTTGCTTACCACGCTCGGGAGCGTAGTAAGCGTGGCAACTATGGATCTCTGTGACGTGATTGGCCCTATTAGCCCGTTGCACGTTATTTTGCTAAAAAAAACAAGAAAAAAGCGTTCCAGCCTCGACGCCAAGAAGCCAGGATCTTTGACGTCATTCGCAGTAACTACGGTAAGTAGGGTGGAACACGCTCTCTGTTATAGAAGACATCGAGATATGTCATATTTGCAGCAGTGATTCCGACCAAAAGTTAACATTTCTCGTTTTTTTCATGAAAATAAGATCCAGATGTGCCATTTTTGCAGCAGTGATTCCGTCCAAAAGTGACCACCTCACATTTCTCATGAAAATAAAATTTCAAGCTCAGTTCACTCTCAGTTTTGGGTCAAAAGTCGCTCTCTAATTTTTTGTTGATGTGGAAACCCTGCTTGCCGTTGCCGAGTCGTGATTATACCGATTGTTACTGCTGACTTGCCCTGACAAAATGTTTAGTCCGCAGTTTAGTGCCAGTCGCGTGAAGAGGGGTCGATTAAACTTTAGCCGATTATCTAAGGATCGTGTTGTCAGACGAGAAGTCTATATTTTCCATTTACTAACGGAACTGATTGTCCCTAGAACTGTTTATAAATGTAACCACGACCGGCGCCTCGCTGGCCGCTCGGCTGTATGTATACAGATACAAATATATACTCTGCAACACCAATGAATCGAATTTCCCTATTTCTTTTATTACGTATTACGTTATTACGATGGGGCCAAGCTCACGAAGTATTTTAGAAATTAAAGAACCTGAACGTCACGACAACATCATTTCCTTATTTCTTTTATTACGTCACGACAACGTCACGGTCCTAAGATAATAGGCTAAGGTTAAGTTTCCACCCGTGAAGATGCAATAGCTAGATGAACTATTTGTGAATAAGTTGGTGTGATCAGTGAAAGTAGATATTATACCGTGTGAATAGTTTATAAGATACGTGGCTGCGGAAACTGAGCGCAGGCTTTCGCTCGGTGGTTTTCTTGGCGTGTTTTTATTCTTCATTTACTAGTCTGTTTATTGTTTAGTTATTGGCATTGTAGCTAAAGCCGTACCAAGGCTCGGGGTGGATCGTCTTGGTTACTGTAGAATTTGGCGGGGTTGATCTGGTCGCGTCTCGGTAGGATAAGATGGTCACTGTCTTTCTTGAGCAGAACATGTCATGTGACCAGCGTGGACGCACGACGCATGTCAAGCCAGATATGTAATTTCATATATCGGATGTTGGCTATAGAGCCTCACAAACATATAGAGAGATTGCATCAAAAGTGCGACGAAAACGGACAAATAAAGTATCACCCGGTGCTGGTCGATTTTTACTTTCTGATTGAAAATCGTGCATACTGTTGGTCGACTTTGTTGACATCGACTCAAATGCGTTGATTTTCGGTAGGCGCAATGCACGCATCCGGTGGTGGTACTTCAATAAGTTCGGTGGTATCACATACTCGATGTTTCACACAAGCGCTGCCTTAGCCCCACTCCCAAAGGGGGGGGGGGGGAGGGGGTGCCTGATGTTCTGTCGAAAAGGCATCGGTTCTTGTTAGTATCAGCCCTGTAACTTGTCAGAACTGACGCCGTTCCTTGTCTCGATGGAAGCATACAGTGTCTGCACTGTCAAAAGTTTCAGAACAGGTAATACAAGGATGCAAGGTTTCAGTAGACAACACTCAGGGTGTTAGCTGTGATGTTCTCCAAACGTTATCAAAACAAGCATTGCCAGTAAGAGCCAAAAAATCATCTGCTGACTTTTTTGTTTGTCCTCATGATATCGGAAAAGTCAACTGATGCTTTTTCGGCTCTTACTGGCAATGCTTGTTATACATAACGTTTAATGCCCAACGTTTGCAAATCAGAACAGATCTCATTCCAAGTGTTTGTCTGTTGAAAGCGCGCATCCTTGTGTTATCTGTCATGAAACTTCTAGCAGTGTGCGACTTATAGTACTGTCCTTTTGGACGCCACTCTTGCATCCGTCCACTACCACTATGCCGAGAGTGTAAATAGGAGTTCACCCGGGTCAGTAGGTTTGTGCTTCGAACAGACGATCAGGTTTTCCGGCCGGATTTTCTGCACTTATCATCATGATTCGAAAAAACTCAACGTTTCCGGATTGAATTGAAAAATCATAGCAGGAATTCCAGTCCGGACTGCCCGACCTTGATCTTCTGTTCAGACCATATTCCCGGCCGCTCAAGAATGTTTCCAAACCGCGTGGACAGAAGACGCCAGTTCTCCCGCAGGATTAATTGGTTTCGGCTCTTATGAAGCTTTTTCTTATCAGATAATATAGGAGAATAGAGGTTTGGTATTAAGTGTGTAACTTTAGAACCCGAAAGTGGATAAAATTTCGGAATCATATACCGTTTATCTTTAATTTGAATACGAGCCAGAATTGCCCCATTTCTAGAAAATTGGTGTCTTTAACTTATTTCTGGGTCTGGGGTAGTTGAAAACACCTCTTTTTGACAAAATTTGCTATTTTATACTATGAAGGTTATGTATATATTGGTCTAGATATAAAACGTTAGATGTATTAGCAAATAGGAAAGACAAGCTGCCGAACGCGGACGACATCGACCAATTTCTGGAATAACGGAACCCAATGATTTACCAAACCATCCCTTCTCGAACAAGACGAAAGGTTTCGATGGGATCTCAGAAATTTAATATATGATCCAGACAATTGGGTCTTTCAATTCAGTTGGGGTTATTTCTAAAACGGGAAGCGGACAAGCCGAATATTCGTTTAGTCGTCAATTCAATTAAATTTCAAAATACTTTCCACGGACATGCCGAATAGCAGTATTGTCGTCAATGGCCTATACAATAAACCACAATCGTCAATTTGACCATAACTATAACAGTTAAAACTCAAACTTGCGTACATTCAATGGTCATATTCGCAATTCGTCATGGGCAGTAAAAAACTTGACGAACGAAGGTACGAAACTACGCTCGTATCGCGAGTGAGAAACCCTTGTTGGTGCAAGGCGTGGTACCATCTCAGCCACAGCTCGTTGTGGACGAACTCGTGTAGGTTGATGTTCTGGTGGGATGATATCTCGGTGGATGAGGTTCGCTAGGATACTTTTTACCAAATTTAAGGGACAACTTAAGACGGCGGGTGGAAAGGGGTTTCTAGTTTAAATTATTGGAGGAGGCTTAGGTATGGGATTTTGAAATTACAAGCAAGGCTCGGTACTGGATTCTCTTATGACGACCCGACTGCTCCTGCGAAAGTCCGAAATGCCACACTGCACAACAGTATTCTAGGGAGCAACGGATGAAAACTAAATAAAAGCGTAACAGGTGGTGAGGAGGCGTTCCATGACGGGATAACAACTTTAGGGACACAATTCCGATGTTAGCCCTCTTAAGTAGTGTGTCAACTTGTTCTCCCCACTTCATGTCCGACGTGAAGTATACTCGAAGTAACTTCAGCTTGCGTACTTGACAGGATATTGGTAGGTCGGAAAAGAAAGAAAAGAAACAGTTAAAACAACGGATTTTTCGAAATTTACGGTCATTTTACCCTCTGCCGCTTCCTTGCACACGTCACTCATTGTCGTAGCGGCAACATTTTTATTCTTGTAACATAGCTCTGTCAACGAAAGATCGTCTACGATTTTCCAGCGATCTGGCATATTGTTAGCTAGCTCATTTACCATGAACAGGAAGAGCAGAGGTCCCAATAAAGTCCCTTGTGGAACTCCACAAAAAATCGGTAGGGGACTTGAATAACTGGTCTTGAATTTTGTACGTTGAGTTCTATTTAAAAGGAAATTCGCTACAATTCTTGCAATAAAAGGTTGAATATCAAATTTCTCGAGAAGTTTCTTTAAAAGTACACTATGACAAATAAGGTCAAACACTTTTTGGAGGTCTATTGCGATCAGGTTGACCCATCGTTCTGGTTCATCCAAGTGTTTTAGGATGGTATCTACCAGGCTTACCAGATAATGTGATGTTGAAGTATTTGGCATGTTGCCAAACTGCCTGAGATCGAGTTCTTGAGTACGTGATCTTTCAGCCAGGCGCATAAGAAACTCTCGTAGACTTTGCTGAATATTGGGGTCATCGTGATGGGACGAACCCCTGAGAAATCATTGGGCGCGTTCTTTTTTGGGATCGGAGTAATGCACCCATTCTTCCATACCGATGGATATTAACCTGTTCTGGTAATGTGATTTGAAGTCTCTGTTGGTGGTGGACTAATATTCTCGGGGAACGCTTTTATCAAATCAACTGGTATGTCCACGGGGGTGATGCTGGTTCTTCTCAGTTTCTGCAATTTTCGTCGTACTTGAGTCGGTAAAATAACTGGAAAGTCGGTAAATTGTGGGGGAGGAGTAGGGATTTCTTCTTTCCGAAGGGGCGGGAGTGATTGAACAATACTTGCTAAGTGGGCATTAAGTTTATTAGCTGTCTCCGCCTCCTGTTCATCCAAATTGAAATCGAGACCAGCTTGTGATTTGCCGACCAAGCGTTTTATATTGCTGTACCACTGACCAGGCTTAGAGTTGAACAGGTAATTGACTTTCTTTTCATAAAAGTTTTCGGCTGCTTGACGAGTCATTTTCCTTATTTTGTTTTTCAAAATGTTAGCCTGCTCCCGTTTGCCTTCTTTGAAAAGCCTTGTTTTTTCGCAAACTATTTCCTTGACCTGTTTTGTTATGTAGGGTCGGTCGGAAGAGAAACATTTAGAAGTCTTTTCTTGAAAGCATGACTGATATTTAAGGAGCAATGTTTCCTGGAATACCAGAGCCTTCTCGCTAGAAGTATTTGCGGCATACACTTCTTCCCATTTTTCCCTAGCTAGCCATTCTCCGAACTCGAGCAGCCCGGAGTCAGTAATGGGTCTGCTGGTCTTGTAAGTTGTCTTATAGCTTAGTCTTATCGAGTTGGTAGGCTTCAGTTCGAGAGTGTAGTGATAACTTCCTCCGATCGGGGGACCAGCCACTGGCTCGCTGTAAAACTCTTGCATATTACTAGAAATACGGTCAAGAGAAGTGCCACCTTTGGTCGTTGGAATTTTGACTAGTTGTTTGAGGCCAAGTCCTCTGTTTTAGATGATCTGAGCGAAGCTCGTTCGCATCACCGATCAGAAACATCCCGCAGTTAGGATATTTGGCTGATACGAAATCGGCACTTAACTGTAACTTTTCTAGAAAAGAAACTCGGTTAGTAGCACTCTGTCCAGGAGAATAATAATATGCACATACAGCAATACCGGTATATTTCCGAGGAAGTCGTCGCGGCTGTAAAAAAAAAACACAAAATTTCGTCCTGGTTGCCCAGACACGGTACATGCAATTGTGTTGCCTTAACCTTTTTATGGGTATATATAAGTAAGCCACCATCTTTTTTTCCTAGGGGGTGATCATCTGGTCGTAATTTAATAAAACTATTGTATTGTTGTATCTTCGTCAGCTCAGGGTTTTGACGGTGGACTTCTGAAACAACAATCACAGATGCTTTCGTAATAGACGCGAGACTTTCTAATTCTGCCACCTTGTCGGTGTTCAGACTTTCCGCATTACTATACAAAAATCGGGGGAAAGAAAATTCGTTAGAGGGGTAATTTTTTACCTTTGTTGTACAGCGAACTCGGACATGGGCTGTCGGATGGCGCAATGGAATCGTTTTTTCTTTCAGCAAGTCCTGGCTGGGTTCAGGTTGGTCCAATTCGGTAAGTGGTTCAAACCTATTGCTGATTGGGATAGAAGCTGAAAAGGAAGTTGATACTCGTTCACATATGGGGACAGTGTGGATTTGTTGATACCCGTTGATGTTATGGGAGAGGAGCACAGGTGGCGATGGTGGAGGGGGGTTGCGTTGGTAGAACGAGAGATGCGTTGGGGAAAGATACTGGTTGGGTAATCGTTTTGCAAGGGGGGGTTGGGTGTGGCATAAATACTGACTGAGCAGTGCCGTCGGGGCCGGCCAAGAGGCAAATCCGCCCGGTGGAGTCGAAGTTGGGGTGGTTTTCTGGGGGTCAAAAATGCTCAATCGCTGTAGGGGAATCCTTGCGAACGTAAAGTACCGCCCCGAAGTTTCTGGTTCCCCCGTCCAGCCAAGTTTTTTGAAGCCGTATTCACATGGTTATAAGGCGAATCAACACTGGGCAAAGTTTCGAAAGAAACAAATTTAAAAGGCACTTCGAAAGGTAAAGATAGCGACGCATGTGCAAACTTGCACGTCTTGTCTGTGCAAATCAAAATTGAGCAGAGGCTCACGTGGTCGAAAGGGCAAACGTCTTTTTTACAAACATTTGAAATGAAAGCAGGACAAATATGTAAAAATTTACAACGCTTATTTCGTCTACAGTAACCAGATGCGTAAACTCGACAGACCGTAATAAGTCTATAAAGTCATACATCTTGTAGATATCCGGTCTTCGCCAGACTCTTTAAACATTTTTACTATTAAAATTTAGAAACAGATTAAGGCAAATGGCTAATCGATCATCTGAAAAAAATGTCTAGGTAGGGATTCAGTATGTGTGTTCACCCTTATACGTCGTATCTACTTAGACAAAATTAATCAAAACTGCCTGCCTTACTTCTTCCGAATGTCCGGCTTCGGCCGGGTTCCTGGTACACTACTTGTTCGGCAAAAAACTAAAGCTAAAAAAACGAGTCCATCAGGTCTCTTGACCCGCGTACGCCTCCATCGAACCTGTAATCAACTTAAAAAAAAAAAAATCCGGTTTTGGCCGGATATAGGGCGAACTATTTGTCCTGCGAAAAAATAATTTTCATATACGGATTCGGCATGCCCCCTTACCACTACATCGAACCTTTAATCAACTTCAGATAAAACTTTCAAAATTTTCCGGCTTCAGCCCGATTCCGGGCGACCTACTTGTCCGGCGCAAAAATAATTCAGCACGCCTCATTAGCTGCTAAAAAATATTTTGTTCGCCCCGTAATTTCAACTCTGTCCCAAGGGCTACAGAGCCCATCTACGAACTCGCTATGTTCCTAGACCCAAAAAATCCACACATTATGTTTGTAAAAAATAATATCTCCTTCCCTTCGAGAGTTACAAACAGCAATTGTTAAAAAGCAAAAGGTATTTAAATAACTAAAATTAAGATAAAAACATAAGAAAATAAATAATATAAGAATTAAAAGCGTTATCGTGCTTACGGACAGACGGACAACTTTGACGAAGTCATAGGTATCCCCCACTTACGTTTTGGGATCCGAAAAAGCTAACCTTCGAATTGCTTGTCGTCAGGGTCAGAGGAAGGCAGTGCGCGTTCATTTATTTCAGAAATGCCGTCCGAGGGGGGGGGGGGGGGGGGGGCGCGACGCAACTGGCAAAGGAAAGATTAGGGCGTGTAGGCTAGTAAATCTGAAGGTCCTAAACATCCATCGTATTGACCTGTGAAATCACTGTATACTAATTCGTCCGGTCATATTCTGGTGGGTGACTCTGGGGCCTTTGATTGACAAATAAAACTGTTGATCCTTCGACCCATTTGTCCGCGCGACTTTTGAAAGCTGCATCAGTTCTGTCTCGGCAGGGAGTATTTAAACTGATTTTTTGAAATCTTTGATGAAGTAAAGTAAGAACTTAATGTGTCGCTTGTGCTTTAAAGGGTTCACTGAAAAACTTATCGCTTCAGTTTCCCACCACTGAAAGTGTCAAACCACAGTTACTGCAGTTCAGTTCAGTTTTCTCCGGAAGATAAAAACAGACCGGGTCCTGTGCAATATCTCCCCACTATGAAAGCGCACTACCGATTGCGCGCAATATTAGTCGCGTTTTTGATCCAAATTCTCCTTGCGATTCTCCTATTTCGCGTTTTTGGACTATACGTCCTTCATAAAATCTGATGACGAATTGCCGCCATACGCGCTAGACGACCAATAACAATCACACGTGAGATCTGGGGATAAGTTATCTGACGGGTGAATAAGCGATTAGGCTTTCGCTTCATCCGTCGCGCATTAACCCAGTTGAAACGTTAGCCAGCACACGGTACTGAAGTCGGAAGCCAGAAATGACAAACTTGATGAAGCTTGGCCTGCGCTTGACAGAACAGAGTTGGGTAAAGCAAAAATAGTGGAAGAGGCATTTTAAAAGTTTTAAACATGGTTAGGTCTAAGAGGAATTGAAAATAGCAAAACAAACCTGGATAAACGTACACCAAGAAGTAACGTGCATTGTTGTCTTTACGATAGCGCACCTAGCGGCCAAAAAAGAACTAATCCGAGAGGAATTTTATGAGGGGCGTATTCAGATGAAGCGAATTCTCCTTTTCTTGCGTTTTTGTCAGAACCGAGAACGGGGAAAGCCTCGCGATTCTGCAGAATCGAGAAGTTGCTCCGATGGTGAATTCTCGATTCTCCGTCCTCCTCCCTGATTGGTCAACAAAGTGCGGGAGTTCAAGCTGCCAAATTAGTGTTTTTGTCAAAAGCGAGAATGGAGAAGTCAGAGGAGCAAAAACGGTCATTTGTACGAGCATCGGGAATTCAGAAGCGAGAACGGAGAACTGAGAATTCAGATCAAAAACGCAACTATTGACTAACATCCCCCAAAACATTATCTAAGATTGGTTTGTACAGTTCCTACCTCCGACTGAGCCAATGACGAGATGTATGGCTTAATAATTAAGCCATGCATCTTATACAATTATACATCTTATACAATTATTGTTCTTGCTTGTTTATTGCATAAACAAATTTAATAGCCGCTCAATCGAACCTGAGCTTGCGGAGCACCTGAGCGGAGCAAAATAACATTAGGGAGCAGAGCAAAATACCACTAAGGTGGAACGCCAAGACCTATACTTTCCATGCTTCACAATCGGGCCATACTTGTAGCGCCGCCCACTACGCTTGTGGCATTTAAAGCGAGACCAACTTGCGGGTTTAGAAATTTCTGATAAAGGTAAGATGCGGTCTGCACACACTGAATTAACAAATGAGGTTATATTTTTTTTTTTGTGTTTAGAATTTTAAGTTACTGGAGCCAGTTCTAACACACTACTGACTGACTTTCAGTAGGGACGTTCTCTATCACTAGTGGTGCTAGTGTCGCTGCTATTCAGTGTGTGTTACTTTTTTCTAGTCTTGGCGCTTCCTTCCTGGTGTCATTTTGCTCTGCTAGAGAGTATCGCCAAGACGTGACAAAATTGCTACCAGCGATAGTTGAAACTCATTCGGTCGTTCACGAGCGCTGGCTCCGATAACTTCATATCCTGGACTCAGTAAAAAAAAATGATACAGTCTCAATTGTTTCCTTGGTGTATGCAGACAGCACCTTTGCTTTACTAGAAATTTCTAAACCGCAAGTTTGTCTCGGTTTAAATGCGGCAAGGGCAGTGGTCGGCGCTACGAGTATGGACCGTTTGCAAAGCATAGGTCTTGGCGGTACTACCTAATGTTATTTGGCTCTGCACGTGAGCGACTTCACTACACTATCAAATAGCGAGAAACAGACGAGCTGGCTAGTATCAGAACATTTAATTTCAACCCTTGAAACAAAAATTTAATTGCTCACATACGTCCTACAGGGAGACAAGAACGAAATCACAATTTATCAGGTACAATATCTGCTATTTCTCGGGCTAAATGCTCGGCAGGCATTTACACGAACAGAAACGGGAAATCTCTTTCTTCCTAGGCTGTGTAAGACTGGCATGATAGAGCGCGCTCCATCCTACTTATCGTAGTTAGTACGCATGACGTCACAAATTCTGACTTACTGGCGTCAAGGCAGGAACGTATTTTTCTATTTTCCGCAAAATATCATGCCACGGGCCAGAGATGGTCGAATCCGATCATGAAAGGATTCGAATCCGAATCCATGGCTAGGTACGAATCCGATTCCAAACCCACCATTTCATACTGATGATTCGGATTATAATCCGACCTTAACAAAAATCAAATCAGTTATGGTTTAAAAATCAGTGGTGACAAAAAGTACTGATCTAAGGTAATCAGATAACGTGATAGACTGCTGAGGATGGTTGGAGGTGGAAACCAAAAAGATGGATTGCCTAAGCACACTGTGTAAAAAATTGGGGAAAACGGAAACTGGAAGGATGAAGTCTAGGAATTTAAGCGGATTCGTAAGATGAGAGTCTGGAATCCGAATCAGGATCCAGCCTGACAAGCCGAAAAATTCGAATTCGGCCAAACGGACGAATCCTGGAGTCGGATTCGCCCATCTCTGCCACGGGCTAATCCAGCCACGTGACAGAAATTCGCAGTTACCACGCTTACTACGCTCCCGAGCGTGGTAAGCAAATAGTTACTATTTCGAGAAGGTTGGAACGGTCTGCGTAGTAACTTTTCATGAGGTTGGAACGAAAATAGTAACTAACAGTTACTATTGCTAGAAGGATGGTGCGCTACTGAATTTGCCTTTATGACATTAGTTGCGTTTTTGATCGAAGTTTAGTTGGCCGGTTGCTTAATTTCCGTTCTTAAACGCCGTCGATGTTTACCGTTTGCTTAATTAGCGTTTTTTCGACTCCGACGTTGCTTGCCCGGTCGCCGTTTCATCCACTTTGCAGACAAACTTCGAACTTGCTAGCTTACCAAGTTCGAAGGAAAAGAAGAAAAAAATATGGTGGACGATTAAGATCCAGATTTCGGAACTTATCCATTAGACAAAAAATTTAGTGCTAAAAGAAAGATCAGAATTAGTGTCAATACACTAAATCGTTTGTGCTGAAGGTTACCGTTGACCAGCTTCGACGGCAAAGGAACAACGGGCGTCACGTATGGGGGGGGGGGGGGGGGGATACGCCCGAAATAATCGATTATTTTCTCGGAAACAGTCGATTTTTCTTAAAAATTGCAAAAACAGTCGGTAAAATGACCAACCATTCGGTAAGTGGCTAGTAACACCTCTGAAGAAGAGACCTTTGAATTTGAAGGTAACTTCAAACATCGACAATAAAAACAAGACCAAAGGTTCGATGGGATCCCAAAAATTGGATATTTGATGCAGACAGTTACGATCTTTGTGCCGACCGGTTATGTAGAAAACTCAAGTTCAGATATACCTCTATAAACCATGTCTATTTTGACGACATTGATCGAAACTTCCTGCTTTACTTCTGCCAAATTTCCGGCTTCGGCCGAATTCCGAACAAACTACCATACTTCTCCAGAAAAAAAAAGAAAGTTTAGAAACGAATTTAGTGTATCTCCTTATCCGTATAAAGAACATCTAATCAACTTCAAGTAAAACTTTAACTCCGGGTAGAAAATTCTTTTCACTTAAGTGTGAAAAACTAATTCATTAACATGTCTTCTTACTCCTAAATCGAACATCTAATCACCTTCAAATAAAGCTTTTACTTTTAACAAACTTTCCGGTTCTGGCCGGATTCCGAGCGAACTACTAGTCCGATGACAAAATGGTTTTCACCATCGTGTTCAGCATGTCTTCTTACATTATCTGTTTAAAAATATTTCATTTGCCCCTTAATTTAAACCACCTCCCCCACCCCTAAAGGTAGGGCTACAGAGCCCATCTACGAACTTGAACTTACTCTTGACCCAAAGAATCCTCACACCAAATTTCATCAGAATATCTCATTCCCTTCGAGAGTTATAGCGCACACAGACGGACAGACGGATAACTTTTACGATGTCATAGATATCCCGCCACTTACGTTTTGGGATCCCAAAAACGCAGCTACTATCACTTAAGGCGTATTTTCGACCGTTCCCCGATGACTCCACTTGAGGAGTCCCTGCGTTTTTGTTTGTCCCGGGGACTCACCCCCGTGTTCTCGCGAGTCCCCATGTACGGGGAATTCTCCGATTAGCATCACCATCATCAAAAAGGACTCCCTTTCAGATTCGGAGGGGAATCAATTTTTGCTGGTGTTGGTGCAATATAGAATTAATTAAAAACGATCAGAATAAACAAAACAAAAAATAAAGTGGATTAAGACTAATTTCGTCAACTGCATATTTTTCTTTCGAACAAAATCCATTTTGGAAGCATTCCCCACGTTCTCGCTGTTTCTGTACGCGGAGTCCGCTTGGAGTGACTCCCTCTATTCTCGTCGTTCCCTTCGATTCCCCGAGGAGTCCTCGGGGAACGGCGAGAAAACGCCTTTATTGGAAGTTTCATTCCCGTGTGCACAGCGGACGTGGAAATTGACAGTATAGTCTGAGCTTGTTCGCTGGACTGTTATTGCAAACGGGTCCGTTGGATGGAAGATAAAGGCAACGAGGCGACGGGCCGACTGAGGAATGGACCGTCCCGGTATTCCGGTTACCATGCTGAACTTGTACAAGCCGGAATCTCTTCCGTAAAACCTGAAAAAGAAGAGGCATATCCAGATTAGATTAGATGACGTCCGTTACAAACAAATACATACCACATAACCTGCATCACCTGCAGGGAAAGTCCCCGGGGACTTGTTAAATAACAGGCGAAAAACAAAATTCACATCTATTTACCAATGAAAAATAAATACTAGTGTTTCATATCTGAAACAACTGTGATTAGTCGTATTAGGTCAGCAACTAACTTCTAGTTTTTATGAATCTCTAATAACTTTTCTCGAAGAGGTACGTAACGTATATCTTCCTATGTCCCATAAATACGATATCATATCAGCCTCCAGAGAGGATGATACAAAAAAGTTCATCGAGCTCTTTTCCTCAACTACTGAAAAGTAGAACCTAGCCTCAAAAAATAAAATAAAATACATCACTTTCAGAAAGAAAAACAAAAAAAAACACTAAAGAATGATACAGAATTTTTTTTTGAAAAAAATTACAGAAATGAACGTTCAAAAACTGAAAGAAAATCTTACTTTCCTAGCCAACTAACCTGGGCCATACCTTTTTACAATCACAATCCCACTGAAAATGCGACTTGAAAACTGAAACGACATTACTTTCAACTTACTTCAAATTATTTTCCTCTACTTTTCGAAAGGTAGCTATAGAGCAATTTTAAAAGTAGTGAACTGAAAGACAAAAGTGCTCCTCAGCCGGGATTTTAACCCAGGACCTCACAGGGCAGGCGCTCTTACCATTTGAGCTACCGAGGGGCTTGTGAACAGAGTTCGCAATCCACTACAATAGTCTGGTAGAAGTCGGCCATTGGAACAGTGATCCCGCCCGAAGGCAAATTAATCTAACCAGTTCACATCCCCATGTTACAGACATTTATAATAAGACACAGATGGCACTTTACACAAGGGACTTGTGCCGTGACCAATCTATGTAAATTAAATTCGTAAATTAAATTGTAAATTAAAAACTATTTCTGGTTTATTGGTCACGATACAAGTCCCTTGTATAAAGTGCCATCTATATATTATTTTAGAGCCATTATCACTGTCTTTTTCTTGATTTTCTTTAATTTTTCAACATCCCACGTGTTTCAGTGCTGCCACTTTTGGGATCCCAAAACGCAAGTGGAGGGATACCTATGACATCGCAAAAGCTGTCCGTCCGTCCGTCTGTAAGCACGATAACTCTCGAAGGGAACGAGATATTTTGATGAAACTTGGTGTGAGGATAGTTTGGGTCAAGAATAAGGTCGAGTTCATAAATGGGCTTTGTAGCCCTATATTTAGGGTGGGGGAGGGGGTTTAGATTAAGGGGTAAGCAAAATATTTTTAAACAGCTAATGAGACAGTCGATTATGGGGTAAGAAGACATGCTGAACACGATGGTGGAAATCATTTTCTCGCCGGGCAAGTAGTTCGCCCGGAATCCGGCCAAAACCGGAAACTTTGTTAAAAGTAAAAGTTTTATTTGCAGTTGATTGGATGTTCGAGTTGGGGGTAAGAAGACATGGTGAACACGATGGTGAAAACCATTTTCTCGCCGGACAAGTAGTTAGCCCGGAATCCGGCCAAAACCGGAAAATTGTTAAAAGTCTTCGTAGTTGATTAGATATCCGATTTAGGGGTAAGAAGAGATGCTGAATTCGCGTATGACAGTCATTTTGTACCCGGACATACAGTTCGCCCGGAATCCGGCTGGAACCTGAAAATTTGTTTTAAGTTAAATTTTAATTTTAAGTTGATTAGATGTTCGATATAGGGGAAAGAAGATACGCTGAGTTCGATTTTAGCTTCTTTTTTTTTGCCGGACAGGTAGTTCCGGAATTCGGCCGAAACTGGGAAATTCGCAGAAGTAAGACAGGAAGTTTTCGTCCAGACAGATATTACTTAGGGGTAAACACAAACATGCTGAATCCATATCTGATCTTGGTTTTCTCAGATGATTAGCTTTTTGGCCTTAATCTGTTTCTGAATTTTAAGAGTACAAATGTTCAAGGAGTCTGGCGAAAACTGGATCTGGCGTAGACAAGACCCAATTGTCTGGATCAAATATTGAATTTTTGGGATCCCGTCGACACCTTTGGTCTTGTTTCTGACGGATCCTGTGATCCTGCTTTGGTTTTCACCAACTGTTACCGAGAAATCTCACTTTATTATCTTCAAATTTTACGCCTCAACTTGTATGCTTCATTTTTGCATTTACCGGCAAGGAGCCTGTCGCAGAATCCTTGCTCGCTTTGTCAAAGAAACGAAAATGTATGACAGATGGCAGAATTCTGCGACCAGTGGCGACACAGATGCGTTTGTGCCGATTTTCGTTGACATGTATAATAAAATGTAAGTGCAATAGTCAACATAATTATTTGCACCCGCTATCTGTGCCGTTTGTTCGTTAACCTGAACCCGTGAGTGCTATAATGAATGAAGTTTGTACAGACAACTAAATTAAGACATAGATGGCACTTTACACAAGGGACTTGTACAGTGGCCAATAAACCAGAAACAGTTTTTTTCGAATATAATTTAGAAGTCCAGAACTCCACTGTCGGAGCCACGTAGACATACCAGGACCCACAAGGCGGAATCACATGGTGAAAACCAAAAATTTATATTTTTTATTTATTTTTTTTATTTTCTTATTATTAATTTCCGTGACATGGGGGTGTGGACTGGTTAGATGTATTTGCCTTCGGGCGGGATCACTGTTCCTATGGCCAGCTTCTACCAGACTATTGTAGTGGTTTGCGAACTCTGTTCACAAGCCCCTCAGTAGCTCAAATGGTTAGAGCGCCTGCCTTGTAAGCAGAGGGTCTTCCGTTCAAATCCCGGCTAAGGAGCATTTTTGTCTTTCAATTCACTACTTATAAAATGTTTCATGAGACCCAGCCTTGTGGGTCCTGGTATGTCTACGTGGCTCCGACAATGGAGTCTTGGACTTTATTGGTCACGGTACAAGTCCCTTGTGTAAAGTGCCATCTATGTCTTAATTAATTTCCGTGACATGGAGATGTGAACTGGTTAGATGAATTTGCCTTCGGGGGGGATCACTGTTCTTATGACCGGCTGCCGGCTTCTACTAGACTATTGTAGTGGTTTGCGAACTCTGTTCACAAGCCCCTCGGAAGCTCAAATGGTTAGAGTGCCTGCCTTGTAAGCAGAGGGTCACGGGTTCAAATCCCGGCTGAGGAGCATTTTTGTCTTTTAGTTCACTACTTATGAAAAAGACAACTAAATTAGCTCGCTATCAAGTTTTTATATGAATAAACCTTACTTACTGACCAGCGAAACACGTGAGGAGTATAACAACAGCTATAAGCTCAAATGGCACTTGCAAGCTTGTTAGCATATATTTAAGCTTGAGGAGGGTGGTTGGGCCCGGTCGTTCTTGTACTGGGATATGACTGAAGAGTCGCCTTGTAAACTGTATCGTTTGATCAGAAACACTTCCTCTTGTCAATAATCAAGTTCCAATGGGATCTCATCACCCATTCGAAACTTATGCATGACACAGCATTCCGGATTCCCCTTCCCTCAACACCCCCCTACATGGAAGAGACTACTTCCATGCCAATGTGACCGGGTCCTTAAAATTCTGAACAAATTTCATCGTCCTAATACATCTGGAATACTTTAACTCGCGATCACTGAAATTCCGGAAAACCAGTGTCCGTGTCTCTCAAATTTTTTCTAGAACTGCTCAAAATTACTTTTTTTTTTTACTTTGCAGTTAAGATACGTTAAGCAGGTTAGAAATTAATTTGTAAAGAAAATATTTGAGGCACAAACCATCATGAGGCCTTGGGGATCTTAAAATTGTATCGTTTCTTAAAACTATTTTTTGCACTTATCGGATCCTGTCCGCACTTGAAATGGGACATCTGAAATATGACTTCTTTCCGAATATCAAGTTTCATTAAGATCCGATCAACTGTTCAAAAGTTAGACACACCTCAAGATTCCCGTCTCCCTTCCTCCACTCCCCCCCCCCCCACGATGGTCAAATCGGAGAAAAGCCCTCCCCCCCCCCACGATGGTCAAATCGGAGAAACGACTTTTCTTAAGATAAAATTGTTGAGTCCCTGATATGCCTGCCAAGTTTCATCGTCCTCGCACATGTGTAAGCATCTTAAGTCGGGATCACCGGAATTCCGGAACCCTCCCTACAACTCCCCCCCCACAGTGTTCGGATCCGGTCCGGTCTTGTCAACTATGTATCTAGGGCTTGTGCTTGTTCTTCCCACCAAGTTTCATCCCGATCCGTTCACTCTGAACATGCCAAACGATCTCCAGTTCCCCCTCCAACTCCCCCCAAAGTCACCGGATCCATTCCGGACTTGAAGTGTGACATCTGAGACACGTCGAGGTCTTTCCAAACATCAAGTTTCATTAAGATGCGGTTCCCCGTTCAAAAGTTATAAATACGTCAATATTCCGGATCCCCCCTCCCTCCATTCCCCCACGGTGGTCGGATCAGGGAAGTGACTATCTCCAAGTTAGTTTGGTTGGGTCCCTAATACGCCTGCCAAGTTTAAATATTCCTTCAGCCCAAGCTGACTACGAATCATATTTGATGGTGCAAAACGGATACGTCAGCTGAATTTTATTGGATCTATATTTCGGCCCTTCTTGGCAAGGGTCCTCTTCAGGCTCAAAACCGCTCAAGTTGGTGGTGGCAAGTGGTTTTGAGCCTAAAAAAAAAATTTAGCTGACGTATCTGTTTTGCACAATCAAGTTTTATCGTCCTAGCACATCTGGAAGTACCCTAACTCGCGACCACCGGACTGACCGACCGACAGACCGACCGATGGAAAAGTGATCGGTATATGGCACTTGGTCGGAAGGCAAGTGCCGAGTATTGACGCGCACAACCGTGGAGAGAACTGGAGCCAGTGGCGAGCTTCTGCAGCGGCAAACTAGAAGACAGCCTTGGAAAGCGAAGCGAGTTTTAGCCGAGTCGTAATAACACACTGCGGATAAGCCAGTGGAGCTTTCGAGACCACCAGAATCACCCTTAAAGGACCCCTCTTGCTTATTCTGCCTTTTGTAATATACCTAGCTCCCTTATACAACCATAAGTTTCTAAAACCCCACCTTTCTCCATTGTTTCGTTTTATGTCTACGAACTTTTAGCGCTTTTTCGGATGTGCCGAGTTTTGCCCGGCACACAACGCAAAGTTTGCCAGAATCTTCGATGTCCGTTGACGACTCTTTCACATATAAGCTGCATATAAGAATATGAAAATCTTATAATTTTGACTTCTTTTATTTGCTTAGTTTTCCAACTTTTAACCACGGCACGTTCAGTTTTCAAACGTTTTGCGCCCAGCCGCCGCGTCGGAGAGCAGGAGGGCTGGACAGAGTAGACAAGCTCTAACAAGAAAATCGCAAATTTCAGATTGACAGTAATGGTATTTTCGGAAAACATTTATTCTGATCCGTTTCATGGGGAAAAGATCATTTCTAGTAAGAGTTGTGCTTTAAAGGACATGTCTCACCGATAGTACTAACGCAGCCTACTTCCGTAATCACTCCAACCATTTCTAATACCGGAGGCCCAGATTTCGTACGGTACATTCTAACCCCTTTAATAAAACCTCGTTGATTTTCATTTTGAGTCAATGCGTCAGAAAGACCGGTTAGGAAAATTTTTCCTCGTTGTCGCTACGAGTCAAAGGGTGTCGAAAAAAGCTTAAAACAGCCAACGCCGTGGAGAATCTGTTGAAAGCAGAGCCTAGTCGTAAAGTATTCAATTATTTTTAAATCCTGGGAGCTGAAGAGTAAATAGTGCGAGGGGTCCTTTAAAGCGCAGCGACTGTGAGACGGGTTACTAGACGTTGCCGATCGTCCACCCCGGAAACCTACCTCAGTGGATGCTCTGTTCCAGCTTTCGGTCTTTCAATAGCGGAAACACACTTTTCGTCAAAGGAGAAAAGGGTCATGTCCAAGTATGGAGAAGAGGAGTGGGACTGCGCGGCGATGGGTAGCTGCGCCAGAATTCTCTTCGTTGCTTCTACAATCCCTCCAAATCGTGTGCCTTCGATCGTATGTCGTAATCGGTTGTGTAGTTCCCTGTAAATAACCAAAATATGAGTCAAATGTTTTTAAAACTTTCTGGTTTGACAGCCTGTTTAGTATTAATGATCAATTGCCCAAGCTCTGGCTTCTACAATCCCTCCAAATCGTGTGCTTTCGATCGTATGTCGTGATCGGTTGTGTAGTCCCCTGTAAATAGCCAAAGTATGAGTCGAATTTTCTTAAAACTTTCTGGTTTGACAGCCTGTTTAGTATTAATGATCAATTGCCCAAGCTCTGGCTTCTACAATCCCTCCAAATCGTGTGCTTTCGATCGTATGTCGTGATCGGTTGTGTAGTTCCCTGTAAATAGCCAAAATATGAGTCGAATTTTCTCAAAACTTTCTGGTTTGACAGCCTGTTGAGTATTAATGATTAATTGCCCAAATTCTGTCCCCACCCTAAGAAAGAGGAGTTGTTATTTAGGAGTTATTTATAAACACAATTTACGACCAAAAATAGTTTATTAATTCAGTATTCCGGACCTTCGACCAAACCAGTTTCTTCTTCCTTCTGCGAGATGCTCGGCCCGCCCAACCAAACGGATTAAAATCAAGAAGATCATTTCGTAAACCACATTGGCCTGACATATCACAAAAAAGAAACGAAGAAATCTACGAAAATGGGGTTTGTGAAGGCCGACGAATATACTGAAATAAAAGGCGAATATTTCGTGAGGACAACCGCCTCCTTTCTTCAGCGCAGACAGAAAATTTCGAGGAGAAATGCCAAAACGAGGATGAAGATCGACAACCAATAAAACCAAAAAAAAGCAGAAAACCAACAAGAAACCGAAAATTAAAACAAAAATTGAAAGCCTAAAATAAAGACAGCGAGCAACTCACCAATACCTGCGAATAACAATTACGACTGTTCTTGCTCGGTACTAACGAGTGACAAACCCCATTTTCGTTGGTTTCTTCGTTGATTTTTTGTAGTAAAATCAAGGTTAGTTTCCCGTCCCAAAAGGGATCTTAGTACTAACGAGAACCAGTTGGAACTCGTGCTCAGTTGGGCGAGGGTGATTGCTGAGCTTTGTCCCTCGGGCTTCTCTACCCAACCTCCGAAGAGGTGACCAGCTGGTTCTTAGTTTGCAGTTGCACACCCAGCTGGTACAGGGGGTTAACCCTTTGTTGGTCCCTAAGACCCAACCTCCAAAGAGGTGACCAGTTGGTTCTTTTCAACGCACCCTAGTTAGGGGTTAAGGGCAATAGACCCTTGGGCGAGAACTAGTCTGCGTAGGCTCTACGACGACCCAAGTTTGGGGAAAAAGGCAATAAACCTTTTTAGGCGAGACCACTTGGGCTCTAGACTCTGTCTAAAGTTACATGTGTGCTCCATGTATTTAAAGCGGACCACAAAAAATGGTCTTTCTACCACACATACAAATGATAACCATCCCTACTGCCACTATGAATGTTCAAAACAACAATAAACACCGTCAAACAATGAGCAAATTAAAAAAAAACACACCAAATTTCCTAGGTTTGAAATAATTCGGTCTGGACTAAATCTCAGCCGATTATCCGGGAGAGCCGTCATGGCACGTAGGGAGCCAAGGATCAAAATAATAATTTCCATCTAAAGCCCCAACTGTTTATTACAAATACAAATAAATTAAAAAAAAAACAAGACCAGTGTGGGTACACCTGAAGTCATAAAAAAAAATAATCAATTCAGTCTTATAATTCTTGCTAATCAAACGTAGAAAATTTTGTCATCTGGAAAAGAATACGTTTTGCGTGGTTTTTTTCTCGAGCCAAAACAGCAACCCGGCAATCAAGTTTAAATCTAAATAAAGTGATGGCCTGCGATCAGTACGAGGAGGTATACAGAATGTACAGAAAGTACGAGGAGGTATACAGAATGTACAGAAAGTACGAGGAGGTATACAGAAAAAAATAATCAATTCAGTCTTATAATTCTTGCTGATCAAACGTGGAAAATTTTGTCATCTGGATCAGGTCTTTAAAGGTTTAGGATGGGGAACCTGCACTGCACGTCGCAGGACGTGAAATAGTCTACTCGTTGAGCGATGACTACCTCTTGAAGGTGAATCAGAGTGTGCGTCGCAAGAATAAGCCAACATAATAATCTTCTATATGGTTATCAATACCATAAAGTTGTGTCGCTAAAAAGCCGCCTTTTGAGATCAGATAACAACCTGATCCAAATTCTTTCCACTCCAATTTTTTAACTTTCACTGCCTCTGTGAACAAAATGGAGTGATGAACTTGTAGTTCGTTGATTTTTGATACAAATGTGGTTATGTGTGATATGTAGGCTAGTGATTTCCTCTATATATATGGCTACGGCTGAATTAAACATATAAATACAAAAATAAAATAAATAAATAAAGGCTATGTGCAAACGGAACGAAGACACAATTCGCTGATGAGGTTCAGGTACGAATGCCTCCATTCCAAAACCTAGGCATATTTTCCCCGAGTATGAAGAAAGTATCGATGTGGCCGCCTTGTGATCAGCGACCCCATTTGATTTGTTTCCATGCAGCGGCCTCTGCGTGATCAGCGACCCCATTTGATCTCGTTTCCATGCAGTGGCCACTGTGTGATCAGCGACCCTTGTCCAATTTCGTTTTCATGCAGCGTACACCGCGTGATCAGCGACCCCATTTGATTTCGTTTCCATGCAGTGGCCACTGCGTGATCAGCGACCCCTTTTGATTTCGTTTCCATGCAGCGGCCTCTGCGTGATCAGCGACCCCATTTGATCTCGTTTCCATGCAGTGGCCACTGTGTGATCAGCGACCCTTGTCCAATTTCGTTTTCATGCAGCGTACACCGCGTGATCAGCGACCCCATTTGATTTCGTTTCCATGCAGTGGCCACTGCGTGATCAGCGACCCCTTTTGATTTCGTTTCCATGCAGCGGCCACTGCATGATCAGCTACCCCATTTGCTTTCGTTTTTGCAGCGGCCACCGCGTGATCAGCGGCCCCAGTTGAGTTCGTTTCCCTGCAGCGGCCACTGCGTGATCAGCGACCACATTTTATTTCGTTTCATGCAGCGGCCACTGCATGATCAGCTATCCCATTGGCTTTCGTTTCCATGCAGCGGCCAATGCTTGATTAGCGACCTTTGTCCAGCCGCTGACATGTTCAAGTCCTGAAGCTGGGAAGCGAAAGTTAAAACAACCGCCATTTAAACCCATTTAATTTCCTTTTCATGTAGCGGCCACTGCGTGATCAGCGGCTTCTTCTGATTTCGTTTCCACGCAGCGGCCACCGTGTGATCAGCGACTCAATTTGATTTTGTTTCCATGCAGCGGCAGATGCGGGATCAGCGACCCTATTTGATTTCGTTTCCATGCAGTGGCCACTTCGTGATTAGCGACCCTTGTCCCATTTCGTGTTTATGCAGCAGCCACCGCGTGATCAGCGACCACATTTGATTTCATTTCCATGCAGTGTCCACTTCTTGATCAGCGACCCCTTTTGATTTCGTTTCCATTCAGCGGCCACTGCGTGATCAGCAACCCCATTTGATTTCGTTTCGCTGCAGCGGCCACTGCGTGATCAGCGACCACATTTGATTTTGTTTCCATGCAGCGGCCACTGCGTGATCAGCGACCCCATTTGCATTCGTTTCCATGCAGTGGCAACTGCGTGATCAGCGACCCCTGTCCAATTTCGTATTCATGCAGCGGCCACCGCGTGATCAGCGACCCCATTTGATTTCGTTTCCATGCAGCAGACACTGCGTGATCAGCGACCGCATTTGATTTCGTTTCCATACAGCGGCCAATGCTTGATTAGCGACCTTTGTCCAGCCGCTGACAAGTTCAAGTCCTGAAGCTGGGAAGCGAAAGTTAAAACAACCGCCCGTCAAAGTATCAGGAAGATATCTCCACTAGTTTGAACCTTACTTATTCGGCACTATAACGACGCTCTAAAAGCATGAACAAGTGACCGATATAGACGATATCATGAAAAGTTGATGGCCTTGTTTTAGTGTATTATCGTATTTAGCATGGTTTATTTTAACCAATTTGACAAACTAACTGTTTGTCCCTTGAAGATATACACAAAAAAATGATAGCGGTACTTTTGGCCAAACGACTAATACGCGAGAAAACAAGAGCAGATATGAATCCAGCATGTATCTCTAGTTCCATTTCGCTATCCAATGGATATTTTGGTATTAATAAATGATTGATTGATTGATTGATTGAAGGTTTAATCGACTTCAGAAGTAACTTTTCCTTCCACCAAGTTACTGTTTCTTACCGAATTTCGCGAGACGCAATTGGCCGAGGAGAAAATTAACAAAGTTCAGATATGGGCACAGCACGTATGGTCAGGGGCGTCCCGAGGGGGGGGGGCGCAGCGCCCCCTCTACGTTTTGGGCATTCGGTCAATTTTTCGCCGAAGGCGAAAAATTCGGTCAAGACGGGCCTCGCGGCGAAGCCGTGATGCCCTTTCGATAAAATCGTTTGTCCCCGCATTTCGAAATTGGGTGTCGACTTTTCTAATTCATCCAACTTTTGTTCACTCCGCATCGATTTCACCGCATTTGGTCTGTCCCTTCGTAAATTCGGCGATTTAACTTGTTTA
This sequence comes from Branchinecta sandiegonensis, assembly GCA_030848855.1. NCBI lineage: Eukaryota > Metazoa > Arthropoda > Branchiopoda > Anostraca > Branchinectidae > Branchinecta > Branchinecta sandiegonensis. The sequence continues at coordinate 6,964,503 of JAUPMV010000017.1, read as the reverse complement.
TTTGGTCTGATTCGTTAGCGAATTCGGTAATCACCGGACTTTTCTCAAGTCCGTACCTGTTCTATTCCATTCGGTCATTCCATTTCATAATTTGGTCATTAATCCGATTCACTTGGTTCTGATTCGTGACCGAATTCCATAATTCATCCAACTTTTGTTCAGTCCGCATCGATTTCGCCGCATTCGGTCCGACATTGCGTAAATCCAGTGATTTAACCTGTTCATTTGGTCTCATTCTTGACCGAATTCGGTCGCATTCAGTCAGTCCATTTGATACTTCGGTCATTAATCAGATGCATTTGGTTCTGATTCGTGACCGAATACGATAATTCATCGAACATTTAGTCCGCATCGATTTCGCCGCATTCTGTCCGTCCCTGCGTAAATTCGGTGATTTAACCTGTTTATTTGGTCTCATTCCCTACCGAATTCGGTAATTCGGTCGCATTCGGTCAGTCCATTCCATAATTAAGTTCGGTGAGATTCATTTAGTTCTTATTCGTTACCGAATACGGTAATTCGCCGGATTTTTTTTTAGTAAGTTTCCATTACTATACTTGTCGAATTCGGTTGTTTTAGGTGGTTCAACAAGAATTTTATTCCGTTATGAAATTCGGTTGTAATACCGCTCTCGATCTGTTCCTTATTTTTTAGTTAGTTTTTCGGTATTCTACGAATTCAATATTTGCTTCAACCCAGTTACTGAATTCGGTAATTAAGTGGCATTTATTTAGCTCTCGTTCTTTACCATTTACGGTAGCTTCAGCTAGGTGCGGTTCATTTTTTTACTTCTTAGGATTGCAGTACTTCAGTTATAAGCACGTCTCTTGACGTGAAAACTAGCCTACTTCTGTTTGCTGTAAATTCCGAACAATTGTACTTTGCATCCACTTTACCCTGGATCGCCCCTTTCGTTGCCAGACAACTCTGGGTTAAATAGGTAATCTTGGGATAGCAGAAAGGCAGTTTCATCAGCAGTGTTTCCACAAAATTTCGCCTGCGGCGCATTTCGCAGTCTCCACTAGTTAGACAAAGGTTGCCTCATTTAGTTGGCGTTTGACGCTTGGAATTTTGGGGGGCTTGAACTGTGTTAAAAGCTAGAATTTGCATGGGAAGTAGTTAAATGTTGCCAGAAAAAAAGGTGGATTAAAAAAATTTCGCCTGCGGAGCCTTAATTAATCATGGGCACAGCGGTTAGACGTTGTCGATATGCAGCCACACCGTTTTTTGCGATTATTTCAAGTCCTGTTGGCAAAACTGGAAATGTCTTCGAGGTAAAAGGCTAGTGACGGCGTATCCATGAAAAAGAAAAACAGAAGCGGAAAAACGTGAAACGCGCCAATTTTTTTCTTTAGACTCGTTTGTATATACTCTGCAACTTTTTACGTTGTAACTTCATGAAGGCAACTCGCTGTGTTTTTACAAAAAAAAATTAATAAATTCAGTAAAAATCAGGTACCGATTCGGTCAATTTTACCAGGTGCGCCCCCCAATGAAGAGAGGTTCGGGACGCCCCTACGTATGGTTACCCCTATATCGAATCCCTAATCGACGTCATAACAAACTTGCCAAGTTTCTGGTTTATTTATATTATCAAGTTATCTGGTTATTTATTATAATTGTCCAACACGAAAATAACGTTAACTTTCAGATATGGATTCAGCATGTATTTTTACTCCTAAACTGAATCTGTGTAACCACGTTCAGAAAAAAAAAACTTTTACTTCTACAGATTTCCTTTTTTGGCCGTACTATGGACGTAATAATAGTCCAGTAAGAGAATAAAGTTCAAAAAGGGAATCAACATGTCTCCTTACCACTACCTCGAACCTCTAACCAACTTCAGAAAAAAACTTTTACTTTTACCAAATTTCCGGCTTTGGCCGGGTTCCGAGCGAACTACTTTGTCCGTGAAAATCTGACAAATGAAACTCAGATCTAAACTTTGCTTACTGCTTTTGTATTAGCATATTTTTCTATATATTAAAAAAGACGACTCACCTTGCGTAAATATTAGTAGACGTCGATGAAAAATGAAGCCCTTCTCCGGTCGTACTCGGATTCCGGAAGAAATCATGAAAGTTTTCAAACAGATGCAGCAATTCTTCCGACGTATTTTCGTAGATGGCCAAGACTTCCGCCGTGTCCATTCTGTACAGAACAAAAAAGGAAGCTTGGGAGTTCGGTTCCGCCGCCCGCAGCGTCACCACCTCCAGTCCAGCATACTTGATCAATAAGTGCTTCTCATCCAATAGCTGCATCTTCCATATTCGAAGCCATCGGAGATGATGAAACTTTTTGAAAAAGAACCGCCACTTATCTGGTTTACCATCGTCTGCTGATTCTACCAACGCCTTACGTAACAAAAACGCTAACAACTTGTGCTTTAAGCCAGTGATTTGAACTTCGCGATAGTTTCGAACAGCCGCCACTCTACCTGCTGTCGACGAGAGAATGTATTCGTCATCATCATGACAAAATCGGCCGACAGAGCGCACTTCTATCAATCTCCCATCCTCTCCAATTTGGAAGACGTGAATTGTCTGATGTTGTACTGACAACACTGCCAATGTATCTTTGTACAGATAGAGGCCCTGATTGTGAGCGAGATATATTTTGTCAGTTTTAAATTGACGGCTATCACATACAGCCCCGGACTCAAGATCGATGATATAGATTGTAATGTCTTCAAGAGAGAATCGGGGATGGATCGGTATTGCTTCATTGTTCCTGTAAACATCGTCAAAGGGTCGAGGGTATCTTGGGTCTTCTACCACGATCCCAGACGATGCGGTTATCAGATATCGCCCGTCTTCTGTAAACAGGCTACATTCCCTGTGTAGTTGCTCTGTGGTAGGAGTTAACGTTATGACATGCTTCATTTTGAAATATCTGTCAAAAATTGCCTGACGTATTGGCAGGGAAGGCTCGACATTTTCCCCACCAACGACGTCTTTCAACAAATCTCCTCCACTTCCTGCCCCGGCATACAAGTATATTTCCACTCCAGTCTGGTCCGACGTGAAAGCAATCAAGTATTTTCCACAGGGGCTGAACTTTCGAAGAAAGCACGGCGGTTTCTCAATGTTTATGATGGTTGTGTCGGGAACGATTGACTTATACGTAGCGTTCTCGAAGCTTAAATGATGGCGAATAGTTCCAAGTTCTCTATTCCGTATTTTCAGAAGAATATTTTGGAAGGGGATTCGGCGAGGTACTAGGGTCTCAACCCCGTTCTGAAGTGTGTAGCGTGGCTCCATTGCTAGCCATGGAAGCCTGAAACATAATCGAAAATAAGCCTCAATCCTTTGAAGCAGCCAGGAAACGATAAATCATATTTATGATTTATCTCCATTGATTTTACGTTCGGCTTCATTAGTTGGATCTTATGAACTCAAAGCTCAGCAAATACCTCTAGCTCAGCCCAGCTTTATCAGGGTATCCGCAGTCGCTGCATGGGACCAAAGACGGAGGTTCTATTGGCTTATTTGTTCTTGGTGCTACGGGTTGTTTAACTGACTGATTTGTAGTATGTATGTATGTACATTCTTTATAACCCGTTACATTCAAACTGAACAAGAACGGAGTAAATGGAAGAAAAATAAATAAAGAACAAAAGAGAGAAAAGACAATTAGCGGTCAATGACAACATGTATACAGCACTACAAATGAAGAAAAACACAAAGGGCAAGTTAGTCAGTGGTCATCCATTGGGCACAAAGTACTGGTAACCACGGGTGTGCGGCCGTTCCAAGAACTTTCTGAACTAGCTTATCTACAGCCTAGTTGGGTTCTACCAGGCTGAATTTTTTATAAGGTACCTGCTGCGTGTCCACGGTGGCATTTATATTTTATGTAATATTTTAGGTAACGAAATTACAGCGACCGGACTCGAGACTGCTCGGTAGGCGTGAATAGTTAGTGTAAGATGGACCGGTGTACATCTGAGGCCAGACAGGTTTTGTCAAGTTTCATTGGACGTTCGTGTCTCCTGTCAGATAGGGTTTGTTTGTAGACGTAATGTCTTAATGCTGTCTTCGTAGGACTCGTATTTCTGACCAAGAATGATACAGGAAGCTCTGGAATGATGCAGCAAGCTCTAGAATGATCCAGCAAGCTCCCAAAATAATATTCATTAAGAGTCTACAGGACTTTCAACTCTGAGACTGAAATTTTCGACGTTTGGTAACTTTTCTGAGCATGTAAATGGTTGGAAACGTTATTCTGACTCTTTCTTGATTGCATGATCACAGTTTTTTGGAATGATAAATGAATACGACGAGCTTTTACTACAAAATCGAATCTTGCTTCGTATTGGTTGGTTTTTCCATGATACGTCATGATGAATTTACAGGATGCGAGACCCCGTTTCTGTGTCGGCAGAAACTGGCATTTATTCTTGGCAAAAATACTATGCCTAATCCTGTCCTTACTCCTTAGTCAAACATCAAACCTCCCGATTGCATCCCCTCCAGGCCAAGACTGCCAGGAAGTGTTGATCAGCTAATTACGAAACTGAAGTTCCATCGTTTGTACATTTACGCAACTCTTGTCAAAAAATAAACTGTCTGTTGTAGTTCTAACTTTTGTTGGTTCTTAGTGTGCAAGCACCATGCATCGGCCAGTCTACATCAAAATCTAAAGTCTTAACGTTAAATTATTTTGTTATCGTAGCTGATTTTTATATTTTTAGCCATTTGTTTAATATATGTTTCCCATACAGCTTGGGCTGAAAGAGTATTTATTTCCGTTTACGTCGGGTAGGGTGGAATGTCTGTACGATCTACATTCAATAGAAATAAAAAAGCTGTTAGTCATTAGCATACGGACAAGAGAACTCGTGTCTATAGTAGGGTACCCATATGACATTTTTGGATATTTTTTAACTGGAGTTTTAAACTTGCAATCTTTTTCCCTCTTGATGAACGTCACTCAAGCAGTACAATGGACTGCTTAAAACACACCACAGCCTAAAAAGGTAACCCCAGGGTCGGCTCAAAGGGGGGGGGACACTCCCCCCCCCCCCCCCCTGCTTTTTGCTAAGTCGGATCAGTCGTTTATTTTGGCCTCGCCTAGGTCCCAGGCACTCATTTTGGTCTAAGACAATCCGAGTCGTTTCAAAAAAATTGTTAGTTTTGGCACTGCCTAGGTTCAGTCGGAAATCCGTCCCAGTCAAAGGCAAACCAAGTCGTTTAAACCTGGTTCATAGCCCCGTTAGGTCCGAGACATGATGGCAGCAATTCGCCTTGTTTCAAAACCTGTTTTTACTCGCATGGGATTTGCATCTGCCTCACTTAAGTCTTTCAGATTTTAACCTGTCAAAATTACAATAGGTTAGTTGTTAAAGTGAAGTACGAATAAACCTTATAAACCAAAAGCGAGAGAAAAGGTTACTTGCATAGAAGGATTGTGGGTCAAACTTTGACTACAAGTGGAAAAGAAGGCATGAAATTTTTTTAAACACAATGGAAAAGCCATCAAAATTCAAATGACAGGAGACCCGCGAATTCCATTCGAAGCAAGTGTATCTAAGGCAGTGAAAATGTTGATTATAAAGCCTGGTTGAGGTGGGTGCAACGCTTGAAAAGGACAAGGAAGATTTTAATATACACTCAAAATTTGTTTCCCAGGACAGGCTGGGGGTTCTAAAGACGCTGGAATAGCTCATTCAAGTCGGGAGGTACATTTTTGACTTCCATGCTAGTTTTAAAGCACATCTGAAAAGTCTTCTTAAAATTCCAGTCTCTGAAAATATCAAGACACTCCTACAGCTCGAAAACGATCTCTTTTTATGTTAAGTTATCCTGAAAGCGAGCTCCTCGTTCTTCAATTGTATAGCATCTTCTGTCGCGTACTGAGACTCAGACCTAAGTTGGTAGTAAGGGCGCAGATGAAGATCGAAGGAGACAGAAACCTTTCAGATGTGCTTTAATATGCCGCATTGGGAAAGATAAAGTGTTTCTGTCGGGCGAAAGCCAAAAGTCTGTTTTGTCAATGAACAGGTTTTAGTTTTCATGATCCGGTCCGGACGCCAAATAACAAACTAGTCCGCATAAACTTGGTACTGTCTAACTTGCATCCCATTAGGCCATTTCGTTTAGTTTTTGTGCATGTTACAAAGTTTCCGGACCCTCCCCCCCCCCCTCCAACTCCCCAGCTGTTGCCGCTTGTGGTTCGGAGACAATCGGACAATCGGAGACCGAAATATCGGAGACATGTTTTGCATATCTAGGTCATTAGTTCTGATCATCCATAAAGTTTCACTCGAATCGGACCACCCGTTCGCAAACTAGGGAAGTCAGTATTTCCGGATTCCTCTTCCCTTAACTCCCGCAGAAATTGGTCGAATCAAGGAATGGAAGTTTTCGTAAAGCATTGTGTCAGATCCAGGCCCGTATCCAGGAATTTATTTCGGTTATTTCGGGGGGGGGGGGGGGGGTCGCCTTTCGGGGGGAGGGGGGGGGTTGCCTGTGGGTTGGACAAAAAAGTACAAAAAAGATATAGATCAGAGGGAGAAGCCTGTAAAAATTATGATTTTTGTATGTTTCGGGGGGGATACGGCCTTGGATACGGCCTTGGTCAGGTCCCTAATCTATTTGGCCGGGCCACTAATGCCTACCAAGCTTCATCGAACTTAGCACATCCTGAAGTATCGTAACTCGCGATCACCGGAATTCCGGGAAATGTCCGGAAAAAAAAAAAGGAAGATTTGCAGTTAGTTTTACACGAGTTCTATTGTTTGTTGGCGGGGAATGTGCGCAAAGGCAACGGTTCATTTTTATCGGTACGTGCAAGTCGTATTTTGTGATCCAGAAGTCGTTGTCCCCCCTGGCCTGAGTGCCTAGGGCCACCCCTGGGTAACCCCACTCAGATGTTTTAACCAGGATATCTCTGATTTGGCCTAGCCTATGGTTTCCTTTCACAGGTCAGGGTCAGAGCAACTTCAAATACAGACGCTCTAAGGAAACGATTACAATTCTTTTTTATGTCATGCACTGTTTCCACACATTCAACAAGGGTGCCTGGTGCAATCATTTAGGGTCAAGTCCTTTAACCAACCACTCATAAATCCCCTTGAATTTTGTTACAAATTCAGATGCATACATGCTCTTTCCGAAGCTACAGGACAGACAACTAGCCTACTAGCTTTTCACTACTACCTTCTTCCCTATAGTTACTCAATTTTGGGTTCCAGACTTCTTAGATGTTAACAGAGATGGAAGGGTGTTACCAATAACAGGGAGCTGATATCTGTTTGTATTGCTTTGCTGCTAGACTTCTTGCTATTAGGTTATCAATACATCTCTAGAAATTTCACAACAATCTTACCCTCAACCTCATTTGACAAGCTAGAGTATGGACAACTAGCCTACTCCAAGTACCTTACTTATTAATCCCCTACTTCCTTACAATAGTTTTACTAATCACAATACTTCAATTGCAGCCATGGCATAAGGCCTAGAGAACAAACAAGGTTGAAGGATTGCCTAGACCTTTAAAGCGGAATGGTCTTTCTACCACACGCAGAATGATAACCATCCCTACTCCCACTACGAATGCTCAAACCATAAAAAATACCGTCAAACAATGAGCAAATTAAAACAAAGAAAATTTCTAGGTTTGAAATAATTCGGTCTGGACTAAAGGCCCTTTTCCGCGACACAAATGTGGGCCACACACTTCTGGGTGTTTGTCGCGGAAACACGATTGTGTGCCACACAGTCGAGCCACGAGTTGAAACTCGCGGAAACGCCGTTTTGCCTATTTTTTGGCAGAAATTTCAAATATCTGAAAATAAAAATAGAATTCATTTAAAATCTCAATAAAAGAACTCCAGGCTTATTTCCTTACCATCATATGCAAAAGGGATCCTCAGTTTTAAGTCTATATGCTTGAAAAAGTAGTTAACTTTATTGTTTAGACACTATTTTGCTACTTTATTTGAATTTCCCGCCAGAATCGAGCCAAAAAATCGACAATCACCTCGCCAGTTGTTTGTCGAATTTGAGCCACAAAGCGAGCCACGAAAGTCTTGTTGGTCGCGGAAACACAGCTTTGGGCCGCATAAAGCACCGCGGAAACACTCTTTTCGAGCCACAATGGACCCACAAACTGTTTGAGGGAGCACGGAAAAACGCCTTATATCCCAGCCGATTATCCGGGACAGCCGTTATGGCCAGTAGGGAGCCAAGGATCAAAATAATTTCCATGTAAAGCTTCAACTGTTTATTACAAATATAAATAAATTAAAAAAAGACCAGTGGGGCCTGAAGACAAAAAACAAATAATCAATTAAGTCTTATAATTCTTAGCTAATCAAACATGGAAAAATTTCGACGTCTGGAAAAGAAGACCTTCTGCGTGAGTTTTCGCTCGCGCCAAAACACCAACCCAGCAATCAAGTTCAAATCCAAACAAACTGGTCGCTTCTGATAGTTCCGATCAGTAAGAGAAGGTAAACAGAATGTTTGGATTAGGTCTTTTAGTGGTTCCAAAAAACTGTAATGGAATTCAAACCTAGTAGTAAGCCACCCACATTAGTAAGCTCCGACAATGATTTATGTAAAAGAAACTCAATTTAAAGCCTTCGAGTGTCATGTTTTAAACCTTTTGCTCAGTTGCTTTTGCATCCTCTAACAATCAGGTTCTGGCATCAACACTATCCCAACAGCTTTGCACTACTTTCATGACTGTAAAAAGTAACAACAAGAGAAAGCGAACATTAGGCTACAAATTAACAACTTATTACAGGATACAATTTTTTTTTTCATACTTTATGTCAAAGAAAGCTGAAACAAATAGCACTTAACCATTGCTAAGTTCTTAGTCCAAATTCTTAGTCTAATTCACTGTTGAAAAACTTTAAAACTTTACTGTTCTTAGTCCAATTAACTGTTTCAGAGGCAAAGCACATCTTTCCTGTCCAAGAGTAGTTCCTGATATTACAACTAACAGACAAGAAGCAAAATTTTACTACTTGCAAAAGTTCCTAGTCTAGTCTCAGTCTATCCAAATTTATTTACTTTTCTTGTTGCTGCTTTTAAAGGAGTGTTTCTGGTTGTTAGCTCTTTTTACTCTATGTTTCCTTTTTATCCAGTAAATCACCGTGAAGAATTCAAATTCTGTGGTGAACCAAGTCAAGTGGAATAAACCCTGCCAAATTTTGCTCTTGTCGTAAGTTGAGATTCAAGCAAAATTAAAAAAAAAACGTTGGTAGAAATCAGAATAAGGCGTTTTACCCTTGGCAGAGCTCACCCAATAGCGGGGGAGCTCCTTGGTGAGTTACCCCTTTTCATTGCGATCATTTGGACGCCACATACTTCAAAAAGAGATGTCATTCAACCTCATAACTCCTAAAGTAGGAATCTGGTCAGAAAACAACCCAACGCCCACTCCGAAGAAAAGGCAAGGGACAGATAGCTCGTTTTCTCCACAACAAATGCCAGTCCCAACTTCAACTCCACCTGTACCCGCGTACACAGCGGTAAAAATTGCAAAGAAGGTTGGATCGTCACTAAAGGACGTTGGAATACTGCCAACTAAGAGGGCTATCTACCCAGGTGTGAAGTCTAACTTTGAAATCAAACTGCTCAGCGATGGAACTGCTGAGTTGCAAACCCAAAGTATGCCGGCTGTATCCAAAGACAAGATTTAAAGAAGAACTTTCCACCCCCTTCAACGAGGCAGAGCTGGAGAGCTGTTTGGAAGAAGCAAATATGGACTCTGCTCCAGGAAAAGATGAAGTGAGCCACAGATGGGTAGAAGAATCAGGAGACAAGTTCCGTAAAGCGCTCCTACATGTGTACAACGCCGCATGGAGGAAAGGGATGTTCCCAAAACTGTGGAAGAAAGCCCTCGTCAAACCAATAAGGAAACCTGGAAAGCCTGCAGAAGACCCTAGGTCGTACCGCCCTATCTCTCTATTAGCAGTCCTGGGAAAGATCATGGAGAAAAGGGTCCAGAAACGATTGGAGTGGTTCGTTGAAACGAATAAACTCATCCCAAATTTCTAGACTGGCTTCCGCAAAGGCCACAGCACAACCGACAACATACTGGTCCTAGAAGAAGCGGTTAAACAGGCCTTCAAAAGCGGAAAGGCTCTAGTAGCAGTGCTGGTAGACTTCGAAGGGGCCTTCGACCACGTCCGAACGAAAAAGCTGCTGGAAATCATGCGCTCCATGGATTTTCCAGAAACGTCCACCAACTTCATTGAGAGCTTCCTCTCGGGTAGAAGCTTCAGCGTCCAGGTGAACCAAAACATCTCCTGAGCGCAAAGTAGACATGGGTCTACCCCAAGGCTCTCCTCTCAGCCCAACCCTATTCTTGATCCTGCTCAACGAACTCGATTTCATCACCCCAACAACGGAAAAAGGAGCCTTCGCAGATGACTTACATATATGGGAGATTGGCGCCAGCCCACAAGAGATTGGAACGAAACTTCAAAAAGCCCTGGAAGAACGCGTTCTCAGAAACATTACAATTGCCGATCTCAGCGCTCAAAACTAAAGCAGTAGTATTCCACAGAAAACGATTCTTCACCCCGCCAAACATCAAACTATATGGACTATATATCTATATATAGTGGCCTACGAGAAAACCCCACGACTTCTCGGTGTAACACTCAACCCTCTATTAAACTGGACTAAACAAGTTGAAGAAGTCAAGCAGGCTTTGCGTGAAGAGGATAGTTCCTAAAATACTGATTGATTTCTACAAGAATTAAATTCGGTCAAAAATGGAATTCGGAATCGTGGCATACGGTCAATGCAGCGAGAACCAGCTCAACAAACTGGAAACCCTCCAAAATATGGCCCTGCGTTCCGCGTTAGACCTCCATAAACATTCATCGGGACACCGCACACGGAAGATGGCAGGACTACCGTCAGTGAAGGAAAGAGTCTTCAAGCTAACAGTACAGTACTTCTCAAAGATCCAGGCTTACGGCCCCGAGCATATAGTCTACCAAAGAACTTTCAACAGAAACCCACCCAAAAGGAGTCATCCGGTCGTGGGACCTGTTTGAAACCAAAGCCCCTAACTGGAGACTCAACAAGCTATCCCCATTCATCTTCACCGAAACCCCACCATGGACCACAACAAGACTAACAGTCTCCCTGGAACTCAAGAAAGGGAAAAAATCCACCTATACCCCACTCAAGTACAAACCATCTTTTTAGAAAAATCTAACAACGACTATGGCGACCACCTCCACATTTTCACCGACGGATCCGTGAAACAGGGTAAAGCGGCTGCAGCAGCAGTGATCCTGGAATACAGCCTGAAGATATCCCAAAGACTACCAGATGGTGCATCGATCCTGTCGGCAGAAGTAGCAGCGATTCTAGAAGCCCTCAAAGTGATCCTCGTTGAACCACCAACGTCCAAAAAAGCTGTCATCTTCTCAGACTCCAAATCATCACTACTCCTAATCAGAAACCTTCACAAGAAAGCAGCAGGCACAGACCTTACCAGACTACGTTCACTGCTCCTTAAAATGGACCTAGCAGGCACAGCGATAGAGTTCCAGGACATTCCAAGCCACCAAAGCATCAAATGCAACGAAGAAGCAGACAGCCTAGCCAGCTCTACAATAGAAGGAACAACAGACCTAACGGCAGCACTAACCAAAATCAGGGAAGTCATGAGAAAAAGGATCAGCAGTCTACCCCAACCCACCCAATCTGCTATCGCACCGATTTTCAGAGACGCGGGCAACAACAAACTGTTTCGCAGAATCAAAAGTCTCGCTCTAATCCTCCGAAAGGAAGAATATCTGTACAAACAGAGACCGGACCCAAGTTGCCGATTTGCGCCTCTCATCCCGAAACCCTCCAACAAATGATCTTCGACTGCAAGAGCCCAACCCCTCAAACAGCAAGGATTAATGAAATGAAATGATGATTTAATCCGTAATATCTTTAAATACATAAAAAAAGCTTTGGATATGTCAATACAAATAAAGACACTTCAAGCACTATCAATCAACTCGACAGGTCAATATTACTTATCTGATAACATTAAAATTTCATAAATAAAATACATCAATAAACGAAAGACAAGTCAAAATTACATAGCCTATCTCGTATAAAATTTCTAAATAAAACAATCAAGTTCGTAAATACAATCGTCTACATTAACCTACCAGAAGATATCGCAACCATCGTGGACCTCAAAATTCCTCTCAGACAAGAGAGGGAAATCTACCATCAGATCATCACTATTCTCCAAGAAAACAACATTTGATAACTGCAGCAACAAAGAAGTAGAAGGAATCGAGGCCGAAAGGGATCCAGAGTGGAACCTAAGTGCCCGTCATTTGAAGGAAGGAAGGAAGTGTCAGCATAGGCTACAGTGTGAAAAAGGTGCAACTCCATCTAACTCAATCTAACTCTATTTGCAACTCAAAATTCTTTTAACAGTTCAATGACATTTACAATGATAAATACTTAAGTCTTGAAGAAGAATAACTGACAATTCCAGCTCATCTGTTTTGATTTTAGCTTCAGTTTGGTATCTTCACAATATTTTTTTCGTTCGTTTTCAAGCAAGGAAGATTTTTTAACTTTAAAAGTCTAAACATGGGAAACAGGTACAGAAGAGGTAGCCTATGCTTATGTGAACGTTTGTTGACAGTGGACTTTGCCATTTTCATGCACTTGCTGTGTTTAAAGCTAACTACCAGACAGCCAAAGTAGGTACTGGAGCCTATGCTATTCCCGTCAGAATTTAACCTGCCTATTCCATTGCCCAGCTTTGGATGTCTTTATCTCACCACAGAAATTTCCAAAAAAGGTAAACAGTATCTCAAAAGAAAGCCTTCTTCTTCTTCATTTTAGGTTTTCTTCCTCTAATAGCGTGCAAGCTGCATTGCCAGTACATGAATTTCTGCGATGACCCACAAATTTTCTGGGGACTTTGTTACTGTTGCGGCTGGTCGCCCGAATTTTGTTTCTGTCACGATAATCATTGTTTAACCCCAGATAAAAAATGTGAAGGCAGATTGCACAATTGTTCGAAACAAACATGAATTCAATATAAGAAAAACCTTTAGTGTTTTAAACAGAGAAGATCTTTGTCTTTTTGGCTTAAAGACACTGACGTTGACTCTCTTGTACTGTAACGAGTGGGATGCAATGATTTCATTTCCATCACAACAGTGCCTAAATAGCTATATTAAGAAAGATTTATCACTGAACATGATTTTAAACACACATCTTTCAACAGTTTTAATAGTTTATGTGGTGCATCTAAGGCATATCTAAGCTAGAAAACTAATTTCGTTGGGTGCATACGGAAATAGAAACCAACGGAAATAGTATAGGCTCCAAGTCATTAAGGGCATCTTAAAAGACATGGATGGTTATTTTGCATCTTTATTCTACAATTTAGCTCAAATCTGCACTGTTCAAATTAAAGTAACTGTTCGCATAAGCATACCTTTACTGCAGTTTTTCTGGAAATTTGGTTTGAGGCTGATTTGGGTAGGATACACCTCCAGAGATTTGATGAAACTAGTCAAAGCTACATTAATATATAAATAACCAGCTTTTGTGTTACCTTCCAGAGATGATGCTTCTTCCAGTTGAACTATGAACATCGGACTACTAGACAGGAATCGAACCACGTCTGAAAGGTTTGAAAATTTGCGAATATTTTTTGTCATGGAGGTAGAAAAAATGTTGGAAGAAATACTTGTCGCTACGTCTTTCTCCATGTTTTTGCAGAAGAACCAGCGGCGCAATCACAAGCACGTGTGTCGCTCTTGTCCAGGAAGGAAATGCCGTCTGCTCAAACTGTTGTTATGAAACCTGAAAAATCTGCAGTTCAGGATCCTTCAGAACCGTATAAAACCGTTCTGGGAGTCATAGAAAAGAAAGTCCGAAATCTTGAAAAGAGAAAAGTGAGTTGGTTGAAAGAGAGAGGGATAATCTAATTGAAAACTGCTTATCATTTAAATACATTACAGTAGAGGTATGCTTATGTGAACACCTCTCTAAATTTATACATACCTTTTTGTATATACCACCAAAATTTTTTGTAAAAGAAGTCAATTTTTTTCTTGGAAACAGTCAATTTTGTTTAAAAGCAGTAATTTTCCCAGGTGTTGGACGGTAAGGCCAAAGGGCGGTAGTAAGCTCATTGAACCCCCTCACCCCCTAAATAAATACCACCACATTAGAATGTAAGTAAGAAACCATTACCGAAAATTTAAAATTGATTATTAGTGATTCTATTGTAGACCTTGGTGTAGCTTTCCAGTGGGTTATTTCAAGATATGACGAAAAGAGGAGGGCTGAGTGGCATATTATGATAGTTATAACAGTCACTGGAACGAAAATAATAACATAGACATGCATCATCACTCTTACGCTGCTCTTACGGTAGTTCCTGTAGAACAGATAGTCACTATCACTTATGCAGTCAACCACAAACCCCTGATTTTTTTATACCCTATGCCAAATCCTTGATATGTCTAACGTTTGGCATACCCTATGCCTAATGCCAGGTGCTGGATACTGTAACCCAGTAAAATATTGATGATTTGGGTGAAGCTAAAAATCAACCAATCAGAACTCTTTTACATTGAGGCAGGTCAGTGATAGGTTACCAACAGGTATCCTGCATTTGGCATAGGGTATCCAGCTTTAGGCATAGGCTATGCCAAATGCTAGATATACCCAGGGTGTGGCATAGGGTATCAAAAAATCAGGGATTTGTGATAGACTGCACTTATGATGCTGGGGACCATCATAAGTAAATCATAACAATCCTGACACTTGTGGAACGTAAATAATAAGAGGGAGGGAGGAGCTTATTTACTTATTATGGTGGTCTGTGGAAAGTCAATAATAACAAGAATAGTAAGAATCTTAACTAGTAATAGGAGTAAAGATTTTGAATGGAAATTGCATTGGCATTTTTCCAGCGACATTTCAAGGGTATACAATTCAAGGTCAGTGACCCCTCCTGCACTATACTCTTCGAGCAATTCTTAGATTTTTATCTTAATCAATATTTCAATTTCCAATACTAGTCCAGACCATTTTTGTTTATAATTTGAAAGCCTGTTACATGATCTTCAAAACCAGTAATAAACCAGCTTGGACTTGGCTCATTTGCCCCAAAACACCTCAAGCAAAGTATACTGACACTCTAACCAGGACTGATGTATAATCAGCAACTGATTGACTAGCCTAATAGAGATTCAGTTCATAATCAGAAAAACGCAGTAGCTACTTAGAATTAGTTACTAGCTTACAGAAGTCGTGGCTTTTCATAAAACAGACAAGATGGCAAAGGCTACAGTGGTGTCAAGTTTTCTGGAAGGAAGAATATACCTAATTAGAATTAATCCAGGAAACACATTTAAATATGCTTACCTATTTGATTTTTGGTAGTTAACTTTTCATCTAGCCTAGGCTCGTGTAATGCTTTTTATTCTAAGCTGGTTTTGAAAAGCTTTATACTGGTGTTCTTCTAACTTGGGGTTTAATGGAATTCGTAATATCTGTCAAGGCTGCGAGTATATAAATTGCACTGAGAAGAATTATGTTCTATTAGTCAAATATGACCTTCAATTTCTTTCTCTTCTAAACTGGCTTTAATTAGATCTTAACTTTCAATGGGGGACTTACCTCCTCTTCTGGGGTTTATAATTAAACACATAGCCCTAGAATCTCAAATATCTTCTAAATGAATGAATGAATTTACTGCGCACTGCCCTATAGCAGTGGTTCCCAACCTTTTCCGTACCGCGTACCCCTAATCAAGGGTCGAAAAGGTTTCGTACCCCCTTTTTCAGAACGTGAAAAGATGATAGTTATTATCATAAATGATATATATATATATATATATATATACCAAAAAATGAGGCACGTGAGGCTGCTTTGTCAGATTTTGTCAAATCTCGGCTCGATGTCAGTAACTGCCTCGGCAATGGCAATATTTTTTCCGGTCAACCTGATTCTGTGTTTGGATTTTGATGTCTTTCCTGCTTTTATCAAGCTGCATCGCAAACATTTTCGTTAGCTTAATTCGTAACCCTGAACAGCACCAAAGTGGTCGGCCATGGACGGTCAAGAAGAAACGAGTCGGCGCGAAGCGCCACGATTTTTCGCAGAAGAAAAATTTGGTAAGAATGACCAACCAGCAGTCAGTAAAAATACCGTGCCCCCCCCCCCAAAAAAAAAAAAAAATTATGGCTACTGATGCCTCTGCCTTCTACTGGTAATACTTAGACTTTCTGCAATCAAAAGTGAGTTAGGCAAGTATTGAAGCTACAGATTAAACTGATTTTGTTACCTTCGCGTACCCCTTGAAAGGATCTCGTGTACCCCTTTGGGTATTCGTACCACCGGTTGGGAACCACTGCCCTATAGCATAGTGCAGATTATTATTTGGAATCCTATTTCATTAATATCTACTTTACACC
Source organism: Branchinecta sandiegonensis (assembly GCA_030848855.1). Taxonomy (NCBI): domain Eukaryota; kingdom Metazoa; phylum Arthropoda; class Branchiopoda; order Anostraca; family Branchinectidae; genus Branchinecta; species Branchinecta sandiegonensis. The sequence goes on along the minus strand of JAUPMV010000017.1, from coordinate 6,948,071 downwards.
AAGTGTTTTGGTACATTATTAGAACAGCACTACATATGATCTTTTGACCAAGTACCTTCACAGTTGACATCAATAAAGCTTTAAACAGCAGCGGTTGCTGAAAATCATGTTACTCAATGGAGGGCAATCAGAACGATTTTCACGAGGATTTACATTGTGGTTTTGGGATCACAATATCAGTGAATGGATACCTGAGACTAAGCAAAGTTACTTGAACCGTCTGTTAGAACTACAGCTATTGAAGTGGTTAACGCACTTCATTGAAATTGATGTACCAGTTCTTTATTAGCTGCAAAACGTCAGTTCTACTCTGTATTCCTGGGTAATACCTTATTTAGAATTTTAATAATTTTACCTTTACTTTACTAAATTTGCCATCTTTTTCTTGCGAAGCTTTTATTTATGGGAAGTTCACAACACTAAGCCCTAAGGGTAGAGGAGTGGTTGCAGACTAAAAAAAAAATGGTAAAACATAGAACCATGATTATTCTAAAAGTTTGGAATTAAATATTTTCCCCACAGTTTCAGCTTTCCAGGGGTTTAGTGATCAGTTCAGTGGGAAAGTGGAAAGAGATTCCATGAATCACTTTCTCACAGTTTTTGCAGTGCGCTTCACTTGCTGGAAAGTGACTCCAGAATCTTGCGAGAAGCCTCCTGTAGCTGTATCTTACTTCAGTTGCGCTTACTATTAAAACAAACATGGCATCTTGATGAGTATGCTAGCTCCTAATTGTGGTGATTATTGGATGCACATGCCAGTTTTGTTCAAGCCCATTTTGATTCCCTTGGATGTGGCACCCAGTTTATTAATTTTGTACCATTTTAGGAGAAATTAGATGGATACAAGAAGCTGCTTGCTTCTGGTCAGGCATTAAATGAGGATCAGAAGAATGCAGTAGCCCTGTATCCTGATGTGATATCTTCACTGTTTATGGCTCAGGAATTATCTAAACAGTTCGCCGGTTTGGCTACTGATTTTGAAAAGACAGAGAAAAAGCGGAAAAAGAAGGAGGCTCAGGAAAGACTACTTCATGATTCTGTGAGGATCAAGGAAGTCTTACTTGTTCAGGTAAAGACAATAGTTTTGAAGTATTTTAAGTCCTGTATCAGATCAGATTTATCCAGTTTCAAGCTGGTTCAGTAGCTAAGATGATAATAAAAAAAATTCACCTTTCAAGAGCAGCATAGCACCAAGATGTAGTAGGTGGAAAGAAAATAAAAAAAATCATGAAGCAGAAAAACCTGCAAAATGCACGAACAATAACCTATTCTAGCATTAAAAATATTTGTACACTAAATAGGCTACTCCATTTATAGAAATAATTATATTTTTATTTGTAATTTTGTAGGATATTCTGAACAACATGAGCCCTGAACTACATGATGACTTCATTAATGGCACCAATGGTGCTTGCCAACTGACCGAGGAGCAGCTGAAGAAGCTGGATGAGTTTTTTCCTTTAATTGATCCCCGAGAAGAATTAGAAGGAAACAACGAATTCCAGGCAAGTATTTCTTTCAGTCCCAGCACAAGTATTCCCCTTCCAGCATCCAGGATGCTAATCCGTGCCTCATTCTGACTCTCTTGGCTTTCGTTATCCTCCCCAAAAAACTGCTTTTCTTGGAACCTTATTTTGGGAGTGGCTGTAAAGTTTTTGGCAGCAAATACTCATTTTGCTCAAGTGTGAAACTTACTCTCGGCACAAGTATCTAGTGGCCGCATCACATTTTTAAAGGGGACAGAAGAAATGTGCGAATCCACATAACGAAAATAAGGTAAATTAATCATTCATAGATCAGGAAGTATTTTACAAGCCCATCGTCCGATCAGTGCGTTCTTCTTTGAAAATCGTGAAAGAAAACACAAGGAGAAAGGGATTGAAAAATCAAGTGAAGTCATAAATCTTTTTGTGTCCAGTCTTTTTCCATCGACATTTTGAAGGCTTTGGAAGATGTTATTGACATGGTTGATTCGAAAAGGTCATTCCAGTCCTACTGTTCCAGAAAAGAATTGTTTTCCGTACTTAGGCACCCACATTTGAAAATTGCCCTTTTTTCTTGATATTTCTTTGCATGGGGGAAATTGACCTTTTTTCATGATGTTTTTATGGCAGATGTGCTAGGACGATGAAACTTGGCAGGCGTATCAAGGACCCCATCAAATTAACCTAGAAATAATCAGTTTCCCGATCCGACCATCTGGGGGAGAGTGGAGGACGGGGGAATCTGGAAAATTGAAGGCAGTCTGTCACAGTTTTTCGAGTTAGGGTACTTCCAGATGTGCTAGGACGATGAAACTTGGCAGGCATATCAGGGATCCGACCAAACTAATTTGGAAATAATCAGTTTCCCGATCCGACCATCTGGGGGAAGTGGTGGGTGGGGGAATCCGGAAAATTGAGTAGTGTGTAACTTTCGAACGGGTGATCGGATTGGAATGAAACTTAATAACTGATTAGATGATATATCTCTGTTGTCCGATTTGAAATCCGGACCGGATTCGACAGCTATGTGGGAGTTGGGAGGGGGGGGGGGGAGACCGAAAATCTCGAGAAACGGTTAGAATGGAGGGGTCGGAGTTAAACTTGCTGGGAAGAACAAGCATCTTCTCTAGATAAATCGTTTACGCAATTGGACTGGATCACTTGGGGGGAGGTGGAGGGGGGTTTCACGGAATTCCGGTGATGGCGGTTTTGGGGATTTTCACGACGAAACTTGGCAGGCATATCAGGGAACCGATCAAACTGACTTGGAAATACAAAATTTCCCGATCCGATAATCGTGGGGGAGTAGAGGGAGGGGAATCCGGAATAATGAGTCATGCATCCCGGAAAATTGAGTAGTACGTAGTTTCGAACGGGTGATCGGATTGCAATGAAACTTAATAACTGAATAGATGACATATCTCTGATATCCCATTTAAAGTCCGGACTGGATTCGACAGCTATGGGGGAGTTGGGGGAGGGGGAGACCGGAAATCTCGAGAAACAGTTAGAATGGAGGGATCGGAATGAAACTTGCGTTGGACTGGATCAGGACACTTGGGAGGGGGGGGGGGAGCGGGGTTTTCCGGAATTCCGATGATGGTGGTTTTGGGGATTTTCAAGACGGAACTTGGCAGGCATATCAAGGACCCGATCAAACTGACCAAGAAATATATATTTCCTCGATCAGATCATCGTGGGTGGAGTGGAGGGAGGAGGGTCCGGAATATTGAGTCATGCGTAACTTTGGGACGGGTGATCGGATTCTTGTGAAATTTTATACTTCAACAGAGGACATGTGATCTTTTTCGTGTCCGGACCTGATCCGACAACTATTGAGGGAGGGGGGCACACGTGACTCGCTTAGGCTGGTGAGATCGGGATGGAACTTTGTGGGAATATCAAAAAGATGCTCTAGATAGATCATTTACCGAACCAGATTGGCTCCGGACACTGTGGGGGGAGTTGGAGGGGGGCTGGAATTCCGATGATCGCGAGTTAAGGTACTTCCAGATGTGCTATGCTAGGACGATGAAACTTGGCTGGAATATGAGAGATTCGACAAGATTGGCTTAGAAATCGCCACTTCCCAAACCCGACTATTCCTTAAAGTACCAGTCTTCATGGCAAAATAAGAAAAGCAACATATACATTGTTATGATCCCCATGAGCCCATTATTATTATGAAGTTCTAGCTCCCTTAAAGTGCGCATCTTAACCGCAAAGTCACAAAGTAGTTTTGATAAAACAATACATATCAGCCCATGATCATTTGTGCCACAAGGGTTTTGCTTAAAAATTTATTTCTAGTACCCTTAAAGTGCGCATCTTAACCGGAAAAAAAAAAATACTTTTGACCAAATGATGTATATTAATGATCCCCAAGGGCCTGTTATCGTTTTTGCCTCTAGGGTTTAAGGATGACGGGCTTTGGGCAATTGGGAACAGATTAGCCGTCCCGTGAAACTCCCTACTAGAGATCTAGTTGGTGCAGAGAGGGTCAATGAATTCAAAAATGCTGTAGATAGCATTTATCTGCATGCCATGTTTTCAGTCTCGAAATTCCAGAGAGTTCTGATTTAGTTAGATTTCTGGTACCGAAATTGTATGTAATGAGTTGGTGTTTTATGGCACTTGAGCTTACTCAAGTGCCATATAGCGATCGTAATGTCTGTCGGTCTGTCCGCATTTTACTAGTTTGGGCACTTCCACATGACCTAGGACAATAAAACTTGGCACGCATATCAGGGACCCTACCGGATTAACTTGGAAATAATCACTTCCCCGATCCGACCATCCATGGGGGAGTGGCAAGATGGGGAATCCGGAAATTAGTAACATTCATAACTTTGGAACGGATAATCGGGCGTGCATTAAACTTGGCAGGTATCAAGAACACGTGTCTTGGATGTTCGTTGTCAAATTCGGATCGGATCCGATAACTGGGGGGGGGGGCTGGAGGGGGACACCCGAAATCTGTTGAAACGCTTTTTCTAGTTTTTGTCAAACCCTTACCCCTTTCTTCGCACTAGTATAACTCTGCGCGTGGATGAGACATTCTTTCTTCACACTAGTATAGCGCTGCTCGTGGATGAGTCATTCTTTGCTTAAATTCGTTCGGAGAGAGCTAGAGCAATCGAAGGTCGAAGGGGTTGGTAAAATATGTTGTTGAACCTTAGTAGGGGTTGATATAGATTAGGGACTTCCACACAAGCTAGGACGATGAAACTTCGCAGGCATATCAGGGACCCGACCAGATTAACTTGCAAATAATCACTTCCCCAATCCGACTTTCCCCGGATCCGGGAGTCCGGAAACTAGGAACAACGGTAGCAAAAGGGGAGCAAAAGAAAGCAAAAGAGCGCTGCCCAAATGCGGTATCGATCCGCGGACCTCTGTGGCGTAGGTCAGGAGCTCTACCACGGCGCTACGACTTGATGTATTTAGAAGCGAATGCGGGAAGAGATTCGGTCTAAAGGTTAAAGTAAGACTAAGTGGTCAGAACGAATGCTAAATGCTAACCAGAGCAAAATAACTAGAGCTATTTTGCTCTGATGCTAACTAAACTTAAACTAAACAAATCTCGTGCAACACTTCCACATAAGCTAGGGCAATGAAACTTGGCAGGCATATCAGGGAACCGACCAGATTAACTTGGAAATAATCACTTTCCAGATCCGGTCATAGTGGGGGGAGTGGAGGGATTGGAAATCCGGAAACTATTAACATGCATAACTTAGGAGAGGGTAATCGGACATGCGTGAAACTTGACATGTGTCAAGAACAAGCGTTTCGGATATTCAGTTTCAAATCTGGAACAAATTCGATACCTGTGGGGGGGGGGGAGCTGGAGGGGGGCACCGGAAATGTCCTGAAACGCTTCCACATAAGCTAGGACAATAAAATTTGGAAGGTATATGAGGGAACCGACCAGGTTAACTTTGAAATAATCACTTCCCCGATCCAGCCATCGCGGGGGGAGTGGAGGGATGGGGAATCCGGAAACGAGAATCACACATAACTTTGGAACGGGTAATCGGGCATGCATGAAACTTGACAAGTGTGAAGAACAAGTGTCTCAGATTTTCAATTTCAAATCTGGCCCGAATCCGATAACTGAGGGTGGGGGTAGAGGGGGGACCGGAAATCTTTTGAAACGCTTAGGGTCGAGGGATCGGGATGGAACTTGACGGGAAGAACGAGCATCAACCCTAGATACTTTATTGACAAAATAGGACCGAATCGTGTCGCAGTGGAGGGTGTCGGAGGGGGTTCCTTGGATTTCCGCGGTGATCACGAGTTAGGATACTTCCAGATGTAGGCTACTATGACCATGAAATTTGGTAGACATATTAGGTACTCACCTAGGTTGACTTGAAAATAGTTCCTTCCCCATATTTGATGGTGGAAAACGGATACGTCAGCTGAATTTTATTGGAGCTATATTTCGGCCCTTCTTGGCAAGGGTCCTCTTCAGGCTCAAAACCGCTCAAGCTGGAAGGACGAACTTGTGGGAACTTCTGAAGAGGACCCTTGCCAAGAAGGGCCGAAATATAGCTCCAATAAAATTCAGCTGACGTATCCGTTTTCCACCATCAAATATGATTCGCAGTCAGCTTGGGCTGAAGGAATATTTATTATAAGTTCCTTCCCCGATACGGTGATGTTGGGGGGAGTGGAGGGATGGGGAATCCAGCATCTAGTGACATGCATAACTTTAGAACGGGTGATCGGACGTGAATGAAACTTGACAAGTGTCAAGAACAAGTGTCTCAGATGATCAGTTTCGAGTTCGGAACGAATCCAATAACTGGGGGGGGGGGAGCTGGAGGGGGTTGCAAGAAATCTCGTGAAACGCTTAGAGTCGAGAGATCGGGATGGGACTTGGAGGAAAGAACAAGCATAAGCCGTAGAGACAAAACAGGATCTCGTCGCAGTTGGGGGAGTTTGAGAGGGTTTTCCACAATTCTGGTCATCACGAGCTGGGGCACTTCCAAATGTGCTATTACCATGAAACTTGGCTGTCTGTGCTATGACCATGAAACTTGGCAGGCATGTTAGTGACTCGGTCAGATTGGCTTAAAAATAGTCCCTCCCCTGATCCGATCATCGTTGTGGGAGAAACAGTTATCAGTGAGTGGAATAAACATTTCAGATATAGTAGATCAAGCCGGTTTCCTGATGAAATGAATATCGGGGGAGAGATGCAGCCTTGACAACTGCAAACCGTATCTGACAAACATGGAAACTGTTCTTTTAACTGCCATATGAGCTTTCAGCTCTTTTTTTATGTAGTAAAGAGGCGTGAAAGCTTTTATCAGCATTATATTTATTCATAGTTCTTATGTATTGTAGCATTCGCCTCTTAAGTATCACTAAGTAAATCGTTGTAGTAAAAAATTGCACCTTATCTACTTTTTAAGCTCCAGTCTCCAGTTTGCTTGAAGCTCGTAAAATTTATTTACTGCAGGCTTTGATCTTTGCATGTCATCTCTTACTGTCGTATACGTGAATCCAACGTTTTTTTAATAGGCCCGTCTGGCTTCATCTGCTGAACATCTAGCCAACCTTCTGGAGGGAAAACCGAAAGATATTATTGGCACCACCTACAGGGAACTCAGAGAAGTTGTCTTCAAGATTGCAGATTCGAAGTATTTTGAAGCGAAGCCCCAAGCACAACCTGAAGTAGTCGAACCCGAACCTGAGCCTGAGCCTGAGCTGGAGGTAAGCCAAACTTTCTAGCATTTTCCGGCTCCCAGGACATGATTCTGTAAATCAATCAACTTTAATTTCAAATGGATTAAATTTTAACCGAAAAGGGCTTGGATAGGACAATCCAATTACCCATCACTTATTCGCTTAAATTGGCCTCCTGCTGAAAATGCGTTACTTCGTTGTTCCGCTATTCACGAATAATCGATTTTCAAATAGTGGAACTTTCGTGTGATTTGTGGTACCTCTATGCGCTTGTATTTTTGTGTATACCTTACGAGAAGATTTATGATTTTTTTTTTGTTCAGGAAGTATGGAATCTTCACCAATCTCTCCATTGCCCACTGTATTTGACGGTGCAAAACGGATAAGTCAGCTACATTTTATTAAAATGTAGCTGTCTTAAAATGTTATTAAAATGTAGCTGACTGAAGTTACTTTTCCTGAAGTGAAGTTAATTTTCCAGCTTAAGCCTGAAGAGGACCCTTGCCAAGAAGGGCCGAAATGTAGCTCTAATAAAATATAGCAGACGTATACGTTTTGTACTGTCAAATATGATTCGCAGTCAGCTTGGACTGAAGGAATATTTAATAAGCAGGCTAGTGCGTCTCTGTCTCTCCTCAAATTTTTTTCAGAAGTGTCATGCCCAAAGGCACATATGCTCCGCCAAGAACGTTTCTTCTATCCGCCCCTTTCTTGAGTTCGCTTGTCTGGCACGGCTCGGTAGATCAGTCTTATAGGCGGAGAGTTCTGTGAATTCTCTTCTCTCATGGCAAAGTGCCTTACATCCCCCTCAAGCAATACCGCCTCCCAACCCTAGCAGCCAGACGTGTTGCTCTTTTTACTAAGTTCGGGAATAATCTAAGTTCTCACCTAAGTTTTTGACACCTTCAGTTTCAGTCTATTTCAAAACATCAACACAAAGCGTGGCTTGGGGGCAAATGGCGTTTAGGCTACGTCAAGATACATGATATCAGAACTATAATGTCAGTCAAAACAACAGCATAAATAAATCAGACTGAAAATGGTCTAACACAAAATAATAAAAGTAAAGACACACAAGACAGACTAAAACTCATTGTTGAAAACGTGTGCAAATTCAAGGATGAAACTATTACGGTACCGCTCCGTACGGTAGGAACGGGGTTCCAGCTTGGGTACTCGCTCCGCACACTCTTTGTGGATGCAAACGTTGAGGTTGGAAGAGAGGTGGCAGGAGGGAACGGAAGGAGGGGTTCTGTAGGGATTTTAAACCAAACTCTGACAGCCTCTCCCGTCGATGATGGAGGGTCTCAAGTTTAAAATGCTGTAGAAGAAAACAGTTAAGGCAATTTAGTCCCTCTATATATGATTCTAAGAGCACGTTTGTGAACACTTGCAATGGAATCTGCATCAGCTTTTGTCAGAGCGTAATGCCAAACTGGACACGCTTATTCAAGGAGGCTTCGGACAAAGGTACAAAATAATTTAATCAATACCTTTCTGGAACCCCGAATTTAGTCAGGGTTTTAACTATTGACATAGCGAATTTGCTTTAAAGCCTATTTCCAGTCCCATGTTGCCGACCAAAACCTCGATTACCTCGAGCTGAAAATAGTCCCTGTTCTTAACCCCATCAGTGCAAGAACCGAGCGTTTTAGAAAGCGCAATTAATGATAAAAGAACAAAATTTGCGGCGGGATCTCAGCAAAAGCGATATAGTGATCATGTCCCCTCGATTAGCTAGGCGCGAACTCATCATTGGACTTCTCAAGTGCTGGAAATATCGTCTTTCCCGCTATGCCATTGGATCCATACTAATCGCACACGGATTATTATTTCACGTAGGGAGCGGGCCCTACACCACGTGATGTTGCGACCAGAGGTATACGCGGGCGCTGGGGCGAAATTGCCAGCGTCCGTTAAAATTTTCAGTGAATAACGAATGTATCCCCTAAATATTTAGCTATGATTTATGTTGTTGTATTGGTCCAACAGCTCATACTTGGAATACATTTACTTACTTACGGTTAGGCTATCGAGCCGGAAGTTGTTGCCGCCCCTGACAATGGATACCTCGAGGAAGCTGAAGTTGAACCCGAAGAGCCCGTCGCCGTCGAACCTGTCCCTTCCGTACCGAAAATCGAGACCACACATTTCTACAGAAGTAACGTTCCAGTGCCAGAAGTAGTCCCTGTGTAAGTACCATCTAGCCTTAAGACTTAGAATGACGAAAATGCCACGCATTTCGGCTCTTGAGTCTAACTTAAACCCACTCTTCTTCTCTAATTCCTCTGTCAGTTCTTACCTGGATGGTTTGGAGTTTGTTCGATGTACTCATTCCGTCCTCACGTCACTTGACGTATTTAAGGTTTTCCCACAAAATCGTTTTTCCAACTTGAGCGGCTTTGAGCCTGAAGAGGACCATTTAGTAGAATAATGTACACAACGGATACGTCAGCTACGATGCTTCATCAGCGATATTTCGGCCCTTTTTGGCAAGGGTCCTCGTCAGGCTGTCAATCTTCAGGTCCAACGTCGGGGAAGGAAACAAACCTGTAATAAATAATTGAAGCTTCTACCGACTATAAATATCTTATTCGGGCGAATTACTTTTAACCACTACAGTTAACACTTGGAAATTAACCGGATTTAGTGCTGCATGTCCTTTAACTGAAGCCTTCAGGTCATGGGTGGCTGAAGGTATGCATCGCCGAAAACTTTTGACCTTGCTGTTTTTCTCCACTTAGTGCAAGAAAAGTCAGTTACCGGTCAGCCAGTGTAGCTCCCTACACTGTCAGAATTTTCATAACAGATAACACAAGTATGCGCCCTTTCAATAGATAACACTTAAGATGTTACCTGTTATGATTTTCAAACGTTATGCATTAAAACATTATGCATAACAAGCATTCCCAAGAAGAGCCCAAAAAGCATCTGCTGCACTGTCAGAAGTTTCATAACAGATTGCGCATAACACTTTCAAGAATAACACCTTTTCACTTAGAAATAAAGTGTTATGACCAATTAAGTTTACACTATTTCGTGCCTAGACCTCTAACAACACCTTCAATTGGTACTAGTGTTTACTAACGGGAACGAAAGAAACATAACATATAACATCCCAAAGTGTTATCTGTTGAAACCGCGCATCCTGCTGTTGTCGTTATGTACCTTCTGACAGTGTAGTATTTTTACCTATTGGAGGTGTTGTTGGAGATCTGGGCACGAAATAGGATAAACTTAATTGGTCATGATACTTTTTTTTCTAAGTGAAAAGGTGTTATTCTCGAAAGTGTTATGCGCAATCTGTTATGAAACGTCTGACAGTGTGGCTTTTCCGATATCATGAAGACCAAAGTAAGTCAGCAGTTGTTTTTCCGGCGGTATTTCGGCTCTTCTTGTGTTAATAGCGTCTTAATGCGTCACGTTTGAATAACATAACAGCCAGCATTCTAAGTGTTATCCGTTGAAACCGCGCATTCTTGTTTTATCTGTCATGAAACTTCCGACAGTGCAGGAAAACCTGAATGAGTGTTTTGATTATCTTCACTTTACCATTTAGCCCAAAACTGCTCTGTTCAAAATTAACAAACGTTCAAAGAAGCAGACTTAAGTATGTGCACTGTAAAAAAAAAAACTCTGGGCTTTCAGATTACTTAATCTGCAGTATTTTGCATTCTAGCGTTTTAATCCCCCATCGGATTTTAGCTCTCCGAGCTCGGATTATAACTCTTCGAATTCAGAACAAAAATCTCCGAATTAGGTGATTTACAACTACTAAAGTCCGATATAGGAGAGACTTTCTACAATGTGCTGCGCTTTTTTTGTTGCTTGCGCGGAAACCGGAGTGGGAGTCGTTCAGGAGAAAACTTCCGCTGTGCTGTCTTACTAACCCCGTGTAATCCTTCCCGCTCCCTGTCCGTCTTCGGACTTCTTTTGTTTAAGTTGGTGCTTTAGATTTTTTGCCATTATGCTCAAAATCACGCTTTACCGGTTCAGGGACTTGAGAAACTTCATCCGTTCTTATCCGCGTGGCGTTTTCCCTCCCATTATAATGTGGGGTGGCTCTAGCCACCAGCTGAAGCTGAGAGAATATCAGGATCTCTTCTCTATTCTAACCGTTAATGTTCTCGCTTACGGTAATATATAAAGTTTTATAGGACCTGTCTTACCTGTAATGTCAATGCAAACTACTTCCGTAACAGCATCCGTTAGTTCTCAAACCCGGAGACCCAAATTTCATATGTTACATTCTAAACCCGCTAACGACACCTCACTAATCTTTGAACTTGCCGCGATTCACTAGTTCCCATTCTCCCGAAGAGTGTTCGTGTCTCGTGCTATTGATATACCTGTTTGCCGATGCAGACTACTTCCGAACAGCATTCATTAATTCTCAAACCCGGACCCAAATTTCATATGGTACAATTCTAAACCCGGTAACGACACCTGACTTCAGTTCAGTTCAGTTTTATTAAAATCAAAATAAAGGAACAAAATAAATTTCGACCCCTACAAAGCTCCATGGCCCGTTACATAGGGGTTAATACGACAATAATTAACAAATGAACGAGTCTCTTAACTATTACAATAAAATAAAAGAAAACAATTGAAGAACTTTATTTTTACTTACCGCTCCGTCCTCAAAGTTCAGCTCAAGGTCTACGTCGATCTCCCACAATCACTAATTTTCAACAAAACAATATAAAAAGTATTTATAAAACTATAAAACTAATCTTTACATTTGTCGCGATTCACTAGTTTCCATGCGAATTATGCTCCCGACGAGTGTTCGCGTCTCGTGCTATTGATGTGGAGAACCGATTTTCTGAATTTTGCCAAGATTTTACTAGAAGACAATGGGCGTGAGAAAAGGCTTAAAACAGCCAAGGCGGAAGATAATTCTAGCTTTACAGTATTCAGATAGTTTTGAATATTAGAACGTAAACAGTAACTAGTGCGAGGTGTGCTTTAAGTCAATCTTGCCTTGAAGGTTAACCGAATAAGGCTGAAACACGAAACTTTCTATCCTTCGCGATTTTTTTTTTTTTTTTCAATCAATCAAGTATAATCCAAATAGCTAAAAGCTAAAAGAGGATTGCAGATTTATGAAATACACAAACACGAAATAAATTAACTAATAGACTTGCAAGATATGACCAGAAATAAATGATGGGAGGGATGAAACTACGTAAAAATTGGGCAGAAGAATTAGGATATGAGAAAACTGATTGCCAGTATTTCCTCTCGGACCGACGCACGGAAGACGGGAGGGGAGGGGGAATAGTTGGGCCATTTTACCGAATGAAAACCACGCCCTTGATGAATTTCAAATTGCGCTGTCTGAATTGTGAATTTGGCATTGTCGGGAACGCGGTCCTTGGTCTCAACGTCACTGCGAGAGCCTGTTGTGGAAATGAAACATCCCTGTACAGATTTAAAGTAATTACGTGTGTTCAGATATAATATCAGATATATTTTCGTTTAAACTTAAATCACTCTAACATCCAGTGTGCATTCGTTCAAGTTTGTGCGAATTTCAGACTCCGTAGTGGCAGAGCTTAGAATGTTCAAACTTCAGTGCTTGCTTCTGGGCGAAAAGTTTGGAGTACAAAAAAGCCAAGGTAAAATAAGAAACAAATGGGTGAGGTGGGAGCTGCTGATAGTAGAGTAGTGGCTGCCTAAATTTCAGAAGGAAGTTGGCACTGAGTATCTCAGACAAGGCCAAGGGAAGATGAAAAGCAGATGGGGAGGGGTGGGACTCCCAAGTAGGGTTTTTAACCTGCAGATAGTAGAGGAGTGAATGCCCAAGTTTCAGTCCGAGCTTTTGGGGCTAGAAACTTAAAAGAAATTCTGCGACGATAATTTCGGAAAGAGGCCTAGTTCGGAGAGATAGTGAAGAGAGAGGATAGAGCTTTTACGGTGGGTGGGGGGGGGGGTTGGTCATCGAGTTTGTTGCTGCTGGAGTGGACCCTTTCTTTATACCGAGCCTCTGTTCCAGACTTCCCGCTCCGGTCTCCGTCATAGTTCCTCGGGTGCCAGTCATTGCTCAGCCAGCCGATGTGATATCTGACGTACTGCAAGGCGGCGCGTTCAACTTTATCCAAGACTCCGAGCTCGAATCGCCCATTCCCCACCCCGTTAGCATTGACCCGGCGATCATGATGGTCTCCTCTTCGTCTTTCCCCGCCCCCTTTGTCAGCCTGGCGAATATTCCTGTGTCTTACGCTGTACCCGTTAGTTTAGGGATTGCGCGGCCCCCCTCACCCCCTCCTCAGATACCACTACCGACGAGGGAGGAGTTAGCAGCGAGGCAGAAGGAGGCGCAGCTTGAGGCCGACAGTGCCCCTGTTCTTCAGACAGTAAGTTCAGTATTTTATTCTCAGTCAAAGTAGTCTTAAAGGACTCCTCTGGCTTATTCTGCCTTTTTTAATATACTTAGCTCCCAGATGGAATTATAAGCTTCTAAAATCCCCACCTTTCTCCATTGTTTCGTTTCGTAACTACGAACTTTTAGCGCTTTTCCAGCCCTGCCGAGTTTTCCCGTCACACAACGAAAAGTTTGCCGGAATCTTCAACGTCCACTGACAACTCTTTCAGCATAAGAATGTGGTAGTCTTCTGTTTATTACTTCTTTTATTTGCTTAGTTTTCCCACTTTTTAACCAATGCATGTTCAGTTTTCAAATGTTTTGCGCCCAGCCGCCGCGTCGGAGAGCAGGAAGGCTGGATATAGTCGATGAGCGCTAACAAGAGAATCGCTAGTTTTAGGTGGAAAGTAATGGTATTTTCAAACACTTTTTTCTGATTCATTTCATAGGGAAAAGATCATTTCTAGTAAGAGTTGTGCTTTAAGCGATCGATCTTACGCGCGTTCGTTGCAATCCTAGTTTCTGGTTTTTATGGCACTTGCAGCCTCTGGCTCAAGTGCCATATACCGATCACAATTCCGTCTGTCGGTCTGTCGGTCTGTCGGTCGGTCCGAGTTTTTTTGTCCCACATATCCGAGTTAGGGTACTTCCAGATGTGCTAGGACAATGAAACTTGGCAGGCATATCAGGGACCCGACCAAACTAACCTGGAAATAATCAGTTTCCCGATCCGACCATATGGGGGGGAGTGCGGGGCGCTGGAAACTTGCAAATTTAGGGCATTTTGTCACTTTTTTCTGAGTTAGGGTACTTCCAGATGAGCTAGGACAATGAAACTTGGCAGGAATATCAGGGACCTGACCAAAGTAACCTGGAAATAATAAGTTTCCCGATCCGACCATATGCGGGGGAGTTGGGGCGCTGGAAACTTGAAAATTTAGGGCATTTTGTCACACTTTTTCGAGTGAGGGTACTTCCAGATGAGCTAGGACAATGAAACTTGGCAGGAATATCACGGACCCGACCAAACTAACCTGGAAATAATCAGTTTCCCGATCCGACTATATGGGGGGGAGTGCGGGGCGCTGGAAACTTGAAAATTTAGGGCATTTTGTCACACTTTTTCGAGTTAGGGTACTTCCAGTTGTGCTAGGACCATGAAACTTGGCAGGCATATCAGAGACCCGACCAAACAAAATTAGGAATAATCAGTTTTCTGATCCGACCATTTTGGGGGGGGGGTGGAGGGCAGGGGAATCCGGGAAACTGAGAAGTGTGTAACTTTCGAACGGATGATCGGATTGTAATGAAACTTCATAACTGAAGAGAATATATATCTGTAATGTCCCGTTTAAAGTCTTGACCGGATTCGGTAGCCAGGGGGGAGTTGGGGGGGGGAGACCGGAAATTTCAAGAAACGGTTAGAATGGAGGGATCGGAGTGAAACTTGCTGGGAAGAACAAGCATCTGCTCTAGATAAGTCCTTTAGACCATTGTACTGGATCCGGACACTTATGGGGGGGGGGGGCCGGAATTCCGGTGATGGTGGTTTTTTGGATTTTCACGATGAAACTTGGCAGGCATATCAGGGACCCAATCAAACTGACTTCAAAATAAAAATATTGTTGATCAGATAATGGTGGGGGAGTGGAGGGAGGGGAATCCGCAGGGGAATCCGGGAAATTGAGAAGTGTGTAACTTTCGAACGGATGATCGGATTGTAATGAAACTTCATAACTGAACAGAAAATATATCTGTAATGTCCCGTTTAAAGTCTTGACCGGATTCGGTAGCCAGGGGGGAGTTGGGGGGGGGGAGACCGGAAATTTCAAGAAACGGTTAGAATGGAGGGATCGGAGTGAAACTTGCTGGGAAGAACAAGCATCTGCTCTAGATAAGTCCTTTAGGCCATTGTACTTGATCCTGACACTTATGGGGGGGGGGGGGGTCCCGGAATTCCGGTGATGGTGGTTTTGGGGACTTTCACGATGAAACTTGGCAGCCATATCAGGGACCCAATCAAACTGACTTCAAAATAAAAATTTTGTCGATCAGATAATGGTGGGGGGAGTGGAGGGAGGGGAATCCGAAATTTTCAGTCATGCGTAATTTTAGAATGGTTGATCGGATTCGAGTGAAATTTAAGAATTCAACAGAGGACATTTCTCCGATGATTTTTTTCATATCCGGACCGGATCCGGCAACTATTGGGGGGGGGGGGGGGGAAATACGTGCCCCGTTTAGAATGGAGGGATCGGGATGGAACTTTGTGGGAAGAACAAACAGATGCTCTAGGTAAGTCATTTGCTGAATCGGATTGGCTACGTGCACCGCGGGGGAGCTGGGTGGGGTGGGGGGGGGGGGGTGGACCGGAAATCTCGAGAAACGGTTAGAATGATGGTATCGGAGTGAAACTTGCTGGGAAGAACAAACATCTGGTCCATATAAATCTTTTACATAATTTGACTGGATCCGGACACTCGAGGGGGGGGGGAGGAGGGGTATCCCGGAATTCCGTTTTTGGGGGATTTTCACGACGAAACTTGGAAGGCATATCAGGGACCCGGTCAAACTGACTTGGAATAAAAAAAAAATCCTCGATATGATAATCTTGGGGGGGGGGGGGGGAAGTGAGGGAGGGGAATCCGGAATATTGAGTCATGCGTAACTTTGGAACGGGTGATCGGATTCGAGTGAAATTTAATAATTAAACAGAGGACATTTTTCTCTTGTGACCTTTTTCATTTCCGGACCGAATCCGGCAATTATCGGGGGGAGGGCGGAAAATACTTGACCCGCTTAGACTGGTGTGATCTGGATCGAACTTCGTGGGAATGACAAACAGATGCTCTGGATTAATCATTTACAGAACAGGATTGGCTCCGGTTATTGTGGGTGGAGTTGGAGGTGGGGGAGGGGGGTCTGGGATTCCGGTGATCGCGCGTTAAGGTACTTCCAGATGTGCTAGGACGATGAAACTTCGCTGGAATATTGGAGACTCAACAACATTTGCTTAGAAATTGCTACTTCCCAAATCCGATTATTCCTTAAAGTACCAATCTTGACCGCAAAGTAAAAAAAATACTTTTAAGCAATATATGCATTTTCGTGATGCCCATCAGCCCATTAGCAGTTTTGCCTCAAGGGTTTTGCTTACAAATGAAGTTCCAGCTCCCTTATAGCGCGCATCTCAACCGCAAAGTCGAAACTTCCTCTTGATCAATCAAATCATCTTGACACATGCAAGTGCCATATGAGCTTACAGCTCTTGTTACTCACTGGTGTCTGGCGTTTCCCCTAGAGAAAGAGAGAGGATTGATTTAGTCGACATTTTCGTAGCATTCTTATAGCTAATTTGTAGTTTCGTTACAGTTAATATGCAGAGATAAAAGTAGGCTATAGATGACACAATTTTCACATGGTTCCCCTTCTTCTTGACGGGGCAACCGGGATCCTTCGAGAACATTTTTGCGGCGTCTTTTCCGTTCATCATGGCAAGTAAAAAAGTTTCGAGGCACTGGTCTGACATCTGGTTTTCTGGAGGCACATCTGGTAGCCTCAGTAACCTAAGCTTTTCATGTATTGTGATAAGTTACAGGTTGGAGAAAGCCTTGTAGAAACATAAGTTAGCCTAACTGCTCCGTCAGAAGTTTGATCTTCGCATCTTCTGTTCAAAGGACCCGTCGTGTCTATTATGTCAATGCAACTTCCGTAACCGCACTAATTCTAAATCCCGGATACCCAAATTTCAAATGTTAGTAGCCCGCCAACAGTCTCACTAATTTTCGCACTTGCCACGGTTCACTATTTTCCCTGCGCATTATGCTCCCGACGAGTATTCGCATATCATGCTATTGATGCGTAAAACCGGTTATCTGAATTTTGCCGAGTTTTGCTAGAAGTCATGGACCTGGGAAAAGGCTTAAAACAGCTAAAGCCGTGTATAATTTATTAAAAGCAGAGCTTAGTTTTACAGGATTCAAATAGTTTAGAATATTGTAAAGATTAGATAGTGTGAGATCTGCTGCAAACGTTATAAAAATACATCTGTTATGACTCTAAATATTATCTTATAACAAAACTTAACACTTAAAAGGTAATGACTAATATATTCTCATAACGTTTAAACACAAGGATGCGCAAACATGTGTTATCAAACTTCTGACAGTGTGGTATTTTACTACCAGCCTTACTGTAGTAACTCACCAGAGACATTCACGTGTTAATAAAGACCCGAAAACCTGAGTTTTTCTGTCTATAAGCTACAGTATACCATTTGGGTCTCAGCAAGTTCCTGTGGTGTTGGGCGATAATCGAAATATCGATATATTGAAAAATATTGATGTTTCGATATTGACTTTTCCAATATCGATATTTTCGGTAGTTAGTTGCATTACGATGGGCAACAGGTCCATCATTCGGGATTTTCAGAATAAAAGAACGAATAGGGCTTTCAAACTTGATTTCGATTGGGGAGGAGAAACAGACTGGGAAGGAAAAGCGTGGAAATGCTACGATTTCTTAGTGTGAATGTTTGATTTTGTTTTTAGTTCAGTTTTTTTTCTTGGTAAGTTTTTTTGTCCATGAAAAATGTAGCAGTATAAACAGTTTCAAATATCGGTTTACGATAATCGACTTTGAAAACGCCGTTGTTTCGATATTCCTAAATATCGCCCAACATTAAGTTCCTGTAAAAACAATCGGGAGCGGCTTGGGACGGGTCCAATCGAGGTCAACGCGTCAGACAATGACATGACGTCAGCATGAATTTGTTCATAGAAATTAGTATCTGTGGCAACTTGACAGAACCTGTTTGGAACGCAAGTGCATATAGCAAGAACCAATATTCTGACAGAACCTCCGTCTCCCTATCTCTGTAATATGACTACGTGGAGTCGAATATTTCCCCATACCCTATCCGCTACGAACGAGCGGGGGTTACCAGCTTCACGCCACATCACGTTTCTTTACCTCTACAAATAGCTAAATCGCCGTTAAGTCGCTGGTGAGGAAAAGTAGGAGTCAAAGCTGATAGGTTCTATGGACGCGCTCCAGAGCGGGTCAGCGCGCGGAGTACGCCTCCTGCCAGCCTCCTTCACCATTTCTTGTGCGATAAGCAACGGCGAAGACGGAAGAGGAGTAAACGGGTATCAACATCAGCTCAAAGCTAGAGTAGATACCTCTAGGTCCGCTCAGTTTTCGTTGGGTTTTTCAGAGTCGCTGCATGCGACTAAAGACAGAAGTTCAATCTGATTATTTGTTCTTGGTGTAGTAGAGTGTGGTCGCACGAAGCTTTAAAAAACTGCATAGCTTGATTTACAGTCGGAAGAAAGCACCACCGCCGCACCCGTGACTGACGCACCTGTCAGTATTGACAACTGGGGAGAAGAAAACGAAGCACCAAAGGAGGAATCCAACGTCTGGCAGACACGTGACCGCCAGCGTGAGCGAGGAGGATACCGAGGCGCCAGGGGCGATTACAGAGGAGATTATCGCGGGGGATACAGAGGACGAGGCGAGAGAAGAGAAGGCGGATATCAGAACGGAAGAGGTAAGTATTGTTTGTTTTAATGTATTTACTTCCGTCGTGGTTGAGTTCCGTCCGATGATTTCGACCTGTCACATTGTTAGAATGGCCGGGTGCTAAATTATAGAAACAAAGAAATATAATACAGTTGTCTAGGATCTATGCCATCCTGCAAACTAGAAACTGCAAGTTCGATCCACACGTCCGGGGCAGGACTGTCTCCGACAAAATGCTCTCTTAAGAAATAAATTATATTGCGTCTTTACTACAGTATTTATCTTTCTTGGCCTGGCCTAAAGCTAGCTGCGGCCTAGTATGTGCTATTTCGGTCTGGGTAGTTGGTTTAGTATAGTCTCCTGTTAAAATGATCTATGTATATTTACCTAGTATTTATTTTGTTTGGTAAGCATAGTAAGATATGATATCCTGCTATAAATTACTCGTGTTCAGTGTTGCCACTGTTCGGAACCCAACTATAGTGTTACACGGTTTTTGTCCCAGGGTTGGGAATAAGCTTTATCATTTCTTTAGATATATTGTTGAAACCCGACAACCAGTTCGTCGCTGTTCCATCTGAACTAGTATTAGTTGCGTGTTTGCACATACCATGGTCTAAAGTCGTTTTTGCAGTAATCGTGGTATCTGGTATTCAGATACCACGGTCCGACCATGGTAACTGATCGTGGTATCTGAAAAAGTCGAAAAGCGCAATTTCGGCCATTTGCAGAGCAACCGTATATCAGATACCACGATAACTGCAAAAACGACTAGTTGCACATCCAGTTACCTTGGTAACAGATACCATGGTATCTGCAAAAACGCAACTGTTGAGTAATTCTCTCAGTGCTTTCAAGTATTCCTTGGACAATCTATATGCCGAAAAAATTCGCGATTATAAGTGTTTTAGACGAACTTTGTAGAGGCAGACCATGTCTGGTACTTTCAATACTGATAATAATAATATAATGCAAAAACATCGGCCATTGGTTTCTACATTTTTCATCATACATTTTTTTTTTATCAATCAAATTTATTTCCAAATAGCTTGAAGCTAGAAAGGAATAAAATATATACGAAATACACAAAACAAAACAAATTAACTAATACGCTTACAAGAAATGACCAGAAGTAGATGATGGGATGAAACGATGTAAAAATTGTGCAGGAGAATTAGCAGGATATGAGAAAACTGATTGCCAGTGTTCCTCTCGGATCGACGCACGGACGACGGGAGGTGAGGGGGGAATAGACGATCTGGTGACAACACACTGCCTTTCTCCAAAATTGTTTGAAAGAATATGTCTGTGGTCAGTTAATTTAGGAACATCCAGTTTAATGACAGAATCTTCATATGAAATGTTACTGTCACCTAGAATGATTCTCACTGCTCTCTTTGGATATTTTCCGGATTATCAAAGAACTCCGCAGAAAGAGAAGAAATTTCAGTGTACAGGTTGTCCAGGGAATTTGTGAAGGCGTTAAGTCACTCAGAGCTTGTTCCACACTACTTACCATAATTGCTACACACGAGGTCACGGATTCTCGCTTCTTGGCGTCGAGGCTGGAACACACTTTCCAATCTTCAGCCAAACTTCATGCCACGGGGAATCCGACCAATCACGTCAATGAGATTCGTAGTTACCACGCTTACTACGCTCCCGAGCGTGTTAAGCAAATAGTTATTTCGAGAAGGCTGGAACGGTCAACGTAGTAACTTTTCACGAGGATGGAACGAAAATAGTAACTAATAATTACTATTGTTAGAAGGGTGGAACACCCCCTCAGCGTTCCAACAGCCCCAACAGTAAATAGCAAAGACCATCTACCAATGTATTTAGAAAATTTCCTGCCTGCTTGAAGTCGCGTCCGCGCGGACTTCAGGCCCCGATCTCACTGCCAAATTGGCTGTTTATGATGATCAGAACTGGAACTTAAAGCCAGTGGAACATTTTTTGTTATTGTTTTTCATAAGAAGCATTTCAATCTCTCAGTATCAGAGCAAAATAACACTAGCGAGTAGCGCCAAGACTTGAAAAAAGTGACACACTGAATAGCTGCGACACTAGCACCACTAGTGATAGGGAACGTCCCTACTGAAACTCAATCAGTAGTGTATTAGAACTGGCTCCAAAAACTTAAGATTTCGAACACAGCAAAAAAAAGATACAACCTCACCTGTTTTTTCAGTGTGTGCAGACCGCATCTTAGCTTTACTAGAAATTTCTAAACCCGCAAGTTGTTCTCGCTTTAAATGCCACAAGCGTAGTGGGCGGCGCTACAAATATGGCCCGATTGTGAAGCATGGAAAGCAGAGCAAAATAACACTAGGGAGTAGCGCCAAGACCTATGCTTTCCGTGCTTTGCAAATGAACCATACTCGTAGCGCCGCCCACTATGCCTTCTGCATTTAAAACGAGATAAACTTCAGGGTTTGAAAATTTCGAGTCAAGCCAAGGTGCGGACTGCATACATCAAGGAAATAATTTATCAGAGCCAGCGCTGTTGAACGATTGAATGAGTTTCATTAGGGACGTTCACTAACGCTGGTGGTGCTAGTGTCGCTGCTATTCGAGTGTGTGACACTTTTTCAAGTCTTGGCGCTACTCCCTAGTGTTATTTTGCTCTGATCGAAAGCATAGCTGTTGAATCTACTCCCTAGTGTTATTTTGCTCTGCTCAGTATTGTGTCTCTAGGTGGTGGAAGAGGTCGTGATGACCGTTATAACGACCGCCCCCCACGCGAGGGAGGCTACGGAGACCGTGAGCGCAACTACGAGAGGAGAGAGAGGAATTATGACGACAGGGAGCAAGGATCTGCTGAGCGGGAGCGATACAGCTACGATAGAAGCAATGCGGGAGAGAGAGGACGAGGAGGATTTAGAGGTAAGATTCCCTCTGCTGACCTGTGGCGTGGTTTCTCGAACTAATGTTTTTGTCAATACAGAAATGTGTGGAAAACTTGTATTTTACGTGAAGATGGACACGTAATATGTTAACAAAGTATGTGCATACGAATACTAACTAATTTTGCTTCCGATTTTTGACGGCGGTCGCACGAAGATATGATCAGAGAGGCGCGGATCCGATCATGAGAGGATTCGAATCGGAATCCGAATTCAGGGCTAGGTTTGAATCCGAATCCGCCATTTCAAGCTGAGGATTTGAATACGGAATCGAATCCGTCTTTAACAAAAATCAAATCATTTACATAGGTTATAGTTTAAAAAACAGACGTGACAAACATCATTGAAATCTAAGGTAATCAGATAACGTGATAGATTACTGAGGATGGTTGGTGGTAGACACCAAAAAGTTGGTTTGCCTAAGCCCACTGTGTAAAAATTTGGAAAACGAAACTAGAAGGATGTGGACTAGAAATTTAAGCGGATTGGTAAGATTTTAGGGTTTGCAATCCTAGTCCGAATCCAGCCTGGCAAGCAAAAGATTTGAACCTGGCCAGAAGAACGAATCCTGGATTGGAATCCGGATTCGCCCATCTCTGGATATGATAATATAACCTGTTATCCGGGACACGTGTGCAAAGTAAATCCCGAATGGGAACAGTAGGGAGGGATGTGGTGGTGCTCTATCTATAATGTTCATTCTCATTCTGTTGTGATCAGACACGACTGTTCATCCGCTGCGAAAACAGATACTGTTTTCAGATTCATTGTGTCTTTTTCGGGTACACGAACGTTTCCCAACTAACTTTACAGGTGGATTTCTGTGCCCTATATGTCCCTCCCAAAAAGTGAAACCGTCATACCATCTCGTATTGACGTAACGTCAGCCTACTAGGGACTAGGAAGACCTCACAGTCTAGTCGGGCTTTAACTTGGTACACGCGACGGTATTGGGAACATGCGAAATCCCTTGACCTAGTGCAGGCTTCAGTACCTTACAGAACAAGAGAGAGAGAGATAGGTTTATTTAGACAACATCATAGCTGACAGCTAATTTGCGTTGCTTCACTATACTAAATAACAAATTAACACAAAAAAAGGAAAATATCACTCGGCTTTGCTTAGCAAATCCGTAAAAAAAAAAGGTACAAACGAATTTGCGTAACGGATCCTACCGGTCTTGCTTGCGAATGAGCTCCTCAGCAGCGTTAAGCGTGAGCCTGATCCGCTTCGAAAGAACCAGACATGGCTAATAAGAATCGGTGTAGTGCGGTAGGGTGGATAAAACGAACATTATAAGTATGATATCTCCGAAGTGAGTGCATGGGACGAATATAGCGAACCAGTACTGTATACAGATTCTAAAAGTTTAACTGAAAAACCAACTGATTTTATATCCTGAATTCGAATACACTGAATTATTTTGAATCTTCAAAGGGATTTTATGGCACTTGCCTTCCGGCCAAGTGCCATATACCGATCACTTTTCCGTCGGTCGGTCAGTCGGGTGTTTGCGAGCTAGGGTACTTCCAGATGTGCTAGGACGATGAAACTTGGCAGGCGTACTAGGGACGCGACCAAACTAACTTGGAAATAGTTATTTGCCCCATCCGACCATCTTGGGGGGAGGGAGGGGAGCCGGAATCCGGAATTTAGTGGCATGCATAACTTTCGAACGGGTGATAGAATCTTAATGAAACTTGATATTTGAAAAGATCTCGTATCTTCGATATCCCATTTCAAGTCCGGACTGGATTTGGTGAATGTAGGGGGAGGAGACCGGAAATCATTTGACACGCTTAGAGTGGAGCGATCGGGACGAAACTTGGTGGGAGGAGAGGAACAAGCACAAGACCTAGACCCTAGTTCCGGTGATACGGAGTTAAGGTACTGCCAGGTGGCCTGGGACGATGAAACTTGGCAGGCATATCAGGGACCCAACCAGATTGACTTGACTATGGTCAGTTCCGCGATACGAACATCGTGGGGGGGGGTGGAGGGAGGGGAATCCTGAATCTTGAAATATATACAACTTTCGAACCGGTGATCCGATCTTAATGAAACTTGATAATTGGAAAGACCTCATGTCTCAGATGTCCCATATCAAATCAGGACCGGATCCGATGAATGTGTGGGGGTTGGAGGGGAGAACCGGAAATCGTGTGACATGCTCAGAGTGGAGTGATCGGGATGAAACGTTGTGGGAAGAACAAGCACAATTCCGGTAATCGGAGATAAGGTACTTCCAAATGTGCTAGGACGATGAAACTTGGCTGAAACATTACAGACTTGACAAGATTTGCTTGGAAATTTTCAGTTCCCAGATCCTTAACCGGATCTTAACCGAAAGTATAAAAATACTTAAGCACAGCTTGCATTTTCGTGATCGCCATGAACCTGTTATTATTTTTGCCAGAAGGGTTTTTGCCTAGAAATTAATTTCTACGTCCCTCAAAGTACGCATCTTAACCGCACAGTAAAAAAATTCTTTCGACCATACGATACATTTCATCCACGAGGGCCCATGATGTTTGTGCCACAAGGGTCTTGCTTCGAATGAATTTCTAGTACCCTTAAAGTGCGAATCTTAATCGAAAAGTGAAAAAATTACTTTCGACCGAACGATATATATTCGTGATCCCCAATGGCCCATGATCATTTTTTCCTTAAGAGTTTTGCTTACAAAAGTAAAAAAAATACTATTCAGCAAAACATACGTTTTCATGATCCCGGTGTGCCAATCATCATTTTTGTTTCAAGGGTTTTGCTTACAGATGAATTTCTAGCGCCCGAATTATTACAGCCAACTTGCAACAATAAAATACTGTTTACCTAACAATACATTCTCGTGATTTCCAAGGGCCCATGCCCATTCTTATCTTGTCGGGTTTTGCTTACAAATGATAACGACAAACCCACAAATTGACAAATTCCTACTTTCATCCTCCGACCCAGCCTTGCAAGGGCCATATGAACTTCTAGCTCTTGTTATTTTAGGTGTATTCTCGCCGTTCCCCGAGGACTGCACTTGAGGAGTCCCCGCGTTTTCGTTTGTCCCGGGGGCTCACTCCCCGTATCCTCGCGAGTCCCCACGGGCGGGGAATGCTCCGACTATCATCACCATCCTCAAAAACGACTCCCTTTCAAATTCGGAGGGAATCAATTTTTGTTGGCTTTGATGCAATGTAAAATTAATTTAAAACAATCAGAACAAACAAAACCAAAAATAAAGTGGATCCAGACTAATTTCGTCAATTGTGTATTTTTTTTTTTTTTAAACAAAATTCATTTTGGAAGCATTCCCCGTGTTCTTGCTGTTTCTGTACGAAGAGTCCGCGTGGATGACTCCCACTATCCTCGCCATTCCGTTCGATTCCCCGAAGAGTCCTCGGGGAACGGCGAGAATACGCCTTTTATCTTCTCGGGCTCTAGTATAGTGAGGTTCAGAGTATGTGCTGCTTGCACGACAAGTCAAATTCATTCAGCCGCAGCGAATTTGAATGTCAGCAAAGGCGTGGACTTCAATAGCGAATAGAGGGAAGCTTATGATCACGTAGCACATGGTCAAGGTGAGAGATGAGGGCGTCTGAGGACTGAAAGAACACTATATTGAGCATAGAGGTACACAGACGTAGAGATACGAAAAGTCCGTAGGAGTAAGTCCATTTGATAAAAATCGATCGTACGAAAACAGTGAAGTAACGCATTTTCATCGGTCCCTCAAGTCCATTTAAATGAATAGATGATGGATAACGAGACTGTCGTATCTCAGCCCTTTCGGTTAAACTTTGAAGTCAACCATTCCATGCCTCTGAACTCTGTGTGAACTTAGATAGTCCTTCAGCCCAAGCTGACTGCGATCATATTGGATGGTGCAAAACGGATGAGTCAGCTACATTTTATTAGAGCTATATTTCGGCCCTTCTTGGCAAGGGTCCTCTTCAGACAACGTTTACAACGGGTACGTCAGCTACGATTCTTCATCAGCGATATTTCGGCCCCTTTTGGCAAGGGTCCTCGTCAGGCTGTCAATCCTCTGGTTCAAGGGAAGGAAACAAACCTGTAATAAATAACTGAAGCTTCTACCGACTATAAATATCTTATTAAAGTAAGTTATCTTCGAATTACCACTATAATGAAAAAACTAGTCCTGAGATTTAATTTTTGACACGGACGCTGTTTTTGCTGGACGATGTGGGCGAGGACAGGAAAGGTTTTTTTCTGCATTTTGGTCAACTTCGGTTTTTTTATTAATAAGGGATTGAAAACTTAAATATTATTTTATTAATAATCTCGTTCTAGTTTCGATTATCGAGTACTCGTCTGTATCTATTACTTTGAATAATGACTGCACGGAAAAACTAGTGCTGAGATTTAATTTTTGACATGGCTGCTGTTTTTGCTGCGCGATTGGGGCGACGGCAAGAAACATTTTTTTCTGCATTTTGATCAACTTCGGTTTTGTTGTTAATAAGGGACTGAGGCTTAAATTTTCTTCCCTTAATAACCCCGTTCCACGTTTCCGGTAGGGAGTACTCGCCTGTATCTCGGTTAATGCCTGCTCGGTTTTTCTTTATCTCAATCTCAGCGAAAACAGCAGCCGTGTCAAAAATTAAATCTCAGCACTAGTTTTTCCGTGCGGTCATTATTCAAAGTAATAGATACAGACGAGTACTCGATAATCGAAACGTAGAACGAGGTTATTAATAAAATAATATTTAAGTTTTCAGTCTCTTATTAAGAAAAAAACCGAAGTTGACCAAAATGCAGAAAAAAACCTTTCCTGTCATCGCCCCAATCGTCCAGCAAAAACAGCGTCCGTGTCAAAAATTAAATCTCAGGACTAGTTTTTTCATTATAGTGGTATTCGAAGATAACTTACTTTAATAAGATATTTATAGTCGGTAGAAGCTTCAGTTATTTATTACAGGTTTGTTTCCTTCCCCTAAGTTGAACCAGAGGATTGACAGCCTGACGAGGACCCTTGCCAAAAAGGGCCGAAAAATCACTGATGAAGAATCGTAGCTGACGTACCCGTTGTAAACATTGTTTGAATAAATGTTTCAAAGTCAGTTTGGGCTCAAAGAATATTTGTCCTCTTCAGGCTCAAGCCGCTCAAGCTGGAAAATCAACTTAGTTAGTTTTCCGGCTTGAGCCTGAAGAGGACCCTTGCCAAGAAGGGCCGAAATATAGCTCTAATAAAATGTAGCTGACTTATCCGTTTTGCACCATCAAATATGTGTGAAATTTGTTCACAAGCCCCTCGGTAGCTGAAATGGCAAGAGCACCTGCCTTGTAAGTAGAGGGTACGGGTTCAATTCCGGCTGAGGAGCATTTTTGTCTTTCAGTTCGCTACTTATAAAATCATTCCATGCCTCTAAACTTATTATATTTCAGGACCACCACGAGGTGGAAACCGCGGTGGCGAACCGCGAGGACGTGGCGGCTACGGACGCGGCGGATACTCAGATCGTGGGGATCGCGGAAACCGCGCCTAAGTGCACACACGTCGTTAGGTCTCGCTTGACCTGATTTGCGATTTATGTGTTTTGAATCAACAGTTTGAGAAGAAGCAGAAGAACTTCTTCCCTTTTCAGGGGCGGTAAGGGGGGCTCTAAGCCGGACTGTAGCTATTTTTTCTATCTAAGTAAGTATCTCATTTTTTTCTGTTTAGATAATATACCGGCTATAAGCATTTCCTGATCGTACCCTGTTTTTTTTTAGTTGATGATGATTAGGTGGATCTCTCCTCACGCTTTTACGTATTGGGCGAAAAAGCTTATGGAAAATGTTACAAGTTGGTGATCGATAAGTAAACAAACGATTAACAGCCCTGACGGTTTTCGTCTGAACTACTCCTGTCTATAAGTGTTCCTTCAGTCCAATCTGACTGCGAGTCAAACTAGATGGAGCCAAACCTTAGATTGGTTCTAGTGATATTTCGTCCGTGGCAACGGTCCTCTTTAGGTTCAATTTTCCAGCTTGAGCCTGAAGAGGACCCTGGCAAGAAGGGTTGAATAGTGCTAGAAAAAATCTGCTGACTGTCCGTATAGCAGCAACGTATATATTCACGTTTATTTTAAAGAATATCCCGCCAGGACTGTTTTTCGTGATTTCCAGCTAGTGCAGCTTTTTCCCGTTGGATGCGAAGAGTTTGCAAGAACTAGGTGCATTAGTAGTCGTGTCATTGTACCTTCCTAATGACTCATTCCTTGAGCTGTTGCCTTAGAACTTAACATTTTTCCTTTTGGGCCTCGCAGGCGCCCGCATTTAAGTTACTGGTGTTGCGCCTTTTGTCATCTTGCTAGTATTCGGTTTTCCTCCTTGCTTTTTAGCCCTTCCGTAGCTTGTCTTTGGCTGAAAATAGGAAGCAGAATAAAAATAGAAAAACGAGCTTAAAAAGGGTCGACAGGCCCATTTCCGTAGTTTTCTATTTTCTGCCAAACTCGCGGTGAGGAGAGATACGCATTTAATTGATATCCGTTCACTTTTTGTATCATTCGCAAATAAATGAGATCAAGCGAACTTTTAGCCCAGAAAATTGTGAATTTGAACCTGTTAGGTCCTTCAGTCCGATATTTGATAGTGCAAAACGGATACCTCAGCTGAATTTAAATAGTCTCGTTTTCCCAACTTGAGCGGCTTTGAGCCTGAAAGCCCACTTGCCAAGAAGGGCCGAAATATAGGCTAATATAGCGCTAATAAAATTCAGCTGACGTATCCGTTTTGCACTGTCAAATATGATTTGCAGTCAGCGAGTGCTGAAGGAATATTTAACCTTCAACCCAAGCTGACAGCGAATTTATTGAATGGTGAATATCGATGATTCAGCTGTAATTTGATTCAGCGATGTAGTAGTTGCGTTTTTATCTGAATTCTCAGTTGTCGCTTCGCAGTTCGAGAGTGTCGTACAAATTACCGTTTTTGCTCTTCTCGCTTCTCCACGCTTTTGACAAAAACACTAATTTAGCCGGCAGTTAAAACCTACTTTTCCGGGCTGAACTTCCGCCCTTTGTTGACCAATAAGGAAAGAGAACGGAGGAGGAGAATCTAGAATTGACTACCGAAGCAACTTCTCGATTCTGCAGAATCGCGATGCTTTCCCTGTTCTCGATTCTGACAAAAATACAAAAAGTAGAATTGGATTCGTCTCGCGAAATAGGAGAATTGAGGTGACCCTTGCCAAGAAGGACCGAAATTCCTTCTGGATCAAATCGTAGCTAACTATCTGTTTTGCGCCGTTAAACGCGATTGGAACTGTCAGCAGACCTCAGTGGCGTCAGTATCTAAATGATAACCTTCCGGTGGGGACTGTCATCCTTCCCCCACTTTGGTCGATGACGTTCTCCGCAGACGCTTATATATTCTCTACTCCAGGTGTCTGAAGCGCGTGGCTAATGCAACGTTATTACACATAGCCCTTGACCAGTAGGGGTGACTCCCCCCCCCCCCCCCCCCCAGTGTAGTCGAACAGTTGTTAAAAATAAACGAGTCGGCTCGGTTTTTCGTAAAAACAGTCGATTTTTCATCAAAACAGTAGGTTTTTTCTTGAACGCAGTAGGTGTTCTGAAAATCAGTCGATTTTTCGTCAACTGTCGTTTTACTGCAAAAGCAGTCGGTAAAAATCACCAGCCACTATTTTAACGAAAAACCACTGTTTCCAAGACAAAAATCGACTGTTTTTTACAATCATCATCATCAATCGTATTGATTCCTGAAAATCTGTTTCACAACATGATAGGGCGACTTTACAAAAAGTCCCGGTGCTTTTCGCAGACTCAGCTATTTTTTACCGACAACGTTGGAGAGGGTGTCCCTCCCCCCCCCCCCTCCCCCCCCAAACGTGACGGCCCTGGCGGTATCATTCAACGTGCGACTGGTGCATCCTCCAGGAAGCTGTGATAGGCACTAAGAAATCATGTGACTCTGTGCCAGTTAGTCCCCACCGCAGGCCTTGTTTACACGTACGCCGGACAGCCACTGGGCACCCGTATGATGTGAACAAAAGAACTTGTACCCAAGAAATTTTATTCCAAACACCAAAATCATCAAAATTGCACGATAGCTTCACAATACTTCGATTGGCAAGGCACTATTACCAAGGTTCCGTAGTTTTCGATCATCGCTTCCTCAAATTGGTGCGCCCAGGCATCTGATCTACACCAGTTGCCAGGGGTAAGCCATCTTTGTTTCCTTATATTAGTTGCGTTTTTGCAGGTACCATGGTATCTGAAAAGTCACCTCACTTTCATCAAATTTTGTCAAATTGGTGAGAAAGAAGTTTAGCACTTAGTGGTGTAACTGGATATCAGTTTTTGGGATCCTAAAACGCAAGTGGAGGGATACCTATGACATCGCTAAAGTTGTCCGTCTGTCCGCACGATAACTCTCGAGGGGATTGAGATATTTTGATGAAACTTGGTGGGAGGATCATTTGGTTCAAAGTACAGCCCAATAGCCCTATATTTGAGGCTGGGGGAGGGGTTTCAAATTAAGGGACTAACAGAATATTCTTAAACAGTTAATGTGATAGTCGATTATGGGGTAAAAAGACATGCTGAGTACGATGGTGAAAAATTTTCTTGTCGCACAAGTAGTTCGTCCGGAATCCGGCAAAAACCGGAAAGTTGGTTAAAAGTAAAAGTTTCATTTGAAGTTGATTAAATGTTCGATTCAAGGGTAAGATGACATGCTGAACACGATGGTGAAAACCATTTTCTCACCGGACAACTAGTTCGCCAGGAATCCGGCCAAAACCGGAAAGTTTGTTAAAAGCGAAAGTTTTATCTGAAGTAAGTCAAAGTTTTAAAGTTGATTAGATGTTCTTTGTAGTGATAAAGAGATCCGCTGGATTCGTTTCCGAATTTTCTTTCTTTTTTTTGCTGGACTAGTAGTTCGCTCGGAATTCGGGCGAAGCCGGAAATTTGGCAGAAGTAAAGAAGGATGTTTCGGTCAGTATCGTAAAAATAGATATGGCTTATAGAGGTATATCTGAACTTGGTTTTCTCTAATGATGAGCCTGGCGAAGACAAGACCCAATTGTCTGGATCAAATATTAGATTTTTGGGATTCCATCGAAACCTTTGGTCTTGTTTCTTTTGGGATGACTTCGAAAAGTGCAATTTCGGCAATTGTCATTTTTGCAGAGCAACCGTGTATCAGATACCACGGTAACTGCAAAAACGACTAATTGCAGATTAAGTTACCGTGGTAACAGATACCATGGTATCTGCAAAAACGCAACTATTGTGCACTGCAGTGATCTGATCTTGAAAACCGCAAGCGATGACCGAGAAATTGCCAAATATAAGAAAAACGTTCTCTTTCCACGAATAACCTGGTAAACGCAAACAACGAAGATCCACCACGCTCTCAGTGGATCTCAGAAACAAAAAGAAATGTACCAGTTGTTGGTACTCGTGGTAAGCAACGAAAAAGATTACAATTAAGAACTCCACATATCTACAAATTTTAGGAATGGCATTTCCTAGGCTACACAATTCAATATCGAATGGAATCAGTGACATGATAAATGGTACTAGTAAACATAAAGAAACAACACTATGAGACATCTCTGACCTGGTAGGGTTGTACCAGTTTCTAAGCTAAGATAACTCCGTTAAGGCGCCAAAAAAAAACCTACTAACAACACTTGCAGTATCTTCGACAGACTCGGGTATTAATGGGTAGCCGACCTACGATGTTTTCCAACCCCTACTAATAGTTACTCAAACGATACGACCGCCATTCCAACACGTCCCTGTAAGTGAATGAACTGAAAGACAGAAATATTCCTCAGGCGGGATTTGAAACCTGTAACATTCGCTTTACCAGAGTTATGCGATACCGACTGAGCTACCAAGTGGCACAGTTCGCGAAGCACTTCGGGGAGAATTGGGCTAGGCGGCTCCAACAATCCCCTTCTGTGATCTTTATCGTAACGTAGATAGATGTGTACACTGTAAACAGTTTCTTCGAGTGAGGATTAAAGTTAACTGCAATGTTGGCTACTGGGATAAGATTAATCCGAATAAGAGATAATCTTACCTCAGTAGAGACGAGATGCATCCCAGTAGCAAATACTGCAAGATTTGTTTTACAGTGTATTCGTTCATACAGGTTTAACGGAGATCTAGCTTTTAGCAACTATTAGGAGAAACCTGAAGACACCGCTAGCATCTTCTAAGATGCTTCCAAGCAGGGTAGTCCAAAGCCATTAATTTGCCTTTTGATTTAAACGAGATTATAGAGGTTATGATTTATAAAAACGAGCCATGTCGAGGAACACAACTTCCCAGTAGTTTCGCGAAACTCCAATGGAAAGACACGGATCCCCACTATTGGAGACCAATGGCACATGAGACCAGGTAACCGGTGTACACGAACAAAACGAATATCGGTACCTCTACTCCCTTCGATGTATATGATGTAGGCCACTGAGTAGGCCATGTTTTTATGGCATTTTGCGGAGTAATTTCAGTAAAACCAAACGCCTCGACTCTACGACACTGCATATCGCTGATCGAAAAATTGCTTCCTTGTCCTTGTCAATCACTGAGCACGTAGCTCTAGCTTCACGAGCTTGCGTCAGCGACAGAAAAATGTAACGACTGTTGAGATACTACTTCGACGAACCAGTTTGTTACATATTGTAGTCTGGTCGGAGGATGATCACGACTAGGAAGTAATTTGACGACTTGCGACCGAAGTTCACTTAAAAACCCAAAAACGTCTCCGAGAAAGCTCAAACAAAAATTAGTAAATTCATGCTGATCACGCATCGCCCCCACCCCAATCATTTTGGTTCACATCAACTGAGAAAACATATGTTAACTTTGCCAAACCAAATGTTTGTTTCCCAAACCAAATGTTACCTTTCCAAAACAAATGTTTCTTTCCCAGACTTAATGTTCATTTTCTATACCATTTGTTCGATTGCCAGACTTAATATTCATTTTCTATACCATTTGTTCGTTTGGCAGAATATATATTTGTTTCGCAAACCATTTGTTCCTCTTGCAAACCTTATGTTTATTTCTCAAATTCTCTTTTTGTTTCCCATGTTTTGTTACGTCTCGGAGACTCCGAACATTACGTCTCGCGAGTTGAACATTTCGTTTGGTAAACTTTTCAAACAGCTGACTTCGTATCGAACGATACTGCCCATGTTTTCACCAGTATTGATGTATCGATGCAGTCTGGTGGAAGAAATAAAAAAAAATTAAATTTAAGTTGAAGAAGCAGATGAAAAGTCAAGAAGTGCCTGGCTCTTGACAACACAAACAACAACTGGCTTTTGATAGTCTAGTCTTGATTTTAGTTTTAAAGGCAAGTTGTATTCTAGCTGATGACCTATTATCTGTCTCTCTTAGATCAGTCATTTCTAGACCAATTCAGGTGGTTGACTAAGGCCAAAATGACTAGCCTAGGCCAACTCACAAACCAGGGAACCTCAGACAGCCTGGATGATAAAAAATCTTTGTTAAGGGATTGTGCTGCACTTTCCAGCTTCTCTCTGGCAATTAGACCAACTAGGGAACCTCAAACCAGCCTGAAACAGCTTGGATGATAAAATACGCTTATTAAGGGATTGTACTGCACTGTCCAGCACAATTCCCTTAATAAGGATATTTTATCATCCAAACTGTGTGAGGTTACCTGGTCGTTGGCCCCCTGAGTTCTGTCCGAAAATCAATGACTATGCCTCAAATTGAACGAACCACTTGAATTGGTCTAGAAATGATCGATCTAAAGAGAGACAGATAATAGGTCATCAGTATCTAGAATAAAACTTGCCTTTAATTCTAAAATCAAGAGCCAGGCACTTCTTGTTTTTTCATCTGCTTCTTCTACTTTAATTTATTTTTATTATATTTTTTTTTCCACCAGCCTGCATCGATACATCAATACTGGTGAGAACACGGGCAGTATCGGTCGATACGAAGTCAGCTGTTTGAAAAGTTTACCAAACGCAATGTCACGAGCGAAAACTTGTAGATCCTGATCCAAGATCTGCGTGGTTAACAAAACGTGGGAAACCAACAGAGAATTTGAGAAATAAACATAAGTTTGCAAGAGGAACAAATGGTTTGCGAAACGAATATATATTCTGGCAAACGAACAAATGGTATAGAAAATCAATATTAATTCTGGTAATCGAACAAATGGTATAGAAAATGAATATTAAGTCTGGGAAAGAAACATTTGGTTTGGCAGAGTTAACATATGTTTTGTCAGTTGATGTGAACCAAAATGCCCCTTCATACCCCAAAGCCATAACTACTCTGAAGAGGCGACTCTGCCACCGCTAATGGCACATTACGAAGTCGAATTTTTCTTGAGCCTCTGGATTCCGTTGACAGCCCTAGAGTAATGGACAGATGGCATTTCATCTGTAAACGTAGTTTCTATCTTGTTCTTCTTATCGCAGTATTTCTTCGTATGAGCGCTATCCCCAGAGTCGCCACAGTAGGGGCAAACGTATTTCCGCAGGATTGGACAGACGACCTTGCCGAAGCCGTCTTTCAGCGTGTGGGATTTGTAGACAGCTTCCTGTTCGCCGTTGTTCTTGCAGAAGACGCACTCCTGGAACACTGAGTTGTTGAGAAAGTACAACTGGTATATGAGGATCCCGATGAAAAATTTATCTCAAAATAGTAGTATGAAGTTGTACGAAAAAGTAGCATGCAGTACTAATTGATGCTACCAGGGGCGTCACGACCGGGGGGGAGGGGGGCGGGACGCCCCCCCCCCCCAATGCTGTCTGCCAGTCGGTAAAAATAACCAAGTCGGCGCGAAGCGCCGCGATTTTCGCGATTTTTATTAAAACAGTCGACTTTTTTCTGAAAATCAGTCGGTTTTTTAGAAATTGCCTTTTTTTTCGCAAAAACAGTTTGTAAAAATTACCAGCCAGTCGGTAAATTCCTTGCCCCCCCCCCCCCCCCCCCCCAAACATTTTCGCTAGTAACGCCTCTGGATGCTACTACATGCTTCTACTTCAAGGCTACCATGTTGCTTCATTCCACTGCATGCTATTATTAGCAAGACTGGATGCTACTATAGCAAGACAGGATGCTACTGGATACTACTGCTTAAAATTGGCCCAGTCTGAGGCACATTTATAGATGGTATTCTTTACTATAGTATTCATGCATCTTTTTCGTACAACTACGCAGAATACAAATTTTTCATCGGGATATCAGTTAAAACTTATCAAATTCAACTGAACTTGATGATTTTTAGGGAATCTACCGAATTATTGCTCAGGGAAAATCCCAAAATCTTGCTCAAGGAATCTACCGGAACTTGTCTCACGGAATTTATTGGAGGCTGGATCTACCGGAAAAGTGTCCTTGCAGCGGCCGCTGCATGATTAGCGACCCTTGTCCAATTTCGTTTTCATGCAGCGGCCACTGCGTGATCAGCGCTTTTCCCAACGGAATCCACTAGAATTGAAAGTACAACTGGTGGACTCATGGAAGGGTTTGAGCCATTGATGTATTTCTGTTCTCCGGTTCAAACCCTGAAATAATTATGTAAGTGCAGAGTATTGTTTTATTAACGTTTGTGTATTAGTTAGAGATTTGAATAACAAGAGCTGTAAGCTCATATGGCACTTGGATGGGTCAAGATGATTTGATTGATCAAAAGTAAGTTTCGACTTAGCGGTTGAGATGCGCACTCTAAGGGAGCTGGAACTTCATTTGTAAGAAAAACTGCTAATGGGCTGATGGGCATCACGAAAATCCATATATTGCTTAAAAGTATTTTTTTTTTACTTTACGTTCAAGATTGGTACTTTAAGAAATAATCGGGTTTGGGAAGTAGCAATTTCTAAGCAAATGTTGTTGAGTCTCCAATATTCCAGCGAAGTTTCATCGTCCTAGCACATCTGGAAGTACCTTAACGCGCGATCACCGGAATCCCAGCCCCCCCCCCCTCCTCCAACTCTACCCACAATAACCGGAGCCAATCCGGTTCTGTAAATGATTAATCCAGAGCATCTGTTTGTCATTCCCACGAAGTTCGATCCAGATCACACCAGTCTAAGCGGGTCAAGTATTTTCCGCCCTCCCCCCAATAATTGCCGGATTCGGTCCGGAAATGAAAAAGGTCACCAGAGAAAAATGTCCTCTGTTTAATTATTAAATTTCACTCGAATCCGATCACCCGTTCCAAAGTTACGCATGACTCAATATTCCGGATTCCCCTCCCTCAACTCCCCCCCCCCCCCAAGATTATCATATCGAGGATTTGTTTTTATTCCAAGTCAGTTTGACCGGGTCCCTGATATGCCTTCCAAGTTTCGTCGTGAAAATCCCCCAAAAAACGGAATTCCGGGAAACCCCCTCCTCCCCCCCCCCCCCCTCAAGTGTCCGGATCCAGTCAAATTATGTAAAAGATTTACATGGACCAGATGTTTGTTCTTCCCAGCAAGTTTCACTCCGATACCATCATTCTAACCGTTTCTCGAGATTTCCGGTCCACCCCCCCCCCCCCCAGCTCCCCCGCGGTGCACGTAGCCAATCCGATTCAGCAAATGACTTACCTAGAGCATCTGTTTGTTCTTCCCACAAAGTTCCATCCCGATCCCTCCATTCTAAACGGGTCACGTATTTTCCGCCCCCCCCCCCCCAATAGTTGCCGGATCCGGTCCGGATATGAAAAAAAATCATCGGAGAAATGTCCTCTTAAATTTCACTCGAATCCAATCACCCATTCCAAAATTACGCATGACTGAAAATTTCGGATTCCCCTCCCTCCACTCCCCCCACCATTCTCTGATCGACAAAATTTTAATTTTGAAGTCAGTTTGATTGGGTCCCTGATATGCCTGCCAAGTTTCATCGTGAAAATCCCCAAAACCACCATCACCGGAATTCCGGGACCCCCCTCCCCCATAAGTGTCCGGATCCAGTACAATGGTCTAAAGGACTTATCTAGAGCAGATGCTTGTTCTTCCCAGCAAGTTTCACTCCGATCCCTCCATTCTAACCGTTTCTTGAAATTTCCGGTCTCCACCCCCCAACTCCCCCCTGGCTACCGAATCCGGTCAAGACTTTAAAACGGGACATTACAGATATATGCTATTCAGTTATGAAGTTTCATTACAATCCGATCATCCGTTCGAAAGTTACACACTTCTCAATTTCCCGGATTCCCCTGCCCTCCACCCCCCCCCCCCCAAAAAAAAAAAATGGTCGGATCAGAAAACTGATTGTTTCTAAGTTTGTTTGGTCGGGTCTCTGATATGCCTGCCAAGTTTCATGGTCCTAGCACAACTGGAAGTACCCTAACTCGAAAAAGTGTGACAAAATGCCCTAAATTTTCAAGTTCCCAGCGCCCCCACTTCCCCGCATATGGTCGGATCGGGAAACTGATTATTTCCAGGTTCGTTTGGTCGGGTCCCTGATATTCCTGCCAAGTTTCATTGTCCTAGCTCATCTGGAAGTACCCTCACTCGAAAAAGTGTGACAAAATGCCCTAAATTTTCAAGTTTCCAGCGCCCCAGCTCCCCCGCATATGGTCGGATCGGGAAACTTATTATTTCCAGGTTACTTTGGTCAGGTCCCTGATATTCCTGCCAAGTTTCATTGTCCTAGCTCATCTGGAAGTACCCTAACTCGAAAAAGTGTGACAAAATGCCCTAAATTTTCAAGTTTCGAGCGCCCCCACTCCCCCGCATATGGTCGGATCGGGAAACTGATTATTTCCAGGTTCGTTTGGTCGGGTCCCTGATATTCCTGCCAAGTTTCATTGTCCTAGCTCATCTAGAAGTACCCTAACTCGGAAAAAAAAGTGACAAAATGCCCCAAATTTTCAAGTTTCCAGCGCCCCGCACTCCCCCGCATATGGTCGGATCGGGAAACTGATTATTTCCAGGTTAGTTTGGTCGGGTCCCTGATATGCCTGCCAAGTTTCACTGTCCTAGCACATCTGGAAGTACCCTAACTCGGATAAGTGGGACAAAAAACTCGGACCGACCGACAGACGGAATTGTGATCGGTATATGGCACTTGAGCCAGAGGCTGCAAGAGCCATAAAAATAGCTTGAACCTTGAGGTCTGTATTCATAGATGGAGTCGGTGCTTGGATTCGCGGGTCGAGATACTAGTTATTAAAGTAGAACTGAAAGCCGTTTTCATAGAGAGCATCGGGAGGGGTTCACGGTTCCGGACACTAACATCTGTTTCTAGATGTAGAAAAGAACGGAGACAGCTGAAATGGAACATAAATAAATGAAATGGAACTGAAATGGAAAACAAATAATGATTGCAGGTTTGCTTCCTTTCCCAACGTTGACATTGAAGATTGACAGCCTGACGAGGACCCTTGCCAAGAAGGGCCGAAATATCGCTGCTAAAGCATCGTAGCTGACTGTGCTGACACATCCGTTTTATGCATTATTTGAGTATATGGAACATAAATCGAAGGTGCATTCTGCATAGAGTGATAAAATGATGCTTCCAGTGATTTTTTTTTACTTATTTGGTATTATTGTATGAATAATTTTCTCTGATACGGCCGTTTTGAGGCCGGAACTTTCCACTCTTGAGTAGAGTGTATTCGCGATTACTTTCGGACTGATCGTGATTGTTTCCTTAGAGTACTTATTCACATGCGGCACAGTGAGTAAGCTAAGGCGCAGACCAGAGTTGTTGTTTTTTTTGTCGGGTGGGGCAAAGTCTACCACCAGAGTTTATCAACAAGAGCTGTAAGCTCATATGGCACTTGTATGGGTCAATATGCCTTCCAAGTTTCGTCGTGAAAATCCCCCCAAAAAACGGAATTCCGGGAAACCCCCTCCTCCCCCCCCCCCCCTCAAGTGTCCGGATCCAGTCAAATTATGTAAAAGATTTACATGGACCAGATGTTTGTTCTTCCCAGCAAGTTTCTGGAGATTTCCGGTCCAACCCCAACCCCCCCCCCAGCTCCCCCGCGGTGCACGTAGCCAATCCGATTCAGCAAATGACGTACCTAGAGTATCTGTTTGTTCTTCCCACAAAGTTCCATCCCGATCCCTCCATTCTAAACGGGTCACGTATTCCCCCCCCCCCCCAATAGTTGCCGGATCCGGTCCGGATATGAAAAAAATCATCGGAGAAATGACCTCTGTTCAATTCATAAATTTCACTCGAATCCGATCACCCATTCCAAAATTACGCATGAATGAAAATTTCGGATTCCCCTCCCTCCACTCCCCCCACCATTATCTGAACGACACAATTTTTATTTTGAAGTCAGTTTGATTGGGTCCCTGATATGCCTGCCAAGTTTCATCGTGACCGGAATTCCGGGAACCCCCCCCCCCCATAAGTGTCCGGATCCAGTACAATGGTCTAAAGGACTTATCTAGAGCAGATGCTTGTTCTTCCCAGCAAGTTTCACTCCGATCCCTCCATTCTAACCGTTTCTTGAAATTTCCGGTCTCCCCCCTGGCTACCGAATCCGGTCAAGACTTTAAACGGGACATTACAGATATATATTCTATTCAGTTATGAAGTTTCATTACAATCCGATCATCCGTTCGAAAGTTACACACTTCTCAATTTATCGGATTCCCCTGCCCTCCACCCCCCCTCCAAAATGGTCGGATCAGAAAACTGATTATTCCTAAGTTTGTTTGGTCGGGTCTCTGATATGCCTGCCAAGTTTCATGGTCCTAGCACAACTGGAAGTACCCTAACTCGAAAAAGTGTGACAAAATGCCCTAAATTTTCTAAGTTTCCAGCGCCCCCACCTCCCCACATATAGTCGGATCGGGAAACTGATTATTTCCAGGTTAGTTTGGTCGGGTCCCTGATATTCCTGCCAAGTTTCATTGTCCTAGCTCATCTGGAAGTACCCTCACTCGAAAAAGTGTGACAAAATGCCCTAAATTTTCAAGTTTCCAGCGCCCCAACTCCCCCGCATATGGTCGGATCGGGAAACTTATTGTTTCCAGGTTACTTTGGTCGGGTCCCTGATATTCCTGCCAAGTTTCATTGTCCTAGCTCATCTAGAAGTACCCTAACTCAGAAAAAAGTGACGAAATGCCCTAAATTTTCAAGTTTCCAGCGCCCCGCACTCCCCCGCATATGGTCGGATCGGGAAACTGATTATTTCCAGGTTCGTTTGGTCAGGTCCCTGATATTCCTGCCAAGTTTCATTGTCCTAGCTCATCTAGAAGTACCCTAACTCAGAAAAAAGTGACAAAATGCCCTTAATTTTAAAGTTTCCAGCGCCCCGCACTCCCCCGCATATGGTCGGATCGGGAAACTGATTATTTCCAGGTTAGTTTGGTCGGGTCCCTGATATGCCTGCCAAGTTTCATTGTCCTAGCACATCTGGAAGTACCCTATCTCGGATAAGTGGGACAAAAAACTCGGACCGACCGACAGACCGACAGACGGAATTGTGATCGGTATATGGCACTTGAGCCAGAGGCTGCAAGTGCCATAAAAATAGCATAAAGGGACGATGCCAATATATACGCTGTCCCAAAATCTGCAGTACTGAGACGGTCCGATCTTAAATCTGTTGATCCGGAACTGACCGACTATTGAGCATAGAACTAGCGGTCCATCTAGCATAAACAAGAGCTGTAAGCTCATATGGCACTTGCATGTGTCAAGATGATTTGATTGATCAAGAGTAAGTTACGACTTTGCGGTTGAGATGCGCGCTATAAGGGAGCTGGAACTTCATTTGTAAGCAAAACCCTTGAGGCAAAACTGCTAATGGGCTGATGGGCATCACGAAAATGCATATATTGCTTAAAAGTATTTTTTTTACTTTGCGGTCAAGATTGGTACTTTAAGGAATAATCGGATTTGGGAAGTAGCAATTTCTAAGCAAATGTTGTTGAGTCTCCAATATTCCAGCGAAGTTTCATCGTCCTAGCACATCAGGAAGTACCTTAACGCGCTATCACCGGAATCCCAGACCCCGGGGACACCAGTCTAAGCGGGTCAAGTATTTTCCGCCCTCCCCCCGATAATTGCCGGATTCGGTCCGGAAATGAAAAAGGTCACAAGACAAAAATGTCCTCTGTTTAATTATTAAATTTCACTCGAATCCGATCACCCGTTCCAAAGTTACGCATGACTCAATATTCCGGATTCCCCTCCCTCAACTCCCCCCCCCCCCAAGATTATCATATGGAGGATTTTTTTTTTATTCCAAGTCAGTTTGACCGGGTCCCTGATATGCCTTCCAAGTTTCGTCGTGAAAATCCCCCAAAAACGGAATTCCGGGAGACCCCTCCCCCCCCCCTCAAGTGTCCGGATCCAGTCAAATTATGTAAAAGATTTATATGGACCAGATGTTTGTTCTTCCCAGCAAGTTTCACTCCGATACCATCATTCTAACCGTTTCTCGAGATTTCCGGTCCACACACCCCCCACCCGCGGCCCAGCTCCCCCGCGGTGCACGTAGCCAATCCGATTCAGCAAATGACTTACCTAGAGCATCTGTTTGTTCTTCCCACAAAGTTCCATCCCGATCCCTCCATTCTAAACGGGGCACGTATTTCCCCCCCTTCCCCCAATAGTTGCCGGATCCGGTCCGGATATGAAAAAAATCATCGGAGAAATGTCCTCTGTTGAATTCTTAAATTTCACTCGAATCCGATCAACCATTCCAAAATTACGCATGACTGAAAATTTCGGATTCCCCTCCCTCCACTCCCCCCACCATTATCTGATCGACAAAATTTTTATTTTGAAGTCAGTTTGATTGGGTCCCTGATATGCCTGCCAAGTTTCATCGTGAAAATCCCCAAAAGCACCATCACCGGAATTCCGGGACCCCCCCCCCCCCCCCCATAAGTGTCCGGATCAAGTACAATGGCCTAAAGGACTTATCTAGAGCAGATGCTTGTTCTTCCCAGCAAGTTTCACTCCGATCCCTCCATTCTAACCGTTTCTTGAAATTTCCGGTCTCCCCCCCCCCAACTCCCCCCTGGCTACCGAATCCGGTCAAGACTTTAAACGGGACATTACAGATATATATTCTGTTCAGTTATGAAGTTTCATTACAATCCGATCATCCGTTCGAAAGTTACACACTTCTCAATTTCCCGGATTCCCCTGCGGATTCCTCTCCCTCCACTCCCCCACCATTATCTGATCGACAATATTTTTATTTTGAAGTCAGTTTGATTGGGTCCCTGATATGCCTGCCAAGTTTCATCGTGAAAATCCAAAAAACCACCATCACCGGAATTCCGGCCCCCCCCCCCATAAGTGTCCGGATCCAGTACAATGGTCTAAAGGACTTATC
This sequence comes from Branchinecta sandiegonensis, assembly GCA_030848855.1. Lineage (NCBI taxonomy): Eukaryota > Metazoa > Arthropoda > Branchiopoda > Anostraca > Branchinectidae > Branchinecta > Branchinecta sandiegonensis. The sequence continues at coordinate 6,905,832 of JAUPMV010000017.1, read as the reverse complement.
TAGAGCAGATGCTTGTTCTTCCCAGCAAGTTTCACTCCGATCCCTCCATTCTAACCGTTTCTTGAAATTTCCGGTCTCCCCCCCCCCCAACTCCCCCCTGGCTACCGAATCCGGTCAAGACTTTAAACGGGACATTACAGATATATATTCTCTTCAGTTATGAAGTTTCATTACAATCCGATCATCCGTTCGAAAGTTACACACTTCTCAGTTTCCCGGATTCCCCTGCCCTCCACCCCCCCCCCCCCCCCCCCAAAATGGTCGGATCAGAAAACTGATTATTCCTAATTTTGTTTGGTCGGGTCTCTGATATGCCTGCCAAGTTTCATGGTCCTAGCACAACTGGAAGTACCCTAACTCGAAAAAGTGTGACAAAATGCCCTAAATTTTCAAGTTTCCAGCGCCCCGCACTCCCCCCCATATGGTCGGATCGGGAAACTGATTATTTCCAGGTTAGTTTGGTCGGGTCCGTGATATTCCTGCCAAGTTTCATTGTCCTAGCTCATCTGGAAGTACCCTCACTCGAAAAAGTGTGACAAAATGCCCTAAATTTTCAAGTTTCCAGCGCCCCAGCTCCCCCGCATATGGTCGGATCGGGAAACTTATTATTTCCAGGTTACTTTGGTCAGGTCCCTGATATTCCTGCCAAGTTTCATTGTCCTAGCTCATCTGGAAGTACCCTAACTCGAAAAAGTGTGACAAAATGCCCTAAATTTTCAAGTTTCGAGCGCCCCCACTCCCCCGCATATGGTCGGATCGGGAAACTGATTATTTCCAGGTTCGTTTGGTCGGGTCCCTGATATTCCTACCAAGTTTCATTGTCCTAGCTCATCTAGAAGTACCCTAACTCAGAAAAAAAGTGACAAAATGCCCTAAATTTGCAAGTTTCCAGCGCCCCGCACTCCCCCCCATATGGTCTGATCGGGAAACTGATTATTTCCAGGTTAGTTTGGTCGGGTCCCTGATATGCCTGCCAAGTTTCATTGTCCTAGCACATCTGGAAGTACCCTAACTCGGATATGTGGGACAAAAAAACTCGGACCGACCGAAAGACCGACAGACCGACAGACCGACAGACCGACAGACGGAATTGTGATCGGTATATGGCACTTGAGCCAGAGGCTGCAAGTGCCATAAAAACATACAAATAAGAAAACGAAAGAACAAATAAATGATATCAATACGATTTTCTTCAAGCTCAATCCTTCCTTCAGCATATTTCAGTAAGGTCGAGTATATTTTAGTTTAGTCAGAGGAATCTAATATTGTCCGCTTCTACCCTTGTTCTACCCTTCTTACGATAGTAATTATTTTCGTCCCAACCTCGTGAGAAGTTACTACGCTATCGTTCCAACCTTCTCAAAATAGTAACTGATAGTAACTATTTACTTATCATGTTTGGGAGCAAAGTAAGCGTGGTATCTCTGTGGCTTGATTAGCCCGTGGCGTGATATTTTGCCTAAAGTTGACAACTGCGTTCCAGCCTTGACGCAGAGAACCCGTGACGTCATGCGTAGTTACTACGGTAAGTAGGGTGGGACACGACCCAAGTAAGTCTATGTGTGGAGTAGAGAACTGTGCTGATCATCAACGGGGGACTACAAAGCCGCTTATTCCTTTTTGGGGGATCCCAAAACGTTAGTGGAGGGATAACCATGACTTAGTAACAGCTGTCCTTCTGTCAGCACGATAACTCTCGAAGGATTTTGGATATTTTGTTCAAACTTGGTGTGAAGATCCATTGGGTCAAAGTACAGGTCAAGTTCGTAGAGCCCTGTAGCTCAATATTTGGGGTGGGGATTGTGTTTTAAATTAAGGGATGAAAAAAAATAATTTTTTTCAAGCCGATGTGAGAATCGATTTGGGGGTAAGGAGACATGGTGAATCCAGAACTGAACTTCATTTTCTCACCGGACAAATAGTTCGCCCGGAATCCGTAAAAAACGGAAATTTCGTAAAAGTAAAAGTACTATGTTAAGTTGAACTGAAGTCTCTATAAGGGGAACAGAGACATGCTGAGTCTGTTTTGGGATTTTCCTTTTTGGTCAGACAAGTAGTTTGCCCGGAATCCTGCGAATACCGGAAATTTGGCAAGAGTGAAAGTCCTACGTGAAGTTGATTAGAGGTTCAACGTTTTTCGGTTTAGAGGTAATACAGAGAATACATCCTGAATTTACATCTGAATTTTATGATCCCGCCGGAAAAGTAGACTACCCGGAATCTGGCGAAAACCGGAAATTTGGTAGGAGTAAAGTTTATTCTGAAGTAAGGAATCCGGCAGAAACCGGAAATGTGATAGGATTAACAAATCATTTAAGTGGATCGGAGTATCGATAAAGGGCAACAGTAGCCTATTTGCTGAGTCCAGATATGAGCTTTATTCTCTCACCGGACAAGTAGTCTGACCGGAGTTCGGCCAAAACCAGAAATTTCGAAGAAGTAAAATAAAATTCTGGTGTCGATAAAAGTTGGTTGGAGGAGGCAGCTGTACCCGAGAAAGAGACGGTGAATCAGGATATACTGTTTATTCTCGCCTCGGATGAATAATCTTATCGGAATCTAGTCAAAATGGAAATTTGTTCGAATAGCCTGATTGTTGAATATGGTTTTAGCTGGAAAGTGTGACTTAGTGGCTATTGTTCAGTGGACTGCTACAATGATATCAAATGTATACGGGTTCGGCAAAGACTGAACATCTGTACAACCTGATTATCTCTATCAAAAAGATCGACAAATATTCCCCTGTGGGATCCCGAACCTTTGGTCTTGTTTATCATGAAATCTAGCCTGGCGGATAATCAGGTGGAGAAATAATAGCAAAACGTCCAGCAGTGAACTCGAAACGTTCGTGCTGACTTGGCATAATTCAACTTACTCGGACTTCGGTTACACGGGTTCGGCAAAGACTGAACATCTGGAAGACCTGATTATCTTTATCAAAAAGATCGACAAAAATTCCCCTTTGGGATCCCAAACCTTTGGTCTTGTTTATCATGAAAACTAGCCTGGCGGATAATCAGGTGTTGAAATAATAGCAAAATGTCCAGCAGTGAACTCGAAACTTTCGTGTTGACTTGGCGTAATTGAACTTACTCGGACTTCTGGCTTTTTGTTCTTGGCCTTCGGGGTGGATCGGACAAAAGGACTTATAGCCTTCGAGCCGGTTTTGAAGACATCGTCATGCAAGTCGTCTTCGACACCTTCGTCAGGTAGATATTCACTCTCTTTGCCAACCTTTCGGAATTCGTCGATGGTACTCGTCTCATTAGCTGAAAGTAAGACCTCTCCTTATTCGAGAAAAAGGCTATCACAAATGCGAGCAAAATTCTCAAAGCAAAAAGGGGATTTGAGGAACGCCAAAAGATAATTTTATCACAGTTCGTGGACAATTCCGATAAAAGTATACCTATTATAAGTCGCGCAAGAGGCACTTTCTATCAAAAGTACCGCGAAGTAGTTTATTGTTATTTCTTATTTGTCCCAAACTGTCAACCGGTCAAAAAATAATAATATTCGTGGGGTATCGCCTAGAATTTTCGTTTAGAATTTTCGTTTGCTTCATTTAGAGATAATTTTCCGTTAGGGGCTTTCCTAGGCGTTCGTGCTAAGCAAAATATTTCGACATGGGAGACAAGTTGGGACAACGCTTTTGTCGCTTATGACCAATAACTTTACTTTCCGGATAGGGATCCAGATGAAAAATTTATCTCAAAATAGTAGTACGAAGTTGTATGGAAAAGTAGCATGCAGTACTAACTGATGCTACTACATGCTTCTACTTCAAGGCTACCGTGTTACTGCATACTACTATTAGAAAGACTGGATGCTACTATGGCAAGACCGTAAGCTACTGGATACTACTACATAAGATTGGACTAGTCTGAGGCACATTAAATGATAGTATTCTTTTACGAATAGTATTCTACGACGGTCTTACGATTGCCAGTGGAGACTTGACACTTTAACAGCGATTCTGGCGGTCTGGAATGACGCTAAAACTCGCTTCGCTTTCCGATGCTTCGCTTTTCTTACAATTTTTTGAAATCTGTCTTTTCCAGGAAAAATTTCAAATCCCCTCTTCAAGCCTAAAACTCCAACTAAATCGAACACCGTTCTTCCAAACAGAAAATACTAGGAAATACGCCGCAGGCGAAATTTTGTGGAAACGCTGATGAGCAAAGCGCCTTTTTGCGATCACCGACAGAAGTTCGACGAATCTAATTTGATTTCTTAAAGGACCCCTCGCACTAATTACTCTTCAACTTAAAGTATTTTAAAATATTTGAATACTTTGAAACTAGGCTGTGCTTTCAACAAATAACCCACGGCTTTGGCTGTTTTAAGCTTTTTCCGAGACCCGATGAATTATAACGAAAACAGGGCAACAATTTACATAACCTTTTTTTCTGATGGAAAAACTTCTCGCAGACAACCGTCGACAGCGTGATACACATCGACGGTAGCAAAACACGGCAAGTAAGAAAATCAGCGTTGTTTTGTTGGAGGGGTTACAATGTGCCGTACGAACTTGGGGTCCCCGGGTTTAGAAATATATGGAGTAATTACGGAAGTAGGTTGCATTAGTATTGTAGGTAAGACAGGTCTTTTAAGTATGAAAAAAGATTCCGATTCGCCGACGAGACTTTAACCAGTCTGCAGAATTTGGTTTCTTGTGTGTAAAACCAAAGCCCAATTAACCGACGAAACTTAAACTTTCGGTCTTCGTCCGACAAAACTTTGCAGTCATTTGATTTCTTGCGTGTAGAAAAACATCGATTTGCCACCGAGACAAACTTTGCGTGGGCGACCGACAAATGTTTACAGAATTTGAATTTTTGTTACAGAAAAAGAACCCGCTGTGCCGACAAGAATACCGGCGCCCGACAAAAGCATTCAGAATTCGATTCCTTCTGTGATTTGCCCGACAAGACTATAAAGAACTTTCTTCCATACGTGTAACTTTCGGGATGCACCCGATAGACAATTACAGATTTTATTACGTCTTAAAGAACCTGATGTGCCGACAAGAATACCGACGCCCGACAAAACCATAGCATTTTATTTCTTCTGTATTTTGCCCAACAAGACTGTACAGATCTTGATTTCTTACGTGTATAAATAACAAGATGTGCCAACGAGAATTGAACTTCCCGGTTGCGCCAACACATGTTTACAAAATTTGATTTCTTACGCATAAGAAGACCAAAGGTTTCGATGGGATCCCAAAAATTTAATGTTTGATCCAGACAATTTGGTCTTGTAGATGGCCGGAATGATTGTCAAAAGCGGATTCAGCATGTTTTCTTACCCCTAAATCAAACATCTAATCAACTTAAGGTAAAACTTTTACTTTTTACAAATTTTCCGGTTTCGGACGAATTACGGGCGAACTACTCGTCCGAAAAGAAAATGATTTGAACACCTAATCAACATTATATAAAACTTTTACTTTTAACAAACTTTCCGGTTTTGGCCGGATTCCGGGCGAACTACTTGTCAGGCGAGAAAATGGTTTTCATATTCATGTTCAGCATGTCTTCTCACCCCTAAGTCGACTATCCCAGTAGCTATTTAAAAAAAAAAATTGTTCGCCCATTAATTTGAAACCCTTCCCCCACCCCTAAATGTTGAGCTACAGAGCCCATCTACGACCTCGATCTCTCCCTTGACCCAAAGAGTGCTCACGCCAAGTTTAATGAAAATATCTCGTTCCCTTCGAGAGCTATCGTGCTTACAGACGGACAACTTTTAGTATGTCATTACCTTAAATCGCACTTCCAGCGAGATAAGGTGATGTGATCCTCCTGTCATAGACACCCCCCCCCCCACTTACGTTTTGGGATCCCAAACAGAACCCGATGTGTCGACGGGTCGACCAACGCCCAACAATGTCATACAAATTGTATTTCCTCCGTGTTTCTTACGTATGAAAAGAACCCGATGTTCCGACGAGACACCCGAGGCCCGACAAAAGTATAAAGAATTGAATTTCTTCTGTGTTTTGCCCAACAAATGTTTGCAGAATTTGATTTCTTGCGTGTAAAAACACCCGATGTGCCGACGAGTCGACTGACGCCCGACAGAAGCGTACAAAATTGTTTTCTTCTGTGTTTGCCGGCGCTCCGCGCCGACAAAATAGTGAACTTTCGCCGGGCTTCGACCTTCGCGTCGGGCTAGACCTTCGGGGGGGGGGGAAGTCCCCCCCCCCCCATAGTGACGACCCTGCTTACAGAAGGAGGTGAGTTTTCGGGTTTCGATGGCGATAATTTTCCCCCTTTCTCTTGTCCTAAATCTGCAGTGTACAAGTTGAGCGATTATATCATTGGTCGGAAATCAATACGCGTCATTATCGGACTCGTTAACACGCAAATTCTGGAAAACGTCGTGCTGAAAAAAATATTCAGGAACTTCCAGAACCCATGATAACTCATGGATCCAGAATTTCGAGTTTCTGGAACATCCCAAGTCCGGCCGGGGTTATTTTGTCAAACCACACCCTCACAATACAAAGAAGCTCTTAAGAATAGGTATAATAAGCTGAATAACGTTATTTACGTCTTAATATACACCCTCATTCAAATAGGAAGTGAAAAGGTTCTTATCAATGCATCGTTCGGTATTGCCACGCGGATACAATTTTTCAAGCTTGGAAAGATCAGAAAAAAGTGTCCTTACTAGTACTTGAAGTACACGAGTACAATTTGACGCCCATTATATTGTTAAAAGCTACTAAATTAACTGTGGACAACATTAGTCCTCGAACTAACAATAAGCAGTCGTGACAGAACAAAACGTGTTGAAAAAAGTTGTCTCTTCAACTTCCAATAAAGTAGAACTTTAATGCTTCCCATGGCAACCCTGATAACGCTGCTCCTTTCCTCGGCCTGCTGGCGGAACCAATCAAGCGATCTGATTGGCTCTGCATAAGCAAAAATAGAACCTGGTCCATTCTCCTGAATGCGCCTTATTATAGCGCTCCCTAAAGCATACGTCCCTCATAAAATTTCTCTCAGATTAGTTCGTTTTTGGCCGCTAGGTGCGCTATCGCAAAGAAAACAATGCACGTTACTCCTTGGTGTACATTTATCCAGGTTTGATTTGCTGTGTTCAATTCCTCTTAGGCCTAACCATGTTTAAAACTGTTTAAAATACCTCTTCCCCTCTTTTTGCTTTACCCAACTCTGTTCTGTCAAGTGTCATCAAGTTTGTCATTTCTGGCTTCCGACTTCATTGCCGAGTGCTGGCTGACTTTTCAACGGGTCTAACGCGCGACTCGATATGAAGCGAAAGCCTAATCGCTTATTCACCCGTCAGATAACTTAGCCCCAGATCTCACGTGTGATTGTTATTGTTCCTCTAGCGCGTCTGGCGGCAATTCGTCATCGGATTTTATGAAGGACGTTTTTGGAATACACCTTATACGCCGTAATACGCCTTATCCTATTTGAACAATGCTTTACTTGCTTACCTGTCACTTTACTTCCAGGTGTGAGTGAGAAGAGTCGGGAAAACTCATCAGCTAGGCTGCTGTTGAGCGGAAATAAAGTGCCGAACCTCCCAGGGCTAACATAGTCCGAATCACAAGAGCCAATTCTTGTTCTTCCAAAAGAAGAGGGTGTGCCGATACTGGTGGGGGTTGGCGGTGGAGCTCGATAGCTCGGCGACTGGAGGTTGGATTCGTATTGATAGCAGTTGGGCAGTGGAGAGAAGAAACCCTGAAATCGAATGATAAGTTGATAAATATTCCTTGAGCCCAAGCTGACTTTGAAACATTTATTCAAATAATGTATACAACGGATACGTCAGCTACGATGCTTCATCAGCGATATTTCGGCCCTTCTTGGCAAGAGTCCTCGTCAGGCTGTCAATCGTCAGGTCCAACGTCGGGGAAGGAAACAAACCTATTTACAGCTTTGTTTCGAAATATCGCTGATGAAGCGTCGTAGCTGACGTATCCGATATGTACATTACTTGAATAAAAGATAAGTTGATGCACAGCCTCTTCGTGTGTAAGCAATGGCGACCTTCTGCCAACGCACCTGCCGCCTAGGTCCCCAACCTCAGAAGGGGCCGAATTGGTAAACATAAAATTATAATAGTAAAAGATTGTAGTCACGTCGTATAGTCATATAGGCTACACGTCGTACTTATGACAGTAATTCACTCTACTTCAGTAGTATTCCATCCATTCTCGTTCCCGAGCTTCTACACTTTATAAGTGTATCCTATCTCACATGTTAGCGTTACACTAATTATCACGCTTGCCACGTTTGTTCTCTTTACGTGACGCTCCCGGCTCCCGATCATTACTTCCAAGAAGCTTATTGGTCCGACGACCAGTTATGCAATTTTTGCCAAGACTGTCATCCAAGGCAAGGGATATGGAAAGAGGCTAAAAACAGCCGAAGCCTTGTGGGATTTTCTATAACAAACGTAGTTCTTAAAGCGGTCAACTATCTCAGAACATCTTGGCAGAAACACAATATGTAGTGCGAGGCTTCCTTTAAGGACCCTTCGCACTATTTACTCTTCAGCTTACAGTATTTTAAAATATTTGAAGGGCTAGGAAACTAGGCTGTGCTTTCAACAAATACCCCACGGTTTTGGCTGTTTTTAAGACTTTTACTAGACCCGCTGACTTATAGCGAAAACAGGGAAACAATTTACATAACCGGTTTTTCTGATGGAAAAACTTCTCGCAGACAATCGAAGGTAGCAAAATACGGCAAGTACGAAAATCAGCGTGGTTTTGTGTGGGTTAGAATATACCGTACGAAAACCGGGATTCAAAATACATGGAATGGTTATGGAAGTAGGTCGCGTTAGTATTATAAGTAAGACAGGTCCTTTAAGGAGGCTTGAAGATGCATGATAAACATGCGATACTTTGTTGTTCCGCTATTCACAAATAGCCGATTTCCATGTTGTGAATCCTCCTAAACACTAAAATCGTGAAGAATACTAAAAGTGAAATATTTGCGATCCTCTGATTTTTACAACAGCCATGAACTCGACCTCGATCAGAGGTGACTAGAGGTGAAGCCAGAAAAACCTCGTGTTCTCTTGTTCGAATTTAGCGGTTTAGCTGTGGAGCCGGTCTTTCCTGGAGGCCGTCCATATTCTCAACGTCACTACTAGCACCTATTGTGAAAAAATGAAAAAATCCTTAAAAGTGTCAAAATAGTTCAGGTATTTAAAGTTCAATGGGCGCATCAACCTATCCTGATCCCACTTTATAATGACCAAGAACCAATCCTGATCCCACTGTATAATGACCAAGAACCAATGTTTACCCCCGAGCTCAGCAGATTTTCCACCAGTTTCCAGTCTTTGATATCCGAAAGCGAAGTTTTTCCGGTCAGTACACAGTCGTTTCTGATTTTCGTAGCGCTTTCGAGAGGAAGTCGGAAATGTTTATTTGTGAAGCATTCTATAGAAAATAAAGCGTAAGAAGTGTCCATTGTGCTTTAACAATGATACACAGCAATAAGCTGGCTCTTTAAATACTTTAAAAATACAAAAAAGATACAAGTTGTTTTTTGCTTAAAGGACACCTGAATGAAGAGTACCAAGTATCATCCCTATCTGTATGACTTCCGTTAACACTGCCTGCAGAAAACCCAATCCAAATACGAAATAGTGTTTCTAAGCAATGATTTTTGCTCCATTTGCATCTGTCCTTCTTTCAGTACCGAACAATTTTAGAAATGAACAAATGTCTCCAATCAACCCTTCTTCTGGAATATTTTTTAACCAGTTAAGCCCAAACGTATATCTAGAAGAAATTCCAATACGATCCGGCCAGCGCTGTACAAGATTTGAATGAATTGCGCTTTTTGTCTTGGACAGGGGCGTCACGACTGGGGGGGGGGGGCGGAGGGGGGGACGCCCCCCCCCCCCCCAATGCTGCCGGCGAGTCGGTAAAAAAATACGAATCGGCGCGAAGCGCCGCGATTTTTCGTCAAAAAGTCGATTTTTTTTCATGGAAAAAGTCGTTTTTTCTGAAAAATGGTTGATTTTTCGTCAAAATAGTCGGTTTTTCTGAAAATCAGTCGATTTTTTTCAAAAAAGTCATTTTTGTTGCTGAAAACAGTCGTTTTTTCTGTAGAAAAAGTCGGTAAAAATTACCAGCCAGTCGGTAAATGCCTCGTCCCCCCCCCCCCCAAACATTTTGGCTAGTAACGCCTCTGGTCTTGGAGTCTGCATGTGCAAACCTCCAGAAACGAACATCCCTATTTTGAAAACACCACGCTCAGGAGAAGAATCCTCTCCGTGGCCATGTCTGTAAATGCATTATCCATGGTGTGTTCAAGTATGGTTTCATTGTTCAGGTGTCCTTTAATACCAAAAAGGCGCAGCGAGTTTGTTAACTGCCTAGGAGCCATGGATCTCTATGTCCGGCCAAACCTACCAAACAGGCGCAGTGCCTGGTTTCCACCATCGCATTCCTGTTGAGGCCGAACAGACGGCCACACTGTAAAAAGTTTCTCCGAGTAAGGATTAAAGTTAACTGCAGTAGTTGCTCCGCTACTGGGATTAATCTTTTCTCATGAGATTAATCCGAATCAGAGATGGAATTATCTCAGTAGAGACAAGATTAATCCCAGTAGCAAATACTGCAATATTTTTTTTACAGTGCAGGGCTGGGCCTGCAATGTACAACCTGTAACCTCTGTAAGGTAGTACGAGATATGTCTATCTGGAACAAAAGACGAACGAGTCTATCCATGGTACGAAATGAGTATCCATGAAGATCAGACTCGAAAACTCAACAAGAGCTACGAGCTCATATAGCACTTGTTACGAGAAGGTGGTGTCAGAAACGAGAAAGTAAATCTGAGCATTTTTCCGGGAATTCAGATACCCCTTCCCACCATGCTCGGATCCGGTCCAGAGCCAAAAATATATCATCTAAGGCGTACGATCTCTCTACTTTCCAATGTTCATTCAAATCACTTCACTAGTTTAACCCCAATGCGAGCCACAACATTTCCGGGACTCCCCCTCCAACTCCCCCCACTGTGGCCGATTACAACTCGGACACATAAACTTCGCATTTAACATCTCCTCTTCCCGTCCATCAAGTTTAACTCGAAATCGGAGCAAATCTGCAAATTTCCAGTTCCCGCTTCATCCTTCTCCTACCTTGGTCGGATCCGGTTCGGACGCCAAATGACAATCTAGGCCGCATAAACTTAGCACTGTTCATCTTGCATCCCATTCTGCCCATCCGTTTGGTTCTTGTGCATGTAACAAAGTTTCCGGACCCCCCCCCCCCCCCCCCAACTCCCCCAACCATGGCCGCATGGGTTCGTACACATGCTTTGAATATCTAGGTCATCAGTTCTTATCACCCATAAAGTTTCACTTGAATCGGACCATTTTTTCGCAACCTACGGAAGTTCGTAATTTCCGGATTCCCCCGCCCTCAACTCCCCGAAAAATGGTCGGATCCAGGAATGGAAGTCTTCGTAGGGCATTGTGTCGGGTCTTTAAGTCTAATTGGTCGAGTCACTAATATGCCCGCCAAGTTTTATCGTCCTTAGCACATCGGAAGTATCCTATCTCGCGATCCCCGGAATTCCGGGAAACCCCCTCCAAATCCCCCCAAAGAGCCCCGAAATGATCTGGTTTTGTCAAGAACGTATCAAACGCTTATGCTTGTTCTTCCCACCAAATTCCATCCCGATCCCTCGACACTAAGCGTTTCACAAAAATTCCGGTGCCCCCCCCCCCCCCCCAAGTATCGGATCCGGTCCGGACTTGACATGGAGCATCTGAGAGAACAGCTCTTTCCACTTGCCAGTTTCATTCAAATCCGATTATCGCCCGTTCAGAAGATTTAAACGCCACTAGATTCCGGACTCCCATGCCTCAACTCCCCCCGCGTTGTTCGAATCGTGCAAACAGCTATTCTCAAGTCGATCTATTCTGATCCCTCATATTCCTGCCGAGTTTCATCATCATATTACATCAGGAAGTACCGAACTCGCTGTATCCCCAGAATCCCCCCCCCAACTCCCCCACAGTGCCCGAATCCGGTTCGGTTATGTCAATGATGTATCTACGACTTGTGCTTGTTCTTCCCGCCAAGTTTCATCCCGATCCCTCCAATTTAAGCGTTTCCCAAGATTTCCGGCTCCCCCCTCCAACTCCCCCCAAAGTCACCGGATCCAGTTCGGATTTGAACTGGGTCGTCTGAGGCCCAAGGTATTTCCAAATATCATGTTTCATTAAGATCCGATCACCCGTTCAAAAGTTATAAATACCTCAAAATTCCGGATTCCCACTCCCTCCACTCCCCCGACGATGCTCGGACCGGGGAAATAACTATTTCCATGGAGTCCCTGATATGCCTGTCAAGTTTCATCCTCCTAGCTTATGTGGAAGTGCCCAAACCAGCAAAACCCGGACCGACGGACAGACCGACGGACGGAAAAAAACTGCGATCGCTATATGGCACTTGGCCGAAGGGCAAGTGCCATGAAAATTTCGGATTTTTCTTTGGAAAACGCTGACTAGAATTCTGCCAGGACTTCGGACCGTCAAATTCAAATTCTTTGCCGCCCAAATACGGTAAATTGCCGACAGATTGTTTTCTTGTCAAGATAAAAATGAGAAAAAACAATGTAACAGCAGTCAGACCAAAAATTTAAATCCAACAAGATGCTCTTTATAAATAATAAAAATAACAAGTTCGTGCGGGGAATTTACGAAGAGAGTGGAGAAAATCCGGCCGAGAAAACTCGATATCTCTCTGTATCATTTTCCCGAAGTCAGTAATGACACATAGAATAGATACAGTGGGGCAAGAACTGATAGGACTAAGTGATCAACACGCGGGTTGTTGGTCCGACACATTTATTCCAGGGGCGTAATTTGCTATGGGGCAGGGGGGACAACTGCCCTCCCAGACCCCAGTTCTCCCCCCCCCTCCAGCTTGATGTTTGCCCCCCCCCCCCCCCAGCTGAAATTTAGTGTCTTCGAAACTCACGTCGAAACTAAGATAGGCCTACAGAATTCAAGCATCCACAGAAACAGATCGATTTTCTTTAGTATACCTTTGTCTTTATGGTAAGACTGGAACACGGAAGCCTTGAAACTTTTACAGCGATATGCATGCGCTATGCAGGGTTAAACACGTTTAGTCTGCATCGAAGAGACGCGTAAAAGCGTATCTTCGCACGTCTATGTCAGACGACTCAGACGACCGACAACTGGACTAAGTGATCTTTTGGTCATTGGTACCCAACCTGAAAAAGCGGAGAAGCTTGACGTCAATCGCGCAGTGGACAGTTTCGCGAATTTGAAGAAGCGTAGTTTCGCCTTGGTCGATTAGTAAAATATCTCTTTGTTTCTTTGTTTTTATTACGTTTTTCTTCCTGAAATAAAACTGCTCATTTTCAACTGACTTGGGAAAATCGGCTCCAACTTTGCATCCCCCAGGATTTTGGCGAAATTACGCCCCTAATTTATTCACACTGCGAATCTAGTATTTTGGCAGGGTTGGTCACCAAGAACCAGGGTGTACGAGTTACTTCAGGATACTTCGGGTTACTTTTGGTTGCTTTGGGTTACACTGGGTTACATTTGGTTACATTGGGTTACTTTGAGATACTTTTGGGTTACTTTCCAGGGTGTACGAAGTTACTTTTGGTGACCAACCCTGGGTATTTTGTTTTGGGGATACCAAAATTTAAGTGACAGGATACCTATGACTTCGTAATTGTTGCCAGTCTGTCAGGTATGTCTGTCAGCACAGGTCAGAGCGATAACTCTCGAAGGAAATGAGGTATTTTATTCTGGTGCGAAGATTCTTAGGGTCAAAGCACAGGTCGAGTTCGTAGATTGTCTCCGTAGCCCTACATTTATTTCGGGGTGGGAGAGGGTTCAAATAAAGGGGCGAAAAAAATATTTCTAAATAAGCTAATGAGATAGTCGATTCAGATGTAAGGAGACATGCTGAATCCTTAGCTTATATGATAATTATTTTCTCACCGGACAAATAGGATGGGTCTGTATTTTTGTTTTTAAACACAACACAGTTTAAAAAAAAGGAGTCGTGTGAGTTCTGCTTTTAAAGAGTCATTTCATGTGTTACTTGTGCTTTAACTTACAGAGCGTTGTGGTGCCAAGTCATCTGCGTCAGCTTCGCTCTTCAAAGTTGGCCTTCCAATCCGTTTTGGTGCCTGCGAATTTGGCAAGCCCAATCCATAATTTGAAGGTCCTTCGAAATTCCTCAATTTCTGACCTCCTTGGGTCAAAGAAAAACTTCTGCGATGACCTCGAAGCTGCGCACTTTGCTCATAATTTCTAAGAGGTTCACACTTCTCATCCACGTCTTCTGTCACATGAAGATGCGCGGGGTATATTCCAAAAGGTGGTTCACAGTACCCGTCAAAAAATCTTCCATTTCTGCTCATGATTCCGCACTCTCACCCTTAGCTAACTCGCACAAAATCGACTGTTGACTCATCGAGCTGGTTTCGACGCGTTTCAAGTTTTGCATCCAATTCATTCCAATACCCCCCAGCAATACTTGTGTAGGTCAAGGACAAACGCAGGTATTCTCACTCGCGTTCTCTGAAGGAACTAGGACGCCATCTACCATAGGACATACGTTTTTCCGCCATCTGCAGTCACCGATTTCGGTGAGCACGATCGTGACACTTTTTGCACCGCAGCAGCAGCAGAAATGAATATTAAATCAAATGGTTGTTGCATGCTCTGAAAGAGTTAGAGCCAGAAGTTTATTAAAAAGAAATCCTTCACGAAGTTCAGTTCCTATTTTTTCTCCAAGGATGCCGAATATTAAAGTAGGTTTGGCTGCACAGGAGAGGTAGCTTATTCTTCTCTGAACATTAGTTGCATTTTTGTAGATACAGTACCATGGTATCTGTTACCAGGGTAACTGTACAGTCAACCAGGGTTGCCACTTGTCGCACGATAGTGTGAATTGTCACTCTGTTTTGTGTTTGTCACTCTTGTCCTACATAGGACATAAAAATCACTCTATTTCAGAAAATGACCAAATGTGTCATTTTTGCAACAGGGATTCAGACCAGAAGTAACTATTTCAAGTTTTTTTCATGAAAGTAAAATTAAGATGGGTCATTTTTGCAGAGACGATTCCGACCAAAAGTGAACATTCCATGAAAATAGATTTCACTCCCAATTCACTCTCTGTTTTGGGCCAAAGTCACTCTCTAAATATTTTTGATGTGGCAACCATGCAGTCAACCACAAACCCCTGATTTTTCCATACCCTATGCCAAACGCAGGATATGTCTAGCATTTGGCATACCCTATGCCTAACGCTGGATACACTATGCCAGGCTGATGCCAGGTGCTGGATACTATAAAAGCCAGCCTTCACCTTCCAGATTCCCAGACGTCTGGGGCTTCCGCACAGTCAAGCCAACCCTTCCAGATTTTCATGATAATGATGACAGCTAAATTTGCTGTTCTTGAAAATTTCCTAGATGTCCCCTTTACATTTTAAATATCTCTTGCATCCCAGTCACAACCAGGTCACAACTGTCGATCACTTTCCCTTTTCTTCCCCCATTTGCATATTTTTAGTGTCTCTCGAACGGGTTGCCTCTATGGCACCTTCCAGACGGTTTTGGCCTGGCTTTACCTTCCAGATCCGTCTTGACAAAAACGGCTGTCTGGAATCCGGAAGAAAAATCTGGAAGGTGAAGCCTCACCTTAATCCAGTAAAATATTGATGATTTGAGTGAAGCTAAAAAATCAACCAATCCGAACTCCTTTATATTGATGTAGGTCAGGGTTAGGTTACCAACAGGTATCTAGTCTTTGGAATAGGGTATCCAGCGTTAGGCATAGGCTATGCCAAATGCTAGATATACCCAGCGTTTGGCATAGGGTATCCAAAAATCAGGGATTTGTGGTAGACTGACTCGGACAACTGGATTGCAACTGTTCAAAAAAGCATACTGAAAAATGTATCTTCCCATTGATTGTTTGTGCCATTGGATGTCCAGTTGCTGTCCGAATGGTTATTCTATGTTCAGATAAACGGAGGGGCCCCACTTCCAAGCCAAAAAGCCCTTATTTGCATAGCAGAAATAAGTTCCAGGACAGGCGAAGAAAATGTGGAATGTTCTGCTCTTTCATCTAACCTAATTCACAAGGCTGTAAATGCAATGCTGCCCTCTCCAACATCAAAAAAAGAAAAAGAACAAAAGTACCGAACCTTTCCCAATCATGAAACAGTCAAATGGAAAGTAATAAAGTCGATATCATTCAACAGTTTTAAGCTTCTTGTACAGGAGGGGTATCCAACCCCGAACTTATAGATAACCTCAAGCTTGGCCTGAAAATACTACAAGTGAACTTCTGTACAGTCTTGAATTTACCCTAGGTCATTCAGGGTGTCTTTCTTGACAGTTACGACCTTGTTAAGACTGCACTGATCTTTCCTCTTAACCTTTTTAAACAAAGTTTGATGTTATAAAAATTTGAGGTTGGATACCCCTCCTGTAGCCTGCTTGTAGTTTGAACAGTAATTTGCAATCCTCATTGTGTATTTCATGTTGACTTTTGAGTCTACTACTTCTTCTGTTTGGATAAGTTGAATGACTAATAAGCAATGATTTGGCAAGTTTTGCATGGTTCGTTAGTTTAGTTTCAGTGTCCTGTGCTCCTGAAACTGCACCCTGATTTTTAATTCTGTTGTTCTTTTCTGGTGACAACGGACAGTCTGAGAGGTAGGATCTGTTGTTAAACTATGAATGGTCTATTACAAGAAAAAAGAAGAAGCAGAAGGAAATAACGGCCAAATATTTCAAAATCCAGCTGACATGTGATAAATTTTTCATAAAATTGATGTTTTTTAATAAGTGTTTTGCAAAGGCTTGGTTCTATCCCTTGTTGCCCTTGATGTTTCAACTAACAACATAGCTAATTTTGCAGTTGCAGCAGTCATTGACACCTATTCTTTCGTCTGACCTCACCTTGATGTGATACCCTAACAATTATGTGAGAGAGCCCTGATGAATACACTCAGTATGTGGTACATGTATGGCTGGAACGACTGGAAATGCCATTGCTTATATGGATTGTTAGTTAATTCCATACAATGTTTTATGCTTTCCTCTGGTAGGACTTTATGCCAGTCTGGAAATACAACTAAGATCAGCTATCCCAGATTCAATTCAGTTCAGTTCACTTTATTCGAAAAACATGCGATTAGGGCCGATTACTAGTTTTTGTTTTCATAAAATAAACATGTAATTCGGTCGGCGACTCAAAACTAAAATACACAAAATTACAATATATACAATTGTTAACTATTTTCAGATTAAAAAATCAACCGGGTATTAAACAACTGAACTAACAAGGGCAAAAAACTAAGTCTATATCGAGCATGTAAAGCAGTCACGGGTTGAAGTTTCAATACAGGCTCTGCATCGGCCCCAGTTGGCCTTACCCGAGCCAATTGATGTTGGGGCGGGAGGATATTTTGGTGACAAGGGCTTGACAATATTGCCATACAGGGCAGCAGTCCTCAAGTGTGGAACGAATAAAAGAGATGCATAGGAGGTGTGGTGTAGGGATTCCATGGCGAGCCAGCAACTTCAGAGATCTGATGGCCAGATTGGCTTTCTTTAACATGTTTGTTCCACTTCAGATTTAAGGTGATGTGGACACCAAGGGAATAGTTTTGTTAAAAAGTGGTGTTGATTTAAAAAAAGAAATGGTTAAAATTACTTATTTGTAGCAGTTGACAGTCATTTTGTCCACCTTTGCCTCTTGACATATATCATTCATTAGTGAGCCTGTCCTGCTTGGGAGTTTTTTTTTACAACATTCAATGAGTGATAGGTCATCGACATACTTCCAACAGTCGTCCAGTGTTGTTGCCAAATCATTTATCATGACAAGAAACCAAACTGGTCCCAAGAGTGGTCCCTCGAGATTGGCAGTGGGTCAGAGTAGGTGGACTTGTATTTTGTCAGTTGGCATCTATCTAAAGAAAACTAGCGGTTAAACACACAGGAATGAGTGTACACCTAGCCCAAGAAGTTTTCTTTACAAGAATGTTGTGGCAAATTGAATCGAACTAGATCAAGTTAATTCAAACTAGATTAAATCAAATTCGATTCATGGGATATGGCATAATTTTGGGGATAACCAAATATTCTAAAATTTCCAGGATAAATATGAGTATTGACACCATGTATCATTGGATCTGTGAGACAGCTATTTAAGAAAGTTTTAATTATATGAATTCTCAAATTGTGAGAAAAGCTCAGAATTTAAGGTAGCTTATTTTATTTTTCTCCCAGACTACCTGTGGTTGAGATATATTATTGGAAAATGAGGTTGTCATCTTTTGCTTGTTTCCTTCCAGGTGTTCAGTGGCTCTTCTCATGTCGATATTGCTCAGCGAACTGTTGACAGACTTGGTATTGAATTGGGGAAAGTTGTTGCCAAGAAATTCAGTAACAAGGAAACTTCGTAAGTAAGAGTTCTTAGTAAGCTATCATAGGTTACACTTCCATGTACAACTTTACAACTGCAGATACTGCCTTTTGTCATGACCTTTTACCATTTATTTTCAATGTTTATGAATAGCTCTTCAACCCATTTTCCAGCATGGCAATTGCTTGATTTCACCATTTGACTTGAAAATCTAGGTTCCTTGCTTCTACTTAAAGGACCCCTCGCACTATTTACTCTTTCTCTTACAGTATCTAAAAATATTTGAATACTTTAAAACTGTGCTGTGCTTTCAGAAAATAACCCCCCGTTTTGGCTGTTTTAAACCTTTTCCGAGACCCGTTGACTTGTAGCGAAAACAGGGAAGCAATTTATAAAAGTTTTTTCTGATGGAAAAACTTCTCGCAGACAACCGTCGATAGCGTGATACACATCGAAGGACAAACACAGCAAGTGAGAAAATCAGAGTGGTCTTGTTAGGGGGGTTAGAATGTACCGTACGAAATTAGGGTCTCCGGGTTTAGAAATATATGTAGTGATTATGGAAGTAGGTTACATTAATATTGTAGGTAAGACAGGTCCTTTAAGCAGTTCTTCCATCTGGAATCAAAGCAAATCGCTCATCCTTTAGAATCCCCCCCCCCAAAAAAAAAGCTTTCTGCAGTATTATCTTGATCCAGAAACCAAAATAGCTAAGTCAGAAAGTGTTTTCGGAAGGAGTAGAGTAGGCTGATAAGCAGAAGCATGATGTAAAGCAACTGTTAGTGTAGGAAATATAGGAACTAGGGTTTCTCAGGAATAGGTTTCTTAGGGTCTGTGTCTCAGGAAATAACCTGTTTGGGCACTCGTTCGCTGCTATGGAAACAGGCTGTGTCATTGTGTTGCAAGTTTGGTTTTGTCGTGTTTTTGTTTTTTCCTAGTCCTAGGTAATATTTTTAAAAGGGAATAGGGAATATTTTTTCCTAGCGGTAAGGGTCTAACGTGTGCGGTTTTTACGGAAAGTGTGTACCTTAGCCTGGATTGATGAATATGACATTACATTTTGGAAAGCCTTGTAGAACTCTTCCCTGGGGCAAAAAAGGATGGTTTTTGCTTGTCCTCGAGCCAGAGCCTACGGTCTGTGAAGTAAAGTGGAGCTGTATAGCCTATGTCAGAAAGGACTGTCTAAAGTTATGCAGCCAAGCTTTTGTTTCATCAAAGCATGTTTCTGCTTTCGAGTTACGTTCTAGCAGGCAAGCAAGCAGACACGAGTTTGAAATTGAATGTGAACTAAAATCCATAAGTGCTAAATATGTGCGGCAGTTCCTCGGCTCCACATCCAATATACCTTCTTTGAGTGATAAATAGAAAATTTACAGAAACAAAAAAGTGTTCCCATGGGTCCGAAAGTGCTGCCATCTGTTGTTTCTACCCATTAATGTTCGTGATTTCTGCTAAGTTTATCATTCCATTTTTGCACTTGGGATTGAGGAAGAGAAATTGTATCAGATGTGCCTCTTGGACTTTAAAAGTTCTCTCATTAACAAAGAAATTAAAGCTCGTTCTTTGCTCCTTTCGAAGTGGTGATATTAGAAAGTTGGCCTACGGCAAGAAAGTCAACTTTTGAACTAACACAGATGAATTTTTTTTGTTAACGTCAATCGATAGACCTTGATGAGCTGATCAAAGTATATGTCACCCGATTGAATGACTGAAGGATTTATGACGCACTGCCCAAGGGCGTAAGTGCAGTAGAATCTTTTTTTTCGTACAAAATTGTAGGGTAACACATGTAGGGGACTTGTAAGCAACAATCGGCTGTTAGCCCATAACCATATAACTGCACCAGAAAGGTTTTCGCCTCTATAAATTTCTCACAACACTATGTTCACTAAATTGAATGTCCGCACCTGCTTTAAACTTATTAATATTTTCTGCATTTACGACAATTTCAGGGGAATGATTCCGATATTCAACTGTCCAGTTATGATGATTAAATTGAGCTACAGAAGAGATACAGTCGGACCAACTGTAAGACAAATGTTAATGGAAGTAGTCCTTTAGATCTGCTTAAAAATAACCTGACTATGTAGCCTAATTGTATATATATTTATTAATAGGCTATTTATCAATCTTATTTACTTGAAAGCAACCAATCGGCTTGTCCGTTATTTGTTTTGAAATAAATTGAATTGAATTGAAATACATTTCCTTTCAGAGTCGAAATTGGTGAATCTGTGAGAGGTGAAGATGTCTACATTGTTCAGAGTGGGTGTGGAGAGATAAATGATAACCTTATGGAGATGCTCATCATGATCAATGCCTGTAAGATTGCCTCAGCATCAAGAGTGACTGCTGTTATCCCTTGCTTTCCTTACGCTCGACAGGATAAGAAGGACAAGGTACCTGTTCTGCTTTGTTTCTTGGGTAACTGACCGGCCAGTGGTCCTGTTTATTCAAATAATGTATACAATGGATACGTCATCTACGATGCTTCATCAACGATATTTCGGCCCTTCTTGGCAAGGGTCCTCGTCAGGCTGTCAATCTTCAGGTGTCGGTGAAGGAAATAAACCTGTAATAAATAACTGAAGCTTCTACCTTCAGTTATAAGGAAATATCGCTGATGAAGCATCGTAGCTGACGTAAACGTTGTATACGTTATTTGAATAAATGTTTCAAAGTCAGCTTGGGCTCAAGGAATATTTACCAGTGGTCCTAGTTGGGGGGGGGGGGGGGGTGCTAAAAGGCAAAGGCTGACACAAAAGCTAGGCTATGATATAGGTTTTATTACAACAGATGTTTTCTTGGGTAAATTACATATTAGTCAGAGCATGGTTTATTTTATGTGGGCCAGGGAGCCCCCCTCCCCACTTGGATCGTCCGTGTGGTACAAGATAACACCCATCAACATATACCAAACTGCGTGCTGTAAAAGCCTGTACTTACCTGATAAGCAATACGTCATTGATGCAGGTATTTGTATCTTTGTTATTTAGCCCCCACCACATGATACCATTGGTTGTTAGATTTCTGGCATTAGGTGATACTTTTTGGGATCCCAAAACGTAAGTTGAGGGATACCTATGACTTCGCAAAAGTTGTCCGTCTGTCCGTCCGTCTGTAAGCACGAAAACTCTCGAAGGGAATGAGATATTTTGATGAAACTTGGTGTGAGGATTCGTTGGGTCGGCGGACCAGTCGAGTTCGTAAATGGGCTTTGTAGCCCTACATTTAGGGGTGGGGGTTCAAATTAAGGGGCAAACAAAATATTTTGAAACAGCTAATGTGATAGTCGATTATGGGGTAAGAAGACATGCTGAACACGATGGTGAAAACCATTTTGTAATCGGACAAGTAGTTCGCCCGGAATCCGGCCAAAACCGGAAAGTTTGTTAAAAGTAAAAGTTTTATTTGAAGTTGATTAGATGTTTGATTTAGAGGTAGGACGACATGCTGAAGATGATGGTAAAAACCATTTTCTCGACGGACAAGTAGTTCGCCCGGAATCCGGCCCAAACCGGAAAGTTTGTTAAAATTAAAAGTTTTATTTGGAGTTGATCAGATGTCCGATTTAGGGCAAGAAGACATGCTGAACTTTTATGTGAAAACAGTTTTCTTCCCGGACATGTAGTTCGCCTGGAATCCGGCCAAAACCGGAAAATTGTTAGAAGTTAAATTTTTATTTCTAGCTGATTAGATAACCGATTTAGGGGTAAGAAGAGACGCTGAATCCGTGTGTGACAATCATATTTTACCCGGACATATAGTTCGACCGGAATCCGGCTGGAGTCGGAAAATTTGTTATAAGTTAAATTTTTATTTGAAGTTGATTAGATGTTCATTATTGGGGAAAGAAGATACCCTGAGTTCGTTTCTGAGCTTTCTTTTTTCGCCGGACAAGTAGTTCTAGAGTTCGGCCGAAACCGGGAAATTGGCAGAAGTGGCAGGAACTTTTCGTCAAAACAGATATGACTTATACGGGTAAACACACATGCTGAATCCATATCTGAACTTGGTTTTCTCAGATGATTAGCTATTTGGCCTTAATCTGTTTCTGAATTTTAATTTTAAGAATGTTCAAGGATTCTGGCGATGGCTGGATCTGGCTAAGACAAGACCCAGTTGTCTGGATCAGATATTGAATTTTTGGGATCCCATCGAAAACTTTGGTCTTGTTTGAGTTGAAAGCAACAGGAACACAAAAGAAAAACTGTTTAAAAGAAAATATCAGATGCCACGATAACCGGCCATATACCACGATAACTGCAAAAAAAGACTCTAGACCGTGGTATCAGATACCATGGTATCTGTAAAAACGCAACTATTGATTGTTTGATTGAGATTTTGCAAGTCCTAACCGGTATTGACTGTAAAGAGTAGTAAGTCTTGATTGTTGTCCCAGAGTCGTGCGCCCATCTCAGCGAAGCTGGTTGCCAACATGCTCAGTGTTGCTGGCGCAGATCACATCATAACCATGGACCTGCATGCATCTCAGATCCAGGGATTCTTCGATATCCCTGTGGATAACCTCTATGCAGAACCAGCTGTTCTGAAGTGGATCAAGGAGAGTATTCCTGACTGGAAGAACTCTGTGATAGTGTCACCTGACGCTGGAGGTGCCAAGAGGTGAGAGTTTGTTACCTTAGGGGAAGGTTGCAAGCCAGTAGCCAGTGATGTTTAATGTCTAACTGGTAGCCAGTCAGTTGCTAGTGTAGTTTAATGTCTAACTGGTGGCCACCAGAATGATACTGAGAATTGAAAACAATACTAAGTAGAATAAACTGAATATGAATAATACTGAAGAAACTACTTTAACAAGCTGTAGGATCTGTTTAAAAATAATAAAAAGGGTAATGTTTTTTGAGTTGAAAGCAACAGGAACACAAAAGAAAAAACGTGTGAAAGAACATGGCCAAGAGTTATGATATGACATAGGAGCGAGCTGTGAGCTAGCTGCTTGATAGACTGGTCACCTGATCATGTGTTGAGGATCATGTTTTTTTTCCCGGTTAGTGTGTCCTTTATAGTACCCGTTCACCATCTTTATATAACTTCGTAGGAGTACCTGACAACTAGGATGGCCCTGGTCTTGACAAATTGACTATTCTTGTACTGTACAGTAGGTATTTAGCTTAGAGGCGTATTCTCGCCGTTCCCCAAGGACTCCACTTGAGGAGTTCCCCCGTTTTTTGCTTGTCCCGGGGACTCACTCCCCGTATTCTCTTGAGTCCCCACGGACGGGGAATGGTCCGATTATCATTACCATCATCAAAAAGGACTCCCTTTCAGATTCGGAGGGGAATCAATTTTTGCTGGTGTTAGTGCAATGTAAAATTATGAAGAACAATCAGAATAAACAAAACCAAAAATAAAGTGGATCCAGACTAATTTCGTCAACTACATATTTTTTTTTCGAACAAAATCCATTTTGGAAGCATTCCCCGTGTTGTCGCTGTTTTTGACGTCCGCGTGGAGTGACTCCCTCTATTCTCGACGTTCCTTTCGATTCCCCGAGGAGTCCTCGGGGAACGGCGATCAAACGCCTTAGCTCTGCTTTATCTCTTCTCAGTAGCCTCCGTAGCATAAGCGTGCCTTTCCAAAGATTCATTTCGTATTCACCTAGAGTTACCTCAATTGCTGATCGTCTCAATGTCGAATTCGCCTTGATCCACAAGGAGCGAAAGAAGGCAAATGAAGTCGCCTCGATGGTCCTCGTTGGTGACGTTAAAGAGAAGATCGCCATTCTTGTCGATGACATGGCAGACACTTGCGGCACCATCTGCCATGCCGCAGAAAAGTAAGTAAAGTTTGCTAGAGTAAATAATAGTGTACAAATTGAAAAACTAGGGAAGGGAAATCGATTTTTGTCAGCATCAGAAGCCTTCTGACTCATAAGCCATCTACTTACGGATAAATGTCACATGTTTGGTATGGTACGATGTTCTTTATCCACAGTTACAGCAAATCACTTGAAAGGTTCACTGAAACCAGTGTTGGGACAAGTATTTCAAATGTGTACGTAGTATCAAGTACTTGAGAATTTTGTACTTAAGTATCAAGCATTAAGTACCTGACAACAAATGTACTTAAAAGTTAACAGAATTGGGCTAAGATACGACAATCTGATTACCCATCATATTTTACATAATTAGGCTAGAAGAACCGACAAAAACGAGTTACTTCGTTACTTTGTTATTATTTATTATTATTATTATTTTTATTTTATTTCAAATAAGGCCAACATGGGCCACAATATAACAAAAACACACTCAACAAACAAACAAATGTAAGTACCAGGTCACTTACGTGACTCCCGTCAAAAGCCCCGCGTACAACTCACGAGTCCACGCAAGCCATACTGGCAGAGAAAGCCGCATCTGAGGCCCACAAAGGATCCTAAGAAGTGGGCTAGGGGATCGGAGGATCTTGGTTTGAAGGGAAAGAATTGACCGCCTCCGAAGTTCAGCAAAAGATGGAAGCCCTTCACCAACAAACATTCCCGATGCACTACAATTCCAAGGAAGACCGTGAAGCCACCGGAACGAATTATTATACATAACCCGAAAAGAATTCTCACATTTCACACTGACATTACACGCAAGAGGAAGGCAGTAAAGTGGCGTGCAGTAAGCCCTGAAAAGAAAACTCTTTACCGGGGCCTCGCAGCTACCAAACCTCCTTATCAGTATATTTGCTCTAATAGATAGAGACCTCATAAGCGAAGAAACATGCGCTTCAGCAGTCATCGAAGACGAAAACGTGAAACCCAAGTATTTGAAATGCTGGACGACTTGAATCTTTGAACTAGATAGTAAAACATCTGGGATAATCTTCAAATGAAGACCACGTGGAATGAATGCCATACACAGCGTTTTCTTCGTGTTGAAGACGACATCATGCATCAAAGCAAATTCGTCACAAACAGCCAGTAGCTTATTCAGTGCTGCTACTGTTGGGGCAAGAACGGCTAGGTCGTCAGCATAACTAAGGTTGTTGAAACCCACCCCTTGTATGAAGCAACCAACTCCAGTTCTAGCCAACAACAAATTCAAATCATCAACATACAGGTTATACAATAACGGAGACAGCACACCTCCTTGGCGATCCCCGTTCAACACTGCGAATGGCTGGCTAATTACACCACTCCACTTCACTCGGAACTGCTGTGTCTGGAACCAAGCAGCTAGGGTTCCAGTTACCGTAGGGTCAATACCCCTCGAGTCCATCTTATTCAGAAGCTTTTCGTGGTTAACCCTGTCGAACGCGGCCTTGGCGTCAATAAAACACACAAACACCGGACTAGAAAACATCCAGAAGTACTGGATCACTGCCTGTAAAACAAAAACACAAAACTCGGTTTTTTCTTAAAACCCAAACTGGTAATGTGAAGAATGAAGCTGGGGTTCGAGAATAGTATACAAACACTTCTCGAACATCTTTGACACAACTGCAGCCAGTGCAATTGGTCGGTAATTCGAAACTGCAGACATATCACCGGAGCTCGTCTTGGGTATGGGAACAAGACATACTTCAGTCAAAGCCTCCGGGACAAAATGATGATTCAGAAAACCATTAAATAGCACAGACAACATGCAAGTCACAGTTGGACCGGCAAATTTAATGTGGTTAGCTGTAATACCATCAAGCCCACCAGACTTACTACCTGCAAGCCCAGACACCACGCCAGAAATACTCTCTACGGATATCAGCTGCTCACCAGGGTTAAGCTGGGAGTCAATAAAGGCCTGACGCCTCAGACCACTCACATCCGATTCTACCGAAGAAAAAACTTCGCTGAAGTGTCCACGCCATAACTCGGCAATCGCAACAGGGCCAATCGCTGGCCGTAACGATTCTTGAATTTTAGCTGACGTAATTTCTCTTCATAATTGTTGTATCCCTATACGGACGTAACTCTATGTTTGAAGTGTTTAGCAACTACAGCGGCAGCCAATTGCCGTAATAACAAGTCATGGCGGATTTGCATTCTTCAAGCCAGGAAGATGAAAGTAACATGGGAAGTGAAAGTGACCAGGAAGAACTTGGCGTTCGCCCATATATGTTTGAGCCACAGTGCTCATCAGATTCGTCTGATGAATCGAACATTTCAAAATCTTCGCTTTGTTAGCCACTGAAACACACGCTTTTGCAGACATTCAAATTTTCCACGACTCGCCGTAAAGTTCTTCGTCGTGCAACCAGCGGAGATTCCAAACGTCACTACTAGACTACGCGACGTAAAAAACAAAAATCCCTTACATGAGTCAAAATAATTCAGTGTATTCAAATCAAACGTATACAAATAAGTTGGCTTTTCAGTTAAACTTTAAGTAGTACTTGAGTTTTAAGGACATGACTTGTACCTGGAGTACTATTCCAGTCATACAATATAATGAAACATGAATTATATGTTTCTTTATGTCAGTTCAAAGCCATGGAATAAATCTGGCAGTTTGAGCGAAGAATTTAACACTATAAACTAAACTAATGACTCATCTTTTGGTGCCGGTGCTGGGTATTTAATTTAAGTACCTCATTGCGGGTAATTTCCCTGTACCCACTTCCGACTCCTCGCAGCGAGGCCAAATCGACCCGGGACCCTAGACTGGATCATCTAGGGTATGTGACATTCATAACTTCCAATCGCGCGACTCGTTTGATCCTTAAAAGTATCACAGAGTTTCCGACACCCTCCCCCAACTCCTCGCACAACAGTACGATTCATAAACAGGCTCCAATCGTTTGATTTCTAGGCGTACCACAACATTTCCAGGATCTACTCGGATTATCAGTTATCAAGGATAGTGTTGTAAACGGCACGAACTGAAGGAGGAATCCATTGATTGGTTGATTAATTAAAAGTGAAATGCTTAAATTTTTAATTCCAGACTCTTGGAGGCTGGGGCAACTAAAGTCTATGCCATCCTGACTCACGGCATCTTCTCCGGTCCTGCCATCTCTCGGATCAATAACGCCTGCTTTGAAGCAGTCGTGGTGACCAACACCATACCTCAGGATATCCATATGAAGGACTGTCCAAAAATCCAGGTAAGAGTGCGAACACACGATCAGGAGCGGGATCTCTCGGACTGGAATTCCTGCCCGGATTTGCGGTACCGTCATCACTTCCATATGGAGAAGTCAAAATTTTTCAACTTGATGATGAAAGTGCAGGAAATCCGGCCGGGAAATCCTCATCGTGTGTTCGCACTTTACGCGAAACTGATTTGCCCTCTGACGAGTCCACTGCTTGTCAAAAGCAGCGACTATTAACTTATTCACGATGAGATTTTGATGGATGTATGGAAGAGTTCGTTTGAACAGTTGCTGTATTTCAGTCCAAAGTCCTCTGAAGAAACAAGACCAAACGTTTCGATGTGATCCCAAAAACTTAATACTTGATCGTGACAATTGGGTCTTGTATTCGCCAGTTCTATTCTTCTTCGGACTACTTGAATATTTTTACTATTAAAATTTAGAAACATATTAAAGTCAAATAGCTAACCATCTGAGAAAACCAAGTTCAGATATAAATTCAGCATGTGAACTACTTGTCCGGGTAGAAAATGATTTTCACAGAAGTTTCCAGCATGCCTTCTTATCCCTAAATCGAACATCCAATCAACTTCAAAAAAACTTTTACTTATAACAAACTACGGACGAACTACTTGTCCGGGGAGAAAATTGTTTTCATATTCGTGTTCAGCATGTCTTTTTACCCCTTAATAGACTATCTTATTAGCTGTTTAAAAATAATTTGTTAGCCACTTAATTTGAACTCCCTCGCCCACCCCTAAATGTAGGGCTACAAAGCCCAACCTTCCCCTTGACCCAAAGAATCCTCACACCAAGTTTCATCAAAACATCTCACTCCCTTCGAGAGTTATCATGCGGACAGACGGACAACTTTTGCGATGTCATAGGCATCCCTCCACTTATGTTTTGGGATCCCAGAAACAGATTAGTTGTTATTTATATATATGTATGACCCACTTTTTAGTGGTAGCAGAGTAATACGCCAATGCAAAACGAAGCAAAAGAAGATAAATAAACGTGTTTACGTTCTTTAGATACAGTTTAAAGCTGGTTTAAAGTTTAACTGAAAAGGCAGCTTATTTGAACATCCGATATTTCAGTACAGTGAAATATTTTGACTCATCTAAGGGATTCTGTATTTTTTGACCCGGGCCTCTAGTAATAGGATTCAAGATTTTTTCAGGATTCAACAACTTTACTAAAAAAAATCATTTCGGCTTGACGACCGGTTACAAACAAAGCATATACGTGCTTGAAAAACGCAACCAGTACACATTTACTACCATATTATCTAACTAATCAAACCTTCACTAAAATAAACTAAAAATTAATTAATTAATTTGTCAATTACCATAGTCCTCTCTCGTCTTCCAAACCCTCCGCTCACCAACTACCCTCAAGGAGATGTTTCTTTAACCGATTATTAAATTGCGGCACACTTTCCGCTTCTCGAATTAGGTCTGGAAAAGTACTCCAGACCACCGTACCTGACTGCCTTGCCACATGGCTAGAACGAACCGTAATTCTTGGCTCACTTACTAGGTCTCCAGCATGCCTCGTAGCATGTCCGTGATAACGTTCAGAGTGTGCGCTGCTTGCACGAAAACACAAAATTCACCCAGACGCGGAGAATTTGAATTTCAACAGAGGCCTGCATTTCCAGAGCCTCGTTTTTGTTGCAATAGCGCTGTCGCATCGCTGCTGCAGCACTTCTTTGCATTCGATGACCCCGGTTATCTGTGTGTAACGGACAACCGAATTAAGTAACGCAGTTTATCCGGTTTTCAGGCCTGTTGAAGTGAATAAGTGATGTGTAAATTGATTGTCGGACCTCAGCCGTATTTGGTTAAACTTTAAAACACTTAAAGTTTTTGACGTATTGACATATACGCGAAACGGGTTCTGGATTGAAAAACTTGCTAAGAATGTCATGGGCTGGCAGGGGAGGTTTTTGGAGGGTAGGCAGATTTGAACATGCACGAAGAAGTGTATGGATTCTGTCCTTAACATTTATGTCTTTGTATCCTCGAATGGTTGGTTCGTAGCTGGGGTGGGAGGGAGGGTTTGTCAGTTGGTTCTGGTTCGTACATTCACCAAAACCGCGTTTACAATATACATTTACTTTTAATGATGAAGTTCGGCAGACAGTACAAACTCCAGCTGAGTCTCTGACTCAACTCTAAAAGTGACTAACTTAAGTATCAGTTTCCTCCAGAGGATCGTACCAACTCCAAAATGAAACCGAGAAAGGCTCGCACCTCTCTTCAAACCTAAAGGATGGACAGAAAACTAAAGTAGTACCCCCTATTCCCCAGAGGGGTACTAGTATACAATACTTTGGTAACTAAGAGCGTGTTTCTCCCGTCTAAAAATAGTTACTGTTAGTTGTCACTAATAGGGGTTCCAACCTCGTGAAAAGTTACTACGCTAACCGTTCTAACCTTAAAATAGTAACTATTCGCGTACCACGCTCGGCGTAGTAATCGTGGTAACTGTGATCTCTGTGACGTGATTGACACGATTAGCCAGTGACACAATATTTTATCGAAAAAAGAAAAGCGGGTTCCAGCCTTGACGCCAAAAAGCCAGGATTCGTGACGTCGTGCGTAGTAACTACGGTAAGTAGAGAGGAACACGTTCTAAACCAACCAGGATCTTATTTTGACATTGAAATACTCTTAATGACTAACTCTCCTTGCCGATACAAACTCGCTGGGTACCTAGTGGAAGAGCCAGAAGCGGTATCACCTCGGGTTTCACAGCTGCTGCCGAAGATCGCCGTGATTGTTTGACAAGTTTCGAGTTGTTGAGTTTGAGTCATTGCGGAAACGTTTACTCCTTCTTCCTGAGGAGCACTGGCGTGTTTTGGACTTAGTCATACAGAGTATTGGCGTATACGTGGACCCCTTTGGGGAATAGGGAGTACACAAACGTACGAGTATCATACACACCCCTGCATGCCCCAGCGTTTACCAAAAAACAGCTCAGTGTCCTAGACTGAAGTGGGTCCTCCCCAATCTTGCAGGGCAAAGGTGTGTCAACGTTTGGGTCGCCTCTCACCCTCCAAAAACAGTATGTTCTTGCTTACCAGCGGGAGTTATTGGGAAGCGTATTAGTGATTTTTTTGTTACTAATGTCAGGAGTCATTCCATCTTTGGTCATTTCTGTTTGTTCCGAGTTCGTAGTTATCGAAGTATGTTTGTCTTTCCGTTGTCTCTCTTTTGTTTTTCTTGTTTTTTACTCCGTCTTTCCTGGGCGTCGCCCAGTTTTGTTCAGTGACGGGTTATTAATAAAATGATGATGATTTATTAAAATTTTCTTCGAAAGATTTAAAAGAATTATATCGTAATCCTTTGTTGCAGTGTATTGACGTCTCAATGATGTTCGCCGAAGCCGTCCGCCGAACACATAACGGAGAATCAGTTTCATATCTCTTCTCGAACGTTCCTTACTAGACCACAGCAGCTTATTCATCAGTTAGGTACATATTTACACACATTGAGCGTATTCTTACACTAGCGTGTTTCTACTATAGAATGTACACGAGGCAGACAGTTGTAATCCTTTCTAACCAGGGCTAGGCATAAATGAGTGTCTACTTTACTGTTAGAAATTTCATAATAGATAACACAAGGATGCGCAATTTCAACAGATGACGCTTGGGATGTTATCTGTTGTGATATTGCAAACGTTGTGCATTAAACGTTGTACATTGCAAGCATTGCCTGCCGAAAAAGTATTTGCTGGATTTTCCGGCCTAGTAGTGTCAAGAGCGGCCTAGTAGAAGTGTCATCTGTTGAAACTGCGTATCCTTGTGTTACCTGTTATGGAACTTGTGGCAGTATCGTCACGAGCTCATCACTTCAGATTCTCGGTTTGAATCTCAATTTGAAGACCGAGCTTTACCAGTAACATCGGATTTGACATATCGTAGGGTAGAAGGAGGAAAATAGAATCCGGAACCTGTCAGTTAGGAAAAGCTACGTACCGGGAGTCCGCTTGATAAACAAAGGCTTCGAATTGTGGAATAAGAATGACGATTGTCTCCCTCTTGCCGTTGCGGTGTTAAAAATCTCTTCTCATGTCAATGTGTTTCATACCGTACTGATTGTTACGAGGCGTTTTGAAAGTTGGTTGTTTCTGTTAGCAAAAGTTTAATTACAATTTGGGAGTTTAGGGTGCTTTCTGAATCTTTCAGTTTCATTCAAGCCTTCCCCTTTTTTTTATTTGAAGTGTTTACGAAGTAGAACGAAGTTCCCCCCCCCCCCTTTTGTTTATTTTTAATTATCAGAGGATTTTGAATGGGAAGGAGTTTAGATCTGATGATTTGTTGCTCAATAGGAGAAAGCATCTTTCCCCAGTTTGAAATTTCCCGGGTTATTTGTTACAGTGGGTGGTTTAAATGCAGTTCTTTCAGAGTTGAGAGCTTCGTGTATTTTGCAGTGCCATAAGAATCAAGACGCGCCGAATATCGTGTGGATCAAATAAAGATCTATATTGTTAAACGTCGCTTCTATCAGGAGTACACAGGGCGCGAGCCTGAACAGAGTTATTTCATGAAGCTAAGCAGAGCTGCTGCGAGTCCAGCGAATCCGAGTACGAGATAAGTCCGAGTCCTTGGAAAAGGGGTCTCGAGACGAGTCCAGAGTTCGAGTCCACCAGCGCTGAAGCTAAGTATTCCTCCAGCCTAAGCTGACTGCGAATCATGTTTATGGCGCTAGATAAGTCATCTGTGACTTATTTCAACAACATTTCGGCCTTTCTTGGCAAGAGTTCTCTTCAGGCTCAGACTAGAAAAACGAACCTTCGATCAAAATATTTATATACAAAATAGCAAAAACAATGTTCAGCTGACTTACCCGTTTAGCGTAATTTAAATGTGGTTCGCAGTCAGCTTGGGCTGAAGGATACTCATATCAGAGTTTTCCTGTAGCCAGAGCAAAATAACACCAGGGAGTATCGCCAAGACTGAAGCTTTCCATGCATCGGAAACCAGAGCAAAGTAACACTAGCAGAGTCGTCACTAGCCAAATGTTTTTTTTGGGGGGCGAGGCATTTACCGACTGGCTGGTAATTTTTACCGACTGTTTTCAACATCAAAAAATTACAATTTTGAAAAAAATCGACTGATTTTCAGAAAAACCGACTATTTTGACGAAAAATCGACTAATTTTCAGAAAATCCGAGTGTTTTCATGAAAAAAAAATCAACTGGTTTTACGAAAAATCGCGGCGCTTCTCGCCGACTCGGTTATTTTTTATCGACTGGCCGACAGCATTGGGGCCACGTTTGGGCTTAACTGGTTAAGAAATATTCCAGAAGAAGGGTTGATTGGAGACATTTGTTCATTTCTAAAATTGTTCGGCACTGAAATAAGGACAGATGCAAAATGGAGCAAAAATCGTAGCTCGGAAACACTATTTCGTATTTGGATCGTGTTTTCTGCAGGCAATGTTAACGGAAGTCATACAGATAGAGAAGAAAATTGGTACTCTTCATTCAGGTGTCCTTTAAAGGTCAACGAAAATACTGAAAGGTGAAGCTAGTATTTTCGCAAAATTTCAATTTCTAGTATTTTCGCAAAATTTCGAGGAAAAATGCCAAAAAGTGGATGAACATCGTCAAACGTGGTCTGCGCTGCAGAAGGGGGGCGGTTGTCCTCCCGAAACATTCGCTTTGCTTTTCGGTATTTTCGTTGGCCTGTAAAAACCGTATTTTCGTCAGTTTTTCTTCGGATTTATCTCAGGCCATTGTGGTTTTCGAAATTATCTTCTTGATGTTCGCACTTCGAAACAATAACGGGGCGGGCGGGGGAGGCAGTAAGAGTATGTCTTTGTTTTATTGTCCCAGAGGAATCAAGAGCCTTTTTGTCGCACTCTGCAGGTCCATTTCTCGGCTGATTCTTTCTACATTCGTTTTTGCACTGCAGTGCTTCCGAGGAAGACGGCAGCGCTCCTCGAGAATCGCGGACTTCCTCACCGACCAAGTCCGTTTCTGCAAGGTGCTGCTTCAACCAAGAAGAAATCTTGGCAGTGAATCCAAAATGCATCTTGTGCAGACGCAAAGAGGTGCTGCAGCAGCGAAGCGGCAGCACTTTTGCAACAAAAACGAGGCTCAGAGTAGTTCGACATGATTCCCAGTTCTGGCTAACAGCCTACGAAAGTGAATCTACTTCATCTAAGTAGTGAACTGAAAGACAAAAATGCTCCTCAGCCGGGATTTGAACCCAGGACCCTCTCAATGAATCAACGAAATATATTACGTGGAACCTAGTAAAAGGCACAGTACATACAGAAAAAAGGTAAATTAACGCTTAACAGTAAATACAGAGGGTACAAATCTACAGCGACAGCAAAAGAATATAAAAATCGACGCAAAACAAGAAATACACAACGAAACACGAAAAGAACAACAAATTTACTGCTTTAGCTGGCGCATTGGGCAATGGGCAGGAAGGCGGTTGGATGATGGCAGAAGATATTCGCTTATTTCTTTTAGCTTGACAGTTGGGTCCAAGACAAAAAACTTCTCCATGATTCGATGATTGCGCATGCGACGAGGAAGGTACAGAAGAAAACGGAGATATTTGAAAAAACATGAACGCATTCGACTGGTATCTTTTTTCCTCAGAATCGGGTACAGACCAGCGAGGAAAAGCACAGAGGAAGAGCAAAAACTTGTGTAGATTTTCGCTAGACCTCGTCGGTTGTATCTGGCTCTGTTTGGAACAATTTTCACATAGCACATCCTCGTCGCATTTGCTGTTGATAGAACAGCTGCTTCGCACAAGGTTGTTGAAACTGAAATTCCCAACCACTTGATTGAGGTTTGTGGTTGCAGAAGGCTGTTTGTGACTTTAAGGGTAGAAGAAGAACGTTTAGGCGGATTGAAACAAAGATATTGACACTTCTCCGGATTAATAGATAGCCCGATGTTGCTAAGGTCCTTGAAAAGTGATTCCAGATTGTGTTGTAATTTTTGTTTAGATCTACTGATCAAAAGTATGTCATCTGCGTAAGCAGTGTATCTGATTCCAAAACCTTGGACAAAATAAGTAGGTGTTAACTAAGATTACTGTCCCATTTGATAAGAACTCTAACAATATAGTAGGGACTAAAGAAGATTCAAAGAAAATAGAAAAGGAAATTAGTGAAGAGGAAGTAAATGTTAAAATTAATAGTAGAAATAAAATTCTTAAGAGTAACAAGTATATAGTAAAAATTTCTTGACGGAAATCAAGAAAGAAAAGTTTGAATACCAGAAATGCAGAGCCTTTACTACAGCCCTGTTAACGCCATTTCGACATAACGAAAATAAGGCTTGATTGTGGTTGACGTTGTCAAAGGCTCCGGCTATGTCGACCGCACACAAGTGAATAGTTTCTTTCTTCAATGTGGCCTGTTTCAAAATGATGACAAGTGATTTGTGGGCATGGGACGTATCGATACCTTAACTGAAGCCAAACTGGAATTCGCCAAAATTGCATTTCGATATTTAAGTTCCGTGATGACATTCTCAAAAATTTTGCTCATGATACAAGACACTGTGATAGGTCGATATGAGCTGCATTCGTTGGAGTTTTTTCCTCTTTTGAGGACAGGTGTAACTATGCCAGTTAGAAAGCTGTTAGGAACTCTAGAGGTGACGAGCATCATCTGGAAAATGAGCTGTAGGTGGGAGCTCAGTTCAGGTAGGTTGAATTTAAAATGATCAGATCGGAGGCCATCGGCTCTGAGGACTCTGCTTACAAGGCAGGCGCTCTAACCATTTGAGCTACCGAGGGGCGTGTGAACAGAGTTCGCAAACTGCTACAATAGTCTGGTAGAACCCGGCCATAGGAACAGCGATCCCGCCCGAAGGCAAATTCATCTAACCAGTTCACATCCCCATGTCACAAAAATTAATAATGATTATTAGGAACGACTTATTTTATTGACAGTTCACAGAATCATCATAACTCAAAGCATAAATACTTCCCGCACTTGCCCCGCACTGTTGCCGTCTTGATTGCCTCGAAGACTTCCTTCCACTCATTGGGCGCGAGACCCTCCAGTGCCATGAAGATGAACTCCTTTCCCTGAACTTCCGGAAGAAGTTGGGACAGCAGACAAGCGGCTCGAGAGAGACAGGAATTCCGGCCAACCAAGGAGCCAAGCAGAGAGAGGCCCATATTGACCCAATCGTCAACCTGGCTATCCTCGAAGGCCGCCTGCCGGGTCGCGTGGAGACGGGAGTGGGAATCGGTGGACGGTAATGCAGCGTCCAGAGATATTTGATCTTGTACGTCAGAATCAGGTGAAGAGCCTTGAGGTTGGTCGTCATTGAAGACGGATGCGGTGGCTTGCAGGGTGTGACGAGTTGGATCTTCCTCGGGTGGTACTAGGCGGTCGTCTGGAACTAAGAGAGCGGGCGGAAGCAGAGGTATAGCCAGAAGGTTTCTGGATGGCGGCTGTCCTTCGGGGACGCTAGGGGTATTTTGTGTATGACGAAGAGCCTGCAAAGAGAAAGACTTGAGAAATCTCGCATGATCTTATGCACAAACCTTCTTCACAAGTAGATTAATCAACTTGTGGAACGCAGTAGCAGATTCCACTGTTACCTGCCAAACAACAAATAGTTTCGAACAACATTTGGACAAGGAGTGGTCAGGTAAACAGTGGCGATTCATCTGGAAACCTGAACAAGGCAGCATCCATGAAGGCGTATATTAGGAGAAATCCTATTCGCCTGCAATTGCAAATTTGCTGGTATAAGCGCGCAGTCTACAGTTGTGACGGTGAAGCTGAATTTGGTTCATGTAGGTCCTGCATATGAAGACTGATTCCGCGCGGTTCAACAACTGACAGGTGACGGTTAACGCCGCGTGTCTTTACCGGCCAAGATGATGGTTACTGACAGGATACGGCCAGAAAAATTTGAACAATTTAACGAAAAAACAAGGCCGTACGAGCTCCCAATTTCCCAGATCACACAACTGATAGTACATCGCTAAATTAGCAAAACAAAAAAAGACGGAAATCCAATGCCGCCCAATCTTACAGAAGAGTTATCCATGTATGCCACTGGCATATCTGGCAATTTGTTGATCCTACTGCTGTTTCAATAGTTGCGTTTTTGCAGATACCATGGTATCTGTTACCACGGTTACTGAATCTGCAATTAGTCGTTTTTGCTTTTATCGTGGTATCTGATACACGGTTGCTCTGCAAAAACGACTATTGCCGAAATTGCAATTTTCGAAGTCATCCCAAAAGAAAAACTGATTTTCAGTCACATCACTAAGTGCTAAATTTCTTTCTCACCAATTCGAAAAAACATGAAAGTGAGATGACTTTTTAAATACCACGGTCGGACTGTGATATCTTAATATCAGGTATCACGACAACTGGCCAGATACCACGATACTGCAGAAACGACTTTAGACCATGATATCTGCAAAAAGGCAACTAATGAAATAATATCTTAGCCTGTCATGCGGGGATCAGAGGGACGTCTCCAGATGATTTTCGGGCAGTTGATAACAACCTATAAAACTAAAGCGTTCGATCCAAGCATCCGTTGAAATAGCTTATTTTTATTACTTACTTGGTTCTCACCGCCGCCAGGTACTTCGATCTGATAGTTTGAGGCTGGCGGACTGGCAGCAAGGAATCTCGCCAGCTGAAACGTTACCACCATAACCATAAATCCCTTCATTTTTACTTCGGGTGTTTCCGGCCGAGGGAATTACTTCTTTCTGCCATGAGTAATAGTATCTCCCGCATTTTATGGAGACTTACAGATGTAAGAGGATTAAATTCCCTGGAGGAAAACAGGATTAGGCCTTACTACATACACAGTTGATAGCGAGTAAATAACCTGCGGCTCATGGATTTTTGCTTTTTATGAAACTTGCAGTCTCTGGACTCGAAGTGCAGGGGCGTCACTAGCCTTTTACCTTTTAGGGGGGGGGGGACTTCCAGTTTGTGCCAACAAACTAAAAAAAAAATCCGACAAAACACGCCGTGAAGCGCAACGGCGTATATTTCCCGCCAGACCAGAATCGAACCGTTGAAAAACTTTTGTAGTGCGCCAGTTGAGATTATTCCTTTAGTATGGATTTCCTTCAGCCCGAGCTGACTGCGAATCATGTTTGATAGCGCATAACGGACACGTCAGCTGAATTTTATCGGAGCTATATTTCGGCGCTTCTTGGCAAGGGTCCTCTTCAGGCTCAAAGCCGCTCAAGTTGGAGATACGAACTTGTGTGGGAAAGAAGGGCCAAAATATAGCTCTAAAAAAATTCAGCTGACGTATCCGTTTTGCACTATCAAATATGATCCTTTAATATAAATTCACATATTCGGCTTTTCATTTCAGCTTTAATTCAAAAGTGAAGCTTCCAGCGACTGTACCCAGAACATGCTCAACTAAGCGCCGAAGGCGAATTTTTTGTATTGTCGTATCTCTAATAGTGCCCTACGTTACGCAAACTAGTCACTGGGGAATCTACGACTAGTAACGCCCCAAAGGCAACACACTGCATTATTTGGATTATGATCAAGGACCCCTCGCACTACTTACTCTTCAACTTAAAGTATTTACAAATATTTCAATACTTTAAAACTAGTCTGTGCTTTCAACAAATATCCCACGGTTTTGGCTGTTTTAACCCATTTCCGAGACCCGTTGACTTATAGCGAGAACAGGGAAACAATTTACATAACCGGTTTTTCTGATGGAAAAACTTCTCGCAGGCAACCGTCGACAGCGTGATACACAACGAAGGTAGCAAAACATGGCAAGTGAGAAAATCAGCGTGGTTTTGTTAGAAGGGTTAGAATGTACCGCATGACATTGGGGTCTCCGGGTTTAGAAACATATGGATTGATTATGGAATTAGGTTGCGTTATTATTATCGGTAATACAGGTCCTTTAAGGAATGTTTTTATTTTTCACTATTTGCTATAGTACACTGTAAAAAGTATCTCCGAGTAAGGATTAAAGTTAACTGCAGTATTTGCTGCTCGGGTTATTCTTACCACTATTTAGTATCAATCTAACCTCAGATAAGAATAATCGAGTAGCAAATACTGCAATTAACTTTATTCCTTACTCGGAGATACTTTTTTACGGTATATGACGTTCAGAATATCAACTGCCGCCCTCACAACGCAAAATTCTACTATTACGCGGAAAATTTTTGAATATCAACACAAACGCGGCTTTTCAGTGACCAGTGATCAGCTCGTGGAAGCTGACTGATTTAATCCTTATTTTTCGTGAATCTTTTAGTTCAGCATATAACACAGGTACAAGCGCATAGATGTACCACAATTCCACCATGGAAATTTCACTATAGCTGCGTTCGTTGCACTCCGGGCTGTCTCTGGTGTTTATTCACCAGTGTTCGGTTCTTCCCTTAAAACGCGTTTTTTTGGTTCACCTGTGAGTTGATGAAAACTGGCTAACTCCTCGCTGAAGCCGGGCTCACGAGCAGGTTCTGGTTAGTCCGCACCGGTGAGATAAAAACCGGACACTGGTTAGTTACGGGTTATAAGACTGGTGAGAAGTCACCGGTGGATGCAAAAACGGCTTATAAGAAAAACCGGAGACCACCGGTGAGAACTGCTGTGACAAAGAACGCAGCTTATTTGAAAAACCGATTATTCGTGAATAGCGAAACAACGAAGTGACGCATTTTCATCGGGCCTTCTCTTTAAGTGAATAAGTTAGGGATGACTTATTCGGTTAAACTTAAAGGAACTATTCCCTTTAATCAATATCAAGGTTACAACCTTCAGTTTTACTGCAATGTTGATCTTCAGTTCCACTTTACTGGGAGTCTCTTTAAACAGGTGCGTTCGTTGCACTTCGGACCGGTGTTCGGTTCTTGTCCAATAGCGTGTTTTGTCACGCCGTTGACGTCATTATAACCAAATTCCAGAGAAGGTTCTGGTTATCACTAACCAGGCATTACTTAGTCCGGGTTATAAGACCGGGGAGCAGTCACCGCTGAATGCAGAAACGCCTTATAAGAAGAACCGGAAACCACCGGTGAGTACACCCATGACAAAGAACGCGGCTAATTGAAACCCTTCGTTTGAACTTTAAGAAGCTATGTCTTTCAGATAAACTTTAATGATACAACCCTTCACTGGAATATTAAGGATCGTGTCCTTCAGTTAAACTTTACGGATCCGGTATACCATTTAAACTTCAATTGGTTTCTTCTCTTTAACCAGTCTTTAAGAGGAAAACCCTTCAGTTGAATTTTATGGAGCTGTATTGAAGGGTGTAACCTTGGATAAAAGTATATAATTTTGTGCAAGTAAGCTAGAAAAACCCTTCCGTTCAACTTCGAAGATTGAGTCTTTCAGTTAACTTTCAAGGATACAACCCTTCAGTTGCACTTTAAGGATCTATGTATTTTAGTGAAGCTTTAAGAGGCTATCTTTCATTCTCCCTTTAACAACTTCAGCTTGAATGTAGTATGATATTAAAAATAAGGTAATGTTGTGCAGCGTGTGGGGGTTAGTTAAAGATAGTAGCGTGTGGCGGGCGAACATGATATTGGCTGCTGGTTTAGTTGTTAATGACTCGAGTCTTTTCGAAGGCGATACTCCGTTCGTTGGTCAGTGACTAAAGCACGTATAGTTCGTATTTACTTACATTGGAGTTAGGTCAATAGCACTTATCAGTAGGTCAACTGTGTCGGGACTGTGCCCAGCTCGAACTGTGGCTCGAGTCGAACTGATTTTCCAACTGCGGAATCCGTCCTTTTATACCGACTTCTAAATTCCATTAGAGTGCCTTAACGAATATGGTTGCTTGTCTAAAATCTCTATCCAATATGAAAGGTTAGGTGACCAACGGGGTAATTTTGTCCAGGTTCTTTTTTTCCTTAATTGGGGAGAAGTATTCCTTGATTGGAGAGAAAGAAATAAACTCTTTCATTCGGAGAAAAGCGTGGGCGTTAGAGCTAAGCGGAAATAGAGAGAGTTGATGATAGAGCTCGTTGAATAAGTTTTGATCAAGATATTTGTTTATACTAAATGTATCCTCACAGTAGCCATGGCCTTCAGTTAGAACTTTAAGGACAAAAACGTCCCATCTCCGCTACTGAGAATTTGAGGTGCAGTGGATGCCATCTATCGTATTTTACTGTACTGGACTGATCTCAGGTAATTATTTATTTGCTGTTGAGGAGATTCGCCATCTATTGGATTTTGGCCGAACTAAACTCTCCGCCTATGGGCTGTGTCATTTAGAGAAAAGATTCCCATCTACCATCTATTAGGTTTTGGCACAAGCTACATTCCCGATCTCTGACTAAATTCTCAAAATATCCAAGAAACAGGCAAATCGAGCATTTAGTTCGGCAGAAACTGAATAGATAGCGTAAGTGCTCGAATCTCTGAACGACATTGATGAGCCAATACGCCATCTTCTGAATTTTGGTTGACTTCGAGCGACGCTAAATAGGTGGCGGATTCTCTTTCGCCTAAGTAAATGCTTGAGCTATGGGCCTTTATTTCTTGAAAATGAGAATTTGAAGTAAGAGATCGAGCATTTAGTCCTGCAAAACCAGGTAGATGGCTTATGCGGTGCCTTATTTCCTGAATGATTAAGAACTAAGGCCGCAGGTCTAGCATCAAGTACAGCTAAAACCCAATAGGTGGCATATGGGAGCCAGAGAGCGCGCGAGATCTATTCAATATAGGTTCTTTAACCGATAGGTAGTGCCGAGTGCGCACTGCACCTCAAATTCTCAGTGGCGGAGATCAAACGTTTTCCTTAAAGCACAACTCTTACTAGAAATGATCTTTTCACTATGAACTGGGTCAGACAAAACGTTTTCGAAAATACCATTACTTTCCACTTAAATTCAGCTATATTCTTGTTAGCGCTTGTCGACTCTATCCAGGGGCGGTTCAAAGGGCTTGGGCATGGGGGGGGGGGGGTGAGGACTTCAAAATATACGACTGGCTAAAAACACAGCACAGCACCGGTAGGCCCAAGAAATATTAACGTTAAAACGTTACGGAAAATACCATTGTAGTACAAAATAATAAACAAATAAGTAACAGGAATTAGACGATGCTGTTCATATCAAATTTCGCTGGAGAGAAGACAAGCCTCAGTACAAGCTTCTGACATTTCTACTCAAGACAAACCAAAGTGAGCGCCGCAGGCGAAATTTTTTCAATCCGAGCAAAATTCAACTACTCCTTTACAACTTCTACCTTTTAATGTAGCTTAGACACCAAATCTCAAGCTTAAACCGCGCATAAATGATGCACGCTTCTACTAATTAGAAATAGGGTAGGACTACGAAAGAGCCGCAGGCAAAATTTGTTAAATCGGCCTTATTCGGCAATATTCGACTACTTCCCACACAAACTCTCGCTTTACAACGTGGCTCGGATCCCAAGCAGCAGCTTTTACCATATGTACCCAAGACAAATTTAAACGCAGCGCTGCAGGCGAATTTTTTGTAATCCGACCTTTTTCTGGCATTTCTAGCTTTTAAGGTCGCTG
Source organism: Branchinecta sandiegonensis (assembly GCA_030848855.1). Classification (NCBI taxonomy): domain Eukaryota; kingdom Metazoa; phylum Arthropoda; class Branchiopoda; order Anostraca; family Branchinectidae; genus Branchinecta; species Branchinecta sandiegonensis. The sequence continues at coordinate 6,863,826 of JAUPMV010000017.1, read as the reverse complement.
AAATATTAGGCCTAACACCTCACCTAAATTACGGGCCATTCAGCCAGATAGCGAGTAGGCTACTATGAAAGACGGCGCAGGTTAAGTTTTGCGAAACATTTTTAAAGGCTGCCTATGATATCACATGTCTGTCCGCGCCCCGATAACTTGCAAACGAATTGGGATATTTTCCCGGAAGTTGGTACGTGGTAGTGCTTCCACTTCGAATTTAGACTAAACAAAAAACAGTGCAATCATCAGGTCCGTCATACAGTGCTTACAAAGCCTGTTTATCTGCAAACCTTACTCCGCATGCCATTTAAAAAAAATAAAAGTATTTCTTTTTAAGATAAGGAGATTTTTGCACAAAACCAGATAGGATAATTTTGAAACGTCGCGCCGCAGGCGAAATTTTTGAAAATCAGCCTGTTTTCAGCGCCACAGAGTGAAAATGTCACTCTGACAAGTTCGAAACATACGACTGTCATTCTAACAAGCTCTAAACACACGATATTTCGTAAGGTAATGACTTACAGAAAATCTCTATACAACCATACGACCAGAAATAGGTCATTTGCTGTCGAAATTCACCTAACTGCCTCATATGGCAAGCTCAGAACTTACGACCGTCTCTAATATACAACTAGAAGATCTCTTCGTAAAATACGACAAGAAACGGGTCATTTTTCAGGGAAAACTGCGGTTGATGTCATTCTGGCAAGTTCCATACGACTGTGATTCTGACAAACTGAGAACACAAAACTGTGAATCTGACAAGCTTAAAACATACTACTAAAATCGCTATGAAACAATACGACCAGAAACAGGTCATTTGGAGGCGAAGTCCACGATTAGCTAACTGCTTTGTCTGCATTTATCTGGCAAGGTCAAAACTTACGACTGTCTCTAATTTGCGACTAGAGAATGCCTTCGTAAAGTACGAAAAGAAACGGGTCTTTTCAGGCGAAATACGCAGTTGATGTCATTCTGGCAAGCTCAGACATCCGACTTTCATTCTGGAAAACTCATAACCCACAACTGTGAATCTGAAAACATACGAATAGAAATTTCTTCTTAGCACATACGACTAAAAAATGTGATTTACGGGTGATATTCACGTTTGGTACTGCCTGTATGTCATTCCGAAAAGCTCAAAACATGCGACTGTCATACAGACAAGCTCAAAACATACGACTGAGAGTAGATTCTCTGGAGCATGGGGGGGGGGGGGGGTGAGTCACGCCCCCCCATGACCCCCTTCGAACCGCCCCTGACTCTATCCAGTCTTCCTGTTCTCCGACGCGGCGCTGAGCGCAAAACACTAGAAAATTGACCGTGCCGTGGGCAAAGAGTGATAAAACTGGGAGAAAAAAAAAAGATTCTCATGTCGTTATGTGTGAAAGAGTTCGTTGAAGATTTCGGCAAACTTTGTGTTTGTGACGGGCAAAACTCGGCACGGCCGACAAAGCGCTAAAAATCTGTAGGGAAAACACTAAACAATGGAGAAAGGTGGAGATTTTAGAAGCTTATAATTCTATGAGGGAGCTAGGTATATCATAAAAGGCAGAATAAGCAAGAGGTGTCCTTTAAAGAATGGCTGAAGGCCATGATTCGAGTCCAGCTAAAAACTGTTAAAAGGAGGAGGTAAAAATGTTCAAGGAGTTTGGCGAAGACTGGATCTGGCGAAGACAAGACCCAATTGTCTGGATCAAATATTGAACTTTTGGGATCCCATCGAAACCTTTGGTCTTGTTCCTTTAAGGCATTTTTGGATTCACTGGTGACTTCTTCCTTTGTGGCATAGTATAATTAACTGTTTACGGTGGTGTTGGGCGATATTTGGAATTTTCGGTATCTAGATATTTTCACTTTCGATATTTCTTTACCATGTTTCGCTATAGGATACGTCTCGTTTCGCCAAATTTTAAACAAAATTGTCGTTAAATAGCATCTTGCATCATCTCAAACTCCGAATAAATAAATGAATTATGGAATGTAGGTTATGTTGGATTTACTATAATTATGAATGAACAAATACCATTTTCGATATCGATATATGATATTTCGTCCGATATATCGTTATCGAATAGGCTATCGCCCAACACTAGAGGCGTATTCTCGCCGTTCCTCCGAGGACTCCTCGGGGAATCGAAGGGAACGGCGAGAATAGAGGGAGTCACTGCACGCGGACTCCGCGTACAGAAACAGCGAGAACACAGGGAATGCTTCCAAAATGGATTTTGTTCGAACAAATTATGCAGTTGACGAAATCATTCTGGATCCACTTTATTTTTGGTTTTGTTTATTCTGACTGTTTTTAATTAATTTTATATTGCACCAACACCAGCAAAAATTGATTCCCCTCCGAATCTGAAAGGGAGTCCTTTGATGAAGGTGATGATAACTGGAGCATTCCCCGTCCGTGGGGACTCGCGAGAATACAAGGAGTGAGTCCCCGGGACAAACGAAATCGCGGGGACTCCTCAAGTGGAGTCCTCGGGGAACGGCGAGAATACGCATTAGCTTACGGGTTCACCAGTGTCCGTTTTTTCCTCAGTAGTGCGGACTAACCAGAACCTGGTCGGGAGGCAGGTTCTAGTGAGAAGTCTCGAGACGGTGAGATCAAAACTCCTTACAGAAGAACCCTTAAGCATTGTCCTAATAGGTGTTGTACGGTGTATTACGGCGTATAAAGCTTATTACAGATTCCTCTTTTCCTCGGAGCGCGCTGTAATAAGGTGAATAAGGAAAATAGACTAGCGCTCTATTCTGGCTTATGCAGGGCCAATCAGATCGCTTGGTTGGTTCCGCCAGCGGGCCGAGGAAAGAGCAGCGTCGCCAGGGTTGCCACGGGAAGCACTAAAGTTCTACTTTGGTGGAAGCTGAAGAAACAACTTTTCTAAAAAATAACTTTGTTCTGTTGCGACTGCTTACTGCTAGTTCAAGGACTTGTGCTGTCCATCCGTAGATTTAATTGCTTTTTACAATATATTGGGCGTCAAATTGTACTGGTGTACTTCAAGTAACACTAAGAGGACTTTTCTGATCTTTAGAAACTTGAAAAACTGTATGAGCGTGGCAACACTGCACGCTGCATTGATAAGAACCTCTCTGGTTCGTATTTGAACGGGCGTGTGTATTAAGACGTAAACATCGCGTATAGCTTTATTCAGCTTATTACACCTATTAGGACAATGCTTCAGATTCGACATTAGACACTAGTGAGTAAAAAACAGAAACTACTAGGAGTGCGACAAACGCGCCTCTTGTGTAGCTGTGATCTGTAAACATGATTGTCCTCGTTTAAATCTTCAAAAGCTTCCGCCTAAATAAAACTGTATCGCAACAAACGAATCACATTCTAATGCACTCGAAACAACACAAATCTGATTTGGAATGCCCTCAATTAAAGGAATCAGAAGCACAAACCACGGGATTGAGTATAAAACAATGCTTAAACAGGAACATTTGACCAGAAAAAATCACACACGTTTCACCATGTAAGGCAAGTAGGCTTAAGGATGGCTCAGACGCAAAGCTCGAAAGTTGTTCCGTAAACCTGCACAAAGTCCTTTGCGGCAGTAAGCAAGAAGTTCAACGTTTGTTAACTCTTCTTCGTAACGTTCACAAGGAGCGTGTTCCACCCTTCTAACAATAGTAACTATTAGTTACTATTTCCGTTCCAACATCACGAAAAGTTACTACGTTGACCGTTCCAACCTTCTCGAAATAGTAACTAATTGCTTACCATGCTCGGGAGCGTAGTAACTACGCATCTCTGTAACGTGATTGGTCGGATTCGCCCGTGGCATGGTATTCTGCTGGAAAATAGAAAAGTCGTTCCAGCCTTGACGGCAAAAAGCCAGAATTCGTGATGTCATGCGTAGTAACTATGGCAATTAGGTTGGAACACACTCAAGATTGACCCATAGAGATCCAGAGCAAAATTTTCAAATAAATTTGAAAATGTGGAAACTATGTATCTGTTGATTTTTTGAAATTTTCTTTAAAGCTTAACTAAAGCAAACTTATTTTTGTACCATTTAACTGAATACCCTGCATTGTTCGGAGAACACTTATTTTTATTATCCATTATTTGCTATATTATGACGTTTAGAATATCTACGAACGCCCCCACAACGCAAAATTCTATTACGCGGAACATTTTTGAATCTCAATAGAAACGTGGCTTTCCAGTGGCCAGTGATCAGCTGACTGAACACTTATTTTTCGTAAATCGTTTTAGTTAATCATATTACACAGGTACAAGCGTATATGGGTACAACATTCCATATGTAAATTCCATTATATGAAAACCGATTATTCATGAATAGCGGGCAACGAAGTAACGCATTTTCATCGGGTCTTCGAGCCTCTTTAAGTGAATAGGTGATCGGTAACTAGATTGTCCTATCTCAGCCCTTTTCAGTTAAACTTTACGTATAATTTACCACCTAAGCAGCGACAAACTTTACAGAACATACTTTGCGAGAAACTTTACGGACGCCGACTTTTAGTTTTTCAACCGAGCCCAGCAGCAAGATGCCCCCAAAGGCAAAACCCCTTTGTAATGGTGCATACCAAGAACACATAATAGCTGCGTTCTTTGTCACGGGAGTTCTCACTGGTGGTCTCCGGTTTTTCTTATAAACCGTTTTTGCATCCACCGGTGACTTCTCACCAGTCTTGTAACTCGTTTTTGAACTAACCAGTGTCCGGTTTTATCTCACCGGTGCGGACTAACCAGAACCTGCTCGTGAGCCCGGTTTCAGCGAGGAGTTAGCAAGTTTTCATCAACTCACAGGTGAACCAAAAAAATTAAGGGAAGAACCGGACAGTGGTGACTAAACACCAGAGACAGCCCAGAGTGCAACGAACGCAGCTAATATATCTAGAGGACTTCAGTCCCCCGTCGCAGACTTGGCGTGACTCACTGGACAAAAAATGGCACGACAGCGAAATATCCGCTAGAATTTGCTCTTGCGGTATTTCGGCACTTCTTGGCAAGGGTCCTCGTCAGGTTGTAGCTACAGTGTCAGAAGTTCCATAACCGGGGCGCTATAATCGTAAAGCTTTGGGAAAACTGTACAGCACATTCTGCGCTCCTTCTATACTATTTCGCTCTGGTGTCACTCATGTTCTGCGAAAGAAGGAGATCAAAAAGATGAGATTATGTTATTTTAAATATGCAAAGCACCTGCTCCACTTGTCGAAATTATGCCATAACCATACATTGACGGAGAAGTTCAAAGTTCAAGATGCAAGTATTACCCTTTTGGATGTTAATTCGTCTTTATCAAAAATCATTGACAACAGAGCCCGACCAGCGCACGACCTTCTACACTGCTTCCTAGCCGATGACTGAAAATTAGTGTCTTTTTCTGTGTATTTATGTCTTTTATTTATTTTCTTTTATTTACTCCACTTTTTGAAATGGCGGTTAGAAATAAACTACTTACTTATAAGAGATAACACAAAGATGCGCTTTTTCAAGAGATAACACTTAGGACGATATTATTAATTAAAACGATATTCATACAAGAGCCGAAAAAATATCTGCTGACTTTTTTGTTTGTCAGCCTGATATCGGAAAGGTCACCAGATGCTTTTTCGGCTCTTCCTGGCAATGCTTGTTATGCACAACGTTTAATGCATTATTCAAAATTAATTTAAACAAAACTAATCAACTGATCCATTTAAAGGACCCCTCTTACTTATTCTGCCTCTTGTATTAGCCTTAGCTCCCTTGTGGGATTATAAGCTTCTGAAATCCCACACTTTCGCCATTCTGCAACGTTTAAATAACAACCCAAGCGTTAGCCGTCGAAACTGCGCATCTTTATCAGTTATGAAACTTCTGCCAGTGTCGAAGAAAAGAACCTGCGGTAAATAAATGAAGTTAACTATAAATATTTCTCAAGAATTGCTGGTAAGCGAAAACTAGTGCTGAGATTTAATTCTGGATGTGACTGCTATTTAGTAAATAGTAATTTAATGTGCGCGTAATAATACGATATTTTGTAGTTGCCAGAAACATCATTTATTTTTTTGCAGGCTCGTTTCTTCTAGCCTGACGCCTAACAGCCTGACGAGGACCCTTGCCAAGAAGAGCCGAAACATCGCTGGAGCAAATCTTGGCTGACTTCTCCACCTACCGCCATTTTTTTATATATGATTCACAGTCAGCTTGGCTGAAAGAGTACTAATTAACTGCGTCATAGCAGGATTTCACACAGCTGCGGAAATCGTTTCAAGGAGGAACATAGAACCTCGCGATAGGACGCGCTGTCGGTTCTTTCTGGTGCGTGCAACAGCCATGTTTCGAATTACAACCTGGCATCTTCGCAACACGCATCTCTCGTTTCTTACGTCTTATTTTCACTTGCTTCTGTTATCCACTGAGAGCGTGTTCCACCCTTCTAACAATAGTAACTATTAGTTGCTATTTTCGTTCCAACCTCGTAAAAAGTTACTACGCTGACCGTTCCAACCTCTCGAAATAGTAACCAATATTAACTATTTTCTTACCACGCTCGGGAGGGTACACTGTCAGAAGTTTCATAACAGATTGCGCAAAATACTTTCAAGAATAACACCTTTTCACTTAGAAATAAAGTGTTATGACCAATTAAGTTTACACTATTTCGTGCCTAGATCTCCAACAACACTTTCAATAGGTAAAAATACTAACGGGAACGAAAGAAACGTAACATATAACATCCCAAAGTGTTATCTGTTGAAACCGCGCATCCTGCTGTTGTAGTTATGTAACTTCTGACAGTGTAGTATTTTTACCTATTGAGGATGTTGTTGGAGATCTGGGCACGAAATACTATAAACTTAATTGGTCATAACACTTTTTTTCTAAGTGAAAAGGTGTTATTCTTGAAAGTGTTATGCGCAATCTGTTATGAAACTTCTGACAGTGTAGTAAGCGTGGTAACTACGCATCTCTGTAACGCGATTGGTCGGATTCGCCTGGGGTATGATATTCTGCTGGAAAATAGAAAAACCGTTCCAGCCTTGACGGCAAAAAGCCAGATTTCCTGACGTCATGCGTAGTAACTATGGTAAGTAGGATGGAACACGCTCTGAGCCAATTCACTTGGAGGAAATCCACTGGGGGGGGGGGGAGGCAAGGTCATCCACAGCACGACTTCTTCACCGGCACTTCGTCTTCGGTAACTACCACACCACGCCTCGTACTGGATCTAGCAACACCGTTCCTAGAAAGGCTGGCAGCTGCTTTCTCATCAGCTTTCTCTATCATCCGTTTGGTAATGTGGAAAAATAGTTCGTCAATGCCTTTACTTGTCTTCGCTGACGTGGAGATGTGGTGAGCGCCAACAGATTCTGCGTAGCTGAAACAGAAATATGTGAAGAAACGTCAGTTAGCTATTTGACAATCATGTGCCATCGACGACTGTTATCTTTGTGGGAGTCCACCGGTGTAACTAAACTCCGAATGTTATCACACATTATACAATTGATTCCTGATGGTTCAACCCAGAGTATGCTTTTTGCTAAAGTTCACCTTAATGCATTAACATGATATTATAAGCCATGTTAGTGGAACTTCGGCTCAGTGCTAGCCTACTATGGCTATACATCAGCGTAACCCTACAGTGCCGAATCTAGCCCTCATTATCTTTCATAAGTTTGAACGTGACTTCCGAAAAAAACATCTGAATCTAAGCCTAACACCTGAACCTAACCCTAATCTGAACCTGATGTATGCCATTTTTGTGTTACTGGGTCTAAGATATAAAGTCAGAAAACAGCTTTGTAGCTATTGCAGCTAACTCACTGCTTCATTGCCTGCCTACTTGGCAGAAGGTACTTCTACTACGATAGATGTAGTCTACCGGTGTTTTAGGGTGTTTCTTTTTTTTTTGTTTAGTGATGTTATGTATTGTATGGCCTCGTGCTGAGTAATAAAATTTACTGATTGATAAGAAAGGAGATTTTAGGGGTGGGGTGGGGGATGGATGAGATATAGGTTGTTAAATAATGGGGAGTAAATATTTAAAAAAAAGGAATCTCGAGAAGTTTTTACGCTATCTGTCAAATACCGGTAAAATTTCTCCTGATGGCAAGGTTGTATATATAGTGTACGTAAAGTGATCTAAAAAGTCTGTAATAGTGTGTTAGTATCATTTTTGGGTGCACTACGGCTTCATTATTACTATCACATTTTTTATTTATTAAATTATTACCCATCAACAGGCCTGAAAGACAGATAACGTCGGAGTATAACAAGTAAAACAAAGAAGCAAATTTCACAGTGAATTATGGCTTCAATATTCCACAAAGTCATTAGCTGCGTTTTTTTGCCGTCATCCAGTTAACATACCTACAAGATGTCCCACTATAAGTCGTTTTCTTCCTTCGGTTAACCGACCTAAGTTTTTATAAGCCGTTTTTTTGGCTCCGTTTGCCGGTCGGTTAACCGACCTGTGGACTGAGGCGGGAGCTCCATCCAACCGACCTACGCTCTTGGCACGGCGCGAAATTCAAAATTCTCATTGGAGAGATAGGCGCCGGCAACGGGAAGACGCCATTTTTTCTTATAAGCCGTTTTTTAGAGCTCAGTCGAACCGACGGGCGAGACGAAAAAACGGTCAATAGTGGCCAATAGGCCGGTTAACGGACCTATGGAGAAAAGGCAAAAACGCAACTATTCATTCATTCAGCTAGCTACCCCGTTGCGCTTACCTCTCAGCTGCTGCTAAATCAACTGCTCTTTGCTGATCGAGATCCACTTTGTTGCCAGCTATTGAAAGGCAGACATCATCACCTAGCATCCTCCGCAACTCCTTGACCCAGTTCTGAACCTACGAATTGCACTCAGATTACAAAAGTTGCGTTTTTGCAGATACCATGGTATCTGGTAGCACGGTCTAAAGTCGTTTTTGCAGTTATCGTGGTATCTGATACCATGGTCAAAAGGCGTTTTTGCAGTTATCGTATGTGTCTGGGCAATTATCGTGGTATCTGATATTCTCTGCGTCGGGATTAACTTTGTCTTGTTCACATTTTCGAACGCCATTACTAGAGCCTCGGGGTGAAAAAATGCAAAATCCCTTAGATGGGTCAAAATGCCCTTTACGACAAACCTTAAAGGAACAGAAAACTTGACTCAAACTTGACTCGGGGAGCTAGCTGACATATCAAGAATGTACCCTGGGTCGATTTTGAGAGTAAGAAAAATTCTCATTACGACCATTGTAGTTTCCGGGCAGTTTCCGAGAATTCGACTTTTGAGTTAGTAGAAAAAAAAAGCAAAAGGTTTGTGTGCCGGGAGTAGAAATAGAACGCACGACCTCTTGACTACAATCCCGATGTGTTAGTCAACACGGCCAAAGGCAAAATTTTTCAGTGAATAAGGGGCAAGGGCCTGCCAGCTAGCTTTTCGAACACTAAGGAGGGGGTTCGAGATAACAAAGAATATTTGATATAAACTTATTGTCGACAATAAGTCCCTGTATCCCCCCAGGTCGGTTTTATGGCCGAAAGTTGCGTAGTCAAGTTTTCTGTGCCTTTAAACCGTGCGGAGGCTTCCGAGGCGTGACCGGTGTTGGAACCGCAAGTGACTAAAGGTGAGGCTTCTGCACCTTCCAGATTCTTCTTCCGGATTCCAGACAGCCGTTTTTGTCGAGACCATCTGGAAGGTGAAGCCAGGCCAAAAACGTCTGGAAGTCCGGGGTGTTGGATACCCCAGATTCCGGATGTCTGGAAGGTACCATAGATGCAATCCATTCAAGAGACAGAACAAATATGCAAATGTAGGAAGGAATTGGAAAGTGACTGACAGTTGTGACTGGGATGCAAGAGATATTTGAAATGCGAAGGGGACATCTGGGAAATGCTGAAAAATGTCATCATTATCATGAAAATCTGGAAGCGTTGGCTTGACTATGCAGAAGTCCCGGACGTCTGGTAATCTGGAAGGTGAAGCCTGGTCACAGAAGAAGCCACAACTGGGTAAAGACGGTTGCCTTGATGTCCAGCAAAATCGGTCATCGTATGGCTACAGTAGGGATATGCTTATTTGAACACTTCTCCAACTGTTTCATTACCCCATTTTTTCTAGTGGCTTGCAAACAGTCAAATGGAAAGGAAAAGTAACGAACATAATATCAGCTAATGGCCAACTGTATCAGGGTTTTCCTGGCGCAAACTTGAGTTGAAATAGGGTTGTTAAATTTTTTTTATGAATTTTTAAATGTGCTTTTTTTTTTTTTAAAGAATCTGTAGGTATGAAAGCCATCTATTTGGTTAAGTTACTTTCTGCTTAGCAAAAACAAAAGGAATGCCAGGTGGCACTTATCAGCAAACTTCCAACAAAACGTCTCAAGAAATTAACAGACTAAATGCTTTCGGCAAGTATTTTGCAGCAAAAGTTGTCTTGTATGAATTATTTATTTTTTTCGGCGATCATTCAGTGTTAGGCCAAAGCGACGTTTGAATAAGAATACCTCTACTGTAGTAAAGTAAAGTAATTACAATTACAATTCATTTATTCCCAGAATTCTGATAAAACAAAAATGCACGGGATTGTCAAATTACAAATTTGGTTAATTCACATTAAAATTGTGGATAAAAAAAGGCACAAATGAGTTAAAATAGCGTTCAGTGCTATGAGCGGGCGGGTTCATTAGCTGAGCTTTCTTAGCTGCCCTTGAAATACTCCTTGTTGGGCGAGCATCCATTCTTTTCCGAGGCAAGGCACTTTAGTCCGAATTTCATTGTGAGATCGTGCCGACGCGAAGCAAGGGTTTTCATCCCAATGTAATGGAGGCGAGGCAAACTGGTGGCTTACCCTTGAGAAGGACTCTTTGTCTGTGATGTCATAAACGAGAATGGCTCCTTGAGAGTCTCTGTAGTAAATAGGGCCTAGAGCATGGTACCTCTCCTGCCCTGCTGTGTCCCAGATTGCAAGATTTACTGGCTTGCCAGCCAAGTTTATTCTCTTTGTCAAGAAAGATGCCTAAAACAGAAATTGCCAGTAGCACAGGAGACAGATTTTAGTACTCGATGGAAAAATAATAACTTAATCTGACACTCTACTCTCCCAAGAAGTAATCCAATTTCTAACCAACCTACCACTGATAAATCCTGTGGAGAAGATCAGTTAAATGCATCCTTGATCTGAACTGGTGGAAGACATGCTGTGCTATTTAACATGTTGCCCAACTACTAAGCTAAGCTGCATTTCAACCAATGGGCAGGCAACAGTGTAAGGAAAAAGTGGCTTGGGCTTTTGATGCACTGTTTAGACAAGCATAAAGTGTGGAATCTTCCAAAGGCTAATGTCCAAGACATGCAGCTGACGTCCAAGACATGCAGACAACATTACATGGGCTGGGCAGAATAGACAGAAACAAGTCCCTTTCGGAAACTAAAGTAATTTTGTTAGGATTCAAGATATGGAGTATAAATACCACAATTAAATATTTGTAAAAACCAACAGACAGCAGGTCCAGCAAAGCAAGTAGCACTGGAGGCTGGAGCTGTACACTCAAGTTTCTACATTACCTCAGTAGCCTACAATGTTTCTTATAACACACACGTGGCCTTCCCAAGTGGGCTTCCAGGTATGTAAGGTAAGGTAAGGTACAATTTTAATTGCAAATATAAATAAACCTGGTGTTTTTCAAAAGCATCAGACATGTCAGTGGCATAAAAAACGACGCTTCCCTAATTTCTAATGTAGTCTGAACAAGGGAACTTTGAGGTACACATGCATATCTGGGATTTGTGAAGGTCAATGTACTGCATTGCTATAAATTTTCATTCTATGGTACAGCCACTGCAACTTCTGTAGCTGATTCTTAGCAATGCTTACGCTGAGGTAAAAGTAACAAAGGACACTGAATACCTGGATAGTGCTCTCATGAGCTTCACTGAATTTATCATGGACATATCTGAGAACTAGCGAAGTTTTTCCAACAGCTCCTTCTCCAAGTAGGACAACTTTAAAGTTGTACTTCTGAGTTGTCATCACAGAATCTCGGGCACATAAACGTCAGCCAAAACGGGGAAGTAGAAACTTTTAGTCTGAAATATATACAGACAATCACAATCTAAACAAGACAAAACAACACCATTTAAACAACCTAAGATCACAGTGGACAGTAAGATCATAGGCTATCGGTGACAACAGGGAGGAATTGACCAGACTATGCCAGAACAGTCATGCACAAACCCTCAATTTTGGGGCATGGGTATGGTACCCCTGTGAAATTTGGTCAAACTAATACTGGTTACATACCTAAATAGGGCCTTCTTCCTGTCCTAGATCAAAAGATACCTGAGTTTACTTTCTATCCAACCTCATTTTCCAATTTTCAAAATATTAGAGCACTTCCAAGATACATAGAGTTTTTTGGAGGCCGCTTCTCTTCTAGTGGGTTTACACTATCCTTTTTCAGAAAATTGCTGCTAGGTAGCATGGATGAGGTAAGCTTTTCAATCTGTTCACTGGAGCAAATATTTCCTTTTAGATTGTTTGCCTTTATTGTATTTATTTCACGTGATTTTTTTTTTTTGACTATCTTAACAATTGTTATAGAAACTCACTACACTCAAAAGAAATACAATAAAAGGCAAACAATCTAAATAAATTTGGAAGGGAAGAAAATTTAATCCCTAAAGGCAGAAAATTTAAAAGCTTACCCCATCCATTCTACCTAGCGATGACTACCTGAGAAGGATAGAGTAACCTAGCGGTGACAACCTGGAAAAGGATTGAGTAACCTAGTGGCAAGTGGCAACTACCTGGAAAAGGATAGAGTAACCCACTAAGAAAGAAGTGACCTCCACAAAACTCTATGTATCTTGGAAGTGCTCTTACATTTTGAAAATTGGAAAATAAGGTTGGATAGAAAGTAAACTCAGGTATCTTTTGATCTAGGACAGGAAGAAAACCCTACTTAGGTATGTAGCCAGTCTTAGTTTAACCAAATTTAACAGGGGTACCATGCCCATGCTCCAGGGCATGGTCCCCCAACGTATGGGCACCATGCCCAAAAATTACCAGCCAGAAATTTTCACCCTCCGCCCAAAACGCCCACTACCCACACTGTCAGAAGTTTCATACCAGATTGCCCATAACACTTTCGAGAATAACACCTTTTCACTTAGAAAAAAAGTGTTATGACCAATTAAGTTTATACTATTTCGCGCCCAGATCTCCAACAACACCTTCAATAGGTAAAAATACTACACTGTCAGAAGTTACATAACAACAACAGCAGGATGGGCGGTTTCAGCAGATAACACTTTGGGATATTCTATGTTATGTTTCTTTCGTTCCCCTTAGTATTTTTACCAACTGAAGGTGTTGTTGGAGATCTAGGCACAAAATAGTGTAAACTTAATTGGTCATAACACTTTATTTCTAAGTCAAAAGGTGTTAGTCTTGAAAGTGTTATGCGCAAGCTGTTATGAAACTTCTGACAGTGCACTCACAATACTAAATAATAAAATTTAAACAATACTAAATGTCTGTAAGTATATTATTTTACTTTCAGCATTCTTACTAGCCTACTGATAATAATGATGCAATGACAAACGAAAATTCTTTTGTTTAAATTCCAACAGATGAGGGTTTGTGTATAACTTTGCCCGAGGTATTTTTTTAGGCACTGTCTAGGGAACCGGGAGCCGTACTTTCTGTCCTACGGGCTATGGAACCGTTAGTGCTCACGGAAACCAAACCATATGAGCTACGATTCCGGGATCTGACATCATTGACTAACGGAAACTTGTATGTGCTGGCTCCCGTTCCGGTAGTCAGTGGAAATAGCTCACGGAAACTTCGTCGCACCAGCTTCTGGTCCGGTAGTCTCACAGAATTGTGTACTGAGAAGCTAGGGAGCCGGTAGTTGATACCGGAAACTGCACAATTGGGGCTTGTGTTCCGGTAGTGTCTACGTGGAATATAGAACTCACAGAATAGTTTGGATGAGAGCTAGGATGCCGGGATTTTCACTGACTTAGAGAAAATGACATGGTAAGAAATTCACTACCGGAACCCATATATTGAGAGCTAAGGTACCGGTAGCAAGAACTGTTTGATTGAAAATGACCAGCTCACGGACACAGATGGCTATGGGCTAGGGTTCCGGTAGTGCCAAATAATTAAAAAAATTTACTCACGGACCCATGTCAGTGCAGACTAGGAAACCGGAAGTGAATATTTTTAACTCACGGAACCCAACTCCTGCAGGCTAGGATTCCGGTAGTGCCAAAAATTAAAATTACAAACTCATAAAAGCTGGATTCCGTGAGCTGCACCAGCCCCAAAGTCCATATTGACATGTGTCTGTGAGTTTGTAATTTTAATTTTTGGCACTACCCGGACCCTGGCCCGCAGGGGTTGGGTTCCGTGAGTTAAAAATATTCACTTCCAGTTTCCTAGTCTGCACTGACATGAGTTCGTGAGTTGATTTTTTTTTGTACTACCGGAACCCTAGCCCATAGCCATCTGTGTCTGTGAGCTGGTCATTTTCAATAGAAAATAGTTATTGCTACCGGTACCTTAGCTCTCAACATATGGGTTCCGGTAGTGAATTTTTTACCATGTTATTTTCTCTAAGTCAGTGAAAATCCCGGGATCCTAGCTCTCATCCAAAATATTCTGTGAATTCTATATTCCACGTAGACCTACCGGAACACAAGCTCCAATTATACAGTTTCAGGTATCAACTACCGGGTCCCTAGCTTCTGAGTACACAATTCCGTGAGACTACCGGACCAGAAGCTGGTGCCATGAAGTTTCGGGGAGCTATTTCCACTTACTACCGGAACGGGAGCCAGCACATAAGAGTATCCCTTAGTCAATGACATCAGATCCCGGAATCGCAGCTCACATGGTTTGGTTTCCGTAAGAACTACTGGTTCCGCAGCCCATGGAACATAAAGTACGGCTCCCGGTTCCCTAGACAGAGCCATTTTTTTATAACCTAACTTTACTTTGGACAGTCTAATCATTTTCTGCTTACAGCAATAACAGCTAACTGTTGGTGACTGTTGGTGCTTCAAGCAGGCTTCAAGTCAGCTTCAAGCAAGCTTCAAGTCAAAGTCACATTTCGCATAGGGCATCCAGAAATCAGGGGTTTGTGGTTGACTGAGGCACCCCCCTGTATTCAACCTGTATGCAGCCTGTATGTCAGAGTAAATATTTTGTCGCAAGTATTCAAACGAAAGTCATTCTCATTGCCAGATATTTTGGAAACAGTGTGAAGTGTGACATTTACTAATTTCAGTGAATCTGATATGTTAGCCCTCTTCAACAGAAACATTGGCCTTTTCCCTGAAATTTATTGCTTTTCATATGGAGGAAAATGGCACTGTTCAAACCAAAAAAAGGGAATGTGAACTCCTGAAGTCAAAACTGAACTAAAAATTCACAAACTGTTCAAAGAAAGAAACATACACATCTCAAACAAAAGACAGATCCGTTCACCGAAATTAAGGTAATGCTAATATGGGAGCAAAAACAACTCACTTGGATAATACGCTTTATTTAATGTTTTAAGCCAAAAATTAAATGTATATTTTTGGTTAGCAGGGACAAGTAAACAAACACCAACAACATGGGATTCTGAAAGCTGTGAATCTTGTTGAAATCTTTTGCCTCTACTGTACATTCTACGGTCATCAGGTCAAATTTAAATACTTCAGCACATGCACTTCTGTGAATATTCTGTCACCAAGGTTTTTGTTTGCTGTTTTTATTAGCTGCGTTTTTTGCCGTCATCCAGTTAACCGACCTACAAGATTTCCCACTATAAGCCGTTTTCTTTCCTTTGGTTAAATGACCTAAGTTTGTATAAGCTGTTTTTTTGGCTCTGTTTGCAGGTCGGTTAACCGACCTGTGGACCAACCCACTTACTCTCTTGGCACGGCGCGGAAATTCAAAATTCTTATTGGAGAGATAGGTGCCGGCAATGGGGAGACACCATGTTTTCGTATAAGCCCTTTTTAGAGCTCAGTCGAACGGACTGGGCGAGACGAAAAAACGGTCAATACCGGCAAATAGGCAGGTTAACCGACCTATAGAGAAAAGGCAAAAATGCAGCTGTTATAATGTTCTTTCTGTTTGCATCTACGCATTGTATGTTTCTTTGAACTCTTCTCTAAATTGTTCACTTGGTTTTTCTTTCATTCTTTTGAAACATTTACAGGAGGGCAGCAGGAGGGGTACCTGACCTTGTTTGTACACTACGTCTACAGTACCTAGAATATTGCCGCAAAAATATTAAAATGAAATGAACATGCTGTCCGTAGAGTCAGGGGGCAAAATATGACCCTTTTCAACAGTCATGTGTCCAAAAATATTCAAATTCTGTGCTTTTTCTTTGTTTTGAAGCTGCTTTGGAAAAGGATTTTCTGGCTATTGACTTTGGTATGGTAACTCTACTAGGGTGACCACATGGGGGGCTCCCACCTAGCTCAGTCTACCACAAACCCCTGATTTTGGGAAAGCCTATGCCAAACGCTGGGTATATCTAGCATTTGGCATAGCCTATGCCTAATGCTGGATACCCTATGCCAAATGTTGGATACCTGTTGGTAACCTACCCTGACCCAGGGCCGTAACTAAGGGGGGGACTCCCCCTCCCCAGTATGGCCTGGAAAGGAAATTCCTCAGCACAATTTTGCCGAAAATAAGCTTTTCTCGGCGCGAAGCGGCTGCAAATTCTTTATGCACCAGCAGCTAAAGTATACAGAAATTTTTTGTCGGCACATTTTGTAGAAGGGTCAGGTTTTGTCGGTATGTTTCTGTACCTAATTAGCTATTGTCTGCAGGGGCGTCTGGAGCCTTTCTACATTGGGGGTAGCTTTGTAGGGTTGTAGCTTCATGAAGCTACAGCCTAAAAAGTTGCATATAGAAACAAGTCGAAAGAGAAAAGACCTTTCCAGTTTTGCCAACAGGACTTGAAATAATCGCAAAAAAATGGCGTTGCTGCATACCAACAACGTCGCGGCTGTACCCAGGATTAATTAAGGTGCCGCAGGCAAAATTTTTGGAATCCGCCTTTTTTTTCTGGCAACATTTAACTAATTCCCATGCAAATTCTAGCTTTTAACATAGTTCAAGCCTCCCGAAATTCCAAGTCTCAAACGCTAAATAGATGACGCAACCTTTGTCTAACTAGTGAAGACTGCGAAACGCGCCGCAGGGAAAATTTTGTGGAAACACTGATGATAAAAGTGCCTTTTCGCGATCAGATTCATTTTGCGATCAGATTCATGTGGTTCTGATTCGTGACCGAATTCGATAATTCATCCCTATTAAACCCAGAGCTGTCTGGAGAAACGAAAGGGGCGATCCAGGGTAAAGTAGACACAAAGTACTTTAGTTCGGGATTTACAGCAAACAAAAGTAGGCTAGTTTTCACGTCAAGAGACGTGCTTATTCCAGAAGTACTGCAATCCTAAGAAGTAAAAAAATGAACGGCAACCAGCTGAAGCTACCGTAAATGGTAAAGAACGACAGCTAAATAAATGCCACTTAAATTACCGAACACAGTAACTGGGTTGAAGTAGATAATGAATTCGTAGTATACCGAAAAACTAACAAAAGAAATAAGGAACAGATCGAGAGCGGTATTACAACCGAATTTCGTAATGGAATCAAATTTGTTAGAACCACCTAAAACGACCGAATTCGGCAAGTCAAGTAATAGAAACGGACTAAAGAAAAATCCGGTGAATTACCGTATTCGGTAACGAATCAGAACCAAATGAATCTCACTTAATTTAATTATGAAATGGACTGACCGAATGCGACCGAATTACCGAATTCGGTAAAGAATGAGACCAAATAAACAAGTTAAATCACCGAATTTACGCAGGGATGGACCGAATGCGGCGAAATCGATGCGGACTGAAACATAGTTGGATGCATTATCGTATTTGGTCACGAATCAGAACCAAATGAATCTGATTAATGACCGAATTGTGAAATCAACTGACCGAATGCGACCGAATTACCGAATTCGGTAAAGAGTGAGACCAAATAAACAGGTTAAATCACCGAATTTACGCAAGGACGAACCGGATGCGGCGAAATCGATCCGGACTGAGCAATAGTTGGATGAATTATCGAATTCGGTCACGAATCAGAACCACATGAATCTGATTAATGACCGAATTATGAAATGGACTGACCGAATGCGATAGAACAGATACGGCAGAGTCCGGTGAATTACCGAATTCGCTAACGAATGAGACCAAATAAACAGGTTAATCACCGAATCTACGAAGGGAGAGACCGAATGCGGTGAAGTCGATGCGGAGTGAACAAAAGTTGGATGAATTAGCAAATTCGATAAAGAAAGGGGAAGCAATAAACACGTTAAACCACCCAGTTCCGAAATGCGGGGACAAACGATTTTATGAAAAGGGCATCACGGCTTCGTGCCCGTTTTGACCGAGTTTTTCGCCTTCGGCGAAAATTTGACCGAATGCCCAAAACGTAGGGGGGGGGGGCGCTGCGCCCCCCCCCCCTCGGGACGTCCCTGCCGGGAACGATAGACACTACCAAAACAAATGGGAACTAAATAAGTAAATACGTTAAATAACCGAATTTGCAAATGGACAGGCCGAATGCGGTGAAATAGATGCGGACCAAACAAAAGTCGGGTGAATTACCAAGGTTGTTGAAGAATGGGAACCAATAAACACGTTAAATCATCCAATTTGGAAATGTGCGGACAAAATACTTTATAAAACGGGCATCAGGGCTTCGCCGCGATGCCCGCGAAATGCTCGCCTTTGACTGTCAAATCATATTCAATCATGTTTGACGATATTTGACAGCAAAACGGATACGTCAGCTGAATTTTATTAGAGCTTTATTTCGGCCCTTCTTGGTAAGGGTCCTCTTCAGGCTCAAGCCGCTCAACCTGGAAAAATGAAATTGTGAAGAAAATCATTGACGGATCCGGTTTGCACTGTCAATATAATATTGATCGAATACTGGATGTGGACTGCTTAGATGAATTTGCCGTCAGGCGGAATCACTGTTCGTACGAGGGGCTTCTACCTGAATATTGTACCGGTTTGCGAACTATTTTCACAAGCCACTCAGTAGCTCAGTGGTAGAGCACTGGTTTTAGACAGCTAACTTTTGACCTTAACTTTTGTCTTACAGTTCACTTGAATGCAGTTGCTTCTTACCTTGAACAAAATGTCAAGTTTCTCTTCTGGTTATCAAGTACCAAAATAAAAATAAATAAAATAGTTTCAAAACTCTGGCCTACTCGGTATCTGCGCTTTGCTGGATTTGTTTTAAATTTTTATTTTGTAGAGGTAATTATATTAATAAATGATCCTGAAAAGTAATGATAGTTCCAAGTTTCACCGAATGCCTTAATAGTAGGTGGTTCTGCGCAAAAATCTGAACCAGTTTTGGTTGTTGTTGGTTCATTTGTTTTTAGGTGAAGCAGTTTAGCATCTTTCTTTTTACCTTGATTGTTTCCAGATCATGGAGACAGGGGCGTCCCGAGGGGGGGGGGGGGGGGGGGGCGCGGCGCCCCCCCCCCCCTACGTTTTGGGCATTCGATTTTCGCCGAAGGCGAAAATTCGGTCAAAACGGCGCGGCTAAGCCGTGATGCCCTTTTCATAAAATCGTTTGTTCCCGCATTTTGAAATTGGGTGATTTAACATGTTTATTGGTTCCCCTTTCTTTATCGAATTTGCTAATTCATCCGACTTTAGTTCACTCTGCATCGATTTCACCGTATTCAGTCTGTCCCTTCGTAGATTCGGTGATTTAACCTGCTTATTTGGTCTCATTCGTTAGCGAATTCGGTAATTCACCAGACTTTTCTCAAGTCTGTATCTGCTCTATCGCATTCGGTCATTCTATTTCATAATTCTGTCATTAATCAGATTCATTTGGTTCTGATTCGTGACCGAATTCGATAATTCATCCGACTTTTGTTCAGTCCGCATTCGGTCCGTCCATGCGTAAATATGGTGACTTAAGCTGTTTATTTGGTCTCATTCTTTACCGAGTTCGGTAATTCGGTCGCATTCGGTCAGTCCATTTCATAATTAAATTTGGTGAGATTCATTTGGTTCTGATTCGTTACCGAATATGATAATTCACCGGATTTTCCTTTAGTCCGTTTCTATTACTAGACTTGCCGAATTCGGTTGTTTTAGGTGGTTCTAAAAAGAGTTTTATTCCATTACGAATTCGGTTGTAATACCGCTCTCGATCTGGTCCTTATATTTTTGGTTAGTTTTTCGGTATACTACGAATTCATTATTTGCTTCAACCCAGTTACTGAGTTCGGTAATTTCAAGTGGCATTTATTTAGCTCTCGTTCTTTACCATTTACGGTAGCTTCAGCTGGTTGCTGTTCATTTTTTTACTTCTTAGGATTACAGTACTTCAGGAATAAGCACGTCTCTTGAAGTGAAAACTAGCCTACTTTTATTTGCTGTTAGTTCCGAACAAATGTACTTTATATCCACTTTACCCTGGATTGCTCCTTTCGTTGCCATACAACTTTGGGTTGAATGCATAATCTTGGGATCGCAGAAACCTTTTATCATCAGTGTTTCGACAAAATTTCGCCTGCGGCGCATTTCGCAGTCTTCACTAGTTAGACAAAGGTTGCCTCATTTAATTGGCGTTTGAGGCTTGGAATTTTGTGGGGCTTGAACTATATTAAAAGCTAGAATTTGTATGGGAGTTGTTAAATGTTGCCAGAAGAAAAAGTCGGACTGAAAAAATTTCGCCTGCGGCGCCTTAATTAATCATGGGCACAGCCGTTACCGACGTTGTCGCTATGCAGCAACACCATTTGGTTGCGATTATTCCAAGTCCTGTTGGTAAAACTAGAAAGGTCTTCCAAAGGCAAAACGCTAGTGACGGCGTATCCGTGAAAAAAAAACAGAAGCGGAAAAGCGTGAAAACGCGCCAATTTTTCTCTTTAGACTTGTTTCTATATACTCTGCAACGTTTTACGTTGTAGCTTCATGAAGGCAACTCGCTGTGTTTTTACAATGTTTGTTAATAAATTCAGTAAAAATCAGGTACCGATTCGGTCAGTTTTACCAGGTGCGCCCCCCCCCCCCCCCCCAATGAAGAAAGGCTCGTGACGCCCCTGCCTCGAGATCCTGTCGGATAAGCTTGTAGATGATTAACTATTTTATTACAGAACTTTGAAGCAAACCATGGCTCTTGTTGTCTCAGCCAACCCACAGAGGAAAGTATTTGGAGCCAAAGCAACAGGACCTGCTAGGCCTTTGAACCAGATACCTGATCACATCTTGAACAACGCTGAGCTCAGTTCAGCAATCCAGGCACTGCCTGACAACTATAATTTCGAAATCCACAAGACAATATGGAAAATCGAGCAAATTAGTGCAAAGCGTGTGGCTTTACAGCTTCCTGAAGGCTTACAGATGTTTGCACTAACAATTGGGGATATTATAGAGCAGTTTACTGCAGCTGATGTGATAGTGATGGGGGATGTTACCTATGGGGCTTGCTGTGTGGATGACTTCACAGCACGAGCCTTGGGTGCAGACCTAATGGTTCACTATGGACACAGCTGCCTTATTCCGATTGACAAAACATATGGAATTACTGTGTTGTACGTGTTTGTAGATATCAAATTTGACATGCTTCACTGCTTGGAAACACTTAAGCTGAATTTCAGCACTGAGAAGAAGCTTGGAATGGTTAGCACAATCCAATTTGTGAACAGCCTGCATGCTCTTGCTAAGGAGCTGAAAGATCTAGGATACAATGTGAACATACCGAAGAGTCAGCCCTTATCACCGGGAGAAATTCTAGGCTGCACTTCCCCTGCACAGATCGACTGTGATGTGCTCATATACCTTGGAGATGGCCGGTTCCATCTTGAAAGCGCTATGATCGCTAACCCTAACACAGAAGCATACAGATATGACCCCTACTCTAAGCAGTTCACGCGAGAAGGATATGATCAAATTCAGATGAAGAAGAATCGCAACAGTGCCATCATGAAAGCAGCAAAAGCCAACAGGGTCGGCCTGATCATAGGATCACTAGGAAGACAAGGAAGCCCTAAAGTCGCTGACTATCTCTTAACCGAACTGAAGCAGCGGGAATTTATAGTGATCTTGCTTTCTGAAATCTTCCCTACGAAGCTGGCTCAGATGGACTCGGTAGATGCGTGGATCCAGATTGCTTGTCCCAGGCTTTCTATTGACTGGGGTTTAGCCTTTGGTGCCCCTCTGTTGAGCCCATATGAGGCTTCAGTTGCCTTTGGGAAGGTCAAGTGGTGCTGTGATGAGGCATACCCCATGGACTTCTATGCAAACAGTAGTCTAGGACCCTGGACACCCAACTATAAGCCACCAAAAGAGCCTAAGCTAACATCCAAAGCCCATTAAGGTTTCTTAATGTTTCCCTTGTTGGCTTTACATCAGTAAAGTATGTCGGACATCTAAGTCTTTCTGATTTTATTTATGAAAGAATTTTCGGTACAAAAATGCTAAAGCACTTCCTATCCATAGTATATACACAAACCGTATTTTTCAACTGAACATTACAATCCAAAGTAACAAGGAGTGAAATTTCAAGCTTAAAGTTCTAGTCATCCCAGCTCATGGAAAATTTCGAGCATTCCCAAAACACCCGACTGTTTGGCCAATGCACAGATAGCGAGTTTCGCTGAGAAGCACTTAATGTGCTTTACTTTGTTCAATTGTAGCAGAAGACAGCGAATAACAAATTGCAGGAGGCCATCTGGACAGGTTGGACTGGGAACCGATTAATACTGATTACATTCAAGTCCTTGGATCAATTCAAATAGGAGCCCAAACATGTATTAAAATATGTATAACATAATTATTTAATTCCCCCTTTCACAGTTTTAGGAAAGTATGGAAATGCATATTACGCTACTGAGGGCTAGTTCCCTCGATTTTTCGGCGGATAACTTACCCTGCGACATAAGGGCTCTACTTGGGGCAGATATAAAACTGATTTGGTCTTACGAAAACACAACAAACCGGACCTCAGTAAACAAAGCGTGTTATTCCCCTTGCCAGTGGTCCTGCACGCACCAGTATTCACACTCCGAACGTGAGCCCCTGCCTCAAACTCACTACGTAGTTTTACAAGATAAGATATGTAGCAGGGACTGAAAACTGATCCAGTGAGATTACCACGCAAAAGAGTTACCGGGGGGGGGGGGAGGGGGACTGCCCCCTCCCGCTCTTTGCTTAAACTTGAGGCTAAAGCTTTAACTACGAGAACCCAGTCAATGTTCCCGCAGCTTCACTTACAGGCACGCGACTCCGACTCCCAACACCAACTTCTCTGAACAACCGAAAATTGCCCTTACCTGACCTCCGGTAAAGCGCGTATCATCAGCAAATCTATCCCTTCAGTACGAAATCCGTCAAAAAAGATATTCCCAAAGAAGTTATTTTTCTTTATCTATTGGTTAGCGAATAATAAACGTACTCCGTAGCGTTACCTTGGCAAATCTCTGCATCTTTCAAACTGTTATCTTTCAAGCAAAAATATGCTAACGATTTCCGAGCGCTTCGTGAAAGGGTAAAAGCTGATCGGTAACAAAATGAAAATGAAATCCCCAAGCCTAATCCTTATCTGTATTTAACACCTTTTACCGATCCGCAATGTGCGGTCCGACATAACAAAAAATGACAAACTATCTTGTCTCGGATGCACATAACATTCAACTTCTCGAAGTTCGTGAAGTGAAGCGCCGACTAAATGGGTTAAAGCGCCCACAGCTTTTGTCACTTGTTAGCAGCACAGATAGTTTATTTTCTAAGGTCGAGCACAAACACATTGCCATCAGAGGCGCTAGCGCCGACTTTGTAGCCTTTCGAGTTCCAACAAACTTCGAAAATTCCACCGCTTCCTTTGTAGGAGTGTAGAAGTTGTCCCGTCTGAGTGGACCAAATGTGGACGCACTTGTCAAAGCTTCCGGAAGCTAGAAGCTTGCCATCTGGAGAGAACGCAACGCTGTAAACCTAGAAATATGAAAGCTCATTAGGTTCAGGTTCAGGTTCAGGTTCTTTTATTTCGAAAACACTTCGTGACAATATATTTTGATCACTGGGGGCCGGCAGGGATACGAGCTCGTTAGCTCGGCCCCGTTTTAAACACTCACTATATGAACATAGTATAAATGAGTCGTTCCTCTGTAAATGCACACACAAAAGAAAGAAAGACTCGTTCCATTCCGTATACTAACGGAATTAAAGGACATATATTAAAGGACACCGTATATTAAAGGACACTACATAGTGTTTCTGCTCAGATGTTCTGACCACTAAGCTATGCTTACAGAAAATTACACACGGCTTCGGCTGTCTTCAGCCTCTTTCCATGTCCCTTGGCCTTGATTACGGTGTCGATACCAAGACGATCCTCAGCTCTTGGCAGAGCTAAACTCTAAGAACAACTCACGATACCCGGAGATGCCGCCGACTCGACTACTTCCTATAATGTCCCTACACCAACTGCAGCGCTCAACATTGACGAACATTAGTTGTGTTTTTGCAGATACCATGGTATCTGTTACCACGGTAACTGGATCTGCAATTAGTCGTTTTTGCAGTTACCGTGGTAACCGTCTGCAAAATCGACAATTGCCGAAATTGCGCTTTACGAAGTCATCCTAAGAACAATTGATATTCAGTTCAGGTTCAGGTTCAGGTTCGTTTATTATTTTCATTAATTGTAAACAGCTAAATTAACAAATACTCCCGGCAGAGGGCAAAGCACGAGTGGCCCATCACTAAGTGCCAAACTTCTTTCCCACCAATTTGACAAAAATTGGTGAAAGTGAGATGACTTTTTCAGTTACCACGATCAGTTACCAGGGTCGGTCCGTGGTATCAGATACCATAATAACTGCAAAAACACTTTAGACGGTGGTATCGGATACCATGGTATCTACAAAAACGCAACTATTGCTAACAAAAAGGGTATCCGATTGGTCTGTACAATCCGTACCTCCGAGTAAACCAGTGACACATGACGTGAGGGGGAGGGCTTAGTTGTGAACAGCTCTCTCAATGGGAAGATTAGGAGCGTGTTCCACCATTCTAACAATAATGACTATTGGTTACTATTTTCGTTTCAACCTCATGAAAAGTTACTACGACCACTGTGACATGATTGGCCGGATCAGCCCACGGCACGATATTTTTTCGAAAGTAGGAAAATTCGAGCCTTGACGCCAAGAAGCCAGGATCCGGGACGTCGTGAGTAGTAACTACGGTAAGTAGGGTGAAACACGCTCTAGATTTTGAAAGAAAAAGCATGCAATTAACTGTAAAAGGATATTCGAAACATGCGGACTGGTGATTCCGCCTATCATCCAGAAGTCCAGAAGTACCAGGTTTCAGTTCTCCTTTAAGCTGACAGTCTTGTCAAAAACATGAAGAAATCACACGAGAACAGTTAGGCTAGCAACCCTCTTCCCGAATTTCTATTAGTACGAAAGAAGCAAGAAGTGAAGCCTCGGACACTTCATTTCCACTACGCTGGAAGTTTTCCCGGCAGCCTTAAGTCAGATTTTTAAGGCCGTACGGACTGACAACAAATTATCCGACAGGATTATAAAAAGCGTTGAGCTTTTAGCTTGTAGCCGTAATAATACATAAAAAAAACTCACCGGTTCAGTATGTTTTGTCAGCGTGTGTATGCATGTTCCCCTCTCCACATCCCAGAGACGAACAGTCGAATCAAACGAAGCAGACGCCAGCAGCAAATTCATATTCGGATTATTCGTCCCCGGTCCGGTTGGCGACCATTTGATCGTATAAATTTCCTTGTTGTGAGCTTGTAGGTCATGGACACAATTGTCTTGTTTCATCGACCAGATTTTGAGAGTCATGTCATCTGAGCATGAGGCAAGAAGCTGGCCTTGTGGGTCCCACTTGATGGCGTTCACTTCGTTTGTATGCCCCTGGAAAGTATAACTGGTTGATCAACTCGGTCAACGACGGGCTCCTTCGAAGATTCCCTTCGATGCTGCAGATATTATTTGAGAAATTAAATGAAAACCTAACCTTTTAAGCGAAGTTTCAGGACTGCTTGTGTAATCGCGATCTCAGGTGTAGCAACATGAGACAGCCGTTATAAAAAACAAAAAAATAAGTACAAGGAATGCAGAAGTAAAAGCGTTCCCAGGAACCGCGCCAGATCGGTCCCTTCCTACCAATTGGGCTTATAACAACGAGGTTTCTTCACAAGTTACATAGCCGGTCTTGCTTTCCCTCAGAACAGTCAATCTGCTTTACACTGCTTCTAGACGAAGATGATTGAGAAAGGTCACTTTTACTAGAGGCGTATTCTCGCCGTTCCCCGAGCGCTTCACTTAAGGAGCCCCGCGTTTTTGTTTGTCCCGGGGACTCACTCCCCGTATTCTCGCGATTATTCACGGACGGGGAATGCTCGGATTATCATTCACCATCATCAAAAAGGACTCTCTTTCAGATTCGGAGGGGAACCAATTTTTGATGGTGTTGGTGCACTGTAAAATTAATTAAAAACAACCAGAATAAACAAAACCAACAATGAAGTGGTCCATGGTATCAGATGCCATAATAACTGCAAAACACTTTAGACGGTGGTAGCCTATCGGATACCATGGTATCTACAAAAACGCATTTCGCATTTCGTCATCTGCATATTTTATTTTCGAACAAAATCAATTTGGAAGCATTCCCCGTGTTCTCGCTATTTCTGAACGCGGAGTCCGCGTAGAGTGACGCCCTCTATTCTCGCCGTTCCCTTCGATTCCCCGAGGAGTCCTCGGGGAGCGAAGAGAAAACGCCTTAGATGGATCGAAGATCGAGAAAGAGCTTTGTACCAGCATCCGTCGAAGTGACAAATGTATCCCCAAAGACTCCCTAACCTATCCCCAACTATTTAATGCTTTCTCTGATTGGATATTTGATTGGTTTGACTACTGCCTCTTATGTATAATAACCTTACTATGATGTAATGTAATTATGATGTAATGTACCTGACAAAACCGGCAAGTTCGGCAATCCAATGCTGTGAAAATTCGTTTTAGAATAAAGTATCAGTCCCAAAACGTGGTTCGACAAAAAACAACAAGAAAGACGTCAATACTAGGTCACGCGAATTTCCTAAAGTGGGCTCGTAGAAAAGCAGCATGTTTATCAAAGAATTATATTATGAGTACAGACCTGCAAGATGTATTGTGAATTGTCTGTACAGCACAGACATGTGCCAATGATAAATAAATTACGTCCACAGCTAAATGGAAAAGCAAACACGATCAAGGAGAAATAATGGAAGAAAATGAACACTAAGATTGGACTGAGCCAATATATTCCTTTCGACGTTTTAGTCAAACCCACAAATCTTATAACATTGACAAGGCCAGAGGGCCACAGTTTAGCTTATATTTGTGACGAGGCCCATATCCTGAAACACGACCGAAGGTTTCGATGGGATCCCAAAAATTTAACGTTTGATCCATACAATCATGATCAAGGCCGTATCCAGGGGGGGGGGGGGGGGGGTTAGGGGGTTGACCCCCCCCCCCCCCCGAAACATGCAAAAATAATCATTTTTATAGGATTTTCCCTCTGATCTATGTCTTTTTTGTACTTTTTTGTCCGACCCGCAGTCAACCCCCCCCCCCCCCCCCGAAATAAATTCCTGGATCCGGGCCTGATCATGATCCAGACAATCGTGATCCAGACGTCATTCTGGTCACTACTGACTATGAAAGATAAAAAAAAGCATTCGTTCCACATTTTATAGGTATTGCAAACATCTTCTAGGACTACCTCCGTGGGCGCGTAATTCTAGAATGTCGGCAAAGTATAATGTCACCGATCCATATTGCAGTATCTGAGCGAATTTCAGGTTTTATTCGTTCGCTTGATGCTAGGCACACTTTGTCTAGGGCTATGTTGGCCCATGTGTAAATAAGAGTATCAAAATCTAGGTGTTACATGTTGTGTGTTTTTATATTTTTTCTTTCTTTTCTATCATACTCCGTTTGTGACTTTTGTCTTAAAAATGGGAAATACATTTCATTCATTCACAATTGGGTCTTGTAGATATCCGGTCACCAGACTCCTTACGTATTTTTACTACTAAAATTTAGAAACAGATTTAGGCCAATGGTAATCAACTGAGATTACTGAGAAGACGAAGATCAGATATGGATTCAGCATGTGTCTTCAGCATGTGTCCACTATAGCCTACGTCATATCTACTTTGACAATACTAATCAAAGCTTCCTTACTTCTGCCAAATTTCCCGTTTCGGCTGGATTCCGGGCGAACTACTTATCTGGCCAAAAAGTATTCCGGGGCGATTCCGGGCGAACTACTTATCTGGCCAAAAAGTAAAGCTCAAAAACGAATTCAGCATGTCTTCTCTAATCAACTTCAGATAAGACTTACTTTTAACAAATTTTCCGGTTTCAGCCGGATTCCGAGCGAACTATACGTCCTGCGAGAAAACGATTGTCATATACGGATTCGGCATGTTTCCTTACCTGTAAATCGAACATCTAATCAAATTCAAATGAAACTTTTACTTTTAACAAATTTTCCGTTTTTTGCTGGATTCCGGGTGAACTACTTGTCCGGCGAGAAAATAGTTTTCAACTCGGATTCAGCATGCTTCCTTACCCTTAAATCGAACCTCTAATCAACTTCATATTAAACTTCACACTTCAACTTTGTCACAAATTTCCGGATTTTTTGCTGGATTCCGGGTGAACTACTTGTCCGGTGTGAAAATATTTTTCAATTCGGATTCAGCATGTCTCCTTACCCTTAAATCGACTATTTCATTAGCTGTAAACAAAAAACTCGCCCATTAATTTGAAAACCCTCCCCCACCCCTAAATATTCAGCAATCCTCACACCAAGTTTGGACAAAATATCTCGATTCCTTCGAGAGTTATCGTGCTAACAGACAGACGTACGGACAACTTTACGAAATCATAGGTATCCCGTCACTTTCGTTTTGGGATCCCAAAAAGAAGTGAACACATTTACTGAGGATACGCCCTTCTAAAAGCCATTGGCAAACTGCCGCCAGGTGCGCTATAGAAACATTGACGATCAAACGTTAGATCTTTGTATAAATTATCTGAAGGAGGGATCAACGATTAGGCTTTCGATTCACACCGGGACGCGCATTAGCCCCGTGGGAAAGTCAGTTAGAAGCCAGTACTAAAGTCGAAACTCGGAAGCAAGGATTGGCAAACTTGATGAAGTTTGACATAACAAAGTTGGGTAGAGCACACAAGGACGCAAAGGTAGAGGCATTTTAAACAGTCTTAAATATGTGCAGATCTAAGAGGCAAACATAAAAGAAGCCGAAATAACAAAACAAACATGGCTAGATGTACACCAAGAAATAACGTGTCATTGTTTACTTTACACTAGTGCATCTAGTGGCAAGAAAGAGCTAATCCAGGAATTTTAGTAAGGGCGTACAGGCACGTACACGGGCGACTGACTCACCCAAACGTCAACCTCCACACAACAACAAGACGTGGCTACCACTGTCGTTCAAGCCTGTCTACACAAGCTGAACTATGCTGGAAGTTTGAACACTTCCTTGATAGGTAGCATTATTTACCTGGAAGGATTTAATTGGCTTGAATTCCCCCAACCTGCAAACGTGGATGCACTGATCGGTACTGCAAGAAGCAAAGCTGATGTCTGATTGCCAGTCGACGTCCAATGCTGGGGCAGAGTGGAATGCGAACTGCTGAGTACACTGACCTATTAGAAGTAAACTCATGGAAATAAAGAATATATTAATTATTTTCTTCTGTTCTTGTACAGTAGTGGAGGATAACCCCCCCCCCCCCCTTCGAGACAAGACACCTTAGAACGCGGAGATGGACATTCCTATCGTCGAAAACCCCTTAACAGCGTAAAGGTGGGAAATACTGCCAGATTTTTACGAGATTCAAGCCAAAGCAGGGTTGATATTTTTTTTTGCCAGGAAAATAGGAATCAAGTTCTTTTTCTAGAAGGAGAGGACACAAGGAAGCCTCAAAAACAAGCTTCCGAACCAGTCCCTACCCTTCAACCAGTGTTTTGCCGACGCGTGAGATACAAGAATAGTTTTGTCCCTCCTTTGTTTCCCTACATAACAGAAATTAGCAGGTTATTATTTTACCCCCGTTGTCTATTACCCCAATCTTTATTTTTTATAATGTTTGTTCTCAGTATTTTATTTGTAATTCGACCACTTTCTAGTATATGTTGACAATTTTGGTTAGCTTTTAATGAATGTTTGACGTTACCACCGGCTATTCGGCTAGTCCGTAATTGGTGTTGAAATAAAACTGAACTGAATTGAAAAAAAAATGCAGTTTATGATGTTGTAAATTGGGTTTGAGTAGTAACAAAACAATCAGAGACACAATGCTGAGCTTTTACGAGCTGAAATGGCAATCTGTTTTTGCTTCCAAAAGGACCATTTTTAACGAAACTTTGGTCGTCAGTATCAGTATCAGAAGGGTTCGTTGTACTTTTGAGGGAAGGGGACGACCCTGTGACCAGAGATCGGCGAATCCGAATCCGGATTCGAATCCAGGATTCGTCTTTTTGGCCGGATTCAAATCTTTTCCTTGTCAGGCTGGATTCAGACTCGGATTCCAAACCCTGAATCTGACGAATCCACTCCAATTTCTAATCTTTTCCCAATTTTTACACACAGTGCTTAAGGTATATTGTGCTTAACGAGCCCCAAACTGATTCCCGATTGCCGAGAGGAAACCCATAGGCCTACTTCAACAACTACACACAAAACCTACAAATATGGTTTACATCATCCGTTTCATTTGCCTCAGGCATCAGTGCTTTTTAGTCACCTGTGATTTTCAAACTGTAACCTATGTACGTGATTTGATTTTTGTTCAGGTCGGATTCGATTCCTGATTCGAATCATCAGCTAATGGTGGATTCGGATTCGTACCTAGCCCTCGATTCGGATTCGAATCCTTTCTTGACCGGATTCGCCCATCTCTGCCTATGACCCTCGCATTTGTTACCGACTATGTTGGTCAATAGAATGTTTAACTGCAAAATGGAACATAAACTGCATAAGACTTACCCGATGCAGCATCCCAAATGATGGTAGTCTTGTCAACACCGGCACTGAGAATGTAGTTTCCTCTTTTATTCCACTTCAGAGCAAAGATTGGTCCTTTATGTTGCTGAAGTTGATTTACAAGCTCTCCATTGGCTTTCCATATTCTTGCATATCCATCATAGCTGCCAGTTGCTAGTAGGGTTCCATCACAGTTCCAGTCTGAAGAAAATGTAACTGTTGAAATTGCACTAAGGAGTCTTACTATACGTGTGGTGTATACCAGGTCACAGCCAGATGGGCATCAACAAAGTTGTAACATGGTGAATTCAATTTTCAACTAAACTGATGGCAAACAGTACTACACTGTAAGAAGTTTCTCCGAGTAAGGATTAAAGTTAACTGCAGTATTTGCTACTGGGATTAATCTTATCTCTACTGAGATAAGATTAATCAGAATTAGAGATAAGATTATCTTTTTAGAGAAAAGATTAATCCCAGTGGCAAATACTGCAAGATTTTTTGTTACAGTGTATAGTAGCATAACTTTTTACTTTTCTAAAACTTCACCACCAACGTAAATTACCTCTTTCATATACCATCTTTTGGATAAAGAGCGTGTTTGAAAATAAAGCCGAACAAAAGGATTCCCAATGGCCAGCATTTTACTCTTTTCTGCAGGCTGAACGAAAGGTGAAGAGACAGTCCGAATGCTGTTACTGCACAGTATGATATTGAGTTAAGCTGTGTTGTGTATGTATGAAGGGGTAGTTAAGGTAGTGGTTAGGAGTAGCGGGCGAGCATGATAATATTGCCGACGGGTTTTGGGTTTGAATACACCGTTAAGGTAGTAGCGTGTGCCGTGGTTAGGTGTAGCGGGCGAGCATGATAAAAATGGCGACTGATTTTGGAAGTTATCGCACCGAGTCTTTTCGAAGGCGATACTCAGCTCGTAGGTCAATAACTAAGCAGGTTATTTACTACTTACGTTGAATCAGAATACAACACTGCGCTATAAAGTTGGTTGAACTGGGGCTATGCCCCAACTTCAACTGGTTTGCTAACTCGGAAGCTGACTCTTTTTACTCAGTTTTCCAGTCGCTGCAGGGAGCATGCCCGAACTCGTTTCTACGGTCCCATTGGAGGAAGGATACTTTACAGGGTGGTTATAAGTTAGTCAGGATACAGAGGAAGGGAAACCCAAACTTGAATTTAGTATTCTCTTTGTATATCACTATCTGTTATGTAAAAAGGCTTCATCCCAGTTTAGTTTGTCCTCTCCCTTAGACATTATTGCTTCCTAACTCTACCCTTTCAAATAGTGAGACCGAGAGACAAAGAGATTTTCTTGTCTGAAGAAACAGGTGGAAAAGGTTGTTAGAATATTAAGAAGAAGTTTGTTAAAAAGTTCGTGAATCTTATTTGGTTATAACTGTATCCTCACAACAGGACCAAATAAGAAATCTGAAGTCTATAGATCTGGGAGTCCTGGGTGCTTACTGCTTTCAAATACTTAGACTCACCTAGCGATGTCACATCTTTGTTGCTCGGAACTTCAGCTCCTCCCTTTTGGATACAGTGACGAAGTACCTGCTCTGTTTGGCCAGTTACACCATCATTCAAGTTCCAAATTCTGGCTGTGCTGTCCCCAGACCCTACGAAATAAATTTTTGGTACGGCAGATTGGTCCCACAGATAAGCAAATTTGCATAAAACCAATACTGATCTACACCTGTTACACTTAGATACACTTATCAGGTTCAGCTGTGAATCTAAGATATAGCATCAGAAATCTCTTGACAAAACGAAAAAAGATTCACATTTCAGAACATACACATATCGCCTACTATGCCCATAGATACACAGAAAAGGTAATGTGAGTCTGAATCCAAATCCAATTTCCAATTTATTTTATTTATTTATTTAATTCAGCCGTAGCCATATACACAGAGGAAAAACACACATTCTAGCCTAAATATCACACATAACCACATATATATTAAAAAAAAAAAAAAAAACCCACAAGGGCAGTGAAAGTTGAAAAAATGGAGCGGTAAGAATTTGGATCAGGTTATTATCTGACCTCAAAAGGCGGCTTTTTAGCGATGAAACTGCTTTTTACGTTTTAGTTCGAAAAACGAAGGCATACGATTATTGGCGAACATCCCCGAGGCGCTACACCAGTGTGGGAGTCGGTGAAGTTTTCTGTAGCAATTATTGTAAGTGACGCGGGTTACATTTATCGCACCAGCAGTGAAATTCGTACAAAGAGCAAAACAGTAAAACTGAAAACAAAAAGTACCAAACAGCCTATCACGGATAATCGCAGAACAAAACCGAAATTTTCTAGCAACTACATTTCCTCGCAGACACAGACTTATTGTTAAATGACGCAAATGAGTGAGATCCCGCAGATCAGGCGTAAACCAGAATCCAAGGTATTTAAACTCTGCAACAAATTTCAGGCGTGACGGTTTTTCTGTGTTAAAAATAATATCTCTCTCCAGTGCAAATTTCTCACATACTCGAAGTAGGAGATCCAAAGCATTAATACTCGGAGCCATGATGACAAGATCATCCGCATAACTCAAATTATTAAAACACTTATTACTAATGAAACAACCAACTGACATGGCACAAAGCCGACTATTTAGATCATCAACATAAATATTATACAGAAAAGGGGATAAAATACCTCCCTGCCTGACACCATTCTGTACACGAAACGGGCTACTACGATAAATACCCCACTTAACTTCAGACGTCTGTCGTCGAAACCACACTCTAAGTAACAAAACATACGGAGCGGGAACACCTCTTTTAAGTAATAAGTCAATAAGTCAAATGATTTACCTGAAGCTAGTAAGTCACTGGTTGGGTTCCAAGCACAAATAAAGACTTCAGACTCGTGACCAGTCAAAACCTTTCTCTTGTTAGGAGGAATCTCAATGGTTGAGTCAGTTTCCATCTGTTCGTTGTTCTGAGGGGCGCTAGCAGCCAAGGGCTCATCTTTAGGAACAATGGTCAGGGATGTAACCTCCCCATTTCCTTCCCTCTTTTCTTCTTTTGGGAGCTGCTGTTGTTGCTGTGCTTGCTGTTGTCTACTGGCAACAACATCAGGCATAACAGCATCAATCAGGGACAAACCTATGAGGAAACGAGAAGTCAGTTCTAATGCTGACCCTACCTAAATACGACATCCTCGGACAGTATAAAGAAGGGATGACTACTAAGAGAGGAGGATGGCGACCTAGCCTTCGTTGGCAACAAAAAAGAGTTTATAACTTAATGCCCTACACACAATACAATCTTGTCTTTGTTGCTTTAATTGTCATCAAATATATTCTAGGACTATCTCTGTGGGCCCATAATTCTTGATTGTCGGCAAAGTATAATGTCACCGATCCATTTATTGCAGTATCTGAGCGAATTGCACATTTTGTTTTGCTAGCCACACTTTGTCTAGGGCTATGTTGCCCCATGTGTAATTAAGAGTATCAAAATCTCTGTCTTACATCTTGTGTGTTTCTTATCTTTTTTCTATTTTTTTCATACTCCGTTTGTGACTTTTTTCTAAAAATGGGTGATAAATTTCATTCAATCATTCATAAAAAATCAAGTTTAGTGATTACACAAATTCAAAGGACCATCTTGGCATTTAGACTGATGATGTTCCTCTCTCTACTTAAGTTGATGGGGTGGCAGATTTCCCACTGTCTAGATTCAATAGTGGCAACCCACTGTTTGGATTGGGCGGGATGCGGGTACCCCCATATCTGGGTTGTGAAGGGATTTACCTGCAAAAACATGTAGAAATATCCCTTACTGATTACAGGATGTAATCCCCTTACTGATTACTCTCCCAAAATACAGATATAGTATTTCTCTCCCTAGAAAATACACTTACCTGCTTCTTTCATAGTTAATGTTTTACAGCTTTGCTGGAAAGCACAGATCAAAGTCTTTTTGGAGTATGTACAGTTCTTTCATCAGCAAAATTATTGTTGCCAAGTTTGATTTCTGGATTGATCTAAAGTTCTGCTAATAAATGTGACAATTAACACACAAATATTACAGACTAAGTGAAACATGGAAATACAAACACATTGGAATGCGAACATTTTGATCAAACAGTTCAAATCTGACACTTTATTTTATTTGTCACAACAAAGTCACAGCACTTGCAAAAAAATAAAACAGAAAAAAGTTGTGAGAACCCAAAGCTCAATTGCCACTAGCTTTTAGCAATGCTGTAACCTTCTGATGAGAGAATAATTCTAATCAAACGTTGGCCAAATTTTAGTTTTTTACTGTTCAGAAATGGTTCCGTACAGCAATAACTTGCTGGGAAAATGACAATGTTTCTGTTGAAGAGGGCTAACATGTCAAAGTAACCTGAAATTAGTAAATGTCACACTGGTTCTGAAATATCTGGCAAAGACTTATTCAATACTGTACTTGTGCAAAAAATATTTACTCTGACATAGTATTTTATCCATGTTCAACAAGGTAAACCTATCAGACAACTAGATTGCCTCTCTTTGGGACTAAAAGCATACTGAACAAGTATTTTACCAATGTTCAAATATCAAAACAGCTGGGCGCCCCTTACATGGCAGAAAGCTTTTATTTATGCAGCAAAAAAATTCTGGAACAGGCGAAGACTCAACCTAATTCATGAAGCTGTACAGGCAATACTGTCTTTTCAAAAATCAAAGAAGAAAAGAACATGAATATCTGTCCAAATTTTGAAGTTTCACCTTAAACTCTGATAACAAACAGTTTCCAGTGAGCTATGCCATTCAATTTACATGATTCAAGCAGTCAGTGACTTAGGGACTGCCTATAACTTACAGGGCAATAATTTTGCTGATGAAAAAAGGTCAAAACCTAAATTTAATTAACAGATCCTGCTTTGGTGGTAAAAGAAGTCAGAAACAGATAGAAATGTTTCACAGAAAGAAGGTGACTTTTTCAAGTTTTCTTTTAAGATATTTATTACTTTTTTGACAATAATGCGGTAAGAAAGAGGTATTTAAAGCTTGTGAACTTCACTATCACAGAACTTGATGAAAAATTGCATGATCCTTAGATTAAACATTTGTGGAACCAGTTCTTTCTGCTCAAGATCCGAAAGGTAACAGGGAACTCGTAGAACCACCGCATCTTTTGCAAGTACAGTAGAGGTGTGCATATTTGAATACTTCTGTAACTGTTTCAGTACCCTGGTTTTTTTACTTGCTTATAAATAGTCAAATGGCAAGAAAATTAACAAACTCGATATCAGCTAATAGCCAGTCAAATGGCAAGAAAAATAAAAAACTTGATATAAGCTAATAGTCAACTAATCCAGGGTTGTCCTGGCACACACTTTAGACTGAAGTTGAAAAATAGAATTCATTTAAAATCTATATTCAAAAAACTTATACAATGGATGCGTCAGCTATGTATAATTCTTCATCAGCATACTCATATATGTTTCAAAGTCAGCTTGGGCTCAAGGAATATTTTTTTAGAATTTACAAGTGTGCTCATTTCTCTATCTGAGGTACAGTCAGGGTACAGTAGAGGTATATTTATGTGAACAGTTACTTTAATGAGAACAGAGCAGTTTTGGGCTAAATCAGGCTAAATGGGAGAATGAAGATCCAAAATACCTATTCAGGTGTTTTCATATGCCCTTAATTACCTATTTTGGCTACTTGGTTGTCTGGTAGTTAGTTTTAGACATTTTAGTTTTAGACATTTAGAACATCTAGGTATGAAATGGATGGGAACTACACGTTTTTGGCAAGTCTTTTACAATAAATTTGCCTGGTGTGGATTTTAGTTTTTCTTTACTGATCGTTCACTGTTACATTCACATAAGCATGCATCTACTGTACATAATCTGCAAATCAGTGGTACCAGAGGTGATGCTGCATGGCATAGCAGCATTTTTAGTTTAAAAAAAGGACAACACACCTTCAGTGAATCTTTCTGTTCCATCTTCTGCCAGACTAATCTCTGCTTCTGTATACTGCAGTCCTTTCTGGACAATTGATATCAATGCTGCAGGAGGAACAAGTGCTCCATTTATATTTGATTGGCTGATATGTGATTCAATGCCAAACGTGTAAGCACTATGTTGAAAACCAGATTCTTGAAGATAACGATACACAAGAAAGTTTATTTCATCACTAGAAAAGCTCATTCTGTAAAATTGTCCTAGATTCTGCCTTGTTTGTAAACAAACCCAGACACATGCAGAAAATGAAATGCTAGCAACAACAACCGGAGTTGATTTCTGGTCCGCTATCGCTACAAATTTCGTAATCGTTGTTCTGTGTTGGTTTTGCTAGAAGCCACCCGCGCAAAAATTTGAATCAAGGCTCAGGCGTGCATCAACATCCTAAAGAAGATCCTAAAGCAGTCCTAAAGAAGACGCTGGATTGCTCAACCTCTGAAAATACGAATTTGACGTCAAAGGGGTGGAAGACTACAGCGTGGTCCACATACCCTCTCAGCTTTTTGGAATTGGAACCAACAAACTAGAGACACTCAGAAACTACATTCTGACCGGCGCACAATTAAGCTGACCTGAAGTGCCAATTAAGATTTAAACATGGTTGATAAACTAGAAGCTTTGCAGGTACAGTTCTGTTATATTCTTGATCTTGAGTAAACAATTTTTATTTAACTTTGACGTTTGAGTCAAAGTTTAAACTGTTGGCTCAAACTTTAAGCAAGCAGTACAAGTACAAGTCTAGCTTAAATTGTATTGTCCAGCAACAAAGGTGCCAATGCTCCTGTACAGTTGCTGTGATCATTGGTTACGCTGACCATCAAATGGTGATGATTCTTTCAGGATTCTTTCATCAGTTCATTGGTTTCTCTCCATTGTTTGGACAACTAACTAATGTCTGGTCACTGACTCAGCTGCGTCACTGTTCGGACTACTTCCAGGCTTTAGACGACCACTCCTTGTCCAACTTAGCTTTGGAGGCATCTACTGTTTCTGCATTAACCAGTTAACAGTATCCTCAGACATTTGTTGATTGTTTAGAGACAAAGAGCAGAAGAAGGGTTACCTTAAGCTTATGCTTCATAAGTTTTAAAGTATATTCTATTGTACTAAACAAATACCATAATAGGTCCTGAAACGTCTGGAAAGAAAGGAGCACTCCATAAAGCTCACCAAGAGCGTGTTCCATCCTACTTACCATAGTTGACCATAGTTATGCTCCCGAGCGTGGTAAGCAAATAGTTACTATTAGTTACTATTTCAAGAAAGCTGGAACGGTCAGCATAGTAACTTTTCGTGAGGTTGGAAGAGATTTAGTAACTAATAGTTACTATTGGCAGGGGCGTCCCGATACCTTTCTGATAGGGGGGGTGCAGCTTCGGAATTTTACCGGAACTTTTCGAAGTTTTACCGGAATTTTTTCAGGCTTTACAGGAAATGTCTCCGTAATGACCATCTCTGCAGAAACTCTAGAATGGAACTATTGTGTTCTCACTTCTGTTATGTGTTACAGATAACACAAAACAGGCTCGTTAAAGTTTTACTGAAAAGGCAGCTTATTTTTATTCTGATATTTAATACTGAAATATTTGGAACACATCTGAGGGATTTTGTAGTCTTTGTAATAACGTTCAGAGCGGGGGCTGCTTGCATGACAAACCAAAATTCATCAAGACGCGGAGAATTTGAATTTAAACAAAGGCCTGCCTTTCCAGGGCTGAAGATGCGATGTCGGAGAAGTTAAGCCTGTAGAAAAGTAGGAAAATGATTTTAAATATTCCTTCAGCCTTGTGGTAAAACAAACTTGTTGGTTTTCCCACAAGTTCGTTTTTCCAACTTGAGCGGCTTTGAGTCAGAAGAGGATCCTTGCCAAGAAGGGCCGAAATATAGCTCTAATAAAATTCAGCAGACGTATCCGTTTTTGCACTATCAAATAAGAAAATGATTTTAGGATATGTCTTGCAATGAATCTGATATGTTTATTTCATTTTCCGTCAATGGCTTACATTTGTAGTTGGCAAACATTTCAAGCGTAGAACAACATGCACATAGAGGTATCACAAATCCGAAAGAGTAAGTTCATTTTATGAAATCGACTATAACGGAGAAACAGAGTAACGCATTTGTATCAGGTTTTCAGGAATATTTAAGTGAATGTTGCTAGACGTGTTGGACCTTAGACTTATTCAGTAAACTTTAAGATTGTCACTTAAGACAAAAAAGCCCTCGACCTTCAACCCACCCTACACTTTTTTTCATCACGTTTTCAATTTGTTCACAACACATCCAATTTCACATTCGTCAACGAGATCGGTTTCAAGTGCGATTAGTAACAGATGCTGGTCAGCCAATGTTGAACGCAAAGTGGTATTAACCAACACTCATCTTGCTAAAACGTCTTTCCCCTTTTGCTGAGGTAACAGGGATTGTCTTGGCCAGCTTGAAAGGTTTCGATGCTACATCTTTCAATTCCGGAAAAACTTCGAAAATTTTCTTTTTGTCTGTTTCGAGTCTGTCCTGGCGACTTTTGAGATCATGTCAGAACAAGGCTAACTCGTCTTGAACTCTTCTCGGCTTATCACCGGCGAGGAGTCGAGAAAGCTGCCGAAACTGGAGTAGACATTACCGTGAAACTATTTCTGGAACAGTATTTGTAGTTGGAAAGGATGGATTTCAGTAAGTTGCTTAATTCTTGAAAGCTACAGAAACTTAGGACCGGAATCACACAATGAATGTTCCGGTACGCTATGTTGTCTGTCTGCAAGAATCACTCCTGTAAGTTGTGTGCGGTGCTTATCCTGGTAAGCTGTGAGTCTATACTTATCCGGTAAGCAACAAAATTCCGCAAAATTCCCTGAGCCAAATTCTGGTAGTTTCCGTGGAGCAAAGTCCGGTAGATTCCACGATCCAGCCTCTAGTAAATTCCCCGAGACAAGTTCCGACAAATTCCTTGAGAAAGACTTCGGTAGATTCCTTGAGAAAGACTTCGATAGATTCCCTGAGCAAAGTTTCGGCAGATTTCCTGAGCAAAATTCCGGTAGATTCCCTGAGGAAAATTCCGGTAGATTCCCGGAGGAAATTCCGGTAGATTCCCCGAGCAAAATTCCGGTAGATCTCAAAATTCTAGTAGATTCCGTGGGGCAATGTCCGGTAGATCCCCTGATCCAGCCTCCAGTAAATTCCCTGAGACAAGTTCCGGTAGATTTCTTGATCAAGATTTCGGTAGATGCCCTGAGCAAAATTCCGGTAGGTCCCCTAAGCAATAATCCGGTAGACTCCAGAAAATTCATCAAGTTCAGGTGAATTTACCGGAATTTTTTACCCAGACCTTCTGGGGGGGGGGTTCACCCCCCCCCCCCCCCCCACCCCCACCCCTCGGGTCGCCCCTGACTATTGGTACGAGGGTGGAACACGCTCCAAGTATCCTAGAAAAAAAAGAAAAATACAGCTGCCCCATCGGCTTGTCTCTTTGAGCTCTACTATGCGATTCTTGAAGAAAAAGTGTTTAGTCTTACAGAACCAGATATAATGGTGAATCATTTATGCTGGTGTGGTACATTACCTGTACCAGTTCTATAGCGTTTGCCACATTCTGGTCGAAAATCAGGGTTTAAGGTTGAACTAGAGATGAGTCAGTGGTTAACATACAGTATAGTAGAGGTATACCTCTCTGGATGTTATTCATGACCAGACAATTTTATCCACTCAAATTGATATATGTTAAATATGGATGAGGCAAGGTTTTGTATCAAAAGGCACAGTAATAATTGTTATACTTACTCAACTTTGGATGATGCTTTAGATGAATGATTGCTGTAATAAAAGTATGAACATCTGATGTTCATGATAAACTATAAAAAATACTATGACCTTCCTATTAGTTGGCCAGTAGGCCTGACTGTTAGAGTAGCCTGGAAGCTGATGGATGAAGATTTGTTTGTCTGAAGCTGAATAATGATGAAAGCAACATGTCTTGGCTTAAGGCCTACTAGGCTGGACAAAAACAAATCATTATCTTTAACTTCTGCTAAATAAACCAGTCAAAGAGTGTTATTCAATGGAAAGTGATGGGCCAGTGCTAAAATCAGCAAAAAGTTCTTTAACTAATTTCTTTAAGATTTTGATTAGGGCAGGATCAGCGGGCAATATCTTTCTGACATAGACCAGAATCAGTAATATCAAGTTCATTGGACGTGAATGCTTTATGAATACTTATCTCTGCTTTTTCTCTCTGTTACTCGTAGGCCGAGAATTCACAGTTGGTGAACAGTCAGTCAGAGCTCCTTGCAGAGATTGGACGCCTGAGAGAGCAACAAATAAAACTGAGAGAGAGGAATCTGAGGCTTACACAAGAGTGTCATGCTAAGCAGCAAGAATGCTCAGTTTTGATGGAGCAATTGGCACAGTTCGCGAGAAGGCGGCATTCTTCTGAGAAGGTAAGGAAATATTGAGAGTATCGACCAGTCGCATAGTTTTCAGGATTCTCCCTGTGGAGGTGGAGGGTGGGCGGGCTACAGCCTGTATTGAAGCTATATGAACACTCTAAATAACCCTCCACTGCTGTTAATGTGCACTACAGGATCGAATTTCAGTATTCCATGGTTTGAGAATTCTTTTTTTTGTGTAAATCATTCCGAAAACTCGAGCATCATAGGGGGAGAAGGTTATGCCAGTCATACCTTAG
The DNA here is from genome assembly GCA_030848855.1 of Branchinecta sandiegonensis. Lineage (NCBI taxonomy): Eukaryota > Metazoa > Arthropoda > Branchiopoda > Anostraca > Branchinectidae > Branchinecta > Branchinecta sandiegonensis. The sequence goes on along the minus strand of JAUPMV010000017.1, from coordinate 6,822,051 downwards.
ACCTTAGTTCCTCATGTGCCGACAGAGTCACTTAGTGCATCCAGAAAGAGCCGCCAGTCAACCCTCATATGCAGGGGCGTCACTGTGGTGGGGAGGGGTCTAGTTCACTAGTCACGCTTGGAGCGCCGGCAAACACAGAAGAAATAAAATTTTGTATGCTTTTCTGGCGTCGGTAAACTCGTCGGCACATCGAGCTCTTTACCCGCAAGAAATCAAATTCTGCAAATATTTGTCGGGTAAAACACACAGAAGATGGAATTCTGTATGCAGTTGTCGGGCCTCCGTACTCTCGTCGGTACATTGGGTTCTTTTTATACACACGAAATACAGAAGGAATAAAAGTTTGTATGCTTTTGTCGGGCGTCAGTCGACTCGTCGGCACATCGAGTTCTTTATAGCCTACGTAAGAAATCAAACTGCGCAAACATTTGTCGGCGCACCTGATAAGTTCAAGTCTCGTCGGCACGTCAGGTTGTTCTTACACGTAAGGAATCAAGTCCTGTACAGCCTTGTCGGGCAAAGCACGCAGAAGAAATCAAATTCTGTATGGTTTTACCGGGTGTCGGTATTCTCGTCGGCACATCGGGCTCTTTCTACACGTAAGAGATAAAATTCTGTAAACATTTATCGGGCGCATCCCGAAAGTTTAAGTTTCGTCGGCACATCGGCTTCTATTTACACGTAAGAAATAAAGTTCTTTGTTGTTTTGTCGCGCAAAACACAGAAGAAATAGAACTATGAATGCTTTTGCCGGGCGTCGGTAATATTGTCGGCACATCGGGTTATTTTTGTACGAAAGAAACCAATTCCGTAAAAATTTCTCGGGCGCACCCGTTTAAGTCTCGTCGGCAGATCGGGACCTTATTACACATCAAATTCCGTAAACTTCAGTCGGGCCAATTCCGAAAGTGTATGTCTCGTGGGCAAATCGCCGACTAAAGTTAAGTTTTGTCAGTTAATCGGGTTTTGTTTTTACACATAAGAAACCAAATTCCACAGACTAGTTTAAGTCTCGTCGGCGAATCGGGATATTTTCTTATACCTAAGAAACCAAATCAGATTCTATGAACTTCTGTCAGTCGAAGACAAAAAGTTTAAGTCTCGTCGTTTACCCATTTTTTTTATTTTTATTTAATGGCCCTCTAACACTTTCGTTCGGTTCCGTTCCTTGTCGTCCGCAAACTTGTTTTCCTTGTTTTGTTTGTCGGTTGTTTGTCTGCTCATACCCACAAACTGGCTGCACATTCATGGTCGAAAAAAGACTTATCGGCAAATTGACATGCTTATTTCTTTTCTTGGTCGATTCTCGGTGTGGTCATAATCTCGAAGACGAAAGACAGGATGCAGTGCACTGACGATCGCAGTGCTCTAGTATTAAGCATGTCTTTTTATCGTGAAAACTACTTCTTTTCTTTTAAATTTAAAACAAATACACTTTTTACCTACTCATGGACACTCTAATCATGGACGGCCACTACTTTTTTCGCGGAAAAATCTTTAATTTCACAGATAGCCTTACTTTTATTTCGGATCGCAAAAGGGCGCTCTGCTCATCAGTGTTTCCACAAAATTTTGCCTGCGCCTAATTTCTTAGTATTTTCTATTTGGAAGAACGCTGTTTCATTTAGTTGACGTTTTAGTCTTGAAATTCTTGGGGTTGTAAACACATTAAAAGCTAGGACTTGAATGGTAGTTATAGATTAAATTTTTACGAAAAAAAAGGCAGATTAAACAAAATTCGCCGGCGGCGCTTAGTAAACTTGTTCTGGGTATAGTCGCTAGAAGCTTCGCTTTTTAGTGAAAGTTGGAACTAAAAGCCGAATATGCAAATTTGAACATATGAGTTTTAAAGGAATAATCTCATCTCAACTGATGCATTGCAGTTTACAGAATTTCGCGTTCGGCTCATTTTCAGTTCAATTCAGTTCATTTATTTATATCCACCAAAGCTGGGGAGTAGAAAAATAGAATAAAACATAAATGATAGGTCTACAACTAACGAATATCTAGACCATGCACTTTCACAAATTCTACGTTCAATTCATTTTAAAAGGTTACACTAGCCTAAACGAAGGTCTACCTTGAACTTGAACCAAAAGTAATATCTATTTGGAAGAACGGTGTTTCATTTAATTGACGTCTTAAGATTGAATTCTTGGGATTGAAACATATTACAGAACTTTCGGGGTAGGTGTAGCAAAAATTTTCCGGAGAAAAGGTAGATTTGAAACATTTCGCCAGCGGCGGTTAGTTTAATTTGTTCTGGGTACAGTCGTTGAAAGCTTCGCTTTTTAGCGAAAGTTGAAATGAGAAGCCGAATATGTGAGTTTAGATATACGAACTTACATTAGCCTGAAGGAGTAGCCTAATTCCAACTGAAGCATTGCAGTTAGTTTTACACCGGTTCTGTTCTGTGCTGGCAGGAAATGGACGCCGTTGCGCGTGTTCTGTCGGCCGGCAAATTTTTTGAGTCCGTTGGCACAAACTGGACGTCCCCCCCCAAAGGTAAAAGGCCAGTGACGCCCCTGCTCGTGCTGCTGCCCAGACGTTTTCCCACTGAGGTAGTGCTATTGTATTGAAGTGCTTCAGATCCCGCTGGTATGTGCGACGAAGCGTTCTTGGCACTGTCTAGGGAACCGGGAGCCGTACTTTATGTCCTACGGGCTACGAAACCGGTAGTTCTCATGGAAAACAAACCATAAGAGCTACGATTCCGGGATTTGACGTCATTGACTAACGGAAACTTGTATGTGCTGGCTCCCGTTCCGTTAGTAAATGGAAATAGCTCACCGAAACTTCGTCGTACCGGCTTCTCGTCCGGTAGTCTCACGGAATTACGTACTCAGAAGCTAGGGAGCCGGTAGGAAATACCGGAAACTATATAATTGGAGCTTGTGTTTCGGTAGTGTCTACTTGGAATATAGAACTCACGAAATAGTTTGGATAAGAGCTAGGATGCCGGGATTTTCACTGACTTAGAGAAAATAACATGGGACAAAAACCACCACCGGAACTCATATATTGAGAGCTATGGTACCGGTAGCAACAGTTATTTAGTTGAAAATGTCCAGCTCACGGAAACAGATGGCTATGGGCTAGGGTTCCGGTATTGCCAAAAAAAAAAAAAAAAATCAACTCACGGACCCATGTCAGTGCGTACTAAGAAACCGGGAGTGAATATTTTTAACTCGCGGAATCCAACTCCCATGCGCTAGGGTTCCGGTAGTGCGTGATTATACTTATTAATACTTCTCATGAGTTGAAAATATTTCCTACGGGACTCTATACTGACACGTCTCCGTGAGTTCATTTTTTTTTTGGAACTACCGGAACCCTAGCTCTGCCCTAGCCCATAGCCATCTGTGTCCGTGAGCTGGTCATTTTCAACCAAATAATTGTTGCTACCGGTACCATAGCTCTCAATATATGGGTTCCGGTAGTGGATTTTTTCTCATGCTGTTTTCTCTAAGTCGGTGAAAATCCCGGCATCCTATCTCTCATCCAAACTGTTCCGTGAGCTCTATTTCCTATGTAGACACTACCGGAACACAAGCTCCAATTAAATAGTTTCCGGTATCACCTACCGGCTCCCTAGCTTCTGAGTACATAATTCCGTGAGACTATCGGACGAGAAGCCGGTACGATGAAGTTTTCGTGAGCTATTTCCATTTACTACCGGAACGGGAGCCAGCGCATACAAGTTTCCGTTAGTCAATGACGTCACATCCCGGAATCGTAGCTCTTGTGATTTGGTTTCCGTGAGAACTACCGGTTCCGTAGCCCGTAGGACATAAAGTACGGCTCCCGGTTCCCTAGAAAGTGCCTATTTTTCGGCCTTCCTCTTCTTGGGGTTCCCTCTGGCTGCCCTCCAGTACCGTTCTGGGGAGTCTATTTTCCGCCATACGGATAACATGCCCCAAGTAGCGCCTCTTAGTTGGCGTATGACATCTGTTACCAGGGGCTGGTGCGAGATAGAGCGAACTGTCTGGTTTGTTATGGGTCCCCCAGGCAATCTTCAGTATCCTGCTAAGACAGCTGGTTATGCCAGCAGCCCATAGTCAATGTCTAATGTTCCCGTTTCTTAATGAATGAATGAATTAATTACATGCAGCCTAGTAACAGGTTATTTGCACATTACATACAGAAAAAAAGGGTAAATGAACGCTTAACAAGAAGTACACAAGGAAACACGAAAAGAACAGTAAATTTACTGCATTAGCTAATGAGGTTTGGATGGCTCATTGACTTCGCGTGCTGTCTCTTGCACTGTGCAGTAGCAATGTTTTATGTGCAACAGCATTACAGGAATTAGGGTCTGAGTGGAGCCGTCAAACTAACCATTTTTTAATTACATTGCAATTATTCAAGATCTGGATGAAGCATTGTATCCATTGATATTTTAGGTTAGAAGATTCGCTCCTACATCCAGCACTTCAGTTCTTCTCTAATTGCTTTGTAATTATTTAGGGGGAGTTTCGGGATCGCAAGAAGCAGCCCTCAACTGTCCTTGAGGTGCAAGAAGACTCGGATGTCGGCATGCAGACAGTAGCGTTGAAGGAATATATACAGAATGTGAATCGGTTGGAAGAAATAGCATTTCCAGAGTAGGTGAATTTGAGTTTATTATTTGAGACCTCGGCTTAGCAAACTAAACGACGTTATCTGGGATTTGAGCTCGCAGGGTGATTGAGGTTTGGAGGGCTTGGGAACTGAGTTCTCAAACCACTTCCCTGTGTATTATATTATTATATCAGGGCGTCACAACTCGGAAGGCGTATTCTCGCCGTTCCCCGGGGATTCGACTTGAGGAGTCCCCGCGTTTGTGTTTGTCCCGGGGATTCACTCCCCGTATTCTCGCGAGTCCCCACAGACTGGGAATGCTCCGATTATCACCACCATCATCGAAAATGACTCCGTTTCAGATTCGGAGGGGAATCAGTTTTTGCTGGTGTTGGTGCAATGTAAATTTAATTAAAACAATCACAACGGACAAAACTAAAAATAAACTGGACTGCATGTTTTTTTTTAACAAAATCCATTTTGGAAGCATTCCCCGTGTTCTTGTTGTTTTCCGTACGCGGAGTCCACGTGGAGTGACTCCCTCTATTCTCGCCGTTCCCTTCGATTCCCTAAGGAGTCCTCGGGCCACGATTATATTCAAAGTCTTCTTCTTCGGTAGGGTTTTTCGGCCTTTTCTATATTTTCTGCTCGGCGTGAGCAGTAGTCATCTAATACAAATATTCTATCTTTCTCCTGGGCTGAAGTGCTCCTTCAGCCCAGGCTGACTGCTAATCCTGTTTGGTGATGCCAAACGGATTAGACAGCTGAATTTTATTTCGGCTATATTTTGGCCCTTCTGTAGGAGGGTTTTCGAGACTTGGAAAGCAACGTCGGACTCGCTTTTCAGTGGTTTTCGGGTTGCCTCGGAAAGTTGCCGAACTTTCCACCCGATTCTTATGGCACTTGCCTTTCGGTCAAGTGCCATGTAGCGATCGCAATTTCTGTCCGTCCGTCCGTCGGTCCAGGTTTTGCTAGTTCGGGCACTTCCACATAAGCTAGGACAATGAAACTTGGCAGGTATATCAAGGACCCCAGATGATTAAGTTGGAAATAGTCACTTCCCCGATCCGAGCATTTGGGGGGGAGTGGAGGGAGGGGGAATCCGGAAAAATTAGGTATTTTTTTACTTACGACCGGGTAATCAGATCTTAATGAAACTTGTTATATAGAAAGACCTAGGTCACGAAGGGGGAGCTCGAGGGGGGGGGGGGGCGAATTTCTAGTGATCCCGCTAGTTCGGTACTTCCTGATGTGCTAGGACGATGATACTTGACAGGCTTGTCAGGGATCCGAACAGATTGACTTGATAATGTAGTTTCCCCGATCCGACCATCGTGAGGGGAGTGGAGGAATGGGGAATGCGGAATCTAAAGCAAGCTCAGCTGTTGAACGGGTGATCGGACTTAAATGAAACTTGATATTTAGAAACACCTCGTGCCGCAGACGTCCCATTTTAACTCCTGACCGGTCCGGTGACATTGGGGAGAGTTGGAGGGGGAACCGGAAATCTTTGGAAACGCTTAGAGTGAAGGGAGTTGGAGGTGTGGGGGGGGGGGGGGGGGGGTGGAGGAGGTTTCCCGGAATTCCGGTGATCGCGAGTTAGGATACTTCCAGATGTGCTAAGGACGATAAAACTTGGCAGTCATAATAGTGATCCGACCGAATAGACTTAGGGACCCGACACAATGCCCCAGAAAGACTTTCGGGGAGTTCAGGGAGGGGGAATCTGGAAATTACGACTTCCGTAGGTTGCGAACAAGTGGTCCGATTGTGAAACTTTATGGGTGAAAAGAACTGATGACCTAGATGAGCAAAGCATGTGTCCGAACCTCATTCGGCCATGGTTGGGGGGGGGGGGGGTCCGGAAACTGTGTCACATGCACGAAAACCAAACGGATGGGCCGAATGGATGCAAGTTGGACAATACCAAGTTTCTGCGGCCTAGATTTGTCATTTGGCGTCCGAACCGTATCCGACCTAAGTAGGAGGAGGATGAAGCCGGAACCGGAAATTTAAAAGATTTGCTCTGATTCGAGTTAAACTTCTCACACCACCTATTCGTAACAAGTGCCATTCGAGCTCGTAGCTCTTGTTGCGGTTTGGAAACCGAAGCAGCTATCTCGAAAAGCGATTCCAGAAAGTTAGTGGAAAGCTACTCGGAAAGTTTGAAAATTAAAAAAAAAAAAAAAACACGGCAAGTTTCACTAACTAATGGAAACAAGAGCTACGAGTTCATATGACACTTGTTACGAGTAGGCGGTACAAGAAAGTAGATGAGAACGTCACAAAATACATCAGCCATCCAAAAATGCGGTTCGGACCTAGTAATAGGATATATAGTCTTACTGAAGTCTGAGCATTTCCGGCATCGCCTGGGATCTTTTGGGGCAAATGAATGTTCTAACTTCCAAGTTTCAGCCCAATAAATCCACTCGTTTGATCCCTAAGCGTGCCACACGATTTCCGGTAATTCCCTCCAACTCCCCCTACCGCGGCCAAATCTGGTTTGGACTCGTGAATGGATCATCTTACTCGAATTCGAGCATATTTTGGGAATATTCCGGTACCCCCCCCCCCCCCACACTGTAGTCGGATCCGGTTCGGACCCTAAAATATGTCATATAGGGCATATGGTCTCTCTACATTCCGAGTTTCGTTTAAATCGCTGCACTTCTTTGACCCCCATGCGAGCCACAAAATTTGCGAGGACCCCCTACTGTGGCCGAATACGACTTGAAAACATAAAAGTCGCATCTCTGACATCTCCTCTTACCGTCAATCAAGTTTGACTGGAATCGGAGCATTGGCAAGATGTTCTGAAATAGTTGACCACTTCACAACTAAGCTATGCTTAAAGACCCCTCGCACTATTTACTCTTCAACTTACAGTATTTTAAAATATTTGAATACTTTGAAACCATGCTGTGCTTTCAACAAATAACCCACGGTTTTGGCTGTTTTAAGCCTTTTCCGAGACCCGTTGACTTGTAGCGAAAACAGGGAAACAATTTACATAACCGGTTTTTCTGATGGAAAAGCTTCTCGCAGACAACCGTCGACAGCGTGATACACATCGAAGGTAGCAAAACACGGCAGGTGAGAAAATCAGCGTGGTTTTGTTAGAGGGATTAGAATGTACCATACAAAATTGGGGCCTACGGGTTTAGAAATATATGGAGTGATTGTGGGAGTAGGTTGCGTTAGTATAATAGGTAAGACAGGTCTTTTTTTCTAATACAGTCAAATGGAAACAATAAACCAACAATTAAATATCGGCTAAGAGCAATGTTAAAGGACTACTCACACTATTTACTCTTTAACTTACAGTATTTTAAAATATTTGAATACTTTAAAACTAGACTGTGCTTTCAACATATAACCCACGGTTTTGGCTGTTTTAAGCCTTTTCCAAGACCCGTTGACTTATAGCGAAAACAGGGAAACAGTTTACATAACTGTTTTTTCTGATGGAAAAACTTTTCACAGACAACCGTCGACAGCGTGATACACATATGGAGTGATTGTGGAAGTTGGTTGCATTAGTATTATAGGTAAGACAGGTCCTTTAAACAAAATTACACACGGCTTCGACTGTAAGTAAGTAATTTATTTGTAACCCGCCATTTCTAAAAAGCGGAGTAAATGAAAGAAAATAAATTTGCTGTTTTTAGGCTCTTTCAAGTTCCCTTGCCTTAGATGACAGTCTTTGGCAAAATTTGCATAACCGGTCTTTGGACGAATAAGCTTCTCAATCGGGCGCCTGATAAATCACGTGAATATAACAAACATGGCAAGTGTGATAATCAGTGTGTTGCTAATACAGGAGGTACGATACACTTATGATTCTTATGAAGTCAAGATTTTCAGGAACGAGAATGGATGGAAATACTACCGGAGTAGACTGAGTTACTATCAGAAGTACGGCGTGTCCTTTAGTTAAGAATCCCTCGGGCGAATCAGGAGAAAAGTGATAAGTTACTGATTATTTTGTGTTTAGGTTTCCGCACGGAAGAACCACATCGGAACCAAACCTCTTGAAAATACAGCTGGAGCTAGATCGCGTTCGTTCGGGCATGGGTAGTCCCAGAAGACATTATGACGTGCGACGACTAGATGATGTAAGTCCCTTTTTCTTTCGTCCTAATAGCCTATATGTTGAGACAAAGGGAGGTATATCTATCAGAATCAAAATCATTCTTATTTGCCCTATATCTTTACATAAGGGAAAAAAACCTGGGAGGTCAACAATTTATACGCGTCATGAAAAGCATAAAATAACACTTAATATATACAATGAATTCATATCGTGTCAGATCTATGAGATACAATCTATGAGATTGTAGATTTGCCCGTCTGTCTGTCTGTAAGCTCGCTGCTATGTAACGGTTTGAGGTATTTTGATGAAACTTGATGTAGAGATTCTTGAGGTCAGCAAAGGTCAAGTCCCTCGATTGGTGGTTTTACTTCAACATATGGGGCATATGGGGTGGGGGAGAAACGCCCTGAAACCCTGATTGGCTAGAAGGTCCGCGTAATCTCCGTTTACTACGTTATATCGGTCTACCACTTGGAACCGACCTGAAAAGTACCCGTGCTAGACTACTCGGACATTTCGGCGCGAAGGCTAGAGCAGCTTACAGTCTATTAGTTAGTGCTAAAACCTGTTATAGTAGACATATATTGACTAGACTCTACAACGCTTACACAATCCCCCACATTCTAGCCCTATCTCCTTTTGGAAGTTATTTAGCACTACCGATTTAAGGACAATCCGTAAATTGTTCTACAGGTATGCTAAGTACCTACTCGGCCTTCCCCCATGTGCTCGTAACCGTAAAGTTACGCAGCTTTACGGCGTTACTGATCCCTTTGTGGCTATGGCCCAACGCCATGCCGAGTTTGACTCTTCTCTAGACAGGTGCCATCCGTATTATAGTGCGTTTATATAGTTATTTCGCTTAAGGCCTTTTTCCGCGACACAGTTGTGGGCCACACACTTCTGAGTGTTTGTCGCGGAAACCCGATTGTGTGCCACACAGTCGAGCCACTAGTTGAAACTCGCGGAAACGCCGTTTTGTCTATTTCTTTGGCGGTAATTTCAAATATCGGAAAATAAAAATAAAATTCTTGTAAAATCTCAATAAATAGAACTCCAGGCTTATTTCCTTGCCATTCTTCACATAAAGTATCCTCAGTTTTAAGTCTATATGCTTGAAAAAGTAGTTAGCTTTATTGTTTAGACACTATTTTGCTAATTAATTTGAATTTCCCGCCAGAATCGAGCCACAAAATCGACGATCACCTCGCCAGTTGTTTGTCGAATTTGAGCCACAAAGCGAGCCAAGAAAATCTTGTTGGTCCCGGAAACACAACTGTGGGCCGCACAAAAGGCCGCGGAAACACACTTTCCGAGCCACAATCGACCCACGAACTGTTTGTGGGAGCACGGAAAAACGCCTTTAGATTTAGTCGGATCTTTTTCTTTTCTTTTTCTTACCTTTATTGTTTTTATACACTCCGTATGGAGACGTTCTGTGCCATTTTTATATGTGTTAATAAAATTACTGATTGCAAGGACAAATAGACACGCCAAAATGGAAACGTTGTTACTGTTTACCTGGAATTGGTTGTTTGGCTGGAATTCGGTGAAAACCAGAACATAAGCACACACAAAAAAGCCTGACAAAGATCGATATGGGTGAATTGGGATGCTAAACCAAGATGTGGTTTAGTTTGTACCTTTGGCTAATAATATTAATCCGGTTATGAATCATGCGTTTAGGGATTAACAAATAATGTTCTAAGGAAATTGATCAGGGGGTGCGATGCCTCGTTTTTCCAATCTGATTTTTTTTTTTCTCGCAGTCGTCAGATTCTTCAGGATCACTTGACACTGACGTCTATGAATGCATGTCTGGAATAACGGCTATCAGACAAGAAGTTCAGAATCAGCTCCTAACCCTACAAAATCTCTCCGAATTCATTAACACGCAGCAAAGTATAGGTGAGTAGCCGCTAGAAAGCGCTATTACATTTTCCCCACAGGAGGAGATGTTGCAAGAGGAGTCGCATAAATAACTCCTAACGAACCAGTGATAGTGGTTGGTGAGTGGAGGATATCGCCTGTTCATGAAAGCTTCGTTTGCCCATAGCCCCTCTAGCCACCCATAGCCACTCAAGCCACCCATTGCGGCCTTTTAAACCTTCCAACCATGGACTCCTACCTAAGGCGTATTCTCGCCGTTCCCCGAGTACTCCTTTTGTTTTTGTTTGTCCCGGGGACTCGCTCCCCGTATTCTCGCCAGTCCCCACGGACGGGGAATGCTCCGATTATCATCACCATCATCAAAAACGACTCCCTTTCAAATTCAGGGGGAATCAATTTTTTTCTGGTGTTAGTGCAATGTTACATTAAACCATTTTAAGCTACTGCGACAAAAACGGGGAGACTTAAAGGTTCACTGAAGAGACCATCGTTGCAATTTCCCACCACGCACACAGTTGCTGCATGCAGTTTCAAATTTCCCGTGAAGAAAAATAGATCAGCTCCTATGCGTTAACCCTCGAATTGTCACTCCACTCCTACTGCGAAAGCTACGCTACCCGGTAGTGCAATCTTGACTAACATCGCCAGTCGCAAACAACGTGAGAGGCGGGGCTTAAATGTGAAAAATACTCCATGGGAATATTAGATTTGGCGATGATATGGCGCTTGTTAAAGAAGGAAAAGAGAGGAATGGCATCAGGGTTCAGTTCTGCTGTGAAGTAGATCTGAATGCTTCAGCCGCACTTTTTCATTATTTCTCAGTACCCTGCATGTCCCCCAGTCGTTCTTGTGTAATAGCATTAATTGCGTTTTTTGCCGTCATCCAGTTCACCGACCTGCGAGATTTCTCTCCATAGGCGTATTCTCGCCGTTTCCCGAGGACTCCTCGGGGAATCGGAGGGAACGGCGAGAATAGAGGGAGTCACTCCACGCGGACTCCGCGTACTGAAACAGCGTTGTTTATTCTGATTGTTTTTAATAAATTTTACATTGCACCAACACCAGCAAAAATTCATTCTCCTCCGAATCTGAAAGGGAGTCCTTTTTGATGACGGTGGTGATAATCGAAGCATTCCCCGTCCGTGGGAACTCGCAAGAATACGGGGAGTAAGTCCCCGGGGCAAACAAAAACGCGGGGACTCCTCACGTGGAGTCCTCGGGGAACGGCGAGAATACGCCTTATAAGCCGTTTTCTTTCTTCGGTTAACCGACCTAAATCCTTATAAGCTGTTTTTTCGTCGCCGTTCGTTGGTCGGTTAACCGACCTGCGGACTGAGGTCTGAGCTCCATCCAACCGACCTGCGTTCTTGTCACGGCGCGAAATTCAAAATTCTCATTGGAGAGATAGGCGCCTGCGACTGGAAGACGCCATTTTTTCTTATAAGCCGTTTTATAGAGCTCGGTCGAACCGACCGGCGAGACGAAAAAAACGGTCAATAGTGGCAAGTAGGTAGGTTAACCGACCTACGGAGGAAAGGCAAAAAATGCAACTATTGCAATTAGGTATTCCTTCAGCCCAAGCTGACTGCGAATCATATTTGATGGTGCAAAACGGATAAGTCAGCTACATTTTATTAGAGCTATATTTCGGCCCTTCTTGGCAAGGGTCCTCTTCAGGCTCAAGCTCGAAAATGTACCTGTGGGAAAAGAATTGAAGATTCTTCCTTAAATATCTGATTTTGTGAACTTCTTCTCTGAAAATCGGTTGGAGTTAAAGCTGGTGCTGTGATTTCATTCTGGACACGGCTGCTGTTTTTGCTGTTCGATTGGGTCGTCGAAAGGGTAGAGATTCTATGGCATTTTGGTTTTGGAGCTGACATATCCGTTTTGCACTGTCAAATATCATTGCAATTTCGCTAAGTTTTTTGAGGACGCAAGCCGGACATGACGTAGTTATGTCACTTTTGCCAGTCGCTTGGATTTGCCAACATGGGCAGATCCAGTTCGCCGCTGTGGTTTTACTCGTCAAACGGAATACAAGGAACATACCGTGCTCGCTCGGAGGTTTGATAGAACTATGGGACGATCATGTACGCATGATTTTGGAAGTTTTTTACCGGCGATCTTTAAAGTACATATTGGCACCTGACAGGTTGCGTATGTAATCCCTTGAATCTTCAAATTAAAAAAAATATAATAAATTTATAATATTTGGTTTTGAAATAGCTATGACTTTTCACTTCGTGGAGTCGAAGGAGGTTGCGTATGTAATCCCTTTAATCTTGAAATTAAAAAAAAAAACATAACGAACAGAAATTTCTAATATTTGGTTTGAAATAGTTATAACTTTTCACGTCGTAGAGTCGGACGTTCCATACGTTCAGGCTGCGCTTTGTTTGAGACCGATTTTAGACGGAAAAGTCATTCTTGAGGTTGCCACACATGAAAAATCTTCTTTTTATTATTTTAATTTCTGGACTTATAAAACAGAATGGAATTTTATTTTTCAAAAGCAGTTGTCACAGCGTGACAACTTTTAGTGACGGTAAGTAGGCCCTTTTCGTCCTTTTCGTCGTAAGAAAATGATGAATAACATAACACTATCACTCTTCTCGCTCAGGGATTACACATGCATCCTGGCAGGTGCCAATACGGAATTTAAAGGACCCTTCTTGGTTATTCTGCCTTTCATATTATTCTTAGCTCCCTTATGGGATTGTAAGATTCTGAAATCACCGCCGTTCGCCTTTGTTTCGTTTTGTACCTACGACTTTTTATCGCTTTTTGGGCCTAGCCCAGTTTCGAAAGTCACGCAAGGCAAACTTCGCTAAGCTTGAAGGCCCGTCAACAACTCTTTCACAAATAATGACATAGGAAGCTTCAAAGTATTATTTTTCGTTTTGGAAGGCATGGCACACCATCTGGAGCGTGTTCCATCCTACTTACCGTAGCTACTACGCATGACGTCACGAATTCTGGCTTTTTTCCGTCAAGGCTGGAACGATCTTTATATTTTCCAGCAGGATATCATGCCACAGGCGAATCCGACCAATCACGCTGCAGAGATGCGTAGTTACTACGCTTACCACGCTCCCGAGCATGGCAAGCAAATAGTAACTATTAGTTACTATTTCGAGAAGGTTGGAACGGTCAGCGTAGTAACTTTTCGTGAGGATGGAACGGAAGTAGTAACTAATAGTAACTATTGTTAGAAGGGTGGAACACGCTCCTGGTCTACCTTCTGTTTTCTTAGGCTTCTCGTGTTTTTTTCCCCACTTTCTAACCAAGGCGCGTTCAGTTTTCAAATATTTTGCGTCCAGCCGCCGTGTTGGAGAGCGGGAGGTTGGATGGAGTCGACAAGTGCTAACAAGAAAATCGCTAATTTCTCGTTGAAAGTAATGGTATTTTTGAAAACGATATTTTCTAAGCCATTTCATCTTGAAAAGGTCATTTCTAGTAAGAGTTGTGCTTTAAGGATTGTCCCGGTTATCGCTTGGAGTTTGAGTTTCTGAAGGTTTATTCTTAATCTGAGCTATATCTTGAATGTAAGCAGGACTGTCTCTGGTATTGAAGAAAATTTTGGCATTTTATGTGTAGATAAGTGAGGTTGTTGCGATTGATAAAACACGTAATCGGCCCTCCCCGGTTAATGTTTGTCTAGATGGTCACCCGGTACCGCTATCGCCAAGCATCAATTACCTGGGACTTCCCATTGGGAGTGATTTGAGACATACCCGATCGCTTTTGATAGAATTTGTAGGTTCAAAGCTTCGTAAGACATACGGTGTGCTTGTTCCGTGTAAAGCTCGATATAAAAGAAGTATACTATCTATAATCTATAATGCATCATTTGCTGTGCCCCATTTGCTTGCTGTGTCGCCTTTTTGGAATGTATTCACTATCTCTGATAAGAGGACGCTGCGATCGTTGTTCTTTTATGTATGCCAAGTTCTTGCTTGGTATACCTCAATGGGCCAGAAACCGGCGCCTGGTTTCTCTGTATGGGATCGCAGATCCGATCAAAGCCATCACGGAACGGAGATTGCGGTTTGAGAAGTCGTTAGATTCGACGAATAGCTTGTTCAGCGCTTTTCTGTAAATTGTTACTGAAGTTTTTTGCAGTTGTTGTGATGAGAAGGTGTTTTGTCTATGTTTGTATCTGCTTTTCTTCTTTTTTCACTTTATATTTACTCCGTGTTTACACCATGTGTGTATTTCGGGTAATAAATTTATTGATTGATTGATTGACTATAATAAGGCTACTATAATATTACTGTAATTTTTACTTTCTAGGCTTTTCCGCTTTTTTTTCGAGCAGCAGTCGGGACGAGTCTGCCGAGGAGAGAGTCTGTCCCGTTTGCCGGGATACGTTCCCTGCCGTTTGCAAGGGTGACTTTGAAACTCACGTTTTGAACCATTTCAGTGACGATATAGTGAAATGTGTGGAACTTCTGGACTTGGATATCTAGGTATATTTGAGTTTTATTTTATAACTTGTGGAGTATCTCTTCTCTAATTCCTATCCGTTGTTGTGACGTTAGCGCGCCAAATTTTAGAGTAGTAGCGTTCCAGAATGAGCCGGTAATGCTAGACTGGTAACTAAGACTTTCCGAAATGGGAATATGTTTAGCTATGGCCCATAAAGTTGTAAGTAAGTAAGTAATTTATTTATAACCCGCCATTTTGAAAAAAGCGGAGTAAATGAAAGAAAATAAACAAAACACATAAACACACAGAAAAGACATTTAATTTTCAATCTTCGGCCAGGAAGCAGGGGAGCAGTGTATGCAAAGGTATTCCGATGAAAACGTCAGATACAGATGATTTGCGCCCGAATTCCGGATCCGGTCAAACATTTCGGAGACCGTTTCGCAATCCGATTCTCAGTTTAAACGAAGACTCGGTGTGAAGTTATGTGCACAGGGTGTCGGAAGGAAACATCGGATGAGAATGTTGGGAGGCGGTTGAAATTTCAGTTCACCAGTTTTGTGACCGGATTTTAGATCCGGCCACAAACTTCGGAAACTTTCGGAATCCGAACCTGAGATTTACCGAAAACGGCCAAGGACCGAAAGAGAGTTGTCTGCATCGCATTAGAAGATGCGGTAGGGAATGAGTGTGAAGGTTTGAAAGGGTTGATCAAGTATTACAGGATCGTTTCTTGTGTCGCGTATATTTTAATTAGTTATTATATAAGTAGTTTTGTGTTCCGGACGTAAGCATCCAGCTATTCGATAATGGAGATTTGTAGAACGGTGTATTTGCAACTTTTGTCTTTTCTACTTTTTTATGGACGTCGGGATTTTACGATCTTATATAAAACATGTTATCGCGAGGAAGTTACGAACGTTGAAATTGGGAACACAACCAAATATCCCATACACTGTCAGAAGTTTCATAACGGATAGCACAAGGATGCGCGGTTTCAAGAGATAACACTTAGGATGTTACCTGTCATACTTTATCAAACGTTACGCATTAGAACGTTAACGTTATGAATGAATGAATAAATATATTAAATAGCCAATTGGCCGTACAAAATACATGATGGTTACACTACACTTTACATAACTCAATACTTATCTTTATTTAACTAATACACTCTTTAAAACTTGGCATATTCTAAGTATCTTAGCTTTGTTTTTGTTTCAAGAACAGCGGGGAACTTGATAGTTACCCATTAAGAAAATGTCACCTGGGGTCTGAGAGTTACTCGCATTTAACCTGAAAATGGCCCTCGTCCTCTGTAGGGGGAATTGTCGCTTACTATTTGTGATCTTATCATCACAATTACTCCGACCACGTGCTGGCAGGCAAAAATATACAAGAAGAGCCGAAACACCGCCGAAAAACATCTGCTTACTTATTTGTTTGTCATCATGATATCGGAAAAGTCAGTAGAAGCTTTTCGGCGATTTTTCGGCTCTTCCTGGTAAGGTTCAAGGTTATCTTCATGTACAAACATATTTTAAATAATGTTTAACACTTACGCTGCTGAGAGTAGAGCTCGAGCGCACACAAAAAATTAAACCAAGACTTCAACACAATAGCTGCGTTTTTGCATTCCTGTGGACTGTAGCCGTAGCAGTTGGCCTGTGTGCTAATAAGGCGTTTTTGCACGCTTTTTGCAGTAGACTTTGGCCTGTGGGTTCGAACTGCAAAAACGCCTCATAAGCTGCTCAAACGGACAGTGCGGCGAGAAATTTTAAACTCTGAAAAAAAAAAAGCTTAACAGCTTACTTCCTGGTTTAAAATTAGTGTGCTAACAAACCTAGTGTGCTCTTCCGGAGACACCACAACCTACAACTACAAAAAGTTCGGGACCCACTATACGAAAAATTTCCCCGAATACAGAGAGTTGACAAGCAAACAGTGGTCATTCACAATACTTACATTTAACTTTGAAAAATTCATTTTTGTATTCAGAGTTTCCTGATGTTCAGCATCCTCCATTTTATGGCACTTGCCCTTCGGCCAAGTGCCATATAGCGATCGCAATTTCTGTCGGTCGGTTGGTCGGTCCAGGTTTTGCTAGTTCTGGCACTTCCAAACAAGCTAGGACGATGAAACTTGGCAGGCGTATCAGGGATCCGACCAGAATAACTTATAAATAATCACTTCCCCAATCCGACTTTCCCCGGACCCGAGAGTCCGGAAACTAGGAACAAGGGTAGCAAAAGGGGTGCAAAAGGGTAATGGGCTGATGTGGTATCGATCCGACGTTCTCTTTCACGGAGGCCCGACACGCTAGCTCACTGCGTTATTGAACCTTGTATTTAGGGCCGAATGGAGGAAAAGTGCTAAACTAAGCTTGTATCTGATTGTGTTCTGCTTTTCCCAAGAAAGTAAGCTACTTCTGTCCTAATTATATTTTGATAGCCTACTGTTCCGGATTGGGGCTCCAAAACCAAATTAACTTGGAAATAATCACTTCCCAGATCCAATCATCGTTGTGGGAGGAACAGTTGGCAATGAGTGGAATAACCATTTCAGATTTACTAGATCAAGCACATTTTCCGTTGAGATGAGTACTGGAAGAGAGATCCAACTGCAAACCGTATCTGACAAACATGCTAACTGTTCTTACAAGTACCATATGAGCTTTCAGCTCTTATTGAAACGAACCACAGACAACGGCATCAAGAAGGCCTTTGGCCGTAGCCTGTGGATTTCGTTCTTTGGCCGTTGGACTGAGGAGTAAAAACGCCTTATTAGCACACAGGCTACAGGGAAAGGTTTGCCAAAACACCTAATAAGCACAGCTGCTACTCACAGGCGTGCTGTAAGGCATACAAAAACGCAGCTAATGCTTGTTGTGCATAACGTTTGCAAAATCACGAAATTCCCGCCTAAACTGAGATATCTCCCATACAGCAAAGGCTTGAAAGACTTACAGGACTTGTCTTACCTATAATACTAACACAACCTACTTCCATAATCACTCCATATATTTCTAAACCCGGAGACCCCAATTTCGTACGGTACATTCTAACCCCTCTAACAAAACCACGCTGATTTTCTCACTTGCCGTGTTTTGCTACCTTCCATGTGTATCGCGCTGTCGACGGCTATCTCTGAGAAGTTTTTCCATCAGAAAAACCGGTTATTCAAATTGTTTCCCTGTTCTCACTACATCTCAACGGGTCTCGGAAAATGCTTAAATAGCCAAAACCGCGGGTTATTTCTTGAAAGCACAGCTTTTAAAGTATTCAAATATTTTAAAATACTGTAAGTTGAATAGTAAATAGTGCGAGAGGTCCTTTAACTTCCCTACGCTGGCATACCGTTTCCACAGGGGGAACCTCATTGAGACATATGCCACGGTATGTACGAAAATGTCGAAGCTGACGATATCCTCAACTTCGACTTTAACAACTTACGCGGTCATAGCCTCAAACTCACCGCAGAGAGGTTCTGCAAAGATATTGGTCGGTGGAGTCTCAAAAACCGCGTACCGCCCCACTGGAATCAACTGCCCGAAGAAACAGCAAACTCTCCATCACTGAGCCGATTCAAGAAAGAAATTGATGAAATGTTTCTTTCCCAAATGTAAAACCCTAAATGTTTCAAAAGAACTTTGTAGAGGCTTTGTGGCCTTATTGTTCTGCAATACATTATTATTATTTATAAAAGATAACATCCCATGTGTTATCTGTTACGAAACTTGTGACAGTGCAGTGACCGAAATTATGAACAAGCGAAGATGGACATATTTCGCAACCGCTCAAGACAGACTGCCGACAATAGCGTACCAGTGGCAGCCTGAAGGAAAACCGGAGCAAAATAACACTAGGAGTAGCGCCAAGACCTATGCTTTCCATGCTTTGCAAACGGGCCATACTAGTAGCGCCGCCAACTACCCTTGCAGCATTTAAAGCGAGACAAACTTGCTGGTTTAGAAATTTCTAGTAAAGCTAATGTGCGATCTGCATACATAAAGGAACCAATGGAGGGTGTATCATTTATTGCAAAGTTCAGAATAGGAAATTATCGGATTTATATATCTAGTGTAAGAAAATTCTCAAGACCCAAAAGAGTAACTTAATCCTAAAGCTCAGAGAATAAGAATATCTCCTACTCGGTTTCTTAAAGCTGTAATTATAGCTCTCGCTGAAGATTTTGAATTAGAATAAAATATAATAAGAGCATAGGAAGTAACCCCTAATCCATTCCAACCTAAAAGAAGACTAACCCCATCAGAAGAAATGATTAAAAAACTATAGATAGAACAAAGAGAAGTAAAATATATTTAAATCGATAAAAGAATGCTTCTTCTGATATATAGTAAATAGAATAGATAACTACTTGAGAAGAAATTAAAGTTACAAGAAATAAAAAGGAACATGAAATTCAGTCTAAAAAGATATGAAATCTAATAAATCGGAGCCAGCGTTGGTGAACGACTAAATGAGTTTCAGTAGGGATGTTCTCTATCGCTAGTGGTGCTAGTATCGCTGCTACTCGAATGTGTGTCAATAAGTCTTGGCGCTAATCTAGTGTTATTTTGCTCTGAGGAAAACGAAGACGAGTCCGACCAAGCACACACTGCGGAGGCAGTATGATCGGGTTCGGGACCTGAAAGAGGCTAAGGTTTCACTCACTCCACAATAGGAGACATCATTGCAGCCGTACAGCTTCGTGATGAATGGAGAGGCTTCATCGACGCCCTATGCGCCAACTGATGGGTCAGGAGGTCTAAGGTACGCTTATCGCGAGTAGGTTGTGTCCTCACGTGTGTCAAGTCTACAGTCACTGAACTGTGCCTTTGCTCGTCTTCCCGACTCACAGAGCGTGTTCTAACCCAGTGGTTCCCAACCTTTTACGTACCGCGTACCCCTAATCAAGGTTCAAAAAGGTGCCGAACCCTTTTTGACGAATTATTGTTTTAATATTTTATACCGCGATCAGAACGTCAAAATGACGATATTTATTGTCATCAGTTATGAGGCATGTAAATCTGAAATTGCGTACGATGGGGTACTGGATTTAGGGGACTCAAAAACGACTGAAGCGAGGGATTAAATCTATAGACTAACTTGATTTTGGGACTTACGCGTACCCCTTGCAAGGGTCTCTCGTACCCCTTTGGGTACGCGTACCACTGTTCTAACCTACCTGTAGTTACTACGCATGACGTCACGGATCCTGGCTTCTCGGCGTCAGAGCTGGAATACATTTTTGCATTTTCTGCAAAATATCTCGCCGCGCCCTAATCGTGCCAATCACGTCGCAGGGATCGTAGTTACCACACTTACTAGGCTCCAAAGCGTGGTAAGTAAGTAGTTACTATTTCGAAAAGGTTGGAACGGTCAGCGTAGTAACTTTCCACGAGGTTGGAACGAAAATAGTAACTAATAGTTAATATCGTTAAGTGGGTGGAACACGCTCACAGTGGCAGTGAGGATGCATAAACCAAAGACGTTAGGTGTGGAAAAACAGGAAAGTTCCTGAGCGAGAAAGTTCCATGGGTCGTTATATTGAATGCCTTCTAGCGGTTGGTCTATTGACGTTTCTACCAATACTTATCCCAAATCATCATCAAACTACTCGTGCCCCGTGTTGTTGTTTGCAAACAAATTTTTGTTTGTTTGTTTACTGTCACCTTAATCGTTTGAAGTTGGACAAAAACCAAACGCTAGGCAACGGGAAGCTCGATTTTCGACAACGCGAAGTTTCCTGTCTTTCCTACTATTAAAGTCTTTGCGACAGGACAGCAAGGTTGCCTATTTTTGAGGTTTTACAGGGAAGCAAACAGGAGGTTTCGGCTTAAAATGGCTAAGCCGAAGCCATCGGTGGTAAGTGAATTTTTCTGGAAAGACTGTCTGGAAATCGGTAACCGGGCTGTGATGTCCAGATGTGCATGGAGTTCGATTGTAAGGGCAAGTGGGTGGTTGGAATATTTTTTGTTCATACCGTTGGAAACTAGTAGCTTATAACTGAATCAAAAGATGGCCCAAATAAAATGTTGATTTTAGCGACATATGGTATATCGAAACTTCTTTCGTCCAAATATAGGGAAACTAACTTGTGACCAACTCGAAAATTTGAGTATTTCCTGATAGACGTAAAATACAGTTTCAGTTTAACTTTAAGGAAACTTGTCAGTTGAGATCTGTGGGGTTGGGCTACATCAAAATTTTAATTTCAGACGAAAAAGGATATTACTGGCGAAAAACAAAAAAAAGTTTAATTACGATAGATGCAAAATATAGACTACAGTTTTCAGTTACAGTTCTCTTCAGTTACAGTTTATGAAGTTTAGCTCTATCAAAATTATATTTCGAACGCTACTTAACGAACGGTACCAGTGTTGCCAGATGCTTGACATAAGATCGCGCAGCAAGAGCAGTAAAAATGCGCCTTCGGCGCATTTTCGCTAAAAAAAAAAATTATGAAATCGGATCTGGATTTTTTACTAAATCGGATCCGGATTTTTTAAGAAATCGGATGGGGGGGGGGCATGTTATCGACCAATCGGTAAAAAAAACGAGTTGGCGAAAAGCGCTGCAATTCTTCTTGAAAATAGTAGATTTTTCATTAAACAGTATAGATATTATCAAAATATTAAAACGTAAAGAAATTTCTGAAATTTAAATTTGGTGTAAGCTATGAGCTTACTTTTGAGTTAAGACTTTTTGTGTAAAAGCAGTCGATTTTGAATCTTTAAAACAATCATTTGTCTTAGAAACGGTCGCTAAAAATGATCAAGCAATCAAGCAGTCGATAAATATCCCCCCCCCCCCCTTCTCCCCGTATATTTTTGGATAATAATGCCTCTGGTACTGGGATGAGCAAGACATAAGAAAAGTTACTCATCTTTATGAGAAAAAACAGCAAGGATAATCGAAAAAAACGATTTTTTTCTCAAGACGAGTTAAAAAACGGTTTTTCTCAAAATGATTGAAAGAAAAGATTTTTTCTAAAAAAAAACACGTTCCAGATATGCATGAACCTGACAATCCCAAGAAACTTACCAGCGAATACACTTTCTTATCCAAATATCGTTGCAAATCCTGATCTGGTTTTCAGTTTCTAAGGGATATGGAGAGCAAAACGCGTCCAATTTGCACCGAAATTCGGGGAAATGCGCAATGCGCACACTTGAAAAATTCGAAGCGCAGCCGCCTCTAAAAAGCGCACCATCTGACAACACTGAACGGTACTACCTGAATACGCTGAGAAACAAAGCCTAGATGGAGCTACAAGATGTGCCCCCTGTACTTCATCCAGGTACGCTAGCTGGCGTACGCAATGCTCTAAATCCTAGGATCTCGGTTTGCGTCCAGTTCTGAACTATTGCTTAAGCACCGCCTCCTCAGAAAAGAAGCAACATAGATGGGACACAAACTGCGTTTCCGATACTTCGTTTGGCCGAATCCCGTTAGATGACATAGGCAGTACATCGAATTCTGGTTGAGCTAAAGAAAACGTGATTCGATTTTTTGCAGATGGGACATAAGGGCGATCTCTTGGATTCGCTTTCCGAAAAGCAAAGCGAGAATCCGCCGAGCGCAAGAACAAGCAAAAAGTCGCTTGCACCTTTACAACTTCTCGCTGACTTGCCGAAACCACTTTCAACTCGTGAAGTGGATTCGCTTTCCAAGTGCTCGCGAAAACTAGCGGAGCGCGAGAACAGCTCTGGAAAGCGAAGCAACTTTTAGCCGAAGTCGCAAGAACAGCCGGCGCATAAGCTGCGCGGAGCTTTCCAGACCGCCAGAATCGCCCTATAGTGAATCATCCAGAGCTTGCTCTGTAGCAATGCCGACGGTACAGTTATTATCCATAGTTGGTGTAGACTACAGTAGTTTCGCGTACAATGGTAAATTGACCCACCCATTCGAGTGCTCATGAGAGATTAGCTAATTAGCTACTTTGGGTGCCTTGATTTTCGGCGCCATCATATCAAGTTCAAGATAAAAGTGCAGAAAACCCGGCCAGGACCGTGTTTTCGCACTGGTGTATTGCCTTTTTGACCGCACTGAAAATAATTTACTGATATACATATCAGTGTGATTGTGTTTGACGGAAAGGTCAAATTCGTCGCATGCGCTATGAAAGATACCTTTAAGGCTGCTTTACGGAGTAAGACTCTACTTGCACCGCCATGCGAATAAGAGACAAATGAATAAATTGCGTATCGCAAAGGACACATCTTGGTAGCGTTTCTTCTTCAATACTCACTCCAGTGCTGAGTTAACATCAGTTGCGTTTTTGCAGATACCATGGTATCTGTTACTACGGTAACTGGGTCTGCAATTAGTCGTTTTTGCAGAAAGTTGTTTTCGCAGTTACTGTGGTATTTGAACATCAGATACCACGATACCTTGCCAGATACCACGGTAACTTGCAAAAATGCCTTTTGAAGTGTTTTCAGATACCATGGTCCATGGTATCTACAAATAAACGCCTTTTGACCGTGGTATCAGTAGCTGCAAAAACGCAACTACGGCGTTTTTACTCCGAACAGCTGGAGCCTTGTCGGTCAGTGAGGTTAACGTTGCTAAAACAAAGCTCTGAACGTCGAAATTTGGCAAGGAAGAAGGAGGATAATTGACGAGCTGAGCGCACAAATGTGATAAAGTCCTTTTTGCTACCTACGGGACTACTCCCGTTTAAAGTTCGGAAAGTCAATATATCGAAAGCTAGTAATCAGCTTTGTCGACTGAGTATCTCAGTAGGAAAAGGCAAATTTTAACGGCAAAGGGAGAAAGACAGCAAAACAATTTTCTAGAGGCGTATTCTCGCCGTTCCCCGAGGACTCCTAGGGCAATCGAAGGGAACGGCGAGAATAGAGGGAGTCACTCCACGCTGACTCCGCGTACAGAAACAGCGAGAACACGGGGAATCCTTCAAAAATGGATTTTGTTCAAAAAAAAATATGCAGTTGACGAAACTGGTCTGGATCCACTTTATTTTTGGTTTTGTTTATTCTGATTTTTTTTAATTAATTTTACATTGCACTTACACCAGAAAAAATTGATTCCCCTCCGAATCTGAAAGGGAGTCTTTTTGATGATGGTGGTGATAATTGGAGCATTCCCTGTCCGTGGGGCTCGCGAGAATATGGGGAGCGAATCCCCCGGACAAACAAAAACGCGGGGACTCCTCCAGTCGAGTCCTCGGGGAACGGCGAGAATACGCCTTAGGTGGTGTTCTTAACTCAGTTAGTAAAAAAAGGAAAGTTATCGCCTCTGTGCGCTCAGCTCTTCAGTTACACCAGAACAGGGCTTCTGTCTCTCAACTCTTATTGGCACCTGACAGGTTGAATATGTAATCCCTTGAATTTTTAAGTAAAACGACATAACAAAGGAATACTTCAGAAATTTTGCTTCGGTATCGTGGTTATAACTTCACTGTGTAGAGTGAAGCTTGCAATGCGAAAAGGCTGCGTTTCATTTGCGACGGTGAAGTCATTCTTCATGCGTGACAAAAGTTGCGTTTTTGCAGATACCATGGTATCTGATACCACGGTCTAAAGTCGTTTTTGCAGTTATCGTGGTATCTGATACCACTGTCAAAAGGCGTTTTTGCAGTTGTCGTGGTATCTGCCCAGTTATCGTGGTATCTGATATTCAGATACAACGGTCCGGGACCGTGGTAACTGATCGTGGTATCTGAAAAAGTCATCTCACTTTCATCAGTTTTTGTAAAATTTGTGGGAAAGAAGTTTTGCACTTAGTGATGTGACTGAATATCAGTTTTTCTCTTGGG
The DNA here is from genome assembly GCA_030848855.1 of Branchinecta sandiegonensis. Classification (NCBI taxonomy): domain Eukaryota; kingdom Metazoa; phylum Arthropoda; class Branchiopoda; order Anostraca; family Branchinectidae; genus Branchinecta; species Branchinecta sandiegonensis. The sequence continues at coordinate 6,797,294 of JAUPMV010000017.1, read as the reverse complement.
ATGACTTCGAAAAGGGCAATTTCGGCAATTGTTGTTTTTGCAGAGCAATCGTATTTCTGACAGAAAAATGACTTTGCCGCCTTAAACGAAGTGCAGCCTTTTCGCACGGTACGCTTGACTTTACGCAGTCTTACCTAATATTCGGAAGCAAAATTTCAGAAATTCCACTGCGTTATATTATTTGACTTCCCCACCCAAGAGGTTCAAATGCAAACTGTCAGGTTCCAATATGTGCATCAGGAAGTAGAAAATTAGAAAAGGGATCGCGCTTTTCGTTGTTTTCACGACGGATTGCGCAAAACCTGCTAAACCATACTTTGCTCCGGACCCAGACACGACATGTGTCTTGTCGATCTGGCGATTCTGCTACAGGATGACTTGCTTTAGAAATTATATTAATAATTCACAATTTAATAACGCACTCATGGACGGTTTAATAATACATTTCACGCTCGTGTCTGTACTTTAAGCATACAGTATTAACAAACAATTACTTAAGATATGGACGGGTCAAAACGCATGAGGCTAAAAAATCGCATTTCTTGAAGTTTATAGGCACTGAAGATTATCGACAGAACTTGATTTCCAAACTGACGACCTTAAAAACTATTTTCGAAACAAAAAGAAACTGAAAAATACGGGGACGGAAATAGATGTTCAGTTAAGTTAGGGAATAATTATCAATAGCTAAATCTCAGCCACGACTGGCTACCGTTACTTGATACTACAGTTATTTCAGATTTTCAGTCCGACACAAAGATTAATAAAAGTCTTTTCTCAAATTTATGAATTTTAAACGATTGTCAAATTCAGACCAAACACGCAACAAGAATAAAAGTCCTATAAAATAAAACTATCACAAAAGCTAAAAACATTTTGGCATGCACTGGTGAAGGTCGAAAGGAATGTAAGAAAAATTATGTGTCCGTGTTGTCAGTATATTTTGCAGCGTCGGTAGACTACTCTGAGAAACAACAACCCGAAGGAATAAACCACAATAAATGTTATGAGATGCGGCACATACCCGGCTACCATTTCGGATAGTTTGTCGAAGCGGTGAAGTTTACTACGATCAGAACATAGTTTATACCAAGAATCTAAAAGCACTGTTCAGATTGGTGTATTAGCTGCATACACCGTCAGAAAGTTTCATAACAGATAACATAAGTTTCATAACAGATAACATAAGGAGGTGCAGCTTCAATAGATGAAACTTAGGATGTTAGGTGTTATGATTTTGCAAACGGAATTTTGTGCTTGAGGAGAAACACCGCTGGAAAAACCTCTGCTGTTTTTGTCATCATGATATCGGAGAAGTCAGCAAGTGCTATTTCGGCGTTTTTTAACTCTTCCTGGCAATGCTCGTTATCTATAATGTTGCATAACAGATAACATCCAAAGTGATGTCTGTTGAAATTGCGCACCCTTGTGTTATCTATTCAAACAATGTTTACAACCGATACGTCAGCTTCGATTCTTCATCAGCGATATTTCTGCAATGCCATCGCCCCAAATCGTGCAGCACAAACAGCATCCGTGTCAAAAATTTAATCTCAGGACTAGTTTTTTCATTAAATTGGTATTTGAAGGTAATTTATTTTAATAAGATATTTATAGTCAGTAGAAGCTCCAGTTATTTATTACAGGTTTGTTTCCTTCCCCGACGTTGACCCAGAGGATTGACAGCCTGACGAGGACCCTTGCCGAGAAGGGCCGAAACATCGCTGATCGTAGCTGACGTATCCGTTGTAAACATTGTTTGAATAAATGTTTCAAAGTCAGCTTGGGCTCAAAGAATATTTATCTTCTATTATCTGCTATGAAACTTCTAACAGTGTACAAATCAGCTTATACTGCGAGCAGGATGTTACGTGCGTTATTAAGAGAAACAGAAATCGATCCTATTTTCTCTTCTCTTATGAAGCTCTGATCAGATTGCCTCCTGCTTGGGTTTCTCTAGCTAGTCAAGAAACGATGACGCGGAAAATCCTTATGCAGCTTAAAACAATGCTTAAAACATGTCTAATCACTTAAACAATCTTCCTCTTGTCTATGGGAATCGTGGAATGATCCAAATCCATAAAAGGCCCGCGACATGGGATAGTACGTGATGAATTCATATGAAAGCAAAAAGACCGTGTTTTATTGACTTGTAGTTTGATTTCGGTCGAATTACAACACATTTTACAACACTTTGCAAATATTTGGCCGAGTTATGTTGTTCTGTCGAAGCTATTTTTTTGTGTTTTCTCTTTTGTTTATTTTCTTATACTCCACTAGTCCTCTTGTACCCTATGAAAAATTTGCAGCCTGCGTAGTAGTATGGTAGTAGTACGAAAACGTTGCATGTAATACTATGTAATAGCAAAGAATACTATCATTTAATGTGCCTCAGACTGGTCCAATCTTATGTAGTAGTATCCAGTAGCATCCCGTCTTGCCATAGTAACATCCAGTCTTGCTAATAGTGCCATATAGTAGTATGCAGTAACACGGTAGCCTTGAAGTAGAAGCATGTAGTAGCATCGTTAGTACTGCATGCAACTTTTTCGTACTACTTCATAGTACTATTTTGAGATTAATTTTTCATCGGGTAGTTCCGAGAGTGTAGTCCTTTTCGCAGAACTAGACATAGTAAGTCTTCATTCAACCCCGAAGCTGACTGGGAACAATGTCTGATGGTCCTAAACAAATTTTACTAACAGTAAAAACTGTTAATTATTACTAAACAGCAAATTCGCTTGTTTTATTTCGATGGCACGTTTAGACTTTTAACTACGGCATTAAGCTGGATCTTACCAAGAATCGCCAAAATTTCGTCTTCTAAAAACTTCAGCTTTCAGAACTTCAACTTAAGAACTTCATCCCTTTCGTCACACCAACACGAATCAGCTTGAAGAATTATTTCGCAAATATTTCCTTGGGGAGTGTTCAGTATACCAAAAGAAAAGAGGTAGATCGTCTAGGTGATAAAAAAATAAAAATGGTCGGGCTAACATTGAAAAAGAACGATTATCCTGGAATGTCAACTGACGTAGCTACTTAAGTGGTGATGATCTAAAACTAAAAAATCAATAGAATTCATGCATCGCCCACTTGCAGAGATCTAAACAATAAAATGACACTTGAATGATTCCACATCACAGATCGCGTTAATATATAAACAGATTGTCTATAGAATGATGCGTAAGTTTCGATATTGCTGCAACAGTTTCACTGAAGGCACAGACATACGACAGAAAGGCGGTGTGGTAACGTCCGCCCACGCTCGGGTGGCAATTTGAACGTGTTGCCAAAATTTGTCCAGATGCTTCCGGCCAATGGTTACTTAATTTTGGCGACCTTCTGGATTCGCTTTCCGAAAAGCAAAGCGAGAATCCGCCGAGCGCAAGAACAAACGGAGAGTAGTTGCGCCTCAGTTGCACCTTTACAACTTCTCGCTGACTTGCCGAAATCACTTTCCACTCGCGAAGTGGATTCCCTTTCCAAGTGCTGGCGGAAACTAGCGGAGCGCGAGAACAGCTTTGGAAAGCGAAGCGAGTTTTAGCCGAAGTCGCAAAAACAGCCGGCGCGTAAGCTCACGGAGCTTTTCAGACCGCCAGAATCGCCCTTAACCTTCATGCAGGTTGAAAGGTGATAAACCTCTCAGAAGTTTCATAACATTTACACCGGTGGACGGAGAATGCGCAATTTCAACAGGTATGAGACAATAAACTATCTGTTCACGTTACATAATATTTCCGTTATGACTTTTTAGTGTTATCGCTATAAGTAACGTTACAAACCATTAAATGCTCATGACGAAATGTTTCAGTAACGTTAAGAGCTACTGTTACCTCACTGTGTTTAAGTTGCACATCCTTGTGCAGATGTTATGACAATTCCGACAGTGTGGGAGATATAAGTTACTACTTGTAGGAGGCTGGCAGACTCCCCCTCAGTCGCTTGCCTGCGAAAACACTCTCAGTCATTACTAGGCTCCCACTACATCAGATCAACAATGCTGAATCTCGATCGTAAGCGCGCAGCAAGCTTCACATGTTTCCGCCACGAGTTTCTCTATTTGTCGCGCCCTGTCTACCCACGCTGTGGGCAACACTGTTCCGAGTCAACGTATGTCATGCTCGTCTTCCCAAGCCGTTGCCATTACTGCTGGACCAGAGGTAGCCAGCTGAAACTGTATACATGCTGGTTCCACGATTCACAGTTTCAAACTTTCCGCCAATAGCGCCATGCTCGTGTCTTCCCAAGCAGTTGGCACTATTGTTGGAGCAGAGGTATCCAATTGACATGGAACACACGGTGGTTCCACGGGTCACAATTTCAAACTTCCCGCCAATGGCCGCTCTTGCTTGCCATGCTCGTGCCTTCCCAAGCAGTTGGCACTAATGTTGGAACAGAGGTATGCGAATTCACGCTGCTTCCACGAGTCGGCATTTCAAACTTTCTGCCAATAGTGGCTTTCATTTTACACACTTGCGGCTTTTCCAGCGTGCCTTAGGGGGGCGCGCATCTAATGCGCTTGGCAAAGCGTCACAGTTTCAAAACAAAGTCGCTTTTTTGCCCTATGCGTGCTTTCTCAAGCAGTCGGCACAGATATGGGCGGCGCTTAATTTAAAAATCAGTCAGATATTTCTAATTCTATGTTCTGCCACTATATCAACCGCTCCTCTGGTGGCGGCTTCATTACGTTCCCCATTTCTAGCCGCGGCGAAAACATTTCTTGGCGGCTCGGCGAATAAGTGCCGCGGGTCGCCCGCTTCTTTCGAGCCATCATGACAAACGTTGTGGCGCCAACGACCATCATCAGCAGCAGTATGATGACAATTGGGAGCATAATGGCGAGCAAATCAACGCCGCCGGGTGCCAAGGTTGCCGCCTGAAAACACAGGAAGTCTTATTTCGACCGCTCTGCTTAAACATAAACTGGTAATACAGAGACATGGTAAACGTCAAATGCTCTAAGTGTGGTGGCAGCCACGAATCCAGCCGTGAGAGCTATGACCTCAACCTCTGTGAAGTTCGCTAATTGTGGGAGTGCCAAACACCCTGCTTACAGCCTACTCTGTCCGAAAGTGATTGAGTTTACGAGGTCTACGAACTACTAATGCGGAGTCCCTTGAAACTGACTCAAGCTTATTTGGATTTTGTTGTTCTTTTGTACTTTAGTTTACTCTGTTTACCTATTCATTTATTTTTTGTATTTTTTCCATACTCCGTCTTTTTGGCCTCGGACAGTTGATGGGTTACAAATAAAAAAAATAAAATATAAATAATAAAAAAGATGGCACTTTACACAAGGGACTTGTATATACCGTGACCAATAAACCATTCTATGTATTATTATTAATTTCCGTGACATGGGGATGTGAACTGGGTACATAAATTTGCCCTCGGGCGGGATCACTACCAGACAATTGTAGTGGTTTGCGAACTCTGCTCACAAGCCCCTCGGTAGCTCAAATGGTAAGAGCGCCTGCCTTGTAAGCAAAGGGTCCTGAGTTCAAATTTCGGCTGAGGAGCATTTTTGTCTTTCAGTTCACTACTTACAAAATATAAACTGGAATTCAAAAAGAGGACAAGACCAAACTTTTCGATGGGATCCCAAAAATTCAATATCTGATCCAGACAACTGGGTCTTGTCTTAGCCAGATCCAGTCATCGCCAGAATCCTTGAACATTCTTACAATTAAAATTCAGAAACAGATTAAGGCCAAATAGCTAATCATCTGAGAAAACAAAGTTCAGATATGGATTCAGCATGTGTGTTTACCCGTATAAGTCATATCTGTTTTGACGAAAAGTTCCTGCCACTTCTGCCAATTTCCCGATTTCGGCCGAACTCTAGAACTAGTTGTCCGGCGAAAAAAGAAAGCTAAAAAACGAACTCAGGGTATCTTCTTTCCCCAATAATGAACATCTAATCAACTTCAAATAAAAATTTAACTTATAACAAATTTTCCGACTTCAGCCGGATTCCGGTCGAACTATATGTCCGGGTAAAATATGATTGTCACACACGGATTCAGCGTCTCTTCTTACCCCTAAATCGGTTGTCTAATCAGCTAGAAATAAAACTTTGACTTCTAACAATTTTCCGGTTTTGGCCGGATTCCGGGCGAACTACATGTCCGGGAAGAAAATTGTTTTCACATAAAAGTTCAGCATGTCTTCTTGCCCTAAATCGGACATCTGATCAACTCCAAATAAAACTTTTAATTTTTACAAACTTTCCGGTTTGGGCCGGATTCCGGGCGAACTACTTGTCCGTCGAGAAAATGGTTTTGACCATCGTCTTCAGCATGTCTTCCTACCTCTAAATCAAACATCTAATTAACTTGAAATAAGACTTTTAATTTTAACAAACTTTCCGGTTTTGGCCGGATTCCGGGCGAACTACTTGTCCGATTACAAAATGGTTTTCACCATCGTGTTCAGCATGTCTTCTTACCCCATAATCGACTATCACATTAGCTGTTTCAAAATATTTTGTTTGACCCTTAATTTGAACCCCCTCCCCCACCCCTAAATGTAGGGCTACAAAGCCCATTTACGAACTCGACTGGTCCGCCGACCCAACGAATCCTCACACAAAGTTTCATCAAAATATCTCATTCCCTTCAAGAGTTATCGTGCTTACAGACGGACGGACGGACAGACGGACAACTTTTGCGAAGTCATAGGTATCCCTCAACTTACGTTTTGGGATCCCAAAAAAGTGAGTCTCCAGCTAAAAAAAGAAAGAGGAGACAAACATACATTAGTTGTGTTTTTGCAGATACCATGGTACCTGATACCACGGCAACTGGATCTGAATTTTGTCGTTTTTGGAGTTACCGTGGTATCTGACACTAAGGTTGCTCTGCAAAAACGACAATTGCCGGATTTGGGCTGTTGGAAATCATCACAAAAGAAAATCTGATATCCACTCGCATCACAAGTGCCAAACCAATTTGAACACCAATTTGACAAAATCAGGCTCTTATGTTGGTGATGATGAAAGTGAGGCAACTTTTTCAGATACCCTCGATGAACAAGAGCTGTAAGCTCATATGGCACTTGCATGTGTCAAGATGATTTGATTGATCAAGAGTAAGTTTCGACTTTGCGGTTGAGATATGCGCTATAAGGGAGCTGGAACTTCATTTGTAAGCAAAACCCTTGAGGCAAAACTGCTAATGGGCTGATGGGCATCACGAAAATGCATATATTGCTTAAAAGTATTTTTTTTACTTTGCGGTCAAGATTGGTACTTTAAGGAATAATCGGATTTGGGAAGTAGCAATTTCTAAGCAAATGTTGTTGAGTCTCCAATATTCCAGCGAAGTTTCATCGTCCTAGCACATCTGGAAGTACCTTAACGCGCGATCACCGGAATCCCAGACCCCCCTCCCCCTCCTCCAACTCCACCCACAATAACCGGAGCCAATCCTGTTCTGTAAATGATTAATCCAGAGCATCTGTTTGTCATTCCCACGAAGTTCGATCCAGATCACACCAGTCTAAGCGGGTCAAGTATTTTCCGCCCTCCCCCCGATAATTGCCGGATTCGGTCCGGAAATGAAAAAAGGTCACAAGAGAAAAATGTCCTCTGTTTAATTATTAAATTTCACTCGAATCCGATCACCCGTTCCAAAGTTACGCATGACTCAATATTCCGGATTCCCCTCCCTCAACTCCCCCCCCCCCAAGATTTTCATATCGAGGATTTTTTTTTTATTCCAAGTCAGTTTGACCGGGTCCCTGATATGCCTTCCAAGTTTCGTCGTGAAAATCCCCCAAAAACGGAATTCCGGGATACCCCTCTCCCCCCCCTAAAGTGTCCGGATCCAGTCAAATTATGTAAAAGATTTATATGGACCAGATGTTTGTTCTTCCCAGCAAGTTTCACTCCGATACCATCATTCTAACCGTTTCTCCAGATTTCCGGTCCACCCCCCCCCCCCACCTCACCCAGCTCCCCCACGGTGCACGTAGCCAATCCGATTCAGCAAATGACTTACCTAGAGCATCTGTTTGTTCTTCCCACAAAGTTCCATCCCGATCCCTCCATTCTAAACGGGGCACGTATTTCCCCCCCCCCCCCCCCAATAGTTGCCGGATCCGGTCCGGATATGAAAAAAATCATCGGAGAAATGTCCTCTGTTGAATTCTTAAATTTCACTCGAATCCGATCAACCATTCTAAAATTACGCATGACTGAAAATTTCGGATTCCCCTCCCTCCACTCCCCCCACCATTATCTGATCGACAAAATTTTTATTTTGAAGTCAGTTTGATTGGGTCCCTGATATGCCTGCCAAGTTTCATTGTGAAAGTCCCCAAAACCACCATCACCGGAATTTCGGGACCCCCCCCCCCATAAGTGTCCGGATCAAGTACAATGGCCTAAAGGACTTATCTAGAGCAGATGCTTGTTCTTCCCAGCAAGTTTCACTCCGATCCCTCCATTCTAACCGTTTCTTGAAATTTCCGGTCTCCCCCCCCCCCCAACTCCCCCCTGGCTACCGAATCCGGTCAAGACTTTAAACGGGACATTACAGATATATATTCTGTTCAGTTATGAAGTTTCATTACAATCCGATCATCCGTTCGAAAGTTACACACTTCTCAATTTCCCGGATTCCCCTGCGGATTCCCCTCCCTCCACTCCCCCACCATTATCTGATCAACAATATTTTTATTTTGAAGTCAGTTTGATTGGGTCCCTGATATGCCTGCCAAGTTTCATTGTGAAAGTCCCCAAAACCACCATCACCGGAATTTCGGGACCCCCCCCCCCATAAGTGTCCGGATCAAGTACAATGGCCTAAAGGACTTATCTAGAGCAGATGCTTGTTCTTCCCAGCAAGTTTCACTCCGATCCCTCCATTCTAACCGTTTCTTGAAATTTCCGGTCACCCCCCCCCCCCAACTCCCCCCTGGCTACCGAATCCGGTCAAGACTTTAAACGGGACATTACAGATATATATTCTGTTCAGTTATGAAGTTTCATTACAATCCGATCATCCGTTCGAAAGTTACACACTTCTCAATTTCCCGGATTCCCCTGCGGATTCCCCTCCCTCCACTCCCCCACCATTATCTGATCAACAATATTTTTATTTTGAAGTCAGTTTGATTGGGTCCCTGATATGCCTGCCAAGTTTCATCGTGAAAATCCAAAAAACCACCATCACCGGAATTCCGGGCCCCCCCCCCCCCCATAAGTGTCCGGATCCAGTACAATGGTCTAAAGGACTTATCTAGAGCAGATGCTTGTTCTTCCCAGCAAGTTTCACTCCGATCCCTCCATTCTAACCGTTTCTTGAAATTTCCGGTCTCCCCCCCCCCCAACTCCCCCCTGGCTACCGAATCCGGTCAAGACTTTAAACGGGACATTACAGATATATATTCTCTTCAGTTATGAAGTTTCATTACAATCCGATCATCCGTTCGAAAGTTACACACTTCTCAGTTTCCCGGATTCCCCTGCCCTCCACCCCCCCCCCAAAATGGTCGGATCAGAAAACTGATTATTCCTAATTTTGTTTGGTCGGGTCTCTGATATGCCTGCCAAGTTTCATGGTCCTAGCACAACTGGAAGTACCCTAACTCGAAAAAGTGTGACAAAATGCCCTAAATTTTCAAGTTTCCAGCGCCCCGCACTCCCCCCCATATGGTCGGATCGGGAAACTGATTATTTCCAGGTTAGTTTGGTCGGGTCCGTGATATTCCTGCCAAGTTTCATTGTCCTAGCTCATCTGGAAGTACCCTCACTCGAAAAAGTGTGACAAAATGCCCTAAATTTTCAAGTTTCCAGCGCCCCAACTCCCCCGCATATGGTCGGATCGGGAAACTTATTATTTCCAGGTTACTTTGGTCAGGTCCCTGATATTCCTGCCAAGTTTCATTGTCCTAGCTCATCTGGAAGTACCCTAACTCGAAAAAGTGTGACAAAATGCCCTAAATTTTCAAGTTTCGAGCGCCCCCACTCCCCCGCATATGGTCGGATCGGGAAACTGATTATTTCCAGGTTCGTTTGGTCGGGTCCCTGATATTCCTGCCAAGTTTCATTGTCCTAGCTCATCTAGAAGTACCCTAACTCAGAAAAAAGTGACAAAATGCCCTAAATTTGCAAGTTTCCAGCGCCCCGCACTCCCCCCCATATGGTCGGATCGGGAAACTGATTATTTCCAGGTTAGTTTGGTCGGGTCCCTGATATGCCTGCCAAGTTTCATTGTCCTAGCACATCTGGAAGTACCCTAACTCGGATATGTGGGACAAAAAAACTCGGACCGACCGACAGACCGACAGACGGAATTGTGATCGGTATATGGCACTTGAGCCAGAGGCTGCAAGTGCCATAAAAATTTATCTCAAAATAGTAGTACGAAGTTGTACGAAAAAGTAGCATGCAGTACTAACTGATGCTACTTCATGCTTCTACTTCAAGGCTACCGTATTACTGCATGCCACTATTAGCAAGACTGGATGCTACTATGGCAAGACAGGATGCTACTGGATACTACTACATAAGATTGGACCAATCTGAGGCACATTAAATGATAGTATTCTTTGCTATTACATAGTATTACATGCAACTTTTTCGTACAACTACCATACAACTACGCAGGCCACAAATTTTCATCAGGCCACGATCAATTCCCACTGTAGCCTTTCGACCGTGGTACCAGATACTACGGTAACTTGCGAAGACCTTAGACCGTGGTATCAGTTACCATGGTACCTGCAAAAACGCAACTACTGTGTCCAAGAGTGACCAGCATGGACAAGAAAGCGACTAGAACCATTCACTTTCACATCACTAAGTACCAAACTTCTTTCCCACCAATTTGACAAAATCCTAGGCTCTATTGTTGGTGATGATGAAAGTGAGATGACATTTTCTGATACCACGATCAGTTACCAAGGTCGGACAGCGGTATCTGAATATCAGATGCCACGGTCACGGCCCAGATACCACGATAACTGCAAAAACGCACGTGGTATCAGATACCGCGGTAACTGCAAGAACGACTTCAGACCGTGGTGTCAGATACCATGGTATGGGCAAAAACGCAACAATACTCTTGATGACTGACTCATCGTGCCGATGAAGAATCGCCGTGTGCCTAGCCAAGAGCCAGAAAGGTTACCACAAAAACGTTGTTGATTGGTTTACACAGGATTTCAATCGATTCTGATGACTAGACTTTCCTGGCCCTTCCCAGGGTTCAGTGGGATGTTTCGGACCGACGGCATACTGATCTAAGGCGTACTCTCGCCGTTCCCTGAGGACTCCTCGGGGAATCGAAGGGAACGACGGGAATAGAGGGAGTCACTACAGGCGGATTCCGCGTAGAGAAACAGCGAGAACACGGGGAATGCTTCCAAAATGGATTTTATTTCGAAAAAAATTTGCAGTTGACAAAATTAGTCTGGATCCACTTTATTTTTGGTTTTGTTTGTTCTGATTGTTTTTAATTAATTTTACATTGCACCAACACCAGCAAAACTGATTCCCCTCTAAATCTGAAAGGGAGTCCTTGTTGATGATTGTGATTATAATCGGAGCATTCCCCGTCCGCGGGAACTCCTCAACTGAAGTCCTCGGGGAACGGCGAGAATACGCCTCTAGTAAAGAGAAGTAGGACGTGGGCTGGCTTACCTCTTGTGTACAGTCGCTACCTCCCCAACCTTCTGTACAAGCGCAGTCAAAGTTTGCCAGTCCACCAGATAGCGTGGCGTTGCAAACAGGAATGCATGTTCCTCCGTTTCGACAAAGATCATCAGTCTGAAATACAGGAGATGGGTAATCGCAGGAACTCGGAAAACTGACAAAAAAAAATTACACGTGCGGAAATTCCCGCTTAAAATAGATCCAGACAAAGTTAAACAGATTTCGACCCGATTTCGGGTTAGATTCTTCCCCGACCGACCGGGATTTCTGCCCCGGGCGACTCGGTGGTCTGGAATGGTGTCACAAGGCAGTCAATCAATCAATCAATCAATAATATTATTAACCCATATAAAAATGGCACAAAACGTGCCCATACGGAGTATACGAAAAACAATAAAGGAAAGAAATAGAAAAGAAAAAGATACGAATAAACTAAACGAAATGACTATACAAACGCGCAGTATAATACACAGCCTACAGCCAATCCCTAGCCCTGACCTACTAAAAAGAATTCTGATTGATTGATTTCTTAACTTCAGTGGAATCGTCAATATAATATTGGGTTAGGGAACGCAGCATTTGGCATACAGCGGCCAGTGTTAGGCATAGGCTATACCAAATTCCGGGATTTGTTGCAGACTGTCATATCGGTGACAACATTCAGAGACAAATATACTATATGGTATGTTTAAACTGATAGCTCGTTTTGTATTTGTTCATATTCACAGGAAAAGAACTTGAAACTAAAGCCCCTTTCACATTGACGCGTTCAGGCTTTCAGACTAAGCTACGAAACCTCTGCGTCGTGCTTGCGTCGACATAGCCCAGAGCTTACGCAGACAAATAAAACGCAACGCAAGGGTTCTATTCTTGCGTTGCGTCGACGCGTACGCACCAGATTGTTCAGTGGAAAACGGAAGTTTTTGAAGAAAAACTAAAAAAAAACATGCTGATGATGAAGAAAAAGTTGCTACTATAAGTGAAAAAAATTAAAATTCAGCAGAAGAAACCGAGAAAGGAAAATGTAAATGAGCATCCAGCGCGAAAGCTGCTCGCGCTGGTTTGAAAGATACGCTGCGCAACCTATACGCAATGCAAGACAAACGCATACGCAACGATGCGTCAATGTGAAAGCATCTTAAGGCTAATATGAATACATGAATGAAATTTTTTTTGCCCATCAACAGCACAAAGGAGGAAAAGGACGGAGTATGTGAAAAAAGGAAAAAACAACGACTACAAAAACAAAACAACGTTAGCCTAGATACAAAATCAAACAAATCTTATCAAAAAAGAATACCCATCCAGGGGCGTACAACATTCTTATTATTAAGGTTCGCGCCCAGATTATAAACACTTAGTATAGGGTCTGTAACAGAGTACTTCTGAATCAAGTACCGTTTGCGGGACCAACTGGGAAGTTGAAATGGACATGTGAGATGAGAAAGCATGGACAGAGCGACAGAAACTGAAACTAAAAGGAGGTTACGAACCTGGAACAGACAAGGATCCTTATACTCGCAGAATTTGCCACAGTAGTCCATCTCGCAGTCACAGGTGAACGAGCCTTCGAAGTTTATACATTTGCCTTTGTCGCAAGGCTCATCAAGACACTCGTCTATGTCAATGTCGCAGATGGAACCTTCGTAGCCTACAATAATCACCTCTTTAAAGCAGAGCTAAAACCTGACACTACTTCACTATTTTCCTTCCACATAACAAGCACCTTCACTAGTTCGTAATTATCGTTTCATGGGAACTAATGAACAAACAGGCATGACAAGAAAACTGATTGCCGGTACTCCACACGGACAATCAAATTCCTGGTTAAAACAGCTACGGAAATGGTAGGATTTTTTTTTCAAATTTTTAATCTTTTCTATCTTTACACGACATGAAAATGAATCCAGGACTGATGTAGATCCTGTAGATCATGCGCAGTCATCATCTTTCAATCAAACGGTCTCAGAGGACACAACTGGAAACTGAGTGGTAAGAAATTCCGAAAAGGCAATGTAAAATGGAGCTTTAGAAACCGAGTAGTAGAATACTGGAATAATCCCCAGAAAGTGTTGTAAATGCCGAAAATATCAACCAATTCAAAGCAGGTGTCGACAACCACCTGGCTGAAATTCAATTTGGTGTGGAAAGTGTCCCGAGAAATTCCGAAAGCCTTATTATTGCAACTATATATTATTATTATTATTATTATCATCAGTGATGACCAACTACATCTTGAATGTGACCTAAAATGTTCAGACTGTTCGTGTCGGTCAGTCCCCCCCCCCCCCCCCCAGCGCATTTTCAACATTAACCACGGGCAAAAGTATCTGAATCGAATATATCCATCAAAACCAAGAACAAAAAGTCCGGTACCACGCACACGAACTACTCAGTATTCATTCCACCTAGGTTCCACCCTTCTAACAATAGTACAGTGTTGCCAGATCGTGATCCAAGAAAAACACCGGTCTTTGAGAAATACGGCAAAATTTCTTTTTAACCCAAAATTGCAAGAAATCCCCCAAAGCTTACAAGGATTATCAATAGAACCCGAACAATTTTAATACGCCAGCAAAATAAAAAATCCGCCAGTCGGTCGTAAAATCCGCCAATATGGCAACACTGCAATAGTAACAATTATAGCGTGTTCCATCCTACTTACCGTAGTTACGACGCATGACGTCACAAATTCTGCCTTTTTGTCGTCAAGGCTGGAACGATTTTTCGATTTTCCAGCGGAATATCATGCCACGGGTGAATCCGACCAATCACGTGACAGAGATTCGTGGTTGCTACGCTTACCACGCTCCCGAGCGTGGTAAGCAAATAGTTACTATTAGTTACTATTTCGAGAAGGCTGGAACGGTCAGCGTAGTAGCTTTTCGTGAGGTTGGAACGGATTTAGTAACTAATAGGTACTATTGGTTCGAGGGTGGAACACGCTCTTAGCGACTATTTTCGTTCCAACCTCGTGAAAAGTTACTACGCTGACCGTTTCAACCTTCTCGAAATAGCAACTAATAGTAACTATTTGCTTACCATGCTCGGGAGCGTAGTAAGCTTCAGATTCAGATTATTTATGAACACAAAAAAATAACATAAATCCTGCAACAGACTGGATGTCCGCCTAAAAAAAGCCATGCGGCCTATTGGAGCGAACATACAAGTAAAGAGCTCATTCAATAATACTTCTTTTAGAACAAAGGTAAAAAGAAACATTATAGTTTAAATACATTTACAAATACCAACTCTCAACTACTATCACTTGAAAATGACTCTTTCAGCTATGGTAACTAAGCGTGGTAACTTCGCATCTTTGTAACGTGATTGGTCTGATTCGCCCGTGGCATGATATTCTGCTAGAAAATAGAAAAATCGTTCCAGCCTTGACGGCAAAAAGCCAGGATTCGTGACGTCATGCGTAGTAACTACGTTAAGTAGGGTAATTTCGTTTCTGATGACCCTACAAACGTCCCTGAAGTAGGATACACAAGCAGATTCCCAAATTCCACGCAACTCAGCCGTCGAGTAAGAAGAAAAGAAACTTACCCGTATTAGTGCAGTTACATGTGAAGCCGTTAATTTCGTCGATGCAGTATCCGCCATTTTTGCAGGGTTTGACCTCACACTCGTTGATATTCGTCTCGCAGTTAGGCCCTTCAAACCCAGGCATACATGTGCAGCTGTAACCCTGGAAGAAATCCTGAGATATTAGGGGAGAAATGTTTTTGCTGACAGCCTCTTCGATGTCCTTATATTTTGTTTCTTCCGCATACTATAAACAACATACTACTTCTCAAAAGTAACACTTTTGCAAAAATTGTGTTACGGGATTTTTTTTTATTTTTCACTATTTGCTCTAGGACGGTTTTAAACTGTTTTAAAGCACAACTTTAACGAGAAAGAATAAGACCAGCGCGAACAAAAAAATCGCTAATTTCACATGAAGAGTAATGGTATTACTCTATTACTACTATCGTAGTAATTAGTGTAGTAGTATACTACTATCGTATTACTCAACGATCAAAGATATTTGGGAACTTACCGGCTCAATATCTCGGAGTGCACAGAGTGCCTTATTTCGGCAAGGTGAGCTTTCGCAGAAGTCAATGTGCCGATCACAATTTTCACCTTCGTAAGCATAGTAACAATCGCACGTGTAGTGTATAGCCTGGCCTGTCTCTTCGTCTAAAAGAATAGAAACAGAATAATCAAATTAATCAATGGAAGTTACGACAGCTTTGAAGTGACCGATTTAATAGTTGCGTTTTTGATCCGAATTCTCCTCGCGATTCTCCTCCTAATTGTCCTATTTCGCGGTTTTGGACTATTCAGATGAAGTAAATTCTCCTTTTCTTGCGTTTTTGTCAGAATCAAGAACGGAAAAGCCTCGCGATTCTGCAGAATCGAAGTCGCTGCGATGGTGAATTCTCGATTCTACTTTCTCCGTTGTCCTCCCTGATTGGTCAACAGAGTGCGGGTGTTCAATATGCATAAACACGTATACCGGGTTGCGGACTAGCTGCAAAATTAGTGTTTTTGTCAGAAGCGAGAATGGAGAAGTCAGACGAGCAAAAACGGTAATTTGCAGAAGAATCGAGAATTCAGAAGCGATAATTCGGGCCGGAGAATTCGGATCAAACGCAACTAATGGTTCAGCATTAACCGTCATCACTCATCACGCGTACAAAATCAAGATTTCACAAGGATGTTTTTAGCTGGGGCTTTGGCAACAGAATTGTTAACAGTTCGATTACTCACAATTTCTCAGAGTTATTTAGAGGTGAAAGCCTTTTCTGCTTTGTTTTATTTTTACACATATTAAAGCAGAACTGACACATGACTATTCCATCATTTTCCTTATCATAAACAAGCACCATCATCAGACCATCATCATCATGACCATCATCAGTCAACCTGAAACACTCGGGCCTAAGAGACCGTGGAACAGCCTTACCTTTTGCATATGAGCAGTTCACGCTAGACCTATCGACAGTCCAAGTATATGACAGACATTTATCAGCAGACACACAATCCAGCTATTGACCCCCCCCCCCCCTCCGGAAGAGAAAGATTTATGTTTGCTCACCAAAACGTTTGTACAGCTACCATGTGCTAGTGAAGTCTTCGAACAGAATTCTTTAAATGCGGAATATCTTAACAAAGTAACAATTAAGAGTAGAAATACTCTTTCAATAAATTTTGGAACAAAGATAATGTGTTGTCCCCGGATGGACCATCTATTCCCCCCCACCCCTCCCGTCTTCCCTGCGTCGGTCCGAGATGAACACTGGCAATCAGTTTTGTCCATATATCCTGCTAATTCTTCTGCCCAATTTTTACACAGTTTCATCCCATCATTTATTTCTGGTCATATCTTGTAGGTGTATTAGTTAATTTGTTTCGTGTCTGTATATTTCGAAAATATTTTATTCCTCTTCTAGCTTTAAAGGACCCCTCTCACCTCCTACTCTTCAATTTGCCGTATTTTAACATATCTGAATACCTTAAATCTATGCTGTTTCAACAAATAACCCACGGTTTTGGCTGTTTAAGCCTTTTCCGAGACCCGTTGACTTATAGCGAAACCACGGAAGCAAATTACATAACAGGTTTTTCTGATGGAAAAACTTCTCGCAGACAACCGTCGACAGCGTGATACACATTGAAGGTAGCAAAACACGGCAAGTGAGAAAATCAGCGTGGTTCTGCTAAAGGGGCTAGAATGTATCGTACGAAATTAGGGTCTCCGGGTTTAGAAATATATGGAGTGATTATGGGAGTCGGTTAGGTTAGTGTTATAGGTAATACAGGTCCTTTAAGCTATTTGGAAACCAAACGTGATTGATTGATAATTCCTTTTAAAGTAAAACAATTGGACCTTAGGGGCCGTGGAACAGTCTCACCATATGCAAAGCGGCAGGTTACACTACACCTATCGACACTGCAAGTTTATAACATATGTTTCTAGCGGACACGCAGTCAAGCTTTAGACCCCCCCTCCCCATGAAAAATTTATCTCAAAACAGTAGTATGAAGTTGTACGAAAAAGTAGCATGCAGTACTGACTGATGCTACTACATGCTTCTACTTCAAGGCTACGGTGTTACTGCATTCTACTATTAGCAAGACTGGATGCTACTACAGCAAGACAGGATGCTACTGGATACTACTGCTAAAGATTGGCCCAGTCTGAGGCACATTAAATGATAGTGTTGTTTACTATTACGTATCAATACATGCAACTTTTTCGTACAACTATCATACGACTACGCAGGCTACAAATTTTTCATCTGGCCCGGCCCCTATAAATAAAGATTTATGTTTGCTCACCAAAAATGTTCGTGCAACTACCATGGACGCAAGGCAGGTTATCACAGTTGACAATCCTGGGCTTTTCACAGTTCTCTCCAACGAAATCCTCCGTACAATTGCAGCGGTAGTTTCCAATTTCATCAACGCAAACACCACCATTTTGGCAAGGGGATGAATCACATTCATCAATGTCAGTTTCACAAAGCCAGCCAGTGTACCCTGGTACGCAGTCGCATGTGTAATTCCCAATACCATCGATACACGTGGAGCCATGCATGCAAGTGTTGTTGACGCATTCGTTGATGTTGATCTGAAAGAATACGTCCCCGATAAAGAAAGGCTAGTCAGGATGGCTGATTTTGTCCCAAGCCAACTTCAATCCCCGCGAATGCTCATGAGCGGAGCGAGGAGAGGTTCGTGTCCTCTATGGTGAGACGGTTGTAACACCGCACTGTCAGAAGTTAAATAACAGGTAGCACAAGGATGCGCAGTTTCAGCAGATAACACTTGGGATGTCATTTGTTATGATTTTGCAAACGTTACCAAGCATTAACAAGAAGAGCAAACAGCGCCGAAAAAGCATCTGTTGGCTTTTCTGATATCATGATGACCAACAGAAAGTCAGCATATTTTTTTCCGACGGTGTTTCGGTTCTTCTTGTATGCACAACTTTTAATCCATAAAGTTTTCAAAATCATACAAGCTAACTATAGTGATGCACCCCTCCCCTCGAGCCGCTGTCACTACCTCCACCCCACTCCCTCGTAATTTCTTACTTCCTCCAATTCCCCCCAAATGCCCAAATTCGGTCCGGTTCTGTCACTGATCTATCTAGGGCTTATGCTTGTTCTCCCCACCAAGTTTCATCCCAGTCGCTCCACTCTAAGCGTGTCACAAGATTTCCGGTTCCACCCCCGACTGCCCCCCCCCCCCCCCACGTTCATCGGATCCGGTCCGGACTTGAAATCGGACACTGAGACCACCCGTTCGAAAGTTATGCATGCCTCGAGATTCCAGATTCCCCATCCCTCCACTTCCCCACGGTGGTCGGATCGGGGAAGTGACTATTTCCAAGTTAATTGTGTCGGGTCCCTGATACGCCTGCAACGTTTCATCGTCCTAGCACTTCTGGAAGGACCCTAACTCGAGAACAGTGGACCGACAGACAGACAGACCGACCAAAAAGTTATCGGTATATGGCACTTGAGCAAAGCTGTAATTGCCATAAAAAACATAGCCACAATATTCACAATAAAATAGATCCCTTTTTCTCGAAATCTGTTTTCTACCACAATTAAACTCAATACTGACCACAAAAATTCCTTTTAACCATCCCTGACGTCTGTTTTCGGCAACAGCAACTCCTCAAATCGACTCCTTTTTTAAAATGATGATGACAGTCTCACAATCCCCCGTCCATGGGAACTCATTGTGAATCCCTGTCATATCTAAAAACGCGGGAACACCGACCTGGAAGTTCCAGAGGAATGCCGAGAGAAATCCTTAAGTGTCTTAGCAGCGTTATCTTGAGCAATATCTTTATTTTAGCCTGTATAGGCCTATTGATCAGTTACCTTATTTCAAAAGTTACTTAAATTTGAACAGTGCCGTTTTGGGATGGATGAGAGAACCGAGATCTCAATTTAGGTATTATCAGTCAGAGGCCCTTAATTAGCTAATTTGGCAACTGGAGTGTCACAACAAGTGCATCAAAATGGCACTGTTCAAAGTCGACAAACATTCAAATAAGCATACATGGACAACAGGGCCCAACCAGCGCACAACGCTAGACACTATCCACTGACTTATTCCCCCCGCCGTTTCAACCTTTAAGATCCCGACCTCAAAGACCCAACTCCCAGAAAGTCCCCACCCTTCAACCTCTCCCACCAATCCACGAGAGATACAGGAAGAGTTTCATACCTGCGTTTGTAAACCTTATTAACCAGTGATTTGTGTATAATTTTGTTGTATCGACTCAGCTTTTCGTCGACGATCGGTTTTTATCTGATAAGTGCATACTGACGTGAACCGGTAATTGGGCGCCTCGCGCTGTGAAAGTCGTTTTTTAAATTAAAGTCTCTCTCTCTCTGCTTCCTGGCCGACGATTGAAAATTAAGTGTCTTTTGCTGTGTGTTTATGTGTTTTATTTATTTTCTTTCATTTACTCCCCTTTCAAAATGGCGGGTTATAAATAAATAAAAAATAAATAAATAGCTCTACTGTAAATGAGTCAACCTACCTCACACAAGTCGCCTTCGAACCCAAGCAAACAATCGCAGGCAAACGACTCATGGGGGTCTTCGCAAACGGCCCCATTCTGGCATTCGTGATCAAAGCAGACTACGCATTCAGTTTTGATACTATCAAACCCGGAGGTAAGGTCGAACCGTGCAGAGGCGGTGTTATTTGTGAATTCGGCTGGTTCGTAGAAAGGGAGGAGCACGCCGCCTATTCTTACTTCATCCAAGCAGCCCCTAAATACAAAAAATAACAATTAGTTTGGCAAAAATAGCAGATGAACAGATTAAATAAACTTTGCTGACAAACTGGATTAAAACTCGTTTGGCAAGTACAACCTCCACTCTCACAAGTTTGAAAACGGACAACACACGTTGTGCGCATCCTTGTGTTAAACATTTATTCAAACAATGTTTACAACGGATACGTCAGCTACGATTCTTGAATGAAGAATAAATAAATATTTCAAAGTCAGCTTGGGCTCAAAGAATATTTATCTTGTGTTAAACGTTTGAGAACGTCCCGATGAAAACTTTATCTCAAAATAGTAGTACGAAGTTGTACGAAAAAGTAGCATGCAGTACTAACTGATTCTACTACATGCTTCTACTTCACGGCTTCTGTGTTACTGCATATTACTCCATGCTAATATTAGCAAGACTGGATGCTACTATGGCAAGGCAGGATGCTACTGGATACTACTACTTAAGATTGGATCAGTCTAGGCACATCAAATGATAGTATTCTTTGCTATTACGTAGTATTACATGCAACTTTTTCGTACAACTACCATACAACTACGCATGCTACAAATTTTTCATCGGGATATCTATTACGACCTTGTTATTATAACTTCAGATATGAAGTGGAACAATTAAGCATGTCGATGGCATGTTAAAGAAAGCCAATTTGGCCATCAGGTCTCTGAAGTTGCTGGCTCGCCACGGAATCCCTGCACCACACCTCCTGCGGATTTATTTCTCTTTTATTCGTTCCACACTTGAGTACTGCTGCCCTGTATGGCATTTTGGGGCTGACGAAGGAACCGTCTGACCGGGTTGAGAGGTTGCAATACCGTGCCCTCCTAGTAATTCAAAATCCCCGTAAGTGCCATACACATCCCTCCTTAATTAGTTTCAACATCAAACCCTTCACTCCCGTCGTTTGAAACTCTCCCTATCTTTTGGAAATAAAATCCTGCCAGCCCTATTCACTGAAATTTCCTCCCGCCCTAACATGAACCGGCTCGAGTAAGGCCAAGCAGATGCATTGCAGTACCGAAA
The DNA here is from genome assembly GCA_030848855.1 of Branchinecta sandiegonensis. Taxonomy (NCBI): domain Eukaryota; kingdom Metazoa; phylum Arthropoda; class Branchiopoda; order Anostraca; family Branchinectidae; genus Branchinecta; species Branchinecta sandiegonensis. The sequence continues at coordinate 6,775,790 of JAUPMV010000017.1, read as the reverse complement.
CTTCAACCTCTGACTGCTTCACATGCTCGATATGAGCTTAGTTTTGTGCCCTCGTTTGTTAAGATGTTTAATGCCAGGTTGATATTTTAGTCTGCAAAATAGTTATTAGTTGTATATATTGTACCTTTGAGTATGTTAATTTTTGGCTCGTTGATTGACATACATGTTTAATTTATGACAACAAAAACTAATAATCGCCTCTGTCCGTCGCATGTTTTTCGAATAAAGTGAACTGAACTGAAACTGAATTGTTATAATCCGATTTAAACCTCGATGTCGGAAGTTAACATTTGATAATAACAATAATAATTAATTTATCATTCTAACACACACACAAAGCGTCAGGCTTACCTATAAAGGGAGTTGTCACCACTTCTCAATCCCAAATCGGCCAGCGCATCAATCCCAGCGAAAATAAATCCAGACTCGTCCACAATAGACGATCCCAGCACAACGACACCGCTAGCGACAAACTCCGTCCAGTCGAAATCGCCTTGCAGAGCTCCAATCGATTTTGCTTCACCATCATCAATCTTTCCACTTAGTGTGTTATTCACGAACATGAGCTTTACACTATGCCAGAGGCCATCTAGCGTTGGCCCTTCGAACTTGTTCGTTTCCCTCAGGTCACCAAGTAACCACTCAACGTGGATCCCGTCGCTTTTGGCAATTACGGTCAAATGGTGGGGCTGTAATGAGACTGTGTTTTGGATGTGGAGGATGGTGCCACCTGCTTTGGAGCGAAACCTGAATGTCAGGTCGGAGACGGTGATGTTGTTGAGCTGTGGTTGGAACTGAAGGGTGGCATTGACGCCGTTGAATGTGGCGGGGGTCTGACACTCATAGCCGTCGGGTAGGTTGTTGCAAGTGCTGTTGCCTGGGCACTGATAGATGGAGCAGAACTCAAGCTCGCTGCAGACTTTGCCTTTGAACCCGAGGGGACAGGAACACCTGGAAACAAGACCAAAGGTGTCAATGGGATCCCAAAAATCTAATATTTGATTCTCTTAATGAATGAGCTTCTGACCGAGTAAGGTCAATACGCGATAGCCGCTTGTATGTTTAGTCAGTGGCGGTGTCTTATTTAATTGGTGATGAGCCAACACGAACTGTGATCGAGAACTTTAATAGTCGTTCATCAGGATGTTAAGCTGATAGGCATTGCTGGTTACCCGAGAGTTCGATTTCTTCTGGAGCTGAGTTCGAGATTGGTGTTCGCCGTGCCATTTTAACGGCTGATGATTAATGCACGTTAGCAGCTCCGTGGATAAACATTTGCTGCTTAGTTAGGTAAGCCGTTTCTGATCCAAGAATATCTTACGATGGGCCGACGACGTAAAGTCCAGCGTGGTGGAGTCGACGGGGTGTTAAATATATCGGCTACTTCCAGCGAGATGTCCCAGTCACCCCTGGCAAAGTTGGCTGATGATTTTGCCGTAATGCTGTCACTGGTGAAGGAAAACGGATCAAAACTTGATTCTATCGATGGTCGTATTAAATCTCTGGAGCAGAGGGTTATTTCGGTTGAAAATGCCCAGGGTGAGTCTCGAACTGCAGTTACGGAAGTGCAAGCCCGTGTAGCCTCAGTCGAAACCGAAACTGAATGTTTAAAAAAACAGATAAGTGTCGTAACGAGTGAGGCAGTTGCGCTAAAGGAATGCAATGCCGAATTGTCGCAAAGGCTGATGATGTGCGAGTACCAGGTTTCGGAAACAAACGTTATAGTGTGGAACATACCCTGCGAAAATTTAGAGGACGCTAGTGAAGCTTTCAAGGAAGTCTGTTTGTCGGGCCTTGAAGTGCGTGAAGTTCCGAAGTTTACCGTTTTACAGAATATGAAAGATCAGAAATTTTTCAAAGTTAATGTATTTTCGAAAGAACGGAAAATCGATCTGCTGAAAACCAGCAAAAACCTGAAAGGAAAATCTCTGCGGAATCAAAAAAATATTTATATCAGTGATGACGCCCCTCCTTCGGTTCGTGAAGCTAGAAAAAGGCTGTACGATAAAAAAGCTAAGCTAAGTGAGATTGGAGTTTCTGCTTGGGTGTCAAAATCGGTTCCACCGTTTCTCTTTTTTGATCGTCATAATGGGTCAAGAGCGAAGTACTCCCCTGGTGAATTAATTCCGGAGTTGGCTGCATTGCGGAATGATAATGTGATTCAGCGTAGTCAAGCAGGTGGAAGAGGTGATCGTGGTATAAGAGGTGGAGTAATTGCAAACCGAAGTGCCTCATGTAATAATATGGATCTTTTCTGATCTAATGTTGGCTGATTGTGTATGTAGAATAAAGTTAGAGTAAAACAAATTATAAGCGGCTGTAGCGTATTATTTGTGTTATGAAGCATTCATCATATTTACTTTTTCTGCTATTTTGTTTGCCACGAGGTTTCGGTGGTTTTTTGTGTGTTATGTTTCTTGTTTCTTGTTTTCTTATATCTTTTCTTTCTATAGAGCTTGTTCGTCTGGTTCTTCTCTGTTCTTGGTCGTGTAACCCACAGTATGGTAAGATTGTTTCGTTTGCATTCCAGTTTCCCGGTCTCCATTTTCACGAGTTAATTTTTTTGAATGGTTAGTTTGAGTAGGGAACGGCTGGGTTTTCTTGAGAATGATCCAGTGAAGCTACATGATTTAGGGGGTGGAGTATTGCATAGAGATTTTGACGCTGGTGATTTACCCGTTGAAAACCCTGATTCACGTTATAAGTTTCTGTGTGATTTGGGTAAAAATAGATGTCAAAGTGCGTTGAATATTTTTCATTTAAATTGCCAAGGGATTAGTAGTTCGTACCAGTTTTTAAATGAATTATGTTTGCAGTCAGCACCACATGTCTTAGCTTTAACGGAGACTTGGTTGCGTAACCACAATTCATCTTTGCTTGAGATTGGTAATTATGAGCTGTATGTAGCGAATAGAGAAATGCATCAACATGGTGGTTTGGCAATATATGTACGTAATGATTTTGAGGTAAAAATTAGAGATGATATGAGAGTTAATCGTGAAATGGTGTTTGAAAGTATGGTTATGGAATTGCAATTCCAGAATTTCAGAGGATTCATAGTTGTTGTGTATAGACCCCCGTCTTGCAATATAGATGAGTATGGTTTACTATTAGAGGAGCAATTGGATAAGCTACCTATTTCTACTACGCCGTGTTTTATTTGCGGTGATTTCAATCTGGATTTACGAACAGTAAATATTAATTTTAAAGTCAGAGAACATTTAAATACGTTGTTGGGTTACGGGCTACAGCCTTCTGTTAATATATGTACAAGGGTAAAAAATGATTCAGCGACACTTATTGATAACATATTTTTAAATACTGGGTACAGTAGTGCTGACGTCATAGTGAACGATGTTTCTGATCATTTTGGTTTATTGGTGTCCATTCCGTCTTTATTGAACCAATCTAGGTCAGAGCGTCATGACCTGCCAAAAAAAGACCTGAGCGATATAAATGTATTGAAATTAAAGAAAGAACTTGAAGCGAAAAATTGTGATTTTTTAGAAAGTACAGATTTGGATGTGAATGATAAGTTTACGCTTTGGTATTCGATGATTAGGGATGCTGTAGTTACATGTTCCCAGATAAAGAAGAAGCGAAATTATTTTGATTCGCCAAAGAAGCCTTGGGTTACGAAGAGTATTCTACTTTCTTTAGCTAGGCGACAACAGTTGTATAAAAAGTCAGTGTTAAGTAATGATAATAATGATGTAGGTATTTATAAAACTTATAGTAATAAGCTGAATAGTATACTCCGTAAAGCGAAATTTGATTACCTGAGTGATCGTTTTAAAAAGGCGGAAGGTAACCCAGGCAAGACTTGGAACGTGATAAAATCTGTGATTAAGCCGAATAAGCCTGAAGTCCTTTGTAGTATTGTAGATGGTGAAAACATTCAGCAAACTAGTGAGCGTATGTGTGAGCATTTTTCGAGTGTAGGCGGCAGGTTAGCGTCGTCGGTTGAAGGGCATCCAGGCGATGGTGATTTTACTCAGTTTTTGCCTGATAGTAATGACGTTTCTATGCATTTGCGACCAGTTACTGTACAAGAATTGTTTGACGTAGTGAAAAGTATGCGAAATAGTGCTTCGGGGTCAGATTTAATTTCAACTAAAGTTTTTAAGTCAATTTTCCCTGTAATTGCGCACCAACTTTTGAATTTAGTTAATTTGTGTTTCAAAAGTGGTATATATCCGGAATGCCTTAAAAGTGCTAGAGTAATGCCGTTATTTAAGGGGGGTGATAGGAAAAATCTGAATGATTATCGACCGATATCCCTTATTTCTATTATATCTAGGCTAGTAGAAAAACTTATAAATTTTAGGGCATCTGAGTTTTTGGAGAATAGGCGTTTTTTTCATCCAAATCAGTTCGGTTTTCGTAAAGGGATGTCAACAGAACATGCAGTATTATTATTGACAACATTTGTGCATGATGCTTTGGACCAGGGTTTTAAAGTGGCGTCTATATTTCTTGATATTGTAAAAGCGTTCGATACAGTTGATCATGTAATTTTAATTCGGAAGTTAGAACATTGTGGTATTCGAGGAAAAGCGCTGACATTATTCGAATCTTTTTTGAGTGGTAGGACCCATCACGTAGAAATTGGTAATACTAAGTCTAGTGATAGAGTAGTTGAGTATGGTGTTCCGCAGGGCTCCGTTTTAGGTCCACTTCTGTTTTTGGTGTACATTAATGATTTACGTTTTTCTGTTTCGGATCTGATAGATGGATCACTTCCTAATTGTAAGGTGATTATCCCGAGTTTTGCTGATGATACTCATTTTACCGTGGCAGCTAAGACCGCATCCGATTTAATAGCAACAATGAAAAGGGGTATGGTATGTATAGATAAGTGGATGAGAGTAAATAAACTTTTGTTAAATCATGGTAAATCAGGTTTTGTTCTGTATGGTAGATCTTCTAACTTTTATCCTTGGATTGTAGATGTACACATGGATAGTTATGTCATTAAGCGTACTAATACTATACGATATCTCGGAGTTATTTTGGATGAATGCCTTAGTTTTAAAGACCATATTTCGTTTGTAAGTAGTAAGATAGCTAGAAATGTTGGAATGATGAGAAAGTTAAAAAACATGTTTCCTAATTCAGTGATGAGATTAATTTATTTCTCTTTAGTTCACCCTTACTTGGTGTATTGTGTGAGTGTTTGGTCCAGTACTTTCTCTGTTCATTTGCAGCAGTTACGTGTGATGCAAAATATGGCACTTCGCGTGCTATCTGGGGATAGAAATAGAACGTCGGTAAGATCACGATATGTGCAGTTAAATATTATTCCTTTGTCTGGGCTTGGAAAATTTTACCGTGCATTATTTATGTTTAAGTATTTTTCAAACAAGGTTCCCAATTGTTTCTCGAATATGTTTATTTCTGGAGGTGCTGTACATAATTATCCAACGCGTAACGCTAGTGACATACGAATACCACAGGTTGTTAGTACAAGGTCACTATTTTCACTACGTCATGCTGGGCCGATTGTATGGAATAAGTTGCCAGAATCATTAAGAAGGTCAGAGAATCTGTGTGAGTTCCGCCGAGATCTTAAAACCCTTTGTCTCCACCAATATGAGTTTTAATTTGTCATTATGTTGATTTGAGTCGTTCTCAGGTTGGCCCAGATTCCGTAATGTTTATTTAATCATTTATATTTTATTCATTTATTTGGTTTTGTTTGTTTTTGGAGACCGGATTTTGGAGTGTACAGTTTTTTTTGTTGGGTGTTGGACCAAGAACCGAGTAAGTGTATAAGTTTGTTTATTTTTTTTTCTTTTCTCTTCCTCTCTTTTTTCTTATTTCTTTCTTTATTATAGTGTTATGTAGGTTAATCTCTCAAAGGGGGTTTGTTAAACCTCTTAACAAGTGTAAACTTCTAGAGGGTTTTGTAGTTCTTAGTATTTTTTTCCAATAAACCCCATATATAATCTAAATAATCTAATCAATTGGGTCTTGTCTTCGCCAGATCCAGTCTTCGCCAGGCTAATCATCAGAGAAAACCAAGTTCAGACATACCTCTATAAGCCATATCTAGTTTGACGATACTGACCAAGACTGCCTGCTTTACTTCTGCCAAGTTTCCGGTTTCGCCCGAATTCCGAGCGAACTACTAGTCCAGCAAAAAAAGAAAATTCAGAAACGAATCCAGCGTATCTCCTTACCCCTATAAAGAACATCTAATTAACTTTCAATAAAACTTTGACTTAAAAAAATTCCGGTTACAACCGGATTCCGGACTAATTATATGTCCGGGTAAAAAACGATTGTCATATACAGACTCAGCCTCTCTTCTTACCCCTTAATCTGTCATATAATCAAACTTTTGCTTTTAACAAATTTTCCGGTTTTGGCCGGATTCCGGGTGAACTAGATGTTCGACGAGAAAATGTTTTTCACCATCGTGTTCAACATGTTTTTTTACTCCTAAATCGAACCTTTAATCAACTTCAAATGAAACTTTTACTTTTAACCAACTTTCCGGTTTTCGCCGGATTCCGGACGAACTACTTGTTCGGCAAGAAAATGGTTTTCACTATCGTGCTCAGAATGCCTTCTTACCCCATATTCGACTATCACATTAGCTGTTTAAAAGTATTTTGTTTGTCCCTTAATTTGAACCCCCAGCCCTAAATGTAGGGCTACAGAGCACATCTACGAACTTGACCTTACCCTTGACCCAATGAATCTTCACACCAAGTTTCATCAAAATATCTCATTCCCTTCGAGAGTTATCGCGCTTACAAACAGTCGGACAGACGGACATTTTTTGCGATGTCATAAGTATCCCTCCACTTACGTTTTGGGATCCCAAAAAAAGCTCAAAGAAAAGAAACTTCAAGTGAAGTAACGCGAACTACAGGCTGGACACCTGCTAGATAAACTCGTGTTACATCTATCGGGGGGGGGGGGGGGGTATCTAACTAACCACGAAAGCTTATGCTACTACGGTTGCGGCATTTAATGGTGGGTTTCCACACTGCGTAAAAACCGAGCGTATTTCGAAATCCGAGCGTATTTTACGCACGTTTTGAGCTTGAAGAGATTTCTAGCAATACGGACTTATTTAGATACAAAACCGACCGATTTCTCACATACGTCCGTATTACTAGAAATGTTTTCAAGCTCAAAACATGCGTAAAATACGCTCGGATTTCAAAATGCGCTCGGATTTTACGCAGTGTGTAAATGGACCATAAAGCGAGGCAAACATGCGGATTTAGAAACTTCTAGTAAAGCTAAGATGCGAGCTGCACACATTAAGGAACCAGTGAAAGTTTTACCTTTTTTTTTTGCTGTGTTCAGAATATGAAGTTTTATATATACATATATATTTCAGTAGGGAAGTTCGGTGTTAATATCGCTGCTGTTAAAGTGTGTGTCACTTTTACCAAGTCTTTATAATTTTTTCGTATTTTTTTAGGCAGTACGTTTTCTCCTCTGGTAGTACTTTTTTGCTACTTGGGTAGTGTATTTTATTAGAGTCAAGTGGCAACGCTGAAAGCCGCCCTAGCGTTATTTCTCTGGCCCCAGACGAATTACTGTTTTGACGAGGAACCCCCAAAATATCGTAAAGATGGAAAAAACCTGCCCAAAATCCTTACCCCCTTTTCAAATCTGCCCAAAAAAGGAGCGGAGCCTATAACACGGCACGCTCGACTTAGTTCATTTGTATGTCTAGATTCAAGGCATTACATCTGCAACCTGTCAGGTGCCAACTGGTACTTTAAGGGTGTTCACTAAACTTTAGCCGAGTATCTACTGGTCGTGACGTCACAACTTTTCGATTTACAAACGGACCTGAATGTCCCTGGAAAGGTTTATAAGTGTACACGAGTCAGGCGCTTTGCTGGCCGCTCGGCTATATATAAATAGATACAAATATATATTCTGTAACATTAGCTTAATCGAATTTCCCTATTTCTTTCATGACGTCACTAAAACGTCACGGGCCGTAAGATAATCGGCTAAAGTTGCTTGCAATTTTAAAGTTGCTTTGCAATTTTCCATAAAACTAAGAACATATTTTTGGTCTGGACATCTAGGCAAAATGAACTTACTCGAAGTCATTCCAGGTCACACTGCAAACTCCTCCATTCATACAAGGGTCTCTCTTACAGCTATCGTCAGAAACGACTCCTTGGAGAACGTCATTGGTCTGAATAGCCCCCAAGGGGGCGGGGACAGGGACTGCATCTCGGGCTTCAAAAGGGAAGAACTCGACGACTCGCGTGACGTTGCCTGCTCTAACCTAGATAGAAAGGAAAAGGTGAGAATCCAAATTTTGCTGCCAAATTCAACACATACTAAAACAAAGCCTATTTAAGTGAATAAGTGACAGGTAACTAGACTAAGCCATTTTCGGTTAGATTTAATTCAACCTCCCGGCATGGACTTACAGTCTCGACAGCTTTCCAACGGTAAGGGCTCGCCTGTAACGACTTGAATCGTTATGACATATATTTTATTGACAAACCAAATAAACAAAAGGATAGTTGCACTAGCTCGCCCAGGCTCTACTCCAAAACCAGTTTGCTCTTTCTGGTTCCGAACCACGAATCAATCTGAGCTATATCCATTGAATTAGATGCGACGTGACTTTGCTATTTCATTCCCCACTGCAGCTTAGCTCGTGAAAAGCGCAGTGGCGATGTTAAAAATATGTGTCGGGCGTCACATCGCCCATCTGAACGAAAGCAGTCTTGTCTTACAGGACAATAGGCTGACCAACAACTACCATTAAGACCTAATCCAAACATTCTGTTTACCTTCTCTTACTGATCGCAAGCCACCAGTTTATTTAGATTTGAACTTGGTTGCCGGGTTGCTGTTTTGGCTCGAGAAAAAAACCACGCAGAACGTCTTCTTTTCCAGATGACGAAATTTTCCACGTTTGATTTAACAAAGAATTATAATGCTTAATTGATTATTTTTTGTGTCGTCAGGAGTACCACACTGGTCTTTGTTTTTTAATTTATTTGCATTTGTAATAAACAGTTGGAGCATTGGATGGAAATTATTATTTTGATCTTTGGCTCCCTGCGTGCCATAACGGCTCTCCCGGATAATCGGCTGAGATTTAGTCCAGACCGAATTATTTCAAACCTTAGGATATTTGGTGTGTTTTTTTTAATTTGCTCATTGTTTGTCGTTGTTTTTTTCTGGTTTCGAACATTCATAGTGGCAGTAGGGATGGTTATCATTAGTTGCGTTTTTGCTGATACCATGGTATCTATTACCACGGTAACTGGATCTGCAATTAGTCGTTTTTGCAGTGATCGTGGTATCTGATACACGGTGCTCTGCAAAAACGACTATTGCCGAAATGGCACTTTTCGAAGTCATCCCAAAAGAAAAACAGATATCCAGTTACATCACTAAGTGCTAAACTTCTTTCTTACCAATCTGACAAAATTTGATGAAAGTGAGAAGACTTTTCAGATACCACGGTCGGACCGTAGTATCTGAATATCTGATACCACGATAACTGGCCAGATACCACGATAACTGCAAAAACGCCTTTTGACCGTGGTATCAGATACCACGATAACTGCAAAAACGACTTTAGACCGTGGTAACAGATACCATGGTATCAGCAAAAACGCAACTATTGTGTGTGTGGTAGAAAGACCATTTTTGTGGTCCGCTCTAAGGCAAAGAAATAGACCTGAGAAAGGATATGGGAAAAAAACAATACCTGTACATCTTGGAGAACTCCTTTAAAGTTCTTCTTCAAAAAATCTCCTGAGCCAATGGCGGCTGCGATGGCCTGTCTTCTAGCACGACCAAGGGGTGGAAGTCCTCCAAGGTACAGGACTTCGGCGTTCAGCAGGACGTTAACGGAAAGAGTCTCGCTGACGTAATTCGTTCCGTTGATGGCCGCGCGGATCGACGAACGCTCACGTGACACCTGAAAGTATCAGCATCAGCCTATACAAGCATAACTGGCGGTGCTAATCTCCGATTCACTGCACTCAGCCAGGAATTGCAATGGGCGCTTCAAGGACGAAATGCAGAGGTAGTGACGAATTTTACTGCTTCAACGAATTTGCGTTCACCTCTTTCTATAGTCTGCTTATATCTGGCGATTGTAGGGGTTTGCGAACAATAATCACAAGCCCCTCGGTAGCTCAATGGTAGAGCGGTGGCAATGAAAGTCGTGGGTCATGGGTTCAAATCCTGCCCGGGGATTTTTTTTCTATCATTGCACTGCTTAAAATGAAGGCTCAAAATCCAAATGGTTTCAAATTAAGAACTTTACCTGGATTAGGTGAATGTGCCCATCGTCAAGGCGGATCTCTTCAACTTTGTAGACGCTGTCCACTCCCGCCATTTTAACGCTAATGACTAAATGACCATCATTCAACTCTGCAGCAATGTAAGAAGGCACGGATGAGTTTGCTAGTGGGTTTGTACCTAAAAGAAAGACATATAGAGCATTCTGATAAAACAATGCATAAAAAAAACAAGTATTCTTTAAGCTCAAGCTGACTGCAACACCCGGCATACCTGTTAAAACGACTGTATTTGTGTGTGTTAAGACTGCATTCTCAACCTGATGTTAGAACAGAACAGAATAGAATTTAGTTTTTTTCAAAAGCAGCTGCCACAGCGCTACCACCGAATTTGACCTTTTCGTCATAAAAAATGATGACTAACATAACACTCCATAGTATATAAGTCACGAAGGAAAAATTAAACACTAAAAAGGACTAACTAATCGGTTATTCATTATGGCGAGGGGTGTAGTAAACCCGGAAAAAAGACATTACATCTCCAAGGTGTTATACAGTCATTGGCCTACTATACACACAGACTTTCACGGGATCATGAGAGAGTCCGGTGGTCAATTCACAATATGTTTTGCGACCGGACTCACGATACGCTAAAAGCCACCCATCATACACTAGGCGTTATAGGCCAGCCCACTCTAAGTAGCTGTAAACAAGACTCGTACTAATGACATATGGTCCATATAGAAACTAAAGGTTTTATATTCACTTAGTCGTATTCTCGCCGTTCCCCGAGGACTCCTCGGGGAATCGAAGGGAACGGCGAGAATAGAGGGAGTCACTCCACGCGGATGGAAAACAACGAGAACACGGGGAATGCTTATAAATAGGATTTTATTCTAAAAATAAATATGCAGTTGACGAAATTAGTCCGGATCCACTTTATTTTTGGTTTTGTTTATTCTGATTGTTTTTAATTAATTTTACATTGCACCAACTCCAGCAAAAACTCATGCCCCTCTGAATCTGAAAGGGAGTCCTTCCTGATGATGGTTATGATGATCGGAGCATTTCCCGTCCGTGGGGACTCGCGAGAATACGGGGAGTGAGTCCCTGGGACAAACAAAAACGCGGGGACTCCTCAAGTGGAGTCCTCGGGGAACGGCGAGAATACGCCTTTACAAGTACTTACAAAAGCAACCTTCACAGTATAAATGTTGTTACCCGGTGGACAACCGGAAAAGGAGTGACTGAATATAAGGCGTACTTTCGCCGTTCCCCGAGGACTCCATTTGAGGAGTCCCCGCGTTTTTTTTTGTCCCGGGGACTCACTCCCCGTACATTCTCGCAAGTCCCCACGGATGCTCCGATTATCATCACCATCATCAAAAAGGACTCCCTTTCAGATTCGGAGGGGAATCAATTTTTGCTGGTGTTGGTGCAATGCAAAATTAATTAAAAACAATCAGAATAAACAAAACCAAAAATAAAGTGGATCCAGACTAATTTCGTCAACTGATTTTTTTTTTCGAAAAAAATCCATTTTGGAAGCATTCCCCGTGTTCTCGTTGTTTTCCGTACGCGGAGTCCGCTTGGAGTGACTCCCTCTATTCTCACCGTTCCCTCTGATTCCACGAGGAACCCTTGGGGAACGGCGAGAATACGCCTATAGGAAAACGAGTCATGATGTACCACGGGTAAATAAGATACTTCAAGAGGTACAGACGGTATAAGAGATGAACTACAAAGGATCTCAGTTTAACTCGAAAGCGGAGCTGGGGCACTCCGCTTTCGAGTAGAATTTGTAAACTAAACGAGAACTTACAAAGTTTGAAGTTTGATCGTAATTTGACTCCAAAGGAGCGCTAGCGTAGCTGAGATTTTAACTGCCCACCCGATCCCTTCCCTTTGAACTCTCAGTTCTTCATCATGGATTCAAACAATACCCATCTTTCTTTTACTTTAAATGCTGGTGTTATGGTCGGTCAATCCAGGCGATCGCGGACTTGAGTCTCAACGGAAGCGGGGAGCCCTATACCTAAAGGCGATGGAAGCTGAAAGTCCGGGATACAGATGGCACCACCGCAACAATAGCAGGAGAGGATCCAAAAGGTCCCAAAAGGATTTCCACGCTAGGTGCAGAAGGGACACAGATTATACCACAAGAGTTTTTGTACACGAGTGTTTATACATTTTTATACATGACGGAAGAAATTCAATGTTCGGCTTTGTCCATGAGCAAATTTTTGAAAATAAACTGAGCTGAACTGAAGAGAACTCTTTTAGCCCAGGCCGAATGCCAATCATGGTGAATTGCAATCAACGGATAGGCCGGAATAAATCCCAGCCGACTTATCAGATACGTATTTGTACATCGTTACCGTGTTCGCCGTATTATTGCGCTGCAAGGCAAATCGGTTCTCCCCAGGTCGCAGGCGTCCATGCATTTCAGTGTCGTACCAAGTGTCGTGCATTGTTCCCTTTCCCTCTCCTTGACTACGGCCTGACCCGGTAAAATGATACCGTGATTTTGACGGACTAAAGTAGCAGTTTACCGGCTGGACAAACGGACGTCAGTTTGCTTGTTTTCTTAATTTTTGTTCAGTAAAGTGAATAAAGTGACAGCTTGTCTTGTATTAATTTTTGTCGAGAAAAAAGGTCACGACACCAAGTTACTGGGATGGCGGAATAAATTAGTTCAAGTGGTCAGACGCATCATTGTCCATTTAGCGCGATCTGGCCAATGCCGCATCTGCCGCCATCTCTGATTATGCCAAAAGATTGCCAGGTCGGTCAGATCCGGACAGGAGCACAAGTTGGCGACATAAACACCGAACGGCGACTTACCGACATAAAATATCAGTCCATCAGCTTCCCTTGTTCGGACAAACAGCGAGATGTCAGTCTGAACTTGCATAGCAAGCCGCTCCTGCGGCGTAATGGTGACTGTCACCAAACTGTTGGTGCTGTTCTCATGGCCAAATGTACCAGGCGTATAGCCTAAGAAAAAGGAAGATATGTTTAATACCATCAGCGATTTGTGTATCCCCGAACGCGAGATCCACACTATAAAAAAAATCTTGCAGTATCTGCTACTGCGATTAATCTTGTCTCTAATGAGATAAGATTATGTCTAATTCGGATTAAAGGACCTGTCTTACCTATAATACTAATGCAACCTACTTCCATAATCACTCCATATACTTCTAAACCCGGAGACTCCAATTTCGTACGGTACATTCTAACCTCTCTAACAAAACCAAGCTGATTTTCTCACTTGCCGTGTTTTGCTTCGATGTGTATCACGCTGTCGACGGTAGTCTGCGACAAGTTTTTCCATCAGAAAAATCGGTTATGTAAATTGTTTCCTGTTTTCGCTGTAAGTCAACGGGTCTCGGAAAAGGCTTAAAACAGCCAATACCGTGGGTTAGTTGTTGAAAGCAAAGCCTAGTTTTAAAGTATTCAAATATTTTGAAATACTGTAAGTTGAATAGTAAATAGTGCGAGGGTTCCTTTAATCTTATCCCAATAGAGATAAGATTAATCCCAGTAGCAAATACTCCAGTTAACTTTAATCCTTACTCGGAGAAACTTTTTACAGTGTAGGTATACTGGTCGAAGATACGTGCGTTTCTTTTCAACATTAACCTTACTACAGAGAAGTTAAACAGAGCATCCATGTTCAAGCTGTTAAGTTGCGGATGTTCATATAAAAAACATAAAATGGAAATTTCCTTGTTTTAGTTTTGTTACAACTGCTTTTGAAGCATATAAGGTTTGAAGCCAAGCTGGCCATTCATTGCATAAGAAATAGAAAACTCCTGTGAAAGACTTTATTTGGAGTGGTTGATAGTTAGTGATGGGTTGTAGGAATTGGCCGATTTCTGGGTGAAAGCTTCTGCGCTTCTTGTACAAACAATCAGTGCATTGTAAATGTGCACATACCTCAGAAATAATCACAGATTTGTACATGTACACTTTTAACAAGCACATTTTATTTTTCGTTATTTTGCTTTTATTTGCATGTCGTTCAATCCGCATCGTTCTTCTGGTTTTTAGTTACAGGTAATTATATGGTTTGTTGGTTCCGCATCGTTTTCCTGTTGGTATTGTGGTGGATTTTATGATTTAGTTTATTTTTCGCTGAGGACGGTTTGCTGGAAGTGCAACCGAAAGTTGTATTTATCCCTCTCACATCATCTTAGAGGGATAACTATAGCTGATCAAGAAAAAAAATCTCGTTTTTGTATTTCTTTTGCTTCTGAAGCCACTGGCCCCTCTCATCGCTGAATAGTGGTCGCTACAGCCACACCTTACAACAAAAGATTTTACAATTTTGGACATATTGTTTCATGCTGCTGGACTCTTCCACGTGTTTTCAATTACCAAAAAAATAGGGAAAAGCTGGCAATCCTTCAAAAAACCCGTTAATAAAATAATAAAATCAAAGATTCTTCGTTTTAATTCCAGTTACAAGCATTACAAATTCTATTTGTCAAAGAAGTACCACATCACCGAAGCTGCCGCCAAGCGCGAAACCATAGAGTGTCGTGCTGGATCCCGGGCTTCCAGAAACACATACGAATCGTCTTATAAGGTTATAAGGTAAGGTTCATATGGTGTTTCGTTTTCTTTGTGTGTAATCCATTTTTCTTTCTTTCTATTACTCCGCTCTCTCATTTGTTGTATAGCGGGCCTCAATAAATTATTATTATTAACAGTTTGTCCTGCTGGATAAATTGGCGATATTTTTCCCGGCTTGTTAGAATTATTTTTTTAGTCACTCAAAACTGGGATTGAATGAGATGATAATTTTAACCCCAAAAAATCACACAAGACGATAATAGTGGAGTATAAAGGGAATTAAAGAGATATAGCTGGGTTAAAGGCGAACACGTACGAAAAAGCTACTCGAGCGCCATACACCATGTGTGTTTATGTGTTTTATTTATTTTCTTCATTTACTCGCTTTTTGAAAATGGCGGGTCATAAATAAATTACTTACTTACTTACTTACAGAAGGACAATCAATCAATCTGATGTAGTTCGCCCGCAATCCGGTCAAAACCGGAGAACTGGTAAACGTAAAAGGTTCATCTGAAGTTGAATGTATTTTCGATATAGGGGTAATAAAACCGTATGAAACCGTTCCTTGTCGGACAAATAGTGCACCCGGAATCCGGCAAAACCCGAAATTTGGTGTAAGTAAAGCTAGGTCTATGAAAAGCTAGAAGAGGAATAAACAAGCCCATGAGAGTGCAACAGATGCACGTACGCCGTCTCGGAATAATTTCTGTGGGTAACAGACTAGTCTCCGTAATACCTGAGCCTAGTTTTTGTTGCAATAGCGCTGCCGCATCGCTGCTGCAGCACTTCTTTGCTTTTGCACAATATGCGTTTTCGGATTCACTTTCTTCTTGGTTGAAGAGGCAGCGCTGCAGCATCTTGCAGGGAAGCACGGACTTGGTCGGTGAGCAAGTCCGTGATTCTCGAGAAGCGCTGCCGTCTTCCTCGGAAGCGCTGCAGTGCAAAAACGGACGTAGAAAGAATCAGTCCGGAATCGGCCGAGAAGTGGACCTGCAGCATGCAACAAAAACGATGCTCTGGCATCCAATAAATACTAATAATACAAGCGGTAGTTTATACTTACTGTACTCGCAATTTTCCCCAAGGTACGGCCTGGTGCAGCTGCAATTATACGAGTGCCACAAATCCGTGCACATTCCGCCATTCAAGCACGGGTTCGGTTTGCATTGGTCGGTCCTGGGGCACCCAACGGTCAAATTGACTGACGTTGAGATTAAACGACCATTATCCCTAGGTATTACCGGCAAACGGTTTATTATGACGTCTTCCATGCAGCCGCTGAAATTCGGAGCTCCGTTAGTGATGGTGGCGAGATGCATGGTGGTGCCACCTAGGACGGTGGTGGTAAAGCTGGTCTCTAAGGCGTTGTCAACGATTTCGACTTGGTTAACTGCGTTGATCGAATTGTCATCATTCACCTAAAAAGCAAACCTTTAACATCTGCACTGACTTAAAAAACTATTTTTTACAGGTAAATTTTCTCTCGTTTTTACTCTCAGTTACTCGCTAGTACCGAGCGAGAATAGTCCTAATTGTTATTCGCAGGTGTTGGTGAGTGCATGGCTCGCTTTCGTTAATTTAGACTTTCAATTCTTACAATTTTGTTTTAATTTTCAGTTTCTTGTTGGTTTTCTACTTTGTTTTGGTTTTCTTGGTTGTTTATCTTTATCCTCGTTTTGGCGTTTTTCGTCGAAATTTTCTGTTTGCGCTGAAGAAGGGAGGCGGTTCTCCTCCCCCCATTTTCGTTGGTTTCTTCGTTGATTTTTTGTGTTTCGTTCAAGCAACATCTTGCTCATACACCGGTCAGTGGTAGAGCGCATTTAAATCCTTTTTAGTGTGTTGTTGTCCGTCCGTCCGACGGACGGACGGACAGACCGACGGACGGACAGATATATCGATCGCTACATGGCAGTTGGCAGAAGGGCAAGTGCAATTAAAAAATGCTGGTGGAAAACTGTTCAATGTGGCAGGACACCGCAAACGCCGATTGAGAGTGTTCCTAAAATGTTTGCGAAATGACCAATGTTTGTTACGTATTACATTTACTCTTCAGCTAAAGCATTACAAATGAATAATCCACTGTGGACGTTGTTTGCCTCAAGAGCATCTAACAAAGAAAACATACTTACTCTCAGCATTAAGTGGGTCGAATTAATTGAGAGCTCCACGTCGTGCCAATCTGCATCATTCAACGAACTGCCAAGGAAGATGCCATCCCATTTATTTAGTAAACTGGTTTGCAGGTTCAACTGCCTGTTAGTCAGTGTCAGCTTGTAGTACGTCTGGCCTTGTCCAACTGCCAACAGACCGTTGGGAAGTGTAGTTCGGAAGCGGAACTTAAGATCATAGCCTGCGAAACATTCAATAATACAAACAGTGCATTACGCATCGGGAGAGGATCAAATGTTTAAGGTTTGCATAGGGCGGAAGCAAGTATTCCGTTTGTAAGGGGTTTCAAAGACTAGCGTCTGCAGACGCAAGTCATGGTCTATAACAAGTATCTGAGGAAAAGATGCAGGGTTGAAACAGACGGCTCTCACGCTGGACTCAAACTGCCCTGTCACATTAATCTGTCTCCAGCCCAGCAATTTATGTTTCCTTAGAGTCTTTACAATTGTGGGTTACAGCTGGACAATCAGGGTTTCCGGATGACGGTCTTGGCTCGTCGTTTTACGTTTTGTATTTAGTGTTACGTTATATTTCTGCCAGTAAAGAGCTGTGTCCCGTTAACTCTCTGGGAATGAAGAACAGTGAGTTCGATCAGAAGCCTCGGAAGCCGCCACCGATTAGATTAAGAATAACGGCTTATAACATCAGAAGAAACCCCGTTATAGGTCTTGCTGCCAACAAACAGTTTTCAAATGTGGTTCTGAACCCGAATTCAAAGAGCTGTCGAGTTTGTAGAGGCGAATTTTCACACATTTGCCAGGGCAGATTTATCGAGCGACCACATCAGATTCTGGCTCGAAAGTCCAAATGCAAAATGCAAAAGTGCGTTTCCATATTTGCTCCGCGAAAATCTTGTCGCATTTCGGCTTAACTTAAAACAACAGACTAAACCAGCTAGTGTTTTGGACCAAACAGAAAATTAAACTAAATAGACAATAAAAAGTTTTTTTCAAATAGACAATAAACAAAATCCCTCACCTTCATCTCTATTCCTATCCACGGATATGAACGACGATCCATTGAAACTCATCGTCGTTACATTCCCACAGAAAACGCCATGGAAACCATGCGGACACTCGCATTTGAAATCGTGCGCCTTTTCGTTGATCAAAAGCGGTCGACAGATCCCTCCGTTGCGACAGTTGATTCCGATACAGCCCAGTAATTCAACGGAACAGTTTTTGCCGCCATAGTTTTCTGGGCATACACAGCGATAATCGTCCACTAGATCCTGACAAGTACCGCGTTCGCAGGGACTGTAGCGCTCGCACTCGTTGATTTCGATATCACAGTTTTCCCCCTCGTAACCTGGAACACAATGGATCCCGTTCAACTCCAGCTCAAAGAAGGGTTTTGGCGAGCTGGAAAGCAAAGTCGGAATCGCTTTCCAATGGTTCTCGCGCTGCTTTGAAAAGTTGCCAATCTTTCCGCCCGGTTTTCGACTTAGGAAACCAAAGCAGCATTCTTCTTCTCGTTCCATAAAGTTAGTGGAAAGCTCCGTGGAAAGTTGAATTTCGGCAGGAATGAACAAGAAGTGTTGTGTGGAAAAATGTGTGAAGTGTCGGAAAAAACTTCGTTGGAACATACGAGAATCGGAGGTATGTCGAGTGAACCATATTTATTCTAAAAAGATTGAAACTCAACCATTTCGAGTCGATTTAAGCTTTCCATGCGTTTTCGCAATCAGTCTAGGGGCAAATTAGGAGCGACTCCAGGAATCGCTTCCCCAGTTTTCGCGATGCGCTTCACTCGAAAGTAATTCCGGAATCTCGCTAAAATCCTCTTCAAGTAATTCCTAGAACCCTCGAAAATCAAGGTCTAACACTCATTATGAAACACTCTTATATATAAACCCTTTTCTCTTATAGCGCAACTCTTGACAGAAATGGTCTTTCCCGATAAAATGGATCAGAAATACCGTTTTCCAATACCTGCCCCTTGAAATTAGCGACTAAAAGCGTGTTCCACCCTTCTTATAAAAATAATTATTAGCTACTACATTCGCTCCAACCCCGTGAAAAGTTACTACGCTGACCGTTAGAACTATGTGTAGGTGTAGTTTTTGAAGAACTATATGCCTACCACGCTCGGGAGTCTGTGACGCGGTTGGTAGGATTAGCGCACGGCAATATTTTGACGAAAGTAGAAAAATTCGTTCCAGCCTTGACGCCAAGAAGCCTGGAGCAACGTCATGCGTAGTTACTACCGTAAGTAGATGGAACACGACCTCAGTACAGACTTCCGGCTCTCCAAGCGGAGGTTAGAGGCGAAATATTTGAAACTGCGAGCCGTGGTTAAGAAGCGAGAAAAGTCAAGCAAAGCAAACACAAGATAGGCCTATTGGCCTGCCATGCCTTGCAATATAAAGAAACCAAAATTTGAAGCTTTGATTCATGTGGGCCGAGAAGGTGGGAGACACCATAATTTTTCGATGGGTCGGATTTTTACGAACACACTGTTATACATTTCTTTTCCCAAAAATCCTCACGGTAGTCAACGTTATCCACAAATTACTTGAAAACAATTCACTCCTGAACGCCAATCCGCCATTGCTAATTAACTATTCACTGATCTCCTGGCGCTGGTCAGAAGATTACTAGAACCTTCGAGGCGATACAGTGGCGTGTAAGAAGATTAAAACAACTAAGTATAACAACATGTGGACGTTTAGATACGTCGGAAGAAGAAATCGTCCAGCTTGACAATTTTTGGTCTCGGAAGCTGAATATTATTTAGCTTAATTTCAGAATCTTCAAGAAATCACCATAACGAATTCAGTATAATTTACGGCGTTTGTTTAATGTGATCTAGTTTACATCCTTAATTCTTTGGACTTACGGGAATTAACAAGAAAAACAGAAAACAAAATACTTAAAGAAATCGATAATGCAAATAATTAGTTTAATTTTTCTACACATTTTCTATATGTCTGCTACAATAAAAACATATTGTTAGATCCAAAGTCAAACTATGATTCCATCCTCCCCATGGCGGGCGCTCCCGACCCGCGCCGCTAGATGACCTGGGTTCCGCCCCCCCCCCCCGGCTGAAACCCCCCCGACCAAAACCCCCCTGGTGACAAAACCCCCCTGGTGACAACCCCCCCCCCCCCCGACTAAAAACCCCCAGGTACCAAGCCCCCCCCCGAATCCTTAAAAAAGTGGAATCCTAATAAAAAAAAGACAATCCTAGAAGAATCTCCTAGTCCCAAATAATCCCTACGCTACATATAGTACAAGGGATTAGCTGGGTACCCGGGTTACCTTATGTACCTTCTGACGGATATATAAGAGTAATAACTGGACGCAACTTCATTCGCAGACTTGACTGTACAATAATGTCTGAAGTACAGTAGATATCCAGTAACACGTGTAAGAATGAGCTGTGCGACTCAGTGTAACGCCCCCCCCCCTCCCCCCAACAAATCCTTTCCCAATTATTTCCCCTTCTTGCCGAGGAAGCTGCAGTTAGTTGCCGTTAGTTTTTCGGGATCCCAAAACGTAAGTGGCGGGATACCTATGACATCGCAAAAGTTGTCCGTCTGTGCGCTCTGTAACTCTCGAAAGGAATGACATATTTTGATTAAAATTGGTGCGAGGATTCCTTGGGTCAAGAGTAAGGTCGAGCTCGTAGCTCTGTAGCCCTATATGTAGGGGTGGGGGAGGGGGTTTAAGTTAAGGGGCAAATGAAATATTTTGGGATCCCATCGAAACCTTTGGTCTTGTTCGTGTTGTACCAGAAGTCCCCTTGATAGACTAAGATCACGGGAAGTCAATTTAAATGTTTAAATGTAAAGGATTCGGGGGGTTTTCGCCGGGGGGGGGTTTGGTACCCGGGGGGTTTTAGTTGTTTTTTTTTGTCATCGGGGGGGTTTTGGTCGGGGGGTTTTGGTACCGGGTTTTTTTTAGCCAGGGGGGTTTTCGCCGGGGGGGGGGGGGTTGGTACAGGGGAGGGGGGGGTTGGCGGGGGGGGGGGGGGTTGTCCGGGGGGGTTCTCGCCTAGACCCAGATGACCCAGCGGTCGGATCGAGTCGTGGGTTCGTCTTGGGTAGGGGGGGGGTCTAGACATTGCAAGTGTTAGAATGCTTATGATATAACTCCTTTAAAGTTGTAGGTAAAAAACGAAACAATGGCTACCGAGGGGGATTCCGGAAGCTCACATTTCCATAGGAGCCTAGGGATAACATAACAGGCATAATAAGTACGAGGGGTCCTTAAAATGTTTCCTTCTGTCAAAGCATAGTTATCACATTGGCCCGTATAAAGAGTAACGTCGTAGTAACTTACCAGGGAAACAGTCGCAACGATACGAGTTAATCCCGTCAATGCAAGTTCCGAACTTGCATGGTGGAGATGGGGCGAGTTCACATTCGTTTATGTCTGTTTCGCAATTGATTCCTTCGTATCCAGGCACGCAATCGCACTTGTAGCCGCCGGAGATGTTATAAGAAAATTCGTCTGAGAAAATGCCCAGGTCGTACAGCGTGCGGTTGGAACGCTCGTAGCAAGTCGCGCTGTTCTGACAAGGAGAGGAGTCGCACTCCATGACGTCCACTTCGCAGTTTTTGCCTGAAATAACGAATAATGTAGAGAGATAGATAGAGAGTTTATTTACAACCGACTATCGTGGTTAAAGAACTAAACGTTTATTGTAAAAAAAAAGTAAAAATACCTGTGTCATCCTCATCATTTCAAGCGGATCACGGTTGACGACCCCTGGAGCTGCGTTCTATTTTTGTATTTTTGGTAATAAGTTGGTTTTGTATCCGAGTAATGTAGAGAGATAGATAGAAAGTTTATTTTCCAAATAGCCTATCGTGGTTAGAGAATTAAATCTGTGTTTCTTGTCAATAAAAAGTAGAAAAAAAGTCAATACCTGTGTCATAGTCATCATTTCAAGCGGATCATGGTTGACGACCCCCGGAGCTGCGTTCTATTTTTGTATTTTTGGTAATAAGTTTGTTGGGAATTTGGGTATGATTTGACTATTTTCTTTTTTTCTTTTTCCTCCGTCATGCTTTTGTAGCGGTTGAGGCAAAGGTAAGGTACAATTTTCATGGCAAATATAAATAAACCTGGTGTTTCTCAAAAGCATCAGACATGCCATGGCATAAAAAACGACGCTTCACTAATTCTGATGGATTGGTAAAAATTATTAATACAATTCTAGCCTAAGGCATAGTAAAGGAAAAACAAACGAACAACTATCACACATCAACACTAAAATTTAAGGACAACACGAGAATTTACGACAACAGACATATGACTAAAAAAAAAAAGAAAAATAAAAAGGTTTGCGAAATGGTTCTGATCCTCCTCCGAGCACAAACAAAAATGAATCAATTAAATCAGACAGAAGAAATATAATCTAGCAAATATAATTGCTAGATAACATAAATCTTTTTAGAGCTCTTTTAAAAACTTTCCTATCTTCGGACACTTGTAAATGAGTTGTGACTATATAAATGGTACGAATACACGAAAAAAAACAAAAAAACAGTCAGGTCTTGCTAAAAACTTCCACGAACTCTGAAACTAAACTTGTTGCATATCTCACATGATATGTAGGTACAGGACAGATTGGGTATCCTAGCACTTGCCATTCCTTCTGGTCGATTTCTCACGTTTGAGTATTGGCTAACGGCAGAAGCCTGTCTAGATAAATACGCATTGACATAATTCTTGTTTATTAATTTAGGGCATTCTATCAGGATCTTTCCTACACAGAGCCGTCTGGATGCATTGCTGAATATCTCGACATCCTCCGTGGAGACCTGTAAAATTTTGTAAAGTTGTTGTTTGTAGCTGAAAGCGGGAATCCCAACTCAGTCTGATGGTCTGGCTCCAGGGGCGTAATTTACTATGGGGCAGGGGGGGTAACTGTCCCCCCCCCCTCCAGCTTGATCTTTGCCCCCCCCCAGCTGAAACTTAGCGTCTTAGAAACTCGAAGACGCTAACTGCAACTGCATCGAACGAACGATTCTTTTCATGTATGAAACGCGTAAAAACGTATCTTCGCACGCACGTCTATGTCAGACGACCGACTAAGTGATCTTTTGGTCATTGGTACCCAACCTGAAAAAGCGAAGAAGCTTGACGTCAATCGCGCTGTGGACAGTTTCACGAATTTGAAGAAGCGTCGTTTCGCCTTGGTCGATTAGTAAAATATCTCATTTTCACTTGGATGTATGGTGGTTTTCACTATATCAGTACACTATTATTATTATCTATAATCCTTCAGTATATTGCTTACCAATATTTATAAGTACTGTTAACTATATTTACATCATTTAAGTATTGCGTTATATTTAACACATTTTAATACCACCCATTTGACAAAATGGCTATTTTGGGCCACTTTCTGACAAAATGGCTACTTGTTATTCTATTTTTGGGATACCAAAACATAAGTGGAGGGATACCTGTGACATCGCAAAAGTTGTCCGTCCGTCTGTGAGCACAATAACTCCCGAAGTGAATGAGATATTTTGATGAAACTCGGTGTAAGGATTCTTTGAGTCAAGGGAAAGGTTGAGTTCGTAGATGGGCTCTGTAGCCCTACATTTTAGGGTGGGGAGGGGGTTAAAAATTAAGGGGCAAACAAAATGTTTTTAAACAGCTAATGAGATAGTCGATTAAGGGGTAAGAAGACATGCTGAACACGATTATGAGAACCATTTTCTCCCCGGACAAGTAGTTCGCCAGGAATCCGACCAAAACCGGAAGGTTCGTTAAAAGTAAAAGTTTTATTTGAAGTTGATTAGATGCTCGATGTAGGGTAAGAAGACAAGCTAAACAGTTGTTGAAAATCATTTTCTACCCAGACAAGTAGTTCGCCGGGAATCCGGCCAAAACCGGAAAATTCGTTAAAAGCAAAAGTTTTTGTAGTTGATTCGATGTCCGATTTAGGGGTAAGAGAGATGCTGAATCCGCATGTGAAAATCATTTTTACCAGGACATACAGTTCACCCAGAATCCGGCTGAAACCGGAAAATTTGTTATAAGTTCAAATTCCATCTGAAGTTGATTAGATGTTTGATTTAGGGTAAGGAGATACGCTGAATCTGTTTTGACCTTTATTTTTGTTGCCGGACAAGTAGTTCCGGAATTCGGCCGAAACCGGAAAATTGGCAGAAGTAAGGCAGAAAGTTTCGATCGGTTTCGTCAAAACAGATATGACTTATAGGGGTAAACACACATGTTGGGATCCATATCTGAACTTGGTCTCAGATGACCAGCTATTTGGCCTTAATCTGTTTCTAAATGTTAATAGTAAAAATGTTCAAGGAGTCTAGCAAAGATTAGATCTGGCGAATACAAGACCCAATTGTCTGGATCAAATATTAAATTTTTGGGGTCCCATCAAAACCTTTGGTCTTGTTAATATCTCATCGTTCGATTTTAAACAAAGCTTGAACTCAGGAATGACGATCCCGCTTGCAATTGTCTATGAAATTCAAAATAATTCTGGATACCCAACACGGCAACGCAAAACAAAATGTGAAGCTCCCTGAGGCTTCCTGCGAGCTACTTGACTGGCAAACTCGGCTAGGCCGAAAAAGCACTAGAAAGGTTGTAGGACACAACGAAACAATGACGAAGGGCGGGAATTTCAGAAGCTTCTAATTCCATAGGAGAGCTAATAATAACACAAAAAGGCAGGATAAGTAAGAGGGGTCCTTTAAAGGTAGGGCACAACACTTACCAGTGTATCCCGTGAAGCATTCGCAGGTGTAGTCTTTAACCAAATCCAGGCACGTCGCATTGTGTTGGCACGGGCTAGGGTCGCAGTCGTCCACGTTAATCTCACAGTGCGTGCCAGTGAATCCTGTGTCTGTGCAGTTGCAGAAGTACGAGTTGACACCATCCTCGCAGGTTGCACCGTTCAGACAGGGGTTGGACTGGAATTAAGGACAGAACCATTTTTAAAGTTTAACTGAAAAGCCAACTTATTTTTCTATCATTTAACTGAATACATTAGGGATACACTAAGTTTTTTTTTTTTTACTATTTGCTGTGGTATGACGTTTGGAATATCTACGGCCGTCCTCACGGCGCAAAACTCTACTATGACGCGGAAAATTTGAATCTCAATGTAAACACGGCTTTTCGATGGCCAGTGATCATCTAGCGGAAGGTAGCTCACTGCATGAACAACTGTTTTTCGTAATTCGTTTTTGTCAAGCGCGCAACACAGGTACAAGCCCATAGAGGTACCACAAATCCGACAGGGAAATTCCACTATCTGAAAATCGATTATTCGTGAATAGCGGAGCAACGAAGTAACGCATTTTTATCGGCTCTTAAAGCCTTTCTAAGTGAATAAGTGATGGGTAACTAGATTGTCCTATCTCTGCCCTTAACTTATTGCCTTAAATATGCCTAAAACCGGATAAAATGAGTTACTTCGTTTGTCCGCTATCCACGCATAATCGATTTCATCGAATTAACACATTCTTTCAGATTTGCGGTACCTCTATGCGCTTGTCCCTCTATGCTTAAAATATTCAGCAACTACAAAGGTAAGCCATTGCCGAAAAATAACACATATCACTAAAAGACATATCTTATCATCAGCCCTACTCTCTTCAGAGAAGTTGCTTCATCCGATTTTCCGCGATTAGCCACGAAAATGCAGGCTTTTCTTGAAATTCAAATTCTCCGCGTCTGGATGAAATCTGGATTGCCATGCAAGCAGCGCACATTCTGAACATTATTACTAGAGCCCCGGTTGAAAAAATACAAAATTCCTTAGATGAGGTCAGTTAAACTTTAATATCTGTCGAAATTGCGCATGCTTGTGTAAATGTTATGACAATTCTGCAGCGCACATTCTGAACATTATTACTAGAGCCCCGGATGAAAAAATACCACATCCCTTAGATGTTCAGTTAAACTTTAGTAACTTTTCTCGAACAGGTATGTAGTGTATATCTTCCTATGGCCCACAGGTAGTTATATCGTGACAATGAGTTTTGTAGAGATTGTTACGATATCGTATCAGCCTCCAGAGAGGATGATACGAAGCCGTATCAACCTCCGCAGAAGTTCATCGACCACTTTTCCTCAATTACTGCAAAGTAGAACCTGACCTCCAAAAAGAAGTAAAAGACATCACTTTCAGAAAGAAAAGCAAAAAAACATTAAAAATAATCCAGAAAAAACTCTGAAAAACATTAGAGAAAAAATGGTCAAAACTGAAAGAAAATGTTGCTTTCCTAGCCAACCACCCCGGGACATACCTTGTTACAATCACATTTCTAATGAAAATGCAACTTGTCAACTAAAACAACATTATTTCTAGCTTACGTCAGCTTATCTCTTCTGCTCTTCACAAGGCAGCTATTGAGCAATTATTTTTATTGATGTTGCTCTGATTAAACAGTCCATTAATAAAAACTTCAGTGTTGCCACTTTTTCTGATCGAACCTGTGACTTTTGGCTGGAAAAACAATGCCATTCTGGCACCTATGAATCTTGGTCCTTTTCACCAACTGTCAACGAGAAATCTCGCTTTATCATCTTCATAATAATACGCCTCACGTTTTATGCTTCATTTTTGCATTTACTGGTAAGGAACCGGTCGCAGAGTTTTTGATCGCTTTGTCGAAGAAACGAAAATTTATGACAAATCACAGAATTCTGCAACCGGTGGCAACACCGGTTTAAGGTTGATTAATTCTATCTCTCTAAGAGTACGCCTTGCTAAATTCTATCGATCGAGTCCGCCACTAGATGGCATTTGCTTCGACACAAATGAAAAAGATGGTGTTCGATAAGGATTGTATTGTTATAAACTGAAATGCACAGGTCACAACAGTAGTCATTTTCACATTTCTGTAGTAGGCTAGAGCTGCCATTTCACTAAACGAAAACTCCCTACAAAAGTAGCAAATAAGTACTACCAAGCAAAGAAGATTGAGTGGGCTACTACCTAAATAAAATTCTGTTCGAAAAAGTTATAATAGTTAACATACCTCCATCTCGGCTCATATCAGAATAACAACCTCGACGGCCATTTAAAAATATCAACCTCGCCTTCGGCTCGGATAGGTTATCTTCAATGAACGTCTCGGTGTTGTTTCCGATATCAACCTCGATGTCTGAAGTTAACCTTTACGAAATTGCGCATGCTTATGTAAATGTTATGCACTTCTGGCTCAAGAAACTTCTAGAAAAATTTTTACAGAAGTTTCTGTTAGACTGCCGGTGACGGCCTGGAGCTCTGACTAATACACTTAGAGCGTGTTCCATCCTACTTACCGTAGTTACTACGCATGACGTCACAAACTCTGCCTTTCTGTCGTCAAGGCTGGAACGATTTTTCTATTTTCCAGCAGAATATCATGCCGCGGGCGAATCCGACCAATCACGTGACAGAGATCCGTAGTTACTACGCTTACCACGCTCCCGAGCGTGGTAAGCAAATAGTTACTATTAGTTACTATTTCGAGAAGGCTGGAACGGTCAGCGTAGTAACTTTACGTGAGGTTGGAACGGAAATAGTAACTAATAGTTACTATTGGTACGAGGGTGGAACACGCTCTTAGAAACATCATGAATGACTGCAAGTGATCCAGGGATATGGGCTAGGAATACTCTATATGACTAAGTCCAAAACACGCCAGAGATCCTCAGGAAGAACGACAAAACGTCTCACTAAAGACTCAAACTCAACAACACAAATCCCGTGTCAAACAATCACGGCGATCTTCGGGAGCAGCTGTGATACCTGAGGTGATACCGCTTCTGACTCTTCCGCTAGGTACCCGTCGAGCTTGCATCGGCAAGGAAAGTTAGTCACAGGCCCGTATCCAGGAATATATTTCCGGGGGGGGGAGGGGTTGCCTGCGGGTTGGACAAAAAAGTACAAAATACATAAGAGGGAAAAGCCTATAGAAACGGTTATTTTTGTATGTTTCGGGGGGGGGGGGGGGGGTCAACCCCCCCTGGATACGGCCTTAATTAGTCATCAACAGTATAGGCTTCTTATTTCAACAGAAAACAACAGCATCATGTTTTGGCATAGGATGCAGCATTTTAAATCAGAAACGCAGTATTTCTGGACCAAGGGTAAATCCCCACTTACTTCGGCAGGAAGTTAGGGGTTTGCCCGACAACGGCAACAGTGATTCATCACATTCATCACTACACCAATGTAATTACTAAGTTAGGGGAAACCAATACAGGTGCGGTGCCAAATCGAATTTAATCCATTCAGCAAACCTACTGAACCGAGGGAGAATGAATAATTTTGACAGAAACAGATCAGCCACCGAAAGCGAAACTTCCGCCACTTCATCTTATCAATACATGCGTGAAGGGAAGCCCGATGCTGTGAATACCCACACCTTTTCGGATTTTTCTTTTCAGTTTGTTATGTCTTTATTCTTATTTTCTTCTTCTTCTTTTTTTCTCTCGTTTTTTCTTTGATTTGTTTCGCTTGTTTCCCTTCGGAGTATGAGCGTGTTCCATCCTACTGACCTTAGTTACTACGCATGACGTCACGAATTCTGACTTTTTGCAGTCAAGGCTGGAACGATTTTTCTATTTTCCAGCGGAATATCATGCCACGGGTGAATCCGACCAATCACGTGACAGAGATTCGTGGTTACTACGCTTACCATGCTCCCGAGCGTGGTAAGCACATAGTTACTATTTCGAGAAGACTGGAACGGTCAGCGTAGTAACTTTTCGTGAGGTTGGAACGGATTTAGTAACTAATAGTTACTATTGGTACGAGGGTGGAACACGCCCTATGTGAATAAAGAATACGCCCCGCCCATTGCCAGGCCTTACGGTGGGGCCATAAAGAGTTAATGGTGTTCACTATATTTTTTCTTATGAATAAAATAATAAACTAAAAAAAAACTAAGCTTTTCGGTCCTCGCAACAGATACAATTTTCAATTTTTCGTGGATTAAACACCGAGACTCTAAGAAGTTCCAGGAACCGGATGGAGCGACGTTCCGGCGACAGCAGCAACTGTACTCAAGTCAATACTACCCATAATCACATAAAGTGAGCGCCGCATGCGAGATTTTTTTTTTTGCTTTTTCCTGCCAAATTTAATCTCCATCTAGATTCTAGCTTTTAATGTTTCGAAATCTCAATCCTAAATCTGGCTTAAAACCCCAGTCAAATGACGCGCCCTTCCACAAAACAGACAATATTACGAAAAGCGCTGAAGGCGGAAATTTCAAATTATTTCTGATTAGATCTTCTTTTTGGGATTCAAAGTAGAAGTAAGGGCTATCGATAAAATCATGATCATCCCTTTGCCTGCGACCAGTGCTTCACTCGACCTCTTCCGAGTTTCGTGGTAACTCCCGAATCCTGGCAATTATAAGGGATAAATTACCGAATCCCAGTTATTATACCGAATAAGTTTAGACCGACAGTATTTTCGGGATTCTGTATAACTACGGTATCCCGGTTATTATACCGAATTGTTTTGGTAGCGAAAGACTACCGAACAATATTCATATTCGGTATAGTTTTGTCGAAACTGCAACAAAAGTCAGGATTTGTGGTTGACTACCTATATACCGAATAAATTTCCGAATCCCAATCATTAACGGAATAATTTTAAACCAATAGCTTATTCGGGATTCTGTGTAACTACCGAGTCTCCATAAATATACCGAATAGTTCTGGCATCGCAAAATTACCAAATGATTTCAGTAAATTCTCTCACAAAATTCGCAATAACTACCGAATACTGGCAATTATTCCGAATCCCGACCATTATACCGAATAGATTTGTACCGATAGCCTATTTAGGATTCGGTATAACTACCGAATCCCCGCGAGTGTGAAGACTCAGTTGCAGGGTAGAAGCATGTCTTACATGTTTCGCGTGAAAAGACATGCAACCCCATCAGATGCTGGAAAGCGTAGCAGAAGTCACTTACCTCGCATTCATCAATGTTGATGTTGCAGTTGCTTCCAGTGAAACCAGGTGGACAGATGCAGGAGTAAGAGGCGACACCGTCAACACATGTTGCTCCATTCTGACATGGGCTGGACTCGCATTCGTTTATGTTGATGTCGCAGTCCTTGCCTTGAAAAGAAAGAAGATGTCAGAAGGAAAGCTCAAGCTGGTCATGCCCAGCGTTGCCACATGTCGCACGATAATGTGTATAGTGTGTATATAGCACGATAGTGTACACACGATAGTGTGTCACCCTATTTTGTTTTCGTCACTCTTTTCCTACCGTACGTAGGACATAAAAATCATTCTATATCCGAAAATGACCAAATGTGTCATTGTTGCAGCAGGGATTCCGACCAGAAGTGACTTATTTCAAGTTTTTTTCATGAAAAGTAAAATTGAGATGTGTCATAGAGGCGATTCCGACCAAAAGTGAACATTTCATGAAAATAAACTTCACTCCCAATTCACTCTCTGTTTTGGTCAAAAAGTCACTCTCTAAATAGTTTTGGTGTGGCAACCCTGGTCATGCCAGTCAACAGACTGATTATTATACAGCCTGTCCAGCAGTACTAATATTATTTATTTATGCTCCTTCAAAACTGAAGAGTAGCCTATAAAGTTGGAAACAAAACACACCAAATTCGCAAGTTATAACTATGTCAAAAAAATTCGATAAAATAAAAAAATCGCACCAACACTACACAAATAATGATAGGCCTATGTTTAAAAAAAAGCTATCATGGCACTTTTATCACACTGGGAATTCATACCAACCAACCAAGAACGTTCGAGAGTTTAGCGGTTTCGCAGAGTTATATATATGTTATTGAATATGTATTTCGATTGGATCTAAACATCTATATAGAGCCGATCGGCCCTCGAGGCTACCTTTCTTAAAATGTACTACAAAAGTACTACTTTTTCAAATGTACTAACAACCACTACTTCGAAAACATATCCCAAAAATAGTACAATTGTATTGCCAGTGGCAACGCTGCTTGTTATTGCGCTAATGTTTCTTCTACAGGCCAAGACTAAATCTCGGCCGATTATCCTATACTGGTGACATCAATCTGAGTCACAAAGAAAGTTAAATATATATTTGGATCTACATATAGACTGTAAAAAGTTTCTCCGAGTAAGGATTAAAAGTAACTGCAGTATTTGCTACTGGGATTAATCTTATCTCTACTGGGATAAGATTTATCCGAATTAGAGATAAGATTATCTTCTTAGAGACAAGATTAATCCCAGTACCAAATACTGGAAGATTTTTTCTACAGTGTATAGAGCCAAGCGACCAGCGAGGCACCGGACACGTTTACGTTTTTATGGGACTTGCCCTTCGGCCAAGTGCCATATAGCGATCGCAATTTCTGTCCGTCCGTCGGTCGGTCGGTCTGGGTTTTGCTAGTTCGGGCACTTCCACATAAGCTAGGACAATGAAACTTGGCAGGCATATCAAGGACCCCAAATGATTAAGTTGGAAGAAGTCACTTCCCCGATCTGAGCATCTGAGGGGAGTGGAGCGAGGGGGAATCCGCACAAGTTAGGTATTTTTTTCTTACGACCTGGTGATCAGATGTTAATGAAACTTGATAAATAGAAATACCTCGTGTCTCAGAAGTCTCATTTTAAATCCGGACCGGATTCGGTGACATTGGGGGGAGTTGGAGGGGGGGGGGACCGGAAATCTTGGAAAACGCTTAGTGCGGAGAGATTGGGATGAAACTTGGTTGAAAGAACAAGCACGAGTCCTAGATACCTGACTGACATAACCGGACCGGATCCACTCACGCTGGGGGAGTAGGAGGGGGGGGGGGGGGGTCCGAATTTCTAGTGACCCCGCGAGTTCGGTACTTCCTGCTGTGCTAGGACGATGAAACTTGGCAGGCGTGTCAGGGACCCGAACAGATTGACTTGAGAATAGTCGTTTCCTCGATCCGACCATCTGGGGGGGGGGCGTGGAGGAAGGGGGAACCCGGAAAATTGAGGTATTTTTAACTCACGAACGGGTGATCGGACCTTAACGAAACTTGATATATGGAAAGACCTCGTGTCTCAGATGCCCCATTTTAAATATGGAGCGGATCCGGTGACATTGGGGGGAGTTGTAGGGGAACCGGAAATCTTGGGAAACGCTTAGAGTAGAGGGTTCGGGATGAAACTTGGCGTGAAGAACACGCACAAGTCCTAGATACGCGAATGGCATAAACGGACCGTATCCGGTCACTGTGGGGGAGTTCGGGGGGGGGGGGGGGTCCGAAAACTTTGTGACATAAACAAAAACCAAGCGGATGTGCCGAATGGGATGCAAGTTGGACAGTACCAAGTTTATGCGACCTAGATTTGTCTTTTGGCATCCGAACCGGATCCGACCAAAGTAGGGGGAGGATGAAGCGGGAACCGGAAATTTGAAGATATGCTCTGGTTCGAGTTAAACTTGATGGGTGGCAAGAGGAGATGTTGGAGATGCGAAGTTTATGTGTCCTAGTCTTATTCGACCACAGTGTGGGAGTTGGAGGGGGAGTCCCGGAAATGTTGTGGCTCGCATAGGGGTTAAACGAGTGGAGTGATTTGAATGAAACTTGGAAAGTAGAGAGATTGTATGCGTTAGATGGCGCGTTTTAGGGTTCGGACCGGATCCGAGCACGGTGGGGAGGGGTACCGGAATTTCCGGGAAAATGCTCAGATTTATTTTCGCGCTTCTCACACCACCTCCTCGTAACAAGTGCCATATGAGCTCGTAGCTCTTGTTAAACTGTTCTAGGGACAACCAGTTAGGTTTGGACATGGAGAATGTGAAGTTCTTATGCAGAATGGTCACGAGCCTCGGATAATCGGCTGAGATTCAGTCTACACCAACGGTTAGGGACGTATTGAGGCAGTAATGTAGGTAAGGCGCATCCTTTAACAGGGCAATCGGAAAGAGACTTACAATGAAACAAAAACATCTGGAAGGTACAGAACAGCGCTTGTTGTTTGCCAAATGGCCATACATAAATATACAGCACTGTTTAAATTACTCATGTTTTAGTTACCGAACAACCTTTCCAAAAAGTCGCATATCTTTATTATTTTTGCTTAATGCGAGGTTTCTGGGACGTCCGGGAATTCATGCCGAAGAAGCAAAATCTCGTCTTTAAATTTAATAAAACGAACAATTTAATTAAGCGAAAACGGTCGAAAGTTTAGCGGTTTGCCGCCAAGCTCTACAACCACCAAAAATGGATTCTGTCCTCCCACACGAAGACAAATTGGCAAGACATAACAGCGAGTACGCAGCTTTGCTTCGAATGGAGCCAGTTTTGCAAGTTTCATACCGGTCTTCAGTTTAATTGATGCATACAAGCTGATGTACTCTATCATATAGACCTGATACAGACTGAACACACCCAGAGTTTTGTATAGTTCCAGGACTAGTCTCAGTAAAATTCGCAACACGGCCGGAATATTCGCAACCAGTTCCTACCGGACCCTACCTTACCTATTATTATTACTGATCTATTACCCATCATCAAGAAGGAGTAATAATAAGAATAGGAAAACAAAATAAAAATAACATCGATGGCAACAACAAAAAGGGAACATATTTGACTTGACACAGACCTGATATAGACTGAACACACCCAGCGTTTTGTATAGTTCCAGGACTAGTCTCAGAAATATTCGCAACACGGCCGGAATATTCGCAACCAGTTCCTACCGGATTCGGTAACATTATTATTACTGATTTATTACCCATCATCAAGAAGGAGTAATAATAAGAACAGGAAAACAAAATAAAAATAACATTCATGGCAACAACAAAAAGGTAACATATTTGACGTGACATAGACCTGATATAGACTGAACACACCCAGCGTTTTGTATAGTTCCAGGACTCGTCTCAGAAAAATTCGCAACAAGGCCGGAATATTCGCCACCAGTTCCTACCGGATTCGGTAATATTATTATTACTGATTTATTACCCATCATCAAGAAGGAGTAATAATAAGAATAGGAAAACAAAATAAAAAATAACATCGATGGTGACAACAAAAAGGTAACATTTTTGACATGACATAGACCTGATATAGACTGAACACACCCAGCGTTTTGTATAGTTCCAGCACTAGTCTCAGAGAAATTCGCAACACGGCCGGAATATTCGCAACCAATTCCTACCGGATTCGGTAATATTATTATTACTGATTTATTCCATCATCAAGCGGGTCGCTTGATGTTCGGGTCGATTTATTTCCTTCTTGACCCATCATCAAGAAGGAGTAATAATAAGAATAGGAAAACAAAATAAAAAATAACATCGATGGCGACAACAAAAAGGTAACATATTTGACGTGACATAGACCTGATATAGACTGAACACACCCAGCGTTTTGTATAGTTCCAGCACTAGTCTCAGAGAAATTCGCAACACGACCGGAATATTCGCAACCAGTTCCTACCGGATTCGGTAATATTATTATTACTGATGTGTTACCCATCGTCAAGAAGGAGTAACAATAAGAACAGGAAAACAAAATAAAAGTAACACTGATGGCAACAACAGAAACGTAACACATTTGACGTGACATATTAATAGGAGTAAAAAGTTGTTTAAGTCGAACGGAGCATCGATAAGGGGCTAACAGACCTCAGCTCAGGTGAGGCGACCCGCTTGACTTAAGCATATTAGTCAGCGGAGGAAAAGAAACTAACAAGGATTCCCCTAGTAGCGGCGAGCGAAGAGGGAAGAGCCCAGCACCAAGGGCCGGTCGTAGCCTCACGGCCGCGGCTCGGCCGATGCGGTGTTTAGGAGCTCCTTGAACCCTCGTTCACCAAGTCTAAAGTCCTCATGAATGTGGCTCGATTGCCCAAAGCGGGTGTCAGGCCCTTAGGACTGGTGTTCGAAGGCCCATGGGAGTCTCCTTAGAGTCGTGAGCTTTATTTTCTCACCGCACAAGTACCTTGACTGGAGTCGGGCCAAATTCGAAAATTTCGAAGAAGTAAAATAAAATTCTGATGTCGATCAAATTTCGTTGGAGGAGGCAGGTGTACCCGGAAAAGACACGATGAACCGGGAAATACTGTTTATTCTCGCCTCGGATGGATATTTCTGCCAGAATCTAGAATATATTAGTCTATATTATAGTATATAGAATATAATAGCCTGATTGTCTGAAATGCTTTTAGATCGGAAGTATGAATAGTTGCTGCTGTTCAGTGGTCTGTTAAAATGATGTCGAATCTGCAAGGGTTCGGCAAAGACGGAACATCCCAAAGACCTGACTATCTGTGTCATTAGTCCCTTTTCTTTCTTTTATTAATGCTTATTGTTTGATCTTGTGCATATAGCCTGATATTGTTAACTCGATTAAGCGGCTGAAATCATCTTCGGTTGATATCGACGGTATTAGTGTTCGGCATCTGCATAAAGATTCCCGTGATTTGATGAATCATTTGCAGTTACTTTGTCAGATGTGTCTTTGTTCGTCACTCGTACCTGACAGTTTTCTTTGTGGGACTGTAGCTTCGGTGCTAAAAAGAGGGAAAGATCCAAATAAATGTGATTCTTACCGGCCAATCACTGTTGCCTGTAATATAAGTAAAGTTTTTGAGTATGTACTACTCCCATCTGTCATTGATCATGTAAATTACGATGCCAATCAGTTTGGTTTTAAAAAGGGAATTGGATGCCAGCATGCACACAGGGCGCTTGCTGTTCTCCTCAAAGATGTGCATACCAAAGGTCAGTCATTACATATTTGTGCTTTGGACATCTCCAAAGCATTTGACACCGTCGTTCATTCACAAGCTCTGCTGTCACTGTATAAGCTTGGTATAAACATTTCTATTATATCTGTGCTACGTTTCTGGTATTCAAATTCGTATGTGAGATTGAAATCTAACGGTCATATTTTCGGGAATATTCCAGTGAAGTGCGGGGTCAGACAAGGAGGTGTCCTTTCGCCGTACATATTTAATGCTTGTATCGCCAGTGTTCTGACCAAGATCCCATCGAGTTGTTTTTATGGGTTCACTGAACTTTCCTATCTAGCGTATGCTGATGACCTCCTTCTTATTGGCCGCTCAAAAAGCTCACTTGAGCGAAATGTCCGTCTGGTTAGGTCTCTGTTTAAAGATATTGGCCTTTCTTTAAATATTGCTAAGTGTGAATACTTGTCCTTTAATAATGATCAATGTGCCAGTTCTCTGAATTGCGGGAGTTTTGCTGTACCTAGAGTAAAGAGGTTTAAGTGGCTGGGCATATCTGTTTGTGATTCTCTTGCTAGTATCCGGAGGAAGTTTTTATCTGATACTAAAGATAAATTAAGAATCGGGTATGCAAAAATTGTTGCTAATCGTGGTCGTTTCAGCAGACGTGGATTGGCTAAACTTTATTCTAGTTTTTGCGACCATGCCGTTTTGTCTGCGTCTGGTTTATATCCTGTGTTTACAAAGACTGATTTCAAGCAAATGAGGGTGGATTATTTTCGATACTGCAAATTCCTTTTGTATTTACCCAGATCGGTCCGAAATAGACGCCTCGTAGATCGTTACGGAGCTAGCGACATCATGTGTTCGCTGGAAAATCTGCAGACCAATATTGGTGCCGATGCGTGTTTCTGCCTTGGT
This sequence comes from Branchinecta sandiegonensis, assembly GCA_030848855.1. Classification (NCBI taxonomy): domain Eukaryota; kingdom Metazoa; phylum Arthropoda; class Branchiopoda; order Anostraca; family Branchinectidae; genus Branchinecta; species Branchinecta sandiegonensis. The sequence goes on along the minus strand of JAUPMV010000017.1, from coordinate 6,739,230 downwards.
GCGCACCACGGCCTCATCCGGCTTGTTGTTGTTATGTGTTATATGTTGTATTGTCTTTATTTCTTTTCTTTTCTTTGATTACTCCACTATCCTAATCTGTACAGTGGGTTACAAATAAATGTTATATTATTATTATATTATTATATACTACATTATTGAAAGCTCAGTGTATTTTTTCCTTTTATCTGTCTGTACTGCGCTTTTCTTAAGTGCGTAAATGAAATTTCATCATCATCACCGAAGATCGACAAATATTTCCCTCTGGGATTCCATCGAAACCTTTGGTCTTGTTGACGATGGCGATGGCTTTCGGAACATTCTCCATTCGCGGAGACTCGCGAGAATACGGAGACTGAATCCCTGAGACTAAGGAAAACTCAGGGACTCCGCTGTGGGAGTCCCCGGGAAATGGCGAGGATGCGCCACTCCGGCCCGTATCCAGGAATTTATTTCGGAGGGGGGGGGGGGGGGGGTTGCCCGCGGGTCGGACAAAAAAGACATAGATCGGAGGGAAAAGCCTGTAAAATGATTATTTTTGTATGTTTCCGGGTTTTATCTCTAATTCGGATTAATCTTATCTCAGTAGAGCTAAGATAATTCTTATTTTCCTTCCTTTTTTGTGGGGGGGGGGGGGGGGGCAAGGGCGCTTTGTCGATGGAAGATCGTTCGTTAGTGGATTTTCTTGTCAGTTTGTTATGCCTTCATTCTTATTTTCTTCTTTCTTCTTTTTTTCTCTCCTTCTTTTTCTTTTTTTTTTGATTTGTTTGGTTTGTTTCCCTTAAGACTATATGAATAAAGAATAAGCCCCGCCCATTGCCAGGCCTTATGTTAAGCCTTATGGTGGGGCCACAAAGAGTTGATGGTGTTTTTATTGTTTATGAATAAAGTAAACTGAAAGTGATTAATCCCAGTAGCAAATAGTGGAACTTTAATCCTTACTCGGGGAAACTTTTTACAGTGTAGAAAAAGAAGAAATAGCTTTCTCTGGTCTCTGTCCAACTTTGCAAAAACAAAAAAGGCTACGACCTCTGACCGGCACTAACAATGAGCAACAATTACTGAAATCGATCGATTAGACGTTGAAACGTTTGCTAACAGTTCCAACGGAGCAAGTGAGTAATTACGAAGCGGAAAGTCTGGGGTGGGGCCTTCCAAGTCTTTCGATTAGTCAATTGATACTAATTAATAAGTTCCGTCTATTGTCGAGCTCTACAACAAATTAACAACCATACCCTAGTCACTTTGACGAGATAGACAGGCTACAATGGCATGCATTACGGAAAAAAGATCGACAGACGGTTAAGAATATCGGATTCCCAACAAACCCTTGACAATATATATGGATTCATTTGACGAATGGTTACGTGACTAGGCATAAGTGGAATAAATTCCGGACTAAATTTCGCCCAACCACGACAGTCTGGAAAAGATTAGCATGTGCGCGGCTCCAAGAAATTTCCAAGGAGGATTGCACACAAGTCGACAAAAACGAGCAGGTCATCCCATTTAGAAGATACAGTCGTAGTATCATGATGGGCCCATACTCTTTTGAAGATCACTCACGGTCCCGAGGACGTACCAATCCCTTTCTGCTTCAACACCCATGTGGTATACTATTCTCCAAGGTCGCTGGCCACGCTTACCTCACTCATAAACGCTACGGTGTCAGCTGTGCCGCCGTTTCAAAACCAAAATCTACTGGAAATGAAAAAATAAAAATTCTGCTACTACTGATAGACTTGATTTTGCCCAGGTTACCGTTGACCGAAATATCCGGTCGTTCGGTCCATAACTTTTAAAGCACAACTCTTACTAGAAATGATCTTTTCCCTATCAAATGAATCAGAAAAAATGTTTTCGGAAGTACCATTACTTTCCACCTTAAACTAGCGATTCTCTTGTTAGCGCTTGTCGACTATATCCGATCCTTCCTGCTCTCCAACGCGGCGGCTGGGCGCAAAATATTTGAAAACTGAACGTGCCTTGGTTAAAAAGTGGGAAAACTAAGCAAATGAAAGAAGTAATAAGCAGAAGATTATCACATCCTTATGTGTGAAAAAGTTGTCATCGGACGCTGAAGATTCTGGCAAACTTTTCGTTGGGTGAAGGGAAAACTCGGCAAGGCTTCAAAAGCGCTAAAAATTCGTAATTACGAAACGAAACAATGGAGAGAGGTGGGGATTTTAGAAGCTTATAATTCCATACGGGAGCTAAGTATATTATAAAAGGCAGAATAAGCAAGAGGGGTCCTTTAAAAGAATAAAATAATTTAATTCAAGACGTAGACATACAACTGCACCGAGATACACTCGTGTTAGGAGGCGATCAAAAAACTTGCCGTCATACGTCAAAATCTTTATAAAAACTTTTATTTTAAAAATACATGATTCAGCCCTGGTTCCCACTGCCCAGGATATGTGTATTATTTAACCTAACAGCACGCGAGAATTGTAAGAGACAAACTAAAAGCAGGAAAGGATACTACAAATATTTATTTATTTATTTGAATCCAATATCGGCCAGCTAGGGCCAATATACTTAACAAAATAACACTGACACAAACTTACACTTTACACACTAAGTTGGAATACGAAATTAGGTACACTGTAACAAAAAATCTTGCAGTATTTGCTACTGGGATTAATCTTATCTTTATTGAGATAAGATTACCCCTAATTCGGATTAATCTTATCTCAATAGAGATAAAACTAACCTCAGTAGCAAATACTGCATCCATATTCGGAGAAACTTTTTACAGTGTAAGGCATAGGAAGATTGCACCAGTAGTCAAGGTAAAAACTGGAAGGCTATGCCGTTCCTTTATAGTATCCTTTGAGGGGTAGGCAACCAACAAATTTAAAGTTCACCATTCCTTCCTACCTTTGGTGTCAGTGAGGGGTAGGCAACTAACATCCTTGAAGTGCGCATTTCCGCCGCACAGTCAAAAACAATTTCGCTGACAAGGGCCCATGAACATTTCTGTATCAACGGTTTTGCTTATCCTTATTCCTAGCATTCTTAGATTGGGTATGATCCCAAACTCACATGCCAGAAAAAAAGCATTTTTGGTGAAAAAAAACGAAAAATTATAATATTCTGACTACAGAATAATGAAGCGATACAAGAGGGGTATCCAACCTCGAATAGTTACAACCTCGAACTTGACCTAAAAAGGTTGAGGAAAGATCAACACAGTCCTAACTGCCATGAAAGACACCTGAATGACCTCGGATAAATTTAGGACTGCACAGACGTTTGCTTGTAATATTTTCAGGCCAAGTTCGAGGAAAGAGTTCCAAGGGTAAAGAAAAAGAAAACGAAAGGTTAAGATGAGAAATGTGTGTGTCATCGTTTGTCATAACTGAATGAAAAAAAGTTATATAAAAGAAAGTCTTCTGATTGAATGCTCAGTCTAATAAAAAGTGTACATTATTTTTACTTATATCGATGGCTTGTCCTGAATGAAAGTTTTGCACTCCCGTTTCTGCCGAATGAAAATAACATAAATTTGTTAAAGCAAGGAGAGCAGTTCCATCAGTAGCCTTGTGCAAAAAACGTCGCAAAAACGTGCCAAACATAGCAAAAAACCGCAGACTCACAATCGCTCCTAACCACGGATCCGAGGAGACCGAAGGCCGCCAGATTTAGAACGAAACAAAAACAATACGTTCTCAAAAACAATGCCAATTGTCGCATCGTATTTAGAGCACCTCAACTATACACGGGCGGCAGTGAACTGAAACCGGAGCCACAGTTCCGTCGAAACTGATACTTCGGAAGTATTGGTAGGTTTTCAGACAGCTCTCTCCGTGTGGACGGTGTTTGCGATGCCTACGCTCGCGAGCAGCCGGGTAAATACGAACCATTTCAGTAAATACGAACAAATGCGAAGCATGTGTCACACTATAATAATAATGATAATTTCGCATTTTTTCGCGACAATCCCGGATCATAATCCTAGATAACAGATTGATCAGAGCAACAGCCAACTGACTATATCAGATTACAAAACGACAATCTCAATCCCATTGCAGAGAAAAAGCAACTTTGGCGTCATTTTTGAAATCCGTGCCTTACGTGATCCAGACGTAATATACCATGGGCCTGTAGAGATTATGACACTACGAAGTTGTCATAGGAATGTATGTAGAAATTACAGAGATGAAAAATAAATAAGGGATGGAAGCAGGGTTTTAAACTGCATTAATCTCGCATAGTATCTTGTATTGTTTATTATATATTTGATATACTTTTTTACTTAAAGGACCTCTCTTGCTTATTCTGCCTTGATCGTCACACGAAGCAAAGTTTGCCGGAGTCTTCAATGTCCGCTGACAACTCTTTCAAACATAAGGATATGAGAATCGTCTGAAGTTTACTTCTTTTATTTGCTTAGTTTTCCAACTTTTTAACCAAGGCGCGTTCAGTTTTCAAACGTTTTTCTCCAACCCGCCGCGTCGGAGAGCAGGAAGGCTGAATACTGTCGACAAGCGCTAACAAGTAAAACGTTTATTTCAGGTGAAAAATAATGGTATTTTTGGAAAACTTTTTTTTTTATCAATTTCATAGGCAAAAGATCATTTCTAGTAAGAGTTGTGCTTTAAAGGGCCCCTCGCACTATTTACTCTTCAACTTACAGTATAAAATATTTGAATACTTTAAAACTAGGCTGTGCTTTCAACAAATAACCCACGGGTTTGGCTGTTCTAAGCCTTTTCCGTGGCCCGTCGACTTTGCCCGTCGACTGTAGCGAAAACAGGGAAGCAATTTAAATAACCGGTTTTTCTGATATAAAAACTTCTCGCAGACAACCATCGACAGAGTGATGCACTTCGAAAGTAGTAAAACACGGCAAGTGAGAAAATCAGCGTGGTTTTGTTAGAGGGGTTAGAATGTACCGTACGAAATTGGGGTCTCCGGGTTTAGAAATGTATGGAGTGATTATGGAAGTAGGTTGCATTAGTATTATAGGTAAGACAGGTCCTTTAACAATTTTATCATCTTCATACTTTTACATTTTTTAAGTATATTCCACGCTGACTGGGAATCTACTCACAAAAAAAAAAAAATATGCTTAATAATAAAATAATAATAATAAAAAAAAAATTATGATGGGGTGGCTTCCCCTGGGGTAAGGTGCAGGAAGGTAACTGGTTATTTTTTTTTGTTTTTTTGAGAGGCAAGGTTGTGTCTGAGAGTAGGAACAGTGACCACTCTGCGTATTATGTCTAAAATGTAAAGATTGTGGTACTCGGCGTCCAGAAATGGACTGAGTGTTTTTGATATGTATGATTTATTTTGTATTTGTTAATAAACCCATTGAACTTGAACTTGAACAATACTCATTACTCAAAGGTAGTTAGGATACGCAACGCAATCAACCGATTCATCCTTCCAGCTAAATCCTGAAGAGTAACTTAGCCGAGAAGGGCCGAAATGTCGCTTAAAATATCCTAGCTGACTTATCCGTCTTGAGTAATTTTCCATATATTTTCTTAAACTGTCGCAAAAAAGAAGTCACAATAGGGACACTCAAAGTTAGGCTGTCGACAAATTAAGTTAACGAAAGGCCTGACAATCACAAGATAGATAGATAGATGGATATTTTTACTGATCTAACTCGTAGCGCCGACATCGCACTAAATACGTCGACCATTACATTTAATGTGTATACTTGAATATATACAACAATTATTATATTATTTATTACTGCTTTATTTCAGTCCATAAGACCATATCAACAACAAGCAAACATACACTAAACAAAAATACAAAAGAAATCTATCGCATGCAAAAGATATCCAGGAGGATACCCTTCCATACGGGTAGCGCATAGAGAAGGGGTAGAGAAGCAAAAGCCATAATTACATAAAAGGAATAAATCACTTGGAATCCACGTTTTTTTGTTAATTTTACAAGCCCGGACACTCTTCTTCACACTTCTTCTAAAAACCACTTAAAGTTTAAATGAACAGGCAGCTTATTTTTTCATCTGATATTTGAATAGACTGAATTATTTTGACTCATCTAAGGGATTTTTTTTATTTTATTTTTTTACTCTAGATTCTGTAATAACGTTCATTATGTGCGCTGCTTGCACGACAACGCAAAATTCATCCAGCGCGGAGAATCTAATTTTCAACAAAAGCCTGCATTTCTATGTGTTGCGGGCGCTACGCTCGGAAAATTGGATGAAGCAACTCCTCTGGAAAATCATGGAACAAATATCAATCTAGTTTTGACCTGCAACTTTCTCCAAATGTTTTAAAGAATAAAATAAAAGTAAGTCTTCTGATTGAATATTGAGTTATAAAAAAATACATAATTTGTAAGAAGATTGATGACTTGTCCATTGAGTATAGACGGTGTTTTGGTTGTCTCGTTTTTAGTGCGCAGGTTACTTGGTAGGTGTCCCCTTTCTTGGGACCGGATGGTAGCTGTTATATTGTATACAGTTGTGTATCACCGTGATTAAGTTGTATTATTTAATTTTATCTTCTGGCCATCGAGCCTGCTCTCTGCCATGAAGCTATGTAAAAGTACTTGTTTTCATTATTTGAAATTAAATGAACCTGAACATGAAGGGAAAAGGAAAACATCAAATATGTCTTTTTGTTATGTGTTACTTTTCGGCAATGGCTTACCTTTGTAGTTGCTCAATACATCAAGCATAGAGTGACAAACGCATAGAGGTACTGCAAATCCGAAAGAATGAGTTCATTCCATGAAATAGATTATATGTGGATAGCGGGCAAACGAAGTAATGGCGAGTTTACACACTGCGTAAAATCCGAGCGTATTTTGAAATCCGAGCGTGTTTTGACATCCTAGCGTATTTTGGAATCCGAGCGTATTTTACGCACGCATTTGGACTTGAAAAGATCTCTAGGAATACGGACATATTTGAGAGATCCGTTTGTTTTATAAATACGTCCGTATTGCTATAGATTTTCCAAGCTCAAATATGTATCAATCAATCAATCATTTATTAATATCAAATTTTACACTGGATAGCATAGGCTGACGACAAAGTAATCGTACACTACACGACAAAAGAAACAATTAGAATAGTTATATACAATTGGTTTGTCAATACGCTCGGATTTTACGCAGTGTGTAAACCCACCATAACGCATTTATGTCGGGTATTCAGGCCTATTTAAGTAAATAAGTGTTACATAGACTGTCAGATATCAGCCCTATTCGGTTAAACTTCTCATTCTTAAACGAGACCCTCTACCCTCTTGTTTATTTTTCGCAAGAGGGTAGTTTTCTATTTTTTATTTATTTATTTGGTAGATGGCAGGTCATTTAAATTAAGATATTATACAGGTTAGATAAATTAAGTTATATTATATTATTATTGTTGGATTTATAGAGTACGTTGTTGTTATTTATAGTAAAATTGTTAACAAGCATTGCATGTACGAATTCGTGTTCTCCACAGTGCTTGTGTCATGTATTTGTATTTTTGTGTATAACTAAAAAACTTGAACTTGAGAACAAGAATGAATGGAACGACTAGGTCGCCGAGTAAATCAGTAATATAGGTACGAAGGGTCCTTTAAAGGACACCTGAACAATGAAACCATACTTGAACACACCATGGAGAATGCATTTACAGACATGGCCACGGAGAGCATTCTTCTCCTGAGCGCGACGTTTTCAAAATAGGATGTTCGTTTCTGGAGGTTTGCAGATGCAGACTCCAAGACAAAAAGCGCAATTCATTAAAATCCTGTACAGCGCTGGCCGGATCGTATTGGAATTTCTTCTAGATGTACGTTTGGGCTTAACTGGTTAAAAAAATTTCCAGAAGAAGGGTTGATTGGAGACATTTGTTCATTTCTAAAATTGTTCGGTAATGAAATAAGGACAGTTGCAAAATGGAGCAAAAATCATAGCTTGGAAACACTATTTCGTATCTGGATTGGGTTTTCTGCAGGCAATGTTAACGGAAGTCATACAGATAGGGATGATATTTGGTACCCTTCATTCAGGTGTCCTTTAAGGTTCGCGTAGGTGCCAATCTCCTGATTCACTGCCTTCAGCCGGGAATAGTTGGGGGCAAACCATCGGACGTTTCCCGATCTTTACCCTAGACCCTGGACCTGCGGATCATCTTACATAGAGCGGGTTCCACCCCTTCTAACAATAGTTACTATTTCCGTTCCATCCTCACGAAAAGTTACTGCGCTGAACGTGTCAACCTTCTCGAAATAGTAACTAATAGTTATTATTTGCTTACCATGCTCGGGAGCGTAGTAGGCGTAGTAACTACGCATCTCTGTAACTTGATTGGTCGGATTCGCCTGTGGCATGATATCCTGCTGGAAAATAGAAAAATCGTTCCCGCCTTGACGGCAAAAAGCCAGGATTCGTGACGTCATGCGTAGTAACTACGGTAAGTAGGGTGGAACACGCTCATAACCGCACAACTAGTTCCGTTGAATGTCGAGCGCCTCGGCGAGGATTTGAACCCGGGTACACTCCTGTGTTTGTCCGAAGTCCTGCGCGTTAACCACTCGGCTATCGATAACTCTAGCGACTGATTTTGCAACTTAGAATCTACTGAGAAATACATAATTCTTACCTGTGAAACCAGGTGCGCAAAAGCACTCGTATCCATTGATAAGGTTCTGACACGTTCCATTATTCAGGCAGGGATGGGAAAGGCATTCGTCGAATTCAAAGTTGCAGTGAACACCAGAGAATCCAGGACGACAGTAGCACTCATAAGATCCTGAAAGGGGGAATACGGTTTTCACAAAAATCACATGCAACACGATAACATATGGAAGAGCCGTTCTCTCGGCCATTTTGTGCATAAATACATGTCTCCGTCTGACCAGGAAAGAACGTCACACCAAAAACATCTCTACAGTGTTGCCAACAAAGTGAGCACCCCCTCGCACCTTCTACCACAAATCCTTGGTTTTTGGATGATCCCCTAACGCCGGATACCCTATGCCAAATGCAGGGTAATTGTTTATTCAAATAATGTATACAACGGATACGTCAGCTACGATGCTTCATCAGCGATATTTCGGCCCTTCTTGGCAAAGGTCCTCGTCAGGCTGTCAATCTTCAGGGTCCAACGCCGGTCCAACGCCGGGGAAGGAAACAAACCTGTAATCTTTCCTATAATCGTTTCCTACCAGAAAGGTAGGAACTTAGTACCAGAAAGAGTAGTAAGTTCTAGGATACCCAAGCTCTGCCCTGTACCTACAAAACACGCTAGATATGCAAAAAGTTTTATTCCAGAGTTCGTGAAATTTTTAATCATACGTGACAGATTTTTAAGTGTACTGACATGAGGCATATTTTGCAATTTCTTCTGTTTTTTGACAATAATCGCAAATTAGGTTTATAACCAAGAAAGTCGAATTTTACAATAAACTTTCTATCTATCTATCTAGCTTACCTATCGTGTTTTTGCAGATCCCATACACACACGGGTTGAACAACTCGCATTCGTCCACATCCTGGGTGCAATTCCTTCCTGTATATCCCGGCGGACAAGTGCACGTGTAGTTTGCAATGCCATCTATGCACGTAGCGCCATTGTTGCATGGGTTCACTTCACAGTCGTTGATGTTTTGAAGGCAGAGGTCTCCCGCGAAACCAGTAGGGCAGCGACACTCGTAGCTGTTTACCAAGTCGTAGCAGACTTTGCCCTCGAAACACTGAACGCCGAAGCAATCGTCAATGTTGTTTTCACAGGTCAATCCCTCAAAGCCTAGAAAGAACGCACAATTATCAAGGCTGAAAATACTTCACTTTCGGCTTCGCATTCTGTTATAAGATATAATAACAATAATTTATTTTTAACCCACAAATCGTACAAGACGAAAACAGTGGAGTACAAAAGAAAATATGAAGACATAATTCGAAAACACAACACATACAAACAAAATCTACTCAAGAGTCAAACAGACGAATAAGCCCATGAGAGGGCGACAGACGCGCGTAACGCCGTTTCGGACAGTTTTCTGTGGAGAACAGACAATTTCTCCGTGATATCCGGTAGCGAGTACTTACTAATAATTTTAGAATTTCTTTGCCAAGGAGGGAGAAACAGAAGAAATTTACACAAACGAAAGTAAGAGGATCGCATAGGTTTAATATCCTTTTTCTTTAAAACAGGATAAACACCAGATAGAAAAAGAATAGAATGGTCACAGAAGGGAAAGTATAGCTTGCCAAGAGCTTTCCGATTGTATTTCCCCCTGTTGCAACAATTTTCGAATTTTCTTAAAGTAAGAAGTTTATTATAAACAAGTAAATAAAGAAACTTCCTTTTGACTAACGCCGCAGAAGTAAATCTTGTCCTGGGGGTGGCAAAAAAGAAAATGCACCAAGACAGATCAAAATACGAAGAAGTCCACTTAAAATACCCTATTCGAGACCACTAGAACCATACTTCAGAGAAAATAAAACAAGTAGAGATAATGAGCGTGTTCCACCCTACTTAACGTAGTTACTACGCATGACGTCACGAATCCTGACTTTTTGGCGTCAAGGCTGGAACGCATTTTTCTATTTTCACCAAAATATCGTGACAAGGGCTAATCCGGCCAATCACATACAGAGATTCATAGTTACCACGCTAGAGCGTGGTAAGCAGATAGTTACCATTAGCTACTATTCCGAGAAAATTGGAACGGTCAGCGTTGTAACTTTTCAACAGGTTGGAACGAAAATAGTAAATAATAGTTACTACTGTTAGAAGGGTGGAGAACAAGACCAAAGTTTTCGGTGGGATCCCAAAAATTCAATATCTGATCCAGACAACTGGGTCTTGTCTTAGCCAGATCCAGTCATCGCCGGAATCCTTGAACATTCTTACAATTAAAATTCAGAAACAGATTAAGGCCAAATAGCTAATCATCTGAGAAAACCAAGTTCAGATATGGATTCAGCATGTGTGTTTACCCGTATAAGTCATATCTGTATTGACGAAAAGTTCCTACCACTTCTGCCAATTTCCCGGTTTCGGTCGAACTCTAGAACTACTTGTCCGGCGAAAAAAGAAAGCTCAAAAACGAAGGGTATCTTCTTTCCCCAATAATGAACATCTAATCAACTTCAAATAAAAATTTAACTTATAACAAATTTTCCGACTCCATCCGGATTCCGGTCGAACTATATGTCCGGGTAAAATATGATTGTCACACACGGATTCAGCGTCTCTTCTTACCCCTAAGTCGGTTATCTAATCAGCTAGAATAAAACTTTAACTTGTAACAATTTTCCGGTTTTGGCCGGATTCCAGGCGAACTACATGTCCGGGTAGAAAATTGTTTTCACATAAAAGTCCAGCATGTCTTCTTGCCCTAAATCGGACATCTGATCAACTGTAAATAAAACTTTTAATTTTAACAAACTTTCCGGTTTGGGCCGGATTCCGGGCGAACTACTTGTCCGTCGAGAAAATGGTTTTCACCATCGTGTTCAGCATGTCTTCTTACCCCATAATCGACTATCACATTAGCTGTTTCAAAATATTTTGTTTGCCCCTTAATTTGACCCCCCCCCCCACACCCCTAAATGTAGGGCTACAAACCCCATTTACGAACTCGACTGGTCCGCCGACCCAACGAATCCTCACACCAAGTTTCATCAAAATATCTCATTCCCTTCGAGAGTTATCGTCCTTACAGACAGACGGACGGACGGACAACTTTTGCGATGTCATAGGTATCCCTCCACTTACGTTTTGGGATCCCAAAAATGCGTTCCAGCCTTGACGCCAAAAAGTCAGGATTCGTGACGTCATGCGTAGTAACGACGGTAAGTAGGGTGGAACACGCTCATTATCTATACTTGTTTTATTTTCTCTGAAGTATGGTTATAGTGGTCTCGAATAGGGTATTTGAAGTAGACTTCTTAGTATTTTGATCTGTCTTAGTGCATTTTCTTTTTTGCCACCCCCAGGACAAGATTTACTTCTGGGGTGGTAGTCAAGCGGAAGTTTTTTATTTACTTGTTTATAATACACTTCGTACTTTAAGAAAATTCGAAAATTGTTGCTAACAGGGGGAAATACACCTTCAATATTCGTCCTCAGAGCACACGAACAAATAATAACCACAAAATAGTATGAATTAACAACATTTGATAGTGCAAAACGGCTACGTCAGCGGAATATATTAGTTGGTGTCTTATGGTTTTTCCCAGCTCATTTTCAAGAACCTGCAAAGTTCCTTCCCCAACGTTGTCTCTGACGTTCGATAGCCTGACGAGGACCCTTGCCAAGAAGGGCCGAAATCTCGATGCAAAGGCATCGTGGCTGACGTATCCGTATTATGCATTGTTTGAATACATAAGAGATATATTCTCATAACATAAGGATAGGCAAACATGTCTTATCTGTTATATAACTTGTGAGAGTGCGGGGACAGCTACTGACCAAATATCCCTTTATAATTCGCGTTGCCGAACAGTTTTAGAATGCAACAGTTGCGTTTTGCAGATACCATGGTATCTGTTACCACGGTAACTGGATCTGCAATTAGTCATTTTGCAGTTAGCGTGGTATCTGATATACGGTTGCTCTACAAAAACGACAATTGCCGAAATTGCGCTTTTCGAAGTCATCTCAAAAGAAAAACTGATATTCAGTCACATCACTAAGTGCCAAACTTTTCCCACCAATTTGACAAAAAGTGGTGAAAGTGAGATGACTTTTCAGATACCACGATCGGTTACCACGGTTGGACCGTGGTATCTGAATATCAGATATCACGATAACTGGCTAGATACCACTATAATTGCAAAAACGCATTTTGACCAGTGTATCAGATACCGCGATAACTGCAAAAACGACTTTAGACCGTGGTATAATATACCATGGTATCTGCAAAAACGCAACTAATGTAGTAGGGGGTGGTAAAACGTGAAAGCTGTTCCTGTGAGCTAAAAAACTGGCACGAAAACACAACTACGGTTATCTACGGCTTGCGACTGAGCACAGAACGAAATTTTTAGAATAGTGGCGTATTCTCGCCGTTCCCCGAGGACTCCACTTGAGGAGTCCGCGCGTTTTTGTTTGTCCCGGGGACTCACTCCGGACACTCTCCGTATTCTCGCGAGTTCCCACGGACGGGGAATCATCAAAAAGGACTCCCTTTCAAACTCCGAAGGGAATCAATAAACCAAAAACCAAAAATAAAGTGGACCCAGACTAATTTTGTCAACTGCATATTTAATTTTAGAACAAAATCCATTTTGGAAGCATTCCCCGTGTTACCCGTGTGCGCGGAGTCCGCGCGGAGCGACTCCCTCTATTCTCGCCGTTCCCTTCGACTCCCCGAGGAGTCCTCGGGGAATGGCGAGAATACGTCTTAGGAATAGTGTGTTACTTCTATACACTAGTGAATTTATATATACAATTTTTGTTACCATGTCCCAAGGACTTTTTTGGTAATATATTCTATTCTATTATATGCTTGAATACATACCTGGTATACACTCGCAGTAGAAGCTCTTGCTCGGAGGCGTTGTAATACAAGACGCTCCATGAAGGCAAGGCGATTTTGCGCAGGCATCGAAGATGATCTCACAGTGACGCCCCATATAAAGATCAGGGCAGAGGCAGCTGTAGTTACCGAACCCGTCAAGACATGTTCCACCGTTCTGGCAAATACCTGGGACACAGTTGTCTTCGTTGACCTGACACCTAAAGAAAAAAATGATTCAAATCGAGTAGAGACATCGTAAGTAAGTAAATATTCTTTGAGCCCAAGCTGACTTTGAAACATTTATTCAAACAATGTTTACAACGGATACGTCAGCTACGATTCTTCATCAGCGATATTTCGGCCCTTCTTGGCAAGGGTCCTCGTCAGGCTGTCAATCCTCTGGGTCAACGTCGGGAAAGGAAATGATTACAGGTTTGTTTCCTTCCCCGACGTTGACCCAGAGGATTGACAGCCTGACGAGGACCCTTGCCAAGAAGGGCCGAAATATCGCTGACAAACAATCGTAGCTGACGTATCCGTTGTAAACATTGTCTGAATAAAAGCAAGTAATTAAGTAATTTATTTATCACCCGCCATTTTGAAAAAGCGGAGTAAACGAAAGAAAATAAATAAAGCACATAAACACACAGAAAAAGACACTAACTTTTCAATCTTCGGCCAGGAAGCATTGGATAAAGCCGTGCACTGGTTGGGCTCTGTCGTCCATGATTTATCGTCCATGATAGCGACGAGGAAACACCAAAAAGGGTAACACATGCATTCTGAATTTTGAACCTCTCCGTCAATGTATGGTTATGAGATAATTTCGACAAGTCGAGCAGGTGCTTTTCATGTAGAACATTTCGTTGGCCTTTACAAACCCCATTTTCGTTGGTTTCTTCGTTGTGTTGAACTCTCTCAGAGAAAACAGGGTAGTTTCTGAGAAACATGTAGAGGCAAAATCCTTTCTTCAAAATTTGTATTTTTATTATTACTAAATATTCCTTGAGCCCAAGCTGACTTTGAAACATTTAGTCAAATAATGTATACAACGGATACGTCAGCTACGATGCTTCTAAAGCGATATTTCGGCCCTTCTTGGCAAGGGTTCAGGTCTAACGTCGGGGAAGGAATACCACTGTAGAGATAAAACTAGTCCTGAGAGATAATTTTTGACACGGCTGCTGTTTTTGCTGCACGATTGGGGCGATGACAGGAAAGTTTTTTTTTCTGTATTTGGATCAACTCCGGTTTTGTTATTAATAAGGGACTGAAAGCTTAAATTTGTATTCCATTAATAACCTCGTTCCACGTTTCTATTAGGGAGTACTCACCTATATCTATTACTTTTAATAATCACTGCACGGAAAAACTAGTGCTGAGATTTAATTTTTGACACGGCTGCTGTTTTTCCTGCACGATTGGGGTGAAGACATCGCCCTTTCCTGTCATCGCCCCAATCGTGCAGCAAAAACAGCAGCCGTGTCAAAAATTAAATCATAAAGTAATTTACCCGAATAAGATATTTATAGACGGTAGAAGCTTCAATTATTTATTACAGGTTTCTTTCCTTCACCGACGTTGACCCAGAGGATTGACAGCCTGACGAGGACCCTTGCCAAGAATGGCCGAAATATCGCTGACGAAGCACCGTAGCTGACGTATCCGTTGTATACATTATTTGAATAAATTTATTATTACTGTTATTATTATATTAGGTTCTGTATATTCAAATAATGCATAAGACGGATGTGTCAGCTACGATGCTTCAGCAGCGATATTCCGGCCCTTCTTGGCAAGGGTCCTTGTCAGGCTGTCAATCTTTAGCGTCAACGGCGGGGAAGGATACAAACCTGGAATAAATAACTTATAATAAGTTTCAACAGATAACAACTTAGGATGTTAGATATTATGTTTTTCAAATGTTACGCTTTAAAACGTCATGCGTACAAGGAAAGCCGAAACACCGCCAAAAAACATGTGCTGACTGTTTTATATGTCTTTTATTGTACTTGAAAAGTCAGCAGATGATTTTTCGGCGGCTTTTTGCCTGTACCTGGCAATGGATGTTTTACATAACGTTTTAATGCGTAGCGTCTGAAAGCATAACGGCTAACACCTTAAGGGTTATCTGTTATGAAACTTCTCACAGTGCGGTCGACTTAGCGCATCCTTGTGTTATCTGTTATGAACCTTCTGACAGTGCAGTCAATTTATCCGTTTACCGCCAACAAATCCAGGCAGAACAGTGCAAATATTGTCCGAACAGCAGATCACGCTTACCTATCTCCTGAGATACCGAACGGACATTCGCAGGTGAAGCCAGCAACCGAATTGATACACGTTCCGTTATTCATGCAAGGCTGCTCCAGGCATTCATCAATGTCATCATTGCAGTTCTTGCCCTCCCAGCCAGGCTCGCACTCGCACTTGTAACCATTGATCTAGATAAGAGTAAGGTATTAAAGGACCCCTCTTGCTTATTCTGCCTTTTGTAGTATACCTAGCTTCCTTGTGGAATTATAAGCTTCTAAAGTCCCCACCTTTCTCCATTGTTTCTTTTTCTTCCTACGAATTTTAGCACATTTTCGGCCATGCCGAGTTTTGCCCGTCACACAAAGCAAAGTTTGCCGGAGTCTTTAATGCCGCTGATAATTCTTTCAAACCATAAGAATATGAGAATCTTCTGTTTTTTACTTATTTCCTTTACTTAGTTTTCCAACTTTTTAACCACGGCGCGTTCAGTTTTCAAACGTTTTGCTCCCACCCGCCGCGTCGGAGAGCAGGAAGGCTGGTTGGTGTCGACAAGCGCTAACAAGAAAATCGCTGATTTTAGGTGGAAAGTAATGGTATTTCTGAAAAACTTTTTTTCTGATCCCTTTCATAGGCAAAAGAGCATTTCTAGTAAGAGTTGTGCTTTAAGGGTCCGGAAGTCTTGAGAGCCAGCATCCTCTGCAGTTACCCCGTATCTATACTCCCCCAAATTGCAAGAAATTCAAATTTCCATACTTAAGGCTCTTCAATGAGGTTAACGTTGCAAAACAAGGCTGCAAACCTCAAAATATGCGTCAATGAAGCAGGAGAATAATAGCCACAGAACAGGGCTCCTGTCTCTCAACTCTTAAAGAAGAAGAAAATTAGAACAGGGGTCGTGCCTCCACGGCAGCTAATTCAAACAAGACCAAAGGTTTCGATGGGATCCCAAAAATGGAACTGGACTTTTTGATCCACACAATCGGGTCCTGCAGATTCCCGGTCTTCGCCAGACCTTGTAAGCATAGTAATTTTTACCGCTAATAACCGCTAAAAAAGTGTACACAAAAATGGTACCTAATGGTGTTTTTGACAAATTATGGCCAAACGGCTAACCGGATAAGGACCCAACATATTTGTTTATCCCGCTATCTATATATCTCTAACAGCCAGAAAATGAACTTCTTACCCCTGATGCGAATCTCTAATCGACTTCAGAATGAGCTTTTATACTTTTACCAAATTTCCTATTTCGGCCGGAGTCAAGTGAACTACTTGTTCAGCGAGAAAACAAGTTTCACATACAGATTCAGAATGTCCCTTTACCTCTACATCGAAAGTCAAAACGACTTCACAATATAATTTGTTGCTTTCTAACTTTCCGGTTTTGACCGGATTCCGGACAAACTAGTGGTCGGGCGAGAAAATAGGTTCCAAAATGGGTCTAGCATGTCTCTTTACCCATATACCGAACCTCTAATAAAGTTCAGATAAGACTTTGTCTTTCGTAAAATTTTCCGAATTTGGCCGGACTTCGGACGAAGTAGTTGTCCGGCGAGAAAGTAAGTTTCAGATATGCAGTAAGCATGTATCCTTACCCCAAAACATACTATTTCATTGGCTTTTTAAAACTATTTGTTTCGTCCCTTAATCTGAAACCCCACCCTCACCCCTAAATATACAGTCATGGGGCCCATCGACGAACCTGACCTGCACTTTGACCCAAAGGAGTCTTAACAAAATACGTCAATCCCTTCGAGAGTTATCGTGCTAACTGACAGACGGACGGACGGACAACTTTACGAAGTCATAAGTACCCCGTCACTTACGTTTTGGGATGCCAAAAATCCATCTCAACTAAAAAAAAATCCTACCTGGTCCTGGCACGTGATGGCGTGCACGCAAGGGCTTGAGCTACATTCGTCAATGTTCGTTTCGCACAGCGCTCCACCGAATCCGGGCTGGCAGATGCACGTGAAATTTCCCGGCCCATCAACGCACTCAGCACCATTTCGGCAGAGTTTCAGCTCGCATTCGTTCACGTCTTCTTCGCAGCGATCGCCTGAAACGAGAGCGTCATTTACTGGAGATACTCCGGATTCCAACTGACTTCAAGTTACCTGTTCAGGTGCGACTGAAACTGCTATCTTTTCTTGACGAAACATACTTTATATTTATATACATATAAGAACATATATATATTTTGCATCGGTGGGTAGATGATTTGCGTAAGGAGATTTTTGGGCATGATAGGATGGAGGAAGAGGATTTAGTTAAGGTTATGGGGAAGAATAATGTTGGTCACCGTCGGCTTGGGAGATTCCTCAAGCAGGCTATGGAGCATCGGGAGCGTTTTCTGTAGTAAGGGTTCCCTCCTTTTTGGTGTAAATATTAGCTGCGTTTTTTGCCGTCATCCAGTTAACCGACCTACAAGATTCCCACTATAAGTCGTTTTCTTCCTTCGGTTAACGACCTAAGTTTTTATAAGCTGTTTTTTTGGCTCCGTTTGCCGGTCGGTTAACCGACCTGTGGACTGAGGCGGGAGCTCCGTCCAACCGACCTACGCTCTTGGGACGGGGCGAAATTCAAAATTCTCATTGGAGAGATAGGCGCCGGCGACGAGAAGACGCCATTTTTTCTTATAACCCGTTTTTTAGAACTCAGTCGAACCAACCGACGAGACAAAAAAAACGGTCAACAACGGCAAATATGTAGGTTAACCGACCTATAGAGAAAAGGCAAAAAACGCAGCTATTGTGTTTTTGAGTGTTATTTTGTGTTTATTTTGTTTTCCTGCCATGGCCCCACGGGCTTTTTGAAAATAAATTCATCATCATCATGGAGAGTGTATAGGGACTTGTTCGTTCTTTCCTGGTATGCTGGGTGTGGATTTCAGCCTCTGCCGACTGGGATATTTCGGCTGCAGGGGTAAAGTCCGTGACTGGGGGTTCCTAGTTTTCTTAAAGGACCCTCGCACTATTTACTCTTCAACTTTTAAAATATTTGAATACTTAAAACTAGGCTGTGTTTCAACAAATAACCCACGGTTTTGGTTTTTTCCGAGACCCGTTGACTTATAGCGAAAACAGGGAAACAGTTTTGTAACCTGTTTTCTGATGGAAAAACTTCGCGCAGACAACCGTCGACAGCGTGATACACATCGAAGGTAGCAAAACACGGCAAGTGAGAAAATCTGCGTGGTTTAGTTAGAGGGGTTAGAATATACCGTACGAAATTGGGGTCTCCGGGTTTAGAAAGATATGGAGTGATTATTGAAGTAGGTTGCGTTAGTATTGTAGGTAAGACAGGTCCTTTAACGTAGATGTCCGTCGAGGGCTGGGACCTAATATGGGATCTAGTTGTTAATTAGCCTGAGGACAGATAGTTTACTGGTAGGATTAAGAAGAAAATATTTAGGTAAGGTTAGAGTGCTATGTGGTCCTTACTTTTGTCCGACGTGTGGGAAAATTAGTGAATGTATTTTCCATTTAATGGGTGAATGCTAGGAGTCAAGAGACCTGAGGAAGGAAATATTTGTGGAAAGGGTGTAATTTGCGAAAATGTCACTTCTCATTGATTTGTTTGTATCGTCTGCAATATTTTCCACATCAATCGCTCCACGATTAACGTCACCGGTTTAAAGCGCTGACTGAATGGATCGTTACCTTTGAATGAACCAGACCGAAGAAAAAAAAATGTTGCAATTTTTAGTTACATCAGCCTGTCCAGTCTACCACAGATCACCGATTTTGGGATAGCAAATGCCTAGCGCTGGTTACCCTATGCCAAATGAAGGGTAGGCCTACCCTAACCCTGACCTATTCCATTACGAAGGAACTGTGGCTGACTTCTGAACTTCACTCAAATCATATTGTACTGGGTTAGGGTACACAGCTTCTGGCGTATTTATTTATTTATTTCAATCGTATTTATTTAATATTCAATATTTTTCATTTAGTATTAAATCTTATTTATTTGATTATGTTAATCTTATATATTTAATCATAGGGTAGCCAGCGTTGGACAAAGGCTTCCATTATTTTGTTGACAGTAATGTTCCTTTTTTATTTATTTATTGTTCTTTTTCTTTTCCTTCTTTTAATTACTCCGTCTTTTTGTACGTTTGTGCATTATGTGGGCAATAAAACTATTATTATTATTAAATCCTGTCCGCAAATGACATTCCGAATTGTCTCGGAATTCAATTTTAACAAAAACGACTTCTATCAAGTACCTTTGAATCCAGCGGGGCAGACGCAGAGGTATCCGTTCGTCAGGTCGTTGCAGGTTCCACCGTTTCTGCAAGGCTTTAGCAAATCGCACTCGTCTATCTCTGTGCAATTCGGAGCAGTCCCTGAAAAGAGATTCAATTCATTTTATTTCAACATTTTTTTAAACGAAACAACAAACTTCACGCTCCCAAGAAGGGCACAACCGTGTCCTGTGTGGGAGTGCACAACTTTTACTCACCTATTACAAACGATGACACACATTTCTCGTCTTAACCTTCTCATTTCTTTTTCTTTACCCCCCCCCCCCCCCCCCCCCCAACCCCCATTCACTAATAACAATAAAAGAGAAAAGAGAGATAACAAGACAAATAAACTAACAATCAATTTGACTTTCATTACTGTTTTTTCCGCTCTAGGAAGTTGCTCTCGTGAGATCACAATTTTTTATATCGTGACAATCCGCCATCGCTGTGACGCCATCGGTGCAACAAACCGGACTGATTAGTCATAAATAATACTTCAGCTCAAGCTGACTGCAAATCATATGCTTCTTCCTGATATCCTGTATTGGTCCTTACTTCAGTTCAAACGTTTCGAAGTTGTCCCCCGTACCTGCAACACATATGCGGTACCAGAAAAGCTTCGTTCCGAGTTTCACAAAAATTTATAATGATGGCGGTAGCTGTCTTTGATATTATTCGAACGTCCGTGTTTTGTTTTTGGTTTTTATTTCTATGCTATAATAGGACTGTGATGACGAATTGATGATTAATTGTATATTTTATAAAATGTGCATTATACTTGACGTAATACCCAAATTTGGCATTGCCATGATAGTGGTTTTTCGAAATAAATTCGTTACTTACTTACTGACTTACTTCTGTCCTACATGCCACGAGGATGAAAGCGTAGTTCATTCGATGTGTGATCGTGTGGGATTGAATGAATGGAGAAAGGGGATATTTGGCGAGAGAGTACAGGAGGGGTACCTGACCTTGTTTTTGCACTCGAACGTTGCCGCGAAAATGTTAAAATGGAATGTACATGCTGTTCTGACAGTCAAGAGGCAAAATATGATGAAAATACAACAGTCATGTATCCAAAATATTCAAATTCTGTGCCTTTTCTTGGTTTTGAAGCTACTTTGAAAAGGGATTTTCTGGCTATTGACTTTGGTAACTCTACCTTTTTCATCATTTGTAGTCAAGGCGCGAAATTCAAGCTAAGGTGATGAGGTGATCTTGTTTAGAAAGAAAAATATGTTTAACTAGAAATATTGAAGTAATATTTATTTATCCAATATGTAAACCATTCAATTAGCTTCAATCTAGTATTTTTGCCATATTTGTTGGTTAATTTTTAAACCAGATAGATAATTCTGAAGGAACGACTTCTCTGAAAATTTGAAATCTTGACTGAGGTTGGATACCCCTCCTTTATATACTGAAGATTGGACGATGAAAGATGAATGTGTTGTTACTGTGGACAAACTTGGACGTTACATGAGGCTTGCGATGGAGCATGAAACGAGATTTTTGAACAGGAGTTCATTAGTTCTTTAAGTTAGTTTATTTATTTATAAAAATTGTGTTACCATGGCCCACGGGCTTTTTTTGGTAATATATTCTATTCTATTCTATAGCACCACGGAAAGGGTTATAAGCGAGGTATGTGATTATCTGGAGAGAGCGCTGAACCTAGAGCAATTAATCTACGTATTAAGCATAGCCACATGGAAGTATTGCTTTTTAGTAATGTGTCTTTTGTTTTGTTTTGTAGATGACCCTTGGGCTCTGGAATACACTTTATTATTATTATAAAAACATAAACTATGCTAAATGGATGAGCCAGCTAAGCTTGGCTCACCGACTGATTAGACTTTATTTAATTGATAGTGGGAGGCCTATTTCATATTTCGTATGTTATTATCCTGTTGTCTTTTGTTTTTTTCTTTTTTTCTATTTGTCTCTACTCCACTCTCTTTTGTTGTAAAACATGTGGGTTATAAATATACTTACTTACATTACGGCCCCTCTTATCAAAGCTCCTTGTCAGATTGTATCTGGAGGAAACGAACCTGCGCTAAAACAACTGACGCTTCTAGCAACTATAAATATCGTAATTTGGGAGTTTGCTTCAATCTACCACAAACCCCTGAGTTTAGGTTACCCTATACAAAGTGCTGAATACCTTTTGGTACTCTCACCCTGACCTAAGGCGTATTCTCGCCATTCCCCGAGGACTCCACATTACGAGTCCCCGCGTTTTTGTTTGTCCCGGGGACTCACTCCCCGTATTTTCGATGGACGGGGTATACTCCGATTATCATCACCATCATCAAAAAGGACTCCTTTTCAGATTCGGAGGGGAATCAATTTGTGCTGGTGTTGGTGCAACGTAAAATTAATTAAAAACAATCAGAATAAATAAAACCAAAAATAAAGTCGTTCCAGACTAATTTCATCAACTGCATATTTTTTTTTTCGAACAAAATCCATTTTGGAGGCATTCCCGTGTTCTCGCTGTTTGTGTACGCGGAGTCCGCGTGGAGTGACTCCCTCTATTCTTGCCGTTCCGTTCGATTCCCCGAGGAGTCCTCGGGGAACGGCGAGAATACGCCTCTAAGGGCGATTTTGACGGTCTGGAAAACTCTGCGAGCTTATGCGCCGGCTGTTTTTGCGACTTCGGCTAAAACTCGCTTCGCTTTCAAGAGCTGTTCTTGCGCTCCGCCAATTTCCGCCACTGACTTGGAAAGCGAATCCACTACCTGTCCACTGAGCGAGTGGAAAGTGATTTCGGCGAGGCAGCGAGAAGTTGTAAAGGTGCAACTGAGGCGCAACGACTTTCCGTTTGTGCTTGCGCTAGGCGGATTCTCGCTTTGCTTTTGGGAAAGCGAATCCAGAAGGACGCCAGAATCGCCCTCTACTTCACTATAAAGGATTCTGGTTTGTTAACTTCTCAGCTTCACCCAAACCATCAATATTTTCTAGGGTTAAAGTATTCAGCATTTAGCATATGCTGTATCCAGCGTCAGGCATAGGGTAATGCTGGTCCAACGTCAAAATATTAGATCTTATTATTATCGGTATGCCAAGTATCTGCTGAGCCTCCCCCCCCCCCCCCCCCCCCCTATGAGCAAAGAATACAAAAATCAGTACAAAGTATAAACTTGCCGACCCTGTGACTGCGACTGAGGCCAGAATAAAGAAGTTTGAAAGCTCATTATACAGATCCCACGGTTTATACGACTCATTTACGTGCTATTGTTCGTATTCTCTTACATTGTTGTTGTGTTCTAATGTTGTGTTGCGTGTTGTTGTTTTTCTCTTCTTTTCTGTTTTGTTTACTCCGTCTAGGTCCTCTCGGGCCAATTTTGATGGGAAATAGAATTTTTCATTCGTTCATAAGTATCCTACTGAAAAATCAGAGGTTTGTTGTAGACTGAGTTACTTCTTCATTTATTATATTGAAGATTCGGTTTAAAATCACTGCCTTGAAAACCGACGTCCAAAAAAAACTTCAACTTCATATATTTCGTTCAACAGAAATCCTGAAAAGCTTAAACATAGATCAGCAGTACATCAGACTTCTTCCCGCTTTTCGCACAACTCGTGATCCAAACCCTTGTTTAACGTCTGTACATTTTTTTTTTTTTAGCCCCCCGTCAGAAGTTAGGAATAAACTATTACCACTTGGTTTTAGAAAAAAGGTGTTTGAGAGGAGAAAAAATAGGGATGGGTTAATCAGTGATAATCACACATGTCCGATTGGTCTTATTGGATTGTCCCACCTCCTAGGGCAGTGCCAGGAGCTTCCTCTACTGGATCAATTTGGGTG
Source organism: Branchinecta sandiegonensis (assembly GCA_030848855.1). Taxonomy (NCBI): domain Eukaryota; kingdom Metazoa; phylum Arthropoda; class Branchiopoda; order Anostraca; family Branchinectidae; genus Branchinecta; species Branchinecta sandiegonensis. Next base: position 6,715,445 of record JAUPMV010000017.1, on the reverse strand, counting down.
AGGGCTGCTCTTCCCTGGTATACTGACATCGAACAAAGACAACGTTATTAAAATGGTGGTAGAATATGTGAGGGAGGATTTAAATAAGAGAGATTTATGTTTAGTAGGATCACTATTTTTTCAATGCATTAATATATTTGCATGTCGTGTATATAAAAATCTGTGTATGTTATTTGATAGTGCAAAACGGATACGTCAACTGAAATTTATTAGAGGTAGATTTCGGCCCTTCTTGGCAAGGGTCCTCCTCAGGCTCAAAGCCGCTTAAGTTGGAAAAAAGAACTTGTGGGAAAATCCGTTTTTGACGTATCCGTTTTGCACTATCAAATTTGATTCGCTATCAGCTTGGGCTAAAAAAATATTTAATGTGTGCATGGCTCATTTCGAGGTTAAATAAACACACTGTTGAGCACATGATTGCGCATTCTTGTGTTAAAAGTTATGTGAGTTCTCTTTTCGCTAAACGTAACACTTAAAAATGGTCATAACAGAAATATCCTCGACATCCAACAAAACATTTGACAAGGATTCGCAACCATATTGTTCTGTTGTCAAACTTCTGACAGTGTTTTCTTCTCGCTTTAAAGCACACCTTGCACTTTTTCTTGTTTATGTTCAAATATTCAAAACTATTTGCATTACCTGCATACTGTAAAACTAAGCTCTGCTTTTAACAAATTATCTACGGCTTTGGCTGTTTGAAGTCTTTTCTCCCAGACCCACTGACTTCTAGCTGAAACTTGGCAAGATTCAGAATATCGCTTTTACGTATCAATAGTTGCGTTTTTTTATCCGAATTCTCCTTGCGATTCTCCTCCGAATTCTCCTATTTCGCATTTTTGGACTATTCTGATGAAGTGAATTCTCCTTTTCTTGCGTTTTTGTCAGAATCGAGAACGAGGAAAGCCTCGCGATTCTGCAGAATCGAGAAGTTGCTCCGATGGTGAATTCTCGATTCTCCTCTCTACGTTCTCCCCCCTGATTGGTCAACAGAGTGTGGGTGTTCAATATACATAAACACGTATACCGGGTTGCGGACGAGCTGCAAAACTAGTGTTTTTGTCAAAAGCGAGAACGGAGAAGTCAGAGGAGCAAAAACGGTAATTTGTACGAGAATCGAGAATTCAGAAGCGAGAATTCGGAACGGAGAATTCGGATCAAAAACGCAACTAATAGCAAAGATTGGTGGTATCGTTGGCGGGTACGTAACATATGAAATTTGGGTCTCCGGGTTTCAGAATACTCTGGATGACTAACTCTCCTTCCCGATGCATAATCGCCGTGTGCCTATCGGAAGAGCCGGAAGTGGCACCACAGCTGTCCCCAACGATCGCCGTGATTGGTTGACACAGCATGTGAGTTGCTGAGTTTGAGTCGTTATGCAGTCGTTTTCTCGTTCTTCCTAAGGATCACTGGCGGGTTTTGGACTTAGTCATATAGAGTATTAATGAATGCAGTTACGGCAGTAGGTTGCACTGGTATTAGGTACGACGGGTCCTTTTAAATTTATATTCCTTCATCTTTAATTTTCTAGACATCTTGCAACCTCTGCTTCGTTAAACAAAAATTCTTATCACCTGAAACCCTCCACACTGCTACTCAACTACCTGCGAATGCCACGCCTTTCTGTTGTCGCAAGAAATTCATTAAATGAAAACAAGCAAAGTTCCAGGAACAACTGGTATTTCGCAGGCAGGAACGCGACTACTTTTTTAACGATTTCAGTAATTCCGTAAGATATGTTTGAATAGAAATAGAAAGTACATTATGCTTCTTTGAACGTCGCTTTGATTCGAACAGCGAATCAGAGTATGACTAAATTCGAACCTAACAAATATTAATTCACACAACAACGTGAATGAATATTTGTTTCCGAGGAGCTTATTCGTCCAGAGACCGGTTATGCAAATTTTGCCGAGATTGTCATCCAAGGCAAGGGATATGGAAAGATGCCAAAAACACCAAAAGCCGTGTGTAATTTTCTGTAAGCATAGCTTAGTTGTAAAGTGGTCAACTATTAAAGGACATGTCTTACCTATAATACTAACACAACCTACTTCCATAATAACTCCATATATTTCTAAACCCGGACACCCCAATTTCACACGGTACATTCTAACCCCTCTAACAAAACCTCGCTGATTTTCTCACTTGCCGTGTTTTGCTACCTTAAATGTGTATCATGCTGTCGACGGTTGTCTGCGAGAAGCTTTTCCTATCAGAAAAACCGGTTATGTAAATTATTTCCCTGTTTTCGCTACAAGTCAATGGATCTCGGAAAAGGCTTAAAACAGCCAAAATCTTGCGTTATTTGTTGAAAGCACAGCCTAGTTTTAAAGTATAAAGTATTAATACTGTAAGTTGAAGAGTAAATAGTGCGAGGGGTCCTTTAACAACATCTAAGCAGACACACTGTGTAGCTCGAGGAGGCCTTTAAAACGCTTCTGAGCCGATGTATTTTACCGGATTTGAACTGTCAGAATTGAGTAAGAAAGTTCGAGCTAGGATGAGTTTGAACTTGTAATTTAGGCTATCGGATTTCTCACACCGGCTCAGACAGTCAACAACCCCTCGACTGTCTCGTCCTCAAAGCGATTACGACATTAGCGTCACATCTAAACGGGAAAAAACTTCACGAAAATGACACGACAGAACCTGACAGCAGGAATCGTTACGAAAATTATCAGTTTATTGACTTTGACGCTTCGATATTTTGGCGTCACACATCATTTACAACCGCAGAATCTAAAACCAAACAAAACAAGATCGTTGCATTTTTAAGAAAAAGCAAAAATCGTTCCGATGCGCAGAGTTAGTAAAAAATGGAACATAATATATGGCTGATAGAAGGTTACGAAATTTTTGTGTGTGTAATTCACATATTCACTTCATTTGTTTAGATGACGGTTTTCGCGAGATTCAGGAATACGGACATTCCTTCGATTCCCATATGTTCCAACGGTCATCCTTAATGACATTTGCTTCATTTTTCCACACTTACAAAATTCCATCTGAAGCATTCAACTTTTCGCGGAGCTTTCCACTAACTTACTGGACTCACCTTCCGAGAAAGCTGCTTTGGTTTCCAAAGCGCGAAAACCGGGTGGAACATTAGGCAACTTTCGGAACTAGCCCAAAAACCCCAAAAAATAACACTGGAAAGTGATTCCGACTTTGCTCTCTAGCCCGCAAAAAACCTCCTTAGGTACCACAGTGAGCACACGTTATAAGCTTCTGTTTTGGGATCCCAAAACGTAAGTGGAGGAATACCTCTGACTTCGTAAAAGTTGTCCGTCTGTCTGTTTGTTCGTCCGTCCATCCGTCTGTCAGCACGATAATTCTCTTTTTAGTAAAAAGTGTTATCTAAAGTTAATCAGATGTTCGGTGTGGTAGTAAGGAGGCATGCTGATTGCGTATATGAAAATTATTTTCTCGCCGGAAAAATGGTTCTCCCGGAATCCGGTCAAAACCTGAAAATTTGTTAAAAGTTGAAAGTTTTATTTGAAGTTGATTATAGAGGTTCAATACTGACGTAAGGAGATATACTGAATTCGTTTTTTAGTTTTAGTTTTTTGACGGACTAGTAATTCGCCCGGAATCCAGCCGAAAATGAAAATTTGGCAGAAGTTTTGATAAATTTCGCCAAAGTTTAGGGGTAAACTTCATGCTGAATCCAAATCTGAACTTGTTTTTTCTGAGAATAATAACCATTGGCCTTAATCTGTTTCTAAATTTAATAGTACAAATGTTCAAGGAGTCTGGCGAAGACGGATATCTACAAGTCCCAATTATACAGATTAAACATAAAATTTTTGGGATCCCATCGAAACCTTTGACCTTGTTGCTCTTATGTAGATGTTGCTGTTTTTTGTGTGGTTTATTATGACAGACAAGGCTTTAGCGAGGGCTTTAGTGCAAATGAACTTACTTAAATGAATTAAAGCATTCTACCACCTCGCCGGTTCAAACCGGACTCGGCAAAGGACAAGGACCCACATACCAATGCCGGCTTTTATAGGAATAAACGGTCAATCATTCGGATAATATTATTGTCAAGAACCCCAGTTGGGAACGCAGGAGAGCAGAAGCGGATACAGTACCTTAAAAACTTGGAAAACGTACAACGCTAATCACTTGGACTGAACTCCTACACCCGACCAAAGCGATATGAATCCTATTGCCCCCATGTTAATGTGACGAAGGGAAGAGCTCCTTGAGAACTCGGGTCTAGCCGACCGTCCCTAGCATAGGCTAGTCACCAGTAACTAAGCTGACTAAGCCGTTTAGCACTAACAAACATAAACTTGAAACCAGCTTTCGCTGTAGAGAGTATTTAAACAGAAACAAATTAAAAATGCAAAAGCGGACACCGGTGGATTGCTTCCATGCATTTATATCAGCTTCACGCGGACACTTGGATGACGCATGGCATATAGATTTTATATAAAAAAAATAATAGTATTAATATGCGTTCTGATGTTTGTTCAGCTTGAAGAACAAGTCACGAAGCTTATTACGTCAGTTTTCTGCAATTCAAAACCCTTCTGATGTAAAGTCAATGAAAAGCGAACATATTTGATCTCCAGTATAACTTCTTGTTGCTACTCAAAGAAAGCGAGAGAGAAGTTTATCGTTGTCCAACTGCCTTTTTATCCACGGGCCTCACAAGCAGCCAATGGGAGAGGCGAAGGCGTGAAGAAAAGAACAGGAGCCGAAGAGCAAGAACTTATAAATACCCGGCCTACTTATAATATAACATATGCTTATATAATAAAATATATAATCTGTGTAATTATACATGGCGCAAGAAGTAAAGACTGAAGAAATCTTTTGATAAGTTTGCAAATAGGATTATCGGTAGTCTTACCAAATCGTGTTTAGTGTATATGCATATATATATATCTATATACATGTAATGTTGAGTAAAGATCGAATGATAAACGAGGGGCTTTTATCGTGACAATAGACTAGAAGCGAATACTCAACGTCGCCCGAACAATGACTCAAATCCTATGTCAACCAATCAACGGCGTTCGTTCGGGACAGCACTGGTGACGCTTCTGGCTCTTCGCTAGGCACATGGCGATTCCTAATCGGCACAAAGAGTTAGTCATCAAGAGTATTGAATTTAAGTTTAGGATGTGGAGCGTCGTAAACACTAAGAGCGTATTCCACCCTTCTAACAATAGTAACTATTAGTTGCTATTCTCATTCCAACCTCGTGAAAAGTTACTACGCTGACCGTTCCAACCTTCTCGAAATAGTAAATAATAGTAATATTTGATTGCCACGCTCGGGAGCGTAGTAAGCGTGGTAACTACGAATTTCTGTCACACGATTGGCTGGATTAGCCCGCGGCACGATATTTTGCGGAAAATAGAAAAATGCGTTCCAGCCTTAACGCCAAGAGCGTGTTCCACCCTTCTAATAATAGTGACTATTAGTTACTATTTTCTTTCCAACCTCGTGAAAAGTTACTACGCTGACCGTTCCAACCTACTGGAAATGGTAACTCTTACCATGCTCGGGAGCATAGTAACTACGGATCTCTGCCGGATTAGCCCGTGGCACGGCAGTATGCTGACAAGAGAAAAATGCGTTCCAGCCTTGACGCCAAGAAGCCAGGATTCGTGACGTCATGCGTAGTAACTATGGTAAGTAAGGTGGAACAACGCTCTTCTGCTTGGACAAATGGTTGTTTGGGAAAAGGCCCATCTGCATTTCATACGGAATCTGTATTTCATACGGTTTTTTTTTCCACATGAAATTCTACACCTGACTTACTTTGCTTTGGTACACTGTGAAACCGATACAGACTCTTCAAATCCCGGCTCTTCTAATTTTACGAAAATATTTACCATCCCCTTCTTCATATCCTAACAAAACTAAAACCGAAACTCTATATTTGTTAACTAATATTTTGCCGACCTTGTGTTTCCGGCTTGACCCTTTACATATTGTTATTTTGTACACAAGTGTAAATTAAAACCTTGTAGCTCAATGGTACAGTAGTGGCCTTGTAACCAAACGGTCGTGGGTTCAAATCCCGCCTAAGGAGAACTTTTTTTTCAGTTCGCTATACCTGTACATAAATATTATATACATCGATCCTGATAACGTTGGTAGCGGGCCCCTTCCCCAACCTGGCCATCATCACGGACCAACCTTATGCGCAGGTCCGTATCCAGAAATTTATTTCGGGGGGTGGGGGAACCCGCGCGTCGGACCAAAAAGTACGAAAAAGGCATAGATCAGAGGTCAAAGCCTAAAAAAAAAAACTATTATTTTTATATGTTTCGGGGGGGGGGGGCTCCTGGATACGGCCCTGCTTCTGTTTTTTTTGTGTGTTTAGGGATAATGTAAGGAAATTAAGGAAACATACCGGTAAAGCCTGGAACACACTCGCAGACGAAATTTGCCGCTCCTTTTGAGACACATACGGAGTTCCCAGGGCAGGTGATATTTTCGCACGTGTTGAGTTCGATCTCACAGCGAGGTCCGTCGAATCCGGGTAGACACTGGCACGTGTAGTGGCTATTGTGGTTCCGGCAGAGACCACCGTTGAGGCAGGGTTGTGACTCGCAAACCTTCTCGACCCACTGAAAGAAACACTCTGTTAAAGGACCCCTCGCACTATTTACTCTTCAACTTAAGAGTATTTTAAAATATTTGGATACTTTAAAACTATGCTGTGCTTTCAACAAATAACCCACGGTTTTGGCTGTTTTAAGCCTTTCCCGAGACCCGTTGACTTGTAGTGAGAACAATTTACTAAGCCGGTTTTCTGATGGAAAAACTTCTCGCAGACAACCGTCGACAGCGTGGTACATATCGAAGGTAACAAAACACGGAAAGTGAGAAAATCAGCAGGGGTTAGAATGTACCGTACGAAATTGGGGTCACCAACACGGCAAGTGAGAAAATCAGCAGGGTTTAGAATGTACCGTACGAAATTGGGGTCTCTGGGTTTAGAAAAATATTGAGTGATTATCGAAGTAGGTTGCATTAGTATTGTAGGTAAGACAGTTCCTTTAAGAGCAGTTTCAGAAATCTTCCCTAAACAAATATTAATTGCAAAAACAATGATGTACAAACTATAATAATTGGTTCGAAAAACCTACTGCCCTTTTTGGGAAAATTATTTTGCAGCGCTGATTAAGTTAAAGACCCATTTAAGCACAAACTTCTTCATTATTGTTTGTATTTTATAACATTTTATTCGTAATCTATTGTTAGTGTCACCAGATTTAACTGTTCTAAGATGAGGAAACGTCGGGGTTTGATCTGTCAGCATATAACCTTTCAATCTATTTGTTTATGTTTCGTCATTTTGGCCGAATAAAAGCCTTTACTATTATATTTGGTACAGTAAAGTACATTCAAAACTGGTTTTGTTATTATTGTTTTGGTACATTCATAAATTGCTAAGATTAATCTGAATCTACACAGAAAGCGATTGCCGTTGAGCCCCGGCTGTTTCCGCGTCGCGAACATGGTCCCAATGAACTCTCGCTTTATTTCTAATTTTTTTTTTTTTTTCATCAAACTTTGAGCCCTGAAGCTAAGGCACTTTTTAACCTTCACAAACCAAATCATATTATTAGGTTCTGATATTTTTGGGAACCCTTTTGTCAGGCAAAACGCCTTCCAATTTCTTCGAAATAACTTAATGTAAATAACTAACTTGAACAAGAAATAACTTAAATATTATAAGAAAAGAAAAAGAAAAGAAAGAAATACAGAAAAGATGAAAGCAAAGCAGAAGGCAAAAGCAGAAGTGAAAAAACAGAAGGAGCAAGAGATTTATTGAGAGAAACTGAGTAGGATAAGTATTTTGTTTTTGTCTTTGTAGGTTTTAGTGGTTTTTGCCTTTAGTTGTATATTTTTTGCATAATATTATTATTATTATGGTTTAGCAGACACCGTTGGCGATCTGTGAATTAAATAAATAAAATCACGTCAATGCGTGAAAGAGTTGACACTTCTCACACCAAGACCCGCTATGTCAACCGATTGATCCCGAATATGCGGAAGCATGTTGACTTTACTGCTGAACCCAAGAAATGACATTAAATCTGCATTTAGAGCGACACTTAACGAGCGTAGCACACTTGAGACTAGGCGTCACCTCTTACATAAGTTTCCGTCACTTTCTCAAATCATCAATATTCACGCGTTCCCAGGCCGGATGCCTAAATTGCCGCATGGAACTGATTCGCAATAAGACATACTGAAACGGGCACTCGGAATTATTTATGGAGGATCTGAAACGTCTTCTTGGTTTGTACTTTTCCATTTTAAAGGACCCCTCTTACTTATTCTGCCTTTCATATTATCCCTAGCTCCCTTATGAAATTACAAGCTTCTGAAAGTCCCGCTTTTCGCCATCGCTCAGCTTTGTGCTTATGGCCTCTTAGCGCTTATTCGGCCTAGCCGAGTTTTTCCAGTCGCGCAACACAAACTCCGCCTAAAACTTCAGGTCCGCTGACAACTCTTTCAACATAAGGATATGAGAATCTTCACAGTGTTGTTTTCCATTCCGGAAGACCGTCAGGTCCATCTTTTGCTTTGGGCTTCTTTTGTTTTGCCTGGTTTTCCCGCCTTTCAACCATGGCGCTTTCAGTTTTCAAATATTTTTCGTCCAACCGCCAATCGTCTTGTTTTGTTGTTGTTGTTTGTATTTATTCACTTTACGTTTGACGTCATCTTTTCTTGATAAAGTTATCTGTGTTGACAAAAAACCGAAAATTCGGCTAGTCCGTGAATGGTTTGAAAATAAACTGAACTGAATTGAATAAAACTGAACGTCTGAGAGCGCAAAATTGGAACACAGTCGACAAGAGCTAATAAGGAAATCGTTAATTCCACGTAGAAAATGGTATTTCCGAAGGTCATGTTTTTTAGCCATTCCCTCTTGAAAAGATAATTCCTAGTGAGAGGTGTGCTTTAAAGCAGTAGCCTATAATGACATTTTTTTATTTTTTCTTCTCTGACTAATTACTCCGTCTTTTTGTACATGTCTGCACTACGATGGGAAAGAAAACTAGAAGAATATATACAATTTATGTTCCAACATTTTAATGTACCTGACTCCTTTGAAACTGTGTTGTTTTTCCAAAAATTACAGACCCATCCCGACTATTCCAGCAGCGCGCGGCTCCCTTACCTTCGATAAGAAACACGGAGAAAATTGCGTAACTGGTATTTCTAACCAATGAGCTTATCGAAAGCGATAAGCGGCATCCTCATCCGCCTCGAAAAGAACCGAACACGGAAATATGCAAGAATCACTGTTGTGCCGTTAAGGTCCATTCTCGTTTCTGGGATTTCAAAATTTCTGTGATTTTATCCCCACTTTGCCATTGATGAGAAATGGATGTATAGTATGATTGATAGCCGTCAGTTTGATGATGTGAGGAGGCTGGCAAGATTCCTCAGGGTCGCTTTTCAACACCGAAAATTATGCTGAGAGTAAGTAGGTTACTGTATGGATCGTTGTTTGTTTTTTGTTTATTTTGATGACATGGCCTTTAGGCTTTTTTGTGCAATTAAATCTTATCTTATCTTATCATGCTTGGCTCTGTCTTGGGCATGTCAGGCTCTTGCTTTATTTATTTATTTCCCTCAGAACTGAGGAGTACAAAATAATGTATAAAACAGAACTATGCCTAAACCATCTTGTCCATTCAATGACACATAAATACTATAAAAAATACACACGATTTCGACAACTAAATTACAACTATTTAAGCACTATATTGTTCACTTGTTAAAAAAAACAAAAAAAATATTGCTTATTGCTTCGAGGAGATCACTGGACAGAAATACCGGTACCCTGTTTCTCACCAGAACAACACTCAGAAGTTTCATAACAGACAACACAAGGATGCTCAGTTTCAATAGAAAAAACTTGGGATGTAATCTGTTGTGATTTTGAAAACGTTTATGCATCAAATATTACGCATAACAGGCATGCCCAGGAAGCATCTGCTGACTTTTCCAATATGATGACGACCAAGGCCGTATCCAGGGGGGGGGGGGGGATTAGGGGGTTGAAACTCCCCCCAAAACATGCAAAAATAATCATTTTTATAGGCTTTTCCCTCTGATCTATGTCTTTTTTGTACTTTTTTGTCCGACCCGCAGGAACCCCCCCCCCCGAAATAAATTCCTGGATACGGGCCTGGTGACGACAAGGCATGTTGCGCATAAAATTTGATGCGTAACGTTTTCAGAATCACAACAGATTACATCCCAAGTGTTGTATGTTTAAATTGCACATCCTTGTATTGAGTTTAATGAAACTTCTGACAGTGCAAGGGGACTGAGTGAGGCAGAAGACAGCAGGGACGGGATTGGAAACTGTACCTACTACGCAGGGTTGCCAAGAGCTCAACTCATAAAAGTGTCCCCCCCCCCTTTTGGTTTGGTTGCGAAAAAAAATAAACAAAAAATAATGAGGGATAATATTTTTATAAATAATAAGTTTTAAATGAAAAAAAAAAAAATTAGGAAAGGAGATTTTAAGACAGGAAAAAGTAAAGAAACTTTTAAACTTTTAAAAAGTTCTAAAGAAACTTTTAACAAAAATCTGGCAGGATTTGCTACTGGGATCAATCTTGTCTTTATTGAGCTAAAATTGTCTCTAATTCGGATTAATCCTATCCCAGTAGTGAAAAGATCAATCCCAGTAAAAAATAGTGCAGTTAACTTAAATCCTTATTCGGAAAAGCGTTTTAAAGCGTAACTGACTTCACTGTAAAAAGTTTCTGCGTACAAAGATTAAAGTTAACTGCAGTATTTGCTACTCGAATTCATCTTATCTCTATAATCTTATCTGCGTAGAGATAAGGATAACCCGAGTCGCAAATACTGCAGTTAACTTTAATCTTTTACGGAAAAACTTTATACAGTGTTTCCGTTTTTCGCTATTGTTTTAAACATGAAAATGGTAAAATGAGAAATAAGTGATAAAAGAGGAAATAAGAAAGAATATTAAAAAATTTAATGTAGAGATAGAGGAAAGTGTAGGTGACGCTAAATATATAGGTCGGTCATTGAAACAAAAACAAAAAAATAATAATTTAAAATATGAGATGTTAGGACCGTTGGCGTCACCGAGGGAAAGTGGAACCGTAGTCACCTGGCCAAATCATATTGGACACGAAGAACCGAAAAGATACTACGTGGCAATACAAAAAAAAAAAAAAAAAAAAAAAAAAGTGTCACAATTGCTGACAAAAAGGTGCTTTTTGACACCTCGAATTTTTTTTTGTGCATTCCGCTGCACAACGCGCAAAATTGGTAAACAAAATTTTTCAAAACATTTTTGTAACAAAATTTAATCGGAAATGAGCTTTATTTAAGGCTTCAAACTGTATTTGTGTATAAAGTCCAATGTAAAGTACATGTTTTTGGGGCGGTAATCCGTCACTTTAGATGAAAAAGTGCTTGTCTGACCTAAAAAGTGTCATTCATAAGAAAAGGAGTCACTTTCAGAGAAAAAGTGTCACGGTGTCACCTACAGACAAAAAGTGTCAAAAAGCACCAAAAGTGTCACATTTGGCAACCCTACTACTAGGACGCGTGCTTTAAAGAGCACGCTCTGTTCGGCAAATTGCACGAGCTGAATTTCTAGGGGATATCAACTCCCCAAAATTGGCGTACAGTTTGCCCGGCTGTGCCCGAAGTGCACCCGACTCGACCCGACAGGATGACCGGTTTAGATACTCCTTGAACCCAAGCTGACTGGGAAACAACCATTAAAACAACCCAGTGCTTCTTCCAATCCAGCAACAGCCTGACGAGGACCCTTGCCAAGAAGGGCCGAAATATCGCTGTGAAACATCATACACTGTAAACAAAAATCTGGCAGGATTTGCTACTGGGATCAATCTTGTCTTTATTGAGCTAAAATTGTCTCTAATTCGGATTAATCCTATCCCAGTAGTGAAAAGATCAATCCCAGTAAAAAATAGTGCAGTTAACTTAAATCCTTATTCGGAAAAGCGTTTTAAAGCGTAACTGACTTCACTGTAAAAAGTTTCTGCGTACAAAGATTAAAGTTAACTGCAGTATTTGCTACTCGGATTCATCTTATCTCTATAATCTTATCTGCGTAGAGATAAGGATAACCCGAGTCGCAAATACTGCAGTTAACTTTAATCTTTTACGGAAAAACTTTATACAGTGTTTCCGTTTTTCGCTATTGTTTTAGTATGTGACCGACAGTTGGTAAACCTTCGATTAATTCCGGCTTCCTTCACTGTAAAAAAAAATCTTGCAGTATTTGCTTCTGGGATTAATCTTGTCTTTATTGAGATAAGATTATCCCTAATTCGGATTAATTTTATCCCAATAGAGATAAGATTAATCCCAGTAGCAAAATACTGCATCCTTATTCGGAGAAACTTTTTACAGTGTTGTTTCTACTGTGCTTACCTGGTCACACGTTGGTCCATAGAAGTCTGGCAAGCACTGGCAGGTGAAACCTCCATAGTGGTTGTGGCAAGTTCCACCGTTTGCACAAGGGTTCATAACGCATTCGTCGACGTCAACATCACAATTTCGTCCCTTGTATCTACAAAAAAAAAAGAAAAAATTAAAGGAAGCTTCGAATGACGATCCCAACGGGAGATGGCTAAAAAGAAGAAGAAGAAGAACTCATAAATGTAGCTATGACAGCCATTCAGTACAAGCAGAGCACAAGAAGAAAAGCCCTCAAAAACGAAAATCGCATTTGCTGACGTCGCATGCTATGATCTCAGAAGAAAGTGAGGGATACCTCTGGAATCGTGAATCTGTCCGTTTGTTCTTCTGAATTAAGAAAGGAATAGCCTACTTTAATAAAAGTTGGTGTGTGAGGTCTTCGTTCCTGAAGTGTTAGGGGTGGGACATTAAAAACAAGACCTAAGGTTTCGATGGGATCCCAAAAATCTAACATTTGATCCAGACAACTGGGTCTTGCCTTCGCCAGATCCAGTCTTCGCCAGGCTATTCATCAGAGAAAACCAAGTTCAGATATACCTCTATAAGCCATATCTATTTTGACCACACTGACCGAAACTTCCTGCTTTACTTCTACCAAATTTCCGATTTCGGCCGAATCCAGAGCAAACTACTTGTCAAGCAAAAAAAGAAAATTCAGAATCGAATTCAACGTATCTCCTTATCCCTATAAAGAACATCTAATCAATTTCAAATAAAACTTTAACTTATAAAACAAAACGTGACAAGCGGATTCCGGACGAATTATATGTCCGGTTGGAAAATGATTGTCATATACAGACTCAGCGTCTCTTCTTACCCCTAAATCCGTCATCTAATCAACTTCGGATAAAACAACTTTTACGACACTTCCCGACAAACTATTTGTCCGGCGAGAAGTTTTCCGGCGAGTTTTCACCATCGTGTTCAGCATGTCTTCTTACCCCTAAATCGAACATTTAATCAACTTCAAATGAAACTTTTACTTTCGGATAAAACAACTTTTCAACACTTCCCGACAAACTATTTGTCCGGCGAGAAGTTTTCCGGCGAGTTTTCACCATCGTGTTCAGCATGTCTTCTTATCCCTAAATCGAACATTTAATCAACTTCAAATGAAACTTTTACTTTTAACCAACTTCCGGTTTTTGCCGGATTGCGGGTGAACTACTTGTCGGACGCATATTCGTGTTCAGCATGTCTATAATCGACTATCACATTAGCTGTTTAAAAATATTTTGTTTGCCCCTTAATTTGAACGTCCTCCCCCACCCCTAAATATAGGGCTACAGAGCCCATCTACGAACTTGACCTTACCCTTGACCCAAAGAACCCTCACACCAAATTTTATCAAAAAATCTCATTCCCTTCGAGAGTTATCGTGCTAACAGACGGACAGACGGACAACCTTTACGATGTCATAGGTATCCCTCCACTTAAGTTTTGGGATCCCAAAAAGGAAGCTTCGACCTATTTACTGATTATATTCCAGTAGGCATATGTTAAAAAAGTTGAATAATTTAAAACTAGGTACTGCTTTCAATAAACTATCCACTGCTTTGGCTGTTTTAAGCCTTTTTACAAGCTGGTGGAGTTACAGCAATAATAGAGACAAATTTACATAGCCGGTTGCTTTTTTTCGTTTTATCAACCAAAATCAAAATCCCAATTACGCAAACAAATAAATCTTGCTTTAATCCTCAAGACCTCATGTTTCATAGGAAATAATACACTACGCAAGACTTCCTGAAGGGTAACGGCCTTAGTACAAAGACAAGGAACTCCTGAAAAGTTTAACGAAAAGAAATTTCATACGCATCAAACATACAGAATAAGGGTAATTATCTTCGCAATTCAATAATTACGTCTTACCCAAGGCCTTTGACATGAGCGATGTAATGGCAGGCCGGTCATAGAGCTGATGAACTTTTTTCAAGATTAGACTGGATTCAGAAGAGGCTTTGGCTAATGTAGCGTTTAGACGGACAAGAAATCCCGTCGAGTAGAAAGGAAATCCGTTCGACTCGAAAGGATTCCGGTGGTGAAGACGAGTAGAAAAAAAGTCTAGCGGGACGGGAATCCTTTCATGGTGAAAAGAATTACGGTCTACTTGAAAGGAGTCTTGTCGGCGGCGCTGGTAAAAAGTACTAAAAAAATGTCTAACTAGCTTTGAAGGTCAGCAATCATCAGTACTGATGTCATAAATGCTCTCAAAATTTTTTTTTATTGGCTAGTGAATTTATTTTTGTCAGATTTTCTGGTTTGAAGAATTTCTTTTTTTCCCTCTGCGTGTAAACATAATCCTGTCACCAAGATCGGATTCTGTTCAAGTTTTCCTGTACTTGTAAACGCTGCATAAGAACGAATTCCGTGGCTGTGTTTTTGTCTCCACAGATCCACTACTTTACAGAGAGGTAGCACCCTTCCTGACGAAAACGGAAATTTCTTCACGATCATCACATGGTGCACAACAAAATGATTTAACATTGAGACTCGATGAAAAATGTGTAGCCTGTGAAGTTGTATGGTAGTTGTACGAGTTGCATGTAGTAATATGTAGTAATATGGAATACTTTGATTTAACATGCCTCCGACAGGGTTAATCTTAAGTAGTAGTATACGATAGCATCCAATCTTGCTGTGGTAGCATCCAGTTTGCTAGTAGTAGCATGCAGTGGCAACAGTTACTACTGCATGCTACTTTTTCGCACAACACCATACGACTAATTCTCGAAATTTTTCGTGGTATAGGAGTTTCGATTTTGAGACTGACTTATCGGCGTTTGGTAGCTACTATGAGCTTGTAAATTGCTGAAAACGTTAACCTGACTCTTTCCTGTTTGTATAACCACAATTTTATAATGAAAAAAAAAATGGGAATGAGAGCTTGAAGACCTCAAGGTTTGAACACAAAAACGGAGTCTCGCATCCTATTGGTGGTTATGACGCGTCACGCAAATCCAACCAATAGGAAGCAATCATTTTTGCAGTAAGGATTTGAAGCCTTCAAGGTCTCACTTCACTTTCGATGAAACTCTTCTACATAACTGCGACTATACAATCAAGAAAGAGTAAAGAGTCAAAATAACGTTTCCAACCATTTATGGTGGGTTTACACACTGCGTAAAATCCGAGCGTATTTTGAAATCCGAGCGTAATTTACGCACGTATTTGAGCTTGAAAAGATTTCTAGCAATACGGACGTACTTAGATACAAAACGGACCGATTTCTCAAATATGTCCGTACTGCTGGAGATCTTTTCAAGCCCAAATACGTGCGCAAAATACGCTCAGATTTCAAATACGCTCGGATTTTACGCAGTGTGTAAATGTACCATTAAAGACTCAAAATAGTAATTAAACTTGAAAAATTCGGTCTGAAAGTCGGAAGTCATATACCATTACAATGTTGAATTATTTTGTTTATGCCCCTTTCCGTTTTCGTCGGGTATGATTCAATCTCTCTATGGAGGTCGTCATACTTGTGTCACTACCGATTCATTAAAAAACTGCGTAAAATATTTGAAAGTACAAAACGGATACGTCAGCTGAATTTTATTAGAGCTATATTTCAGCCCTTCTCGGCAAGGGTCCTCTTCAGGATCAAAGCCGCTCAAGTTGGAAATACGAGCTTGTGGGAAAACAAACTAAAGATTCTAGCTTAGCGTTAAATATTTGACTTCGTGAATTTCTTTGTGAGAGTTGCTTGTATTTAAAAACGCTGCGTAAAATACGGGCGATTTTCAAATCCGAGCGTATTTACGTCGTTACTTGTTGATTTGAGATGTCCAACGCAAAATGAGGTTCAAAAATATGAAGTGTTTTAAATGCATTAGGATTTTCACGAAGTATAGTAGAAGCACAATCCATCGTGCTCAGATCATTCCTTTCATTCGTATTCCTAAGATCTTGAATTTCTCTATGTGACTCATGACACATATTCTTGCCATCGCAATAGCTCCCTTCGCAAGGCATGCCGCGGGGCGAATGAAATACCGTAGTGAGCGAAGTTTCCTTACATTTAATCTTAAATGAAACGGTCCAGATTGATTCTCGGTTTGGCACCATAAGGAGCTAGCTACACTGTCAGAAGTTTCATAACACACAAGGATGCGCAGTTTTTCAAAACACTTGGTATGTTATCTTTTATGATTTTGAAAAAGTTATGCAGCAAATATTATGCACAACAAGCATTGCCAGGAAGAGCCGAAAAATCGCCGAAAACGCATCTTCTGACTTTTCGGATATCATGATGACAAAAACTTTTCGGCATTTTTTTTTTATCTTCGGCAAAGCTTGTTATGCATAATATTCCATGAATAAAATTTTCAAAATCACAACAGATTACATCCCAAGTGTTGTTTGTTGAAACTGCGCATCCTTGTGTTGTCTCTTATGAAACTTTTGAACTGTAGTATAAAAGCTGGAGTCTGAGCGAGCTGGTGAAGATGTCAGTGGAAACTTTACTATTAAGTGTGTGTGACAGCACTACCAGCACTACCTCAAATTATTCATGTGACCCCACAGCACTACCAACATGGCAAGAACAGGTGCGGATGCATAAATTGCATACGTGCCTACCACCCCTCAAGTATCACTAGGAAAGGAGCATTTCCGAAGGATGTCCACTGGGGAGGCGTTACTAGCCAAAATGTTTGAGGGGGGGGGGGGGGAGCAAACTATTTACCAACTGTTAAATATTCTTTGAATCCAATCTGACTTTGAAACATTTATTCAAACAATGTTTACAACGGGTACGTCAGCTACGATTCTTCATCAGCGATATTTCGGCCCTTTTTGGCAAGGGTCCTCGTCAGGCTGTCAATCCTCTGATTCAACTTCGGGGAAGGAAACAAACTGGCTGGTACTTTTACCTACTGTCTTTTTGTTCGTTTGTTTTTTTCAGAAAAAACAGACTGTTTTTAAGAAGAAAAAAACATTATTTTGTCGAAAACTCGACTGATTTAAAAAACATCTGTTTCCAAGAAAAAAAGCAGCAAATTTTAGGCGTCTGCTCTTATCAGCCTATATTTGGGGGTGGGGAGGGGTTTATAATTAAGGGACGATTTTTTTTTTTAAGCTAATGAGATAGTCGATTTATGGGTAATGGGATATGCTGAACCCCAATATGAAAACTATTTTCTCGCCGGACAAGTAGTTCACCCGCAATGCGGCAAAAACCAGAAAATTTAGGAAAAATAAAAGTTTAACCTGAAGCTGACTCGAGATTCATTTTAGGGTTAAGGAAGACATGGTGAATCCAAATATGAAACTTATTTTCTCACCGGACAATTAGTTCGCCCGGAATCCGGCCAAAACCGGAAAATTTGTTTAAAGGACACCTGAACAATGAAACCATACTTAAACACACCATGGAGAATGCATTTACAGACATGGCCACGGAGAGCATTCTTCTCCTGAGCGTGACGTTTTCAAAATAGGATGTTCGTTTCTGGAGGTTTGCACATGCAGACTCCAAGACAAAAAGCGCAATTCATTCAAATCTTGTAGAGCGCTGGCAGGATAGTATTGGAATTTCTTCAGATATACGTTTGGGCTTAACTTGTTAAAATATATTCCAAAGAAGGGTTGATTGGAGATATTTGTTAATTTCTAAAATTGTTCGGTACTGAAATAAGGACAGATGCAAAATGGAGCAAAAATCATAGCTTGGAAACACTATTTCGTATTTGGATTGGGTTTTCTGCAGGCAATGTTAACGAAAGTCATACAGATAGGGATGATACTTGGTACTCTTCATTCAGGTGTCCTTTAAAGTATAAGTTTTATTTGGACTTGATTAGATGTTCGATTCAGAGATAAGAAAACATGCTGAATCCGCATATGGTAACCATTTCTACCCGGACGTATAGGTCGCCCGGAATCCGATTGAAACCGAAAAACTTGTTATAAGTAAAATTTTATCTGAAGTTGATGAGAAGTTCGATGTAGTGGTGAGGAGGCACGCTGAATCCGTATATGTAAATTATTTTCTCGCCGGACAAATAGTTCGCCAGGAATCCGTCCAAAGCCTGAAAATTCGTTAAAAGTTAAAGTTTTATCTGAAGTTGATTAGAGGTTCGACATAGAGGTAAGGAGATATGCTTGGCAGCTGGAAGTTTTGATCAATTTCGTCAAAGTATATATGACGTATAGGGTTAGACACACGCTGAATCAACATCTCTGCTTGGTGTTCTCAGATGATTAGCCATTGTCCCAATCTGAAATTTTAACAGTACAAATTTTCAAGGAGTCTGGCGAAGACCGGATATCTACAAGATCCAACTGTCTGGATCAGATATGGAATTTTTGGGACCCCATCGAAACCTCTGGTCTTGTTTTATGTGATAATGGCAAAAATTTAGTACTTTGGTGACACGTGGAAAAGCAAATTACCAATTTGGTCATAAATCCCCAACTGTGGCACCCTTGCGTGAAATACGGTATGGTTTCCTTTCCAGAAGTGAAGATCGAGCAGCCGGTTTTTGAATGGCCATTGAGGTTGTCGTTCCGATATCAACCGAGATGGAGATATGTTAACTGTTATAACTTTTTCGAACAGAAATCATCTCTGGAGGCTGATATGACTTATATCATCCTCTCTCGAGGCTGTTTTACCATAACCATCACTCTTTCATCATAACCACCAGTAGCTCTATGATCACTTCGGGCAAGGACGTATGACACCACTGAAAATGCAGCATTTAGCGTGATGATCGACATTGGCATTGGTATACAACTACTGTCATTAGTTTCTCGCCGCAAGATGCTGCCACAAATTGGCAAAAGATTCAAAGAGAAAATGAACATGGCTTACCCTGTGTCTTTACAAATGCAAGTGTAATTGTTAACACCATCCTTGCACGTACCCCCATTTCGGCAGGGTGAGGATATACATTCGTTTAGGTCAACTTCGCAATTCAGACCGGCAAAACCTAAAAAGGAATAATTTAAAGTTTAACGAATTGGGCTGCGATACGACAATCTATACTTACCCATCACTTATTCACTTTAACAGGCTTGCTTCGTTACTTCGTTGCTCCGCTACTCACATCATAAATTTTCGTCGAGTGAACTACTTATTCCGGGATTAGCGTACCTCTATGTGCTTGTACATTCATGCTTAAATGCGTAGCCACTACAGCGGTAAAGGACTGCCGACCAATCAATCTTTTTCGGGTCACACACAATAGCGTTAAGCAAGGCCGTATCCAGGGGATACGGCCGTATCCGAAACATACAAAAACCATCATTTTTACAGGGTTTTCCCTCTGATCTACGTCTTTTTTGTACTTTTTTGTCCTACCCGCAGGCAACCCCTCCCCCCGAAATAAATTCCTGGATACATGCCTGGCGTTAAGTAACCTTACAATCTGGAACTGAACATTTCCTCAGCTTCGCTTCCTAGCCATTGAAACACACGCTCTTGTTGAAATTCAAATTCTCCGCGCCGGGATGAACTGTCTTGTCTTGAGAGCTTGGTCACACTTGGCTCATTTCCTGACTTTTTTGGGTTGCAAAGGTAGAAAAAAAAACACAAAAAGAACTGTATACAACTAATTCTGGATGTTGTCGTTTTAAATTCAGCAGATCAATTAGAGCAAAACAGCGTGTATAATTATGTTACAGGAACCCTAACTGACCCCTAATTGCAGTCTGCCCATTATCCCCAAGCTGCCACAAAGCCCATCAAGTCTCACGTCCTCTAGGGATTTTCAGTTGTTTGTCGAATAGGCGGCTTTTTGAGCCCAGTGTGACCAAGCTCTGGCATGTCTTGTCGCGCCAGCACAAACAAGTCCTAATCCCTTAGCAGAGCCTAAACAATTCAATATATTCAAGTCCAATATACAAAAATAAGCTGGCTTTTCAGTTAAACTTCAAAAGCATCTTCACGCAGGCCATCGGCATTGTTACCATCGGTATTTATCGTGTTGGGGGATCTAAGGAGAGAAGTTTTTGGAAAGGAGGTTCTTCAAGGGGGGTCTCTGAAAGATTTGATGGGTAGCAAAGTGTTTCAAGAGTTGCGTCGGTTGGGTAGATTCCTGAATGTTGCCATGGAGTACGGTGAACGTTTTATTGTAGGTTGATGTTGTGGTAGGGATAGCTATTAGTTTGTTTGATAGTTATTTAGTTATTAGAATTATGTATTGAGTGTTGAATATTTGGACTGGTACATTGCAGTTGGAGTGCTTATTTATTTTTATACTGGGAATACATTCATTAATTCATTACAATACGGAACATCTCCAGGCTTCAGTCAAGAAGCATGTGGTCATCAATCCAAGCAATGATGACGTGATAATCTTTTGAAAGTTAGTCATATCTGCTTTATTCGCAACCAACTAGGGCAAAGAAAGTGTCCAATCGATTCAAAAAATTCCATACAGCTTCTTCCAAGCTGAGAAAGCGAGCGCTTCTTCAAAACACAAACTAAACAGATCACAAAAACATTGGCCCTCAAACTTATGCAAAAAACTCTGAGGCGTGACCAAGTCTGAGAAAAGTCGAAATAATGGCAGGAAACAAATTATGTAGCCTCATGAAAGTATAGAATCCAAATTTGCAAAGACGAGGGCGTGAGTAGACCGAAACCAAGGAGACCACGGAAGGATGTCCATTAAATATTAGTGTCACAAATTGGGAGGTTCGTTTTTGTTCATGCTAAGCCAATTGGCAGCTGTGGCCGAGTCCCGTCCGTGGTCGAATGGTTAGCGCGCCGAACTCGTAAGCGACGGGTCACTGGTTCGAGTCTCGGTTAGTGCCTACTGTTAAGGACCATTTACACGTCGGGTATTTTTCCCCGGAGACGAGAGGAGGAAGTGTTCACACGGTACCTGGGAATTTTTCAAGGGAGACTACTGTCTTGTGGCAATAGATTCCAAGGTTGTAAAGCTCAGGATATGTCTCTACAATGGACAACAACATGTGTCCATTTGGGTCACTTCTTGTACGGGTATAATCAAAATTATTGCTCGAAAATCCGATTTTGTTGTTGCTGACGTCGAAGAATACCCTTCGACAAACAAATCCCCGGGTAAAAAGTTCACGAAACTGAAGTCCAAATACATGGGGATTTCTTGCTGTTGCGAGGAAAAATACTCGCGGGGTACGGGTAAATACCCTCCGTGTAAACATAGCTTTATGTTTCAAGTTCAAGTTATTTGTATTGCCCAAACTTATATATACACAACTAACATAATAATAATATATACAACAAGACCAAAGTTTTCGATGGGATCGCAAAAATCTAATATTTGATCCAGATAATTGGGTCTTGTCTTCGCCAGATCCAGTCTTTGCCAGGCTAATCAACAGAGAAAAACAAGTTCAGATATCCCTCTATAAGCCATATCTATTTTGACGATACTGACCGAACCTTCCTGCTTTATTTCTGCCAAACTTCCGGTTTTGCCCGAATTCCGAGCGAACTACTAGTCCAGCAAAAAAAAAAAAAAAAATCTGAAACGAATCCAGCGGATCTCTTTATCCCTATAAGAACATCTAATCAACTTTAAATAAAACTCTGACTAAAAAATTTTCCGGTTAAAACCGGATTCCGGACTAATTATATGTCCGGGTAAAAAATGATAGTCGTATACAGACTCAGCGTCTCTTCTTACTCCTAAATCTGTCATCTAACCAACTTCGGATAAAACAACTTTTATTTAACAAACTTTCCGGTTTTGGCCGGGTTCCTGGCGAACTAGTTGTTCGATGAGAAAATGGTTTTCACCATCGTGTTCAGCATGTCTTCTTACCCTTGAATCGAACATTTAATCAACTTCAAATGGAACTTTTACTTTTAACCAACTTTCCGTTTTTTCCGGATTCCGGACGAACTACTTGTACGGCAAGAAAATGTTTTTCACCATCGTGTTCAGCATGTCTCCTTATCCCTAAATCGAACAACTGCTTTCCGTTGTAGATTATGGATGGGGGAAAGAAGCGACGGAAAAGTAGACATCCATGTAGATGAGCAATAATATATATATGGATATATAAGAGAGAAATATAATAATCAGAAAGTAGAAAAAGGAAAAATTCTTTTAGGCTTCCGTACTGTTCCCACTCCTCGCGAAATTTTGACTCTTATCATCTCAATATGCCGCTTGAAACTTGGATTTTCATCCAGGAGTATTCCCAGGAACCGGACGTACCGTTCAGGTGATCGGCATATAGGACCTCATGAAGAAGGTAGCTCAGCCACTGTCGGGCAACTCTTACCAGTACGGGAAAAAAATAAGAAGAAACGACTTTTTTACATTTAAAGCTAGTGAGTTAACATCGAACCACTGATAAATTTTCTCAGTCATCATCTGAAGCTGTAATTTTCTTCAGATTCTCCAAATACTTCGGCTCCCGCCTTGGACAAGAAACACCGAATGATGAAAATATATAACATAAGAGACCCTGAGCTTGCTATCTCTAACCTGATTAGCAAGTACAACTCAAAAATCCAGTCCCACCCGTGGAGTAAAATTCTCAGAGTTTAAGTGTATATGTATGTACTGGTGTTCAGTTTTTACTCAGTCAGAGAGTCTCGGTTTGTAATTGTCGATTTTTTGTGTGTTTCATCTGAAAGTGTTACGTTTTGCTTTTGTTTTGTTTTTTCTTTTCGTTTTTGTACTCCGTCCATTTTCTGTTTGAAAAGACGGGTGATAAATAAATAAATAAATAAGGGAAGGTTCGTCTGGAGCCGCGGCACTTATCGTGCTGTCATCCCCAAATGCTACCATTTCTTCATGTTGTTTCGGGGTTTGTGGCGCAGCCCTATATGACAAGCCTAAGTCGACCCAGCTTCAAATGGGTACCTGGAGAAATCTGGGGAAGGTGACAAGAAGGGTGTGCGGAAGCACCAGGATGGCTCCTGGCTGACGGCAGAGAATCGGAGACCAGCACCGCCAGTTATGCCTGTATAGGCTGATGCTGATACTTTACCCTTTTATCTAGTTGGGCAGCTGCAACTGTATTTTGGCGGCCTTTTGGACCTTCTTGGCAAGAGTCTGTGGGCAACAACTTGAACCTAAGATCGTGGAATCACACTTTTAGATACGACCAAAAGCCCCCCCCCCCAAGTTCCTATTTTGAGCTAAGACCTGAATAGGCTCTCCGCGAAGAAGGGCTGAAGTATCACTGAAACAAAATTTATTTTGACTTATCCCACTGCTAGAAGATGGTAAGGTAGTTTCTAAGAGATCCGGAAGAAAAAATCGGAAAGTGAAGCCTCGCTTTGCTGGACAAAACTCACTCGGAAAACGCTTCTGAATAATTACCTTGTGGGCAAATACACTCGGTCCGGTCTCCGGAATCAGTAATCCGGCAGGTTCCGTTGTTCTGACAGAGATTCTGCTGGCATAGTTTCTCGTTAGTTGGGTTTTGACAAATTGATCCTAAAAAAAAAATACATTTATCCGAAGTGAATCCTTCATATAAGAACAAATGTCAGGTAGTTGACAGCAGCAGTCGGTTTCTTATTAAGAGACTATACCGACATCGAAGTTGATTTCGGAAAATAACATCGGCCATTAAGATTTATATTCCGATATCGACCAAGATGGAGGCTTGTTAACTGTTATAACTGTTTCGAACAGAGCCATTAACAATTAACCATTACCATGCATATCATCTCAAGTTCCAAAGGCTCCGTCAGTCACATAGAAAGTTAGAAGCAGATATGACTTAATATCAACCTCTCTGGAGGTAGATATGACTTCATATCAACCTCAGAGAGGTTGATATGTAGCGTGTTCCACCCTCGTACCAATAGTAACTATTAGGTACTAAATCCGTTCCAACATCACGAAAAGTTACTATGCTGACCGTTCCAGCCTTCTCGAAATAGTAACTAATAGTAACTATTTGCTTACCGAGCGTGGTAAGCGTGGTAACCACGAATCTCTGTCACGTGATTGGTCGGATTCACCCGTGGCATGATATTCCGCTGGAAAATAGAAAAATCGTTCCAGCCTTGACGACAAAAAGGCAGAATTTGTGACGTCATGCGTGGTAACTACGGTAAGTAGGATAGAACACGCTCATGGAGTCATACCCACCGCTAACTTTTTGTACGACCATTACCGCACTATAACAATGGTCATAGGATGATATGCGTTATCTTCCTGCTAGTGAAAAGTTATATAGTACTGAAGCCACGAATTTTTCGCCCAGTCCGGGCTCCCCGACGGCCCAAGGGTTAAAACAGCCTAGTCGTAAATAATGAGTAGCATTTCCAAATGACTGATGGTAGGCTACTACACTTTTACAAAGGACATTCTTGTATTTTAATTTACAAAACAAATATTTGTTAATCTTTCAATTTTATTCAATTACTAAATTTTTTTAATGTCTAAATCAGTGAATTTCCAGGAACAATCAAGAGGTAAGCCAAATCAAGCTAATGGGCTCATTAGTTGTGTTTTGCAGATACCATGGTATCTGATACCAAGGTCTAAGTCGTTTTTGCAGTTACTGACTATCTGCCAGTTACCATGATAGTCTATCCGAAACAGTCATCTCACTTTCATCATCACCAACACAGGAGCCTATCTGTTTATCTAATTTGTTGTAGAGAAGCTTGGCACTTGAGATGTGAGTGAATGTACGTATTTCTTTTGGTGTGATTTCTAGTTCAAGTTCTTTTAATTTCACAATCTGCAAAAAATAAACACATCACTCAGCAGATAAATGACCGAAAAAAGAAATGGGGTGATTTTTAAAAGCGCGAATTCGGCAAATTTCGTTTTTTCAAAGCAACCTTCGTATCAGACGCAACGGTAACAGCAACAAGACCAAAGGTTTCGATGGGATCCCAAAAATTTCATATCTGATCCGGACAACTGGATCTTGTAAATATCCGGTCTTCGCCAGACTAGCTGAAAATTTTTACTATTAAGATTTCGAAATAGATTAAGGCTAATGTCTATCATCTGAGAAAACCAAGTTCAGATACGGATTCAGCGTTTGTGTTTACCCCTATAGGTCATCTCTACTTCGACAAAGTTGATCAAAACTTCCAGCTGCCTTACTTCTGCCAAGTTTCCGATTTCTGTCGGACTCTGGGCAAACTACTTGTCCGTTAAAAAAGCTCTAAAACGAATTCAGCATATCTCCTTACCCCTATACTGAACCTCTAATCAACTTCAGATAAAACTTTTTAACTTTTAACGAATTTTCAGGTTTTGGCCGGATTCCGGGCGAACTACTAGTTCGGCGAGAAAATAATTTACATATATGGATGCAGCGTGCCTCCTTACCACTACATCAAACCTCTAATCAACTTCAGAATTTTTTTTTACTGATATCGAATTTTCCGGTTTCAGACGGATTCCGGGCGAACTATGTGTCCGGGTAGAAAATGATTTTCATACACTGATTCATCATGTCTCCTTACCCTGAATCGAACATCTAATCGAGTTCAAATAAAACTTTTACTTAAAAATTGTTTTCCGGTTTTGGCCGTATTCCGGGCGAACTACTTGTCCGGCGTAAAAATCATTTTCATACACCTGTTGAGCATGTCTCCTTACCCCTGGATTCAACCTCTAATCAACTTAAGATTAAACTTTTATTTTCACAAATTTTCCGGTTTTAGCCGGATTCCGGGTGAACTACTTGCCCGGGGAGAAAATGATATTTGGATTCAGTATGTCTCCTTACCCCTATATGGACTATCTCATTAGCTTTTATATTTTTTTTTGTCCCTTAATTTGAACCCCCTCCCCCGCCCCACAGCGCCCATCTTCGAATCTGACCTGTACTTTGACCCGAAGAGTCCTCGTGCCAATTTTGAACAAAATATCTCAACCCCTTCGAGAGTTACCGTGCTAACAGACGGACAGAGTGACAACTTTTACGAAGTCATAGGTATCCCTCCACTTACGTTTTGGGATCCCAAAAACACCAAAATGCAGATCCAGTTAGCATGTTATCTGCAAAACGCAACTATTGGCTAGTGTGCGTCGGAAAACCAAATTACTCAGTGGATTCAATTCCACGCAAGCGAAATTATCGAAAGTTGTTTCGTAGTTACGCTGACCATAAAAAGCAAAGTGAAGTTCAAGAGCAACAGACATACGCCAAACGAAATTGCGTGATGCTTAAGTTCCATTTATAGGGATCAGAATTACCTGCAAAACCGGTCGGACAGACGCAGGTTGTGCTATTGCCGTTCAAATCCTCTTGGCAGATCCCATCGTTGAGACAAGGCGAAATCTGACAAAGCGAGCCTAGAACGAAAACATAATTTAGAAGCCAAAAACGAAGCAACAAGACCAAAGGTTTCGATGGATCCCAAAGTGGAATATTTTTTGGACTTCCTGTTTAGAACGATCGGGTCAAACAGATATTCAGAACCAGTAAATTTGCAACGTAATCCTTACCGGGATCCATTATGTAATACCATTATGTAATTGGTGAACTTCGGAGGCGGTCAATTCTTTCCCTTCAAACTAGGATCCCCCGATCCCCTAGCCCACTTCTTAGGATCCTTTGTGGGCCTCAGATGCGGCTTTCTCTGCCTGTATAGCATTGTCCTAATTGGTGTTGTAAGGTGTATTACGGCGTATAAAGCTTATTACAGATTCCTCTTTTCCTCGGAGCGCGCTGTAATAAGGTGAATAAAGGAAAATAGACTAGCGCTCTATTCTGGCTTATGCAGGGCCAATCAGATTGCTTGGTTGGTTCCGCCAGCGGGCCGAGGAAAGAGCAGCGTCGTCAGGGTTGCCATGGGAAGCACTAAAGTTCTACTTTGGTGGAAGCTGAAGAAACAACTTTTCTAAAACATAACACGTTTTGTTCTGTTGCGACTGCTTACTGCTAGTCCAAGGACTTGTGCTGTCCATCCGTAGATTTACTTGCTTTTTACAATATATTGGGCGTCAAATTGTACTGGTGTACTTCAAGTAACACTAAGAGCACTTTTCTGATCTGCAGAAACTTGAAAAACTGTATGAGCGTGGCAACACTGCACGCTGCATTGATAAGAACCTCTCTGGTTCGTATTTGAACGGGCATGTGTATTAAGACGTAAACATCGCGTATAGCGTTATTCAGCTTATTACACCTATTAGGACAATGCTTATGGCTTGCGTGGACTCGTGAGTTATACGCGGGGCTTTTGACGGGAGTCACGTAAGTGACCTGGTACTTACATTTGTTTGTTTGTTGAGTGTATTTTGTTATATTGTGGCCCATGCTGGCCTTATTTGAAATAAATAAAATAAAAAAAATAAAATACTTCACCGAAAAAGAATGTCAGATAATTAGATTCATTCGCAGTTCCCTGACGATACCGACCAGACAGTCACGGCGAGCAAAAATAGTATTTCTCGACTCACCGTGTCTTTTTCCAGATAAAAAACATTCCAACCGGTTTTACTGGAGAACTTGTCATGTCCCTATATTTTTAGGCCCTCCTCCTCAACAATTGCGGCGAAACGACCGATCGGGTGAGAAAACTGAGAACACATCCGGATGGGCATTCTTACCCTCAAACTTTAAGCTCTTATCGACTTGAGAATTAAATTTTAATTCAACCAAATGTCGGGTTTTGCCGGATTCCGGGTACACTACTTTCAAGGAACGGTTTCATTACCCGCGTATCGAAGATACATTCAACTTAAGGCCGTATCCAGGGGGGGCTAGGGGGTTCAACATCCCCCCCCCCCCCCCCCCCCCGAAACATACCAAATAATCATAATAATTTTTTATAGGCTTTTCCCTCTGATCTATGTCTTTTTTGTCGACCCGCCTCCCCCCCCCCCCCGAAAAGCAAAAAAAAACGAAATAAAGTCCTGGATACGGGCCTGGATAAGATTAATCCGAATTAGAGATAATCTTATCTCAGTAGACACAAGATTAATCCCAGTAGCAAATACTGGAAGATTTTTTTACAGTGTAATCAAAGTGAGAAACTGACACACATACACAAGAAATAAAATGCAGTCGTGGCAACGGCGAGGGATTAGCACAAAGAAGACGTCAGTTCTGACGGTACATTTCTGCATCCGGTGAACCATTCTACCGAAACAAAAAGTAATGTAAGTGTCAGCTGTCCGGTGGCACACATTCTCTTGACGACTACGGTACATCCGGCCTCAGTAACCAATGTGCTTTTTCTCAACAACACCCTGGGAAGTAAGTATTGCGCTAAACAGGAAGTGGGTTTTGGGGGGTATAAACCCGTTTGTTTCGTAACTTGGTAGCAAGTCGCATGGGAATGTAATCTCAGTATCTGTGCAACTGATTCGAGTTGTGATTTGAAGCACTTCCGACCAAGAGCTTAATAACTTCTAGGCAATCTGTGCGAAGCGCGGATGATTTCCGCAAATCAAGTAAAAATCCTGCATTCCTTGAATCTGCACGTCTGGTTAGGCGCCGTTCTGATCAGTCACGGTATATATCCGTCGCGGTTTGACAATACCGGATTTTACCTTACCAGGGTATTTGCCTGGTACTGGTCTACTATTTTTGTTCCAATATTCAAAACTATTCGAATATTGTAATCCACGGCTTTTTGCTGGTACCATTTCCCAGGCCATAGACTTGTAGCAAAACCCAGCAAAATTTAGGCAACCATTTTTACGCACCAATAGCATGATATGCGAACACTCGTCGGGAGCATATATAGTGAATCGCGGCAAGTGGAAAGATTAGTGAGGAGTCGCTAGCGGGTTTAAAATGTAACATGAGAAATTTTGGTGTCCGGGTTTAAGAATTAATAAATGCAATTACGGAAGTAGATTGCACTGGCATTATAGGTACGACGGGTCCTGTAAGTCCGGAAGTTGGGACCTCCTTCGGACACTTACCTGTCGAAGATAATTTCGTAAACCACATTGGCCTGACATATCACAAAAAAAAAAAAAAAATGAAGAAATCTTTGTTGATTTATTAATTTGGCTTTTTGCTTGATAAGAGACATGTTAAAACAACACTGGTAGAATGCTAAAAAAACAGTTTTGAAGAATTATTTGGTGATTTATTAAACTGGCTTTTGGCTTGATAAGAGACATGAATGTTAAAACAACACTTGTATAATGCTCCCCATAAGCATGACGAAGATAATTTCGTAAACCACATTGGTCTGACATATCACAAAAAAAAAAAAAAATTGAACAAATGTTTGTTGATTTATTAATTTGGCCTTTTTGCTTGATAAGAGACATGAATGTTAAAACAACACTGGTAGAATTCTCCCCATAAGCATGACAAAGATAATTTCGTAAACCGCATTGGCCTGATATATCACAAAAAAAAGGTTTCTTCGTTGATTTTTTGCGACACTTACCTGTATCTATTTCACAGTTTTTCCCGGCATATCGCATGGTGCAAACGCATCCATAGCTGTCTGCTTGAGAGATACATTTTCCTCCTCTCAGACACGGTTGACTAAAGCACGGATCAACGGCCACCTTGGCTGAAACAAATAAATAATATAAATTTAAGCAAAACTTTATCATGCGCAACCACCTTACCTTAGACCTTAGTTCCTCCTGTGCCGCCAGAGGCACCCAGGTCATCCAGAAAGAGCCGCCAGTCGTCCCTCATATGTGATTCTGCCCAGACGTCTTCCCACTAGGACTGTACTATCGAATTGATGTGTTTTAAACATATTAGCTTTATAAATTAAAAATATATTTTAGCATAGTCGGTATTTATTCAAACAATGTTTACAACGGGTACGTCAGCTACGATTCTTCATCAGCGATATTTCGGCCCTTTTTGGCAAGGGTCCTCGCCCCTCGTCAAAGGTTTTACAGGTTTGTTTCCTTCCCCGAAGTTGAACCAGAGGATTGACAGCCTGACGAGGACCCTTGCCAAAAAGGGCCGAAATATCGCTGATGAAGAATCGTAGCTGACGTACCCGTTGTAAACATTGTTTGAATAAATGTTTGAAAGTCAGCTTGGGCTCAAAGAATATTTATCATAGTCGGTATCATGTTGGCTCTCAACTAGACGGTTCTATGGCAAACCTTTTTTCCAGGGGCAGGCTGCTAGTCGTAACAAGACCAAAGGTGTCGATGGGATCCCAAAAATCTGATACTTGATTCAGACAATAGGGTCTTGTCTTCGCCAGGCTATACCTCTATAAGCCATGTCTATTTTGACGATACTGACCGAGACTTCCTGCTTTACTTCTGCCAAGTTTCCGGTTTCGCCCGAATTCCGAGCAAACTACTAGTACAGCAAAAAAAGAAAATTCAGAAACAAATCCAGCGTCAGATCTTTATACAGAACATCTGATCAACTTTGAATAAAAGTTTGACTTAAACTCCGGTTTTGGCCGGATTCCGGACAAACTATTCGTCCGGCGAGAAAAAAGTTTTCACCATCGTGTTCAGCATGTCTTTTTACCCCTCAATCGAACATTTAGTCAACTTCAAATAAAACTTTTACTTTTAACCAATTTTCCGTTTTTTGCCGGATTCTGGACGAACTACTTGTCCGGCGAGAAAATAGTTTTCACTATCGTGCTCAGCATGCCTTCTTACCCCATAATCGACTATCACATTATCTGTTTAAAAATATTTTGTTTGTCCCTTAATTTCAACCCCCTCCCCCACCCCTAAATGTAGGGCTACATAGCCCATCTACGACCTTGACCTTACCCTTGACCCAATGAATCCTCACACCAAGTTTCATCAAGATATCTCATTCCCTTCGAGAGTCATCGTGCTCACAGACAGACGGACAGACGGACAGACGGACATTTTTGCGATGTCATAGGTATCCCTCCACTTTCGTTTTGGGATCCCAAAAAGGCAAACAAATGTTTATATTTTTCCAGGTTCTAAAATGCCGGGTTAGTCCCAGGCAGTTAATGTTTAAATCAAATCATTTATTGCCAAACCAACTTCGTAGCTTTCTTCGTCAGAGATGCTAAATTACGCTGGTCATCCAGTAATAAAATAAAATATATTACAGTGATTATTCACTTTGTTAAAAATCTCTGTAAAAAAGGGCCCAAACGAGTTCATGAACTTTGAAGTTCGTCCTCTGACAGGCAGTAGTTTGTTTTGCTGTCTTGTCCTGCTATTTTTCGGAGCATCAGGGGGGGGGGGGGGGGGCAATGATCGGTTGTTCTCATTTGACAACAGCAATCACGGCAAAGCCGTTGGAAAATTTTGCGAGTTTGGGAAATGTTGTCGTTTTAGGGTGAATATATGAGGATAAATATTTTTTGAGCCCAAGCTGACTTTGAAACATTTATTCAAACAATGTTTACAACGGGTACGTCAGCTACGATTCTTCATCAGCGATATTTCGGCCCTTTTTGGCAAGGGTCCTCGTCAGGTTGTCAATCCTCTGGTTCAACTTCGGGGAAGGAAACAAACCTGTAATAAATAACTGAAGCTTCTACCGACTATAAATATCTTATTAAAATAAATTATCTTCAAATACTACTATAATGAAAAAACTAGCTTCAGTTATTTATTACAGGTGTGTTTCCTTCCCCGAAGTTGAACCAGAGGATTGACAGCCTGACGAGGACCCTTGCCAAAAAGGGCCGAAATATCGCTGATGAAGAATCGTAGCTGACGTACCCGTTGTAAACATTGTTTGAATAAATGAGGATATCTCAGCCCTATTCTGTTAAACTTAAAAAGTCTCCCACCTTATACTTTCTCCAAATTCGTCCGGCACGAAGATGTGTTATCTGCACGCAAAGAACGGCGTTGGACCAGGGCTCATCGTAATTGCGCTCATAATTTCAAAAATTCTGGCTAACAACCGGTTACCCATCCTTGAAAGTGCCCGATGAGGAAGCCAACCCCTGACTATATAGTTACAGAGCTAATCATCGTCGACCCGCGGGGTATATACAGACTGTGGGAGCTCACATTGCCAAGACAAGGAGGTGGCCATTTGAAAGTGGGTTGAAGTTTTTGCTGCTACACGAAGACGTGATGCGAGTTTCAATCAGACTTTAGGGCTGAAGATAGGTTTAACAAACAAAAAAACGGTAGGCCAGGAGCACTTCATCCATCGGACAGACTGTCTGGTCTCAACTGTTCTACTTCCAATGTCAACTATTCCTGGTACATAAATATTCTTTGAGCCCAAGCTGACTTTGAAACATTTATTCAAACAATGTAATAATTACAAACCTGTAATAATTACAGGTTTGTTTCCTTCCCCGAAGTTGAACCAGAGGATTGACAGCCTGACGAGGACCCTTGCCAAAAAGGGCCGAAATATCGCTGACGAAGAATCGTAGCTGACGTGCCCGTTGTAAACGTTATTTGAATAAAAAATATTCCTAGTACAATTGACTATTTCTAGTAGAATTATACGCATTCTCTATTGCTCAAGCCCAATAGGTTGTTGTTGTTTTATTTTTAGAAGGGGCAGGTTAGAATATATTTGGCAGATTAATTATAGATTTATAGGGCACAAAGCTGTTGTTTTATTAGGGTAAAATTATTACAAGCATTGGACGTCCGAATTTGTATTCTCTACGGTGCTTGTGTAATGTATTTAAGGTTTATTTTATGACTTGAAAAAAAATGAGCTTGATGTGTGTACGTGGCCTACCGTAGCCTAGTATCTCTGAATTATCAGTTTTCTCCATATTGTGCTAATCCTTCTGCCCGATTTTTACGTAGTTTCATCCCATCATTTATTTCTGGTCATATCTTGTAGGCTAAGTGTATTAGTTAATTTGTTTCGTCTGTGCATTTCGTAAATATTGTATTCCACTTCTAGCTGTAAGCTATTTGGATAATAAACTTGATTGATTGATTGATTGAATTATTCTCAGTAACTTCTACTTTCCTTCAAAAACAGTCTCTAATTGGTTGCAAATTTATCCGCAACCTAAGACTGGAACTCTAGTAACAAATTGGCGCCTTGCCAGTATCGATTCCCAATCATACTACTACACTGTAAAAAGTTTCTCCGGGTAAGGATTAAAGTTAACTGCAGTATTTGCTACTGGGACTAACCTTATCTCTACTGAGATAAGATTAGTCCGAATTAGAGATAAGATTATCTTTTTAGGGACAAGATTGATCCCCAGTAGCAAATACTGCAAGATTATTTTTTACAGTGTACATCGACGAATTCCCTCTTCACCAGTCATCAGTTTGGCAACTAAAAGAGTCTCGAGTCCTGGAAAATTGAGTACGTCAAGGGACGATAGTAGGCTATGTAAGAAAAGGATAATAGAACACCTCTTCAGTCTTCATGCAACGATTACTCTATTTAACTGGAGAAGAGGCAATTAGGTCACATCATGTCTATGGTTGGGAATCGGTGCGGGCAAGGAGTCTATTTGTTACCTCTTGATAAAAGGAGCTAAATCGGAAGTATTTCAACATTTGCAACGTCTAGATCAGTGTAGCCGCTTTTCTCCGACGGAACCTGTGACTTTCGGCCGCAGAACCCTGCGACAGTCTTGTGCCTTACGAAACTTGGTCTTTTTAACCAACTAGTGACGAGAAATCTCGTTTTCTCATCTTCATAACTGTATGCCTCAACTTTTTTCCTTGAATGTTTTATCTACTGGTAAGGAACCGGTCGCAGAACTCTTGCTCGCTTTGTCGAAGAAGTCGAAAATCTGCGACAAATCGCGACCAGTGGCTACACTGGTCTCGATCACCCCTGGACCACCCCATCCAAGTCGCGACTTCAAACCGGGACTCGGTGTAAGCGTCGTATCATCTAGTGCAGTGGTTCCCAACCAGGGGGACGCGTACCCAAGATGGTACGCGAGACCCTCGTAAGGGGTACAAGAACGTCCCAAGTCTCTGAATTCGAAAATGTCTGCTTCGTCAAGAAACAAAAGTTTTGACTAACGAAGTTTCAAAGAAACAGCCCTAAGTGTCTTTCTGACCCTTGACCAGTTTACGGGCGAGGATGAAATTGACAACCTTGCAGCCTCAAGTGTCCTATTTATTTGTATATATTTTTACACATTATTCCCTTACCATTTATGACAATAAATGACGTCTTTTTGGCCTTCTGATCTTGACAGATCTTAGTAGAACAGTAGAACAATGATTCTTCAAAAAGGGGTACGCAACCTTTTTGAACCTTAATTAGGGGTACGCGATACGGAAAAGGTTGGGAACCACTGATCTGATGGTACGGTTCGGAATCGCCCTTATGGGAAAGCTCAAAATAGATTTTAACAAGAAAATCAGACGAAAAGAAAAACATTTAGCTGCTATATGAAAAGAAAAACGACAAAAAGCTAAATATTTGGAAGTAGGCTATCGATTTCTTTCAGTATTTTTTTGAGGTTTGTTATGTCATTTACACTCGACATTTTCAAGAAGAACGAGTGCGTCCCCTGACCTAGTCAATGTAATTTCACCTACTGAATAGTTCATAAGCAGGTGTAGTTTGTCATAAAGGGTCGATTCTGTTTCTCTTAGTTGGAAATAATGTTGGCTGATGTTAGATTACACAGAGAGATTTGGTACCGCAGATTTAGCAGGAGTTTGTGGTAATGGTTTATCCCCCATTATTCACCATATCAATTAGTAAAGAACAGTAGAGGTATGTTTATGTGAACAGATACTTTAATGTGAACAGTGCAGTTTTGGGCTAAATGGTAGAATGAAGATCCAAAATACCTATTCAGGTGTTTTCAGATGGCCTTAATTACCTATTTAGGCTAACTGGTCGTTAGCTTTAGACACAGCAAGTACATGAAAATCGCAAAGTCCAATGTCAACAAACGTTCACATAAGCATCCCTCTACTGTACAGGGACGTCACGACACCGCAGGCGTCCGAAACTCGGTCTGGCTGACAACGTCCGTGCTTTCTCTGTCTACCGAACTGGAACAAATTTCAGATGCATAATATCATCAGGCGAAAGTAATACTTATCTGTCAATCGACGTACACAATCAGTCATTGGGTACATCATATTATCAAGGGCCCATAAGAAGTTATTAAATGGCTGTAATAGCCAAAGCAACTCATCATAGGCCTATGGCATAATGCTAATACCTCACGGACAAACTAACCCTGCTATTCTATAGGATCTGAAGACGCCGGGTTTGAGGTAGATTAGGTCGATTAGGGACCTCGCTTCAAATCATCAAATCGTTTCAGATCGTTTACTGACAAACCAACTTCATAGCTTTCTTCGTCAGAAGATGCTAAGTTAGTCTGGTCATACAGTAATAAATAAAAATACATTATACTAATTAGTCACTTTGCTAAAAATCTCTGTAAAAAGGGCACAAGCGAGTTCATGAACCTTGAAGTTCGTCCTCTGACAGGCACTAGTTTGTTTTGCTGTCTTGTCCTGCTATTTTTCGGGGCATCAGGGGGGAGCAATGATCGGTTGTTCTCATTTGCCAGCAGTTTTTTTCTTCCAAAGTTTAGTATCAGTTCTGTTCTTCGGTTGTAGAGGCTCGGGATTCTCAACACAGACAGTGCTTGCGATCAGGGTTTCTCCTACAATGTCAAACCCAGTCTACCAGAAATCCCCGATTTTGGGATACCCTATGCGTAACCCTTGATACCCTTTCGGGCACCAAAACCTGTCCCTAACCAAATAGGGTAGGATACTGATGACCTGATTTGAGTCCCAAACGCGACACAATATTGAACGTTAAGAAATCAACCAATCAAAACGTCTTGATCGTTGAGTAGGTCAGTGTTGTGTACCCGGCATTTGGCACAGCGCCCGAATTAGGCATGGGGTATGCCAGAATTAACTATTTGTTGTTGACTGGGTTTGATCCTGTACAAACTGTAGGATAAACCTTGCAGCTAGTTCCCTGATTGGACTAGCTTAGCTCAGGCCATTTTCTCCAATCCTGGAATAGCCGGGCTAGCTTGTGCGTATGGTATTTGCATTTTAACAAGGGCCTACGATAAGTTGCTCTAGCTACTTGACGAAACAATAACTTTTGTCTCTAGTTTTTTTTTTGTAAAATGTATATACGGCTCCGAATACCAGATCGTGTAAGGATGATTAAGTGGGTTAACTGGTTACAAAACTAAACTAATTTTGTAACTAATTACAAAAAAAAAAATCACAGAGTGGAGGAGAGTTAAACCCAGACACTAAGAAATACGACAAAAATACACAGAAAAGGCTACGCAGGCTTAGACAGAAAGGCTACGTACTAGTGACGTTAACTTTGACAGTGCAAAACGGATACGTCAGCTGAACTTTCTTAGAGCTACATATCGTCCCTTGTTCGTAAGGGTCCTCTTCAGGCTCAAACCGCTCAAGCTGCAAAAAAACTTTCATTTTTATGAGTTAATATTCCAGCCTGAAGAGGACCATTCCCAAGAAGGGCCGAAATATGGCTCTAAGAAAATTCAGCTGACGCATCCGTAGCCGGTAAAATGTTACCGTTTTGAAGTTTTTTGCTGACGGGCAAACAACTAATCAAATGAGGAAACCAAGTTCAGATACAGATTCAACAAGCATGTTTACTTCAATATCTCATATCTAATCGACCTCAAAAAGGTATTTTAGAATTGTGTTGTTGTTTTTCTACCAAATTCCTCGAATTTTAGCAGCATTCCCGGCGAACTTTCGCAGTGTGAAATATGTTAAGAAAAATCCGTTAAGAAAATTTGAACCATTTTCTCCGAGATACCCGAGGCTTTCTGATTTAAGAAATATTTATCTAGATGGTGTAATTTTGTCACTTCCCGAAATTTTAAGTAATATTAACCCTACCGTTATTACTCGAGTGGGCGTGTTTATAGATAAATGTTTAGAATTAGGAAGGAGTCTGACTGTTTAAGTTATATTTTTGTTTTCGTTTTTTTGTGTATATGGCCCTTGGGCTTTGAAATACACTGATCTATCTATCTCTCTATGGTTCGCAGTCAGTTTGGGCTCACGGAACAGACATTAGTTGCGTTTTTTGCCGTCATCCAGTTAACCGACCTGCCAGATTTCTCTCTATAAGCCGTTTTCTTTCTTCGGTTAACCGACCTAAATCCTTATAAGCTGTTTTTTCGTCACCGTTCGTCGGTCGGTTAACCGACCTGTGGACTGAGGTCTGACCTCCATCCAACCGACCTACGCTCTTGGCACGGCGCGAAATTCAAAATCCTCATTGGAGAGATAGGCGCCTGCGACTGGAAGACGCCATTTTTTCTTATAAGCCGTTTTTTAGAGCTCAGTCGAACCGACCGGCGAGACGAAAAAACGGTCAATAGTGGCAAGTAGGTAGGTTAACCGACCCACGGAGGAAAGGCAAAAAACACAACTATTAACTTACCACACTCGGTATTATCCGTAAGGGGGCAAGAGCCCCACATTACTCCAGAGCTTTCTCCAGCCTCCAGTCGGCTGAAACCCACAGAGGGCCCTTGAAGAAGGCAGCCGGTGAACCCACGGCCCACTACCAGTTCAGCACTCGACGTGAGCCCATCTATTCTTTCTGCCGACAGAATCTCTGAACGGTAGGTGGCGTTGGAAACCAATGCGGTTTCAGAGCCCACGGAAAGCTAAAATAAAAACGTAGGATTTAAAAAATAGCCTTGAAAGTCTCACCTCCATTAAAGCGGGCCACAAAAAATGGTCTTTCTACCACATACACAATGCTAACCATCCCTACTGTCACTATCAATGTTCAAAACCACTAAAAAAAAACGTAAAACAATGAGCAAATTAAAAAAAAAACAGCAAATTTCAAAGGTTTGAAATAACTCTGTCTGGACTAAATCTCAGCAGATTATCCCGGACAGCTGTTATGGCACGTAGGGAGCCAAGGGTCAAAATAATAATTTCCATCTAATGCTCCAACTGTTTATTACAAATACAAATAAATTATAAAACCAAGACCAGTGTGGTACCCCTGAAGACATACAAAAATTATCAGTTAGGTCTTATAATTCTTTGCTAATCAATCCTGGAAAATTCCGCCATCTAGAAAAGAAGACGTTGTGCGTGGGTTTTTTCTCGAGCCAAAAGAGCAACTCGGCAATCGAGTTCAAATCTAAAGAAACCCGTGGCATGCGATCACTAAGAGAAGGTAAACCGAATGTTTGGATTAGGTCTTTAAGCAGAGGCGCCATGGGAAGGGGGGGGGCTGCCACCTCTAGACTTCGAAGGGGCATAAAATCTTACTATTTTTGGCCGCTAAATAGGTTCGAAATTGCGAAATGCAAAGCAACGATCTTACAATAAAGCGGACAACAAAAAATGGTCTTTCTGCCACACACACAGTGCTAACCATCCCTACTGTCACTATGAATGTTGAAAACCACAAAAACACAGTCAAACAATGAGGAACGGCTTAAATGTGGGTGATACAGACATTGCAAACAAGATAATGATTTCGAATCAGCTCCTTTAAGAACTGCAGTAAACAAATTATGTTTAAACCTATGGTTTTGCGGCAGAACTGACAGTAAATAGGTAAAATAGGTAAAATCTGGTCTCTGGGCTGGACGAGCGACTTAAATGTGGGAGACACAGTCATTGCAAAAAGAGGCTGATTTCAAATCAGCTCCTCTAAGGACCTGTCTTACCTATAACACTAACGCCTAGGTTTGAAATAATTCGGTCTGGACTAAATCTCAGCCGATTATCCGGGACAGACGTTATGGCACATAGGGAGCCAAGAATCAAAATAGCAATTTCCATCTAATGCTCCAACTGTTTATTACAAATACAAACAAATTAAAAGCCCAAACCAGTATAGCAGCCTACTTCTGAAGACATACAAAAAATAATCAAGAAAGTCTTATAACTCTTTGCTAATCAAATGTGGAAAATTTCGTCATCTAGAAAAGAAGAAGTTCTGCGTGGGTTTTTTCTCGAGCCAAAACAGCAACCCGGCAATCAAGTTCAAACCTAAATAAACTGGTGGCTTGCGATCAGTAAGGAAAGGTAAACAGAATGTTAGGTCTTTAAACGAGCTATCTTATTTATTACATGTTTGTTTCTTCCAGTCCCCGACGTTGTCTCTGAAGTTCAACAGCCTGACGATCCTTGCCAAAAGGGCCGAAATATCGCTGCCAAAGTATCTTCACTGACGTATCCATTTTTAGCAATCGCTTGAATACCTGACTTACCTGTACGTACCCTAATACTAGTGTTATTTACTTCCGTAAACGCTCCCTTCATTCTTAAACCCGGAGACCCGAATTTCATACTGTAAGTACTAATCCCCTAATGAAACCTCCTGATTCCTTGTTTCGCGTTTTGCTAACTTTGATACGTATCATGCTGTCGACTGGTCTTTGGGAGAAGCTTATTCATCAGAAAAACCGGGAATGCAAATTCGTCACTGTTTTGATAGACGCGAACACATGGAAAAAGGCTTAAAACAGCCGAAGCCCGCTGGTAACGCGTTGAAAGCTATTCCTAAATACTGGAGCTTAAAGAGTAAATACTGCGAGGGATCTTTTGTGTATTGGAATACCACTTCAAATTTACCACCAAAAGAATGTTAAATTAAGAGGTGTTAACTGCTAAAGCAAGCAAAAAACAAGATGAGTCGTCAGCATCTTGGCAGTCGGCACTAAAGAGTTTGAAACTATTATCAATGCAATGGAAACATAAATGCCATTATTTACAGTAAGTGCAAAGGGCAATTAAATTTAAGTCTCAGTAATAAACCTAGGATGGGGGCCGACACCCCCCCCCCCTCCTCCCTACCAAGGTTTCCTTAAATGGCGCCTCTACCATAAAGCCGGTCTGAAGATACGATGTTCCTACTTGATCTGTTCCTACTCATCTGAGCGATTTTTAAAAACATTTGTGCCGTATTTTACTAAGTTAATAACGAAATGCCCTGAATTTAAAATATTTCTTGTTCGTTTTGTATTGTGTCGACGTGCCGATGATATAACTGCCATGCTTTTATATTATGGTGAATAAATCTGAACTGAATTGAACTGAACCAGTTTTGAGATTTATGGATTTACAAACGATAATAAAAACTTCCGGAAACAACACGCATGTCCGTGTCAAAAAGCCATACGGCCTATGGGGGCCAACATGCAAATAAGGAGCACATATAACATCACCTAAATATCATTATTAAAATAAGCTACAATCCCAAATATCGCCTCTGAACTACTCTCGCTTGAAAACATCTCATTTAGTTTCGGTTTGAAAGATTGAAGGGTTGTTCCATTCCTAATACATGAATGAATGAATTAATGAACTTTATTACCCGTAAAAGTGTAAAACACAAAATACGGAGTATTATGAAAGAAGCAAAACGATAAATAACGAAAACAAAAAAACTAACAAAACAACATGAACAAGCTAACCAGCATCAATAACAAAGAATGTCCGCAGACGGTCGTAAGCATGGATCACATTAATGGTATTTTTACATAGGTCATCACTCGAAGTCCGAATCCGAGAGGGCACATCTATTTTTCCAAATCGAGCAACGACTTTTCTGTTCGGTGCCATCTAGGGAGCCGGAAGAGGAATTTACAATATTTGAAATAAGCCACTCGCAGAGTCTGGCGATCTTTTTTACGAAACAGATGAGCCATGCCGACTTAAACCAGAAGCACAGGGCGCAATAAGCGTTGTAAAGCGTACAAAGACAATTGCGGTTATAACTGCTTTTGTTTGGGGATATTTTCCCGTAAGCAACGCGTAGTCTTTTTACGGCTTTTACCAACTAATACACTTAGCAGGCAGTTTTATTTGTTTACTTGGCGTTTATTTACTTGAAATTTCTGTATTTTATGTTTCTTTTAATTTGTTTGAGAAACGCACCACCAGAATCTGAACGCGCAGTATTCTGATAAAACCCCTGCCGATAATGTTAAACCCCTGCGGTATGCGCATTCACAATGGCAAGACGTAAACAAGGAACTATAGTCATGATAGATCATAGGGTCGTTTGAAGGGTTATCAGTCCATTAGTCACTCAGTGAATCGGAAAACTGGGCTTTACTTGCTGAATTCCTGAGATTTTCCAGGGAAAGATGCTATTGTGACGTTGTCATCGGACATTCCATTTCTAACGGTAATCCTGCTAACTATAAGTTACGCTATGCGAATTTCATTTAGCTGCTCGAGAAACGGGGCCATTTTGGTTTTATTTGTTAAAAATTATGTAGGCTAGTACCCTGGATCATACGGTAGTTGAAACTTTATCAGAATCAGAATCATTTTTATTTGCCCAATATCTTTACACAAGGGAAAAAAATAACCTGGGAGGTCAACAATTTATACGCGTCAAGAAATACATAAAATAACGTTTAATATATACAAATCGTGTCAAAATGCTTCACTGCCTTCTTTCCTTCTATTTTCAGATTGTGATGAAGGATGAAATATGGCACGAACGACTTTGTGTGGCGATGACTTGATTTTTTCGGTGGTGGTTGAAGGAGTGGATCGAGTCCCTTAAGTTTTTCGGCAGGACGTGTTGGACTGTTAAGTAGCGTGCACACACAGTCCGAATTTCGCAGTCCGCTGCGAATTTCCTTTTCCGCTTCGGAATTTTGACGCATCGCATGCGGATTCGGTCCGATAATTTTGTTCCGATTTGAGTAGAAAATATTCTACTTTTTCCGGAGTGAATTTTAAACGCATGCGAAATTGTGCTCTGAGAACTGAAAAATTATAAGCTGTGTTTGAAATTTCAAATGTTTATACGACCTATTTAATGTCTGCTGCAAAACCATGTTTGTTAGAGAAAGATCTTGGCTGGAACTGTCAGCTGAAAGCAAGCTACCAGGTAGGCAAACTTAAATGTTTACTAGGCTACCAACAGGATGTCTGAATATTTTTACAGTTTATCTTTTTACAGTTGAACAGCGACATTTCATACACTTGCTGCAATAAAATGAAAATACTGGTCAATCAAAGCAGTTCCTTAATTGCATCTTTCTTTAATACTCCTGAGAACTGTTCAAAGTTACATAGGCTACACCTCCTGTATTTTATATATACAATATAAAACAGACATTTTTTAATGAACAGAGAATTTGCAAACATTCGGCAATCAATCAGGATCATCTGACTGTAGGCTAAGCAGTGGATTTTTCAAATGTGGGGCCAAGTTTCCCGTCCAAATTTCGTTTTATCTGAAAAACCTGTCGGGCATAGTGACGCGAATTTCACATGCGAGTTTTCGCGTGCGGAATCTTACTGGACTGTGTGTGAACTTAGCATTAGGAAGGGGGGGGGGCGAATTTCGGTAGGATGTCAGGATGGATCGACATTTGGCGCTAAATGTCATGGTAAGATCGTGGCGTCTCTTCGAAAGTGTTGGGATGTTGAGTTTTCTGACGCTAGTCCCTTTACCGCAGTCCGTTTCATCTCGAACCTATGGTATGGACTGTCGGCTAGACCGTTGGTCTCCTAGAAACTCGTATCGCTCTTGCTAATGACCTGGGACAGAGAGTGGCCAAAAACAGCGTTGTGAAATAATACCCGACGCAAACTTGATAAGCAAGTATAGTTGTATGGTAATTGTACGAAAAAGTAAATGTCTTGGTTGTTTGGTTTCAGATACATTTTAAAATGACGTAAAAAATACGAGTAAAAAACGAAAAAGTAAAATATTTTTGTTTAGAGTGCCTCAGACTAAACTAACCTTAAGCAGTAGTATCCACTCTTGCTATAGCAGCATCCTGTCTCGGATTTCTTTTGTTCCAGCATTTGTTGAGTTGTACAATTACCGATAAGTTAGTCCTTTTTCGTGGGTTTTTTTCTTTCGTGACAAGATTTTAGAGTGATAGTGTTATATGTTATTCATAATTTTTTATGACGAAAAGGTCAAATTCGGCGGTAACGCTGTGACAGCTGCTTTTGAAAAATAAGATTCTATTCTATTCTTGTTATAAAAGATACAAGCAAGCAGTGGCAACAGTTACTACCAAGGCCGTATCCAGGGGGGGGGGTAGGGGGTTGACCCCCCCCCCCCCTAAACCCACAAAAATAGTCATTTTTACAGGCTTTTCCCTCTGCTCAATGTTTTTTTGTCCTTTTTTGTCCGACCCGCAGGCAACCCCCCCCCCCCCCCCCCCTCTTAGTGGGTTGACCCCCCCCCCCCCGAAATCCACAAAAATAGTCATTTTTACAGGCTTTTCCCTCTGATCAATGTTTTTTGTCCTTTTTTGTCCGACCCGCAGGCAACCCCCCGAATAAAAATCCTGGATACGGGCCTGGTTACTACTATGTGCTACTAAAACTTTCAACTTCATAAAATTAATTCTCGAAAACTGTTCATCAATTATGCCTAGTTTCAAAATCCTGTGCTCTGCCACTAATCTCCTGAGTTCGTAAGTGGGTTTCTTGGCATTAATAACGGCAAGATCATTCGAGCGGCTGGACTGCTCATTCCTCGAAAGAGCCGGCGATAATTTAGGTGGTCGTAAAATGTTCCCAAAATCTGCAGAGG
This sequence comes from Branchinecta sandiegonensis, assembly GCA_030848855.1. Lineage (NCBI taxonomy): Eukaryota > Metazoa > Arthropoda > Branchiopoda > Anostraca > Branchinectidae > Branchinecta > Branchinecta sandiegonensis. The sequence goes on along the minus strand of JAUPMV010000017.1, from coordinate 6,671,645 downwards.
CCTACCACACAGTGATATGCAGGGTTGCCAACGGTAGTACAATTGTACTCTTTTTAGTACATTTTTTTCAAAGTAGTGAGTTGGTAGTACATTTGAAATAAGTAGTACTTTAGCAGTACATTTTAAGAAAGTTACTGCTTAAACAAGAGCTGTAAGCTCATATGGCACTTGCATGTGTCAAGATGATTTGATTGATCAAAAGTAAGTTTCGACTTTGCGGTTGAGATGCGCGCTATAAGGGAGCTGGAACTTCATTTGTAAGCAAAACCCTTGAGGCAAAACTGCTAATGGGCTGATGGGCATCACGAAAATGCATATATTGCTTAAAAGTATTTTTTTTACTTTGCGGTCAAGATTGGTACTTTAAGGAATAATCGGATTTGGGAAGTAGCAATTTCTAAGCAAATGTTGTTGAGTCTCCAATATTCCAGCGAAGTTTCATCGTCCTAGCACATCTGGAAGTACCTTAACGCGCGATCACCGGAATCCCAGACCCCCCTCCCCCTCCTCCAACTCCACCCACAATAACCGGAGGCAATCCTGTTCTGTAAATGATTAATCCAGAGCATCTGTTTGTCATTCCCACGAAGTTCGATCCAGATCACACCAGTCTAAGCGGGTCAAGTATTTTCCGCCCTCCCCCCGATAATTGCCGGATTCGGTCCGGAAATGAAAAAAGATCACAAGAGAAAAATGTCCTCTGTTTAATTATTAAATTTCACTCGAATCCGATCACCGGTTCCAAAGTTATGCATGACTCAATATTCCGGATTCCCCTCCCTCAACTCCCCCCCCCCCCCCAAGATTATCATATCGAGGATTTTTTTTTTTCCAAGTCAGTTTGACCGGGTCCCTGATATGCCTTCCAAGTTTCGTCGTGAAAGTCCCCCAAAAAACGGAATTCCGGGATACCCCTCCCCCCCCCCCTCAAGTGTCCGGATCCAGTCAAATTATGTAAAAGATTTACATGGACCAGATGTTTGTTCTTCCCAGCAAGTTTCATTCCGATACCATCATTCTAACCGTTTCTCGAGATTTCCGGTCCACCCCCCCCCCCACCCCACCCAGCTCCCCCGCGGTGCATAGCCAATCCGATTCAGCAAATGACTTACCTAGAGCATCTGTTTGTTCTTCCCACAAAGTTCCATCCCGATCCCTCCATTCTAAACGGGGCACGTATTTTCCGCCCCCCCCCCAAATAGTTGCCAGATCCGGTCCGGATATGAAAAAAATCATCGGAGAAATGTCCTCTGTTGAATTCTTAAATTTCACTCGAATCCGATCACCCATTCCAAAATTACGCATGACTGAAAATTTCGGATTCCCCTCCCTCCACTCCCCCCACCATTATCTGATCGACAAAATTTTTATTTTGAAGTCAGTTTGATTGGGTCCCTGATATGCCCGCCAAGTTTCATCGTGAAAATCCCCAAAACCACCATCACCGGAATTCCGGGACCCCCCCCCCCATAAGTGTCCGGATCAAGTACAATGGTCTAAAGGACTTATCTAGAGCAGATGCTTGTTCTTCCCAGCAAGTTTCACTCCGATCCCTCCATTCTAACCGTTTCTTTAAATTTACGGTCTCCCCCCCCCCAACTCCCCCCTGGCTACCGAATCCGGTCAAGACTTTAAACGGGACATTACAGATATATATTCTGTTCAGTTATGAAGTTTCATTACAATCCGATCATCCGTTCGAAAGTTACACACTTCTCAATTTCCCGGATTCCCCTGCGGATTTTCCTCCCTCCACTCCCCCACCATTATCTGATCGACAATATTTGTATTTGGAAGTCAGTTTGATTGGGTCCCTGATATGCCTGCCAAGTTTCATCGTGAAAATCCAAAAAACCACCATCACCGGAATTCCGGGCCCCCCCCCCCCCATAAGTGTCCGGATCCAGTACAATGGTCTAAAGGACTTATCTAGAGCAGATGCTTGTTCTTCCCAGCAAGTTTCACTCCGATCCCTCCATTCTAACCGTTTCTTGAAATTTCCAGTCTCCCCCCCCCCAACTCCCCCCTGGCTACCGAATCCGGTCAAGACTTTAAACGGGACATTATAGATATATATTCTCTTCAGTTATGAAGTTTCATTACAATCCGATCATCCGTTCGAAAGTTACACACTTCTCAGTTTCCCGGATTCCCCTGCCCTCCACCCCCCCCCCAAAATGGTCGGATCAGAAAACTGATTATTCCTAATTTTGTTTGGTCGGGTCTCTGATATGCCTGCCAAGTTTCATGGTCCTAGCACAACTGGAAGTACCCTAACTCGAAAAAGTGTGACAAAATGCCCTAAATTTTCAAGTTTCCAGCGCCCCGCACTCCCCCCCATATGGTCGGATCGGGAAACTGATTATTTCCAGGTTAGTTTGGTCGGGTCCGTGATATTCCTGCCAAGTTTCATTGTCCTAGCTCATCTGGAAGTACCCTCACTCGAAAAAGTGTGACAAAATGCCCTAAATTTTCAAGTTTCCAGCGCCCCAACTCCCCCGCATATGGTCGGATCGGGAAACTTATTATTTCCAGGTTACTTTGGTCAGGTCCGTGATATTCCTGCCAAGTTTCATTGTCCTAGCTCATCTGGAAGTACCCTAACTCGAAAAAGTGTGACAAAATGCCCTAAATTTTCAAGTTTCGAGCGCCCCCACTCCCCCGCATATGGTCGGATCGGGAAACTGATTATTTCCAGGTTCGTTTGGTCGGGTCCCTGATATTCCTGCCAAGTTTCATTGTCCTAGCTCATCTAGAAGTACCCTAACTCAGAAAAAAGTGACAAAATGCCCTAAATTTTCAAGTTTCCAGCGCCCCGCACTCCCCCCCCATATGGTCGGATCGGGAAACTGATTATTTCCAGGTTAGTTTGGTCGGGTCCCTGATATGCCTGCCAAGTTTCATTGTCCTAGCACATCTGGAAGTACCCTAACTCGGATATGTGGGACAAAAAACTCGGACCGACCGACAGACGGAATTGTGATCGGTATATGGCACTTGAGCCAGAGGCTGCAAGTGCCATAACAAGAGCTGTAAGCTCATATGGCACTTGCATGTGTCAAGATGATTTGATTGATCAAGAGTAAGTTTCGACTTTGCGGTTGAGATGCGCGCTATAAGGGAGCTGGAACTTCATTTGTAAGCAAAACCCTTGAGGCAAAACTGCTAATGGGCTGATGGGCATCACGAAAATGCATATATTGCTTAAAAGTATTTTTTTTTACTTTGCGGTCAAGATTGGTACTTTAAGGAATAATCGGATTTGGGAAGTAGCAATTTCTAAGCAAATGTTGTTGAGTCTCCAATATTCCAGCGAAGTTTCATCGTCCTAGCACATCTGGAAGTACCTTAACGCGCGATCACCGGAATCCCAGACCCCCCTCCCCCTCCTCCAACTCCACCCACAATAACCGGAGCCAATCCTGTTCTGTAAATGATTAATCCAGAGCATCTGTTTGTCATTCCCACGAAGTTCGATCCAGATCACACCAGTCTAAGCGGGTCAAGTATTTTCCGCCCTCCCCCCGATAATTGCCGGATTCGGTCCGGAAATGAAAAAGGTCACAAGAGAAAAATGTCCTCTGTTTAATTATTAAATTTCACTCGAATCCGATCACCCGTTCCAAAGTTACGCATGACTCAATATTCCGGATTCCCCTCCCTCAACTCCCCCCCCCCCCCCAAGATTATCATATCGAGGATTTTTTTTTTATTCCAAGTCAGTTTGACCGGGTCCCTGATATGCCTTCCAAGTTTCGTCGTGAAAATCCCCCAAAAACGGAATTCCGGGATACCCCTCCTCCCCCCCCCCTCAAGTGTCCGGATCAAGTCAAGTTATGTAAAAGATTTATATGGACCAGATGTTTGTTCTTCCCAGCAAGTTTCACTCCGATACCATCATTCTAACCGTTTCTCGAGATTTCCGGTCCACCCCCCACCCCACCCCACCCAGCTCCCCCGCGGTGCACGTAGCCAATCCGATTCAGCAAATGACTTACCTAGAGCATCTGTTTGTTCTTCCCACAAAGTTCCATCCCGATCCCTCCATTCTAAACGGGGCACGTATTTCCCCCCCCCCCAATAGTTGCCGGATCCGGTCCGGATATGAAAAAAATCATCGGAGAAATGTCCTCTGTTGAATTCTTAAATTTCACTCGAATCCGATCAACCATTCTAAAATTACGCATGACTGAAAATTTCGGATTCCCCTCCCTCCACTCCCCCCACCATTATCTGATCGACAAAATTTTTATTTTGAAGTCAGTTTGATTGGGTCCCTGATATGCCTGCCAAGTTTCATCGTGAAAGTCCCCAAAACCACCATCACCGGAATTCCGGGACCCCCCCCCCCCCCCCCATAAGTGTCCGGATCAAGTACAATGGCCTAAAGGACTTATCTAGAGCAGATGCTTGTTCTTCCCAGCAAGTTTCACTCCGATCCCTCCATTCTAACCGTTTCTTGAAATTTCCGTTCTCCCCCCCCCCCCAACTCCCCCCTGGCTACCGAATCCGGTCAAGACTTTAAACGGGACATTACAGATATATATTCTGTTCAGTTATGAAGTTTCATTACAATCCGATCATCCGTTCGAAAGTTACACACTTCTCAATTTCCCGGATTCCCCTGCGGATTCCCCTCCCTCCACTCCCCCACCATTATCTGATCAACAATATTTTTATTTTGAAGTCAGTTTGATTGGGTCCCTGATATGCCTGCCAAGTTTCATCGTGAAAATCCAAAAAACCACCATCACCGGAATTCCGGCCCCCCCCCCCCATAAGTGTCCGGATCCAGTACAATGGTCTAAAGGACTTATCTAGAGCAGATGCTTGTTCTTCCCAGCAAGTTTCACTCCGATCCCTCCATTCTAACCGTTTCTTGGAATTTCCGGTCTCCCCCCCCCCCAACTCCCCCCTGGCTACCGAATCCGGTCAAGACTTTAAACGGGACATTACAGATATATATTCTCTTCAGTTATGAAGTTTCATTACAATCCGATCATCCGTTCGAAAGTTACACACTTCTCAGTTTCCCGGATTCCCCTGCCCTCCACCCCCCCCCCCCAAAATGGTCGGATCAGAAAACTGATTATTCCTAATTTTGTTTGGTCGGGTCTCTGATATGCCTGCCAAGTTTCATGGTCCTAGCACAACTGGAAGTACCCTAACTCGAAAAAGTGTGACAAAATGCCCTAAATTTTCAAGTTTCCAGCGCCCCGCACTCCCCCCCATATGGTCGGATCGGGAAACTGATTATTTCCAGGTTAGTGTGGTCGGGTCCGTGATATTCCTGCCAAGTTTCATTGTCCTAGCTCATCTGGAAGTACCCTCACTCGAAAAAGTGTGACAAAATGCCCTAAATTTTCAAGTTTCCAGCGCCCCAACTCCCCCGCATATGGTCGGATCGGGAAACTTATAATTTCCAGGTTACTTTGGTCAGGTCCCTGATATTCCTGCCAAGTTTCATTGTCCTAGCTCATCTGGAAGTACCCTAACTCGAAAAAGTGTGACAAAATGCCCTAAATTTTCAAGTTTCGAGCGCCCCCACTCCCCCGCATATGGTCGGATCGGGAAACCGATTATTTCCAGGTTCGTTTGGTCGGGTCCCTGATATTCCTGCCAAGTTTCATTGTCCTAGCTCATCTAGAAGTACCCTAACTCAGAAAAAAGTGACAAAATGCCCTAAATTTGCAAGTTTCCAGCGCCCCGCACTCCCCCCCATATGGTCGGATCGGGAAACTGATTATTTCCAGGTTAGTTTGGTCGGGTCCCTGATATGCCTGCCAAGTTTCATTGTCCTAGCACATCTGGAAGTACCCTAACTCGGATATGTGGGACAAAAAAACTCGGACCGACCGACAGACCGACAGACCGACAGACCGACAGACGGAATTGTGATCGGTATATGGCACTTGAGCCAGAGGCTGCAAGTGCCATAAAAACAACAAAAACTTTCTGTCTAAGGTGATGTAGGGCTAGTTGTATGTCAATCATTTTATCTGAAACATTTGGTCATTTGATCTGATTACTTTAATCTTATGTTTGTGAGCTAGTTAAGTCAATATTGGTGGTGGGGGGAAAGTCACGAAAATCATCGAAGCAGCTTCACGAGGAAGTGGGCTTTCAGAGTTCGTCCTGAAATTTGGAGGATTCCATACCACGATGAGCTTATTCGGAGCATTGGGCTACATTCTGGAGGAGTCAGGATTCGGAGATGGAGTCAGTCCGGACTCGACTGGGAGACAGGACTCGGAAATGTTCGGAGAGAGTCAGGACTCGGAGATGTCCCTCAACTCTCAGCGGAAAAGCGATCGCCATAACCATAGCCTACGTGGCTATGTACTGATTGACGCTGCGCTACAAGCTATTCTGCTTTCCAAGACTACAGTCTGAAGAAATCATCGAACTTAAAAGCTTGTACACGAAGCTGATGAGAAAGGAATTAAATTGTGAGGTTGTATAAGGTAGTCATTCCTTAGAAAAAATACAGGAACTGATCGGGACTGCTCCAGTATCGGATGTCAAAGCTCCGGTGTTCCAGTATTTGAAGATGCTTCGATACTACGAAACTTCATAAAAAATGAACGATCTGGATCATGGGAAGTCAAGACTTTAGGTATGAACCGGGGAGCTTGACCCTCAATTGAAAATCGTGGAAATGGGGGTCGATGAACTTCTTGTACCCGTTAGCAGATGACCTTCCACAAGCTCCGAGCATGCTTTTAAAAATCGTTAAGTGCTCGTGTCGACTGCAATAGTGTAATTCAGAGAGATATAGCCGCCTTAAAAACGATTTAGTTTCTACTCCAGCATGCAGAATCTGCAAGGGGGACAATGCGTTTCATCTCTAAAAAATTAACTATGATGCAGAAAACCCAAAAGCTTAGTCGGTAGCCTAATCCATTACAAAGGACGAAGCTGTGAACACTATTTGCAATTTTATTATTTCTTTTGAAAACAAATTATAAAATGTACGAAGGGTGTTAAGCACGATTTCAAACATTGACAAAACCAGTTTAGTTCGTAATTGACTTTCCTCAATAATTTTCTTGTTTTACTACAATTCGTAGAGATCATATGTTGATGATTATGAACCTTCTTTCTGGTACAGTAGACACCCAGTCTGATTCATTTTCGGTCTCAGCTCGGGATTCTATAACAGGGTGGCACTTTCGTTCCAGAAAATCGGACCAGTACGAAAATTAGTACTTTTCTACAAAAAAAATAGGTTGAAAAAATGACATTAACATTTTTCTGATGCTTTATACGCCAAATCTGACCAAATTTCGATTTCAAATTGTCATTTTGCATTAGAATCGTACTTCAGTTCAAGAATAACGGACAACCACGAAAATTTTATAATTTTTTCGAAACAGTAAAAAATTACATCAAAAGCCAAAAAACGCTTATTTTGCGTCGAGCCAGGATATTCAACTTTGGAAATGTTGTTCAGCTTTTTTTTCTCTACAATATGGTGTAAAAATCATTTCTGTTGCAATTTGTTTCGGGTCAAACCTCCATTTGCCTTTACTATAACGGCAGTGGAAGCGCGAAGCGCAAAACGCTAAAAAAAATATTTTTTAGGTAGTAGCCTACTTTTTATCCTCTGGTAGTACTTTTTTGCTACTTGGGTAGTGCATTTTATTTTACTCAACTGGCAACCATGGTGATATGCGCACTCGCAATGGCAAGAGATAAAGAAGGAAAGGAACTATAGTCATGACAGATCATAGGGTTATCTGTAACAACGCACAGATGACGCTGTCACTCATTACATTAGTAGGCTGTGTTTTTCTCCGTCTTTCTCTCTGTGAGTGTACAACAGGTTAAGAATAAATTATTACCATTATTATTCTATTTTGGACGGTAATTTTCACTGACAGCAAGTCGCTCCGCGCATACTCTGTATGACTAAGTCCAAAACACGCCACTGATCCTCAGGAAGAACGAGAAAACGTCTCACTAACGACTCAAACTCAACAACAAATCCTGTGTCAACCAATCACGGCAATCGGTGGGGACAGCTGTGGTGCCGCTTCTGGCTTTTCCGCTAGGTACACAGCGAATTTGCATCGGCAAAGAGAGTTGGTCATCAAGAGTATTCTACATCACTCAGTAGCAGTCCTGTGCAACCTTTGGGAGCAAACTACGACCCCCTTATCTATCAACGGCAACAGTCAGTCTGGCGTCAGTCTGGCGTGACACTCATTAGTATCAAGAACTCAACTTGGGTACTCAGGAAAGCAGTGGCGGCCTACGACGCCTTGCAAGTAAAAACCTACGGCGTTCTGATCCCGTTTGATACCCCGTACCCTATCCATAACCCACAAAATGTTTTACAACAAAAGAGAGTGGAGTAGAGATAAATAGAAAAAAAGAAAAGAACAAAAGACAACAGGAGAATAACATACAAAACATGCAATAGGCCTTCAACTATCAATCAAAAAAGTCTAATCACTCAGCGGCAGCGGACGTAGACTAGATTTCTGACGGAAATCAGTGTGCAATTCTCGCAGCCGTGGCAAAATGTCAGTAATAAGATCTGATAAGTTATATACTGATAAGATCCATATCAGATTATCTTTACTAGCGTACCAATTCGCCTCGGAGAGCTTGGGCGTTCCGACACACTCCGAAAATCCCGAAGTTTGCACACGCTTGTCACTGAGTGATTTTCCTGCGCAACTTGTTCTGTTCAGCTCATACTGTCTCAAACTTAATTTAGTTAACTATCGCTGGATCATGGAGTTTCTGAACATTTACCACGGTCTTTTTGCACCAAGCTAAATTTCTGCACGACCACGAGCATTTAGGTCACGATCTTTAGCACTAGTTAAACATTATCAGGAGTATTAACTTTCAGTCAAGCGGAGGCAGAGATGTAAAGGTGCAGCAACCCTAGCTCAAAACGAATGCCGACGTAGTGCCAGACGTAGCCGTTGTTAAAGTTTAACCGAAAAGGGCTGAGGTAAGACAATCTAGTTACCCATCCCTTATTCACTTAAATAGACATGAAGACGCGACGAAAATGCGTTAGTTCGCTGCTCCGCTATTCGCGAATAACAAATTTTCATGTAGTGGAATTTCCCTCGGATTTGTGGTACCTCTATGTGCTTGTACCTGTGTTGTATGCTTGACGAAAAGGGATTTACGAAAAAGGGGTTTTTCACGCTTTCGAGGGCTGATCACTGGCCACTGAAACCCGCGTTTGTACTGAGATTCAAATTGTCCGCGTCATTAGTAGAATTTGCGTCGTGGGGACGGCCGTATATATTCCAAATGTCACCACTACAATAGATAGTGGAAATAAAAATCCCTTAGCAGAACCCCAATAATTCAGTGCATTCAGTTAAATGATAGAAGAATAAGTTGGCTTTTCTGTTAAACTTTAATCTGAATGTTAATTAAAATCAGTCTTATTTCAAAACTCAAAACCTATCTCAGAAATTCCTTTTAACCATTCCTAACTTTTATTTCCCAGTTGCACTCACGATTCGTTGCTACTTCATAACACTATGTTTTTCGGACTTATAGCAGTATGAGTCATAATCCGCGGCAATACAAATATTTGTATTGAAATATTTTATTTGGTAGAACTAAATCCACCTGTAAACGACTGTCGTGCTGTCGAGTTGTATTCCGTGATCCTATACATAAAAAGCAACAACACCAGCGACCCCCAAAATCGAGTCCCCGTCAAATCTGAAAGGGAGTCTCTTTTTGATGATGGTGGTGATAACCAGCGCATTCCCTGTCCGTGGGGACTCATGAGAATACGAGGAGGGAGTCCCAGGGACGAATAAAAACGCGGGGACTCCGCTAAGGGAGTCCCCAGGAAACGGCAAAAATATACCTTTAGTGTTCGGTTCTAACACTTTACTAAAAAAAAATTCTAACAGATGCTACGAAAATTCTGCAAATGTAGTGAAACATCCTCAGAGGGATAGATTTTCTATTCCTTGTCAGAAGCAGGCTTGCAACTTGACTCAAATAAAATGCACTACCCAAATCGGAAAAAAATACTACCAGAGTAGTCCACTGTTGCCACTGCCACCCACTTTAGCATGAACCTACAAATTAATATGGCTTGAATCCTCCGTGAATCGAACCTTCGTGAAAAATAGGGGTTTCAATCAGAACCAGATTAAAATCAAAGTAATCAGAGCAAATATTTCAGATAAAATGAGCAGAACCGGTGGCAACTCTGGTCAGAAGCAGACAAAGGTAGCCTACTTACCTGCAGCGACCCTAACTCAAAGCGAAGATCGACGTAGTGCCAGACGTTATCATTGAGAGCAGCGCCAACAGTGGTGCTGTAGACAGCTGAGTTCTGGCTACTGATAGTGAGTCGAACATTTCCACCATCTTCAAAAGGTTTTAGCTCAATCTTCACATATTCGCCATTTTGTCCTTCCTAGAAAACAATTGGCTAAGGAGTAATTTATTTATAGCCCGCCATTTTTTAAAGCAGAGTTATTGAAGAAAAGAAAAAAAAATACATATAAAAGAATCTTTCAATCATCGGCCAGGAAACAGTGGAGAACGTCGAGCGCCGTTTGAGCCCAGTTATCTGGGATTTTTGGGATCCCAAAACGAAAGTGGAGGGATACCTATGACATCGCAAAATTTATCCGTCTGTCTAAGATCAAGTTCGTAGATGGGCTTTGTAGCCGTACATTTAGGGGTGGGGTTCAAATTAAGGGGCAAACAAAATATTTTTAAACAGCTAATGTGATAGCTGATTATGGGGTAAAAAGACATGCTGAACACGATGGTGAAAACCATTTTCTCGAAGTTGATTAAATGTCCGATTTAGGGGTAAGGATACTTATGTGAAAAGAATTATTTACCCGGACAACTAGTTCGCCTGGAATCCGGCCAAAACCGGAAAATTTGTTAAAAGCAAAAGTTTTACTTAAAGTTGATTAGGTGACAAGTTAAAGTTTTATTTGAAGTTGATTAGATGCTCTTTACAGAGATAAGGATATACGCTGACAATTAGTTCGCTCGGGATTGGGCCGAAACCGGAAATTTGGCAGAAGTAAACCAGGAAGTTCCGGTCGGTGTCGTCAAAATAGATATGGCTTATAGAGGTATATCTGAACTTGGTTTTCTCTGATGATTAGCCTGGCGAAGACTGAATCCGGCGAGGACAAGACCCTATTGTCTGGATCAAACATTAGCTTTTTGGGATCCGATCGAAACCTTTGACCTTGTTGGTATCGAAGAGGAAACTTCCAAAAGTGTAACGCTTGCTACGAGGAAACTTCCAAAAGGGTAACGCTTGCATCTTGAGCGACGGTAAATGAATTCAAAAAAGCTGTAGATAGCATGTCAGGAGCGTGTTCCACCCTTCTAAGGAGGGTTTTCGCGAGCTGGAAAGCAAAGTTGGAATCACTTTCCAATGGTTTTCGCGCTACTTCGGAAAGTTGCCGAGCATTCGAACCCGGTTTTCGCGCTTTGGAAACCGAAGCAGCTTTCCCGGAAAGTGATTCCACGAGGTTAGTGGAAAGCTCCGCGGAAAGTTGAATCTTTCGAGAATTTCAAAGGTGTGGAGAAAAAACAGTGGAAGTGTCAATAATAAATAAAAAAATGGCAATCGTAATTAAGGGGACTTCGATGGAATATATGAGAATCAAAGAACCGGTCAGTGAACCATATTTATTCGAAAAAGTTTGTAATTCAACATTTTCTCGGCGATATCAGCTTTCCATGTGTTTTCGCGATCAGTCAAGCGGGAAAGTGGAGAGTGATCCAGGAATCACTTTCAAACAGTTTTCGCGATGCGCTTCGCTCGCCGGGAAGTGATTCCGAGATCTCGCGAAAACCCTCCTCTAACAACAGTAACTATTAGTTACTATTTGCGTTCCAACCTCACCAAAAGTTACGCTGACCGAATCATATTTGACAGTGCAAAACAGAAACATCAGCTGAATTTTATTCGAGCTATATTTTGGCCTTTCTTGGCAAGGGTCCTCTTCAGGCTAGAGCCGCTCAAGCTTGAAAATGAACTTTTCACAATATAAGATACTTAAGGTAGCCTAGTAAGTTGTTTTTCCACAAGGTCATTCTCAAGCTTGAGCCTGAAGAGGACCCTTACCAAGAAGGTCCGAAATATAGCTCTAATAAAATTCAGATGACGCATCCGTTTTGCACTGTCAAGTTGTTAACGTTAAAGTGTCCATATTATAAAAAAAAGGCCAAAAGCCATGGCACGACTTGGTCCGAAAGCTACTATCCCCAGGGAGAGCTGCACAACTTGTGTCACAGCCAAACTGTAAAAAAAGAAATCCTGCACTTTTTGCTACTGGGATTAATATTATCTCTACTGAGATAAGATTATTTATAAATTCGGATTAATCTTATCCCAGTAGAGATAAGATTAATCCCAAACATACTGCAGCTAACTTTAATCCTTACTCGGTGAAACTTTTTACAGTGCAGCTGTTTTTTGCCTACGACAAAAGTCGTGTAGGAAACAGTAATCTAAGGTCTCAAGCCCTATCGATTCTCTAATTATACTACTTCCTGAAAAGCCACATTAGAGGAATTCCTACAGGAAGCCATAAGTGTTAAACCAAGACAGAAAGTCGAAAGAAAATATTACCCACATACTGCCCACATACAATCGTGGGGAAGAATGGGAACGGAGGGACGGCCCTACCTTACGAAGGCCAGAATAGCCTACACCTCCAATCGCACCTTTTGATCGGTCTAAACTAAGTTGTATCGTAAATCCATACAAGCGTGACGTCACACCCATTTTATCTATTTTACCTCAGAAAACGAAAAAATATAGTTATTCATATCGGTGAATATATATTTTTAATTTATATAGAGTCGAGCGGCAAGCGAGCCTATACTACGTAAATATGTTGCCCATTCCTATTAATAACTATTTGTACATTTTTTTTTAACTAGGAACACTCATACAAACATGCAAAACAAAACAAAACAACAGACAAAATGATAACGAAAAAGGGAAAGATATATGGCGGTTTGTCCTTTGAGTATCTTCTTGTCTTTTTTATTTATTTTATCTGGGAGTGGGAGGCTACTTGCTCTAATGCTCGCCGTTCTTGGATTGAATTGTTGTTTTTTATATCCCGCTTTTGAATGACTATCATTTAACTGTAGGCTACTGATTATGCCATCTTCTGTTCATTGAGCGTCCTCTCTGCTACGACGTAATTACTTTTATGTGAGAAATATGAACCCGAACTTTCAAAAAATGTAGGGTTCTCCGGCATGTGTCCCAATCTCTTTTAAAGTAAAGGCAGAACTGGCTTTCCTCCTTTCTACTCATTCTCTAAGTAACACGTTTAATCGTTAAAGGACCTGTCTTACCTATAATACTAACGCAAACCTACTTCCATATTCACTCCATATATTTCTAAACCCGGAGAACCTATTTTGTACGGTACATTCTAACCCCTCTAACAAAACCACGCTAATTTTCTCACTTGCCGTATTTTGCTACTTTCAATGTGTATCACGCTGTCGATGGTTGTCTGCGAGAAGTTTTTCCATCAGAAAAACTGGTTACTTAAATTTTTTCCCTGCTTTCGCTGTAAGTTAACGGTCTCGGAACATTCTTAAAACAGCCAAAACCGTGGTATATTTGTTGAAAGCACAGCCTAGTTTTTAAGTATTCAAATGTTTTAAAATACTGTAAGTTGAATAGTGCATAGCGAGGGGTCCTTTAAATCAGCCACAACCGGTTTTCCCAGCTTGTGGCTATGGAGATACGCGTGCCTCACGAGACAAGGGGTATTTCAAAAATCGATGACGGTCTGAGCCACAAATCTGGGGCATAGTGGATATGCCCAGCTACTGCATACTCTATAAGACTAAGTCCAAAACACGCCAGTGATGCTCAGGAAGAATGAGAAAACGTCGCCCTAACGACTCAAACTCAACAAATCAAATCCTGTGTCAATCAATCACGGCAATCGTTGAGGATCGCTGTGGTGCCACTTCCGGCTCTTCCGCTAGGTACACGTGCATCGGCAAGGAGAGTTAGTCATCAAGAGTATTGGATAAGGATGATGAGATAAGAATGAGCTGAAAAATTAGAGACGCAAGCAAGTCTGCTATAATTACTAAGGTTCATTTAAAGGACTAATTCCATCGGGCTCCTTTTTGACGTTTTGAGACGGAAAGCGATAGTTAGGCTACTTTTGTTGCAAGGTTAGAAGTCTCCGAAAATTCGCAATTCGCGAAAATGCAGAATGCCGTTCCGGCCCTTTCTACCGCCTTTTCCGTCGACTGTGATATTGCCCCGACCCACCGAATGGATGAAATGATCGTATATATTTAGTGAAGAATAGTCCTGTTTAGTGTAATTTTAATGTGATGTGGAATATCATGAATTAAATAAATTGACTGATTGATTGAGTAATTACTCGAGCTACCCTTGCTTTGGCTTCCTCAAATCCCAGCCATTCTTATTAACGAACTTTAAATTTCTTACAGCTGTTTGCGTTCACCCTAACGCATTGGATTGACGTATAAGTTTGCCAATATCACATTTTTCTCTAACGATCAGGCGTTTTCTGTTAGCGGATGGGAGGATAAAAAGAGTTATGCCACTTGTCTGAAACCGAGTGGATCGGTAATAAATACAAAGCGAGCTTTCTGCGTTTTGAAGGAGGTTATCTTAGAGAAAAATAATTAAAGAATGGCAAAAGAAACTACACTGCAACAAACAAAATAATGAAACTTCGGTTCCTCTACGGGTGTTTACATTTTTTTTCTGAATTTTAGTAGTGACTCTCGATCAGCAACAGCCAATAAAACTTCTCAAATCTGGCAACAAATTCTTGACCTGCAGGGTAAAAAGTATCTCCGAGTACGGATTAAAGGAACTGGAACTATTCTCATCTCTACGGAGATAAGATTAATACGAAATAGAGATAAGATGGAAATTAATCCTTACGCGGAGATACTTTTTACTGTGTGGAGGAATTAATCCTTACTCGGAGATACTTTTTACAGTGTGGAGGGGGGAGGGGTAGCAAATATTTGAAAACCAAAAAAAATTTTACAAATTTTGCAGCACACGTGGAACAGCAGTATCATCTGCTAATAACATCCAAGCCTCACCTGCATGAGAAGAGTTCCGTGACCTTTTGGCCCGCATGTCCTAAAACTGAATCCTGTATGTCCTCGTAGGTCCAAGACACTAGGAAGTTTCACAAAAGCTCCACTTCCAAAATAACCTTCACTTCCACTAAGAGGTGATGTCGACTGTGCTTCACAATCACTGCACAGAAGTACTGCACAAATCACAGATACTGCAAAACTAAGCCAACACTTAGAGATTCTGAATGGGTCGTGAAATGTTCTTCTGGTACGCCTATATATCACGGTCATTGTGGAGGGGATGATTGCAGGGTGAACTAGTGAGGGTTACAAAAGGGACCTGAAAAGGAAGAACGACATGTTACGGATGAAAGTTGCAGCAAAGGCACATCACAGTTCGAACTTTACTCCTTATCCTGACTACATATCTAGGAAGATATAGATATGCTTTTGAACGCTAATTAACTCAAGACGGGACCATTCTCATCCACTTGCAACGGTAGAAGTCAACAACAAGTGCTCCTACAACAGTGTTCTCCATGCGCTAACTGGTGTTATTCTAGCATAATCATGCAACGATTGTTGCAACCCGGGTTTTTTTTTTTTTTTTTTACTGAAATGGCACTTTTTCCGTAAAAGAAAACTTTTCCGAAACTTTTATGGTACGTACACCAAATTTACAGGCAACGCGGCCTTGTCACTAGCACGTGCAATTTCAGGTAATATAAGAAAACTAGTAAGTCTCCTCCCACTTCTCTTCAAAAGCACAGATGGGTTACCCACTCCCCGGCACCTGCTGTACACCCTATAACGGCACAGGCCGAAATCAGCGGTGCGGTCATAAATTAGGCGATTCCGCTTCTGAACGTGCTGATTTCAGTGTTCTAACACGTGGCAACCGGTGCCGGCTAGGCACCGGTCGGCATTGGCCAGGCACCACGGTACCGCGCACCTGCTGTACACTAAAATCCAGTGGACAAAGCCTCGAAGCACACTGTATCGAACTGAAACTCCAAAACTTGTGTCGGAATTGCTGAACAACTAACATTGAACACTTAGTATGGAATATTTGGTCAGCTTTTATGGAACTGATCGCCCTTATCATCGGTAAGAGGGTAGGCCTACATAATTTTGCTTGTCTTTTAGATTCCTACATATCTTAGTTCTTGCGATTAACTTACTGTTCTTTCAACACCCTTTCATGTATCGTGCCGACCGACGATGTAGGGTAGGGAGAATGTGGAATTAATTCCAGCCAAGATTTTCGTCTCACAACTAAATTTTCGACAGCTCAAGAAAACACCACTTCTCTTCTGAAGCCAACAGCTCAGACTCGCACTGAAACTCAAAAACTTCTGGATAAGGTCCTGGAATTGCAGAACCACTAATATTGATCACTTTCAATCAAAACTTATCACGGAAATAACGCTTAACTTCCTCGTAAGACTGGCCACAATAAATAACCCAAAACAGGCAATATTAATAACCAACCAGACAACAAACAAACCAGTTCCCGTGGAAACGACTGAACTTAACACACGCAAAGCCGACAAAGCGCGCTGAGGTGGAAAATTCGACAAAAAGAGGATTAAGCCACCTGCTTCAACCAGTCCCACCCTTCAAGTGCAGAAGATGTAGGTTAGCTAACCCACTCATGTAATTCGATTCCAAAAATGAGTGTTTTCCAGAAGCATTCCAGACTAGCCAACCATTTAAAACAGAATCGTGAGAAAGCGCTGTGTATTACAAGCAGGGGAAATACCACCGGTTCGCAATGGGCCTAGGCTTGGATCGGTCGGGTCAACCTGACTTAAAAACGAGTTGTTTTTTGTATCTGAGGCACTACAAACTGGAACAAGCCTTTTCAACAGAGCCGTGTGAAAACGCTGAGTAGCCTGCTATGGGAAAGGCAAATACCGATGGTTGGCATATTTTTTTTTCTGACGAAATCAGTGAGTAACTTGTAAAAAGTACAATTCAGAACTGTGCATGTAAACACAGCATTACATACGCATGCAGATATCAAACCACAGACCTCTTAAAAACAATTCAATTATAAACAATCACTGATAATAATCATCGACGAAACATCGTTATGTTTCAATATACTGGTGCTCAATTATAAAAAGAAGCAAGCCGGCTTTTAAGTTTACTTTTTATAGACTAAGAAATAAAAGCGAGAGAGGTAAATACCACTGCTAGGCTATACTGGTTGGCAGTGGGTCTAGGCTTGGGTCCATCGGGTCTATCTCAGCTCTCAAAGGTAATAAATAGTCTTGCCCTAACTTTCAGTTGGCTTACATTTTTTTTTTCATTTATTTGCTCATGTTCTCTCTCCCCTTTTCTTGTTACTCCATTGTTTATGCTTTAGCATTGTGTGGGTTAGAAAATAAATAAAAAAGGGCTCTCTCCTTCAGCTAATTAGCAGGGTTATAAGCTTGGTCTCCTAGGAATCCTTCAATCGTAAAAGGAAGAATAATAAAAATTAGTATCGGAAGAATTGTATCGCTCTGGCTAATCACCAGGGATAGAGGGTAGCCAATGCATCCTTGTTTCCGAGATTGTGGAATATTATACACAGTAACTCGCTCCCGCTCCCCAGGGTTGGTCACCAAGAACCAGGGTGTACGAGTTACTTACTTACTTCAGGATACTTTGGGGTTACTTTTGGTTACATTGGGTTACTTTGGGTTACACTGCATTGGGTTACATTGGGTTACTTTGGGTTACATTAGGTTACATTGGGTTACTTTGAGACTTTTGGGTTACTTTCCAGGGTGTTCGAAGTTACTTTTGGTGACCAACCCTCGCCCGCTCCTCGCTCCCGCGAGTTACTGTGTGGGTTTCTTAAAGGAACCCTCTTGCTTTTTCTGCCTTTTAAAACATACCTATCTCCCTTATGGGACTATAAGCTTCTAAAATCCCCAGCTTTCTCCATCGTTCCGTTTTGTGCCTACGAATTTTTAGGGCTTTTTCGTCCGTGCCGAGTTTCGCCCGTTACGCAGCGCAACGTTTGCCAAAATCTTCAAATTTCGCTGACAACTCTTTCACACACAAGGATATGGGAATCTTCTGTTTTGACTTATTTCATTTGCTTAGTTTCCCTACTTTTTAACCACGGCCCGTTCAGTTTTTAAACGTTTTGCGCCCAGCCGCCGCGTCGAAGAGCAGGAAGGCTGGATAGAATCGACAAGCACTAACAAGAAAATTGCTAAATTTAGATAAATGGTATTTTCGAGAAACATTTTGTCTGATCCGGTTCGTAGCGAAAATATAGTTTCTAGTAAGAGTTGTGCTTTAACAGTTATTTCGGCAAAATCATCGGAGTGTCTGGATTGGTCATTCCTCATAAGAGGACAGACAATAAAGGTATTAAAAAGTCCCCAAAATGTATACAAGCCTGCCACAGAGCAGTAAGTGGACGTGTGTCTAATTACTTACTTTGGCTAACCCGTAGTTGACTTTTGTCACAGCAAGTGCATGAAAAGAAGATGGACATTTTCACGAAAATGCCACTGTTCTAAGTTCAAATAAACGTACCTCTAGTGTGTACCTCTAACGTTCAAATAAGCAAACCTCTACTGTACTTTCCAGAGTGACACAGGGTAGGTTGGTCAACATTTGGTTCGACTGTAAACCACGGCCATAGCATAGGCCAGCTAGTTCACAGACAAAGGCTAGCATTTGTAGAGAGAGAGTGTAAGTTAGTCAACACTTAGTTCGTCTGTAAACCATAGCAAAAACATAAGCTAGTCTATTCACATGGTCTGCATTTACGGAGGGGCTTGTCAGTACGGAAGGAAAATAAGTCAAAGAGGGACGTGGCGTAATTTAGCTAACACTTGGTTCGGACTATGCCTGACTGCCAGTCGCTCTTGACATGTAAACTTTCTTTTCCGCGTGCGCACAAAGTATATGCCACGCCGTACAAATATGCGGGAATATGCACAAGACATCAACTTTCCAAAGCAGAGCGAAAACCAGTGGGAAGTGATTCCGAGTTTGTTTTCCAGCTCATAAAAACCCTCGTTACGCTATACCTACACTCACAAATCACAGATGTACCTAAATCCCAACAGGATAGCCTTGAAAAATGGGAACAACAACATCTTTGCTAGCCTATGTAAAGTATTCTTTCTTCTTCCTTACTACCATTTAAGTTACATGAGATCCTCAATATACACCAAAAATCGCCTCACCTGCTTTTAAAATCCCCAAATTCCTTTCCTTTATACTCTTCCGCACCTTTCACTAACGAAACCCACAGGTAACTGCCGCCGTCTTTTCAAACGATAACTTCTTTATTTTCCGCCTTCGGCAGTGCAAGTGACTAACTAATCACCAAACACCTTCGCGACAGGTAAGATTGTAAATGTGCAGCCGGGGCTTAGACGCCATCTAACAGAAAGAAACGGAGCAGTAGTCTGTGTCGCTAGATGTCCCTACCGTGCATGAAACGTTTTCAACAGGAAAGAAAGTACTGACTGTTTTGGAGGTGCCGGGATTCCGGCCGAAACCATAAATTTGGCAGACGTAAGACAGGAAGTTTTGATCAGTTTCGACAAAGTAGCTACGACGTAGAATATAGGGGTAAACACACATGCTGAACCCATATTTGAACTTAGTCTTTTAAGATGATTGCCATTGGCCTTATCTGTTAAAGTTTGGATCAAATATTACATTTTTGGGATCCCATATAAACGTTTGTTCTTGTTCTTAAAGCAGTCAATCTTTTCTTAAAGAAGTCGGTAAAAATGATCAGCCAGTCGGTAGAACCTTGCCCTCCCCACACGTTTTCGCTAGTAACGCCTCTGCCTACAAGTGCGACTGTAAAATCATCCACTTGAATCTGACTGATTTGAATACACAGTCATCACGAGCTGTAGCCTAGTCAACAGTGTAATAATCTACATTTTAACCAAAAAAAAATTATGGGTTTGAGAGGGGATGGTTTACCTCTCGGTAAAAGAAGAAAATATTTGGGTAAAGTTAGGGTTAAAACTGGTCCTTACTCTTGCCCTATGTGTGGATGCGATAATGAAAGTATGAGTCATGTTGTAGGAGAGTGTGAGGAATTGAATGGGTTGAGACAAGAGTTGTTTGGAGTGAGAACGTGTGGGAGTGAGCGGATAATTGAGAGAATGAAAGAGAAAAGTTTCCAGGCAATTCAACTATTTGGAAGGTTCCTTCGGATAGGGTTAGCACACAGGGGAAATTGTATATCCCTGTAAATTTAAATATAGTGTTCTTGTTATATATTTTTTCTTTTGTTGTTGTGGTGCGATGGCCCTTGTTGGCTTTTATGCATTAAATATCTATCTATCTATCTATAAGGAAAAACAAGTCATTGAAGTTTATTTCAAAAAACAAAGTCCACTGTGCTATAAAGTATTATGAATCATTTTGAAGCTGGACATTAAACTTAATACGAATACAATTTTAAATACAGGAAACGAAGAGTGATACATCAACAATGACCAGGTTGAGCACTGTTTAGTTCAGCCCAAGCACAACAACTAAGCAGACTTAAACGTGCATGAAAGCCTACTCCATTTCTTTCAAAATATATATATTACAGCAACACCTTCTGAGCTATTTCCAGTAATTTAGTTCCAGCCAAAGTCACCTTAAGTTTAAACAAACAGGTAGGACCCATTGAACACCGACTTAAGTCAGCGGAATAAGCTTTCTGCCTAATTTCTGCCCCCACCCCCCACCCATCAGGGGCGTCACTAGCCTTTTACCTTTGGGGGGGGGGGGCGTCCGTTTGTGCCGACGGACTAAAAAATGTGCCGACAAAAAACGTACATTTCCCGCCAGCACAGAATAGAACTGGGGTAAAACTAACTGTAATGCATCAGTTGAGATTATTCCTTTGATGTAATTTCGTATATTAAAGTTCACATATTTGGCTTTTCATTTTAGCTTTCGCTAAAAAGCGAAGCTTCCAACGACTGTACCAAGAACAAGTTGAACTAAGCGCTGCAGGCGAAATTTTTAGAATCTGCTTTTTTTCCAGAAAATTTAGCTATACCTACCACAGAAGTTCTAGCTTTTAACGTGTTTCAGACCCCCACGAATTTCAATCCTAAAACGCCAAACTAAATGAAACACCGTTCTTCCAAATAAAGAATACTACAAAATGCGCCGCAGGCGAAATTTTGTGTAAACTAACTCTAATGCATCAATTAAGATTAATCCTTTGGTATAATTTAGTAGATTAAAGTTCACGTGTTCGGCTTTTCATTTTAGCTTTCGCTAAAAAGCGAAGCTTTCAACGACTGTACCAAGACAAGTTAAACCAAGCGCTGCAGGCGAAATTTTTTAATCTGCTCTTTTCCGGAAAAATGTAGCTATAGTACCTGTATAGTACCATACAATTTCCGGCTTTTAATATGTTTCAAACCCCAAGAGTTTCTATCCTAAAACGAAAACTAAATGATACACCGCTGTTTCAAATAGAGAATACTACAAAATGCGCCGAAGGCGAAATTTTGTGTAAAACTAACTGTGATGCATCAGCTGAGATTGTTCCTTTGATGTAAAGTCATATATTTAGTTTCACATATCCGGCTTTTCGTTTCAACTTTCGCTAAAAAGCGAAGCTTCCAGCGACTGTACCCAGAACAAGTTGAACTAAGCAACGCCGGCGAACTTTTTTTAAATCTGTATTTTTTCAAGAAAAATTTGCGCCCGACAAATGTGTGCAGAATTTGGTTTCCGACGTATAAAAAGACCCAATGTGCCGACAAGAATACCGACGCCCGACAAAAGCATTCAGAATTCGATTTCTTCTGTATTTTGCCCGACAAGACTGTAAAGAACTTGATTTCTTACGTGTAAAATAACCCCTTGTGCCGATGAGACCCGAACTTCCCGGGTGCGCCCGACAAAGTTTGCAAAATTTGATTTCTTACGTATAAGTAGAACCCGATGTGCCGGCGAGAATACCGAGGCACGACGCTTCGCCCGACGAAAGCACTTTCTTAAGACCTTTGGAGGGGGGAGCCCCCCCCCCCCCTCTCCCCCCCCCATAGTGACGCCCCTGCCACCCATTTCTGCTCCGATTTTTAGAGTTTTTGATTTTTTCAAATCAAGCTCGTGTCGTTAAAAGGGACGTAGAAGTCATCGCACGGCTTTTTGGTGTTTTTCGGGGGGGGGGGGAGGGGGCAACAATAGTTCAATATCGGGACAAGACACAAATGGTATGTGTAGAGAATGGGAAGCCTCGTCGGTTCAGCAATTCTTACAGAGAGATTAAGTGCCGACAGTTTCTGCTTTTCTGTAAAATTCGACTGCTTCTACGCCAGAATGCAATCATATCTGACGGTGCAAACGGATAAGTCAGCTACATTTTATTAGAGCTATATTTCGGCCCTTCTTGGAAAGGGTTCATCTTCAGGCTTAAAGCACGATGGGCACTAACTATGCTTTAATTTTTATAACATGCTTCACATAAATACATTTCTGACTTCCACTAGATAGCGCTTCAAAACTAAGCCGTATTCTTATTATCGGAGCGGATACGATTGCAGAGCATGGCATTGCATGGCGCGGAAATTCAAAAACTCTTGGCCATGTACGAAAATCAATCGTTTTGTAGAGCTGAGTGACAAGAGTGCCCTGTCTGCTAGAATAAACCGTCTCCGTCGCTGGCAGATCGTTCTAGTGTTTTCTGATGAAACTTTCAGTTGTTTGTGGTACCGAACAAAAGTTTAGTTTTCTGGATGTAAAGTTACGATACTGCAAAAGTGTACAAATATAACCGACCTACTTGCAGCTGATTCTAGAGCTTACAAGGAATTCGCAGGTACCACCATTAATATGAATATTTGTCAACAAAACAAATAACCCGGATTATATAATAAGCACGAATAGATAAGAAAAAAGAAACTCCGCTTATATTTGTCGAAGCTAGTAAATCGGAGTATGTCAGTCAGCAAAAACGACATAACGATATATTAGCGAAAATAAGTTGTAGAAGAATCTGCTGATTTCTGATGTAACACTGTATCTAGAGGGTGGTAATGTGGCCCATTGACCTTTAAGCCGCTCAAGCTTGAAAGTGCCAAGAAGGGTCAAAATATAGCTCTAATAAAATGTAGCTGACTTATCCGTTTGCACCATCAAATATGATTCGCAGTCAGCTTGGGCTGAAGGAATATTCTAGGGAATATCTAAGAATGCCATCGTTTTGTGACACTAACAAATAGAGTTGCTATCCAGTTCTAAAGCTAGCGGGGGGAAGGGGCTTCGTAGTGCACCGTAAGCAGGCCCGTATCCAGGAATTTATTTCGGGCGGGGGGGGGGGGGGAGGGGTGCCTTTCGGGGGGGGGGGGTGCCTTTCGGGGGGGGGGGGGGTGCCTGCGGGTCGGACAAAAAAGTACAAAAAAGACATAGATCAGAGGGAAAAGCCTATAAAAATTATTATTTTTGCATGTTTCGGGGGGGGGGGGGTCAACCCCCTAACCCCTCCCCCCTGGATACGGCCTTGACCGTAAGGCCCCCTCCCCCCAATCTAGTAGAGGCAAAAATCGAGTCGGCACGAACAAACCGGGGAAATTTAAAAGGTAGTTTTGTACGAAGAAGTTAGGTATACTTGTTACTCCTTCTATTATTTTGGCAGCAATACGAGCTAATGAAAAGAAAGAGAGGTTGCAATAACTAATCAATTCGAATACATTGTATGTTCACTCTAAAATTAGTTCAGCATCTATAACGTATCTTTATAAATAATCTGTGAACTACAAAAATGCACCTCGGCGGGATTTGAACCCGAGAACTTCGGCTTCAGTTGCAAACGCCTAACAATTGGACCACAGAGAGACTTGTGAATACAGTTAGCAAATCACTACAATCGCCAGGCAGATGGGGATTACAGAAAGAGTGATCCCAGTTCATCCGGTCAGTTAACTTTCCCATTTCACAGGATAAAAAGCTGTTTCCAGTACAAAATGCTGCAATGCAACACATACCATAGACCTTAGCAGTAGGAAAGACAAGCAACCCCTTTAATAGTGTGTCGTTTAAAATCAAGCAGTTCGAGCGACCCGCTATCTAGCGTTTGGACTTTCAACGTTACGACGCTTAATTGTTATCGCGTGAATGCCAACAAACGAAGAGTAACTGAGAGAGAGAGGTCAACAAATTCTTGAGAATAAAAATGGACTGACAAATTTTGGAACTGCTGCTTACTGTCTGACTTGAATACATTTACACAATGTGTTATCTATTTCTCTTGACACGCAAGAATTAATTCAATGACGACAGAACGATCGGTCGAAATAAAACCAAAGTGTCGAGAGGGAAGAGAGAGACAGAAGTTTTGTAAACGAACAGATAGTTGCGTTTTTGCAGATACCATGGTATCTGATACGACGGTCAAAAGGCGTTTTTGCAGTTATCGTGGTATCTGATATTCAGATACCACGGTCCGACCGTGGCATCTGAAAAAGTCATCTCACTTTCATCAATTTTGGTCAAATTGGTAGGAAAGAAGTTTGGCCCTTAGTGATGTGACTGAATATCAGTTTTTCTTTTGGGATGACTTCGAAAAGCGCAATTTCGACAATTGTCGTTTTTGCAGAGCAACCGTATATCAGCTACCACGGTAACTGCAAAAACGACTAATTGCAGATCCAGTTACCGTGGTAACAGATACCATGGTATCTGCAAAACCGCAAATAATAAAAACTTCCGTTCGACAGCCTCCCTAAGAAGCAAACCTTTACTTTTGACTAAAATACAATCGCGAAACGGGGGCAATTATTGCGACTCATGGGGCTTAATGGAGTTTCCTGTCTTTCCCATCGCTAAGATCTTTGATAAAGACGTTCTATAAAGCTATCTGTTTTGCAACCGCTCATTTCCGCTTCCCATCCGTTTTCGGTTCCAGCAAGAATAGATACGACGAAGAAGTCGGGATCAAAGGGACCATAAATCCTGTTAATCTTCAGGTTATAAAAGTGTCCTCGCAACCTCTGGGGTTTGCTATATATTGACGGTATTTTTCCAAAAGGTTACAAGCGACATTTTTCAAATTTTACAAGAACATCGAAAAACCTTTTTCACCTTTAGGCAACTAGGGCCTTAAAGATTAATGAAACTTATTTTTACATCTGATATCTGAATGCATCTAAGGGATTTTGTATTTTTTCACCCGAGGCCTGCCCGAGGCTCTAACAATAATAGTTGCGTTTTTGCAGATACCATGGTATCTGTTACCACGGAACTGGATCTGCAATTAGTCGTTTTTGCAGTTACCGTGGTATCTGAAATACGGTTGCTCTGCAAAAACGACAATGGGCAAAATTGCGCTTTTTCGAATTCATCCCAAAAGAAAAACTGATATTCAGTCACATCACTAAGTGCAAAACTTCTTTCCCACCAATTTTGCAAAAACTGATGAAAGTGAGATGACTACGATAACTGCAAAAACGCCATTTAACCGTGGTATAAGATACCATGATAACTGCAAAAACGACTTTAGACCGGGGCATCACATACGCTGGTGTCTGCAAAGACGCAACTAATGTTCAGAATGCGCGCTGCTTGCACGACCACCCAAAATTCATCCAGACGCGGATATTTTGCATTTGAAAACAAGCTGCATTTTCAGGATTAAAGACGATAAGTGGGCGCTTATTTTTCGGCAATGGCTTAATGTTTCAGTTGGTTAGTTGGTAAATATTTCAAGCACAGGGGGACAGGCACATAGAAGTACCACAATGGAAAGATTAAGTTCATATTCGACGGAATCCATTATCTGTGGATAGCGGACAAACGGAGTAACGCATTTTCGGGGTTTCAGGCCTATTTAAGTGAATATGTGATGTGTAATTAGACTGTCGGGTCTTAGCCCTTTTCGACTAAACTCTCTATCTCCCCGTAGCGGTTGCTCCGATTTGGTTGAAACTTTTACCAGACATGCAGGATACAGCTCGGGATAGGACCCTGCTAATATCTCAATTTCGGAAAGAATTTCGCTTATAGCCGAACCTTTGGAAAAAAAAACACATCATCGATATGGCGACAGCACATAGTCACATTCGAACTGCAGCTCCGAACTGCATGTCCAGCCATACCAAATATTAGTGTGGCAGGTAAGAGTTGGATATCGTCTCTAGGAGCTTACTTTAAATAAGCTGACAGTTCACAGCAGTACGAAGAACGTTTCAAATTCAATCCCACATTTCTGATGTGATGTTTTTCCGACACGTTTTCGTCATACTTCCCAGTCACGTCAAAGAGAACCACGCAGTACATTAGCAGGACTGTTCAAGACCTTATTTCAAATTATCCCACAGTACACCGCAGTTCGAAAAGCACTTCAAAAGCCAATCCCACGTTTTTACGTGATGTTTTCCGATACGTTTTCGGCTGTTCCCACCACACTGCTTCCCACTGCAGATGCATTAACGTCAAAGAGAACTATGGGGCATATAAGCAGGTTTGCCATATCAAAAATATTTAGAGAGTGGCTTTTGGCCCAGGACAGTGAGTGAATTGGGAGTGAAATCTATTTCCATGAAATGTTCACTTTTGGTCGGAATCGCCTCTGTAAAAATGACACATCTTAATTTTACTTCCATGAAAAAAACTTGAAAAAGTTACTTAGGGTTGGAATCCCTGCTGCAAAAATTACACATTTTGGTCATTTTCTGAAATAGAGTGATTTTTATGTCCTAGGTAGGACAAGAGTGACAAAAATAAAACAGAGTGACAATTCACAGTATTTTTTTGGCCTTGAAGTTAACCTTTCAAAATGTGAGTACCTGCATTTCAACCCTTCGTCAAATTGTTCGAGTGCATCTAAAGCTTCTATATCTCTTGGATCGATCATCGTCAAATCAACAGACTCTCTACGGTGGCTCGGCATAACATTCAAATCTTCATTGTCAAAATTTTGCTCATCGGGTGTTCAAGAAGTTTATAAGTCGATCCGTAGCGCCTATGGGCGCATCGTCCCCAACCGGGGGCGCTATAATCGTAAAGCTTTGGGAAATTTGTACAGCACCTTCTGCGCTCCTTCTATACTATTTCGTTCTGGCGTCACTCATGTTCTGCGAAAGAAGGAGATTAAAAAGATGAGATCATGTTATTTTAAATATGCAAAGCACCTCCTCCACTTGTCGAAATTATGTCATAACCATACATTGACGGAGAAATTCAAAATTCAAGACGCAAGTGTTACCTTTTTGGATGTTTCGTCATCACTTTCAAAACTCATGGACAACAAGGCCCAACCAGCACACGATGTCGTCCACTGCTTCCTGACCGAAGATTAAACATTAATTAAAGTGTCTTTTCTGTGTGTATATATGTGTTTTGTTTATTTTCTTTACTTTTGTCATTTACTCCGCCTTTTCAAAATGGCGGGTCATAAATAAATTACTTACTTACTTACTTAGTTTCGTGCGACATGTGGCAACCCTGCATATAAGCAGGACTGTCCCCAGGACTGGCAGCTCCAAGAATATCTCCAAGTTACTCCCATGTCGTTCTTGTTTTTCGACATGCATTTTCGGTTCTTCCGCCGAAGTTCCGTCCACAAAAGAACGCCACCTGTTGCCTGGTTAAAGCATTTCAAATATTTTAAATTCCTCCCCCGGCACCCTATCTATATAGATGGCACCGAAACAGAAAAGTCCCCGACGAAAAATTTGTAGCCTGCGTAATAGTATGGTAGTAGTACGAAAATGCTGTACGTAATACTATGTAATAGCAAAGAATACTATCATTTAGTGTGCCTCAGACTGGTCCAATCTTATGTAGTAGTATCCAGTAGCATCCTGTCTTGCCATAGTAACATCCAGTCTTGCTAATAGTACCATATAGTAGTATGCAGTAACACGGTAGCCTTGAAGTAGAAGCATTTAGTAGCATCGTTAGTACTGCATGCAACTTTTTCGTACTACTTCATAGTACTATTTTGAGATAAATTTGCCATCGGGTTGGACTAATAGACGCGCCCTCTCGGATTCAGACTTCGAGGGGTGACCTCTGTAAAAAGACCATTAACTTGATTCATGCTTACGACCCTCTGCGGCCCTTTTCCCTTATTGATGCTTGTTAGCTCGTTCATGTTGTTTTGTTAGTTTGTTTGCTGTTGTTGTTTTCGTTATTTATCGTTTTGTTTCTTTCATAATAGCCTACTCCGTATTTTCTGCTTTACACTTTACGGGTAATAAAGTTCATGCATCCATTCAGAGCTGAGGCCTGATACTGTCCCTCATAAATGACAGACTTCATCACTGGTCCGCCTATTTTCCACTTTCCTTTCACACTTATTTTCATGCTTTTGCTCTCTAGCCGAATTTAATCTTTCCATGGAGAGTATTTTCACATTTAATCCCCGCCTCGCGCGTCGTTTGTGATTGGTTCAGACGGAGGTGCGGACCAATCAGAGACAACGTTAGTCAAGATTGCGCGTAAAGGTAGCGTGCTTTCACACTGGAGAGACACGGCGAGAGTTAATGCATAGCTGATCTGCTTTTCTTCCGGAGAATTTTAACTGGAATGCAGCAACGATATGACGGGATGTTGTACAAGCATATGCTCTTCAATGACTCTTTAATGTCCTCTTGCTTGGATAAATGCACCGGTTGATTATACGATTTGTCCAAAGTAAAGGTGTCTGTCTTGAAATTCATCTACTTCGGTCGATTCCGGGTTACTGGTTCGGCCGCGTCATTCTTATCCGGTCCGTCTGGGTTGAGAAATGCAGCATATTACTTAAAATCGTGCGTCCAGAGGAGTGCGAACTTCCGTGCGCGCCGTTCGGTTTCGCGCGAAAAAACAGCGCACGATACGCAGCGCGATACTGCCGGTTACTGGCGGCGTAAATTACCGGATTCACAACGCAGGAAGCCCAAGCTAATACGGAGGCGAAAACGTGTAGCGTCGGAATCGTAATCTGAAAGAGAAAAGACAAATTAAACGCGAAAGAACTGAGTTGGGTAAAGCATTCATCGATCTATATATAATAATCATCAAAAAGACGCAACACAAGAAAGTAAAGACGTTTTCCCGCGATTCCACAAAGATAGGCTGTCGCTCGAAAACAGAGCTTCTGCGACCTTTCGTTTGGCCCACAAGTTTAGCGACCTCCTTGAAAGTTTCACAAGTGATTTTTCGATTTTTGTTCGAAGTGATTTTCGATTTCGTTGCTTGGAACCTGGCGGCAAATTCAGGGGCAAATTCAGGTCCAAATATAACAATTTCGAAACAATACTATAGTTTTAGCAGGCTTCTCTTTCCGTGACAAATATTCAAAAATGAGTGGCCTACAAGTTCTGAAGGTTTTCCTTAAAAGTTTCACAATTGTGATTTTTATTTTGTTGCTTGGATTCTGGCGGCATTTTTAAGGGCAAACTCAAGTCCAAATAATACGATTTCTAACAAGAACTATAGTTACTCAAGTAATGTCTACGACGGATACATCAGCTACGATGCTTCATCAGCGATATTTCGGCCCTTCTTGGCAAGGGTCGTCGTCAGGCTGTGTGTGAAACATCGCTGATGGAAGCATCGTAGCTGACGTATCCGTTGTATACATTATTGGAATAAATGTTTCAAAGCTAGCTTGGGCTCAAGGAATATTTGAGAACTATATTTAATCAGGCGTCTGTTTCCACGACAAACGTTCAAAAATGGCGGTTCAAGACGTGGATTAACAGAAATAAAACGAGGTAAGACTACACAGAATGCGATAAATCATTTATTACAGCCAAATAGCTTAGAAAAGCAGTCAAATTCTCATGACCAGCGAAACTTGACCACAAGCCCCACCCAGAACCAAGAGCGTGTTCCACCCTACTTACCGTAGTTACTACGCATGACGTCACGAATCCTGGCTTTTTGGTGTCAAGGCTGGAACGTATTTTTCTATTTTAAGCAAAATATCGTGCCATGGGCTAATCCGGCCAATCACGTTACAGAGATCCGTAGTTACTACGGTTACTACGCTCCGGAGCGTCGTAAGCAAATAGTTTCTATTATACTATTTCGGGAAGGTTACTATTGTTAGAGGGGCGGAACACGCTCCAAGTCAACACAAACGCCCGATTTGTTGATACCCTATGCGAAACGTTGGGTGTGTCCAGCGTTTGACATACCCTTTGCCTAACGCTGGGTACCCTATGCCAAATGCTGGATACCCTAATGCCCTGGCCCCACTATAGTCACACCTGGTCTTAAAGCCGATAATAAGACCGTCCTACGGTCAAAGTGGGAACAAAAGACGCTGAAAATGTAAAATAGACGAGATGGAAAAATCCATCTCCGCCATTTTGAAACGTAACTTTGGACCAATCACAGACGACAGTCACTGGCTTTAGCTAGTTTTGTTTACCTATGAGTGATGATGGTGGTAATATATCTTGAATTTCTTCGTTCCAGGTGTGATCAGGATGAAACGTAAGAATGGGTAATAACCAAATTAACGAACCAAATTACGTACAGATATGACTGAATGTGGCCCGGGCATAAACCAGTAAAATACTATCAGAGAGGTTCACAAATTAACAAATCAGAATTTATTTCTAGCGAAGTAGGTCAGGGTAAGGTAAGGGTACACACAGGTAACCAGCATTTGGCACAGGGTATCCCGCGTTAGACATAACCGCAGGCCATACCCAGCATCTGACAAAGGGTTTCCTAAAAATCCGATATTTGTGGTAGACTGCACTGCAAAAAGTTTCACCGATTAGGATTAAAGTTATCTGCAGTATTTACTACTGGGATTAATCTTATCTCTACTGAGATCTCTGAGATCTCTACTGAGATAAGATCAATCCGAATTAGAGATAAGATTATCTTTTTAGAGACAAAATTAATCCCAGTAGCAAATACTGCAAGATTTTTGGTTACAGTGTGATCACACTCTATGGAATATCACAACAAGGGCAGGAATAAATACTTACATCATCATCTGCAATATTCACAATCATTAGCGGCAGGAAGCATATCATGAAGGTGCAAAAAATGGCCAACATCATTCCAGTGAGCCGCAGGTCTTCCTGCCTCTGGGCGCTGTTGTTGTTACCTCCCGGTGACCTCGCTGAGCCTTGAATGCTGTTAAGATTTTGCTGGCTTGATTTCGATGGTGTGCTGTTGACGCTAAAACAGAATAATAGATAGATAGATAGATATTTTATTGATCCAACTCGTAGCGCCGACATGGCACTAAATACTTCGACCATTACATTTCATGTGTTAAAATACTTGAATATATACAATTATTACATATAAGAAAATAAATCACTTAGAATTCACTTGTTTTTTGTTAATCTTCTCAGTGAAATACGGTACAAAGGAATTCGAATACCGGTTTGTGCGACATTTAACTGGCACCAGGAGATTTTGATGCCTCGTCCGTCCTGTCACCGGTGCTAGATCGGGCAGAATATCTCTATGTTTTTCACTGGCAAGGACTGATCGGCCAAAACGTAAAATTAGGTTTTTCCCGGCGGACATGCAGTGGCTCAAGTCTTAATAGGAGGAGGGAAGCTTCGTAACCATTGTATTTCAGTCCTAGCATAATGCGGCACGCTCTGATTTGCAGTGATTCAGTCTCTTCGTTATGTTGTATGCTCCTTTGTACAAAGGGTCGCCAAACTGGGCAGGCATACTCCAGTAGCGGTCGCACGTAAGTCACATAGGCCAATTTCATCGATTCTACGCCGAATCCAAAGTTTAGAAAGCGGTTCTAGAATTCTTAAGCTTTTTAAGAAAGGCAAAAGCATCTCTTTACCAAATAATGATAGTGGCTGATAACGGCCGGGTCGCTTTCTTCGTCCTGTTTTCGACAACCCCGATGAACAATTTGTA
The DNA here is from genome assembly GCA_030848855.1 of Branchinecta sandiegonensis. Classification (NCBI taxonomy): domain Eukaryota; kingdom Metazoa; phylum Arthropoda; class Branchiopoda; order Anostraca; family Branchinectidae; genus Branchinecta; species Branchinecta sandiegonensis. The sequence goes on along the minus strand of JAUPMV010000017.1, from coordinate 6,639,731 downwards.
GCCTGCGTAGTTGTATGATAGTTGTATGAAACAGTTGCATGTATTGATATGGAATAGTAAAGAATACTATAATTTAATCTGCCTCAGACTGGGCCAATCTTAAACAGTAGCATCCTGTCTTGCTATAGTGGCATCCGGTCTTGCTAACAGTAGCATGCAATGGAATGCAGTAACACGGCAGCCTTGACATAGAAGCATGTAGTAGCATCAGTCGGTATTGCATGCTACTTTTTCGTACAACTTCATACTACTATTTTGAGATACATTTTTCATCGGGACCTACCATCGTGGACAATTATTTACCGGTCAACCCTGGTAAAACCTTAGCTGTTGTTTTGAGCGACGGCACCCTCTTGCTTATTCTGCCTTCTGTAATATACTTAGCTCCCATATGGAATTATAAGCTTCTAAAATCCCCACCTTTTTCCATTGTTTTGCTTCGTCACTACGGATTTTTAGCGCTTTTTCGGCCTTTCCGAGTTTTCCCGTCACCCAACGAAAAGTTTGCCGTAATCTTCAACGTCCGCTGACAACTCTTTCACATATAAGGATGGGATACTCTTCTGTTATCCAACTTCTGTTTTCCCACTGTATAACCAAGGCACGTTAAGTTTTCAATTTTTTTGCGCCCAGCCGCCGCGTTGGAGAGCAAGGAAGGCTGGACATAGTCGACAAGCGCTAACAAGAGAATCGCTACTTTTAGGTGGAAAGTAATGATATTTCCAAAAATGTTGTTTCTGATTTATTTCATAGGGAAAAGATCATTTCTAGTAAGAGTTGTGCTTTAATAACTTACTTGTGACTTCGCAAGTTCATTCTTGACCTCCTGACTTTAATATAAATACAAGTGTAGGAGAAGATGATGACCAAGCAAGGCAAAATGAAGCCAAAGGCGAAAAGGAATTTCTTTGGCGACTTCCCATCTTTCCTCAAAATGGTGCAGGAGAAAGTCGGCTTGTCGAGACCAAAATTCCCCCAAACTCCAGCTAGAGTTGGTACAAGGATGCCGAAGCTGAAATAAACAAAAGAATTTAGAGCGTGTTCCATCCTACTTACCGTATTTACTACGCACGACGTCACGAATTCTAGCTTTTTGCAGTCAAGGCTGGAACGATTATTTTATTTTCCAGCGGAATACCATGCCACGGGTGAATCCAACCAATCACGTGACAGAGATTCGTGGTTACTACGCTTACCACGCTCCCGAGCGTGGTAAGCAAATAGTTACTATTAGTTACTATTTCGAGAAGGCTGGAACAGTCAGCGTCGTAACTTTTCGTGAGGTTGGAACGGATTTAGTAACTAATAGTTACTATTGGTACGAGGGTGGAACACGCTCTTAGAGTCTGTATCAATCAATCAATAAATTTATTTAATTCGCGATATTACACATCACATCGGTCTTCCACGTGTTAGAATGTTGAAAGCGGCGTATCTGGAGTCCCGTAGAGACATAAGTAAGGAGTCATGGGCTCACCAGGTTAAAGGACACCTGAATGAAGAGTACCAAGTACCATCCCTATCTGTATGACTTCCGTTAACATTGCCTGCAGAAAACCCAATCCAAATACGAAATAGTGTTTCCAAGCTATGATTTTATGATTATGCTTATGATTCCAATCAAACCTTCTTCTGGAATATTTTTTAACCAGTTTAGCCCAAACTTATGTCTAGAAGAAATTCCAAGACGATCCGGCCAGCGCTATACAAGCTTTGAATGAATTGCGCTTTTTGTCTTGGAGTCTGCATGTGCAAACCTCCATAAACGAACATCCCTATTTTGAAAACGTCACGCTCAGGAGAAGAATGCTCTCCGTGGCCATGTCTGTAAATGCATTCTCCATGGTGTGTTCAAGTATGGTTTCATTGTTCAGGTGTCCTTTAAGAAAATTTTAGATGAGTGTGGTGTTTGGGGATAAGTGGAACGAAGGTATGGGTCATGAGCTGGAGTTAGGGACAGTAGCTAAAAAAGTAAAAAATATACTTAGGGACCAGGAAATTCAGAGGTGGCAGGTTGACAGAGAGAGTTCGAAATCTCTGAGGTTTTATGCAGAGGCGAAAGAGACATGGGGTGAATGTGTTTATTTTAAAGCGGGTTTAGATAGACAGGAATTGAAATTAATAATTAGTATGCGTGCTCATATCTTACCTCGGGGGGATGAGGAGGTACACGGGTAGGCCGGTTGGGAGGATTGGTCCTTACTTCTGCCCGATGTGTGGAGATATGAATGAGTGTGTGCGACATATTATGTGTGAATGTCGGGAACTGAACGTTTTAAGGAGATAAATATTTGGAGTAAAGGAGTGTGGTCAGGAATGGATGAAGCAAATGCTGAAGAGTGAATGTTTTATCACCATAAGGATGGTGGGTAGATTCCTGAAGTTGCCAATGACTAACATATAAATCTTTGTGTAGTTTTAAGTGATCGTTCTAATATTTTGTATGTTATTCTTTGTATTGCCATGGCCCCTGGGCTTTTAGAGTAATAAATATCATATCATATCATATATACAATACATATATACAATCATTTCATCCATTCGGCGGCTCGGGGCAGTAGCACAGTCGACGGAAAAGGCGGTAAAAATGGCCGGAACGGCATTCTGCATTCTCGCTAATTGTCTTTTAAAGTGGATTTCGGAGACTTCTAACCTTGCAAACTTTTAATTTACAGGTGAAACCTGGTCACACTTGTCCCAATCCAACCTTTAGCTTCGGCTTGACATCTTGTAAGTCACCATCAATACCAGCCAAGACTTCGGGCACGAAATATTCTTGTCCTGCACAACAACCAATTTCGAGCAAGAACAGAGATCAAAATGAAAGGTGACACTGAAAATGTTCGCAACAATGAACTTATTCAATGCACATATTTAATATATTTTGCTAATGAATCAATGATGAATCTTTGTCAATCAAAACAGGGCTCCTGCCTCCAGGGCGACCCTGTCTTAAGGAGGAAGAAGCAGAAAAACCAACAGATCAGGGATCCTGCCCTTCCTCGTTTTTCACCATTCAATGGTGAATCATTGTGACCCTTGAGGGAAGTTCAGAATCATGGCGTCTGCGAACAGCATTCTGGTGATGAGCAAAGGAGTTACGTGCAAGTAGCAATTTGAAGGGAGCTGAATTCATTATGTAAGTAAGTAAGTAAGTAATTTATCTCTGACCCGCCATTTGGAAAGCGGAGTATATAAAATGAAATAAAAGAATTAAATAACACACAACAGAATGTGAAATTTTACCAGTGTCTATGGCCCTTCCGTGGGGAAAGGAAAAGGTTTCTGGTACCGCGGTACAGAGAACAGCTTTTCGATAGTTTCTAGGCCCGGTATTGACCGATGGATACGAGTTGACTCCTCCTTTGGGAGGGGTCAAGTAGTGACAAGTGACAGGTTTCCCGTCTTGGTGGAGGAGTCAAGTGGTGACAAGTGAACGGTGGCCCGCCTTGGAGGAGAAGGAGGAGCTGGTTTCACGCAGAAGCAGCGTACTTTTAAGGCCCTCTTTAAGTTGTGCTAACGAAAGAGAAATTCGTCTGATAGCATAAACGAACAAGTCGGCTGATAGCGATATTTCGGTGATCTCGTTTGGCGCTGCTACTAACATGAACCCGCTAATTACGAAAGAACCTTGCCAAGACGGTGGAAACATCGATGAAATAAAATCTCAGGTGATTTGCCAACAAACATTGGGGGGGGGGGAGGTGAAAACCGAAACAAACTTTATAAGGGACCCTCAAAACCTAAGAGAGAGAGAGAGAGAGAGAGAGAGAGAGAGAGAGAGAGAGAGAGAGAGAGAGAGAGAGAGAGAGAGAGAGAGAGAGAGAGAGAGAGAGAGAGAGAGAGAGAGAGAGAGAGAGAGAGAGAGAGAGAGAGAGAGAGAGAGAGCTACGAGGCAATCATGTCAACGGTGCGTAATACGCTTGCTGGCTAGAGCTTGTTGTCAAAAGGTATCGTATCGTAGAGACACCTAGTTTTGGGGTATTCGGACAAGCCTGATGCAGCTACAAGCGCGAAACAGGTTTTCATTCCCAGGTCTTTTAATATAAAACTTAGTAAGTAATCGGACCTTCTGGAATAGTTTCTTAGACTAGGATTCCAGACGACCCGCAGCTATAGTTTAGCTGAAAAAAAAAAAAACATTATAGACAATATATTCAACAAAGGCTAAACACGGACAGTTTGACACGGTGTTGACGAACATCGTATCTGACTTCCGTTTTGGGCTCAAGGATTATCTACGTTATAGACAAGTCCCTTTTTAAATGCAAGTAAATAAACAAATTACAGTTGTTTAATGTGGCCGAAATGACCAGGTCAACAAATTACTGTGTTTCCAGCACCGTAAGCTGAACACAAACCTGAACAGTTATAATAATAGTCATAAATTGTAATTAAAAAACGTGGTGTGGGTCATTATTGTTTCTGATCAGCTTGGAAAGAATCTTGACCGCGTATTGGCTGAAATGCCGACAAAATGCCTACCTGAATAGCCAGATGGCACCAATCATAACCAAGTTGTTTACAGCATTGTAGATACTGTCATACCAGGCTGGAGTAGATATGAGGACGAACCTGCAAAACAATTTCTGTCAAAACGTCCAATTCTAGGCGAAGGGAGCGAAATACGTTGAGAGGTGGGCTGAGAGGAACCATGTGTGGGATCTCTCATAGCAACAGTCGATCTGAGAAAATTCCTGGCTTCCCGGACGCGGCCTTATACTTGTGGATGTAAGATCTGGTTTACTGATATCTGTAGACTTCTCCTTCTCCCAATTTGTCACAAACAATGACAAGACTGAATATACATTCATTTTTTTGGTTCGTTAACTGCGGAGTCTCTAACCCCTTTCCTCATTACTTCATTTCTCCTGATTCCGCGATGTCAAAATTGATAAATTCCTTCATAAGCTTGATGGATCGTCTGTGAATAATTAGCAATGGCATATTTATGGGTATTTTATGTCAACCTGCAGAGTTTTAATCCGTGCAAGTATTTTCGATGTCTTATTTCATTTTTATTTTCTTTCTTGTTAGAAATGTGTTTCTATGTAGCACAAAAAGTTGATACCTGAAATCTTGCCTCGTTTTGACGGTGGTCTACAGTAGAGGGTGGGTTTTTATGAAGCAAAAGCTAAGCTCTGGGTTAACAAGTGTAGGTTTGGATGCGGGAAAGTTCGAACCTAGAAGGGCTGGTGATAGTGCTGGCTATCACAGTAGGTATAGCAGTAACATTATGAAAGAGGATAGATTATGGTTAATGGGCGCTATAGACTGATGTCAGCTGAAATTTTTCCAGCGATATTTCGGCCCTTCTTGGCGAGGGCCCTCTTCAGGCTGTAGCTAGAAATAAATAGCTGCAAAATACCGCTGAAATTAATCTCAGCCGTCGTATCCGTTTAGCACCATCAGCCATTCGCCAGTCAGCTTGGAATTTCCTGAAACTGAATTTCAGCGCCACTCTTAGAATATATTTAAGTGCCGGCCATTTGGCCTCGAGCCCTTTCTCTGCCAAATTACTCTTCATGAATGAATGAATGAATGAATATATTTAATAGCCAAGTGGCCGTACAGAGTACATGATGGTTACAATACACTTTATATCACTTAATACTTATCTTTATTTAACGAATACAGTCTTTAAAAAAATTGGCATACTTTAAGTATCTTAGCTTTGTGTTTTGTTTCAAAAACATCGGGGAACTTGATAGTATACCCATTAAGAAAATGTCTCCTGGGGTCTGAGAGTTGCTAGCATGTAATTAAATTAATACTTGGTAATTAGATTAATAATTTAGCGACAAGCTAAAAGCTTAACGCCAAATGTAATAATAAATAAATAATAAATAAACAGAACTTGAACATACAACCCCCAGAACTGTGATCGATATTATTTTTGAAATTGTGTGTCTTCCGTATGTGTTTTTGTTAGTGATTTTATGTATTTTTATTCTTTTACCACACTTATGCCCTCGGACAGTGCGCTATAAATCATTCATTCATTTCACTAAAAAAATCATGAGGCCACTGCTAAGAAATACAAGAATGGAGGCCAGGCCAATCAAATTCGCACCGCTGATATTGCACTGATGAAATGTCGAAGTTTTTTTTAACATTTCTCGCTCCAGCCTAAATATTTATCCCAATCCACGGTCAGACAAGACAAAACCTCACAGCCTTGATCTTGGAGAGCCAAGGTTTACAGTTTCCTGTAAGACCTTAAACTCACGGAGCTAGTCAGGAATTCAAAAAAGCGATGACACAAAAAGTATGTCTAATGGAAATTATTGGCTGGACGACGCGGAACCGATTCGACATAAAGTTGAAACGGAGCGCAGACTTTTCTGACTGAAACCAGATTTCCACCGACTTCCTGTTGGCTTTAAAAGCAAAATGGGAGCCTGGCAAATAGTGCGAACACAGGGGATTTTATGCACTTGTACCATCAAGTTGAAAAAGTCTCAACTTCTCCGTGCGGGATTGACTACACTGTCAGAAATTCTTTCGTGCCATATTTTACCGAACATTTTAACGGTCTTTAAAAGTTGTTGTCGTCTATTTCTTTTCAGCCCGTTTCTTTGTTTTTGTTGTGACATAAATAGTTTGACCATTGCATCTTTTTATCTCAATCACATTTGTTTAAATTCTAGAACAGTAGTCACACTTATGATGAATTATTTTTGTACTTGTCATTTTAATTCACGTCCGTATTTTCATGAAATGTATTTTAGACCGTGAATTGTATAATAGTAGTGACACTTATGACGAATTATTTTTGTACTTGTCATTGTAATTCGCGTTCGTATTCTGATGAATTGTATTTTAAACCGTGAATTGTATATATAATCATAGGTTACCATTGTAAATATATCCCTTGGTTGATCTTTTTATTTGTAATGACATGTCCAGCACTATTTTTTGTCTGTAAAAGATATCTATGGATAAATAAACCGAATTGTAATTGTAATAGCAAATATCACGAGGATGCGCGGTTTCAACAGATAATGCGTAACAGATAACACTTCGGATGTTATTGTGAATACACATTGTGCATACACGAGAATACCAACCCCATCCAAATTAATACTAATGAGAAACACCTTCACCAGACATAAAACCATGGAAACTACAATTCCATTTCACAATTTCAAAACGCATTATTTTTTATATTTTTTTTGTTTTAAAAATTCCTTTTTAAAGTTTCTTTCCCTCTCTATACCATAATTATTTTATTTCCTTGCATTCCTGAACAAAACTCATTCAAATTTTCGTTCGCTTATGCCTCGGACAGACAATCAGGGTCGGAGGCTTGCGTAACGAAATACCTGTCAAGATTTTCGGCACCATACACTGTCAGATATTTCATAACAGATAACACGAGGATGCGTGGTTTCAACGCATAATGCGTAACAGATAACACTTCGGATGTTATCTGTTGTATTTCAAAATGTTCTGCATAATAAGCGTTACTATCAGGAAGAAACAAAAAAACGCCAAAAAGTATCTGCTGAGTTTTCCATGACGATAAGGAATAAAGTCAGTAGATACTTTTTTGGCTCTTCCTAACAGAGCTTGTTATGCATAACATTTCATGCATAGCATTTCAAACGCAACAGATAACATCCGAAGTGTTATCTGTTACCGCATTATCTGCTGAAACCGCGCATCCTCGTGTCATCTGTTATGAAACATCTGACAGTGTATGGTGCCGAAAATCCTGACAGGTATTTCGTTACGCAACCCTCCGACCCTGATTGTCTGTCCGAGGCATAAGCGAAGGGAAATTTGAATGAGTTTTGTTCAGGAATGCAAGGAAATAAAATAATCAGGGTATAGAGAGGGAAAGAAAATATAAAAAGGAATTTTCAAAATTATAAATAATGCGTTTTGAAATTTTGCATTTTGAAATGGATTTGTAGTTTCCATGGTTTCGTGTCTGGTGAAGGTGTTTTTCATTAGTATTATTTTGGGTGGGGTTGGTATTCTTGTGTTTGCATAATGTGCACAAATTATTAACGAAAAAAAAATAACGTAGAAAGATTATAATTATAAGAAGAAATTTTAAGTTTGAAAGCTAAGTTTGCATGGTAACTTTGTTTTGAAAAAAAAAGAAAATTTGAAGGCCGTAGCGAAATTGGGCAACATCAAGGACCATGCTTAGGCGCTGCCACATTCGCCCACGCGAGTCCACGCTTCCTGTGCGCTTACTTTGAAACGAGCGAAACGTTAACCCCGTCAAAGCGCACCCTGTTCAATCGCTTGTGCTTTAAGGTTGGCTGTTAGCGAAGCACATGACCCCGGTTCACAGACGCTCAAAAACGTGTAGCAGTAAATGACATTAACTAGCATGGTAAGGGGCTTGCATAGTTCTGGTAGAAGGAACGGTGACATGTTTAATCTATCGCCCTGGAAGGATGGCGGTAAAATTTCGAAATACCGTGGCAATTTGGCACATTTGAGATAGGATGGAACCATTGGCTGCACTCCTGCACTGCTTCATTGTCACAAGTTTCATAACAGATTGCGCACAACACTTTCAAGAATAACACCTTTTCACTTAGAAAAAAAGTGTTATGACCAATTAAGTTTATACTATTTCGTGCCCAGATCTCCAACAACACCTTCAATAGGTAAAAATACTACACTGTCAGAAGTTACATAACGAAAACAGCAGGATGCGCGGTTTCAACAGATAACACTTTGGGATGTTATATGTTATGTTTCTTTCGTTCCCGTTAGTATTTTTACCAATTGAAGGTGTTGTTGGAGATCTAGGCACGAAACAGCGTAAACTCAATTGGTCATAACACTTTATTTCTAAGTGAAAAGGTGTTATTCTTGAAAGTGTTATGAGCAATCTGTTATGAAACTTCTGACAGTGTTGTTAATACTATTTTTTCAGAGCTATTTTTTCAGAGATGGTTTTTCGTTGTTCTCTTTACTCTGCTACCACCTTATGTATTTGACGGGTTACAAATAACATACATAGAAAGAGCTACACTATTTTGCAATCGTTGCGATATTTTCGCTATGACACATAAAAAAAAAAAAAATCAGTCCTTGACGATTCCTGAAATCTAAGCGTTTTAATGGTCCATCCGAGCATATTTTGAAATCCGAGCGTATTTAACGCACGTTTTGAGCTTGAAAACATTTCTAGCAATACGGATGTATTTGAGAAATCGGTCCGTTTTGTATCTAAATACGTCCGTATTGCTAGAAATCTTTTCAAGCTCAAAACGTGCGTAAAATACGCTCGGATCTTACGCAATGTGTAAACCCAGCATAAGACAGGCTTCAGACTAATACACTATCAACAGGTGGCGCACAACTCCTAATCAAAGATATCAGTATCATAAAATCAGGATAAACCAACTGTCACAAGATTTAAATTCCCGCCACGTGTGTGGCCCAGTCCCACCGTCCCACGCTCCTTACTTCCCCATCTTCGCTTTCGCCGCTAGCTCAATAAAGGGATTTCAGCGGACTGGAAAAACAACTCCGCACTTGACATGCACCCGCTCAAGCGCGGGAAAAAATGAGCTTTGAAACATCTGTTTTGTTGAAACTGTAATCGGATAGGAACACTGAAAGATTTCTAAGAGTCTGGATCATCCCAGATATCATTTCGCGTCATTACAGAGGTGCATATGAGAACGGATATTTTTTTAATTTTAATCACATGCCAATTACTGTCCTACTCCTTCTAGCCTGTCTGCAGCCACGGCGCTTTAATTCGCAGACTTTAGCTTACGTAGGAACAGCAGCATCAGAAGTCTGTTAACATTTAACACATGGATGCGCACCCTTGGCAGTTCCGGCTGTTTTCCAGATAGCCAATAAATACCAATCTCAAATGTATCTCATTTTCGAACATCTACGAAATCAAAAGCAATTGCTGTCAAGCCTTTTCAGAAATACAACATTTTTATTTTCTTTCTTTTCTTTCAGGTAATGTGACAGTTGATTAGGGGTAAGACGACATAAGAAGGATACTACACTAGTAGCGCTCCGGAACCAGTTTTGGTCTGAAAAAGCTAAGGGTGTTATTCGGAAAATCTTTTTCTTTTTTTGGGATCCCAAAACGTAAGTGAGGGGTACCTATGACATCGCAAAAGTTGTCCGTCCGTCCGTCCGTCTGTAAGCACGATAACTCTCGAAGGGAATGAGATATTTTGATGAAACTTGGTGTGAGGATTCTGTGGGTCAAAGGTAAGGTCAAGTTCGTAGATGGGCTTTGTAGCCCTACATTTAGGGGTGGGGGAGGGGTTTCAAATTAAGGGGCAAACAAAATATTTTCAAACAGGTAATGTGTTAGTCGATTATGGTTTAAGAAGATTTAGTTGTTTTAGGGGTAAGTGGACATGCTGAACACTTATGTGAAAAGCATTTTCTACCCGGAGAACTAGTTCGACCGGAATCCGTCCAAAATCGGAAGATTTGTTAAAAGCAATAAGTTTTATTTGAAGTTGATTAGATGTCAGATTTAGGGGTAAGAAGAGACGCTGAGTCTGCACTGTAAAAAAAAGATCTTGCAGTATTTGCTACTGGGATTACTCGTCTTTATTGAGATAAGATTGTCCCTAATTCGGATAAATTTTATCCCAATAAAGATAAGATTAATCCCAGTAGCAAAACTGCATCCTTATTCGGAGAAACTTTTTACAGTGTGTGTATGACAACAATTTTTAACCGGACATATAGTTCGTCCGGAATCCGGTTGTAGCCGGAATTTTTTTGTATAAGTTAAAGTTATATTTGAAGTTGATTAGATGTTCTTTCTTAGGATATACGCTGAATTTGTTTCTGAATTTTCTCTTTTTGCTGGACAATTAGTTCGCTCGGAATTTGGCCGAAACCGGAAATTTGGCAGAAGTAAAGCAGGAAGTTTCGGTCAGTTTCGTCAAAATAGAGATGGCTTATAGCGGCATATCTGAACTTTTTTCTCTGATGATTAGCCTGGCGAAGATTGGATCTGGCGAAGACAAGACCCAATTGTCTGGATCAAATATTAGATTTTTGGGATCCCATCGAAACCTTTAGTCTTGTTTAATAAGAGCCAAACGAACAGGGACGATAAACTGATGTGACATCTTATTATAAGGTGTTGCGACTATGATTGGCCTGTCGCCTCCCTTTAAGAAAATCATTAGAACTGACACACAGATCATTATACTCATTAGGGCGTAAGAAAGTGGATGCATCAAAAAGTGACAGCTTCAAGTTCCCAGAGCCAAAACCTTCTTGCGTTGGTTCATATACGAACAGGACTCCGGGAGATAAATCACTCAGTTGCATGTGAGCAGGGAGCTATACCTGGGGTCTGTGGGCCCTCCCTCACCCTAATGAACCAAATCCGAGAGAGAGAACTCTGTGGCACGGGAGATATACCTGGGATCTATGGGCCCTCCCTCAGCATTACGAACCGAAATCCAAGAGACAAATCTACAAGGGCATGGAAATGGGCCTGTCGTATGTCGGCCCCCACCTAGACCTTCAAAGGGCTCTCTCCGCCATTTGAATCGAATACTGGCTGAATACTGGAGGACTCGTAAGGGTTGGTCTCCAAGGGTTTTTGTCTCCCTGGCTCAATCGAAGGGTAGAGGATAGCCAAAAGACTGCGTTGCTAGTCGAAACGAACAACAGAGACATACTGTGCCGCACCACTGTTCTTGTGTTGCTCCAATGAGGAGTTCTGGAAAAAACTGTCAGTTATTATGACTATGGCAATTTGCCCGCCGATTTCTCCGAAGAGCGGAGGGGGAGCCCCAAACGTTCCCAAACATCGTCCACGAGGAGTGATATAACAATTTGGTTCTTTTCGCACAACGTCCTCTTTTATCGATGAAGTCGGCGAACTGTTCGTACCTTTTCGCTCAGTATCCGCAGCGAATTTAGTTTGTAAGTGGAGGGATACCTATGACTTCGTAAAAGTTGTCCGTCTGTCCGTCTGTTAGCACGATAACTCTCGAAGGGGATGCAATATTTTGATCAAAACTTGGCATATTGACTCTTTGGGTCAAAGTATAGGTCAAGTTCGAAGATGGATTCTCTAGCCCTATATTTAGGGGTGGGGGAGGGGTTTCAAATTAAGGGAAACAGAACACATTTTTTAAAAGCTAATGGAATAATCGATTTCGGGGTAAGGAGACATTCTGAATCCAAATATGAAAATTATTTTCTCGCCGGCCAAGTAGTTCAACCGGAATCCGACAAAAACCGGAAAGTTTGTGAAAAGTAAAAGTTTAATCTGAGGTTGATTAGATTCAGGTTCAGGTTCAGGTTCATTTAATTTCAAAGAATAATAACTAATAAATTTGACAAAACTTTATGGCAGAGAGCAGGCTCGATGGCCAGAAGACTAAATTGAAACTAATTATGGTCATCCTAACTTATAAAATATAATAACCACCATCCGGGTGGGAGAGTATAGGTTCGACTTAGGGGCAAGGAGACGTGCTGAGTCCGAATAGTGAAATCATTTTCCCGCCGGACAACTATTGGCCGGAATCCGGCCAAAACCGGAAATTTTTTTTTAAAGTAAAAGTTTCATTTGTATTTGATAAGTTGTTCGATTTGCGGGTAAGAAGACATGTACATGCTGAATACGTATATGAAAATCATCTTCTCACCGGACGTACAGATCTCTCGCTGCTGAAACCGTAACATTTGTTAGAAGTAAAAGTTTTATCTGAATTTGATTAAAGGTTCGATGTCGGGTTAAGGAGACATGCTGAATTCGTTTCTTAGCTTTAGTTTTTGCCAGACAAGTAGTTTGTCCGGAATCCGGCCGAAAGCGAAAATTTGGCAGAAGTAACGAAGGAAGTTTTGATAAATTTCGTCAAAGTAGATACGACGTAGGCTACAGGGTAAATACACATGTTAAATCCTTATGTGAATTTGTTCTTCTCAGATGATTACCACTGGCCATGATCCGTTTCTAAATTTTAATAGTAAAATGTTTAAGAAGTCCGTCGAAGACCGAAGATCTACAAGACCCAATTGTCTGGATCAAATACATGTTCCTTCAGCCCAAGCTGACTGCGAATCATGTTTGACGGTGCAAAACCGATAAGTCATCTACATTTTATTACAGCTACACGAGCGGCTTGAGCCTGAAGAGGACCCTTGCCAAGAAAGGCCGAAATATAGCTCTAATTAAATGTAGCTGAATTATCCGTTTTGCACCGTCAACTCTGGATCAAATATTAGACTTTTGGGATCCCATCACTACCTTTGGCCTTGTTCTTGCCGATAACTCATTTTCGACGGAAATTTTTTTTTTAGAGGAAGTAGAACAGTTATTGAGGTATCCGCCAATATATAGGCTACATACATTTATTAATCTATCTATAATGACCAAAATATTCCGTCCGGGAATTTAGTAAAATATTTGTCTAAAGTCGATTAGCGATACATAAGGGGGTAAACATACATGATGGATTCATATCTGAACTTGATTATCTATAACGGCTAGCCGTTTTGTAGTAATCCGTAAAAATGACACCATTACAGCACCATTTTTGTACATTTTCTAGCAGTTATTGGGGATAAACAGTAAAGTGCTTACGGAGTCTGGTGAAGACCAGCAATCTACAAAACCCGAATGTCTGGATCAAGAAGTCCAAAATATTCCACATTTTTTTATTTTGACGGTTTTGCACCGTCAAATATTCCATATCTGGGGTCCCATCGAAACATTTGGTCTTGTTCTCGCCAATAACCAGTTTTCGTCGGACAGCTTTTAGTTAGGGTTAACAGATATTTCCTCGTCCTTCTGCCTTCCAGACATACAACAAATCGAAATTTTACTTTGATGTTCAAAGATACGAGATTGATCAGGCCACTTGCCCCCCGCTCGCACAACGCCCACTCCTATCACTTACTTTAGAATCTCTACTGAATTTTGCTCAAGCTTTCTACTAAAATACAACTTACAACAGATTTAAGTAGTGAACTTAACGACAAAAGTGCTCGTCAGGCGGGATTTGAACCCACGACCTTCGGCTTCCAAAGCCACTGCTCTATCCCTGAGCTACCGAGGGGTATGAACATAGTACGCAAACCACGACAATAGTCAGATAGAAGCGGACCGTATGATTCCGCCGAAGGAAAATTCGTCCAAGCAGTTCACATCCCCATGTCATGGGATTGTCCTTTTACGTCTAACGAAATATGTAACTCAAAACAGCTTAGAACTAAGATGAAGAAATCTGTATTTCCCACCTCGTTTTTGGTCAGAAAAACTGTAATGATCTCGAGATCGGGCGAACAGAAAAAAAAATCTCACTGCTAAGCTCCGACCGCTCAGCTTACACTTCCTCTCTCCCATGCATTGCTCATCAATTAGCATAGCTCCGACGGCTGTCATGTAAGACATGAAGTATGCATCTGCGATGTTCTTGCTGGCGGTTGAAAGGGTCAAAGAGCCTCAGGCAGTCACAGTTAAGCATGGCTATCTCTCACATGCATACGTGTGTAGACCAGTCTAGTATACCAACCCCCCTTTTTGATGACCACGATCCTTCGTTTCGAGACATTCATGAACTTGCATGTTTGGTTTTTCGCGGTTTCGAGCAGTCGCGGTTTCCTTCTGCCACGGTTTAACTTGTTGCGATTGACCTTCGTCATTTGACAGTCACAGCTTTTGCCCTGTTGCGGTTGTGACCTTCGCTGTAATGGCAGTCGCAGTTTTTGTTTTCGCGTTATTAATCGGGTACCAGGCTGCTTTACCTGTCCCGTACTGACATTCTTGGTTCCGACAGTTCAACCTTCCGCCCTGCCTTGGTGCGGTAACGAGGAAGGAAATGGGGGACTTGAAATATCTTGCCGACCCCTCGCTGGACTCGGAGGATTTTAGTCGCCTACCCAACGCCTACCGTCAGAAGGAGAAATGAAAAGGTGAATTACAATTTTTATAGTTGCCGACCCCTCACTGAGCTTAATGCCTACCCATGTCAGGATACTAAAACCAGGAAGGGGTGGTGAACTTTAAGTTTGAAAAGTTGCTGGCCCCTCAAAGAATACTAAACAGAGGAAGGGGCCGGTTTTCACACTAGAGGAGAAGCATGCAAAGAGAGTTGAAAGAAGTGTTTGGCGTTTTGTATGGAAAGGGAAGTTGGAAAAATTAAGCATGAAGATGTTGTACGTACCCAGAACACAAGGAGGATTGGGAGTGATAGATTTCAGATGTGTCTGTGAGTCATTGTATGTAAGAAATGTGTGTGAGTTAGTGACCAGGCAAGAGTGCACTACAGTGCTGCTACGAGGATGGGTATTACCTGTAATAAATGAAGATGATGATAAACGAATAAAGGAAAAACTTAAAAAGATACCAAAGGAAATCCAAAAAGCCGCGTCGACACTGCGAGACCTGAAGAATTCGGGAATTTTCAAGGATGATATTGATAATAAGGAAAGGAAAAAATTGGTGGATTCATTTTTAAAAGGTAAAAGTGAGACCGAGATTGATTTCCAAGCAAAACGGAATGAACCATTTGTGAATTATGAAAAAGCATTTGAAAACTGGAATTCGTTAAAAAGCCGCCCCCAAGAAAAAGAAACCATGTTTATGTTAATTCACGGAATTTTACCGTACAGAAACCGCGTAAGCCGTTTCTTGAGTAGCGAAAGTCCGCTATGTCAGCTATGCAAGACGGAGGTAGTTGACGGTATGAAGCATGAGTTCCTGGAGTGTAAGTTTAATGGTGAAATTTTTAAAAATATTTTTGAAGTTTTTAAGAGGGAGGATGTAAAAATTGAAAGTTTAGAAGAAAAGAAAATGGCTCTGAAGCTGTGTTTTGAAACTGGTGCTGCAAAAGGAAAAGAACAGGCTATGGTCTTCTTGATGACTGCAGTTTGTGTCCACGTGTGGAAAATGAGGAAAAAAGGTAAAAGTATAAATGTCCCGAGGTTCTACAGTTGGATCCACAGTATGGTTGAAATGAATTCGCAGAGTGAGTTATGGAATAGATCCGTGGATGTGGGATGGTTGAATGATGCGTTAAAAATCCGATGATGAAAGTGTGGGTGACCGGTAGGTTTTAAAAAATTTTACAAAATAAAAACTTAAATTTTTGTTTGTTTTTGTTTTGGGCAGTCAAAGTTTCAACCTGATGTTTCTTTTAAGGATCTGAAGTGATATTTAGAATCTCCTTGCTAGTTTTTTGTTGTTGTAAAGGAAGGAGATTTTAAATGGGGGGTGTGGTTGTTGGTTTTTGGTTGTTTTTTTTATAGGTGAGTGAAGGAATAAGTTTTAAGGTTTTTGTTGGTTTTTCATCAAAGTAATTTTTTTGCCACTGTAAGAGAGATTCTCTAAGGACGGTAGAGCATCTTGAAACAGGTAGTGCGTGAGTTAAAATTTTGTTTTTTTGTTGGTAGTTATTCCTTATCGAACCTATAAAATTTGACTGCTTGATTCGAAGTGAAAAAATAGTATATGTTTTGGAGGTTTGCCAGGTTTTAAAAATATGATTGGATTAATGGTAAAGAAGAAAAGATTTTTAATGGTTGTAAAATATGGTAAGAAAAACTTTTTATTGTTAAAAAATAAAAAAGGGTAGATTTAGACTTTATGGAGGAAGTGTTTTTTTGAAAGAGGGAGTGAGTTTATTTGAGAATATTTAATAGAAAAATGAAAAGTTTGAAAAGAGAAGTTAAATTTTGAGTTGATAAAGTATAAAAAGATAATAGGTTTAAGACGAAAGTGTAAGTGACGTTAAAGTAGGGTAAACTGTAGGGTAAATTTTGTATTAACGTCACTGAGTTGGAGGTGGAGACGTAGCCACTTGGTTTAGTTCGATCTAAAGCAAGGAAAATGAAAAAGAAGCTACGCGGGAAAAAAAAAAAAAAAAAAAAAAAAAAAAAAACAGAGGAAGGGAACGGTGCAGCTTTCCAGTTTTTCGCAGCCTTGAATTTTGGTGACATCCTTCCTCGTCTTAGTTTGCCCTTCCTCGTTTTAGTATGCCCCTCCTGGTTTTAGTATGCCTTCTTGCTTTTCTCGTGTTCCCTTCCTTTCCTGCTTTTAGTCTATACCGTCTTTGAACGACATCCCACAGAAGTGTTCTTGCCGTCCAAGGCACTGTACTAGGCGAAATTCTACACTAGTGGTTCCCAACCGGTGGTACGCGTACCCAAAGGGGTACCCAAAGGGGTACGCGAGACCCTTGCAAGGGGTACGCGCAGTTACCAAAATTGATTTAGTCTGTAGCTTCAAAATCTCGCCTCACTCTTGCCGAAAGCCTAAAATTACCAGCAGAGGCATCACCAGCCAAAATGTGTTTTAAGGAGCAAGGTATTTTTACTGACCGACAGTTCATTTTTACCGACTGTTTGTTTTTTGAAATAACTGCTTTTACGAAAAATTGCGGCGCTTCGCGCCGACTCTTTTCTTTTTAACCGTCTGGCCGACCACTTTGGGGGGGGGGGGGGAGGTGTTGCCAACCCGTGCGTGACGCCTCTGATTACAAACCCTAGTGAACTGAAAGTCAATGAAATAATGTTGATTCCAAAACAGCTAGCCTACTGCTGTAAAATCTGTTCCTGTGTCAAACAATATTGTTTCAAGAAAGAAACGAAGATATTATCATTCAGGTTCAGAATTAAGCTAACGAAATAGTTTGCGATGCAGCTTGATTAAGGCACCGAGAACATCAAAACGAAACACAGAAACAGGCTGACTGTAAAAAATATTGCCGTTAATGACCTCGAGCCGAGATTAGCTAAAAATCAGCTTCAAGTGATTGCCTCATTGATTTTGAATATATTTCTACATATTTATTTTTTATGATTTATGATAATAAATATCGTCTTTTTCACGTTCTGAAATAGGGGGTATACAATCTTTTCGAACCTTGATTAGGGGTACGCGGTACGGAAAGGTTGGGAACCACTGTTCTACACGATTTCGAGAAAAACTCAGCAACTGTCTACCATAGCGAGAGAACAGTCAAAGAGAAATTGTCGGTGACATATTTCAGTATGTAAGAATATAGCCGTCTTGCCTATTCTGCCTTTCCATATTATCCCTAGCTCACTTATGGGATTGTAAGATTGCGAATCCCCGGTTTTCGCAATTGTTTCGTTTTGCATCTGCGACTTTTTAGCGCTTTTTCGGCCTAATCGAGCTTTGACAGTCACACTTCGCGGAAAGCTTCAAGATCCGTCAACGACACTTTCACAAATTAGGACAAGAGAGGCTTCAAAGTATTGTTTTCATTTGGAAAACGTGGTAGACCGTTAGATTCACCTTTTGCTTTGGACTTGTTTTGTGGCTTTCCCACTTTTTAACCAAGGCACATTTAGTTTTTGGAACGGATGATCGTAACACTATCATGTAATGACCCGCGAGTCACAACTCCCTCGACACGTCACAGTGAGTAAGGTTTAGATGACGAGTGCGGAATTATGGTCTCGCACATTTTACAAGATTGCTAATATTTCGACAATCAAGGTAAGCACAACCGCGATCGGGGAAAGTTATATAAACCGGGAGTTGGGACTCGCGGAGGCAGTTCTTCAGTTTTAGTTTTAGTTTTTCGTCAGTGTTGTAACTTCGTCGTTAGTCTTCGTCTCCAGTATCCAGTGTCCGTGCAGTTTCAGTCTCAGATTTAAAGCACAACATAAGAGCGGTTTCCATGTACGTAAAGGATTGTTAAGCCGTATCAGCATCTTGGAGTCGAAGTAACGCCCCTTAAGGTAAAATAAACATTCATTTATAAATCAGCCTGTGTTGTATGTATCTCTACCACCGAAGGTAAAGAACCCGCCATACACCGCCTCCGCGCTACCCTTTTAGACAATCAGAGGCGTTACTAGACAAAATGTTTGGGGGGAGGGGGCGAGGCATTTACCTCGGCTGGTAATTTTTACCGACTGTTTCTGCCAAAAAACGATTGTTTTCAACAACAAAAAATTACAGTTTTGAAAAAATTCGACTGATTTTCAGAAAAACTGACTATTTTGACGAAAAATCGACTAGTTTTCAGAGAAACCGACTGTTTTCATGAAAAAAATCAACTGTTTTTACGAAAAATATCCCAAGTATACCCTTAAAGCTCTACCGCTACATTTTCAAATATTTTGCGTCCAGCTGCCGCGTCGGATGGAGGCAAGGCTGGACACAGTGGACAAGCGCTAACAAGAAAACCGCTAATTTCTTATGGAAAGTAATAGTGTCTTTGAAAACGATATTTCTAAGCCATCTTATCGTGAAAAGATCATTTCTAGTATGAGTTGTGCTTTAATGACGCTCAACAAATAAGTCAGCTGAGATTTACTACATAGAGCGTGTTCCACCCTTCTAACAATAGTAACTATTAGTTACTTTGTTCCAACCTCGTAAAAAGCTACTACGCTGACCGTTCCAACCCTCGAAATAGTAATTAACAGTACCTAATCCCTTACCATACTCGGGAACGTAGTAAGAGTGGTAACTACGAATCTCTGTAACGGGATTGGTCGGATTGGCCCTTGGCATGATATTTTGCTGAAAATACAAAAATTCGTTCCAGCCTTGACGTCAAGAAGCCAAAATTCGTTGCGTCATGCGTAGTAACTACGGTAAGTAGGGTGGAAGACGCTCAGAGATATTTCGTCAGCAACGGAAATGTTTTATAGAGAAAAGAAAAAAAGGAGCCGTGCTGATGAAATCCCAGCACTAGCCTTCATCTCCAGAAGAAAGAAAGGAGCGAAGCACCGACTTTGGTTCAGCCATGGTAGCTCACCGTCTCAACTCCCAAATGCTCCCTTCCGCCCACCAAAAGGTCATAAATAGACCAGAGCGAATAGCAAGTTCTAGGGTGCCCAGAATCTATATTCTGGACCTACAAAACACGTCAGATACACCCAAGTTTTACTCCAGAATTGTAAAACTTTTTAATATTCAAACAATAAATATAACGGATACGTCAGCTACGATGCTTCATCATTTCGGCCCTTCTCGGCAAGGGTCCTCGTCAGACTGTCAATCTTCAGGGTCAACGTCGGGGAAGGAAAACAAAAATTGTAATAATCTGTAACCTGTAACCTGTAATAATAATAACTATTACAGGTTTGTTTTCCTTCCCCGACGTTGACCCTGAAGATTGACAGCCTGACGAGGACCCTTGCCAGGAAGGGCCGAAATATCGGTGATGAAGCATTGTAGCTGACGTATCCGTTTTATGCATTATTTGAATATTTGTTTCAAAGTCAGCTTGGGCTCAAGGAATATTTAAAATTTCTAACTACGAATGAATGATTTTCAAGCATATTCACACAGGCAATAATCGCAAATTTGGTCGATTTGGTCGAAAGTCGATTGAGTAAAATACATTTTCTATCTATCTTCTATCATTTCCTAAGAAGTAACTCCCCAAAATAGGATATTTATATTTGCCAGAAATATCATCTTTTATATCGCAAGTTCGTTTTGCTAACGTGAGCCTGAAGAGGGCTTTCTCTGACGGAACCTGTGACTTTTGGCCGCAAAAACCTGTGACATTCTGGAACATACGAAACTGAGTCCTGTTCACCGCTGCCTTACCAACTATTAACGAGAAATCTCGCTTTGTCATCTTCAAAATTATATGCCTCAACTTTTTTGCTTAATTTTTGTATTTACTAGTAAGGAACCGGTAGCAGAATTCTTGCTCGCTTTGTTGGAGAAGCAAAATCTGTGACAAATCGCAGGATTATGCGACCCGTGGCAACACTGTCGGCAGTCAGCTTGAGCTTGACGAATACTTCAGTACGTAAGGCAAAGTACGTAGCAACGCCAAACTCTGCATCTTCTCTTTCTATGAAGATAACGGACTTCCCTTTCAAAAAGGAAACCACAGACCACTATGGACGCTTAGAAACACAAAAATACTTGTTTTGTAGCTTCATAGCTCGTAGTTAAATGTATAAGTAACGACAGATTCTTCTTACAAATTTCATAGAAACTAAAGAGCCGAACTGGTAAGGGCTGTGATGATGCGCACTTTAGCGCTAGAAATTCGTCTGCAAGCAAAACCCTTGAGACAAAAATGATGATAGGCTCATCGCTATCACGAAAACGTATATTTTGTTGACAAGTATTCTTTATACTTGAAGGAATTCACTTGTAAGGAAAACCCTCGAGGCAAAATGATGATGGGCCCTTGGGCATCACGGCAGGCGCGTCACTATGGGGTGAGGGGGGACTCCCCCTCCCAAAGGTCTTGAGAAAGTACTTTCGTCGGGCGAAGCCCTTCAAACGTACCGTACTAGAAACTCATTTTAAGCAAAACCCTTGAGGAACAAAGATCATGGGCCTTTGGAGATCATGAAATGTAGGGGAGCTCGGGGTTGGATCGGACACGGGTTGGTCTGGACACCCGCGAAACAAATATTAAAAGTTGTCACTAAAATCTGACAAAAATACATAACATCTGCCTTCTAGTGAACAAGCTGAGAAATTAAGTGTCTTTTTCTGTGTGTTTATGTGTTTTGTTTATTTTCTTCATTTACTCCACTTTTTCAAAATGGCGTGTCATAAATAAATTACTTACTTACTTAAACTTTCTACCAAAGTTTCATGGTCCTTGCTTTTCAGGTTCTGACAAAAAGTTGGTAAAAATGTTTCTTTTTGGTTAAAACTTTTTAGCTCATGGTAGGTTACAAAGCTGTACCCTGTACCCCGATGATTAGTGGTAACTGGAAGGCAATTAAATGGTAATATATAGCTTAGTGATCGGGGTTTACAGCTTGCTTAGTGGCTTTTCAGTTAAACTTTTGATAAAAAGCCTTCACAAGAAATATTAACGATCCAAAGTAATGGCGATCATGGACGTCAGAGATTTTCCGACGAGAGATTACTCCGCTATTTTCTCCGCATATTGGGGTGATAAAGAAATTATTTCTATCATTAAATCGTCTCTGAAGATATCCCTTACCTATTTAAAGTAATGGCAACCATGGACATCAAAGACGCTCCGACGTTTCCATAGAAGAAGAAAGGGAACAATTGACAAAGCTCTTCGCCCAACACCCATGACTCGTGAATGTATCTTGAGACTGTTAACGGCAAGTTGATCGCACAGAAGAGAAGATCTGATGCAGTAAGGCTTAAGACGAAGGCCGTAGTGGCATGTACTCGCAACTTCTTGCAGCGCAGAAGGGCCAGAAACGTAACCAGATTTCCTAGAAAGACATGCCGGATTAAAATCTCTGTATAGAGGTACTGAGGGCGAGGAACCTCTGTGTAGTGAATAAGTATTGAATAAATGAATGAAATATTTTATTGCCCATCAACGGCACAAAGGAGGAAAAAGATGGAATATGTGGAAAAAAGAAGAAAAAACAACGATTACAAAAACAAAACAACAATGACCTAGATACAAATATTAATTAAATATTATTGAAATATTATATCACAAAGGAGGAAAAAGATGGAATATTTGGAAAAAAGAAGAAAAAACAACGATTACAAAAACAAAACAACAATAACCTAGATACAAAATCAAACAGATCGTATCAAAAAAGAATAACCATCTAGGGGTGTACAACATCCCTTATTATTAAGGTTCGCGACCAGATTATCAACACTTAGGATTGGGTATATATATATATCTGTATTTGAAAGCTATTAAGCCATATACAGAAAAACAAAACAAACAATAATCTCAAGTAACAAACAACCTCACATTCTTAACTTAATATCCTACCGACTTTCTGCTAAACTAATAACTTTTATATATAGTACAGTGTAGTATTGTACTTCTGAATTAAGTACCGGTTGCGGGACCAGGGAAGTTGAAGAAGAAATTTAGCAAATTTGAGGAACAGGTTTCTCAACTCTTTCTTATCCGTGGCGTTAAAAGATCCCAGAACTGAGCCACAAAGAATAAATGAGGCAGAACCACTGTGTTCTAAAGCAGTGGTTCCCAACCTTTTCCGTACCGCGTACCCCTAATCAAGGTTCGAAAAGATTGCGTTTTTAGAACGCGAAAAAGACGATATTTATTATCATAAGTGATAAGGCATACATGTGTAGAAATATATACAAAATCGATGAGGCAATCACTAGAGGCTGCTTTGTGGCTAAAATTTTGTCGAATCTCGGCTCGACGTCATTAACGGCAATATTTTTTACAGTCAGCCGGTTTCTGTGTTTGGTTTTGATGTTCTACGTGGTTTCATCAAGCTGCATCGCAAACTTTTTCGTTGGCTCAATTTGCAACCTGAATGACAATATCACTTGCAATGTCTTCGATTCTTCTTGAAACAATATTGTTTGACACAGGAACAGATTTTACGGCAGTAGGCTAGCTGTTTTGGAATCAAAATTATTTCACTGACTTTCACTAGGGCTTGTAATCAGAGGCGTCACGCGCAGGTTGACGACACCCCTCCTCCCAAGAAGTCGGCCAGACGATTAAAAAGGCAAGAGTATGCGCGAAGCGCCGTGAATTTTCGTAAAAAGCAGTTATTTAAAAAAAATGAAAAAAGTCAGTAAAAATACCTTGCCCCTTAAGATAAATTTGGCTGGTAAATTTGGTTGCTGGTAATATTAGGCTTTCGGCAATCATAAATGACTTGAGACGAGATTTTGAGGCTACAGACTAAATCAATTTTGGTTCCTTCGCGTACCCCTTGCAAGGGTCTCGCGTACCCCTTGGGGTACGCGTACCACCGGTTGGGAACCACTGTTCTAAAGCTTTGCAAGGAGCTTTTTAGGCATATTCACTTGCGACGGAACAAGTGACGCGTAGGCTCAACGGAGCTTCTTATCAGTTCGAGCAATAATCAGCTTACGAGTTGCGGATAGAGACGGGCCGATTGGAAGGCCAAGGTATAACAGCCCTTGGGGGACGATTGGGGCCAATTGAGCAGGACGAGGATCAGCTTCTTACGGTATGCCAGCAACTGTCGGATCCCAGTCGGAGTTTGCTTGTGGCGTTTTTCTGCGATCCCAAATCCGCAAAAATACATTTCCGAGAAAGTTTATGTACCCCAAGACTGTTTCCCCGACTAACAAGGTTTTTGCGGCTCAAATTTAAACAAGTTTGGAGGTGGTTTTCGATTTTGTGGTTCGAATTTAGTGGGAAACTCAAATTTATCCAGCAAATTAAAGTTCAACTAATAAAAAAACCAAAGGTTTCGATGGGATCCCAAAACTCTGACATTTGATCCAGACAATTGGGTCTTGTTGATATTGAAAAGTTGGAAGATCCCTTTCGGTTATGAACCACAGAGAAAGGTTCCTGTAAAGGAATATGTAAATAGTTATCATTTATTTGGTTTTTGTTTTTGATTTTTTGTTTGTGTTTATTTTTTCCCATGGCCTTTGTGCTTTTAGTGGAATAAATATTGTCTCATCTTATCTATTAAGAGAGAACGACCAAAATAAAATTACTAATGTTCACACCGATCCTATTGAATATGAACTAAATGCATGCGTATTAGGTCTATGCCTTAACCTTCAAGTTGCTTAATTGCTCCCTAAGTCATCAAATGCCACATTCCCTTGGGCTTCATCGTCTTTGTGAAGGGTCGTGATAACATAAGCTTCTTATTGCAAATCTCACCGAGACTAGAAGTCGTTTCGATTTGTATAATCCTCACAAATCAGCACTGTTTGAACTTCCCGCCTTTCCTGACTGCTTCATCACTTTTGCTCTAGAGTTAACATTTAATATTGCAAGAGGCAACACGCGAAGCTCCGCCCCCGGTAAATAAGAAAAAAAAAAAAAACGATCCAGCATACTGACATCGTGGTTATGCGAGTTCTCAATTCATCCCTCAGTTATTCTTGGTATAACACAGGTACAAGCACAAAGAGGCACAGCAAATCCGACAGGGAAATTCAACAACTTGAAAATTGAGTATTCCTGAATAGCGGAGCATCAAAGTAACGCATTTTCATCGGGTCTTCAAGCTTCTTTAAAGGCACAGAAAACTTAACTACGCAATTTTCGGCCACCAAACCGACCTGGGGGGCTTAGATAAAGATACAGGGACTTATTGTCGACAGGACCCCCTTTCTTTGTTATCTCGAACCCCGCCCTTAGTGTTCCCAAAGCTAGCTGGCAGGCCCTTGCCCCTTATGCACTGTAAAAGTTCGCCTGTGGTCGTGTCGACGAACACATCGGGATAGTAGTCAAGAGGTCGTGCGTTCGATTCCTACTCCCGGCACACACACCTTTTGCTTTTTTTTTTGCTTACTCAAAAGTCGAAATCTCGGAAACTGCAATGGTCGTAACGAGAATTTTTCTTACTCTCAATATCGACTCGGGGTACATTCTTGATATGCCAGCTAGCTCCCCGAGTCAAGTTTGAGTCAAGTTTTCTGTTCCTTTAAAGTTTAACTGAAAAGAGCTGAGGACAATCTAGTTACCCCTCACTTGTTCAATCAAAGAGTCTTGAAAACCCCATGAAAATGCGTTACTTCGTTGCTCCGCTATTCACGAATAGTCGGTTTTCACATAGTGGAATTTCCCTGTCGGATTTGTGGTATCTGTATCGCTTGTAACTGAATTGTATGCTTGATGAAAACGATTTACGGAAAATAAGTGTTCACGCAGTCATAGTAGAATTTTGCGCTGTGAGGACGGCCGTAGATATTCTGAACGTCATTGTAGAGCAAATAGTGAAAATAAAAACAAATCCCTTTGCACAGACCATATAATGCAGTGTGGTCAGTTAAATGATACATTATTAAGTTGGCTTTTCAGTTAAACTTTAAGTTAACAGGTGAGGGGTAACTATCTGCGCCCTTTTCAGTTAAACTTTAATTTGTGTTCCTTTGCTGGAGCGTTTCCAGACTGCCCCCGTAATGACGTCATTGCAAGGTTGAAACGTTTTATTGTAAGAAAACTGTGTCGCCACAGGGGGAAGAAACCTAAGCATCGAGAAGATCCCGCAACGGCAAAAACTGTCGTTTGTCTAGGGCAATTAATTCAGAAGATCCGATTGTTAACTGCAGACCGGAAATCGGTTAGTGACACGGAACCTTGTGATCCGCTCTGGTAGGTTTTATCCGAAGCAGTAGCGAGTCGAGGGATTCCATGCTCCAGAAATCCGAAGGTGTAACGTCTTCGAAAGCATGTTCCACCCTACTGACCGAATTTGGGCTTCTTGGCGTCAAGGCTGGAACACTTTTTAATTTTGGTAAAATACGGGGTAATCCGGCCAATCACATTACAGAGATTCGTAGTTACCACGCTTACTACGCTCCCGAGCATGGTAAGCAAATAGTTACTATTTCGAGAAGGCTGGAACGGACAGGGTAGTAACTTGTCGTGAGGTTAGAACGAAATTAGTAACTAACAGTTACTATTGTTAGGAGGGTGGAACACGCTCTGAATTGAGTTCATGATTTTCGCGAAACTCCGGAATCACTTTCCAGCGAGCAAAGACACATCGCGAAGACTGTAGGAATCCGATTCTTGGAATTACTTTCCACTTAAGTTTGGTTTTTTCATTTTTATGGCACTTGCAGCCTCTGGCTCAAGTGCCATATACCGATCACAATTCCGTCTGTCGGTCTGTCGGTCGGTCCGAGTTTTTTGTCCCACATATCCGAGTTAGGGTACTTCCAGATGTGCTAGGACAATGAAACTTGGCAGGCATATCAGGGACCCGACCAAACTAACCTGGAAATAATCAGTTTCCCGATCTGACCATATGGGGGGGAGTGCGGGGCGCTGGAAACTTGAAAATTTAGGGCATTTTGTCACTTTTTTCTGAGTTAGGGTACTTCTAGATGAGCTAGGACAATGAAACTTGGCAGGAATATCAGGGACCCGACCAAACGAACCTGGAAATAATCAGTTTCCCGATCCGACCATATGCGGGGGAGTGGGGGCGCTCGAAACTTGAAAACTTAGGGCATTTTGTCACACTTTTTCGAGTTAGGGTACTTCCAGATGAGCTAGGACAATGAAACTTGGCAGGAATATCAGGGACCCGACCAAACGAACCTGGAAATAATCAGTTTCCCGATCCGACCGTATGCGGGGGAGTGGGGGCGCTCGAAACTTGAAAACTTAGGGCATTTTGTCACACTTTTTCGAGTTAGGGTACTTCCCGTTGTCTTGACCGGATTCGGTAGCCAGGGGGGAGTTGGGGGGGGGGAGACCGGAAATTTCAAGAAACGGTTAGAATGGAGGGATCGGAGTGAAACTTGCTGGGAAGAACAAGCATCTGCTCTAGATAAGTCCTTTAGGCCATTGTACTTGATCCGGACACTTATGGGGGGGGGGGGGGGTCCCGGAATTCCGGTGATGGTGGTTTTGGGGATTTTCACGATGAAACTTGGCAGGTTTATCGGGGACCCAATCAAACTGACTTCAAAATAAAAATTTTGTAGATCAGATAATGGTGGGGGGAGTGGAGGGAGGGGAATCCGAAATTTTCAGTCATGCGTAATTTTGGAATGGGTGATCGGATTCGAGTGAAATTTAAGAATTCAACAGAGGACATTTCTCCGATGATTTTTTTCATATCCGGACCGGATCCGGCAACTATTGGGGGGGGGGGGAAATACGTGCCCCGTTTAGAATGTAGGGATCGGGATGGAACTTTGTGGGAAGAACAAACAGATGCTCTAGGTAAGTCATTTGCTGAATCGGATTGGCTACGTGCACCGCGGGGGAGCTGGGTGGGGTGGGGGGGGGGGGACCGGAAATCTCGAGAAACGGTTAGAATGATGGTATCGGAGTGAAACTTGCTGGAAAGAACAAACATCTGGTCCATGTAAATCTTTTACATAATTTGACTGGATCCGGACACTTGAGGGGGGGGGGGGGGAGGAGGGGTATCCCGGAATTCCGTTTTTGGGGGGATTTTCACGACGAAACTTGGAAGGCATATCAGGGACCCGGTCAAACTGACTTGGAATAAAAAAAAATCCTCGATATGATAATCTTGGGGGGGGGAGTTGAGGGAGGGGAATCCGGAATATTGAGTCATGCGTAACTTTGGAACGGGTGATCGGATTCGAGTGAAATTTAATAATTAAACAGAGGACATTTTTCTCTTGTGACCTTTTTCATTTCCGGACCGATTCCGGCAATTATCGGGGGGAGGGCGGAAAATACTTGACCCGCTTAGACTGGTGTGATCTGGATCGAACTTTGTTGGAATGACAAACAGATGCTCTGGATTAATCATTTACAGAACAGGATTGGCTCCGGTTATTGTGGGTGGAGTTGGAGGAGGGGGAGGGGGGTCTGGGATTCCGGTGATCGCGCGTTAAGGTACTTCCAGATGTGCTAGGACGATGAAACTTCGCTGGAATATTGGAGACTCAACAACATTTGCTTAGAAATTGCTACTTCCCAAATCCGATTATTCCTTAAAGTACCAATCTTGACCGCAAAGTAAAAAAAATACTTTTAAGCAATATATGCATTTTCGTGATGCCCATCAGCCCATTAGCAGTTTTGCCTCAAGGGTTTTGCTTACAAATGAAGTTCCAGCTCCCTTATAGCGCGCATCTCAACCGCAAAGTCGAAACTTACTCTTGATCAATCAAATCATCTTGACACATGCAAGTGCCATATGAGCTTACAGCTCTTGTTATTTTACCAGATGTCAGATGTTGAGTATGGTTATGGTTTAAAATTGATCTCGAGAAAAAAAGATCTTTCTATTGTATTTATGATATTTTTTTCAAACAAAATCCATTTTGGAATGTTTCCGTTGTTTTCCGTCCGCGGAGTCCGCGTGGATTGACTACTTCTATTCTCGCCGTTCCCTTTGATTCCCCGAGGAGTCCCCAGATAACGGCGAGAATACGCCTCTGGTTTACTTTTCTCTCATATGCTGTTAATCACTTGACTATTTTCGGTCTTGCCCATGTAAGATTTATGTTTTACGGGACCATCCTTCCGGACATCATTACACCCTCTCGTGGACCTAACACGCGAAGCAAGAACAACCCGAAACCCAAGCCAAGCCCATGTTCCCCGCCTACGAAATCTTCAGAAAGATACCTAAATTCATTCGTTCCGTATTTCACTAAACCTTTTAAGTACACTTGATTTATGTTCGTCTCGTATTTATTGCTCGTCAGTTTGTGTTTATTTAATTTACCTAATAAGAAAATTCAGCCTGGTAGAACCCAACGAGGCTGTAGATAAGTTAGTTCAGAAAGTTCTTGGAACCGCCGCACACCCGTGGTTACCAGTCCTTTGTGCCCAATGGATGACCACTGATTAACTCGCCCTTTGTGTTTTACTTCATCTGTAGTGCTGTATATATTTTGTCACTGATCGCTAATTTCTTTTCTCTCTTTTGTTCTTTGTTTCTTTTTCTTCCATTTACTCCGTTCTTGTTCAGTTTGAATGTAACGGGTTATAAAGAATATACATACATTTGTATTGTTGGCGAGTGTTTGTTTTTCCAATTCCCGCAAGTGTTAGCCTAGTGCTATTAGGGTTGAAATAAAATTGATTGATTGGGAATGCGAAAGGGGCCCGGGACGAAGCCGCTGCCCCTAATTAGGCTTCCACGAAAAGACGCCTCTGGTTGGACCCGAGAGAGAGACGCTTGCTGGACCTGAGACAGAACAGGTTGACAATTAAAGAACCTAGCCGGCTAGATTACTTATCAGTATTTTCACTGGACAAGGAATAACGTAAATGTCAAATAACAGGAAACGAGTTATCTAAACGAAAGAGTATGGATCCCATAAGCTCGTTGGCGGGATCGACTAAAAAGAAGCAAGGCATGGCGCAGGAGCAGGTCCGTATCCAGGAATTTATTTCGAAGGGGGTGCCTTTCGGGGGGGGGGGTGCCAGCGGGTCGGACAAAAAAGACTTAGATCAGAGGGAAAAACCTATAAAAAATGATTATTTTGTATGTTTCGTGGGAGGGGGGTGAACCCCTAACCCCACCTGGATACGGCCTTGCGAAGGAGGCACGAGTAATAAAAAGAGATTAGCAAGTAGTAGAAGTAGACAAGTAAGTGAGAGTTCGTAACTCCAGAGCCTAAAAGAAGGCACGTTAGAACATTGTTCTTGCCCCTCACTCTGAAGTCTGAAAGGGCCCTTTTAGTTTTCGTGCCTCTTTTTAGTACTGGTGCCTCCTACACTATGTCGTGTCGTGCCGTGCCGTGCCTCTTTTTAGTTAATCCCCTCGTTCGCTACTCCGTTAAGATCTCGTCAGGAAGAAATAAAGAAAAAGAAAACCTCATCGGTTCACGAATAAGATGTTTAACTGACTAATCGGTTTATCGTAAACTTCCTAAATTAACTGAACGCAGAAATACTCTTTCAAGCAAATTTGGAGCTAAGATAATGTGTTGTCCCCAGATGGCCCATCTATTCCCCGCTCCCCTCCCCTCCCGCCTTCCGTGCGTCGGTCCGAGAGGAATACTGGCAATCAGTTTTCTCCATATCCTGCTAATTCGTCTGCCCAATTTTTACGTAGTTTCATCCCATCATTTATTTCTGGTCATTTCTTGTAAGTGTATTAGTTAATTTATTTCGTGTCTGTGTATTTCGTAAATTTGTATTCCTCTTCTAGCTTTTAGCTGTTTGGATTAAACTTAACTGATTGATTGATTACCCCCAAATTGCGCTGAAAAATCTGGTAGCAGACACCAGAGGACCAAAATGTTGGGGGGGGGGGGGGGTGATTTATTTACCGACCGGCAGGTCATTTTTACCGACTGTTTCAGAAAACTCAACGACTGTTTTTCAGAAAAATCGACTTTTATGATGGAAAATTATGGTTCAAAAAACCCCATTGATATTTTGAAAAAGAAACGAGAAAATTTTCTTCAAAAATTTATACCATAAAGCACACTTTGTCCGATGCGTTGCGTTGATTGTATTTTGGTTAAAGTGTTAGGTAGAATTCATTTAGCATAGTGTCATTCATGCTCTCCGACGCGGCGGCTGGGGGCAAAACATTTGAAAACTGAACGTGCCTTGGTTAAAAAGTGGGAAAACTAAGCAAATAAAAGAAGTAATAAACTATCATCTCCTTATGTGTGAAAGAGTTGTCAGTGGACGTTGAAGATTCCGGCAAACTTTTCGTTGGGTGACGGGAAAACTCGGCAAGACCGAAAAAGCGCTAAAAATTCGTAGTTACGAAACGAAACAATGGAGGAAGGTGGGGATTTTAGAAGCTTATAATTTCATTTAGTATATTATAAAGGCAGAATAAGCAAGAGGGATCCTTTAAATGACGTAAGATTTTTATGAAAGTATATGGTCTAGTTATTAGTCAGTTCTAGACCGATTGTGCGTATTTTATTATATTTTTTCTCGTTTTTTTCTACTCGCCAGCTTTGGCGGATACAAATAACTGAACTGAATTGAACTGTTTTAACGAAAGTTGACGATTTTTCAGCGCTGCTCCGCACGGAGAACTTGATACCGATCGCGTGGCCTGAGAAGGATCGTCGCCACGAAGCGTCGAATCACATTTTCCGCTTACTCATCGGTTTAATACCATTAAGAGCGTGTTCCACCCTACTTACCGTAGTTACTACGCATGACGTCACGAATTCTGGCTTTTTGCCGTCAAGGCTGGAACGATTTTTCTATTTTCCAGCACGATATCATGCCACAGGCGCATCCGACCAATCACGTTGCAGGGATGCGTAGTTACTACGCTTACTACGCTCCCGAGCATGGTAAGCAAATAGTAACTATTAGTTACTAGAATTAGTTACTTAGAATACTTGCTCCATTAGCAAGGAGCGCTAGCTCCTTCCATTCGGGATTTACTTTCCACACATGGAAGAGAATACGCAAATAGAATACGCAAGAGAATAATGAACAAACTTTATCATCCTTATCATTTGGTTAATATTAGACCTTAGCCTATCGCAAGCGCAATAGCTGCGTTTACTTTGACCGTTGGTATTGTACAATGATTAGTAACTATTAGTTACTATTCCGAGAAGGTTGGAACGGTCAGCGTAGTAGCTTTTCGTGAGGATGGAACGGAAATAGTAACTAATAGTAACTATCGTTAGAAGGATGGAACACGCTCTAAAGCACACCTCTTACTAGAAATGATTTTTTCACCATATCGGTTTTTAGAAAGAATCGGTTCAGAAATATTTCAGAAATATCGGTTTTTGAAAATTCCGTCACTTCCCACGTGAAATTAGCGATTTTATTCTTAGTACTTGCGACTCTATCCAGCCTTCCTGCTCTCCAACGCAGCGGCTGGACAGTGTCGCCAAAAACTTAAAGTACCTCTCGCCCTATTTATTATTCAACTTACAGTATTTTAAAATATCTGAATACTTTAATCTAGGCTGTGCTTTCAACAAATAACCCATGATTTTGGGTGTTTTGAGCCTTTTCCGAGACCCGTTGACTTACAGCGAAAACAGAGAAAAAAGTTACATAACCGTTTTTTCTGATGGAAAAACTTCTCGCAAACAACCGTCGACAGCGTGATACACATCGAAGGTAGCAAAACTCGGCAAGTGAGAAAATCAGCGTGGTTTTGTTAGAGGGGTTAGAATGTACCGTACGAAATTGGGTTCTCCGGGTTTAGAAATATATGGAGTGATTATGGAAGTAGGTTGCGTTAGTATTATAAGTAAGACAGGTCCTTCAAGGCGCCGTGATAAAAAGTGGAAAAACAAGTCTTCCATGTTTTCCAAAATGAAAAACAATATTTACAAGCTTCTCATGTTCTTGTGTGTAAGCCGGAAAAAGGAAAATTATTTGCTGTGCGATGGGGGAATCGACAGGGGTCATATGTGATAGTCCTGGCAGGGGCCATATGTTATAGTCCTGGCAGGGGCCATACATTATAGTCCTGGCACGTCGGAACTCAAAGCGTCGATGCATTTTGACTTTCTAGATAAAATGTAGATAATCGCAAGCCACGAATTAGAACACAGCTTATGCCTTGTTTAATGATGCGGCCTCCGATACCGCGTGGTAAGCACGGAATTTCAAAGTTTTAACGATATTCATCTAGCGAGCCGCGAGCGACCTGTCAGGTAGAGTCGGAGGGAGTAGCCTATTGGAGATTTTGAAAGCGTTACATTTTTTCGCTGGCGGCTAGTGTCTGACCAGTGGAACCACCAAGTCTGGTCGTGAGTCTTCTTGGCATTTTGATGCTTTTTCGTGGTGAAAATACCATCCGTCTCCAAAGGGTTGGCCTATGTAATTGACAGTTTGAACGCGAAGTGCACGAGCAATTCTAGTAGCATGGATGTTGCTTTTGGGTTAAGAACTAGTTGAAGAAAAGCTGGGGTAAACACTTTTCGAGGTTGTCTATGACGACGAAAATTTCACACCGAATTCCCTGTGTTACCGGACATACTAATCATTGTGCTGTGGGATGCATTATGTTCCTGACGAGTGTTGGCGTATCGTGTTATTGATGCGTAAAACCGGTTATCTGAATTTTGCTGAATCTGAGTTTTCGCTAGACGTCAGTGGGCCCGGGAAAAAGCTTAAAACCGCCAAAGCCGTGGATACTTAGTTAAAACCAGGGCCTAGTTCTACGGTATTCCAATAGTTTTGAATACTGGAAAACAAACAGTAAATAGTGCGACGGATGGTTTTGACCATAATATAAACGAATTTTTAACAATATAAACGAATCGTTTAAGGGATTCGTTTTTTTAACAATTTTTCTGCTTCCACTTTTTATTATTTTCTTTATAAATTTCTTCTTTTTCTCCCTCCTTGGCAAAGAAATTCTAAAATTATTAGTAAGTACTCTCTACCGGATATCACGGAGAAATTATCTGTTCTCCATAGAAAACTGTCCGAAACGGCGTACGCGCGTCTGCCGCCCTCTCATGGGCTTATTCGTCTGTTTGACTCTTTAGTAGATTTTGCTTGTATGTGTTGTGTTTTCCCTAATTATGTCTTCATATTTTCTTTTGTACTCCACTGTTTTCGTCTTGTACGATTATGGGTTAAAAATAAATTATTATTATTTTATATCTTCTTGAATTCTACTATTTTCTACAACGAAGAATATAATCATCATCGCGATCACCATAACATTCACGGTGGGTTTACACACTGCGTAAAATCCGAGCGTACTTTGAAATCCGAGCGCATTTTACGCACGATTGAGCTTGAAAACATTTCTAGCAATACGGACGTATTTGAGAAATCGGTCCGTTTTGTATCTAAAGACGTCCGTATTGCTAGAAATCTTTTCAAGCTCAAAACGTGCGTAAATACGCTCGGATTTTACGCAGTGTGTAAATGGACCATCACTGGAACCAAAGACAGTAAAAGTGGGAAAGACCGGAAACTCGCGTCAGCCCCATGAGTCACAACAATCAGCGCCGTTTAGCGGATGTTCTTTCGTTAAAAATCGCTCTGTTGACACTTTCTTCCATCGCTCTCCGCAAAATCATCATCAAACCACGTTTTGTTGATTTTTTTCGTTTCGTTCATCATGAGCATCCTCTTTCCATTCAGACTTCCTCTTTAATAGTGTTGGGCGATATTCAGATTTTTCGATATATCTATATATCGGTATTTTCACTTTCGATATTCGATATCGATATTTTGATACCATGTTTCGCTATAGTATACGTCTCGTTTCACACAAATTTAAGAGCAAAAACTGTCATAAAAAAGCATATTGCAGCAACTCGAACTTCGACTAAATATAAACTTAATTACGAAGACACATTGCTCCAGTTTTGGACATATAAATGTAAATTATGTTGAATTATTTACAATAATTTCAAAGAAACAAATATCGTTTTCGATATCGATATTTACGTTTCGATATTCGATATCGATATCTGGTCCGATATATCAATATATCGTTATCGATATCGAAATCGCCCAACACTACTCTTTAATTGGAATAAAAAACAAGTAGGAAAGAATAAATCTTTTTTTTATGAAAAAAAAATGTCAAATTCACGATTTCGAATCAATTAATGTTGACAGACGTAGCCTACTCACGCCCTCTTGCTGTGATTCTATTAATCATCTACCGCTCGACATTGGGCCAAACGCTAGGCGGCGTTCCGACCGATTTTCAGAGATCCGATTTTAGCGAAGCCACCGGTCTTTCCCACTATTATTGTCTTTGACTTGAACCATAAATACTGACCATTTTATGCGAAAGAGCTTGCCTGAAAGGGTTCGGAGCATGACGGGGCATAAACTCACCCACTGAAGCAACGGAAGTTGCCTATTCAACAGATCAATGTTCTATCTGGGAAACTGACAGCGGATTTGCAGATTCACGGGAGAGATATGAGTGATGTATCAATTTCGCGCAACGAGTCTGGACGTCAAATCCCAGCACTGTGTTGATTAGCCGCATCCAGCTGGAGTTGATGCGGAAAAATATGTACTTCGAAGGCGCCACTGGGATTCTAGAACCCTAATGCCAAAGCGAACGGGAGCATTTATGTAAAGCTATACTGTTAGAATTTCACAAAAAGAACACAAGGATGAAAAACACTTGGGATGTTAGCTGTTAGATAGTCCTTCTTCAGCCCAAGCTGACTGCGAATCATATTTGACGGTGCAAAACCGATAAAACAGCTACATTTTATTAGGGCTATATTTCGGCCTTTCTTGGCAAGGGTCCCCTTCAGGCTCCATCCGCTCAAGCTGGAAAATGAACTTGTGGAAAAACAATTATCTTATCTTAAATCATAAATTGTTTTTAGAATGCTTTACGTGTTTGTCGTGATGGTCGTAAGGCTATCGGTGTGAAGTAGGGATTAGAGGGCTATATTCGCAAGCGAAGGGTCGCAGGTTCGAGTCTCGGTGGTGCTGACCCTTTGGTTTGGGGCGGGGTCAGTGGTGTGACCTTGTAAGACAAACCGAAGTCCATCTCGTTTCAAATGGGTACCTGCAGAAATCTGGGGAAGGTAACAAGAAGGTGTGCGAAAGCACTAGGATGGCTGTCCCCCAACCGCCCATTGCAATTACTGATGGCGGAGTGTCGGGAATTAGCAACGCCCATTGTAGACTGACACGGCTAATGCTGCAACTTTATCAATTTTTTTTAGAACGTAAGAGATTTTTTTTTTCAGGCTGAAGGCCCAGGCTGAAAAACACTTAAAGTTTAACTGAAAAGGGCCGGGATAGGACAGTCTAGTTACCCATCAGTTACTCACTCACTTGCCGTGTTTTGCTACCTTCGATCTGTGTCACGCTGTCGACGGTTGTCTGCGAGAAGTTTTTCCATCAGAGACCGGTTATGTAAATTGTTTCCCTGCTTTCGCTACAAGTCAACGGGTCTGGATAGCCTTAAAACAGCCAAAACCGTGGGTTATTTGTTGAAAGCGCAGCCTTGCTTTTAAGTATTCAAATATTTTAAAATACTGCAAGTTGAAGAGTAAATAGTGCGAGGGGTCCTTTAATTACGGGTTTGTTCGTGGTTGACCCCACAAACTAGACAACGTTGGAAAAGCGATGATAACTTTATACGAACTTTTGAACTTTTTGGACCTTTCTGATTCCCATGACACAAGTGGTCAACCCCACAAACAAATGCTTTTCTCTCTAGCGTGCAACGTTTTACACAAAACTGTTTTCTTAAGGGACGTCTCTTGCTTATTCTGCCATGTATAATCTACCTAGCTCCCTTACGGAATCATAGGCTTCTAAAATCCCCACCTTTCTCCATTGCTCCGTTTTGTACCTACGAATTTTTAGCGCTTTCTCGGCATTGCCGAGTTTTGCCGGTTACACAACGCAAAGTTTGCCAGAATCTTGAACGTCCGCTGGCAGCTTTTTCACACACAAGGATACGGAATCATCTGTTTTTGACTGTACTTTTTTTATTACGGTGCGTTCAGTTTTCAAATGTTTTGCGCCCAGCCGCCGCGCCGGAGAGCAGGAAGGATGGGTAGAATCGACAAGCGCTAACAAGAAAATCGCTAAATTCAGATGGAAAGTAACTGCATATTCGAGAAACGTTTTTCTGATCCGTTTCATAGTGAAAAGATCATTTCTAGTAAGAGTTGTGCTTTAAGTAGGATCATTTTCAAAAGCTAAATTTCTCGCTCAGATTTTCGAAGCTACCACTATCTGCCATATTATACTGAGCATGATACGGAAAATGTTACCATGTTCACTATCTGTGAAGGATTGGAATATGTTCTGAAGCAGCTACGTCGCAGGTTGGAACGCCGACGGCTCTTGGCGACAATTGCAAAAAGCCCGTGGCGTAATGGTGTGGGGGAAAGACGACTACATAAGAGAACTTACCAATCAGACCAAAGACGATGAACAGGATTCCACAAAAGGCGGCAAAGTAGGAGGCCTCCGTCGGGTAAACAATGTAGTGTACATCCGTTTCAACCGTTGCGTTTTCGGGATCCATTTGATCGTCCGCAGCTAACAGCAAATTCCAAGTTCTTCTGCTCCTCAATTGGAAATTGTTCTATAATTGCTATCGATGCAGTTCCGAACTGCCACGATACTGGATTGCTGCGATTGCCACAAGATGGGTAATTCAGTTTCCGAATAGTTACCTGGTACTGAAAACTAGGAAGTAAATAGTCCCTCCCGGAAAGTAAAACTCCCGGAAAGAGCTTCCCCCGCGATACGCTATTCGTTCAAAATAAAATGTCCACGTGGTTCCGCGTTTCACTCGACTATCCTTTCAGCACACCAAATTCACGCTCACATCACCGGACAGATATCAAATTCACCCGGAAATTAATATGAACTGATCCGCTTACTAACAGCAAAATGCGGATTTGGAATCCGGATGTAGGAGTAAAATGGAAAAGCTTGAACAGTCTGGTATCAATTCAACATGTCTTGTCTTATCACTGACTCACAATAATAAATTCACCCACTAAGAACCGAGTTCCAGCGTCAGTTCTGTCACAATAGCATATTGTCTTATCTGGAAATGGGTTCCAGTCGTACTCTTAAGAAAGGGAGGGGCGTAGAATACGGACTAGAGCTAGTCAGGTTTTCAGCCAAGAGAGAGTAACTAGCGTCATGCGTACTGAAAGGAATAGATAAATAACCCTCCGGGGAATGTTCGGCACACCTTTGAAACAAAGCATTTGGGTTTCTCGAAATGTGCAGTGGATATATTGGTTCAGTGAAGGGTCCTGGGCCCCAGCCTGTTCCTGCTCCCAACAGCTGTATTCCAGCATTATTAAGAAGATAACAATGACAGAAACAGCTTTGTGCCAGCGTTCGTCGAAGTTTTGAAAAAGTGAAACGTACCCCCACAAAACTCCTTTTGTATCATTTAGCTGAACAAACTGCATTATTTGGCTTGTGTTAAGGGATTTTTTTCTTTTTTTTTCACTATTTGTTCTAGTATGATGTTCAAAATATCTACTGCCGTCCTCGCAACGCAAAATTCTACTATGACACGGAAAATTTGAATTCAGTACAAACGCGGCTTTTCAGTGACCAGTGATCAGCTCACGGAAGGTAGCTAACTGCGTCAGTGTTTCCACTTCTGTTTTTGAAAAATCCCGAATTCAGGTAGAAAAATCCCTTTTTCCTCAGAGAATAATCCCTTGATAAATCCCTCTCCTGCGTCTGCAATATCCTATAATTACGCCCGCCTGTGTATGTGTCAGGGGGGGGGGGTGACGACCTACAAATATGTGTCTGGATAATGCCCGTTAAGGCTCAAGAATTCTACCGGTTATAAACAATAGACTTAAAATTGTATAAATGTCAGAAATACAAACACTAAAATCAAGCATGCACTCATTTCAGCATTCGCTGGTTAAAACCAAGCTTCAGAAGTACAGTATCTTTTGACGACTGAACGCTAGAAAATTTAAAACTGAGCGGCGCAGGCGAAAATTTTCAAATCCGCTTTTTTCTGATAAGGAGACAAGCGAACGAAACGTGCTACATAAGTGCCCCTACAGTCATTGTGACGTTGACGGATTTTTTCCTTGAGACTAAAAAATTACAAAAATCTCCATTCTAATATTGAAAATCCCAAAATATCTCAATTATCCCTGAAAAATACCTTATCCCTCTTTAGAAAAAAAAATCCCGAGGAAGGATTGAAAATCCCTCAAAAAGGGATAAATCCCTCGAAGTGGAAACACTGAACTGCGTGGACACATATTTTTCGTAAATCGTTTTGGTCAAGCATACAACACAGGTACAAGCGCATAAAGCTACCACAGATCCGACAGGGAAATTCCATTATATGAAAAATTCGTCAGTAGCGGAGCAACGAAGTAATGCATTTTCATCGTGTCTTCGAGCCTCTTTAAGTGAATAAGCGATGTGTAACTAGATTGTCCTATCTCAGCCCTTTTCAGTTAAACTTTAACCTTATTACGATGTGGCTGACAAATTCGGAAATCTAATGCTGTGAAAGTTCGCTTACAATAAAGTATCAGTATTAGCATCAGACACATTGTAGCCAGGTCTGGGTCCAGGAATTTATTTCGGGGGGGGGGGGGGGGGGGGTCTGCCCGCGGGTCAGACCTAATCCATACCAAAAGTAAGACAAGCACATAGATCAGGGATCAAAGTCTACAAAAAGCGATTCTTTTGGTATGTTTCAGGGGGGGGGGGATCGAACCCCCTAACCCCCTGGATACGGCCCTTTGTTGCCTGTGCCAGAAACACAAGGCATAAAAACAGACGCTACGCTCGTATGATACTCGCGTAGACCGAGGAAACTGTGGTCGTGCAAGCAACGATACCGCGAATCAGTCTGAAAGGTTTGGACCTTGGAACGCCGCATGTCGTGCAGGCGATCTTCCTGCTTAACATGCTTCCTCCTCGTTTACTTAACCGTCCGGGAGCAAGCCAATTATCGGGAAACACTCGAACAAAACCCCACAATGACACTTCAAGGGTATATTCGCATTTTACTTAGCCTACTCCGAGCATTACCAAGATTTGGAGGAAAATAAAAGAGCTGGATAGTCAACAGATCTCAGCCATAATAGCTCAGCAACATTTTTCAAAATGTTCAACGAAAAAGTTTGAAATTTATTTTTGAACGGATCTTGATGATTTTTATGTTCGAAAGCATCTTTCTTTACAGTGGATAGAGGAAAAGAACATTTTTTTTTTACCAATACTGATGACCTATGTCGAAATGATTTACGGTGGATAGAGTTTTATCCTCCCATTTCGTGTTACTTACGCGTATGTGAGCGAAATGGCACTTAGCATATGTTTCTTTCACCACATTTTTTATGTTGATGATGTGCTAATTTTTTTTTGAATATTGACCGTTCTAGTAGCGGTTAGCTAGAGCAACTCACGGATCTCGGAAACAGCTTGTCCTATGGCTATGAAAAATAAACAGTGGATTATTACAGAGAACTAAAACAGAGAAGTAAACAGTGGAAAAAAATGTCGCTTGAACGCTTAATACTTGAAGTGACGGCATCTTTCCCATGCTTTGCCCCTTACAGGGTATTCTCGCCGTTCCTCGAGGACTCCTCGGGGGAACGAAGGGAACGGCGAGAATAGAGGGAGTCACTCAACGCGGACTCCGCCTAGAAAAACAACGAGAACACGGGGAATGATTCGAAAATGGATTTTGTTCGAAAAAAAAATATGCAGTTGACGAAATTAGTCTGGATCCACTTTATTTTTGGTTTTGTTTCATCTGATTCTTTTAGCACCAGCAAAAATCGAGTCCCCTCCGAATCTGAAAGGGAGTCGCGAGAATACAGGGAGTGAGTCTCCGGGACAAGCAAAAACGCGGAGACTCCTCAAGTGGAGTCCTCGGGGAACGGCAAGAATTCGCCTTATATTTTAGCAACCTGCTAATAATACGAACATCTTTTGGCAAGCAGGACATCTTTTCCGCTTTTTACATAAGGAAGTTCTCTCTAGCCCCCGAGTAAAGCAACCTCTACGGAATGGAAGATGGTTAGGAGAAGATAGAATGCGGGCTCTTCAAACGGTTGTAAAATGATCTCCCAAATTAGGCAGACGGGGGACATAATGAAGAAGTCATCTTGACACGAGGGGGATCAACAGGTCAAAGCCAGAGGGTTAAACACTTAAAGGATGAAAGGTTGGAAAAAGGGATGGATTGGCTACTCCTATAAACAATCAAGGGCCCACAATACGTCGTTCTTAACTCGGTACTCATACAGGCCTTTCACCAACGACCTCCTTCACCCTTATTCAGGGTCAATTCTATCCCTTTCCTAAGATGGCACTGAACAGCAAACTTTTTGGTCAGATAGAGAAAAGTCCATTTTGTTTATTTTCATCGAGCCCAAACCAATGTTCTATCCAATGAAGAGCACCCTTGGTAGAGTCTGTTTTGTTTTGTAGCTGAGCGCAGAGAACGCAGAGAAACCCTAGTTGTGTTTTTGCAGATACCATGGTATCTGTTACCACGGTAACTGGATCTGCAATTAGTCGTTTTTGCAGTTATCGTGGTATCTGGCCAGTTATCGTGGTATCCAGGTGGTATTAGATATTCAGATACTACGGTCCGACCGTGGTAACTGGTCGTGGTATCTGAAAAGTCTTCTCACTTTCATAAAATTTTGTCAGATTGGTGAGAAAGAAGTTTAGCACTTAGTGACGTAACTGGATATCTGTTTTTCTTTTGGGAAGACTTCGAAAAGTGCAATTTCGGCAATAGTCGTTTTTGCAGAGCACCATGTATCAGATACCACGATAACTGCAAAAACGACTAATTGCAGATCCAGTTACCGTGGTAACAGATACCATGGTATCAGCAAAAACGCAACTCATGCTACTGGAAGGCCCGTGTGAATGATTACACACAACGTATCATGGGCCCTTGGTCTAACTAAAAAACAAAGTATAAAAAAACACATATGGAGAACTTACAGTAGTTGTGTTAGCGGCGTAGCGGAATGTGGATGGGTGCCATGTGCCTCAGGCCTCAATTTCTATTGAGCTCTTTATTTCATCGGTTCCATGACAAAGAATGGAGGGGCCACTCCATTAGTTATTAGGCCTGGCTCCTGGAACTAGACATCTGCCTCCATCTGGAGTGACAGAACAAATTGTAACTACATTCGTCCTTCCATTTCCTGCATAAACTGTAAAAAGTTTCTCCTAGTAAGGATTAAAGTTTACTGCAGTATTTGCTACTTGGATTAACCTTATCTCTACTGGGATAAGATTAATCCGAATTAGAGACAATCTTATCTCAGTAGAGACAAGATTAATCCCATTAGCATTTTTTTTTACAGTGTATTCTGATTCAATTCATGTCGCACAGAATAAAAAAATGTACTGATTTAACGATCCCCTCTTATTACACTGTCAGAAGTTTCATAACAGAAAACAGAAGGATGCGCGGTTTCAACAGACAATGCGTACCAGGCAACACATCGGGTGTTGTCTGTTGTGTTTGAAATGTTATGCATAACAAGCCTTGCCATCAGTAAGAGCCGAAAAATCGCCAAAAAGCATCTGCTGAATTTTCAGACATCATAACGACAAACAAAAAAGTCACTAGATGCTTTTTTGGCTCTTCCTGGTAATGCTTGCTGCATAATATTTCATGGATAACGTTTTCCAGCACAACAGATAACATCTGAAGTGTTGTCTACGCATTGTCTGTTGAAACCGCGCATCCTTCTGTTGTCTGTTATGAAACTACTGACAGTGTAGACATGATATTTTCACGATAAAATGGTTGAGAAATATTGTGTTCCGAAAGGTTTAAAGCACAACTCTTACTAGAAATTATCTTTTCACTCTGAAATGGATCAGAAAAAACGTTTTCGAAAATACCATTACTTTCCACCTAAAATTAGCGGTTGTCCTGTTAGCGCTTGTCGACTATGTCCAGCCTTCCTGCTCACCGACGCGGCGGCTCGGCGCAAAATATTTGAAAACTGAACGCGCCGTGAGTAAAAAGTGGGAAAACTAAGCAAATAAAAGAAGTAATAAAGGGAAGATTGCACATCCTTATGTGTGAAAGAGTTGTCAGCGGACGTTGAAGATTCCGGCAAACTTTTCGTTGTGCGACGGACAAAACTCGGCAAGGCCGAAAAAGCGCTAAAATTCGTAGGCACAAAATGAAACAGTGGCGAAAGTTGGGGATTTTAGAACCTTATAATTCCATAAGGGAGCTAGGTATATTATAAAAGGCAGTATAAGCAAGAGGGGTCCTTTAATATTTGGGCCGCGAAACTAGCAATTTTCTTGTTAGTGCTTTTACACCCGGTCCAGACTTCCGGCTTTCCAATGAAGGAGATTCACCGCAAAATCTTTGAAAACTTTGGCGCCGAGGTTAAAAAGTGGGAAAATCTAAGCAAAAGAATTGTCAGTAAAATGAACGAAGGTCGAATGAATGGCATTGAATGTTGATTAGTCTTATAAATGGTAAAATTTGTCACAGTAAAATCAAAATAAGTATTTTACCGTAATTTTACAGACCCCCTAAAATTGGAATTTTACATGTTACACCATTTTGCGTAACTTGTGTACTTTACCGATATTTTAATGGGAGTCGCCGCGCAATATCGAAGTAGAGTCGTTTTCAAAATAACGGTTCCTATTGACTGCTATGGTTAGTCCTCCATTTTCGCCCCAATAATCCACTACACTTTAAAAAAATTCTTGCAGTATTTACTACTGGGATTAATATATTGTCTCTACTTAGATAAGATTATTTCTAATTCGGATTGATCATATCCCAGTAGAGATAAGATTCATCCCAGTAGCAAATAATGCAGTTAACTTTAACCCTTTCTCGGAGAAACTTTTTACAATATACTTATATAGCCCATGTAGGGTTTGAAGCCCTGTTGTAAGCTGCCTGGAGTAAATAAGCGCTTAATCAGTCTCAGATCGGTCGATATTCTGAAAGATCGATCTCATCTTACATTTCCTTGGTAATACCTAATTTTACATATTTTACCAATTTAACCGTATTTGA
Source organism: Branchinecta sandiegonensis (assembly GCA_030848855.1). Taxonomy (NCBI): domain Eukaryota; kingdom Metazoa; phylum Arthropoda; class Branchiopoda; order Anostraca; family Branchinectidae; genus Branchinecta; species Branchinecta sandiegonensis. Next base: position 6,595,964 of record JAUPMV010000017.1, on the reverse strand, counting down.
CAAATTTTTACCAGTTTTACTTATCGAGTTTTAGATATACGGTAATCTTCCAACACTAGTGATACTAACGAAGTTGCGTTTTTGCAGATACCATGGCATCTTATACCACAGTCTAAAATCGTGTTTGCAGTTACCGCGGTATCTGATACCACGGTCAAAAGCAGTTACTGAGTGTCTGGCCAGTTACCGCGGTATCTCGCATTCAGATATCACGGCCCCGACCGTGGTATCTGAAAAAGCCAAATCACTTTCATCGTCACCAGCACAGGAGTCTAGGTTTTTGTCCAATTGGTCCGAAAGAAGTTCTGGTGTGAGTTAATTTAATCATTGCTTTAGAGGCGACTTCTAAGGAGGGTTTTCGCGAGATCTCGGAATCACTTTCCGACGAGCGAAGTGCATCATAACTTTCCACTTTCCTGCTGGACTGATAGCGAAAACGCACGGAAAGCTGATATCGCCCAGAAAATGTTGAATTACAATTTTTTTCGAATAATTATGGTTCACTTAACGGTTCTTTAATTCTCATATGTTCCATCGAAGTCACCTTAATTACGATTGTCATTTTTTTTTATTTATTAGTGACACTTGCACTGTTTTTCTCCACACCGTTGAAATTTCCGCCGAAACATTCAATTTTCCGCGGAGCTTTCCACTGACCTTGTGGAATCACTTTCCGGGAAAGCTGCTTCGGTTTCCATAGCACGAAAACCGGGTTTCGAAGTTTGGCAACTTTCCGAAGTAGCGCGAAAACCATTGGAAAGTGATTCCGACTTTGCTTTCCAGCTCGCGGAAACCCTCCTCTAGAAACGCAAATTCGTTACCGTTTGTGCTGCTGCTTGTGCAAAGCAAATGCAGTATCAGATACCATGGTAACTGCGAAAGCGACAAAATGCAGATTCAGTTACTACGGTATCAGACACCGTGGTATCTGCAAAACCCAGCTATAGTAAAAATGTACCGCAAGTGAATGAGAGTTGAACGCATATTCGTGAATAAACAATATAAACATATGGATTACACAATTTTTTGATCAGCCCCTTAGGATCTACACCCAACCCGTTCTCGTTGACTTTCTTAACTAGAAGTCCAGACGCAGGTCTACCAAGGAAGAGGAACTAAATTAACGATTCTCACTTTAATCGAAAATACAAATAATTAACTCTTCTGATCTTGTTTTGATTATAGGCTATGACTAAAGTCTCTCTCACTGGATACATGGGGTACAGAGATTCACACTGCCAAACTAGGTACTCTTTCATTTGAGTTCTAAGAGCATATGGCTCGGATTTTCTAGGTATGTCTTCCACAAATTTGAAAAGCGCGCCATTGTAGCGCCATCTATGACACGGTGATCGGCGGACCAACTCACCTGCATGATGTGAGCACGGATGACGTTACCGTTTTTGTCAAACCGGGGAAGAACCTGAAGAGGATGAAGGAGTTCAAGTTCAACATAACATAACATAAGTGTCGTAAAGGCCATGTTTGCGATTCTCAGCCAATGAGAGCCCACCGGGTCTGGACGAGCACGGTTACGACGGGACTCAGTGAAGTTCCCGCTATACTATACACATTGGCACACATCTTTGTCAAACCGTAGACACCAACTTTCTACCAAGTTTGGTGACCAACTACTGGAAGACCCCAACCATCGGCATATCCTTCCAACATTCCCGACCGCATAAGGCCACAGCGAATGGCAGCACAACCAGTTCCTAAGATCCAACCCATTAGGTAAATTCATGCGCGGTACGAAAGAAGTTTTGTCCCCTCCTTGTCAGTTTTTTCAACGCGAAATTTTAAATTCTTTTCCTCTTTTTTTGTGTTAATTATTATATATTTACTTTAATTTGTTGCAATTCTTGTTCTTGTGTAATTATTAAATATTTGACTATGTAAAAGCGCAATTGTATACAGTTATATTTGATGAGAAAACAAAAATTCGGTTTTTTGTTAATACCGTAAGGGCTGTTTTTCGAATAATAAAGATTGACTGGTTGAATTCAACTGCGCAAAATAGAAATTGTAAAATAAATGAACAGAAAAGGCATGGTTCTTTCAACATTGTCTGAACTCATGCACACTTTGCTTTTCTTTCCCTAATACAGTCAATTGGAAACAACAAACCAACAATTAAATATCGGCTAAGAGCAATGTTAAGTGTTTCAAGTTTCCTTTTCACTTAACGTGCCGTTTGCACGTGCTCTGCATACATACATAATTGCAAGGTTTAACTTTGATCACACTTTACGGCGCTGTTCAAAGTTAAGCGACGTCCGAAGCAACAAAACGCATCACCGTTGAGCTTGATCTGAGTTTTTGGGATCCCAAAACGTAAGTGGAGGGATACCTATTTATTTATTTTTACATTTGGCGTTAAGCTTAAAGTTTAACAAAAGCCAACTTATTTTTGTGTCATTTAATCGAATGCACTGCATTATTTGGTTACTGCAAAGGGATTTTTATTTTCCACTATCTGCTCTAGTAATGACGTTCAGAATATCTGCGGCCGTCCCCACAGCGTAAATTCTACTATGACTGCGGGAAATTTTAATCTCAACACAAACGCGGTTTTTCAGTGGGCAGTGGTGAGACTGGTGAAGATTGCTTACTGCAGTGGTTCACAACCGTTTTCGTACCGCGTACCCCCAATGAAGGTTCGAAAAGGTTGCGTACCCCCTTTTTGAGAACGTGAAAAAGACGGTATTTATTATATTAAATGATAAGGCATAAAGGTGTAGAGATGTAACAAAATCAATGAGACATTTGAGGCTGCTTTATAGATAAAATTTTGCAGATCTCGGCTCGACGTCATTAACGGCATTCTTTGTTTACAGTCAGCCTGTTTCTGTCTTTGGGTTTGATATTCTCCGTGCTTTCATCAAGCTAAATCGCAAACATTTTCGTTAGCTTATTTCGCAACCTGAATGACAATATCACTTGCAATGTCTTCGATTCTCCTTGAAACAATACTGTTTTTACAGATTTTACGGCAGTAGGCTAGCTGTTTTCCCAATCGACATTATTTCATTGTCTTTCACTAGGGCTTGTAATCAGAGGCGTCACACACGGGTTGGCAACACCCCTCCCCCCAAAGTAGTCGGCCAGGCTGTTAAAAAGAAACGAGTCGGCGCGAAGCGCTGCGATTTTTCGTAAAAACAATCTGTAAAAATGACCAGCCAGTCAGTAAAAATACCTTGCCCCCCCCCCCCCAAAAAAAAAAATGTTTGCTAGTAGTTATATTCTGCCTCTGCTGGTAATATTAGGCTTCCGGCAATCAAAAATGAGTGGGGCGAGATTTGGAACTACTGACTAAACAGATTTTGGTACCTTCGCGTTCCCCTTTGGGTACGCGTACCACCGGTTGGGAATCACTGGCTTAGTGCCTGAACAAAAAAAAATCGTAAATCTTTCTCGTAAGGCATACAACAAAAATACAAGCGCATATAGGTCCCACAAATCACACGGAAATTTCACTATTTAAAAATCGATTATTCGTGAATAGCGTAACAACGAAGTAGCGCATTTTCAGCGGGTCTTCAAGCCAATTTAAATGAATAAGTGATGGGTAACTAGATTGTCCTATCCCAGCCCTTTTCGGTTAAACTTTAATGACGTATGTATATGACTTAATATGACCGTCCGTCTGCTAGCACGATGACTCTCGAAGGAATGAGATATTTTGATGAAACTTGGTGTAAGGATTCTTTGGGTCAAGAGAAAGGTTGAGATCGTAGATGGGCACCATAGCTGCATATTTAGGGGAGGGGTTCCAAATTAAGGGGCGAAACAAATTTTTTTTTAAAGCTAATGAGATAGTCGATTAAGGGTGAAGAAGACATGCTGAATACGAATATGAAAACCATTTTCTCGCCGGACAAGTAGTTTGCCCGGAATCCGGCCAAAACCGGAAAGTTTGTTAATAGTAAAAGTTTTATCTGAAGTTTATTAGATGCCCGATTTAGGGGTAGGGGACTTTTTTTTCTCACCGGACAGGTAGTTCACCTGGAATCCGGCAAAAAACCGAAAACTTGTTAAAAATAAAAGTTTAATCTGAAGTTGATTAGAGGTTCGATTATAGATGCTGAATCCGAATATGAAAGTTATTTTCTCGCGGACAAGTAGATCGCCCGGAATCCGGCCAAAACCGGAAAATGTGTTAAAAGTAAAAGTTTTGTAAGAATTTCATTCGGATAAGAAGACTGGCTGAATTCGTGTATGACAATCGTTTTCTACCTGGACACATATTTCACCACGAATTGGCTGAAATCGGAATTTTTTTTAAAAGTTGAAGTTTTATCTGAAGTTGATTAGAGGTTGGACATAGGGGTAAGGAGATATGCTGAATCCGTTTTTGAACTACAATTTTTGCAAGACAAGTAGTTCGCCCGGGACCCGGTCGAAACCGGAAATTTGGCAGGAGTAAGGCAGGAACTTTCGTCAAAGTAGATATGACGCAGGCTATAGGGGTAAACACACATGCTGAATCCATATTTGAACTTGGTCTTCTCAGATGATTACCATTTGCCTTACCCTGTTTCTAAATTTTATTAGTAAAGTGCTCAAGGAGTCTGGCGACGACTGGATCTCTAAAAGACCCAAGTGTTTGGATCAAATATTAAATTTTTGGGATCCCATCGAAACCTTTGGTCTTGTTTTTACCGCCTCGAAAAGTAATTCAATACGATTTAAATGATTAGCAGGAAAAAACAGGAGAAAAGATGCTTTAGCGGAAAGAAGGAGCCACGCGTAGTCGCGAGTTAGCGTTTCCCTGCACGAAAGCTAGCTCGCGCTGGTAATGGTCGCACAGTGCACTGTCGGAAGTTTCATAACTGGTAACACAAGGATGCGCAGTTTTCAACAGACAACACCAGGGATGTAGGTAATCTGTTGTGATTTTAAAAACATTATGCATTATATGTTATGCATAACATAAAAGCCGAAACACCGCCGAAAAAGCATTTGTTGACTTTTCTGATAAACAAGGAAGTCAGCAGATTTTTTTTCGGCGGTGTCTCGGCTCTTCTTGTATGTATAACGTTTTAGTGTGTAACCTTTGAAAAACATAACAGCTAACAGTTTCAACAGACAAAACCCGGGATGTAGGTAATCTTTTATGATGTTGAAATCATTATGCAATAAATGTTACGCATAACAACCATTGCCAGGAAGAGCCGAAACACCGCCGAAAAACATCTTGACTTTTCCCATATCATGACGACAAACAGAAAAGTCAGCAGATTTTTTTTTCGGCAGTGCTTCGGCTCTTCTTCTTTGCATAACGTTTTAACGTGTAACGTTTGAAAAACATAACAGCTGATATCCTAAGTTTTATGTGTTGAAACCGCGCATCCTTGTGTTATCTATTACGAAACTTCTGACAGCGCAGGAGTGGGCTACAGCAAGTCACTAGCTTTCCTTTTAGCCTTCAACCCATGTCATTGCAACTAGATCGGCATAGCATCGCCTGATCCCGCTTTCTGTTCTACCCCAACAACAACCCTTAAATCACTTCTTCCAGCTAGATAGTTTTTTCCGATTTTTGCTTGATTTTCCGACAAATCGATTCGGGCCACAACTCGAAGCCTCTTCTTAGTCAAAACAGGTTTTACCCGCATGCAAGAACCCAAATTTGTTGATCATTTTCGTTTACTCCTAAATTCTTAAATCAATTTAAGCTCCAGAGTGTTGGTGAGGTGAGGGGAAAAAGGTGTTGGAGTTGGACCAGGAAATTCAAGGTTGGCAAGTGGCCAAGGACGGGTCTGTGTCTTTAAGGTTTATAAATAGACAGAGTAGAATAGTGATTTATTCACTCACACTTTCACGGTTACGAAACCAAAATTGGTGAGTACATGTCATAACATAAACATTTAAAAGCACGTACAAATGGTCAAAGGCTATTTAAAATTTCAACAATCTTTGGTATAAAACTATTTTGGTAACGGCTGTGATTGGCCGCTACTGGTTGGAATATTGGGACCTTCGTAGAGACTGCTCGCTCTTGCCTTTCCCTTACATTGTTGTATGGGGGAGGGAGAAACTCACTGGATGGGGTGCGAAATAATTTTTTTTTACCGATTTCGAGGCATAGGTTCAGTCTCCGTTTCTCCAATGTATCAATTGTGTATTTGCGTAGAAGAAAGGAGTAGGGTACTTTTGGGCCTTTATGGATACTGTGGAGAGCGCGTTTTTGGATTCTTTCAATACGTGACTTGGGACATTATGCTTTGATAAAAGCTTTAACATTTGCAGGCTTGGGTTTGCCTTACGGAGTATTTCTACTGTATTTTCTTCCCAATCTAAAGTTTCAGTAATAACTACTCCAAGGACTTTTAGTTTTTTTTACAGCCATTTCAATGAGCTTTGGTTAAAATTGCGGGGCGGATTTTAAAAATGAAATAGTTAAAACAGCACTTTTTTCCTGGTTAACTTGCATATCGGACAAAGACGCTTCATGATTGCTGCTGCTGAACTTTTAATATGACGGTAGCATACTTCAGTAGTACTCAAATCGTCAACATACTTCCACCGATCCGGCAGATCCTGTGCAATTTCATTAATCATAACCAAAAAAAGCAAAGGTCCAAAAAGAGTACCTTGATGTACACCACAAAAATGGGAACCGGGTCAGAAAATACACTTTTATATTTAGTCATTTGTTGTCTTTCGTATAGGAAACTAGCAATAATTCTAATTATATGAGGGCTTACGTTGAATTGACTAGAAAGTTTTCTAATTAAAATCTTATGGTTAATTAGATCGAAACCTTTACGAAAATCAATTGCTATCAAATTTATCCATTTCCCTGGTTCTTCAAGATTTTTCAGAATAAAGTCAATTAATTGTATTAGGCAATGGGTAGTAGAGGATTTAGGTATGTTACCGAATTGCCGTGGATCTATTTTTGACAAGATCTCGTTTTTAAGCCACGTTGCAACGAAACTTTCATAGATTCATAGACAAGTGATTGGTCGAACCCCACTGAAATAGATTTTACAATCTCTTTTAGGGATTGGCATAATATATCCAACTTTCCAAATTTTTGGATACGAACCAGATTTTGGATACGAACCAGAGTTTATGCAAAGAGATTTGGGGCGAGGAAGTTTATTTTAAAGCGGGATTGAAAAGGGAGGAAATAAGGGACTTGATTAGTTATAGGGCAGACAGTCTGCCTCTTGGGAGAGAAGGCGGTACATTGGGAGGACAAAGGGTCGGTCCGGTCCTTAATGACGTCCGATTTGTGGTAGTGTGGATGAGAATTTGAAATATTTGCTGTGTGAATGCGAATCTGAATGATCTTAGGTTAGAAATTTTTGGATTAAATGAAAGAGGGGTGGATGAAGAATGGATGTGCAGGATCATGGGAAATAGTTGTTTTATTTCAATTACAATTACAATTCATTTATTCCCAAAATTCTGATAATACAAAATGCACGGGATTGTCAAATTACAATTGACAATCTCGAAAATACTAGTATTAAACAATTGGCGAGGTTCCTCAGGGTAGCCCTATCCCATAGGGATAGGTGCTTATAGAAGGTATTATTTTTGTTTATTATTTTTCATGTATTTGCCATGGCCTTTGGCTCTTAGTCAGTGTTGCCGCTGGTCGCAGAGTTCTCCGACCGGTTACTTAGCAGTAAATTAAAATATTTAAGTAAAACAAAGCTGAAGAAAGGTGAAGCATATACTGACGGAGCTAATGAAGCGAGTTCTCTCGTTAATAACTGATGAAAAGACCAAGTTTCATAGGAGCAACAATGTCAAAGTTTTTACTGCCGAATGTCACAGGTTCAGCAAGAGAGAAGTGGCAACACTGCTCTTAATGTAAATAAATCTTATCTTATCTTATCTTATAGCTTACCCCTGGCCGACCTCAGTCTCGATACTATCTAAAGTTATTACCTTGATTGTTCCCAAGGCTCCGATTGCCACTTCAGGGGCTAGTATCACAGGTTTCGCATAGGTACCTCCGAACTGCAAAATAAAAGAAAACGTAAGGCAAGGGCAAAATAAACCAAACGGTTATTCATATTCATATATGATTTAGTAAGATTCAGCATTAACCGTCATCATCGGGGGCACGCGTACAAGCTTGCAAAATCAAGATTCCAAAAGGACGTTTTTAAGTGGGGTTTTGGCAGCAGAACTGTTGATCCTTGGAACAGCCTTACCAAAGATGCGGTTAATACTGAATCGATCAATAGTTTTCAATAGTTATCAATAGTTTTCGTAAGGCAAGCAACAAAAATACAAGCGCATAGAGGTACCACAAATCACGCGGAAATTCCACTATTTAAATCGATTATTTGGGAATAGCGGAGCAACAAAGTAACGGGTCTTCAAGCCTAATTAAGGAATGAATGACGGATAACTAATTTCTCCTTTCTCAGCCTTTTTCGGTTAAACTTTTAACAGTAAACAGCATTAAACAGCAAACTTACCGAGCCGATATTAGACAGAGTGAAGGTTCCTCCGGTCAAATCGGTATGTTTCAGCGCGCCCCGCGTTCCCGCTTCAATCAGGCGAGTCAATTCCTGTGCTACATCCAGTACGCTTAACGCCTGGACATGTTTGATATTAGGAACGACCAGGCCTTGCGGAGTATCCATAGCGAGACCGATATTGTGGGCTGCTTTATACGTTATGTTCTCGCAAGCGTCATCTAAGCTGGAGTTCAAAACGGGGTATCGCCGAAGGGCCATGGAAGCAGCCTGAAAATAAGCAATGATGATGACGATGATGAATTTTTATTTATGCACTTAAGAAGAGGAAAATAGCGCAGTACAGACAAATAAAAGGAAAAAAAACAGTGAACTTTCAATAATGTAGTAAGTGCACAAGATAAAAAAAAAATTAAAAAAAGAAAATGGACTAATCGGGTCTAATAAATTTACGTCCTAGATGGAATGCGTAGAAATGGCCAAGGGCAAAAACGTGAAGGTCCTGGGCAATTGAAGAAAACTTTGCACAAGGGTCAGCGGGCAAAAAAGTTGCAGTTATATTAGCTATAGTCAATATGAAGGTGCTTTGTAATGTTGTATAAAACACTGGTATGCTTATACTGTAGGGGTACGTCAAACGAATACTTTTTTGACAATAAGCTATGAATAACACTCCGCATCCCCTTTGAATCCAGTTGCAAGAGTTCAGGAAGAAAGCGCTTGAAAACGGATACGTCGAGAAATGGGAAAGAAACTATTATCAGTCAAACAATAGGAATATCTATCGTGAGCACTACCCTGTCAGAAGTTTGATAATAGATAACACATCCTTGTATACACGTTACGAGAATTTAACTACCACATAACGGGCTGGTTGTTGCTCAAGTTGAGAATTACCTTGATGAAGAATGGCATGTATGAGAGCTTGACTCCCCTCTCCTTAACTGCGGCAGTGTCTTTCAGCATCTTCCTAACTTCCACCAGTTCACTGAGATCGACTTCATCGCAGTAGCCGAACTCCGGAATTTTCTGGAACATGAAACAGTCATCTTAGTAACCTTCAACCAGAGTAAAATAACGCTAGAGAGGAGTGCCAAGACTTGAAAAAAGTGACACACACTTGAATAACAGCGCCATTAGCGCCACTAACGATAGTGAACGTCCCTACTGAAACTCAATCGGTCGTGCACTAGCGCTGGCTCCAATAACTTCAAAATGTGGACACAGCAAAAAAAAAAAGATACAACCTCCCCTGTTTCCTCGATGTGTGCAGACCGCACCTTTGCTTTGCTAGAAATTTCTAAACCCGCAAGTTTATCTCACTTTAAATTTCGCAAGCGTAGTGGACGGCGCTATCGGTATGGCCCGTTTGCGAAGCAAAGAAAGCATAGGTCTTGACGCAACTACCAAGTGTTACTTTGCTCTGCCTTCAACTAGTGCCGGATCATAGCGATTGCATCAGAGCAAAATAACACTAGAGAGTAGCGCCAAGACTTGACAAGATTGACACACACTCTAATAGCAGCGATACCAGCACCACTGGCGATAGAGAACGTCCCTACTGAAAGCCATTCAGCCGCTCACCAGCGCTGGCTCCGATAACTTCATACCCTGAACATAGCAAAAAAATTATACAGCCTCCATTGTTTTCTTGGTGTGTGCAGACCGCACCTTTGCTTTGCTAGAAATTTCTCAACCCGCAAGTTTGTCTCGCTTTAAATGCCGCAAGGGTAGTGGGCGGCGCTACGAGTATGGCCCGGTTGCAAAGCATGGAAAGCATAGGTCTTGGCGCTACTCCCTAACGTTATTTTGCTCTGGATTGCATTCGGATCGTTGCAGACATACGCAAACCCCCATTTTTGGGCACCATGCCATAGAGCAGTACAGTACCCTCATGATAATGGGTTGGACGAAAAAATCTGAAATGAATATTTGTCTGAAACAGACTTTTATGGGGGTACTTGCCTTGGCTCCAAGGCATGATGCCCTAATTTTGGCGCACCATAAGTCCGAAAAATTGAGGATTTGTGTACGACGGGGCCATTGTTCGTGAATGGCACCACGAAACAACGCCCAAGCTCAAGAATTGGGACATAAGGGACCTAAGCAGCTCAAGAATATACTTTTATGGGGTTACTGTGCTCTTGCTCCAAGGCGTGATGCCCCAATGTTGGGACACCATGCCCGAAAAATTGAGGATTTTTGTATGACCGGGTCATTGTTCATGAATGGCACTACGAAGCAATGCCCAAGCTCAAGAATTGGCACACAAGACTAGAACTAGAACTGATTACTAGAACTGATTTTTGATTTTATTTCATTTATTTATACAAAAAAAAATAAAAAAAATCCCGGAACTGCCAACATGCCAAAGGCTCCAGACCGTCAATTCAGGAACGCAAAAAGAATTAACACCTCTCTAAAGAAGATTACATTAAGAAAATCACTTGTGACAACCCTATCCGCACCAGACGCGACAACATTCCATATATTAAGAACAACAAGGAAACAAAATAAATCACTCTCATGACTGAAAAAGATGTTTTTTCATTTTTTTCCGGAAAGAGCACAAAGATATCGATTCTTTTACACAGCTCGGCAACACGTTCCAGATTTCTACGCCAACATGTCGCAACGGAAAAGCTCCTCGATGAGTATGGCGTATTTGCGACAGCAGTAAATTCCTCTCGAAAGAAGTTGTTGCGTATGAAAGACTTGCGGGCTCCGTCAGTGCTAACGACCTGCAGCTTCATAGTGCGACTAGAACTTGAGGTCCGAGTCCATGATGATATTCTCTTTCCTCTTTTGCTTTGTTGTATCCCTCAACCTACATACTTGTTCTGAACCGGCAAAGGCTTGTGTAAAAGGAGTTACGTATCCTCGATTGTTTGAAGAAAAATATATCTGCTGCGGCTTGTCCTAAACGACCCGTCGTGCCTACAATTCAAATACAACCTACTTCCGTAATTGCATCTATTGATTCTTAAGCCCGGAGACCAGACTTTCATCTGTTACATTCTAACCCGCTAACGACGCCTCATTGATTTTCACACTTGCAGTGTTTCAATATTTTCCATGCGCATCACGTTCCCGACGAGTGTCCGGGCGTCATACTATTGACGCGTAAAACCGGTTATCTGAATTTTGGCCTGTTTTTGCTACAAGTCAATGGGCCTGAAAAAATGCTTACAACAGCCAAAGCCGTGTATGATTTGTTAAAAGCAGAGCCTAACTCATTTAACTAGTTTCATATATTGGAACATAAACAGTAAATAGTGCGAGGTGTGCTTTAAAGGTTTCACTGACTAGCCAACTTATTTTTGTATCATTTAACTGAACTGCATTATTTGTAAATGAAGGAATTTATCTTTATTTCTCACTATTCGCTTTAGTATGACGTTCAGAATATCTACGGCAGTCCTCACAACGCAAACTTCTACTATGGCGCGGGAAATCTGAATCTTAACACAAAGGCGGCTTTTCAGTGGCCAGCGGGTGAAATACGTGATCACTGCTCACTGTACGAACACATATTTCCCGTAAACCTTTTGCGTAAAGCATACAACATAGGCACAAGCGCATAGAGGTACTACAAATCTGACAGGGAAATTCCACCATACGAAAATCGATTATTCGCGAATAGCGGAGCAACGAAGTAACGCATTTTAATCGGGTCTTCAAGCCTCTTTAAGTGAATGAGTGATGGGTAACTAGATTGTCTTTCTCAGCCCTTTTCAAAGAATCCAGTCTGCTTGCGTACCCTGCAAAAATCAATTAAATAATATCAATTTTAAAATAAAAAAAAGACAAAAACTATTGTTTGTCTAAGACAAGAGGTAGACCTTGTTGATTTCCCGAAAATTGAATAATTCCAAACTCTTGACAACTGGCTACAATTCTTCTGGTTCTCTGACAAGTACAGACACTGGTGAACGTGTAAATTTTTTTAATCAATAACTGTAGTTTATTATGTCGTCTCAATAAGTTATTGCTGTCATGAATCCTCTCTGATTGTTTCGACTGATCACACTGTTGATTGTCAATAGACGGCCTGTTGCACACGAGAAATAGCCAAAGCTGATTGGTTACCACAGAGCCAATCGACCTGTTTCCCCACAAAGCCCACAAAGCATAAGATCACTCACCAAAGAAGCAGTCATGGTCTTCACCATCGCTTTCCTGAATCCCTTGATAGGCTCCACGACATCCCTATCAGAAATAACCGGAATCTCTACTGGTTTCGGTGCAGGTCGGGTCGGTTCTGGGACAGCTTTCACCGATGGTGGTGTAGCAACTGGGGCAGGTTTTAGCTCAGGGATTTTATTTTTTTCTTCTAGAAGCCGGAGGAGATCCTCTTTCAGGATTCGACCGTCACGACCTGACCCTTTTACGTCGGCGAGGTTGATCTGCAAGAAAATGGTTGTCAGCAAATATTAAACACCCTCCCTTCTTGCAGACGCATGACTAGAGTTGCGTTTTCGCTGATACTATGGTATCTGTTACCACGGTAACTGGATCTGCAATTAGTCGTTTTTGCAGTTATCGTGGTATCTGATACACGGTGCTCTGCAAAAACGACTATTGCCAAGATTGCACTTTTCGAAGTCATCCCAAAAGAAAAACAGATATCCAGTTACATCACTAAGTGCTAAACTTCTTTCTCACCAATCTGACAAAATCTGATGAAAGTGAGATGACTTTTCAGATACCACGGCCAGTTACCACGGTCGGGCCGTAGTATCTGAATATCTGATACCACGATAGCTGGCCAGATACCACGATAACTGCAAAAACGCCTTTTGACCGTGGTATCAGATACCACGATAACTGCAAAAACGACTTTAGACCGTGGTAACAGATACCATGGTACCAGCAAAAACGCAACTAAGGTTTCAAGGGTTGGGTGCCGAGGGAAATAATCCATTCAATCATTTATTCTTCAAAGAACAGTTCAAACGGTGATAGAAAATTCCGAACGTTCGTCATCACGTCAAAAACTTTATACACAACTAAATTCAAACACCGCCAAACGATTTGGTAATGACAATGGAAAGGCAAAGTTTAAGACGTTAAAAAGGAACAATGTTATTTTGAAGGACCTCTCGCACTCTTTACTCTTCAACTTACAGTATTTTAAAATATTTGAATACTTTAAAACTAGGCTGTGTTTCCGACAGATAACCCACGGATTTGGCTGTTTTAAGCCTTTTCCGATTCCGATACCCGTTGACTGATAGCGAAAACAGGGAAACAATTTTCATAACCAGTTTTGCCGATGGAAAATTTCTCACAGATAACCGTCGACAGCGTGATACACATCGAAGGGAGCAAAACACGGCAAGTGAGAAGATGAGCGCGGTTTCCGGGTTTAGAAATAAATGGAGTGATTGTGGAAGTAGGTTGCGTTAGTATTATAGGTAAGACATGTCCTTTAAAAATCTGTGAAAAACTTCACAAATGAAATTTTTCCCATGTTGCACATGAGATGTACTTACGGGTTGAATCCTAGGAACTGGCTGGTTGTATAGGTTGGAAACGCAGTGGCTGCGATGCCAATGCGTGAGGGAAACTTAAACTCACGACTTTTAAAGGACTCCTCGCACTAAGTGATTGGACTCCCAGGCACCGCCTGTCCGAAGTTTCATAACAGACAACACAAGGATGCTCGGTTTCAACAAACAACACCCAACAGACAACATTTGGGATGTAATCCGTTCTCGCGACAAATCTTATGCATGAAATGTTATGCATAACAAGCATTGCCAGGAAAAGCCAAAAAAGCATCTGCTGACTTCTTTTTCGTCGTCAATATATCGGAAAATTCAGCAGACGCTTTTTTTGCAGTTTTCGGCTCTTCCTGGCAATGCTTAATATGCGTAACATGCATAACGTTCGTGGCGACAACAGATTACATCCCAACTGCTGTCTGTTGAAACCGCGCATCCTTGTGTTATCTGTTATGAAACTTATGACAGTGTATTGCGAACAACAGAAGCTTTGCACAGCGAAGTTGCAGAGAGATTTTGCCCACACTGTAAAAAGTTTCTCCGAGTAAGGATTAAAGTTAACTGCTGTGAAAGTAATTTTTAAATTAAATTCTACTCTATTAGCTCTATACAGAGCGTGTTCCACCCTACTTACCGTAGTTACTACGCATGATGTCACGAATTCTGGCTTTTTGCCATCAAGGCTGGAACGATTTTTCTATTTTCCAGCAGAATATTATGCCACGGGCGAATACGACCAATCACGTTGCAGAGATGCGTAGTTGCCACGCTTACTACGCTCCCGAGCATGGCAAGCAAATAGTTACTATTTTGAGAAGGCTGGAACGGTCAGCGTAGTAACTTTTTATGAGGATGGAACGGAAATGGTAACTAATAGTTACTATTGTTGGAAGGGTGGAACACGCTCTCTATATTAAGAGAGGACCCGATTTTCTAGGCGGATGGAACACCTAACAGTTTTCGTGAACAGTGAAAAATTATCAAAGGAAAGTCGGTTCAATTCCTCTAGCAAAATCCTTCAACTGCTGCAAGCTGCCATTTAAGTTATAGCCTATGGTTTGTGTGCTTCACTATAACACGAAGTAGTCTCATACGTTCGTGTGCTGCCCACCACAACATCTAGAAGAACTGGAAGTCCTGATAGAACTAAGATTCCACCCCAAGAAGTATATAACAGGGTCATGAATCATACACAGGGATGCTGTCTTAAGGAAGAAGAAGAAGAAAACCGCCAGACGTATAACGTAGAGGCCAATGGACTATTTTTTGCATTATACTACTATCATTATAAAGATGCTAAGGGGCATATTTTGTCTTTCTTCCGTTAAAACAAACAAAAGTTAGTTATATAAATTTGGTCTGACAAAGATTATTATCTGTCATGTTCGACGTTATCACCTCTTCGGCTTGTACACAAGCTGTGTACTAATAAAAGATTATTCTTTTCTACATAAACGGCACCCCTGTCCACAGCTTTGCTAGGCTTCCCTACTTTTAAAATTCAAAAGTGGTTATTGCTCACTTGATGTTCCATTGCTATCTTCCTAACAGCTGGTGTTGTCAAAATTTGAGCTTTGGCGGATGGCAGGCTAACGGAGTCATCCTCCCTTTCCTCTCCTAGGGTGATAGCATCTTTGTCCAGCACTTCAGTTTGCTGTGATTCTCCTGAAAATAAGAGCCAACTATTATACCTTCAGCCCACAGTGACTGCGATCATATTTGACTAAGTTAAAAGACTCTTGCCCAGGGCGTCACGACTGGGGGGGGGGGGGGACGCCCCCCACCCAATATTGTCGGACAATCGGTAAAAAAATAAAACCGAGTCGGCGCGAAGCGCAGCGATTTTTCGTTAAAACAGTTGATTTTTTCATGAAAACAGTCGGTTTTTCTGAGAATTAGCCGATTTTTTTCAAAACTGTCGTTTCTTTCTTGAAAACAGTCGTTTTCTTCTTGAGAACAGTCAGTAAAAATTACCAGCCAGTCGGTAAATGCCTGTCCCCCCCCCCCCCCCCCAAACATTTTGGCTAATAACGCCTAGTCTTGCCAAGTAGGGCCATAATATCCCTAGAATATGTACCAGATGACTTATCGCAGTTACATCTGAGACGAATCCGAAGACAGATTTGCGATTGTTTAGTATTTGCTCCCGCGGGATTTGGACATAAGTCCTTCTTTCTTTAAAGTTGAACTGAAAAGCCAGCTCATTTTTGTATCATCTAATTAAATACACTGAGAGCGTGTTCCATCCTACTTACCGTAGTTACTTCGCATGACGTCAGAAATTCTGCCTTTCTGTCGTCAAGGCTGGAACGATTTTTCTATTTTCCAGCAGAATATCATGCCGCGGGCGAATCCGACCAATCACGCGACAGAGATTCGTAGTTACTACGCTTACTACGCTCCCGAGCGTGGTAAGCAAATAGTTACTATTAGTTACTATTTCGAGACGGCTGGAACGGTCAGCGTAGTAACTTTTCGTGAGGTTAGAACGGAAATAGTAACTAATAGTTACTATTGGTACAAGGGTGGAACACACTCTGAATTACTTGATTCTGCTAAGGGATTTTTTGAATTTCCACCATCTGCTCGAGAAGTGAGGTTCAGAATATCTACGGCCGTCTCCACAACAGAAATTCTATTATGATGCGGAAAATCTGAATCTCAGTATAAAAGCGGCTTTTGAGTGGCCAGTGATCAGCTCGCGGAAGGTAGCTAATTGCGTGAACACTTATTTTTCGTCTATCGTAAAACACAGGTGTAAGCGCAGAGAGGTACCACAAATCCGACAGGGAATTCTACTATATGAAAATCCATTAACCGTGAATAGCGGCGCAACGAAGTAACGCATTTTGATCGGGTCTTCAAGACTCTTTAAGTGAATAAGTGATGTCTAACTAGACTGTCATATCTTAGTTCTTTTCAGTTAAACTTTAAGGTGTGTTAGTTATTTAATTGGTATTTGTTTGCCTCTAATATTTTCATAATTTGTACAGTTTTAATTCTGATTATCATATGTTTAATATGCAAAATTCAAAATGGCTAATGAGTGAAAGAAGAAATGAAGACTATTTCACAGCCTATGGTCATGATGGTGCTGTTGTACGCTGGGGTTTTAGTCTAGGTTAAACAGATTCGACTTTCACTCTTTAGTTTTACGGAGGTTTTCGTTGCTCTGGGAATATCCGGTGGGTTCAAATTCAAATTCACTTTATCCTTCCAAAAATTCTTCATTGCGAAAAATAGCATAGGAAAATGTCAACAAAAATTAACTAACATACAAGTACATAATATTCTATTACTTTACATATTCTTCATGAAATATACAATTTTGATTTCTTAATTTGGTCCATAATAAGTATTACTAATATTATATACAATTTCTTTGTGTTACAATAATATTATTGGCTTGGGTTTACTTTGGAGTGATCTAGCCGGTTTCTGATCAGTTCTTTGTGAAGTTTAGTGAAGAAAGGTCAAAGAAAAAATCTAAGTTGAGTATCTTTGAGTGTTGATGCTTTTAGTTTAGTAATGTAAATAAAATAGTATGGTAGCTGATTTCTCGATTCCTTTGAGGCGCAGGATTTGGAACCTGAAAAAGGTATTGTTCTTACATATAACCCATTCTATGTAACAGTGCGAAAGTACTGTAAAAAAAGTGTGATTTCTCGTAAAATGCTTCTAAAATCTGTTGCCGTTGTAATGTCTTTTGCAAATATTACGCATGTTGACCTTTTCTAGCTTTACCCTATTCGGTACTGAAGTTGATTGATTGACTGAAATGAGGTCCATATTCTCGTGAGACCAGCCTGAAGCCTTTTTATTAAAACCTAGGACCAAGTCCCCGAAAATCTCGTTTTTCTATTTTTGTTTACCTAAGGCGTATTCTCGCCGTTCCCCGAGGACTCCACTTGAGGAGTACCGGCAATTTTGTTTGTCCCGGGGACTTAATCCCCGTAGTCTAAGGAGTCATCGCGGATAGGGAATGCTCCGATTATCATCACTATCATCAAAAAAGACTCCCTTTCAGATTCTGAGGGGAATAAAATTTTGCTGGTGTTGGTGCAATGTAAAATTAATTAAAAACAACCAGAATAAACAAAACCAAAAATAAAGTGGACCCAGACTAATTTCGTCAACTGCATATTTTTTTTGCGAACAAAATCCATTTAGGAAGCATTCAACATGTTCTCGCTGTTTCTGTACGCGGAGTCCGCGTGGAGTGACTCCCTCTATTCTCGCCGTTCCCTTCGATTCCCCGAGGAGTCCTCGGGGAACGGCGAGAATACGCCTCTAGACTGTACTGTGCATGGAGGTCATACTAGTAGGAATTAAAGGAAACAGCCAACACAAACCTTCCACTGACTCAGATGTTTCAATATCCACTAGCGGAAGGCCAACTCTGGCCGTGTCATCGACGCTGTAATGAATCTTCTTAATAACGCCGTCATACCTGCTGGTGATGGTCACCGATGCCTTATCGCTCTGGACTTCGCAGATGGAGTCAAACTGTGCAACCTTGTCTCCTTCCTTTATGAACCTGCAAACAGTAAGGGTTAGTCTGGCTGGTTTGTGAGACCTATCCCCAATGTTTGGTTGCCTTCTAATTCCCTAACATGTCACTTGGTTGGGAATCTGCAACACGATTATTGACACCATACCATTGTTGGAATGATACACTGGGTGCTCATACACTGGGGCACCATGCTTGGAGCAAGGAGAAATAACTGTTTGAAAATAATTTAATTTCAGGTTTTCAACTCAACACACTTGTATGGGGGTAATGTGCCCTTAATGCAGGGCTTCCCGACGAAAAATTTATCTCAAAGTAGTAGTACGAAGTTGTAAGAAAAAGTAGCATGCAGTACTAACTGATGCTACTACACGCTTCTCCTTCAAGCCTACCGTGTTACTGCATATTACTGCATGCTACTATTAGCAAGACTGGATGCTACTATGGAAAGACAGGATGCTACTGGATATTACTACATAAGACTGGACCAGTCTGAGGCACATTAAATGGTAGTATTCTTTGCTATTACATAGTATTACATGCGACTTTTTCGTACAACTACCATACAACTACGCAGGCCACAAATTTTTCATCGGGTTGCCATCAAGGGAGAAGTTTTTTAGGCCCAACTACACTGCAAAAAGTTCATCCGAATAAGAATTAAAGTTAACTGCAGTGTTTGCTCCTGGGATTAATCTTATCTCTACTGAGATACGATTAATCCAAATTAGAGATAAAATTATCTTTTTAGAGACAAGATTGATCCCAGTAGTAAATACTGCAAGATTTGTTTACAGTGTAGACCTTTTTTGTTCTTTCCTCTTTTATCATGCACACTCCTCTCATTTCCGAAAGCTCCGTTCTGTCTTTTTGTCTTCATATTTGCATTATTGTTTACAGTTGTAGTATATAAGTATAAGGTTTGAAGCCAAGCTGACCATTCATTGCAAATAAACATACACATTTAAAAATACAATTTATCCCTCGCACATCATCTTAGAGGGATAACTAGCTGATCAAGAAAAAAAAAACACCAGAAAATCTCGTTTTTGTATTTTCGTTTGCATAAGATTAAGATTGACAAAGCTATGGGGTGGGAACCACTGAATGAGACACATGTACATTGACCAATGAATAACACTAGGTATAATTGTTTACAATTGTTGAGTTATGTGATGAGGATGTACATGACTAAAAAATTCAATATTAGGCTTCGTCTGTGAGGGAATTTTTGAAAATAAACTGAACTGAATTAACGATAACTGAGACTACTGCGGCTGGTGATAGTTTTTTTAGTTTTACTTTAAAAGGGCTTCACACTTGCCTACTTGTCACGGTAGGCAAAAAACCGAAAATATGCATACAATGCATACAAGATTTGCAGTGGAGCCCACGACAGTGGGCTCTCATTGGCAGGCGAACTTGTTGCTCAATCCATATAGCCTCATGGACCACGAGTTCAAACTTAGCTCTAAGCGTTTCAAGCAAGACATCGGCAGGTGGAAGCTTGGAAATCGTAGTTTGGAGACGTGGAACCAACTTCCATCCCACGATGTTGCCAGTCCATCAGTCGATGTCTTCAAAAAAGCACTCGACAACCATGTTGTCGTAAGGTAAGATAAGGTACAATTTTATTGACAAATATAAATAAACCTCATGTTGCTTAAAAGCGTCAGACATGCCAATGGCATAAGAAAACGGCGCTTCACTAATTCTGCTTTGATTGTCAATTTTTTTAATAAAATCCTAGCCTAAGGCGTTATAAAGAAAAAACAAACAAACAACTAACACACATCAACACTAGAATTTTAGGAGACGATAATTTCTAACTAAAATAAACACAAATATCAACACGAGAATTTACGACAACGGACATACAATGGAAGAAAAAAAAGAAAAAAAGCTTGCTGCAATGGTCTGATCTTCCTCCGAGCACAAACAAAAACGAATAAAATAAAATAAAATCAGACAGAGGACATATAATTGCTAGATAACATATGTTAGCCCTTTTAAAAACTTCTGTGCGTCCGGTGGAAGCCAATGGCCTATATTTGCATTATAAGTATTATTGTTATTGTGTTGTTATTGTTAGATGATTTTCTCAAGAGTTTTACAGAAATGTACTTGTTTTTATGAACCAAAATATGATAACAAACAGATAGTTTCAAGCCATTCTACTGAAGAAGTCAAGCGAATTCTCCGAAATAAGGTGCTTCTCACTTTCCTTTTCCGTCAGATCACAAGACTTTTAGTCGCTTGCAAGTCAGAGACATTGACAATATCGAATGAGTTGGTTAAATGACGAACAAACTAGCTGCTGAAAGACCACAAAATTAGGCTACTACACAGTCAGAAGTTTCATAACAGACAACAGAAGGACGCACGGTTTCAACAGACAGTGCGTAACAGATAACGCTTGGGATGTTATCTGCTGTGTTGGAAAACGTTATACATCAAATGTTATGCAGAACAAGCATTGCCGGGAAGAGCAAGAGCAACAACCAAAAAAGCATCAATTGACTCTTTTTTGTTTGTCGTCATGATATCGGAAAATTTTCAACAGATGCTTTTGGCGATTTTTCGGCTCTAAACGCTTGTTTTGCATAACATTTTGACAGCATCCAAAGTGTTGTCTGTTGAAACCGGGCATCCTTCTGTTGTCTGTTATGAAACTTCTGACAGTGTATAGAGGCGACAGGTTGGCTTGACCTCCTTACCATTCTTTAACAGTAACTTCTGTAATGCCCTCTCCAATGTCTGATAAGTTGAAAGGTACTATTTTTCCACATGCTACAGCTGAGACGTGCAAGTATTTCCTATTCCAAAGCTGAGAGTTTCTGCTACAAGACGAGAGCTTGGCTGTCACAAAGTAGGTTCTCCCTTTGACATCATTACTTCTCAAGGCATAAACCTGCAAATAAAATTCTTCTGAAAACCAAGTGCCAATCTCAATGAGTTTTGGTACATGGCGGGTTTTAGAAGGAGTCATGAAAACAGGGCCGAAGAGTAGGCTAGAGAGAGAGCTGTCTGTATGCCTACCCCTAACATTAAAACCCGAACCATAATAGGAAATTCCATCATTCCACTCGCAGGAATCCACATACACCTGACGTATTTAGCACCCCCTCGGCTCTAGGACTTGCAGCAATATCAATTGCACGTAAATCCATCTGTATGTAGAATATTCTTGTGCAGTGTGGCATCCGGGACTTAATGATGGTCAGAGGGACAGACTTGAAAGGATTCAGAAGAGAGCAGTGAAGATCATGCTAGCCCGACCTACACTTCCTAGACAGGCTTGGTCTCTCCCAGGTCTCTCCACTCTGTCTGAAAGACGACATAAGTTGACAGTGGATTTTGGACGTAAATGCTAATCCTCTGATCTTCATAGATCTCTCCTACCGGATTACGAAGCCCCAAACCAGACTCAACCCGAAACAAGGCTTCGCTCTGCAACCCGTCATTGTACCAGACTTGTTCGCCCCCGATATCCACTCTACTGATGGGTATCTTTCATCATTTGTATTATATTTCATAAATTATTTTAATTCTGAACTATGATATATTCGTTATTAATTGTATATACACATAAATATTTTAAGGTAATTATTGAGAAGTGA
Organism: Branchinecta sandiegonensis; assembly: GCA_030848855.1. NCBI lineage: Eukaryota > Metazoa > Arthropoda > Branchiopoda > Anostraca > Branchinectidae > Branchinecta > Branchinecta sandiegonensis. The sequence goes on along the minus strand of JAUPMV010000017.1, from coordinate 6,573,880 downwards.
TTATTAAGCTTAAGCCATGTTATTAATTTTACGAAAAGGAGACTTTGCTTCATCTGAATAGTCCAAAATCACGAAATAGGAGAATTGCAAGGAGAATTTGGATCAAAAACACAACTCATGACTTCACAGCAGACACAGAATTTCAGTTCAGACCACTGAGAATTCAACTTAACAAAAAGAATCACACTACGCAAATTCTGTTTTAATCCAAACAAACATATATAAAGCGATCGACTTACACTTCCATTAAGTTTCTTTGCAATCCTTAAAATTCGTCCTGGAGAAAATACCATTTTTTGCTAAGGTTCTTGTTCAGATGGAAAAAGATTTTGTAAATTAAATTATTCTACTTAGCCAAGCAAGGAAGGAAGCTATCAAAAAAGCCTAATAGATGGCGTCGTCAGCTTTCATTGCAACGGCAAGGAATTCAAAGCCACTTTTGTGCGTGGACCGTGGCTGGTGTAGCCTTTAGGCAAAGATCGTGCCTGTAGGGTGCCTGTAGGTACCAGTTGAGTCAAATTTGAAGTTGGGTTGTCTTTGATGAAACGAAACGCGGTAAGTAGAATTCTGCTTGTGGTGTTTTGGATCGCTAGCGAATAAAATTTCTTGGCTAAGAAATAAATAGCCTTACCAGATCAGCAATAAAGATGTGGAACCCCAATGAATTGATTGTGATGATGATGATTATTATCCACTGAAATGTAATCTAATAGAATGGAATAGAAGTGTATTTACAAAAAGCCGACCATGAAAATGCACAATACTTCCTGGCTTAAGTAGATGTGGATAAATCATGCATTAGGTACAGTAGAGGTATGCTTATTGAACACTTCATTAACTGTTTCACTACCCTGGCCTGACCCTGGCTTTATTACCTGCTTATAAAACAGTCAAATGGAAACAAAAAATTACAAACTTGATATCAGCTGATAGCCAACTATTTCAGGCTTATCCTGGCATAAACTATGAGTAGAAATTCAATTACATTCATTTTAGTTTGATTTATGAATGTGCTTCTTCTTCTATTTGAGGCGTCTGTTGGTTCGAACCTCCGTCTTCTTGGCTGAAGGTGCGTTCCTCCTAGCATAGTATTCAACTTGTGAAAGGAAAACCAGGTGGCAGTTGAGTGACTATCAGCTGTTCTACAAGCATAATATTCAAAAAGTGATAAAAAACTGATTGAATAAAACGTTTTGCAGGTATTGTACATTAAAACTGTCTGGTTTAGGTTTTTCTTTGGCGACCGTTCACATAAGCAGAACTCTACTGTACATGATACCTTGCTATTTGGGCCACCCCTTGTGAATTAACAATACATAGGCCATTCTTGCCACTTCTTTCCAGCCTCTACACTTACCAGATGTCTGAAATTGGGCCTTGATTGAAAGCTCTAAATATTCTCTACAATCTAATTTTTCCATTTTCGGTGGGTTAAGTTGCAGTGTTGCCAAATGCCTATCTCCTAAACACCTGCTGACCATGGCCAAATTTTTTGCGCAAGCTTGCCCTGGGAACACCACTGCTAGCTTTAACTTCATCAGAGAGTACATGACTGTTTGGTCCAGCAGTCACTTGCTACATTCTGTCCCTCAAAAAGTCCTCATTCTGACCGATCACTTGCTGACTAAGAGATAGGGTCTGTACCCTGTGAATGAGGTAGCGGTGAAAAAATTTGTCAAGTGCTTTGGCTAGATCCAACAAGATTCTGTCCACAGGTCATCCGTTTTCTAGTAGGTCAGTTACAAGGCTATAAGACTCAAGAAGATTTGTGTCCACCGATCTCTGTGAGCAAAAACCATTAATGATGCGCTTGTTTGTTGTTCGCTCTATGACCTTGCATGCCACACAGGTAAGACTGTAGGTCTGTAGTTCGCTGCAGAAGTTGTTGTCAACTTATAATCGGGTATGAAGTATGTTTTTCCGAATGTTGATTTCCACGAGGTAGTGAGAAAAGCTAGATTCCAGGGGTACCAGGTCCAGGCACCTTCATTTGACAGAGAGGCTAGATAGGTTTTAAGGTAAGAACGCGAGAAAAAGCGGTAGAAGGAGTGATGTTTTTTATCAATTGTTTTGATAGTGATGTTTTCATCAGTTATATTATAGAGTGATGTATTGTTTACATCAATTGTGATGTTGGGGAATGAGACAATGGGCCATTTGTGGCCTTAGTTTCGGCTGGAGTGTCTGGCCTACCCCACAGAATAAAAAAAAAAAAAAATTGGGAATCAAAACTGTGATACTATCAATCATATTTCTGTTACAGCTGTTAAAATTTGTCGGGCTTGGTTGAACTGCGCATATGTTCCTAAAGTGTATGTTGTTTCAGATCATCATGACTGGACACTTTCAAATCTTTGTCATCTGGCTGCTACAGTCAGCATCAGGAACTATGGAGCACTGTTTTTTCCACTCTAGTGATTCTTACCCCTTATTTGGCACCAAGACTGCATATCAGAATAACTTGCGCCTATTTCCAAGTGAGAGAAACTCGTCTGAACCATTGCTAGACGATTGCTCTCCATTGTTTATATGGTTTCTGGGACGGCATGGAACTAGAAACCCAGGAGTGAAATATTTAAGACGAATGAGGGAGCATCTTCCTCTTCTGAAAGCCGAGATTCTGCAGAACCATGCTGAAGGAAGCGGTGACCTGTGCCATGTGGATCTGGAGCTACTCAGTCGCTGGCACTTAGTTGCAAATGATAGTGAATCAAAATACTTAGTTGAAGAAGGTTATAATGAACTACTAGGAATTGGTCAAAGGTTAAAGTCCAGATTTCCCACCTTCTTTGACGATTATGACAATGAAACCTACACCTTTGCCTATACTGACTCCCAGCGAACTGAGCTAAGCGCCCTTGCCTTCGCGAAAGGACTCTTTGAAGACGACCATCACCGAATCCAGTATCGACCTCCAGTTACACCGGACCCTCTACTACGGTTTTACAAGCTATGTCCCCGTTGGAGGCATACAGTCCACAAGAATTTTGAGGCCTTCATACAAGTAAAAAAGTTCGAAAAGGGCCCGGAGATGATCTCAGTGCGGGAAAGAATTTCTTCAAGGCTTGGCTTCAACCGGACACTGTCACAGAGTGACGTGGACTTGGTGTACTTAATGTGCGCTTTTGATGAAGCTTGGCGACCTAACGTGGATTCGCCCTGGTGTAGCGTCTTCACCCCGGAAGACCTTCAGGTCATAGAATACAGGGAAGACTTGAAATATTACTACGATAGTGGTTATGGTTACGAGGTGAACTACCACCAAGGCTGTCCGATGGTTAGGGACATACTTGCTGTGTTTCTCCGCGCAATAGCTGATGAAGGTAGTCACAAAGGCTATTTCTATTTTAGCCATTCAGGTACTGTTTTGAAGTTTTTATCTCGAATGGGTCTATTCAGAGATGAAAAGCCACTACGATATGATAATTTTGATGAACTTAGATCAAGAAAGTGGCGTACTTCCCAGATTGATAGTTTTGCCTCAAACACTGCTGTTATTTTGCACAAATGTGGTGGGGAATATAAAGTGGCAGTTTATGTTCAAGAAAAGTTAGTGCAGCTGCCCTTCTGCAAGAAAGAGGTATGCAGTCTGAAGGAGTTCATGGAGGAGTATAAAGAAATCGGACATAGTTGCGACTTTGATGGCATTTGTCAGCTTCCGCTCGATTTCGCGAAGACGGATACTAATGACCTTCCAGAAATCGAAGATGCTTAACCTTTCCATGTTTCCTCATGCTTTGTGTGCTGGCCATGGTGCAGTGACGGAAGGTGTCAGGTTTTTCGTCTGGAATGGAACAAACGCTCTTGAAGGGTAAAATAACTAATTATATTGGTCAGATAAGGTGGTTGGTCCTCTTATAAAACTCAGTACCAGAAATAGAATTAAACTAATGCTTTCTGCGAAATTTGACATCGAAAAAATGTCACCAAGATGCAGGCTATCTGGGGCTTTTCTGAACCAATCAAGTGTCCCCGCGTCGGCAACTTAGCAGGACGCGGCTTGGCAGTAACTTGGAAGCGAACAAAAACGAGGTGTGGTAGAGATCATTCTGCTCCCAAATCCCCAACGGCGGAGGTATTTCTGGAAGTTAATGTGAATAACTTTAAAACGATGGCTCCTCCTTTTTTTAATGGTTATAGTCTCGCCTCGTGCGGAAGGTTTTCTAGAAAAATAGCAGATATTATTGTCCTTTGTTGAACATTCTGTAGCGCGTCGTGGAAAGGTCTAGTCTTTTTATGAGTACAGTGAAGCAATTTTTGTCTGTTGTTTTATTTTATCTTTTACCGTTATCCTATATCAAGAGTATTTTATGTTTTTATTTACCTTTTCCCGGAATTCTGGGTTCTGATCGTATTAAACATTCAGCTATCGTTAGACTTCTTTGCTTTTATGTTAAAGTAACGTCGTGTGCTGGTTGGGCCCTGTTGTCCATGATTTTTGAAAGCGATGAGGAAACATCCAAAAGGGCAACACTTGCATATTGAATTTTGAACTTGTCCGTCAATGTATGGTTATGACATAATTTCGACAAGTGGAGCAGGTGCTTTGCATATTAAAAATAACATGATCTCATCTTTTTAATCTCCTCTCGCAGAACATGAGTGACACCAGACGAAATAGTGCAGAAGGTAAATATTATATTGCGCAGAGGTAGAACAGTCTTATGACAGAAAAGGGCGATGACCAGTTGCTTAAAAAATGTCACATTTCCGCAAAATATACAGTGACACCCTTCGCTGCTGAATGCAACATTAAGTGTAAAATGTCTTTCAAGCATAGGGCATCCCCATGGATTAAATTCCTAAACGGCAAAGGGAAGATCCGCTGAGCGCAAGAACAAACCCCTAAGTGGTTGCGCCTTTACAACTTCTCGCTAGCTTGCCTCGCCGAATCTACTTTTCACGTACAGAGAGGACTCACTTTCTAAAACTAGCCGAGCGCCAGAACAGCCTCGGAAAGCTAGGCGAGTTTTTGCCGCAGTCGCAAGAACACACGGCGGATAAGGCAGCGGAGCTTTCCAGACACCGGTAACCATGCGGCGAAAGCAGGGTAGATGGTTTGATCAAAACCGTGAGCCAGAAACCTTTAAACAGAGAGATGAGCATGTAAACTATCGCCGGTCCTGCATGCTCCAGGTGATTTGCAGTCAACCCATTCAGTCCACCACTTTTACTACCAGACACCAACTTCGCATGTTATCAGCTGCTCATCGGTTTTAGAAAGGGTGGCACTAAGAGATAGCTCCAATGGACCAGTATCAGACGGCACTGACGAAAACACCTCACCAAAATGCCTTCCCCAATCTGGGCAGGAGACCCCCCCCCCCCCCCCACACACACACACACACTCTCAGCAGGTTGGCCACTATTGCACTTGGCCACACGGTTCCAAAACTCCTTAAACTTACAATGAAGTTGTGGTCTGGCAAGGGAGGATGCTTTCAGGCTTTCCACATTCTTTGTGCGCCACCTTAACGATTTTGAAAGGATCGGTTGAGGGACCGACGTCTTGCATCAAGCTCATCACGAGGCTGCTTGCGAGCCCAAAGCCAGCTTCGCAGCCCGATACTGGTCCTTTACAAATATGGAACATTCCAGCAACCAGATTTCTTTGGCCTGCATGCGATACTCTACCTGCATAGAATAGGTTTTGCGTGCACTGCCAGTAAGGATTGATATTACTGAAATATAAAGTGTTATCAGATCAGCTCGGTGACCAGCATCACCACAGGGGGCAGGACAGTTACGCTGTAGATCCCTAAGTGTAGATTCCACACCACCACGGTAAGCATATAATTGCTCGTTAGTCGTTTTATCCCAAGCCAATACCGGAGAGAGACGGATGGGGAACACGATCTCTGCTGGCATCTTAACCGAAAAGTGACAAAAATTACTTTCGACCAAGCGACATATATTAGTGATCCCCAAGGGCCCATGATCTTTTTTGCCTCAAGGGTTTTGCTTATGATACACTCTCATGATTTCCAAGGGCCCATGATCATTCCTATCTTACCGAGTTTTGCTTACAAATGATCACGACAAACCACAAATTGGCAAATTCCTCCTTTCATATCTCCATACATACTCCTTTCTGACCCAGCCTTCCAAGGGCCATATGAGCTTCTGGCTCTTGTTTCTTTATCACGACGTTTGAGGTTACCTTCTCTCTTCTTAAATACTGGGTCGCTGTTCCCTTGTCGTCGTGATCAACTTTAACTTTCAGCAGCATCCACATACTCTATATGACTAAGTCGAAAACACGCCAGTGATCCTCGGGAAGAACGAGAAAACGTGGCACTAACGACTCAGACTAAACAACTTAATCCTGTGTTAACCAATCACAGCGATGTTTGGGAGCAGCTGTGATACCGCTTCCGGCTCTTCCACTAGGTACAGGGCGATTTTGCATCAGCAAGAAGAGTTTGTCATCAAGAGTATTCAGCGCCTTGAAACTAAATCTAACCTTCATTTTAGCGATAACCGTCCTTGTCTAATGGATAAATCCCGAAATCTATATCTTTGTCGTCCGCCACTATTTTCTATTTTTCTTCAAACTCCCAACGTCGAACTTGGTGAGCTAGCAAGTTCGAAGTTTGCTTGAATCGTCAAAGAAACGTCGACCGGGCAAGGACTCGCCGGAGTCGTAAAAACACCAGTTGTGTTTTTGATCCGGATTCTCCGTTCCGAATTCTCGTTTCTGAATTCTCGATTCTCGTACAAATTACCGTGTTTGCTCCTCTGACTTCTCCATTCTCGCTTTTGACAAAAACACTAATTTTGCAGCTCGCCCGCAACCCGGGTATACGTGTTTATGCATATTCAACACGCGCACAATCAGGGAGGAGAACGGAGAGAGGTGAATCGAGAATTCACCGACGGAGCAACTTCTCGATTCTGCAGAATCGCGAGGCTTTTCTTGATTCTGACAAAAACGCAAGAAAAGGAGAATTCACTTCATCTGAACAGTCCAAAAACGCGAAATAGGAGAATTAGGATCAAAAACGCAACTACTAATTAAGCAAACGGTGAACTTCGACGGCGTTTGAAAACGCAAATTAAGCAACCCGCTACACCAACGGCGAACAAAACTTCGATCAAAAACGCAACTAATGATAGATGAAACGGAGACCGGGCAAGGCTCGCCTGAGTGGAAAAGTCGCCTGAGGCTATGCCAACTGCGAAATAAACTCCGATCAAAAATGCAGCTAATAAAACAATGTTCGCATTCAACGTCAGAATTCCTGCTAGAAGATTGGTGTAATTCTGCCAAAACCACAACCCAGTTCGATATAAAACGTTAAAACATTTCGATTAACAACTCATCCATAACATAACAGAAGGAATGGCAAAAAGAACAAAACTCTGACTTTTTTACAGTAAGATATGTGGGACCAAGGGCGTTAGCTATTCCTTTCAGCCTCAGCACCAATAGAGCTAAACCTGATGTGAATTCCTGATACGGAAACCTTGGGATTTATACCGAAAGGCTGAGCTATTGTTGTTTTCTTCCGGTCAGATTTCCGAATCCCAACAAGAAACCTTGTAGGAATAGGGTCTGCGGTGATTTCATCGCGCTACCTGACGTCTCCCCGACCACTCCAGCGAAATCGAAAAACGGAACAAAGGCGAATGAAGGGAAATACTATCATTTCTAGGAGGAAAACCGGAATCCGGTTCGTGCAGAATGAATGGAAAGTATAATCGGATGTCTTCCTGTCGAATAATCGATAAGACGATTGTTACTGGAATTAGCGGCTTAGTGTAAAGCCTGAATAAACTAGTACCGCTGTGGTCGCTTGAGCTTGATGAAAGACAGACAATATCCGGGAGGCGACTGCAAATTTCCGGGTCCAGTTACAAAATCCAGGATCTAGGGGACCGTGCTTTAATATCGATCTGGCGACTTTGTTACGCCTGGTTCGCACAGACTGCGTTTCCGCGTTTTCGTCAATGGATGCGTCTCGAGGCTATTATTTTACGTTCACCGCTCAAACTTCAACTTTCGCGTGACGTGAACGTGAACGCGTGAACGTGACGTGTTCGAAGACTTAAGTTGCGTTTTTTTGTAGTTTCGGCGTAGTTTCGCTTAAAAGTCGTTTTATTTTTCCATTCCATTTGCTGTAGTTTCGAACCTGAAACTACAAACTACCTCGCAGACGTAGTTTGACTTTTCGGAAACAAGAACTCAATAAAACGCAAGTAAGACAAAAGAAGAGCCAAACTCGAAACTTCGACGAAACAGAAGTGAATCCAAAAAAACGCAAATTTAGCGTGACCGAAGTGCAAAGTTTACCCTTACTCCCTGTCCGCAACACTTTGCCGTTGGAGGCGCTGAGGCTGATTAGGATTTCTTTTGTTATGCATGCTTGTATTTTCTAACTGGTGCCTAATGCAGGGACAAGGGGGGGGGGGGGGGGGCTGGAATGCGTATGACCCAACGCAGCACATCACTGGGCAGTCACTAAACATAAAGTGAAAAACAAATATCAATCACACTTACTATACTCCTACAAATATTTGCCCAAAAACTTCAGCCCAAATATACATATGTTACGTGAGGGTATAGCAAGACTAGCCACGAAATAAGAATAATTTCACTAGCAGATTTACTCATTCACCTTCGTTTCAGGCATGCTACCTTGACAGCCCATAGATGAATATTAGGTTGGGACGAACATCAGAGAAGGAGTTACGGGCACCCCAATTTTAAACCAAGATCGCGACAGAAGAGCACGTCATATTTCTCCATGTCCCACTTCAGAGCGACCATACAGTTTAGGTCCTATTAATCCCCAAAGATCGTCACCATCATCAACGTTTACCTAAAACTCTACTAGGGTATCCCTTTTTTGCTTATAAAAAAATGCGAATCTCCTAGGCAATGACAGTTTTAAACCACACTTAAACCTAATTTTTTTTTTCTGTTGTACTATCTTTGTGTGATGGCACATATCTATCTATATTTCTCATGGTTAGGGATATCCGATGAATATTAGGTCGGGAATCAGAAGATCAGAGAAGTCCCCTAACGATCGTCACCGTCATCAACATTTAGCTAAAGATAGCGTTCCAGAGACTTATTATTAGTTACGATCGTTACTATTCTTGTTCTTATTGCCGTTCCAGAGCCCGCCGTAATAAGTAAATTGGCTCCTCCCACTTATTATTTTCGTTCCACGACTGTTACGATCGTCAATTTACTTATGATGGTCCCGAGCATCATAAGTGATAATAACTATCGGTCCTGCAGGAACTCCCGTAAGAGTGATGACGAGTGTTCGCGTTGTTATTATTTTCGTTCCAAAGAGCGTGATAACTACCACAATACGGCGCTCGCCCCTCCTCTTATCATCGTAACCTGTAATAACTTCACTGGAACGCTACCAAACTCTGCTAGGATTTGTTCCCCTTTCCTTTGCTTACAAAAATGTGCGAATCTCCATGACTACGAAAACTACTCCATGAAACTACCCTTCACCTTAAAACTTCTCTTTTTTGTTCATACAGTTTGGATCTATTGTACTATCTTTGTGTGATTGATGCTAATAATGAGGCGAGGGTGAACAGAGATTAATAACCATGAAGCGAAGAAGCAATTTATAGGGAGAGCGTGTTCAACTCTTCTTACAATAGTAACTATTAGTTAATATTGTCGTTCCAACCTCGTGAAAAGCTACTACGTTGACGGTTCCAACCTTCTTTCAATAGTTTAGTAACTATTTGCTTACCACGCTCGGGCGGGTAGTAACTACGATCTCTGTGGCAAGATGACGGGATTAGCGCATGGCACCATATTTTGCCAAAAGTAGAAAAATTCGTTCCAGCCTTGACCCCAAGAAGCCGTGACGTCATGCGTAGTTACTAAAGTAAGTAGGGTGGAACACAACCATATTGGGCCTGAAAGGAAGGTGAACGAATTCTCACGCAAAAGCCAATCCTATACGATGGAAGAACTTTGCATAGGATTATCAGTAATGCCGCGAACACACGATCAGGTTTTCTTCACTTTCATCATCAAGTCGAAACCATCTCAACCTTTCCGTATGGAACTGATTATAGTGCCAAAAATCCGAAAATCGAGCGCCCAACCCTGGTCGTAAGTCTGCAGCATAAACTATAGCACAACTTTTAGGTGGAATCGATTTTGTGCTACTGACGAGTTCAGAGGGAGTGCGTCTACGTCTGCGCGGGAAAACTTAATAAAACGAGCTCAGAATATGAAATCAATAAATGTTGTTGAAAACCTTTTATATACCCAGAATCTAAAAGTCGATCAAATATCCTCTGATGCTGGATTGGTTCAAAGCGAAACTTAGCCACGGAAATTTTCACCTCATAATATTATTTCGGGCCATTTACCGGGCTCTTGTGATGTGTTCCAGTCTTCTACCAATGGTAACTCGAAGCTACCTCCATCATTCAAACCTGCTTGGAGCGTAGCTGTTAGTTACCATCGGTCTTATTTTGGAACACACCCTTGATGTGGTAAGGCTTCGGTCACGCAGCGTCAACGTTTAGCCGTCAGATATTAATATCAGCAATCGCATCTAGAATATACGTTAGCGGTCTATACGAATAGAAATCTCAGTACAGCACAGGTATGCTCCGTATGCTTCTTTGAACAGTTGCTTAACTTTGAACAGTGCCATTTCATCCACTTGCTCCTTAGAACTTCTGAGTGAATATTTTCTGTTTTTTATAGCAAAAAAACACCCTGTTCAAAGTTAACTAACTATTAAAAGTAGCACGCCTCGGACACAGTGAGAAAACAAAGCATAGCATGCTCTCACAATCACTGCACTCTCAGAAGTTTGATAACAGATAACACATGTAATATTTCACACATATGTTTCGAGAAAAGATAACATTTATGGGGGTCAGAGCAGATATTTTCTCATAACATTTAACACAAGGATGCGCAAATATGTGTTATCTGTTATCAAACTTCTACTGTACAACCGTCCAACCAAAGCCTTTCTAGTTCCCGGCTCCACCCTATGAGCAGGACCCATTCGCTCTGAACTGTTGCCAAGTCCTCGTCAAATAAACTCCGCCCCCTCAGCTGGTCCGAAAGCGCATCAGTCAATGCTTAACCCCTAGCGGGCAGACAATCAAATTTCTTTTTCTGGCTGATTTTCCACTGAAAAATCTCAACTTTTCCGTACGGATAGTGCTGGAATCCTGGCAGGCATTCCAGTCCACGACCAACCAACCGTGGTAATCTGTCCATAGCACAATGGATTATATCAAATGTCCACCTTTTCCCGATACCACAAACTTAGTAACGGTAGCCCACGTGGCAGTAAAAACAAAAAAAAATCAGCAAAAATGTAAATTCACTCACTGATGTATCAAAAAACAAAGCGATTAAAGATAGTCGCACACACCGATTCCTCCGAAAGAAAGTGAACATCCGATAACTATTCTGTATAATAACGACAGTGTCACCTTTTTTTTCTGGTGTGTTCCAACCTCCGAGCAAGCGTCACTTAAAGTTCCAACGTCCGACGTAGCTACTACAGAAACTGGTTAACCTTGAAATGGTTAACGTTGCTAAAATAAGGCTCCGAACGACAAAATTTGTCAAGAAAGAAGAGGAATTACATCAGAACAGGGCTCCTGTCTCTCAACTCTTAAGGAAGAAGAATGACATTGTACCGGCCAGTGGCAGCTACACAAATTAAGGCTAAGCAGAAGACGAAATTTCTAAAAAGTATTCTAGAAGTAGTCGAAAACCGTCAAATATTTATAGTTTACTATAAGCGTGTAAGAAATTGTATTTTTTTTTTGTCTTGCTACTTTTACCAAGGAAACCACAGCTGTTCAAGCAATCCCGGTACTAGTTTGAATTTACCATCTAAGAAGAATTACCCTATGCTAGAACAGTACTCCCGTCCCAAAATGAAGAAAGCCAAAGCTGACCAAATCTTCTCTTGTCTTGGCTCTCAACCGTAAGAATTTACCGTTAACCCCTTAGTCAATACTGTCCGAAGGTAGGACACACCCTATGTTCCCCAAAGCATTTGCCTGTTAATTTCTCCCTTTCCCCTTTAATTAGGAGGAATAGTAGCTCTACTAATTAACAAATGAATACCTGCACCACCAGCGTCTTTTAATGACGCTATCACAAATCAACCACTGCAGAACAAAAGCGAGTTAATTTCTCTCAGTTGTAAGTAACTCCTTTAAAAATACGAATGAATTTTTTTCCGACCGGAAAATCACTTTGCACGGAAACCGCTGCGTCCGCCTCCGGTCCGAAAATGCCACCTAAAACTCTCACGCTTCAACAATTCTGCAGTTCTTCGGCGTTACTTGGACCGAAATCGGCAGCACTTCCTCTCGGGACACAGTCGCAGGGAATGTCACAGCCTCAGCGGTACTTATTTCGCAAACGCTGCAAACACAGCCCACATTAGCTCATTCGCGCCGGTTTTCGTCGCCTCTACTTCGGGGTCCAGGTAAATCAGTTCGCGGACACGCTTCATGGCCAATTCGTAGTCGTCGTCGTTTAGTGGTCCAAAAGCGTTTTCAAGAACGTCAGAGGCGTATGCAAGAAAGATGAGGGAAAGGAGCCGTTTGTCTATTCTATGGGCGTCGTTCACCCAACGCGATAGCACCGAGTCTTGGATCTAAAAGAAACAACAACTATTAAAGGATGTTTAATGAACTTTTTCTGACTGCCCCCAGAGGCCCACGGGCTTTCGTGCAGTCAGAGGTATCAGCTACATATGTATAGGATGGTAAGAGGGTTAGAAAAGGTGTGTTCATGTAGTTTAGCATGTAAAAGTTGGCTAAAACTAAAAAAAACTTAAGATTTCCCGAAGAGCGTATAGTTCCACTATCAAACCACAGGCACAGAGCTGCTGCAATCCACTTTAAAATTACCGGGAAGAAAAGATAGGCCAGCTCCTATGCACAGCTCTGCGTATCTGCAGATACCATGTTATCTGATACCACGGTCTAAGGTCGTTTTTGCAGTTAACTGACAGTGGTATCTGAAAAAGCCATGCCACTTTCATCATCAATAATAGCCTACAAGACCCTAGGTTTTACCAAACTGGTGGGATAGAAGTTTGGCACTTGTGATGTGGGTCGATGTGAGAATTTCTTTTGGGGTGTTTTTTTAATAAGCGAATTCGGTAACTGCAAAAATGACTTGAAAATCTAGTTACCGTGGAATCAGATATCATGGTATCTGCAAAAAACGCCACTAGTCTCTTCAGTGTGAAAGTAAGATACCACGTTCTAACGTCTTTTTTGCAATTATCGTGGTATCTGATACCGCGGTCAAAAGGCGTTTTTGCAGTTATCGTGGTATCTGATATTCAGATACCACGGTCCGACCGTAGTAACTGATCGTGGTATCTGAAAAATTCATCTCACTTTCATCAATTCTTGTCAAATCGGTGGGAAAGAAGTTTGGCACTTAATCTTGTGACTGGATATCAGTTTTTCTTTCGGGATGACCTTGAAAAACGCAATTTCGGCAATTGTCGTTTTTGCAGAGCAACCGTATATCAGATATCACGGTAACTGCAAAAAAGGACTAATTGCAGATCCAGTTACTGTGGTAACAGATACCATGGTATCTGCAAACGCAACTAATGTCTCTGATTGGTTTGTGCAGATATAAATCTGTATGAACCAATCACAAACAACGCGAGGGGCGGACCTCAACTGTGAAAAGACTCTCCATCGGAAGATTAGATTTGGCCTGACAGCAAAAGAACAAAACAATTATGAAATGATAATAGGCGGACTGGGGGTGGAGCTTATTACTGATAAGGAATGAATGAAATACTGTCGGCCTTCCGGTTTCACTTCTGCTTTGAATAAATTTTCGTGTATTTATATGTCTGTACAATGCAGTAAATCTTAAGTAAGTAAGTGACTAAGTAAGTAATTCATTTATGACCCGCCATTTGGAAAGGCGGAGTAAATGAAGAAAATAAACAAAACACATAACACACAGAAAAGACACTTAATTTTTAATCTTCGGTCAGGAAGCAGTGGACGACGTCGTGCGCTGGTTGGGCCCTGTTCTCCATGATTTTTGAAAGCGATGAGGAAACATCCAAAAGGGTAACACTTGCATCTCGAATTTTGAATTTCTCCGTCAATGTATGGTTATGACATAATTCCGGCAAGTAGAGAAGGTGCTTTGCATATTTAAAATAACATGATCTCATCTTTTTAATATCCTTCTTTCGCAGACCATGAGTGACGCCAGAACGAAATAGTATAGAAGGAGCGCAGAGGGTGCTGTACAAATTTCCCAAAGCTTTACGATTATAGCGCCCCCGGTTGAGGACGATGCGCCCATAGGCGCTACGGATTGACTTATAAGCTTCTTGAACAACCGAAGAGCAAAATTTTGACAACGAAGATTTGAATGTTATGCCGAGCCACCGTAGAGAGTATGTTGATTTGACGATGAACGATCCAAGAGATACAGAACCTTTAGATGCATTCGAACCATTTGACGAAGGGTTGAAATGCAGGTACTCACATTTTGACAGGCTTAAATAAGCAAGATAAATAATTTCAGATACTGAGAGGAAAAGACTCACAATAAGTCGCAATAATGTTCACGGCAGGCAAGCTATCAGTCGGAGGGAAGACTCTTCACTATGGTCAACTATAATCTTCTTCTAGAGTGGGTAAAGGAGATGGAAAGCGACAACCGAAGGCTTGTACGATCGGTAATGACTGTTCAGAGATTCGATTTTGACACGCAGGTTGCAACAACAGCAAGGAAATAACAGATCAATGCAGTGTCTTCCAGTGACGCCATTTCAGTAAACCTCAGAGGGGGGGGGGGGGGGGGCAAACATCCATTTTCGGCCCCTATTCTAAATTTTTTGTTTGCTTAAACACAAAATTTAATTGCTTTTTAGGGTAAAATTAAAGCAGTTTTAAAATATACCATAATGAGCATATGCAAGAATCGCGCATTGTTCAAAGACCCTTCACAAATAAAAATGTTCACTGGAGCATCCTGTGGCCTACCAAACCAATATGACAGAATAAGACTTTAGACCCTCTGAGGCTTTCGATCGAAACCCTATCGAGATTCGTCGCGATCTCGAGAAGTAGATCTGGATTGATGAAATCTTTTGAGTTCGAATATGAGGTTAACATCTTGAAACATCCAACAAACACCAAATTATAGTAAAACTGAGCGCCACAGGCAAAAAAATAAAATTAAAAATCATCATGTTTTCTGCTACAATACAAAGATTTTGGTTCGAAATCAGATTACCAACTGTGCGGTGCAGTGTGAAATTTACAGTATGGTAAATGCCTTTACGTCAGCATGTCAAACAACAAGGAATATAGACAAAAAACCTCGGATTTTGGATCCCTTTCAAATTCAGGGGGGCCATGCCCCCCCCCCCCCTCCCCTCTGCCCTCCCCAAATGGGGCCACTGGTGTCTCCCCGTACTATTCGTCCAAATGAGATTTGACCGATGTTTCCTTGGACAACAACCAACTCTTGGACGGACCTTTCCCCCTCGTCATACGCCTTCAATCGCTATGGCCTATGATATATATTCATTATATATACACAAAATAAGGTTAAAATAACTGTGTTAGTTTTTTTTACTAATGACAACACAAGCATTTGTAGTTTGGCCTCATGAATAAAAAAAAGGTGAACTTAAACAAAAAAGATACTAATGCTGAAATATTCAGAAATACTGATGAGGACAAAATACTAATGTCGAAATTACGGTTAGCCTAAAAGAGGTGTTGTTTTTTGAAATCTGAAATGTTACAATTTGGAATATTCAGAAGTACAATTCGAAGAAAATTATAATTTTGAAGATAAGGTTAATGAGGGTATGTTATTTGTTTGTGTTAGAATCGATCGTTAACGTTACGAAACTTCTAACAGTGTAAAATCCCACCCCGCATTCCTGGCGCGAAAGTTCTAATTTGCTAAAGTCTAACACAAAGTATTTACACTCTTAACATTCTATCTACAGAATGTTGTTAGTTTTCTGACGAAATTTCTTTAAAATACCGTAGAAACACCAGTGAAGTCTCGATACTGTTCCAATTTCTTTCCGTCAAAATTCCAATCCGGTTCCCAGTTTTTTAGAAAGAAAACCAAAGAATAATTTGGACACTTTCCTACCAAAAACGACCCCCCACCAATATATATAGGACATTTTGTAGAAAATAACCAGCAACAAAAATCATAAACAAGAGCTGTAAGCTCATATGGCACTTGCAAGGCTTCGTAAAAGGATAAAAGTAGGAATTTGCCAATGCGTGCGTTTGTTGTGAACATTTATAAGCAAAACCCTTCTGACAAAATGACTATGGACCCTTGGGAATCACGAGAATGTCGAGTTTGGTAAAAAAAAAAAAGTTTTTTTTTGCACTTGGCTGTGATGCTGCACACTTTAAGGGCGCAAGAAATCCATCTGTATTCAAAAACCTTGACGCAAAAACGGTCCTGGGCCCTTTAGGATCATGAATGTATATGGGTTGTTCAAAAGTATTTTTTTACTTTTCGGTTAAGATGCGCACTTTGAGGGTGCTAGAAAGGCCTTGAGGCAAACATGATCATGGGCTCATGGGGATCATGAAAATGCAGATTTTGCTTAAAAGTATTTTTTGTACTTTAAGGGATGGTCGGATCTGGGAAGTGAAGATTGATAAGCCAATCTTGTCAAGTCTCCAATGTTAGGCTACGCTTGTTCTTACTATACCAAGTGTCATCCGAATCGCTACAATCTAAGCGTGTCACAATATTACCGACCCCCCCCCCCCCCCCACATTGATCGGATCCTGTCCGCAATCGAAATACGACATCTGAGACATGAGTTCTTTCCGAATATCAAGTTTCATTAAGAGTCCGATCACCCGTTCAAAAGTTGGACATTTCTCAAGATTCCGGATTACCCCTCCCTCCACTTCCCCCACGAAGGTCAAGTCGGAGAAACAACTGTTCTTGAGTTAAAATTGTCGATTCCCTGATACGCCTGCCAAGTTTCATCGTCCTAGCACATGCGTAAGCATCTTAGCTCGGGATCACCGGAATTCCGGACCCCCCCCCCCCCACAGTTCTCGGATCCGGTCCGGTCTTGTCAACTATTTATTTAGGGCTTGTGTTTGGTCTTCCCACCAAGTTTCATCCCGATCCGTCCACTCTGAACAAGTAACACGATTTCCGGTTCCCCCCCCCCCCCCCCCAAAGTCACTGGACCCACTCCGGACTTGAAGTGTGATATCTGAGACACGAGGTCTTTCCAAATAGTTTCATTAACATCCGATTCCCCGTTCAAAAGTTATAAATACGTCAATATTCCGGATTCCCCCTCCCTCCACTCCCCCTACGGTGGTAGGATTGGGGGAGTGACTATTTCCAAGTTATTTTGGTCGGGTCCCTGATATGCCTGCCAAGTTTCATCGTCCTAGCACATGTGTAAGCATCGTAACTCGGATCGCCGGAATTCCGGAACCCTCGCTCCAAATCCCCCCACAGTGCTCGGATCCGGTCCGGTCTTTTCAACTCGCTATCTAGGGCTTGTGCTTGTTCTTCCCACCAAGTTTCATCCCGATCCGTCCATTTTGAACATGTCACCTGGTTTCCCGTTCCCCCCTCCAACTCCCCCCAAATTAACCGGAGCCATTCCGGACTTGAACTGTGACATCTGAGACAGGAGGTCTTTCCAAATATCAAGTTTCATTAAGATCCAATTCCCCGTTCAAAAGTTAAACATACGTCAATATTCCGGATTCCCCCTCCATCCACTCCCCCCACGGTGGTCGGATCAAGGAAACGATAATTGCCAAGTCAGTTTTGTGGGGTCCCTAATATGCCAACCAAGTTTCATCCTCCTAGCACATCTGGAAGTGCCCTAACTCGAGATGAGTGGACAGACCGACCGGGTTGTCGACAACGTCCCCATTCGAAACGTCCCCTGGCGAAACGTCCCCGTGATTAAACTTCCCCGCGACAAAACGTCCCAGTGGCGAAACGTCCCCATGGCGAAACGTCCCCCGGCTATAGATTTTTTTTTTCCCCGTCCCCGTGACAAAACGTCCCCACGACAAAATGTCCCCGTGGCGAAACGTCCCCGATCGAAACGTCCCCGATCGAAACGTCCCCTGGCGAAACGTCCCCATGGCGAAACGTCCCCGGCTACAGATTTTTTTTTTCGCTGAGGGATAGCTCGGCCTATGAGACTACTGATTGCGTCATCAGTTCAGACAAAAACTGTTTTTGGATTTTTTTGGAAACCACGATGGGTTGACTACTTCAGCATTTAACCGATAGTCAAGAAACAAATCAGAGTGTTGCTCCCGCTATCGCCATTTCCTGAAGAAAGCGCAAATATGTAGTAGTTTGTAAGTTTTCGTTTTATCTTTTATTTAATTGGTTTATTTGTGTGCTAGTTTTACGCTGCGATATAACTCATTGATCTCGCTTTTGTTCGATATTTAATTTGGTGATATTCATTATCAAAGGATTTTATCAAAGGAACAAACCCGTCTAACCTAGATTTACTATGTCTCTCTATCTTACTAATCGTTCCATCCGCTTTCGTTTCCTCGCTTCCCATGTCATTTTAATCCAGCATGACGGCATTACGCTTATTTTTATATTTTCCGTGCTTGACTCTCTTTGAGCCAAAGCGGGCTTCCCCTTTCTCCGAGGAGCTTATTGGTGCTCCTCAGACTGTGCATGTTGATTCAAACAACCTAGAACTGATCAGTTACGAGTCAATTGCAAGGCATATTACACAACATATTTTAACTGAAAACAATATATTTATGAAGCAACCAGTCCCGTATCCGATCTTTCCTGCTTATAAGGAATGTTCCCACATCTATAATGCACACTCTGAAGCTGTTTTACCTCGATCATGCACCTTAAAGTTTCGTCGGTAAGCCGACCTACCGAAAAGTGATCGGTATATGGCACAAAAACTAATGCCTGTATAATTTGTTGTATTCGAAGTCAGAGAAATGTTATTTCTATGCACGTGCTATTGTAATCGGCTTCGCTGGAGCACGCATCTCCTTGCCGCCGGAAGCCTATTTAAAAGCACAACTGGTCCTGCAACACCTGTTAGTCAACTTTTACACTTGGCAGCCACGTTACAAACATCCTCGTTTGTAAGAGAGGCCATAGACCTATTTTGTCATTATCATAACCGGTATGTCAAACTAACCGAGAGCAGAACATACTGAAGTTCCAATATCGTATTTAAGCCGAGAAGTTATAAGTTAATTTCTTCCAACTCCTTATATTTAGTCCAGCCCCTACCCAGCCGACCGGAAATACTCAAGCTACGTTTACACAGAGGGTATTCACCCGTACTCCGCGAGTATTTTCCCCCGCAACAGCAACAAATCCCAGGTATTTTGAACTTCAATTTCGTGAACTTTGTACCCGGGGATTTGTTTGTCGAAGGGTATTCTTCGACGTCAGCAACAACAAAATCGGATTTTCCAGCAATGATTTTGATCATGTCCATATCAGAAGTGATCCAAATAGACACACGTTGGTGTCTATTGTAGAGAGATACCCTGAGCTTTACAACCTTGAAATCTATTGCCACATGATAGTACTCCCCCTTGAAAAATACCTGCCGTGTAAATGATCCTTCACTACGTTCAAACTGACGCGCGCTTACGCAAAGTAGCCCACTTTTTGCTCGCCAAAAATTTGCACCGCAAAGCTACAGATTCGCTGTGATTTTTCGCAGAAAGTTTCCACTAAATCCGAGAAATCCACGCCACAATAATGTAAAAAATGGAAACAATTACAAAAAAACTAATATTAGTTGTCAGACTGACGTCAGACAGAAAACATACTTGTTTCCGTGTTTTCCTCAGGAATTATAGTGCTTTTGACCATGAGTAAAAATCAGCAAGTTTTTTGTTTGTATTATTTTCCGCTTTCTATGGCTGAAATCACTCGTCGTGTGTGAGAACCTTGCTACGATTTTTCAGCTGCTAAAAAAAACAAAAATAAAATTTCGCGCGCGGTTGTCTGTGTGAACCACAGAAAGAGAAATTACGAATCTTTCTTTCCATTCTTCTTTTCTTTCCTTGAAGGCTACTCCATCGTTCGTTCCTTCGAACCACGATGAAAAATAAAGTTTACTTGCTTACTCTCTCCCTCGTTATAAAGAGCCTTATCGGGACGGTGACATAATCTTTGCAGTCATACTGATGAAGTACGACGCTAATCAACAATGCTATAGGATGGTATATTTCAAAGCGTCGGCAACGTTGCTCCGGGGGTGTGGAATTCAATAACTGAGGAGGCAAAGGTTGCGTCTACACTTTCAGCTTTCAAGTCACAGGCCAAGTCCTTTTTCTGATCAAAAACGTAATGTCCTTTCTTCTTTTTTCTTTCCTTTTTTTTTTGGGGGGGGGGGGCAAGGGCGCTTCGTTGATGGAAGATCGTTCGTTAGTGTATTTTTCTTGTCAGTTTGTTATGTCTTTATTCTTCTTGTCTTCTTCTTCTTCTTTT
Organism: Branchinecta sandiegonensis; assembly: GCA_030848855.1. NCBI lineage: Eukaryota > Metazoa > Arthropoda > Branchiopoda > Anostraca > Branchinectidae > Branchinecta > Branchinecta sandiegonensis. The sequence continues at coordinate 6,553,377 of JAUPMV010000017.1, read as the reverse complement.
CTCTCCTTCTTTTTCTTTGATTTTCTTTAGTTTGTTTCCCTTAGGACTATATAAATAAAGAATACACCCCGCCCATCGCAAGGCTTTATGGTGGGGCCATAAAGAGTTAATGGTGTTCACTATTTTTTTATGAATAAACTGAAACTGATGTTAACATCCGACTTTTACTTTTTATTCCTAGTCCACTCTTTAGCTTTTGCTTCGTACAAACTCGCGCGTGCGGACAACCGTCGAAACCGGATAAGATTTCAGGTACGGTATTGGACTTTCTTATGTTAGATGGCAAAAAATTTCAGATAAGAAAGAAATCAAAATGAAACACGACACAATACTATTCGGAATTATTATCTAAGGTTGATATTATCCTCGTAAATATGCCACCGATGATTCATTATATGACCTGTCTTACCTATAATACTAACGCAACCTACTTCCATAATCGCTCCATATATTTCTAAACCCGGAGACCCCAATTTCGTACGGTACATTCTAACCCCTCTAACAAAACCACACTGATTTTGTCACTTGCCCCGCTTTGCTACCTTCGATGTGTATCACGCTGTCGCCGGTTGTCTGCGAGAAGTTTTTCCATCAGAAAAAACGGTTATGTAAATTGATTCCCTGTTTTCGCTACATGTCTCGAAAAAAGGCGCAAAACAGCCAAACCGTGGGTTATTTGTTAAAAGCACAGCCTATTTTAAAGTATTCAAATATTTTAAAATACTGCAAGTTGAAGAGTAAATAGTGCGAGGGGTAAATCGTGTAAATAGTGCGAATTTACGACTGCCGCGCCAAAGAAAAATACAGAAAAGTGACCCGAAAAACCTGAAGGCAGTTGCAGCTTTGTAACTGTTTGATTTGGGCAGAAGGAGATGTTTAGACGACATCACAAAATAGAGGGTAGAGTTCGTTTTAAATAGAAACGCGTTTTTGGGATGTATTTTGGATGCCAATTTCTAGTTCTTCTTAAAATGACACTAAGTCGGTAGAGCGAGCGTTCCACTTTCCATGTTTAAAACTTAACGCAAGTAGACAGAAATGCGGTTATGGCTTAAACAGAAAGATTGGCTGAACTACAGAAAGGATACAATTTTAAAACTTAGGCCATTTCGGTCATAATTTACCTATTTCGGAATCTAGCTATCAGACATTTTCCAGGAATGGGCATTTACTAGCATTTTACGATATTACCGACGCCTTTACTTAGGTAATACCTTACGTTATAAGTATTAATTATAATTATTAACTATTATAATAAAAAGTATAAATTACATTATAAGTATTCTCAACATACTCCATCGTGGTTGCTGAAAAACAAACTTATGGAATAGTGTAGTCCTTCAGTTGTACTTTAACATCATTCTGCAAACACCATCAGAGCAGAGCAAGTATTAATTATAATTATTAAGTATTATCATAAAAATTATAAATTACATTATAAGTATTCTCAACATCCTCCATCGTGGTTGCTGAAAAACAAACTTATGGAATAGTGTAGTCTTCAGTTGTACTTTAACATCATTCTGCAAACAACATCAGAGCAGAGGATACAGGGGTGGTTCGAAGGCCTTCGGCATGGGGGGGGGGGGACTTCAAAATATACGACTGGCTAAAAGCACAGCATCGGCAGGGTCAAGAAATTTTAACGTTATAAGTTCTAATACGTTACGGAAACTGCCATTGTAGTAATAAAACAATAAACAAATAAGTAATAAGTAGACGATGCCGGTTATGTGAAATTTCGCTGGAGAGAAGACAAGCCTCGGTACCAGCTTTTGACATATCTACTGAAGATAAACTAAAGTGAGCGCCGCAGACGAATTTTTTTCAATCCGAGCAAAGTTCAACTACTCTTTTACAACTTCTACCTTTTAATGTAGCTTAGACCCCAAATCTCAAGCTTAAAACCGCACATAATGATGCACGCTTCAACTAAATAGAAATAGGGTAGGGTCTAATCCAGTTCAGATAAAACTTTTACTTTAAAGAAATTTTATGATTTTGGCCGGATTCCGGGCGAACTACTTGTCCTGCGAAAACATGATTTTCAAATACGTATTCAAGATGTCTCCTTACCCCTACATCGAACCTCTAATCAACTTAGTTTTATTTTTCACAAAATGTCCGGTTTTTGCCGGATTCCGGGTGAGCAACTTGTTTGACAAGAAAATTATTTTCATATTCGGATTTAGCATGTTTCCTTACCCCTAAATCGACATTACTTTCTAAAATATTTGTTCTATCCCTTAAACTAAAACCCCTCCACCACCCCTAAATATAGGGCATGAGGAAAAAGTCCTCATGGCAAAACTGAACAAAATATCTCAACTGCTTCGAGAGTTATCATGCTAACAGACGGACAACTTTAAAAATTCAATTCAATTCAATTCATTTATTTGTGTCCGCCAAAGCTGGCGAGTAAAAAAAAATATAATAAAACTCACACAATTGGTCTACAGACTAATAACTAGACCATATACTCTCATACAAACTCTACTTCATTTAAAAAAAAAAAAAAAAAAAAAAAAAAAAATTAGCCTACGCTATCCTCAATGAAGTCTACCTAAACTTTAACCAAAATACAATCAACGCAACGCATCGGTCAAAGTGTGCTTTATGGAATAAATTTTTGAAAAATTGTTTCCCGTTTCTTATTCAGAATATCAGTGGGGTTTTTTTAAACCATAATTTTCCATCATAAAAGAACTGGATTGGTATTTCGAAAACCGGCATAAAAATTTCCCAAAATTAAAAAAAGTAGTTTTAATATGAGATAAATTTGTCAACGTTAAAAAAGGTAAAAAAGAAGATGCAAGCAGAGCCTGTGGAAGAGCAACAGTGTTAAAAATCTTTGCAAGATTGCGTCTAGATAGGAAATCCCTGAGACAAATCACCGCCTCGAAACTAGAAGAAATACGCGACTCCACATCTTTTACTATTAGAGCCCTCGTTAACGACAAAGTCGGGCCATAAGGGATTCCCAGATATCTTAAAGACTCACATGGTTTTAGGACTGAATTATATATACGGACAGATACTGAAAGAGAAATTTTTTCAAGGGGTTTTGGACCAAAAACCATAAACTGGCATTTTTCAGGTCGAAAAATCAGGCCATATTCTTTAAAAGACTTAACTAGATAATTTACATTATTCTGAAGGCCCGATAGAGAACGGCTAATAAGGAGTATGTCGTCAGCATACGCTATAAGAGAAGCTAGGATACCTTTACCATAAATAAAAGAAGACTGTACACCATCAAGACATGCAGCGATAGTTATATTGAAAATCACTGGAGAAAGAATCCCACCCTGACGAAGACCCCGGTTTAGAACAACATCAAAATCAGTGTAAGAACCCTTCCAAAGAACTCTAATTCGAGAAGCTCCAAATCACCGACGCAACATGAGTACTATCCTCACTGGTACACCATTCTTCAACAATTCTTCAAATCATAGGTATCCAACCACTTACTTTATGGGATCCCAAAAAACGCGACTAGTGTCCTGATAAATCTATAGATGAGAAACCCTGTTAACTGCAAGTACAGTATGATCATTATTTAATCGCTGTTTCAAGAGACACCTGGAGCAGACTTAACCTGGCAGCTTGACTTGAGGCGTATTCTCGCCGTTCTCCGAGGACTCCTCGGCGAATCGAAGGGAACGGCGAGAATATAGTGAGTCACTCCACACGGACTCCGCGTACAGAAACAGTGAGAACACGGGGAATGCTTCTAAAATGGATTTTGTCGAAAAAAAAAAATATGCAGATGACGAAATTAATCTGGATCCTCTTTATTTTTGGTTTTGTTTATGCTGATTGTTATCCATTAATTTTACATTGCACCAACACCAGCAAAAATTGATTCCCCTCCGAATCTGAAAGGGAGTCCTTTTTGATGATGGTGATGATAATCGGAGCATTCCCCGTCCGTGGGGACTCGCGAGAATACGAGGAGTGAGTCCCTGGGACAAACAAAAACGCGGGGACTCCTCAAGTGGAGTCATCGGGGAACGGCGAGAAAAAGCCTTTAAAACAACTCCGCTTCTATAGTGTGGAGATTGAGGAAAAAACGCAAGCAAGCGAGAACAGTATATACCTTCTTAACGAGCCGCGTTTTCGTCACTCCATCGGTAAGAGGATGCGTCGTCATGTCAAAGAGCAAGAAGTTTTGTTTCTCCGTCGTCAATACTCCCTTTTCCACCAAATTTTTGGCCAGTCGCTCCCGGACGTTTTTTAACTGGTACCGAAGCTTCAAAGGATTCCACGTCTCACCTAGAATGATTTTTTTGTTCTTGACACCATAGCTGAATTTTAAGTAGTCAAATCACTGCAGGTACTGGAACAGAAACAGCATATAGCGCGACGTGATCTTTAAGTTCTTCTAAGTGGTGTTTCAGGTTTTGACCAATACTCTTGATGACTATCTCTCCCAGCCGATGCAGAATCTCCAGGTACCTGTGGAAGAAAGGAAGAAACGGTGTCACAGCTGCGCTGACTCAGGATTTGAGTCATTGAGTCTGAGTCGTTACGGACACGTTTACTCCTTCTTCCTGAGAATCACTTGCGTGTTTTTGACTTAGTCATATAGAGTATTGGTCTTATTCCAGTTAAGCGCTCTAAGTGGACTAGTTTCTGTTAACCCCCATTGTCTCACATTCAACACTTGTGTAGAGATGGTTAAAGGTCGGACCCGTAAGGTAGTGGGTAACTTGCACTTTCTCTTACTGAGACATATGCAAAACATTCGTCGCCAAGAACGGATTCTGTTCAAGTTTTCCTGTACTTGTAAACGCTGCATTAACTGGGAAGCAAATTGCAGCTTTTTTACTCATCAAATTGTAGATCTACTTCATGTAGCGTCTACACGGACAAGAAATCCCGTCTAGTAGAATGGAATTCCGGTCGACCCGAAAGGATTCCGTTCGTGAAGACGACTAGTAAAAAAGTCTAGCGGGACGAGAATCCTTTCATGATGAAAGGAATTCTGGTCTACTTGAAAGCAATCTCGCCGTCGGCGCTGGTAAAAAGACAAAAAAAGTCTAGCTAGCTTTTGAGAGCAGCAGTCATTAGTACTGACGTCATAAATGCTCTCAAAACATTTTTTTATTGGCTAGTGAATTTATTTTTGTCAGATTTTCTGGTTTGAAGAATTTCTTTTTTCCCTCTGCGTGTAAACATAATCTTGTCACCAAGATCGGATTCTGTTCAAATTTTCCTGTACTTGTAAACGCTGCATTACTATGTCTGAGTCAAGTGCTGATGATGAGGCATACTGGGAGTAACGGAAACTAATCCGCTTGGAAGCGGTGAACTGGAATATGGCAAATTAACCAAAAACTGCCCCTTCCAAAGTCAGTCAACAGTCCAAACTAACATCCTTTACTGTTAAAACAAGATTCAGATAATCGTGTTTAGGTATAGGTGTAACAGAAGAATGACACAAAAGCAGAAGCTAAATAACAGGCAGCAAACAACTGGAAATATACAAAGAACGATAGACAATCATAGGTGGATAACATTACTCCAAGGTTAAGGTGAAATCTTACTGAAAATGGTGAAACACTCAAATGACATAAAAAGCGACAGACGTGCCAGTGGCAAAAAAAATTTACTTTTTGTTAAATTCACTAACTGATTCGTATAAAATGCATTTTGAAAAATAAACAAACGTAAAAAAAGAAAAGAAAACACGGAACCAGACGGGCAAATAATGACGGAAAAAAGCGATAATCCATTGGTTGTTGATGTAGCTGGGGACGAGGGGGCAAACGGGTGGAACAAGCGGATTCTACGTGCTCGAAGCTCGACACTTGTTAAAATAAATATTCCTTCAGCCCAAGCTGACTGCGAATCCTATTTGACAATGCAAAACGGATAGATCAGCTGAATTTTATCAGAGCTATATTTCGGCCCTTCTTGGCTAGGGTCCTCTTCAGGCTCAAGCTACTCAAGCTGGAAAATGAGCTTGTGGAATAAAATTACATGAACTTGTGGGAAAGAATTCGTCAAGTTCATTTTCCAGCTTGAGCCTGAAAAGGTTCTGACACGTCCGTTTTATGCATTATTTGAATATATATTATAGATTCTGCTAAGAGATTTTTTTTTATTTTCCACCAGCTGCTCTAGTAGGACGTTCAGAATGTTTACGGCCGTCTCCACGCAAATTCTACTATGACGCGGATATTTGAATCTCGACAAGCTAAAAGCTTAACGCCAAATGTAATAATAATAATAATAATAATATAAAAACGCGGTTTTTCAGTGGCCAATAATCACCTTGCGGAAAGCAAATCACTGCGTGAACACTTATTTTCGTTAATCGTTTTCGTCAAGCATACAACACAGGTACAAGCGCATAGAGGTACCACAAGTCCGATAGGGAAATTCCACCAAATGAAAACTGATTATTCTAGGATAGCGGAGCAACGAAGTCACTTATTTACATCGGGTCTTCAAGCCTTTTAATTAAATAAATGATGGGTCACTAGATCGTCCTATCTCGTCCCTTTCCGGTTATAGCTTTAAGCCTAACTGTGTGTCTGGAAATTTACCCAATCTACCCTGTGAAAGACAAAACTCACCGCTCAAATATTCAATCCAACTTTGCACTGTTTCTGCAGGATCCGTCTCTTTCATATGCCTCAGAGCTTCATCCAGTAATACATCCCCAGTCGGGGCATCATTTCTCAGAACAATTTTCCTTGACAAGAGGCTTTTCCGCCGACCAACGCCTGTTTTCTCAAGCTCTACACGTCCTCGAAGGGCCAATTCTATGAGAATACAACCTCGAAGACCACTTGATATGCAATCGTTCCAGAAGCTGGTGTAACCCTGTGAACAGTTCTGCTGTTAGGCCTTGCGAGTTATTCCACCATCAAATCCACCACTAATCTAACCACTAACCCAAAACCAACTACTAACAGAAACATGCATTATTTTTTTGGACAATCTACGAGCTAATACAGAGACCCGCAATACAGGACTTAACAGTCATACACAAATCCTCAATTTTTGGGCATGGTGCTCATACATCAGAGAATCATGCCCTACAGCAAGGGCATGGTACCACCTTAAAAGTCTGTTTTAAAAACAAATTTCCCGTTCAGATTCTCGACTCAACAGTTGACAACTGACTTGTATGGGGGTACCATGCACTTGCTGCAGGGCATGAGGCCCCAACGTATGAGACCATGCCCGTACGTTGGGGCACCATGCCCAAAATTTGAGGCTTTGTGTATGACTGGGACCTAAGCAGGGGCGTAATTTGCTATGGGGCAGGGGAGCAACTGCCCCCCCCCCCCCCCAGCTGAAATTTAGCGTCTTCGAAACTCGAAGACGCTAACTGCGACTGCATCGAACGAACGATTCTTTTCGTGTATGAAACGCGAAAAACGTATCTTCCCAGGGCTGGTCACCAAGAACCAGGGTGTACGAGTTACTTCAGGGTACTTTGGGTTACTTTTGGTTACATTCGGTTACATTGCATTGGGTTTCATTGGGTTACATTAGGTTACATTGGGTTACTTTGAGATACTTTTCGGTTACTTTACAGGGTGTACGAAGTTACTTTTGGTGACCAACCCTGGGTATCTTCGCACGTCTATGTCAGACGACCGACTAAGTGATCTTTTGGTCATTGGTACCCAACCTGAAAAAGCGAAGAAGCTTGACGTCAATCGCGCTGTGGACAGTTTCACGAATTTGAAGAAGCGTCGTTTCGCCTTGGTCGATTACTAAAATACCTCTTTGTTTCTATTACGTTTTTCTTCTTGAAACAAAACTGCTCGTTTTCACTTGACTTGGGAAAATCCGCTCCAACTTTGCCCCCCCCCCCCCCAGGATTTTGACGAAATTACGCCCCTGGACCTAAGTGGAGGCTACTACAAATGAAGTTTCCTGCTGAGTCAGGGGCTGGCATAACTGGAATAGTGGAGCTGAGTCTTAAACAATGCATCTCAACTGTTGTTACTGAATGCGTGTTAGTATATTTCTAGCTATATTCATACACATTTCCAGATTCTTCCTTAGAAGGCAAGTATTTTGTATGATGCATGGTATTTTTAGCAGAAAGAGAGCTTAGAAATAGACATACATAGGGCAAGCATGTCATAGCAGTATCCTTATAATTTCTACTTTTAAGATTGGGCCAAAGGTAGGTCCAGCATACACATAGTGTGTCAAAATGCTGGGGCATTTTTCTCATGCCTTGAAGAATACGCAAATGAAAAGTCCCAATTGCTGGAAAGGTTGCTAATGTGCCAGATGGATGTCCTGCTTGATGGGATTACCACCCAACTGCTTCCAGCAATTTTCGGAAGCGATTTTGGCAGCCCGTTATGCAGGGTTGGAACCTATAGGGCACCCAGACGTGAGGATCAGTGTATTCCCAGGTTTGGGTAGCGTTCCAGTAACTTATTATTAGTTACGATCGTTACCATTCTTGTTATTATTGCCGTTCCCGAGCACGTCGTAATAAGTAAATTGGCTCCTCCCACTTATTATTTTCGTTCCACGACTGTTACGATCGTTACAATTTACTTATGATGGTCGCGAGCATCATAAGTGATAATAACTATCGGTTCTGCAGGAACTCCCGTAAGAGTGATGACGTATGTCTGCGTTGTTATTATTTTCGTACCAGAGAGCGTGGTAACCATGACAATACGGCGCTCGCCCCTCCTCTTATCATCGTAACTTGTAATAACTTCACTGGAACGCTACCTTGATAACAATCATTGGTGTCAGTTACCTTCAGAGACCTGGACTTCCTGTCTAGTTGCTCCATAAGAAAGTGGACCTACCTCTCTGTCTTTAAGCCCCAACAATAAGACTTCCTCCATCAATGTCAGTCGTGTTTCCTTTGCCTCAGATTCATCATCACTTCCTCTAGGTTCTTCACCATCATTACAATTCTCATTATTAGTATTCACTGAGTCTGCTGGCCTTGGAACACGTCTTCTAGCCACACCTTCTGACATATTGCCAAGCAAAAAAACTAAATGAAAACCAAAACTTGATGTTCAATATCAGTGTTCCTTTATCGAAGCACCAAGTATCTGAAAAAGAAATAGCCCAAATTGAAGCACATGGCTAGAGCATGATTAGATATAACCAGTACGGTAGATCAATTAGTCAAGTGATGTATTTCTAAAAATGAGCTAATGGTAAGCAGAATATGGGATTTGTGTATGGTGTCAGATCATCATCAAACCTACTTTTGGAGGTTATTTTCCAGGTTTATTCAAATAGAAATGTAAGATAGCTATGTTGTATACTGATAGATGAAGTAATTGTATGTGTAATTCTTGTGTTTAACAGGGAGTCTCTAACAAGCTATGCTTCCAGAAGGATTTGATCCCTCCTGGACCTCAAGTGCCATAAAAATAGCTAATAAACAGAAATGGGCCAAAATTAAACATGATATTTTCTTTTATATTCTCCTTTCTCTGTTATCATTTCCCTCCAAAATTTCCATCTGTGCTGAAGAAGGGAAGGGTGGCTGTCCCCCAGGAATATTTGCTTCGTTTTTCAGTATTTCCATTGGCCTTAAAAAAAACATTTTCGTCTGTTTTTTCTTTGGATTGCTTGTGTTCTTTCTCTGTTTTTTGTTCTCCACTTCATTATACCACACATCTTGATTTTTGGTTAAGCTGCATCAAACAGTGCATGGTTTTAGTATTAAAAATACTGATGATTTTAGTCAAATTCAGAATGCAACCATTAAATTTTGATTTAGTGTCTTAGGGTGCCAAACATTGACAACTGGCAGTAGTTGGCAACCATTCCAAACTGTGGGTAGGCTATACCCAACGTTTGTCCTGCACTGGCCATAGCCTCTCTAAAAAAACAGGGATTTTTGGAAAATGGCTCTTTTTTGTCCCCTGATTTTGTCTTATTTTAACTACTGCATCTGTTTCTTCAGATGTAGCAAAAGTTAAAAGAATCCAGCATAGCGTACAGGCATCAAGTAGCCTAAGCTCACTGCAGGCTGATTTAGGATAGAAAAAATGCGAACAATAGTAAACTAGCAAGTGGGGCACCAAACTTAAGTCTGACCACTGCCCCCAGGGCTGTCCTGTACACTAGCCCATTTTCAGTCACGATGCTCAAATGTCTAGCACCATGTCTGAGTGCTAGGCTTCTGAGCTCTGTAACTTGAAATTCATGCCTGCTGAAATCCATGCACCATGCATGAATTTCAAGGCACAGTGCTCTAGCACTCAGGCATGGTGCTAGACGTCTGAGCACCGAGACTGAAAAAGGGCTAGTGTACTAGACTGCCCCACAGATAGTAAACTTATGCTTGAAGACCAGATGCTTCACATTTCAGAGGGGAATACCCTGCAAAGTTGTCAGTTGTCTACTACTTGTTAAAACAAAACAATTTGGAGAATTCAGGGTAAATTCATGGCACAAAGCACCACAATCTATCTGAATGAGACTGCCATAGCTTTTGAAGCAGATAATTAAAAAACATGAACCAGTTAGTAAAAGTGACCAGCCAGTTAGCAACACCCTGGTCTGGTCCCCAACCCCCAACATCTGGGCTATCAAGTATTAAGCTATTATTAGACGAGAAAAAAAACAGGGCAAAACAGAGGCATATAGGCTATGTAGTCCAGATGTAGTCACAGTCAAAGTCAAAGAAGGAACTTCAATTTTAAAATTAAGAAGAAAGTCAAACTCAACATAACAAAACAAAGGCAAACATCAGGGAATTTCTATTCGTATCCAGATATTTATCTCAAAGCTTGACATACCTAACATTAAAAGTAAATGAAAGATACAACAGCACAAGATAATAAAATCTAGCTAGAATTCCTGTCCTGGATCATGCCATGCTTCCAGTTTTAAAATTCTTACAACTTTCCTGATGTTACTACCACACCCAGAGTCGTTACACAAGAAAAGCTTCACGTTTACAGTAAACACAAGGTTCTGACAGACTAGAATCAGACAAAATCCTACAGTTAATCAGTGCCTGCCACAAAATTTGAGAATTGAGCTCCTCAAATTAAATGCTGCTGGTGTTGTTGCTTCAGTCTCAAAGTCTAACGCTTGCCATCTGCCGGAGTTCTTCGTATCCTCGCTTTATAGCTAGATGACTCTTTCGCGGACAACTTTATCCTACATGATTCCTGAATACAGCTGGATCCGAAACTTTTTCGGACCCTCAAAATTGGCTTCAAAAATGTTAAAAGCAAATTTCTTTACGGTCCTAGTTGTCAAGAAGAAAAATCAAAGGACATAGGCTACCCTGGACCTACTTAGAACTGTAGAGAAATGTTCTTTTACTTTTTTTCAGACCAACTTTCAAGGTTCTCTAAATTCTAAGTTTGGTATTCTCCTGCATGTATGTGTGGCACTGGTCGGCCCAATAAAACAATGAATAAAAATCCGTCTAACAGCATATTACCTTATTCGAGTAACGACTGCGTACAAATAGCCGTATGCTTCTTATCAGAGGCGTCACTAGCCAAAATGTTTGGGGTGGGGGAGGGGGGGGGGAAGGCATTTACCGACTGGCTGGTAGTTTTTACCCACTGCTTTTGCAGAAAAAAAGACTGTTTTCAAGAAAAAATGACAGTTTTGAAAAAAAGTCGACAGATTTTCAGAAAAACCAACTGTTTTGACAAAAAATCAACTGATTTTCAGAAAAAACGACTGTTTTCATGAAAATAATTAACTGTTTTCACGAAAAATCGCTGCGCTTCGCGCCGACTCCGTTATTTTTTACCGACTGGCCGACAACACTGGGGGGGGGGGGGACGCCCCCCCCCCCCAGTCGTGACGCCCCTGCTTCTTATGACCTTAGTTAAGTGCTGTTTTCATCCATGCAGTCGCTACTATAGAAAGAAACATGTTGGTGAGTCAATATAGTTCCTTAAAGTCTCTTAAAGAATCCGTCGTGCTTTTGGTATCCGTCGTGCTTTTCAGCAAGGTGTACGAAGGTTTCGTAGCTATTTGGCTAAAAGATTGCATATTGAGGCATTTAGACCCCAAACAGTTTGGAAATATGCCCAGGACATCAACCACGCATTATCTGGTGAGTCTACTGGACACTATGCTCAAGCACTTGGATGACCCAGAGCGCTGGCTAAACCTAATAGCAATAGACCTACGAAAGGCTTTCGACCTTGTTTGCCATAGTGTCCTTTTAAAGAAATTACTTAATGAATTTGTTGTCCATCCCTTTCTTGTGAAAATAATAGCTAGTTTCCTTTCTCATAGAGCCCAACGTACAAAGTATAAATCAACATTTTCTGATTCACTCCCGATTTTTTGTGGAGTACCCCAGGGTACCATTTTAGGTCCGCTACTTTTCCTTGTTATGGCTAATGAGTTAGCTAGGAGTTACCCAGACAGGCTTAAATACGTTGATGATCTGACTATTTTAGAAAAGTGCTTTAAGAACATCCAGAGCAGTGCAGCAACCATGATGAAAGATATCTGTGAAGAAGCAGAGTCTGACAAAATGATTGTTAATATGGATAAGTCTGTGATTTTAACCGTTTTTTTTCCTTCAGGGCGTCCTGTCTTTCAACCCAGATATCCCCGAATCGTGTAGGGTTGGTGAACTGAAACTGCTGGGAGTCACTATAACGTCAGATCTGAGGTGGCAACGACAGGTTGAAAATATGCTTAAAAAAGCTAACGCAGGGATAAGTTATCTTAAACTATTATCTCGTTACGGTGTTCCAGCCCTCCATTTGTTGCGAGTATATTTGTCATTTATCCGTCCGAATCTTGAATATTGCTGTCCTGTGTGGCATTTCGGGCTGACCCATGAACAGTCGGATTCGCTTGAGAGGATCCAATATAGAGCGTTACTCGTAGTATCTAAAGCGCCAAAAGTCCCATATATTGGTCTTTTGAGGGAATTTAAGTTAATATCCCTTTCTTCTCGTCGACTAGAGCTGTGTATGAAATTTGGTACATCTCTGGTTCAAAATCCTTCTCAGCGCGATATCCTTCCCCCTGATTTCGTCCCATCCCGTACCCGACTACCACGACAGGCGTCTGAACCTGTGCCCCGTCTGGAACCGATTTTAACTTTACGAACACGGTACGCTCAAAGTTTTGTCCCCGCGTTTGTTCGGTTGTACAACTCGGAACGTGTCTGAAATGGTTTGTTTTCTTTTGTGTTTATTTATGTAATGACATTAGCAACCTGACTATGTACCCTAATTGTATGTATATTTATTAATAGGCTATTTATCAATCTTATTGACTTGAAAGCAACCAATCGGCTTGTCCGTTATTTGTTTTGAAATAAATTGAATTGAATTGAATTGAATTGAATTGAAACTTATTCTACTTCAGTAATATTTCTATCCTTTCGTTCCCGAGATTCTTCATTTCATTAGTGTCTCCTATCTCCTCTATTAGTAGATTATCAAGTTTGTTCTCATCTTTACGTGAAGTATCATGCGCCCAATCTTGTTTCCGAGGAGCTTATTCGTCCGGAGACCGATTATGCAAATTTTGCTAAGATTATCATTCAAGGAAAGGGACATGGAAAGAGCCTAGAAACAGCCGAAGTCGCGTGTGATTTTCTGTAAGCATAGCTTAGTTGTAAAGTAGTCAACTATCACTGCAAAAAAATATCTTGCCGTATTTGATACTGGGATTAATCTTGTCTCTAAAAAGATAATCTTATCTCTAATTTGGATTAATATTATCTTAGTACAGATAAGATTAATTCAGTAGCAAATACTGCAGTTAACTTTAATACCAACTCAGAGAAATTTTGTACAGTGTATCCAGAATATCTGAGCAAAAACACGACGCACAGCACGTCATCCGAAACAGTGCGAGGTCATCTGCTACTGTTTACAACAATTACACTATATACCAAAAAAACTGCACCACCAGCACTCAAATAACCGTACTAAATAATATTTCTCTACTGTATTTCAGCGCCCGTGCTGCAAGTTGATGATGGGTGACGAAAAAACGCGACTATTATTACTTTTCACAAAGTACGATACACAAGTTAACCGTCCTAAGCAACTTTTCTCTGCTGTGCTTCAACGCCCTTGCTGCAACCGCTCAATTATTGCCCGCCATATTTTTGCCAAAAGCGATCGCAGGCATCTCTTTGTCGTTTCTCCTAATTTTACCATTTTTTGGGATCCCAAAACTTAAGTGGAGGGAGGGGGGGGACTCCCCCCTAAAGGTCTTGTGAAAGTACTTTCGTCGGGCGGAGCCCAGCGAAAGTTCACACAACACAGAAGAAATAAAATTTTGTATGATTTTTTCAGGCGTCGGTCGACTTGTCGGCACATCGGGTTCTACTTAGACGTAAGAAATCAAATTCTGCAAACTTTGTCGGGCGCACCCGGGGAGTTCCAAGTCTCGTCGGTTCTTTACAGTCTTGTCGGGCAAAATACAGAAGAAAAAAATACAAAATACAGAATCTGAATTCTTTTTGTCGGGCGTCGTTATTCTTGTCGGCACATCGAGTCTTTTATACGTAAGAAATCGAATTCTGGAAACATATGTCGGGCGCAAACTTTTCCGGAAAAAATACAGATTTAAAAAAATATCGCCGGCGTTGCTTAGTTCAACTTGTTCTGGGTACAGTCGTTGGAAGCTTTGCTTTTTAGCGAAAGTTAAAACTTCCCCAAAGGTCTTGAGAAAGTACTTTCGTCGGGCGAAGCCCAGCGAAAGTTCACACAACACAGAAGAAATAAAATTTTGTATGCTTTTTTCAGGCGTCGGTCGACTTGTCGGCACATCGGGTTCTACTTAGACGTAAGAAATAAAATTCTGCAAACTTTGTCGGGCGCACTCGGGAAGTTCAAGTCTCGTCTATTCTTTACAGTCTTGTCGGGCAAAATACAGAAGAAATCGAATCTGAATTCTTTTTGTCGGGCGTCGTTATTCTTGTCGGCACATCGGGTCTTTTATACGTAAGAAATCGAATTCTGGAAAAATATGTCGGGCGCAAACTTTTCCGGAAAAAATACAGATTTAAAAAAATATCGCCGGCGTTGCTTAGTTCAACTTGTTCTGGGTACAGTCGTTGGAAGCTTTGCTTTTTAGCGAAAGATGAAACGAAAAGCCGAATGTGTGAATTTAAATATATGAATTTACATCAAAGTTAGCATTACAGTTAGTTTTACACATTTCTCTATTTGGAAGAATGGTGTATAATTTAGTTTTCGTTTTAAAATAGAAATTCTTGGGGTTTGAAACACGTTAAAAGCCGGAAATTGCATCGTACTATAGCTAAATTTTTCCAGAAAATGGCAGATTAAAAAAAATTCGCCTTGGTTTAACTTCAAATCAAATCATTTAATGTAAACAAGATACAGTCTCTCATAGGCATGGCCCTTGGTCTTGGTACAGTCGTTGGAAGCTTCGCTTTTTAGCGACAGTTAAAATGAAAAGCCAAATATGTGAACTTTAATATATAAAATTACATCAAAAGAATAATCTCGATTGATACATTACAGTTAGGTTTACCACGGTTCTATTCTTCGCTGGCGGGAAATGTACTTCGTCGGCACATTTTTGAGTCCGTCGGCACAAACCGGATCGCCTAAATCGGACATCTAATCAATTTCAGATAAAACTTTTAGTTTTACCAAATTTTCCGGTTTCGGCCGGATTCCGCCCGAACTGCTTGTCCGACAAGAAAATGATTTTCATATAAATGTTCAGCATGTCTTCTTACCCCAAAATCGAACATCTAATCAACTTCAAATAGAACTTTTACTTTTATACAAATTTTCCGGTTTCAAACATATTTTTCGTCCCTTAGTTTGAAACCCCTCCCCCACCCCTAAATATATATGGTAATCGGGCCCATCTAGAACTTGACCTGTACTTTGACCCAACGGATCCTCCCAACAAGTTTCAACAAAATATCTCAATCCCTTCGAGAGTTATCGTGCTAACAGACACGACGGACGGACGGACAATGTTACGAAGTTATAGGTATCCCATCATTACGTTTTAGGATCCCAAAAACGAATGAACCGACTCCTTGGTAAATAAGTGACAAAACACGACTACAGTTTCTTTTAGCAGAGTACGATACACAAGCGATTTAATCATAAATATAAAACAACCGGATATTTCTTTACATAAGAACAAGGTGGACAAAGAGCTCCAAAGTAAACAATGGCTACGCCATTTTATTTGCAATTGCAACATGTAGAGACTGAAGCTGATTGGTCCATTTGTCCAGCGCCGCATATCGACTTGAATCTTTGCTGGAGCGTCTGATTTCCAGGACCTGGTTTGGCTGGTCAATCCGGCCTTGGATGGTGCTGAAAGAAACAGAAACTGATAAGCTACTATAAATCCATCAGTAAGCCTACGCTGCCTGCGAATCATATTTGATGACGCTAAACGGATAAGTAAACGTCACTATATATATATTATATATTTTATTTGTAACCCCGCCAAATACAAAAGGTGGTAGCGGAGTAAAGAGAATAACGAAAAGCAACACAAGATAAGTAACATTATAAACAGACAAAATTTAGACATAATTTCTAACTGGGCCTGAAAAATTCATGAAAAACATCATGTACTCGATGACCAGGATGACGAGATGTAGTGAAGCTGACGTTTTCTCGAGTGAACGAATCACTTCTTGGACGCCGAACTTCTGAACTAATTTGTATTTGCGGCAGGAACGAGGAAGGTCCATCAAAAATTTACAATGTTTATAATAACACGTCTTCAAAGCTTTTATTTCTTTTTTTCGCAGAATATGATAAACCACCGGAACAAACAAGATGTAAGGAGTGCAGAAAGCGCTATAAATTCGCCCAACTGCTTTCCGGTTGTATTCAACTATGTCACTAAGAGCGTGTTCCACACTACATATCGTAGTTACTATGCATGACGTCACGGATATTGGCTTCTTGGCTGGAACACATTTTTCTATTTTCGTCAAAATATAGTCCCACCGGCTAATCGGGCCAATCACGTCACATAGATTGTAGTTACCCCGCTTACTACGCTCCCGAGCGTTGTAAGCAAATACTTAGAGCGTGTCCGAAAGCTCGGAAACGAACGAAAATGCTGAATTAATTCAGCATTTTATGCAGCATTTCGCTTTCGGACTTAAATTTTCGCTCAGTTAATGCAACATTAATTCAGCATAAAATTCATCGAAAAATTCAGCGAAGATGCTAAATTTTACGCTGAATTTTCAAGAAGAAACTGGGGAGCTGGCGATTAAGGCTAAGAACGTGTCCGAAAGCTCGGAAACGAACGAAAATGCTGAATAAATTCAGCATTTTATGCAGCATTTCGCTTTCGGACTTAAATTTTCGCTCAGTTAATGCAGCATTAATTCAGCATAAAATTCATCGAAAAAATCAGCGAAGATGCTAAATTTTACGCTGAATTTTCAAGAAGAAAATGGGGAGCTGGCGATTAAGGCTAAATTTCGGAATTAGAAGTGTCAGAGAAGAAATAAAGAACGTGTCCGAAAGCTTTTAGTGCTGTAAATGCTGCATATAAGGTAAGAGCTTTCGGACGAAAATAAAAATAAAAATGCAGCATTTACAGTCCTGAAAGCTTTCGGACACGCTCTTAGTATTCCGAGAAAGCTGGAACGGTCAGCGTAGTTTTCTCCCTAGGCTGGAACGAAAATAGTTCCTAATAGTTACTACTGTTAGGGTGGAACCCGCGGATCCCAAAAATTTAATATTTAATCCAGACAATTTTGTCTTGTTTATATACTGTCTTCGCCAGACTCCTTGAACATTTTTACTATTAAGATTTAGAAAGAGAAGAAGATCAATGTCTAATTATCTCAGAAAACCAAGTTCAGATTCACCATGTGTGTATTTACTTCGCGGCTATACTTCATATCTACTTTGACGAAACTGATCAAATCTTCCTGCCTTACTTCTGCCAAATATCCGGTTTCGACCGGATTCCGGGCGAACTACTTGTCCGGCAAAAACTAAAGCTCAAAAACGAATTCAGCGTATCACCTTGCCCCTATATCGAACATCTAATCAACTTCAGATAAAACTTTAACTTTAACAAATTTTCCGGTTTCAGCCGGATTCCAGGCGAACTATGTGTCCGGGCAGAAAATGATTGTCAAAAGCGGTTCAGCCTGTCTTCTTCCCCCTGAATCGAACATCCAATCAACTTCATATACAGCTTTTACTCCTAACAAATTTTCCGGCTTCGGACGGATTTCGGGCAAAATACTTGAATGAATAATTGAAATGATTTCCATATAAATGTTCAGTATATCCTCGTGCCCCTAAATCGAATTTCTAATCAACTTTGTATAAAACTTTTACTTTTAACAAACTTTCCGGTTTTGGCCGGATTCCGGGCAAACTACTTGTTCGGCGCGAAAATGGTTTTCATATTTGTGTTCAGCATGTCTTCTTACCCCTAAATCGACTATCTCATTAGCTGTTAAAAAAAAGTTTGTTTGCCAAAACAAACTTTTATGTTCAGCATGTCTTCTTACCCCTTAATCGACTATCTCATTAGCTTTTAAAAAATATATTTTTCGCCCTTTAATTCGAAACCCCTCCCCCTCCCCTACATATGCAGCTATGGTGCCCATCTACAAACTCGACCTTTCCGCTGACCCAAAGAATCCTGACACCAAATTTCATCAAAATATCTCGTTCCCTTCGAGAGTTATGGTGCTGAAAGACGGATAACTTTTGCGAAGTCATAGGTATCCCTCCCTTACGTTTTGGGATCCCAAAAGCCGCATTCACTCTTAAAGGCACAGAAAATTTGACTACGCAACTTTCGGCCATCAAACCGACCTGGGGGGCTAGATAAAGATACAGGGACTTACTGTCGACAGGATCCCCCTTCTTTGTTATCTCGAACCCCCTCCTTAGTGTTCCCAAAGCTAGCTGGCAGGCCCTTGCCCCTTATGCACTGTCATTATGCACTTATGCACTGTAAAAGTCCGACTAACACGTCGGGATAGTAGTCAAGAGGTCGTGCGTTCGATTCCTACTCCCGGCACACAAACATTTTGCTTTTTTTCTACTAACTCAAAAGTCGAATTCTCGGAAACTGCCCGGAAACTGCAATGGTCGTAACAAGAATTTTTCTTACTCTCAATATCGACTCAGGGTACATTCTTGATATGTCAGCTAGCTCCCCCAGTCAAGTTTGAGTCAAGTTTCCTGTTCCTTTAAGAAGCGTCTTGGCCTGCGTCGTGGATTCAAGATTCCTTGTAACGTTTTTGGGATCCCAAAACGTAAGTGGAGGGATACCTATGACATCGCAAAAAGTGTCCGTCTGTCCGTCCGTCCGTCTGTAAGCACGATAACTCTCGAAGGGAATGAGATATTTTGATGAAACTTGGTGTGAGGATTCGTTGGGTCGGCGGACCAGTCAAGTTCGTAAATGGGCTTTGTAGCCCTACATTTAGGGGTGGGGGAGGGGGTTCAAATTAAGGGGCAAACAAAATATTTTGAAACAGCTAATGTGATAGTCGATTATGGGGTAAGAAGACATGCTGAACACGATGGTGAAAACCATTTTGTAATCGGACAAGTAGTTCGCCCGGAATCCGGCCAAAACCGGAAAGTTTGTTGAAAGTAAAAGTTTTATTTCAAGTTGATTAGATGTTTGATTTAGAGGTAGGAAGACATGCTGAAGACGATGGTGAAAACCATTTTCTCGACGGACAAGTAGTTCGCCCGGAATCCGGCTCAAACCGGAAAGTTTGTTAAAATTAAAAGTTTTATTTGGAGTTGATCAGATGTCCGGTTTAGGGCAAGAAGACATGCTGAACTTTTATGTGAAAACAATTTTCTTCCCGGACATGTAGTTCGCCCGGAATCCGGCCAAAACCGGAAAATTTTTAGAAGTTAAAGTTTTATTTCTAGCTGATTAGATAACCAATTAAGGGGTAAGAAGAGACGCTGAATCCGTGTGTGACAATCATATTTTACCCGGACATATAGTTCGACCGGAATCCGGCTGGAGTCGGAAAATTTGTTATAAGTCAAATTTTTATTCGAAGTTGATTAGATGTTCATTATTGGGGAAAGAAGATACCCTCAGTTCGTTTTTGAGCTTTCTTTTTTCGCCGGACAAGTAGTTCTAGAGTTCGGCCGAAACCGGGAAATTTTTGTTTAAAGTTGATTAGATGTTGGACTAATCACACCAAACAATCAACAACTTATCCAGCGGTGCCTCAAATTAACATAATGACAAACTTCTCATCTGATAAGGGCACCAATCTGTAAAAGACAATTAGTTTTTAAGTATCGTTCCTAAATATTACAATTAAATTATTTATCTATCTACATTATATATTAGATTTTTGGGATCCCATCGACACCTTTGGTCTTGTTGGTCGAGCCATTGTCCAAATTTCATCTGTTACTCCACGGGACTTGGAAGTCCTAGGCGGGGTTAGAAGATTATAATATTATTATCCCACATCAATTGTCAAATTTCCCTTTCTTAGTTCTGCCGGGTCTCATGCGTAACAGCCAAACGCTAAACATGAACTTACTCATCCAAGATGCAGGATACTAGAAGGGACTCCACTTCATTTGAATCAACGTTCAGTTCTTTTGCTATGCTGGCAATATGAATCCGAGTGTAAGGTTTAATAAGCTGGACAAGCACCTGAGTTCGAATGTTGATCAGCAGATCTGAAAGAAAAAAAAGTTACGTCGTACAATTACATATTTTAGGGCTTCCACGACATCCTTACCAAGTCAGGAATTCTCCTCCACGAATTCTTCAAGCATAGCTTTTACTAGAAATAAGTTCTTCATCATAAAATGGTCCGGAAGTTGTGGTTTTCGAAAATACTCATTCTTGCCTGGTCAAATTAAAGGACCCCTCTTGCTTATTCTGCCTTTTATAATATACTTAGCTCCCATATGGAATTATAAGCTTCTAAAATCCCCACCTTTCTCCATTGTTTCGTTTCGCAACTACGATTTTTAGCGCTTTTTCGGCCTTGTCGTGTTTTCCCGTCACCCAACGAAAAGTTTGCCGGAATCTGCAACATCCGCTGACAACTCTTTCACACATAAGGATGTGATAATCTTCTGTTTATTACTTCTTTAATGTGCTTAGTTTTCCCACTTTTTAACCAATGTATGTTCAATTTTCAAATGTTTTGCGCCTAGCCGCCGTGTCGGAGAGCAGGAAGGCTGGATGTAGTCGACAAGCGCTAACAAGAGAATCGCTAGCTTTAGGTTGAAAGTAATGGTATTTCCAAAAACGATTTTCTGATTCATTTCATTGGGAAAAGATCATTTCTAGTAAGAGTTGTGCTTTAAGCATTCTCTATTTTCAGACACTTGAAACTGCTGCAAAAAACAGACAAACCGGCGTTTCCGCGAGGTTCAGCTTGTAGGTCGACTGAGCGGCACACAGTTCCGTGTCCGCGTGTGCGATAAATGCGTGGCACACAAATGTACCGCAAAAAACGCCCCTAAAAGCGGATGGAAAAAGGACTCACAGCCCTGGGAGGGTTATTGGTATGCTCCTGAATCAGCAACTTGAAAGTAACGTCATCACCAACACAAGCTACTCATCGGATTCTACAGATATTCCTTCAGCCCAAGACTGCCAATCATATTTGACGACAAGTTCATTAAATATTCTTTGAGCCCAAGCTGACTTGGAAACATTTATTCAAACAATGTTTACAACGGATACGTCAGCTACGATTCTTCATCAGTGATATTTCGGCCCTTCTTGGCAAGAGTCCTCGTCAGGCTGTCAATCCTCTGGGTCAAGGTCGGGGAAGGAAACAAACCTGTAATTACAGGTTTTACATTACAGGTTTGTTTCCTTCCCCGACGTTGACCCAGAGGATTAACAGCCTGACGAGGACTCTTGCCAAGAAGGGCCGAAATATCGCTGATGAAGAATCATAGCTGACGTATCCGTTGTAAACATTGTTTGAATAGACAAGTTCATTTTCCAGTTTGAGCCTGAAGAGGACCCTTGCCAAGAAGGGCCGAAATATAGCTCTAATAAAAAGTAACTGACGTGCACCGTCAAAAATGGGATTCTACAACCTTGTTGCTTACAAGTGCAATCTAAGGTAATTATGACCAATTAAGGAATGTCATACCTTCGATATGCTCCCGGATGAAAGGATCATCCATGATGCTCTTCTGGTGTTCCTTTAGAATCTTCTCGAAATCTGAAATGTCATTATTCTGGTAGGCTGTGACAAGATTCGTCATTGCAATGATGTCCGGATCATTTCTGTAGGGTTTGGCTTCTTGCGAGTCGAACGGGTTGATTCCCGACTTCATCAGCCTAAAAAATAACGAAACATAATCATAAACCGTGGCATAATCACAAATAACGAAACATAATCGTAAAACGTGGCACATGCCAAATAGCGTACTTACTTAGTCAACAGATGAAGCTATATAAAAACGAAAATAATCATATTCGTGAAATTATAAATTTCAACAGATCGGACCAAAACACAAATATTAGTATATCTGCCCTTACGGTACATACTATAAGCCTTGACATGATACAATATACAAGCAACAATAATCATAATCGTCCATTAATAAAAAAGACCCAAAAAACCTAACCGCTGCCGCTCTCATACAAAAAATCAACCACGCAGATTAAATATTCCAATATAGTACATAGTATATGTTCCCATGGCCCTCGAGCTGCTCAGCGATCAACAAATCTATCCATCTTTTTTGGTAATATATTCTATTCTACAGTCATCAATATAATAGAGATCAAATATTTTCGAGATAAAAGTTTAAAATTTTTAAAATTTCTCCTAGGCTTTACTATTTATTTAATAATTCTCAATTATCTCTGACTTGAATGTAAAGACACACTTTTTTTTTTGAATATAGCCTCTGCCTCTGAACTATTCCTGACCCACAACCGTTCCCCATCTTTTCAGACATTGAAAATATTTACAGTGTTGTTGGACGTCTACACTGACTGAGAAATTGTTTATTGCTTTATATACTACTCTCAACTTGTGGGCAGAAACAAATATATTGTGGTATATATTAATACTTTTTTTTCCATCCGCTGCAAACAAAAAACGTTCCATCTGTGTGCAAATAATAGAAATTCTCGATACAGCAGAAAATGTTCGCTAGCATTTCAAACTCTCTCCAATAAAAAGTAGAATATTATTTACTCGTATGCATGTGATCTTCAGAAATACGCAGGGCAACGGATTATGTTCGTGGGTAGTCCTAGTCCTACACCTTCCAACTTTCCGTCCGGGTTCCTAACACACACAAGTCTTTATTTAAAGGAACATAACACATTTCAAAGTGTTTACGCTTCGCCTTCTAATTGCTTTACTAAATCTTAGCTTGAAATACCTAGCTCAGTATTTCATTCACTCAAGTATCCTAAGGCATATTCTCGCCGTTTCCCGAGGACTCCTCGGGGAGTCAAAGGGAGCGGCGAGAATAGAGGGAGTCTCCCCACGCGGACTCCGCGTACGGAAAACAACGAGAACACGGGGAATGCTTCCAAATTGGATTTTGTGCTACCAAAAAATATGCAGTTCACGAAATTAATCTGGATCCACTTTATTTTTGGTTTTGTTTATTCTGATTGTTTTTAATTAATTTTACATTGCACCAACACCAGCATAAATTGGTTCCCCTCTGAATCTGAAAGGGAGTCCTTTTTGATGATGGTGATGATAATCGGAGCATTCCCCGTACGTGGGGACACGCGAGTATACGGGGAGTGAGTCCCTGAGACAAAAAAACGCGGGGACTCCTCAAGTGGAGTCCTCGGGGAACGGCGAGAATACGCCTCTATACAACGAGTTTACAGGGTGTTGACTAAACTTTAGCCGATTATCTACGGGTCGTGACGTCACACGAAAAGTCCATATTTTCCATTTACTAACGGAACTGATTGTCCCTAGAACGGTTTATAGGTGTAAACGCGTCCGGCGCCTCGCTGGCCGCTCGGCTCTATATATATAGATACAAATACATATTCTGCAACACTAATTTGATCGATTTTTCTATTTCTTTCATGACGTCATGAAAACGTCACGGGCCGCAGATAATCGGCTAAAGTTTAGTCAATACCGTTTACAGCAGATACAAAAGGAAAACAAAGCCGTGATGGATGATCTATCTCAAGGAGTGAAAGAGGAAAACCGCATCCGACTGCGAAAATCGGGCTGTGTGTCCATAGCTCAGGCAAAATACAAAGAAAAGAAAAGTCAATAGTCTCCTTTCAGAATCGAAATTAAAGCGTTGTCCAGCCTGTCATGGGAGGTTGGGAAAGCAACTTCCGAACAAATGACAAACCTTTGTACTCTAGCTGCGTTCGTTGCACTCCGGGCTGTCTCTGGTGTTTTGTCACCGGTGTCCGGTTCTTCTCTTGTTACGCGTTTTTTGGTTCACCTGTGGGCAGTCATCGATGCGTGCACAAACGGCTTAAACTCTGGGTTTTGCGCGAAACCCCGTCAATTGACGAAACGTTGCTAACTTCTCGGTAGGCTCCCGAGCAGTTCTGGTTAGTCCGCACCGGTGAGATAAAACCAGACACCGGTTAAAAACGGGTTATAAGACTGGTGAGTACACCGGTGGATGCAAAAACGCCTTATAAGAATAATCGGAGACCACCGGTGAGAACTCCGGTGATTAAAGACCTAATCAAACATTCGGTTTACCTTCTCTTAGTGATCGCACGCCACGGGTTTGTTTAGATTTGTCTCGATTGCCGAGTTGCTGTTTTGGCTCGAGAAAAAAACCACGCACAACGTCTTCTTTTCTGAATGGCGGAATTTTCCAGGATTGATTAGCAAAGAATTATAAGACCTAACTGATAATTTTTGTATGTCTTCAGAGGTACCACACTGGTCTTAAAATTGGTGTTTTTTTAATTTGCTCATTGTTTTACAGTGTTTTTAGTGGTTTTGAACATTCATAGTGACAGTAGGAATGGTTAGCATTATGTGTGTGGTAGAAAGACTATTTTTTGTGGCCCGCTTTAAGAACGCAGCTTCTGTTACAGTAGAAGTAAAAAAACTATTAAAGTCTATTAATCTAGTTACCCATCACTCGTTCACTTAAAGAGGCGTGAAAACCCGATAAAACTTCGTTACTCCGTTGCTTCACTATTCACGAATAATCGACTTTCATATAGTGGAATTTCCCTGTCGGATCTGTGGTATCTCCATTCGTTTTTCCTGCACTATGGCTGACGCAAAAGATTTACGATAAATAAGCCTCGTCCAGTGAGCAGCGATCACCTAGTTCACCGCTGGCCACTGAAAACTCTGCGTTTATGCTGAGATTGAAATTTTCCGCGTCATAGTAGAATTTTTCGTTCTGAGGACGGCTGTAGATATTCTGAACGTCATACTGAAGCAAATAGTGAAAAATAAAAAAAATCGTGATACACAACCCAAATAATGCAGCGTCTTCAATTAAATGATACAAAAATAAGTTGGCTTTTCAGTTAACCTTTAAGAATTACCCGCTTTTCCCTCTAAATTCATTGCCGATCTATGGGCTTTCTAGGAAAGGAAGTGAAAAAAGGAAGAAAACTTACATGTTTGCCAACACTAGATACTTGAGGCAGGTTGTTCGTCGTGGGCTCCCAGACTCGTCGTAGTTTTTGAAAGCCTCGAAAAAGTCTGTGTGCGCCTTCTCATACTCTCCTTCTCGCAGGTGCATTTTACCACCACATTCTAAATAGAAAAATACTTCCGTACAGAAACATTTTAAAGCACAACTCTTACTAGAAATGATCTTTTCCCTATAAAATGGATCAGAAAAAACGTTTTCGAAAATACCATTACTCTCCACCTGAAACTAGCGGTTCTCTTGTTAGCGCTTGTCGATTACATCCAGCCTTCCTGCTCTCCGACGCGGCGGCTGGGCGCAAAAGATTTGAAAACTGAACGTGCCTTGGTTATAAAGTGGGAAAACTAAGCAAATAAAAGAAGTAATAAACAGAAGATCATCATAGCCTTATGTGTGAAAGAGTTTTCAGCGGACAATGAAGATTCCGGCAAACCTTTCGTTGAGTGACGGGAAAACTCGGCAAGGCCGAAAAAGCGCTAAAAAAACGTAGTTCCGAAACGAAACAGTGAAGAAAGGTGGGGATTTTAGAAGCTTACAATCCCATATGGGAGCTGAGTATATTATGAAAGACAGAATAAGCAAGAGGGGTCCTTTAAAGCACAAGTTGCAGCAGGTACAGTTTCATCATTCTAACGTACCTGACTCCTCTGAAACTGTGCTGTATTTTTCTAAAATTAGACCCATCCGTGCTGTTGCATGCGGAACCATTCCGCATGCAACAGCGGAACCCTTACGCAGAGCACGGAACTCTTAAAGCACGACTCCTACTATAAATGATCTTTTCATGATAAAATGCCTCAGAAATATCGTTTTCAAAAATACAATTACTTTCCACGAGAAATTAGCGGTTTTCTTGTTAGCGCTTCTCCACTCTATCTATCTCTGCGCTCTGTTATTACGGTCGTTTGCCGCGTTACGTCGATTCGCGATTCCTCCCAAGCAACTGAGGTCTATTTTCTGCACTTATATTAGGCCAAATGCGGAATACGCTTGCCCGGTGTGGCACCCTGGCCTCACCTCGACTCTGAGTGATAAGCTCGAGGGTATCCAAAAGCGAGCGTGCAAAATCTTTTAGGGGCCCAGTATGTTTCATATGAAGATAGTCTTAGTGTATTATGTCTACCGACCCTTAAAGAAAGAAGACATGCCCTGACGATGAAATTTGGGTTCAAATGTCTGTCGTCTGAAACTCACAGAGATATTTTGCCTGAATATGTGTCAGATTTACGACCGAAGTCCTGTACTAGGCAGTTTACACGGTCAATCGGTCTTCCAAAGCTAAGCCTGCCACCTGTAAATTCGACTGACCGGTACTTGTCTTCATTTGTACCTTATTTTGTACGTAACTTTAATTCCTGAGGCTGTTTTTTAAGTGTGTTGTAAATAAGTATATTAACATGTAATTGACTATCCGAAGCTAGCGTGTTTCTTATGCTATTATGGAGAATAAAGGAATTATTATTATTATCCATCCTTCCCTCTGTCCGACCCGGCGGCTGGACGCAAAATATTTGAAAACTAAACTCGCCTTGTTTAAAAAGTGGGAAAACCACGCAAAACAAAACACGTCCAAAACAGAAGGCGGACCTGATGGTTTACCATGTCTTTCAAAATGAAAATAATACTTCGAAGCTTCTCATGTCCTAATTTGTGAAAGTTTCGGTGACTAGACGTCGCTTTCGGCGAAGTTGCGTTGCGTGACTGTCAAAGCTCGGCTAGGATGAAAAAGCGCTAACAAGTCGTAGGCGCAAAACGAAACAATTCAGAAAGGTGGGGGTTTGAGAATCCTATAATCGAAGAAGGGAGCTAGGGATAATGTGAAAGGCAGAATAATCAAGACGGGTCCTTTAAAGCAACCCTCGCAGTATTACTGTTTATTTACGTAAACAGGCTCTTTCTTTATGAAATTATCCACGGCTTACGCTGTTTCAAGCCTTTCCCAAAGCCCATTGACTTCTGATACGCGAATACTAATCGGGAGCATACTACGCATGGAAAAAAAAATGGAAGTGGGAATAGCAAAGATTAGTGAGGTACCGTTAGCGAGCTTAGAATGTAACATATAAAATTTGGGTCTCCGGGTTTAACAATTAATGAATGCAACGGAAGTAGGTTGCATAGGCACAATAGGCACGACGGGTCCTTCAACTTTCATCGGAAACATTGAGAAAATTGCATTACTGTTTTTAAATATTCCTTGAGCCCAGGCTGACTTTGAAACATTTATTCAAATAATGTATACAACGGATACGTCAGCTACGATGCTTCATCAGCGATATTTCGGCCCTTCTTGGCAAGGGTCCTGGTCAGGCTGTCAATCTTCAGGTCCAACGTCGGGGAAGGAAACAAACCTGTAATAATCAGTCAATAATGTTTATTACAGGTGTGTTTCCTTCTCCGACGTTCCCCGACGAGGACCCTTGCCAAGAAGGGCCGAAATATCGCTGATGAAGCATCGTAGCTGACGTATCCGTTTTATACATTATTTGAATAAATTACTGTTTTTTCTGACTAATCAGCTCATCCCAAGCAACAAGCAGGAGCCTGATCCGCATAGAAAAGAGCCGGACACGGCAGATGTAAAAATAGGTGTAGTGTCGCTAGGGTGAATAAAAATGACATCAAAATTACAGGACTAAGAATGGACGGAACGATTAGGGACATAAAGTGAATCAGTAATACAGTTACGACAGGTCCTTTAAAGAATAATTATCTGGAGTAAACAAGCCTGACCCCAATCTCACAACTTGGCAAGATTTTCGGTTAGGAGAGGTTGTGACGCACTGGACTCACACTGATGCCTCATGTCTGTCTCATATATTTCTACCACTGGGATTAGCTGGGTGTAACCGAAAAAAGAAAGGTATCATAAACGCAGTATTACAAACTCGCAAAGTTCCTACTTCCCCTCCCTTTGTGGGAACCAAATAGGCCAATTAGCTGTCGGTTCAGTATTGCTGAACCCAGCCGAAAGTGTCCTGGGATAGAGTCACGGGCTTGTCGCCGACCCTTCGAATACTCTTACGGGTCAGTCCTGACGATACTATCTATCCGTGTTGAGTTAGTCGTGTTTTTCCTCTCTTAGTGTTCTTTCTTGTCTTTGTTATTCCCCCCCCCCCCTTTTTCGTTTTTGTCAGAAGTGGGCAGAAATAAATTATTATTATTGGCCTGAGCAACATTCACTCAATGTGACGAATCGAATCGTCTACATAATCGTTATTCATAAACGATGAGGTCACGAACAGGTAAGCGGCCAATCGGATGGGACAAACTCGACGACAGGTTTCCAGTGTCAATACTAGGAGCGTGTCCGAAAGCTTTCAGGACTGTAAATGCTGCATTTTTATTTTTATTTTCGTCCGAAAGCTCTTACCTTATATGCAGCATTAAATGCAGCATTTAGAGCATTAAAGCTTTCGGACACGTTCTTTATTTCTTCTCTGACACTTCTAATTCCGAAATTTAGCCTTATTCGCCAGCTCCCCAATTTCTTCTTGAAAATTCAGCGTAAAATTTAGCATCTTCGCTGAATTTTTCGATAAATTAATGCTGCATTAACTGAGCGAAAATTTAAGTCCGAAAGCGAAATGCTGCATAAAATGCTGAATTAATTCAGCATTTTCGTTCGTTTCCGAGCTTTCGGACACGCTCTAGGTGAGGGATTGAGAAACGCAAGATCAGGTAGCGTTTCACCTGCGGCAGAGTGTAGATATGAGAGTAAGAGTGGGAGACACAGAGTTTCAATCAGCTAAGGAATATTCCCGCCGTTCCGCGAGGAGTCCTCGGGGAATCAAGGGGAACAGGCAGGATAGAGGGAGTCATTCCACGCGGACTCCGCGTTCGGAAAACAACGAGAACACGGGGAATGCTTCCAAACCGGATTTTGTTCGAAAAAGAAATATGCAGTTGACAAAATTAGTCTGAATCCACTTTATTTTAGGTTTTGTTTTCCTGAATGTTTTAAAAAAAAATTACATTGCACCAACACCAGCAAAAATTTATTCCCCTCCGAATCTGAAACCGAGTCCTTTTTGATGATGGTGATGACAATCGGAGCATTCCCCGTTCGTGGGGACTCGCGACAATACCCCTGTCCCTGGGACAAATGAAAAGCAGTGACTCCTCAAAAGGAGTCCTCGGGGAACGGCGAGAACACGCCTCAAGAAAGCATCGGCGTGGGAATCGCGTTTGCTTACCTCGTATAACACCCATAATCAAGGGATGTGGGATGGCCGACTTGATATGCAGGGACTGTTCATATAGTGCTTTCAGTTTTTTATTGTTTTTCTGAGCTGTATACATCTGAATTTCCAGGGCGTAAACTTCAAGTAACTGTGTTCCCTTTTTCAAATCATCTTCACCTTCGTCAGTCTGGCACGACTGGTGCAGCTGTTTCAGAATCTTTGCCAACTTGCTATATTCTCCTCGATCAAAGTATAACTTTCCCAGTTTCGAATTTGTTTTAAACCATAGTCTGTCGTTCTTTGCGTCTTTAAGGGCATCCAGAGTGGTCTCATAGAATTCTTGTAGGAGATCCATCTGTTTGGCTGTCGATATATAATCGAGAATGGAATTGATGGATTTTTCACTATGGTTTCGAGTGACTGCAGACTTGATGTACAACAGGAGTTGCTTGTAGCGAACCATCATTTCCTCATAGCGGCCCTGGAAAGTACAAGTAAATGAGAAAACTGTTTTACCAAAGTCGTGGATGTGGGGGATTTCTATTACGTCAAAGAGGGCCCAAAATGTGCTGCGTCGGCTTCAAACCAGAGATGGGCGAATCCGAATCCGGATTCGGATTCGAATCCAGGAATCGTGCTGTTGGCCGGATTCGAATCTTCTGCTTTTCAGGCCGGATTCGGACTCGGATTCCAAACCCTTCATCTTACAAATCCGCTTAAATTTCTAGACTACATCTTTCCGGTTACCGTTTTCCCAATTTTTACACAGTGGGCTTAGGCAATCCACCTTTTTGGTCTCCACCACTAATCATCCTCAGTAATCTATCACGTTATCTGATTATCTTAGATACCAGTACTTTTTGTCACCTCTGATTTTTAAACTATAACCCATGTACATGAATTGAATTTTGTTAAGCCCTATTCGAATCCGGATTCGATTTCGGATTCAAATCCTCAGCACGAACTCATAGATTCGGATTCGTACCTAGACCTAGATTCGGATTCGAATCCTTTAATGATCGGATTCGCCCATCTCTGCTTCAAACCTCGTCGACGCCAGGATTCTGATTTTTCTTCAGTGCACATAATGAATCATCATAGAATAATTAGCAGTGTCATAATCTGATAGTATTAAATATCAGCATGTGATAATGAGTTACAACTTAACCAATATTTTGAATGTCTTATTTATTTGTTATTTCTATTCTTGCTCGAAATTTGTTGCTATGTAGAAATATAATAGTGTATGCCATTAGTTTTTGCTGAAGGAGTATTATGCAATGAATTATAAATATGTTTTGGTTAGCTTTAAAGCACAACTGTTACTAGGAATGCTCTTTCCACGATGAAACAGCTCAGGAACATTGTTTCTGGATAACACCATTACTTTCCACGGGAAATCAGCGATTTACTTGTTTGCGGTTGTCGACTCTGTCCAGCCTTCCTGTTCACCGAAGCGGCGGCTGGACGCAAAATATTTGTAAACTTAATGCACAGTGGTAAAAAAGTGGAGAATTAAACAGTTTAACTGTTACTAGCTATGGTATGCAATTTTGACTTGTTTTTGTTTATTGATGTACTTTATTTATGAACTTGATTGTTTTATTTAGAAATTTTATACGAGATACGATATGTAAGTTTGACCTGTCTTTTGTTTATTGATGTAGTTTATTTGTGAAACTGATTATTTCATTTAGAAATTTTAATGTTATCAGATAAGTAATATTGACCTAACGAGTCGATTGATAGCGCTTGAAGTGTCTTTATTTGAATTGACATATCCAAAACTATTTTTATGTATTTAAAGATATTACGGATTAAATCATCGTTTATTTATTTAAACAAACAAAAAAAACAAGCAAACCAAAAGTAAGTCAAAAACAGAAGATCGACCTGATGGCCTACCGTGTCTTCCAAAATTAAGGAGATAATAATAGTTGCTTTTTTTGTCTCTGGTTCCTGTTCCGTGTTCTGTGTTCACAGTTGTCTGGTTTGGGTAAAATACGGTGTTTTGCTTACGCTGTTCCGTGTTTTGTAGCTGTTCTGACGAAAACGCAAATTTAGGATCCTGAGCATGTCTTAAGTGGAAAATCTGTTAAACTGCAAATTATATTCCAAAACGACATACTTTAGGACCCAGCTTTATCCTCCTTACTTCCGCAATTCTTTCTTTTCTATCTGTGAATTTCTCTGCAATTTTCTATCTGAACAGTGATAAAACATGCTAGGAGAGCAAGTTCCGTGTTTTGCAAAACAGACAGCGGAACACAGAACAGCGTAAAAAAACGGGAAAATGAGAAACAGCGTGTTCCCTGTTTTGACAAAAACGGGAAAAATATAAAACAGAGACAAAACAGCGAACAGAACAGAGACAAAAGACGCAACTAATGTCCTTATACACGAAAGAGTTGTCGGCGAACCTTGAAGCTTTCGGCGAACCTTGAAGCTTTCGGCGAAGTCTGCGTTGCGTGCTTGGCAAAACTCGGCTGGGCGGAAAAAGCGCTGAAAAGTCGCAGATAAAAAACGAAACAACAGCGAAAGACGGGGTATTAAAAAGCTTACAACTCCATAAGGGAGCTAGGGATAAAATAAAACGCAGGATAAGCAGGAGTGGGTCCTGCTTATCTCAGCTCAAGAATTCTCAGCTCAAGCTGACAGTCTAAATCAGCTAGGATATTCTCCTTTTCAGGCTGTAGCTGGAAGAACTGAAGCTCAAACAAGAGCTACGAGCTCACATGACACTTGTTACGAGTAGGTGATGTAAGAAAGTAGATGAAAACGTCACAAATATCCCCATCAACCCCCCTAGTATCGGACCTAAAAATACGATATCTAGTTTCACTGAAGTGTGAGCGTTTCAGGCATCGCCTTGGACCATCTAGGGCAAATGTTTCATCCCACTAGTTTGATCCCTAGGAGTACTACACTATTTCCGGTACCCCTCCCCCTCAAACTCCCCCTACAGCGGGCCGAATTTGGTTCAGGCACATAAACAGATCATCTAAAGCATCTTCCCTTACCGTGCTATCAAGTTCCAATCGAGTCTGACGATTTTTCGAGAAACCCCGGTACCCCCCCCCCCCCCCACACACACACACGCCGTGATCAGATCGGGTCCGGACCCTAAAACTTTTCGTCTAGGGCATATGGTCCAAGTCTCCCCACTGCGGCCTAAAAGGACTAGGACACATAAATTTCGCATCTCCGACATCTCCTCTTCTCGTACTTCAAGTTTGTCTCGAATCGGACCATATCTTGCAAATTTCCGGTTTCCGCTTCATTCTCCTCCTACCGTGGCCGGATCCCGTCCGGACACCAAATAACAAACTAGGCCGCAAAAACTCGGCACTCTCCAACTCGCATCCTATTCGTTTGTTTCCTGTGCATGTCACAAAGTTTCCGAGCCCCCCTTCAAATCCCCCAATCATGATTGCTGCATGTGGTTCGGAGACACACTTCACTCGAATCGGACCACCCGTTCGCAACCTACGGAAGTCAGTAATTACCGGATTCCCCTTCCCTTAACTCCCCAAAACCGGTGGGATCTAGGAACGGAAGTTTTCCGAGGACATTGTGTCAGGTCCTTAAGTCGATTTGGTCGGTTGCAAATATGCCTGCCAAGTTTCATCGTCCTTAGCATATCGGGAAAGTATCCTAACAAGCGATCACCGGAATTCCAAGAACCCTTTACAACTCCCCTCAAAGAGCCCCGATATGATCTGGTTCTGTCTTAACGTATCTAGGCCTTATGCTTGTTCTTCCCACCAAATCCCATCCCGATCCCTCGACGCTCAGCGTTTCACGAAAATCCCAATGCCCCCCTTCAACCCCCCCCCCCCCCCCCACAAGGGTATCGGATCCCGTCCGGACTTCTGAGACGACACCTCTTTCCACTTGCCAAGTTTCATTCAAATCCGATCCTCTGTTCAAAAGTTATGAATGCCACAAGATTCCGGATTCCCCTTCCCTACATTCCCTCCACGATGGTCGGACCATACAGACGGCTATTCTCAAGTCAGTTAGTTCGAGTCCCTGATATGCCAGCCCATTTTCCATCGTCCTCGTACATCAGGAAGAAACTCGCCGGATCACCAGAATTCAGCCCCCCCCCCCCCAACTCCCTCCACAGTGCCCGAATCCGGTCCGGTTATGCCAATGATGTATTTAGGAAATGTGCTTGCTCTTCCCCCAAGTTTCATCCCGATCCCTCCCCTCTAACCGTTTCCCAAGATTTCCGTTTCCCCCTTCCAACTCCCCCCCCCCCGAAGTCACAGGATCCTGTCCGGACTGTAAGTGGGTCGTCTGAGACCCGAGGTTAGGCCTGGGAGTGACCTAAGGCTAAAATATATATAGGATATAGGATTTTTCACATCAAAATATAGGACAATATAGGATAGAAAAACAGCTTATTTGGATGAAAAAATCCCATGACCCCATCTTCTGCAAAATAATAAAGGAAATATATGTGTCACTTCACTATTCACTCTTTCGCTGGACACAGTACCCTACACAAACTGTACTCCGCAGTAGACACAGGATAGAATAAAAGCAAGTTCCTACAAACAAAGTACTGTAGGCATTTTCCATTGCTCGAACTGACTAAGCTACTTTATAACAGACTTCCCAATTGATTGTGCGAACCATGCGGAACTTCTCAATGAAAGCTGCCCAAAAGCTCAGCCGAACATTGATTTATGCAAGCAAGAGCTCGAAAAAAAGTTTGCACAGAACCAGTGGAAAAGAAATAGCCGAGCTGAGAAGTGCCGAATGTTCAAAGAGAACCAGCAGAACACAAACAGCTGAGCTACAACAGCAATGGAAAATGGCTAATGGAAAATGGAACAACTGGACTCAACAAGAGCTACGAGCTCATGTGGCACTTGTTACGAGCAGGTGGTGTGAGAAACGCGAAAATAAATCTGAGCATTTTTCCGGAAGTTCCTGTACCCCTCCCCACCCTCTCGGATCCAGTCCGGACCATAAAATATGCCATCTAACGCATGCGATCTCTCTACTTTCCAAGTTTCATTTAAATCACTCCACTCGTTTAACCCCTATGCGAGCCACCACATTTCCAAGACTCCCCCTCCAACTCCCCCACTGTGGCCGCATTTGACTCGGACACATAAACTTGACATCTCTAACATCTCCTCTTCCCGCCCATCAGGTTTAACTCGAACCGGAGCATATCTTCAAATTTCCGGTTCCCGCTTCATCCTCCCCCTACTTTGGTCGGATCCGGTTCGGATGCCAAATGACAAATCTAGGCCGCAGAAACTTGGTACTGTCCAACTTGCATCCCATTCGGCACATCCGTTTCGTCTTTGTGCATGTCATAACGTTTTCGGACCCCCCCCCCCAAACTCCCCCACAGTGACCGGATCCGGTCCGTTTATGTCATTCGCGTATCCAGGACTTGTGCTTGTTCTTCCCGCCAAGTTTCATCCCAAACCCTCTACTCGAAGCGTTTCCCAAGATTTCCGGTTCCCCCTCCAACTCCCCCCCGATGTCACCGGATCCACTCCATATTTAAAATGGGGCGTCTGAGACACGAGGTCTTTCTATATATCAAGTTTCGTTAAGGTCCTATCACCCGTTCTTAAGTTAAAAATACCTAAATTTTACGGATTCCCCCCTTCCTCCACGCCCCCCCCCCAGATGGTCGGATCGGGGAAACGACTATTCTCAAGTCAATCTGTTTGGGTCCCTGACACGCCTGCCAAGTTTCATCGTCCTAGCACAGCAGGAAGTAACGAACTCGCGGGATCACTAGAAATCCGGATCCCCCCCCCCCTCCTGCTCCCCCACAGTGAGTGGATCCGGTCCAGTTATGTGAATCACGTATCTAGGACTCGTGCTTGTTCTTTCCACCAAGTTTCATCCCAATCTCTCCACTCTAAGCGTTTTCCAAGATTTCCGGTCCCCCCCCCCCCATCTAACTCCCCCCAATGTCACCGGATCCGGTCCGGATTTAAAATGAAACGTCTGAGACACGAGGTCTTGCTATGTTTCAAGTTTCCGGATTCCCCCTCCCTCCACTCCCCCCCCAGATGCTCGGATCGGGGAAGTGACTACTTCCAACTTAATCATTTGGGGTCCTTGATATGCCTGCCAAGTTTCATCGTCCTAACTTATGTGGAAGTGCCCGAACTAGCAAAACATGGACAGACTGACCGACCGACCGACGGACGGACAGAAATTGCGATCGCTATATCGCACTTGGCCGAAGGGCAAGTGCCATAAAAACTGTGCCACTAGGTGCTAAGATATAGGTTCTCCAGAGGATACTATAAGTTCTTGGTAGTACCAATCGAGTTCAAACAGGAGTATAATGAAGGTCTGAGAGATTTCCGAATTCAGACAAAATCACGAAATCAGACCTGTACTTTGGACAGAACATTCAACAAACAGCAGGCTATCAGCAACCAGGTCACTGTCATGCAGCCTCAATGAAAGGAGAGATAGTGGTCAGAACTCATCATAAGGTAGCAACATAAACTAACTGACAATTAGGTATTTGCGAATTCGCAACACCGACGCCAACTTTTTGTTGGCGTTTATGGCATTTATTTTGTTTGTTACTCCATCTTTAGGGCGCTTTGCCCTCCTTTTGTTGAGATGGGTTATAAATAAACTGAATTGAATTTTTAATTTCTTGTCACGCAGCGTTGCCATAATACCCAGACGAAACTGAAAACATTTTTGCACAAATATTAACTACTTCGACCTTTGCCCAATTTTAGCAGAATTAACTTCGAAATTTACGAAAAAAAAACCCAGCAGAAGCTGAAATATAGGAGAATATAGGGTTTTTTACTCAATATAGTATATTATAGGACAAGTGTTAAAATATAGGATATATAGGATATATAGGTCTCACTCCCACCCCTGCCCGAGGTCTTTCCAAATATCAAGTTTCATTAAGATCCGATCACCTGTTCAAAGGTTATAAATACCTCAAGATTCCGGATTCCTTCTCCTTCCACTCCTCCCACGATGCTCGGATCAGGGAAGGGACTATTTCTAATTTAATCTTTTGGGGTCTCCGATATGCCTGCCAAGTTTCATCGTCCTAGCTTATGTGGAAGGGTCCGAACTAGCAAAACCCGGACCGACCGATCGGCGGACGGACAGAAGTTGCGACTGTATATAGCACTTGGCCAAAGAGACAGTGACATAAGTGGTTTCCACACTCCGGATCACCCTCAATCAGCAAAGAGTTTTTCAGTCAATATCTTCTGGGCATTGCTAATCATCTTAAAACGGCCTAACATGCTAAAACATACGATCAGAGTTTATCTTACAGCAATTTTACACTACTTGCTAGATCACAGGCACATCTTGCCACTTTTTGGGTGGTCACATTTTGCTTTGTTTACAATTTGAATTCCAATGTGGTTGTCAATCTGATTGGCTTTCGTTCTGTAATTTTAAGAGATGGGTATTACTCCTTACAATATTCCTATGTTTTTTAACCATAGCACAAGAGTGGATCCTGTCTGGGATTATCACAACTATCAAAAAATCATTAGTAGGAAATCTATACGTGCCTCAGATGCCCATTTTCTTACAGGGTTACCAGCTCTGGCTACAAAATAACAGAAACTTACCAGCCGGAAGTTAATCTTTATCATTTGCTTCAGTGCTTTGAAGCCCCATTCTCCTTTTTCTACACCTTCCAAATCCAAAACTCGCTGGAAAGATGCCAGGGCTGCCTTTGGGTCATCGTCTTTCAATGCTTTTGAGTTGTAGTACTGATTTTCCAGATCAACATCTGGTTCTGAAGTAGAGTCTTCTGAGTATTCCTGAAAGGATAATCTCAACATTTTTTAAACCTATATTTTTTCCGTGAAAATTTGCGCCAGACAAATGTTTGCAGTATTTGATTTCTTACGTATAAAAGAACCCGATTTGCTGAAAGAACATCGACGTCCGACAAAAGCATTCAGTATTCAATTTCTTATGTGTTTGGCCTGACAAGACTGTATCGATCTTTCTTTCTTACATGTAAATAGAAGCCGGTGTGCTGACGAAACTTGAAACTTACGGGATGCGCCCGATGAATATTTACAGACTTTGATTTCTTACGTGTAAAAAGAACCGATGTGCCGACGAGAATACCGAGGCCCAGAAAAACCATACAGCATTTGATTTCTTCTATGTTTTGCCGGACTGTATTGTACAGAAGTTGATTTCTGACGTGTAAAAATCACCCGTTGTGCCGACGAGACTTGAACTTCCTGGGTGCGCCCAACGAAGTTTGCAGAATTTGATTTCTTACAATTAAATCGAACCCGATGTGCCGACGAGTCGACCAACGCCCAACAAAAGCATACAAAATTTTATTTCTTCTGTATAAAGAACCCAATGTGCCGACGACAATACCGAGGCCCGAATGCCGAATTCGATTTCTTCCCTATTTTGCCTGATAAATATTTGCAGGATTTTATTTCTTGCGTATAAAAAGAACCCGAGGTGCCGAGTTGATGACGCTTGACAAAAGCAAACAAGTTTGATTTTTTCTGTATTCCTTATGTATAAAAAGAACCCAATATGCTGTAGAGAATACCAAGGCCTGACAAAAGCATGCAGAATTCGATTTCTTCTTTGTTTTGCCGACCAATGTTTGCAGGATTTTATTTCTTGCATATAAAAGAACTCGATATGCTGACAAGTCGACTGACAATCGACAAACGCACATGTTTGCCGGCGCCCAACACCAACAAAAAAGTGAACTTTTGCCCGACAGAAGTATTTTCTCAAGACCTTTGGGGAGGGGAGTCCCCCCTCCCCCCCATAGTGACGCTGCTGCACACTAGTGATAGAACCTAGTGATAGA
This sequence comes from Branchinecta sandiegonensis, assembly GCA_030848855.1. Lineage (NCBI taxonomy): Eukaryota > Metazoa > Arthropoda > Branchiopoda > Anostraca > Branchinectidae > Branchinecta > Branchinecta sandiegonensis. The sequence goes on along the minus strand of JAUPMV010000017.1, from coordinate 6,514,792 downwards.
CTAGTAAGAAAAATAAGTCATTAACCCCTGACAATGTACTTGCATTTGGATCAGAGTGCCTATATGGGGTGCTCATCATAGTAGTTAAGATGACACATGGATGCAATCTTGGCATCACAGCATCTCATTCAGGAAGCTTCTAGCTAGCTGAATGAGGAGTAGCTCCCCAATTAGGAAACAGATTACTGTTCTCAAGTGGCATCCAGGTAGCATCACCCATGTATTTGTGCCACACCTAGTAGACTTGTGCAAATAAAGACTAAATTACATGGATTCTCTGCAGAACATCGAAATGCATCCCTTCTGACCAAACTAATGGATACCAAATGTCATTGACTTCTATTTCTTCTTTCGAGAATTGCTGGATCACATGCAAATGCATGTGATAAAAAAATGTTTTAGTCACACTCAATCTATTTGGGTTAACCTGGTAGTTCAAATAAATCTGCAAAAGGCGCAAAAGAAAACTGGGAATGGAAGCTGGTGCAAAAACAATTTGGCCAAGGTCAGCAGGAGGTTAGAAGAAAGGCACTTGACAATGCTGTAACTTCTTTCAACAAAAACAAAGAAAGTATGCTGTAAAGCTGTAGACGATAATTCAAGCTTCTAACCAAGCTGTAACCAAGGCCTAATTTTGCACATTTGGTAAGTCTAGAGGCTGGGAATATACAGTGGGAATTGCATGCATAATTTCATTCAGTGGGGTGGTGCAAATGGCAAGGAATCCTGCACTGCCAAAAACAGAAGAAACTAAGGTAAAACATTGAAATTCGGACAGATATTTACGTATTTTTTAATTCTTTGACGTTAGTGAGGACAGCATTGTCGATATTCTTTCGCGACTCAAATTTGTTGAAAGAGCAGAATCTCTGACGTTTTCTGAGCCTCTCCTGGGGTTTTTATTTCTACGAGAATAAAAGCTTTCTGCCATGATGGGATGCCCCTCTGCTTTCGTGTTCGAACAGGGAGTAACCCTCTCGAACAGCTATCGGACATTCACCAAAATGTCCGATCGATAACCATCTCAGTTATCGTCTGTACTTAAATGCCTGATCAATAATCATATTGGACAGAACACAAAAAGTCCCGACTAAAGGAATGGGCTTAGTTGAGAAAATGTGAGATCGCTTAGGCAGCATCTCGGACGGCATAGAAACTTCAAAGTTCACAGTTTGAACTGAATTTACGATTGAACACTTGTTTGTTATGCTTTTAGTCGCGAACAGACACAATACAACTGTCCGAATAGCTTTAGGTCGTCAAATACGGTGTCCGACTAAATAAAACAAAACTAATGACAAGATATATTGCAATGAGTGCAACATTTATCAATCCTAGCAACTTAGTTGCGTTAGCCACCTTCAACAGAAGCACTGAGCTTTTCCCGGCAATTTTTCGCTTTACAGAACCACTTCACAACAATTAAAAAGTAAAATTGCAAGTGCTAACACTTCGCAGTGAGAGATGAGATGAAAGAAAATATCCGGTTTGAAATGTTCGATCAACATGTCAAATTCCAATGTGTTCGAATTTCAATGTTTCACCTACTTATCTGCAAATTCCAACCAGGTTTCATTTTTGGCGCAACGCCTCAACTGTGTGGCACACAGTCATGTTTCCATAATAGAAAATTAGAAGTACCTACCAGATCATAATCTTCATCGTCGTCGCACATAAAATCATCTTCGTTGTCAGACATCTTCAACAGTTAAACAGGAACTCCGACTTTTCTGGAATTCAAATATTCTGCTCTGCTAATGATAGCGCTGAATAATAGTCTCTTTTTGTTCGATTTCTTCTACACTTCCACTCCATCCGCTCTTTTAGCTACGAGCGCTTTCTTTCGAAAACAGACGAACCAACTGACGTTAATGCTTCTAGACACTAGATGGCTCTGAAATAGCTTAAATTGACGGTGGGCCTGAATTCCAGTCAAAGTTTGGCCGTAAACGGAAAATCTTGGACAAATTGAATCTGGTTAGGCTTTTCATTCTGGGCAGTGACAACCAGGCTTAGCCTTGGCAGCCGGCAGGGCCAAAATCCGAGGCAAACCAAATCAAAGCTTAACCAGCTGTGGTCTATACCGTATGACCGTAGGGAAACTTATGAAGTGCACTAAACAGGCGGGATACAAATATAAACCTATATTTTATCTTCATTCACGCAATATTTGTACCAGCCAAATGGGACTAGATGCAAGTTATCATGCAGCACTTCCAGACTCTGATTTACCAAGAAAGGTGACGAAGGAAAAACCTGGGCCCGCCCCCGCCGGCCCTCCCTGACAAACTCAGACCATGGACAGACAGTCATGCTCGCGTACTAGAATTCCTGCCCAGATTTTCGGCACCATCATCAAGTCCATCTGGAAAAGTTGAGATTTTTCCAACTCGACGACAAGCGCTTGGTCACACTTGGCTCATTTCCTGGCTTTTTGGGTTGCAAAAGTAGAGAAAAGAAAAAAAACAAGATACAACTAATTTTGAATGTTGTCGTTTTAAGTTCAGGAGTGTATAAGAACATTACAGGAACCCCAATTGACCCCTTATTGCAGTCTGTTCGTTATCCCCAAGCTGCCACAAAGCCCATCGAATCTCACGTCCCCTACGGATTTTCAGTTGTTTGTCGAATAGGCGGCTTTTTGAGCCCAGTGTGAAAGGACAGAAAATCCGTCAGGGAAATCCTGATCGTGTGTTAGCAGTACCACCATGATGGCTAATGGTGTTAGACAAAATCCAGATTTTCTTGTCGGGAATGTCCGCACGTTTATCACAAAGTTGAAAGACATCAACTTTTCCGTATGACAATGATACTGGTGCCGAAGCCGAATGCTGGCAGGGATCTACCGACCGGCCGTCCCTGATCTTTCTTTACAAACCATAAAACCATTAGTTGCGTTTTTGGTGATACCATGGTATCTGTTACCGCGGTAATTGGATCTGCAATTGGTCGTTTTTGCGGTTACCGCGGTATCTGATACCACAGCTGCTCCGCAAAAACAACGATTGCCGAAATTGCGCTTTTCGAACTCATCCCAAAAGAAAAATTGATATCCAGTCGCATCCCTACGTTCAAGCTCCTTTCCCACCAATTTAACAAAATCCTAGGCTCTATTGTTGGTAATGATGAAAGTGAGAAGAGTTTTTCAGATACCATGATCAGTACAACGCTGGGACCGGGGTATCTGAATATCAAATACCACGGGAACTCCGAAAAAGACTTTACACGATGGTATCAGATACCATGGTATCTGCAAAAACGCAACTACTGTACTCTTAATACGAAAACCCAGTCCCCTTTTCCATATTCACAACACTTCAAACACAGACTTTAAGATTTTTCGTGGATGTGTATAAGCACGTATGATTTATCCATGGTGGGTATGGTCATGGCTTCCATCTGACTTGTCTTTGTCTTCCAAGGCCGATGCGTCTTCTGGAACATTGTTGAATCCGTCTGTGATCCAGTAGTAATGGGGTGGTCCGCCAGAGAAACAGTCCTTTGTGTCCAAGGTCTCTGTTCCATCAACGTAGTACATCAGGTAATAGTTGCACATCTCGTCTTTCCCAGATCCACTATAAGATATCGTCTATGAAACAGTATGGCGGGGGATTCCTCCGGTCTATTAAACAGATAGGAGAATTTACTTTGCCAAACCCTGAAGTTTTTTATAGCAAAATGCTGGGCATCCTAACCCACTACAAAACAATTTCAAGCGGTTATTGTCTCAATTTCACTCAGACCATCAATATCACTTGATTAAAAGTCTACTTTTTCGCTGCCAAGGCCGATGCGTCTTCTGGAACATTGTTGAATCCGTCTGTGATCCAGTAGTAATGGGGTGGTCCGCCAGAGAAACAGTCCTTTGTGTCCAAGGTCTCTGTTCCATCAACGTAGTACATCAGGTAATAGTTGCACATCTCGTCTTTCCCAGATCCACTATAAGATATCGTCTATGAAACAGTATGGCGGGGGATTCCTCCGGTCTATTAAACAGATAGGAGAATTTACTTTGCCAAACCCTGAAGTTTTTTATAGCAAAATGCTGGGCATCCTAACCCACTACAAAACAATTTCAAGCGGTTATTGTCTCAATTTCACTCAGACCATCAATATCACTTGATTAAAAGTCTACTTTTTCGCTGCAATAATTAAAGTATCAAATAATTAAAGTATCAAATAATGAAAATAAATAAACTATGATTGATTACACAGTTTTTTTTAGTAGGAATATAAATTGATGAAAGTCAAGTTTAAGTTTAACTGAAAGGGGCTGAGACAGGACAATCTAGTTACCTATCACTCATTCACTTAAAGGGGCTCGAAGACCCGATGAAAATGCGTTACTTCGTTGCTCCGCTGTTCACGAATAATGGATTTTCATACAGTGGAATTTCCCTGTCGGATTTGTTGTACCTCTGTGCGCTTGCACCTGTGATATATGATATATGCTTGAAGAAAACGATTTACAAAAAATAAGTGTTAACGCAGTTAGCCACCTTCTGCGAGCTGATCACTGGACACTGAAAAGCCGCGTTTGTATTGAGATTAAAATTTTCAGCGTCATAGTAGAATTTTGCGGTTTGAGGACGGCCGTAGGTATTCTAAACAGCATATTAGAGCAAATAGTTTAAAAACAATCCGTAACACAAGCCAAATAATGCAGTGCGTTCAGTAAAATGATACAAAAATAAGTTGGCTCTTCAGTTAAACTTTTAAGTGAGGAATGCTAATGTTTTGATAACAGTTGTCAACTGTACTGAGTTAAGGAGGAGACGTGGCCACTCGCGTTAGTTCACTCTACTGCGAGGAACAGTGAAAAGATGATGCGCGGGTGGGTATTAAATTAAAAAACAACAACAACAACAAAATCTATATTTTATTGGGTTAAGATGCACAGCATTGGGCGTAGGTCGTTTGAAACTGCGGTACCCAGCATTTGGCACAGCCGATCCAAAAATTAAGGATTCGTTGCAGACTGAGAGCGTGTTCCACCCTACTTACCGTAGTTACTACGTATGACGTCACAAATTCTAGCTTTTTGCCGTTAAGGCTGAAACGATTTTTCTATTTTCCAGCAGAACATCATGCCACGGGCGAATCCTACCAGTCACGTTAAAGAGATGCGTAGTTACCACGCTTACTACAGCAAGGTAAGCAAATAGTTAATATTAGTTACTATTTCGAGAAGGCTGGAACAGTCAGCGTAGTAGCTTTATACGAGGTTGAAACAAAAATAGTAACTAATAGTTTTTATTGTTAGAAGGGTGGAATACGCTCCGAATCTCCTCTTGAAACATCCGAGTTGGTAGAATTCGGTGTTTCTTTGTACCACTTTCAACTATGCCGAACTCCGTGACGGCTGTGCAAATACTCTTGATGACTAACTCTCCTTGCCGATGCAAAATCGCCGGTTACCTAGCGTAAGAGCCAGAAGCTGTATCACCTCGGGTATCACAGCTGCTCCCGAAGATCACGTGGTTGTTTGACACAGGATTTGAGTTGTTTGAGTTTGAGTCGTTACTGAGACGTTTACTCCTTCTTCCCGAGGAGCGCTGGCGTGTTTTGGACTTAGTCATATAGTCATATATTCCTCCTGGATACTTGCAGGAAATTCCTAATCACGTCTGCATAACGACCGTACGATATACTTATGTCAGGATTCATATTCCACGGACGCGTCCGATCAATGAATGGCTTACGCTAGTGCAGCGGCCAAGAGTTCAATAAATGCATCCAAGGGGACCAAAAACTGCTGCGAAGAACAAAAAGAAGAACTGGTGCAGCTTGCGAACTTAAGGCAAAAATAAACTTACCAAAAAAAGTAAGGCGTGCAAGCAAATTCAGGCAGCGACGGCAATCGGGAAAGCAAACATCAAGGATCTTCAGCTTGGGGTAAGGCGCCACTCAAACACTTCGAGACATTCAAAGACCGGACTGAATTATGCCAGAGAAATAACTCAGCGACCAGACAACTACAGACGAAGCATTTACACGGGCACGATTTCAGGGGATTGAAAATAACAAAAACGGGTAGTCTGCTAGCTCTACAGTAGCGGTATGCTTAATTAAAAACTTTAAAGTTTCGACTATATACCTTGGTTTTGTTTTTGGCCTCTAAAACAGTCAAATGAGAATGATAAATTGAGAGCTTAATATCTGCTAAGAGCCAATTGTGTCAGGCTCCTTTTGACACGAATTATGAAATCAGATTCATTCAATTTCATCTGCTATTTATTTTAGATTGTTCTTTTTCTTTTACTGAGATTTTTCGGACGATAATGAAAGTGACACGAAAGTGTTGCAATACTACGAACGAAGTCATTTCGCCGTTAGATGGTGCTAAGTAACTTATCAAAGAGGGCGGAAGACTAAACAAGTTTAAAGTGCGTGTTTCAATTTAATTTATTTTCCTAAAAGTATTGTTTAGATCATTCAGTAACTGAAGGGTTTGATTTTCATCGTTTTCTTCTGTATATCGTTAACAGTTAGGCGACGTTCAAAGTAACACAGCTCTAAGGAGGCTAGCAGGAGGCGTACTGCGCGCGCCGACCCGCTCTGGAGCGCGTCCATAGAACCAATCAGCTTGACTGCTAGAGTTCCTCTTCAGCGACTTAACAGCGATATAGCTATTTGTAGAGGTAACGAAACGTGATGTGGCGCTAAGCTAGTAACCTCCGCTCGTTTGCGTCGGAGTCGGCCGTATTTTACTCGACTCAGCATGTTTGTATGACCGAGATAGGGAGACAGCAGTTCTATCTCGTTATTTGCTCTTGATAATAGGTAGGCGATGAACTACATCTGTACATGACCCATATCAGCATTTGGGACAATTTCGATTTCGGGGTGTTCAACCTCACTTGCGGGACTTTTGAGTCGTGGGCATTCTTAACCGTGGGCATTTTGATGGTGGGCAATAAGATCGTGGTGATTTTGGGAACCACCCCTTGTCAGCCTTTGTTGCTCTATGAAATTCCACATTTTACAAAACATCATTCAAACTTTAGAGGTATATCCGCTGAGCGAGAATAGACGCATCCGCCGGTAGATTATTGAGTCCCCCCTCCCTTTTCCAGTAGTAATCTGGGGGTCCACTAGTGAAACAATATTTCTGTTCCAACTTGTCGTCACCTTCTACCCAGTACATCATGTAGAAGTTGCACATTTCATCTTCAGCCGTGCCACTGCGGAAAAATTGCGTATGAAACTCAAGTTGGATGGATGGATGGTCAGAGCTTTCAGAAAATGTTAGAAACTACAGTGTCAGAAGTTTCATAACAGATAACCCGAGGATGCGCGGTTCAACAGATAGTGCGTAACAGATAACACTTCGGATGTTATCTATTGTGTTTGAAAACGTGATGCATGAAATGTTATGCATAACAAGCTTTGTTAGGAAGAGCCAAAAAAACATCTACTGACATTATTCTTTATCGTCATGATGTCGGAAAACTCAGCAGATACTTTTTGGCGTTTTTTCGGTTCTTCCTGATGGTAACGCTTCTTATGCATAACATTTTCAAACACAACAGATAACATCCGAAGTGTTATCTGTTATGCATTATCTGTTGAAAACGCGCATCCTCGTGTTATCTGTTATGGAACTTCTGACAGTGTACCGCCAGTCTCATGCAGGAACCTAAAGTCGATATGAGGTTTGAAGTTTGTTATGTCATTGCTCAATAGTATATGAGCTGTCAGTCTATTTCGTACCAAATTCCAGAATCACTCTTGGCGTTACTAGCCAAAATGTTTGGGGGGAGAGGTCAAGGTGTTTACCGGCTGGCTGGTAATTTTACCGATTGTTTTTGGAGATAAAAACGACTAATTAATGAGAAAAAACATATGTGTTGACGAAAAAGGCTGATTTTAAGAAAAACTACTAGTTTTAGGAAAAAATTGTCTATTTTTAGGAGAAACCGACTGTTTTAAAAAAAATCGACTGTTTCCAAGAAAAAAATTGACTGTTTTTACGAAAAATCGGCTATTTTTTACCGACTGGTCGACAACACTGGAGGAAGGGGCGGGCGTCACCCCCCATAGTCGTGACGCCCCTGGCTGCAGGAATGAGAAGTACATATGAAGTCCAAAGTTTGTTTTGTCATTTCTCAGTGACACATGCTTTCGTCAGTCCGTTTATTATCAAATCCCAAAATCCATGCGCGCTGGCGGATGAGGACAGATAGATAGATAGATAGATAGATATATTTACTGATCTAATTCGTAGCGCCGATATGGCACTAAATAGTCGACCATTACATGGATATTGGGGGACGGTATTGGGGCGCGGCTTCTTCTACCTCATGGGGTTTATAAGTAAAATCGAGACTTCATTAAAACGAATAAATATTAATAAATAAAACAGCTTTTTAAAGAGTAGATGCATCACCGGGTATGTTTCGAAGACCCCCTAACCCACTCCAGTAATATAAAGGAGGTCCGAACGAGAAGCAGGTCTTCTTATCTAGTTCTTTGCCTTCAGTCCAGTACATCAGGTAGAAGTTACACATTTCGTCGTCGCTGGTCCCACTAGTTGAGAAAAGCAAAATTAAAGAAAGAAGCGAAACGAAAAGAGAATAAGCAAAAGTAAAAAAGCTAAAAGGAGAAGCTGCTGATAAAAGGAATGGAGGGGATTTATAGTGTATCCCCTAGTGCACACATACTGTGTTAATAACGCTGCATTCTTCAGCAGCGGCAAAGATAAATTATAATATGACACATTAATCTAAAAATCTAAAAAAATACACAACATATATATCTAAATCTTTCACAGTTTCGTCGCAGTTTTAACTGCGAAACTTCAGGAGGTTAGATAATTATTTGCACAAAACTAGAAAATGCTATTTCCGTAACACGGGTGCATTCGTTTGTTTGTTGTTTTTTGTTCCTCTTGTCATATTTGATAGTGCAAAACGGATACGTCAGCTGAATTTTATTGGAGCTATATTTCGGCGGTGTTTTCCACAAGTTTGTTTTTCCAACTTGAGCGCTTTTGAGCCTGAAGAGGACCCTTGCCAACAAAAGCCGAAATATAGCTCCAATAAAATTCAGCTGACGTTTCCGTTTTGCACTATCAAGTATGATTCGCAGTCAACTTGGGCTGAAGGAATATTTTTCCTCTTGTCTATTTTGTCGTTTTCTTCCGTTGCATTTACTTTTCTTTCTTTTCTGTTTATATATGTTTTTTGTATTCTTATTATTTGTTTTTACTTCAATACCCTCACGTTAGTCACGTTGTTAAATAAATTATTATTATCAATTAAATAAAATATTAGCGTCGATAATGGGTCGTAATCATTCTGACGGAACCGCAAGGTCTTAAGTTGTATGCAGCCAAACAACGTAACAGCAGCAGTAGCACAGGTAGCATTAATAGGCTATGGTGTGAGGATGGGAGGGTTGCTTCAAGACTCCATCTCGTACTGTCTATTCATGCTCTAGCAAGTCTGCGATTCAAACACGATTTTCAGTCCGCTTTGACTGAATAGTTGCGTTTTTGCAGATACCACGGTTTAAAGTCGTTTTCGCAGTTACCGTGATATGACGGTCAAAAGGCGTTTTTGCAGTTACCGTGGTATCTGGCCAGTCATCGTGGTATCTGGTATTCAGATACCACGGTCCGACCGCGGTTACTGATAATGATATCTAAAAAAGTCATCTCACTTTCATCATCACCAACAATAGAGCCTAGAATTTTGTCAAATTGGTGGGAAAGAAGTTTGGCACTTTGTGATGTGACTCAGTTTTTCCTTTGGGATGACTTTGAAACGCGCAATTTCGGCAACTGTCGTTTTTGCAGAGCAACCGTGGTAGCAGATACCATAGTATCTGCGAAAACGCAACTAATGAATACTATTCTCGCAGGTTTATTTTCTAGTTAGGAACCTTCCCGATGGCCCGAATGGCCGAAATATCGCTGAAATAAGTCTCAGCTGACTTGTCCATGTAATATACAGTAGAGGTATGATTATTTGAACACTTCTCTAACTGTTTCACTGCCCTGGATTTTATGGCACTTGCAGGCTCTTGCTCAAGTGCCAGATACCGATTGCAATTCCGTCTGTCGGTCGGTCGGTCTGTCCGTTTGTCTGTCACACTTATAGATATTCCTTCAGCCCAAGGTGACTGCGAGTCATGTTTGACAAAGCAAAACGGATAAGTCAGACTTATCCGTTTTGCTTTGTCACATCTGTCACACTTTTCGAGTTAGAATACTTCCAGATGTGCTAGGACGATGAAACTTGGCAGGCGTATCAGGGACACGATCAAACTAGCCTGGAAACAATCATTTTCCCGATCCGAACATCTGGAGGGGGGGGGGGAGAGAGTGGATGGCTGGGGAATCCGAAAATTGAGGGCAGCCTGTCACACTTTTTCGACTTAAGGTACTTCCAGATGTGCTAGGACGATGAAACTTGGAAGGCATATCAGAGATTCGACCAAACTATCTTGGAAATAATCATTTTCCCGATCCGACCATCTGGTGGGGTGGGGGGGGGGGGAGAGCGCGGGGGAATCCGGATTATTGAGTAGTGCGTAACTTTCGAACGGTTGATCGGATTGGAATGAAACTTAATAACTTAATAGATGAAATTTCTCTGATATCCCATTTCACGTCCGGAACTGTGGGGAAGTTGGGGGACCGGAAATCTCGAGAAACGGTTAGAATAGAGGGATTGGAGTGAAACTTGCTGGAAAGAATAAGCTTCTGCTCTAGCGTTAACAAAATTGGACTGGATCCGGACGCTTGGGAGGGGGGGGGGGATCCCGGAATTCCGGTGATGGTGGTTTTGAGGATTTTCATGACGAAACTTGGCAGGCATATGGGACCTGATCAAACTGACTTAGAAATAAAAATTTCCTCGATGCGATCATCATGGGGGAGTGGAGGGAGGGGGGGGGATCTGGAATATTGAGTATGCGTAAATATGGAACGGGTCATCGGATTGGAATGAAACTTAATAACTGAATAGGTGACATATCTCCGATGTCCCAGAAGATGTCCCATTTGAAGTCCGGACCGGATTCGACAGCTGTGGGGGAGTTGGGGGGAGACCGGAAATCTTGAGAAACGGGTAGAATGGAGGGATCGGAGTGAAGCTTGCTGGGCAGAACAATAATCTGCTCTAGATAAATCTTTTAGGCAACTGGACTGGATCCGGTCACTTGGGGAGGCGGGGGGGGGGGGGGGGGGGGCGGAATTCTGGTGATGGTGGTTTTGGGGATTTCATGACGAAACTTGGCAGGCATATCAGGGACCCGATCAAACTGACTTGGAAATACAAATTTCCCCGATCCGAGCATCGTGGGGGGAGTGGAGGGAGGGGGAATCCGGAATACTGAGTCGTGCGTAACTTTGCAACGGGTGATCGGATTTCAGTGAAATTTTATACTTGAACAGAGGACCGGATCCGACAAGTATTGAGGGGGGGGGGGAGACCGAAAAATAGTGACACGCTTAGACTGGAGAGATCGGGAAGGAACTTTGTCGAAATAACAAACAGATGCTCTAGACAAATCATTTAAAGAACCGGATTCTCTCCGGGCAACGTGGTGGGATTTGGCGGGGGGGGGGGGGGGGGGTCCTGAATCCCGATGATCGCGAGTTAAGGTATTTCCAGATGGGCTACGACGATGAAACTTGACTGGAACATTAGAGATTATACAAGATTGGCTTAGAAATCGCCACGTCCCAAATCCGACTATTCCTCAAAGTACAAATCTTGAACGCAAAGTAACAAAAATGCTTTTAAGCAAAATACACATTTTCCTGATTCCCATAAGCCCATTATCATTTTTGCCTTAACGGTTTTGCTTACAAATGAAGTTCTAGCTCCCCCAAAGTGCGCATCTTAACCGCAAAGTCGAAAAAGCACTTTTGATCGAACGATACATCTCTGCCCGTGATCATTTGTGCCACAAGGGTTTTGCTTAAGAATTTATTTCTAGCACCCTTTAAGTGCGCATCTTCACCAAAAAGTGAAAAAAATGCTTTTGACCAAACGATACATATTAATGATCCCCAAGGGTCTATTATCGTTTTTGCCTCAAGGGTTTTGCTTACAGATGAATTTCTAGCGCCTTTAAGGTGCGCATCAGAAATAAAATACTTTTTAAGATACTTTTAAAATAAAATACTTTTTAACAAACGATACGTTTTCGTGACTTCCAAGCCCACGATCATTTATATGTCAAGGGTTCTGCTTACAGATGATCACACGCCTCCAGCTCTTGCTCTACTTGCTTAACAAAACAGTGAAATGGAAAAAAAAAAAAAAAAAAATTCGATACCAGCTAACCGTCAACTGCTTAAGGGTTGTCCCTGCCCATCCTGGCACAAACTTTGAGCCCAAAATATTTTGTTACGAATTTTTAAATGTGCTTCTTTTCTTTTTCTTCTTTTAAGATTCTGCAGGTCTGAACGCCATCTATTGGGTTAAGCTACGTTCCGCTTAGCAAAATGAAAGAAACGATGACAATTAACAGCAAAGTAACAGCAAGTTTTCAAATAAAGAGTGGTACTGGCACATGCTAATATATGAATGGATGAACTATTTTTGGCAAGTATTTTGCAGCAAAAGTTGCCTTGTATGGATTTTAGTTTTTTCTTCCGCGACCATTCACTGTTGGGTGACGTTCACAGAAGCATACCTCTACTATAATCAAATACGATTCGCAGTCAGCCTGGGCTGAAGGAATACTTCTGGCTTGTCTTAGTTTTGGTACTGAGGCTAACGAAATCCATATTGTCAACTCACCCGACTTTTGTGGTCCATCCCCTGTTGCTAACCATTGTGCATCTTGCAGCCTGGAAACATAGATAATGTTTGTCACAATAGTAGTAATAGCAGGAATACTGAAAGTACTGAAATTACCAATGCGAACAATAGTACAAGTGGCTTCGTCTTCTTCGGCTTGGCTTCGTCGGGATGTGAGAGTTTGTACCTTGTCTCGCCTTGAACGTGGAGCACAATACCGGTCTGTATGAAGCGAAGCTGAAGAGTTTCGTACGAAAATATCCCACCTGAAATCAACCCAGACTAAGTGTAACAGCTTTCGAACCCGATTTCAGGTTAGTTTCTTCCTCGGATCGACCAGAATTTCGGACTCGGGCGATTTGAAGGGACGATTTCGACCGGAATTTCGGACTCAAGAAGATCAGAAGCCGAAATTCCGGTCGTTCCGAGGAGAAATTAACCTGAAATCAGGTCGAAATCTATTTTACCTTGTGCGGGAACTTTCCGTACGGGACGGTTAGGACAAAGAAGTCAAAGAAGGAAGATACATAAGTATGGAAATTGTGAGATATGAGGTTAGAGACAAACGACGTAGATTGGTGGCAAAGAAGTGGGCAACTCTTTTTGTGTTATGTAGTTTTGAGTGGAATTACTGGAAAGTTTTTGTTTTTTACAAAATTTTGTAATTATGAAATGCCCAACAACGCAAGGCCCAGTGAGTGTGTTGAGTTAATATGTTTTTTATTTTTTATTATGATATACATACTGTATGTACAAATTTTTATGTAATTCGCGTTATGAATTGTAAATTGTGTATTTAATAGTTGATTAAAAAAAAAATAAAAAAATAAAATATGTAATCGTAAACTGTGTCCCAACTTTACTCAGCATCCCGCTATTGCTCTCGGCGATTCTCAAGTAGGTAACCTTTGAGTTAACAATAAAAAAGGCCTGCTTACCACAGTATCGCCCTTGCCAATGGTCATTTGATTTTCGACCGGGTAGAACATCTGTGGAAGTTGGGGGTCCTTCTTGCCAATCAACTCCCACTGGTCCTGTCCGCCGAGCCTCGTAACCTTGTAGCCAGACACAACACGACCTGGTAGAACAAGACAAAGTATTATTAGTGATCCGCAGAATCAATTTCTACTACTCAATGGTAAAAAGCTTATAACTTGCGTACTATTAGGACTATAACCATTTGATTTTATTACATGTATTACATATTCGGCCTATAGGACACGTTCCATACCCGATGAAAAATTTGTAGCCTGCGTAGTAGTATGGTAGTAGTACGAAAACGTTGCATGTAATACTATGTAATAGCAAAGAATACTATCATTTAATGTGCCTCAGACTGGTCCAATCTTATGTCGTAGTATCCAGTAGCATCCTGTCTTGCCAAAGAAGCATCAAGCCTTGCTAATAGTAGCATATAGTAGTATGCAGTAACACGGTAGACTTGAAGTAGAAGCATGTAGTAGCATCGTTAGTACTGCATGCGACTTTTTCGTATTACTTCATAGTACTATTCTGAGATAAATTTTTCATCGGGTATTAGTCCTTGATCAGGAAATTCGCGAAGTGTGACGGAGTGGTAAAATCTTTCCTGTTCCGGGCTTACTGTACACAACTGTATGGTCTGTCTCTTGTGACTAATATCACGGTCAGACGCGGTAATTCCTTCCGTGTTCTGTACAATAACTCCCTCCCGTGGTTGCAAGGTTTTCCTTGGAATTGTAGTGCCTCGGCAATGTTTGTTGGTGAAGGTCTCCCGTCTTTCTCTGAAGTCCGTAGATCAGCTTGTTTTTCGCTCCAGAATAGAATTTTTGAGTCCCAGAACCCCCTTGTTGGCTGTTCTCTCTGGGCCGCACATGCGGCTATCTCTTCCCATTTGGCTGAAATGGGGGGAGTTGGTATATTGTGGGTTTGACCCATAATAGTGTGTAAAGTGTAAGTTTGTGAAGTGTTATTTTGTTCTGTATAATGGCTCTAGTTGGCCGGTATTCGATTCAAATACTAATAATAATCCCGATGAAAAATTTATCTCAAAATAGTACTATGAAGTAGTACGAAAAAGTTGCATGCAGTACTAAGGATGCTACTACATTCTTCTACTTCGCGGCTACCGTGTTACTGCATACTTCGATATGGTACTATTAGCAAGACTGGATGTTACTATGGCAAGACAGGATGCTACTGGATACTACTATATAAGATTGGACCAGTCTGCGGCACATTAAATGATAGTATTCTTTGCTATTACATAGTATTACATGCAACGTTTTCGTACTACTACCATACTACTACGCAGGCTACAAATTTTTCATCGGGATAGTCGGATCTCTCCCCCCCCCCCCCCAACTTCTTAGTGAAGTGGCAATCGGGCAGAGGTTGCTCCAAGATCTAATCATGAATTTTTCCAAAAAATCCGGCTGCGAATTCTCTACTTTGTGGAAAGGCGTGTCATTTAGCTCAGGTTTTAAACCGGTTCTAGGCTTGGGATTGAGAGACATTAAAAGCTAGAATGTGCACGGAAATAGTTTGGCAGGAAAAAGTGAACTTAAAAAAAAATCTCACCTGCGGTGCTCATTTTAGGTCGTCATGGGTAGTATCGGGTAGCCTACAGTAGAGGTGCGTTTTTGGGATCCCAAAACGTAAGTGGAGGGATACCTATGACATAGCAAAAGTTGTCCGTCCGTCCGTCTGTCCGTTTGTAAGCACGATAACTCTCGAAGGGAATGAGATATTTTGATGAAACTTGGTGTGAGGATTGTTTGGGCCAAGAGTAAGGTCGAGTTCGTAGATGGGCTTTGAAGCCCTATATTTAGGGGTGGGGGAGGGGGTTTAAATTAAGGGGCAAACAAAATATTTTTAAACAGCTAATGGGACAATCTATTATGGGGTAAGAAGACATGCTGAACACGATGGTGGAAACCATTTTCTCGCCGGACAAGTAGTTCGCCCGGAGTCCGGCCAAAACCGGAAAGTTTGTTAAAAGTAAAAGTTTTATTTGAAGTGCATTGGATGTTCGATTTAGGGGTAAGAAGACATGCTGAACACGATGGTGAAAACCATTTTTTCGCCGGACAAGTAGTTAGCCCGGAATCCGGCCAAAACCGGAAAATCTGTTAAAAGTAAAAGCTTTATTTGAAGTTAATTATATGTTCGGTTAAGGGGTAGAAAGACATGCTAAACACGATGGTCAAAATCATTTTATCGCCGGGCAAGTAGTCCTCCCGGAATCCGGCCAAAACCGGAAAATTGTTAAAAGTATTTGTAGTTGATTAGATATCCGATTTAGGGGCAAGAAGAGATGCTGAATCCGTGTATGACAGTCATTTTGTACCCGGACATATAGTTCGCCCGAAATCCGGCTGGAACCGGAAAATTTGAATTTAAAGTTGATAATATGTTCGATATAGGGAAAAGAAGATACGCTGAGTTCGGTTTTAGCTTCTTTTTTTTGCCGGACAGGTAGTTCCAGAACTCGTCCGAAACCGGAAAATTCGCAGAAGTAAGGCAGGAAGTTTTCGTCAAAACAGATATGACTTATAGGGGTAAACACAAACATGCTGAATCCTTATCTGAACTTGGTTTTCTCAGATGATTAGCTTTTTGGCATTAATCTGTTTCTGAATTTTAATAGTAAAGATGTTCAAGGAGTCTGGCGAAGACTGGATCTCGCAAAGACAAGACCCAATTGTCTGGATCAAATATTGAATTTTTGGGATCCCATCGAAACCTTTGGTCTTGTTTTGGATGTAGTTTCGTTGTGCTTTCACTGTAGTTTGGCGTTCTTTTGTTTCAGTTATGAAAGTACAGTATGTGTAATCGACAAATAAAACGGTACACATACTGTACTGTCATAACTGAAACAAAAGTACGTCAAACTACAGCGAAACTACATAAAAAATAAACGCACCTTAGGTACCCGTACAAGCAGCCACTGGCACGTCGCTCCATCCGTTTTTTATGTTTCAGGAAATTCTTAGGATTTTGCGTTTAATCCACGGTAAAAGATAGAATTTATATGGGAAGCGGGTAAATTTTGCTGGAAAAGACAAGTTGAACATTGAAAATTTTCGACTGTGGCGCCCTACTTAATTTTATCTTAGGTGTATACCAACTTATTTTAGTTTTGTTTATGACTAAAAAAACATCGTATTTGGGCTCTGCCCACGAGAGATATGTTTTCCTTTATTATTGAATAAATTGAAAAAAAATGAAGTATGCTAAATAGTAGCTGCTAGTGGAATCGTGCCCGACAATATTCTGTCTTAGTGGGCTTTGCAAAAACGACGCCTAGCAGATCTTTTGCCCTTTAGTGTTACTCTTTGTACTTAATCTTATCTATTTAATAAATTAAAATAATTTAAAGCTCCAATTCTCAGTTTCTAGGATTTGGTTTAAAAGATTCGGTAAAATTTTGGCCTGCACCCAACCAACAAAATGTAACTGCGACGCCCCTCTGTAAAATCAAGTGTATAAATGGTGTATCAAGTGTAATTTAAGTGTATAAATAGCTAACTGCTAGGGCCAGAGCCACGGAACTGCTTTCATGTTCAGTTAGATATCATCCTTACCTAAAGCGTGAGTGTGGGTACGGAAGGCGAAGGGATGTATAACTTTGTTTTCGTTGATGGTACAGGAGGTTTCCATGTATTCTACCGAGTTGGCCTTGATTCGTCCACCGGTACCCATCAGCAATACACCAGCTGCCTTCGGTTGCCTAAAAAAACAAAAGTCAATCTGTTAACCGGAATTTCTTCTCCCAAGACTGACCCGTGATCATTTCCGGATGGACTAACAACCTGCTGGGACGCTTTTCATTTCAGTTCACTAAGGCGTACTCTCACCGTTCGCCGGGGAGTCCTTGGGGAGTCGAGGGGGACATACAAGAATAGTGGGAGTCATGTCCTCAGGACTCCTCCGACCGTAAACAGAGATGGGGAATGCCTCCATTTGGACTCTGTTCGAAAATTCGCAGACGTACGTCTTTGCCAAATTTTTTCCGGTGATGGCATTGGCTTGTAAAATGTCGCAGCCCGGTTTATTTTCCTGTTTGTTTATTGATTTTTTTCACTTGCTTTACAACTGAAAATTTACAACAAAAAAAGAATCATAACTGCAATAAAATAAAATCCCACAACTAAACTCAATATGGATCTAAGAACTTCTTTTTAACAACCAACATTTTTTTTTTATACCCACGCCACCAGCAGCTCCCCTGATGGCCCCCCACCCACAGAATCTGAAAGGGTGTCACTTTCTGATGATGGAGATGATAATCCGTGCATTCCCCGTCCGTGGGCACTTGGGAGAGTTGCGAGAATGAGGGAAGTGCGTACCGAAGAGTCCGCTGCAGGAGTCCCCGTGGAACGGTGAACACGCTTGTAATAAATGATTATGTGTTATAATAAGTGAAAACGTATGACAAACAATGTTTCATGCAAACACTGTGAAGCAAATGGCCCATTCTTGCAGTATATTGTTGTTATTATTATGATACACAAACTGTTGTGTGACGCTGTGTCTTCCCGAGAGACAATTTCATTCCTAACAAACGGTAAACGGCTACTCTAGATACTTAAAATAAGGACTTACGGTCGTTCGGTATAATCCAACAAGACACCGGAGTCATCTGTCACGCCATCTAAAAGGAAAAAGAACCTTACTAACTTAATTCTACAGTGGTTAGTTGTTACACAGTTTCAGACGAGAAGGCGCGCCAAGTAATGAACGCACAGTAATACCACGGGTGGGTTCTTAGTCCACAGTTAAAGCACAACTCTCACTAGAAATGATCTTTTCACTATGAAATGGATCAGTAAAAACGTTTTCCGAAAATACCATTCCTTCCCACCTGGATTTAGCGATTTTCTTGTTAGCGCTTGTCGAATCAATCCAGCCTTCCTGCTCTTTGACGTGGCGGCTGGGCGCAAAACATTTAAAAACTGAACGCGCCGTGGTTAACAAGTGGGAAAACTAAGCGAATAAAAGAAGTAAAAACAGAAGATTATCATGTCCTTATGCGCGAAAAAGTTCCTTGAAGATTTCGGCAAACTTCGCGGTTTGTGATGGGCAAAACTCGGCACGGCCTAAGAGTCTCTAAAAATTCGTAAGGACAATAACGAAACAATGGAGAAATGCGGTGATTTTAGAAGCTTATAACTCCATAACGGAGCGAGGTATATTTGTAAAAGGCAGAATATGCAAGAGGGGTCCTTTAAAGACGGGGAAAGCGCAGAAGTCGATGAACGCACATCAATGCATCGGGGTCCATCCTGCTAACTTTATTGCTTATGATCCCCTCGTACAAACTTGAGATCTTCCGGGAAACCCAAGTTTTTGGGTCCCGGCGGAAGTATGGTTGTAAAGCTGAAACTTGAAGGAACTGACGGAAAGGTACCACCAGGAGTTGCCGCATATGCGAGATTCAGTATCTATAGTTGTGTTGTTTAATCTAAGAATAATTCTTTCTACTAACAAAACTACCATTTTACAATATTTGCATTTTTGACCTGAGGTTCTCTTCTCCATTCTCGCACAAGTTACCGGTTTTTTACCGGACACTTGCAACTGTATGTAGTAGGTAAGGGCTCTGTGAAATTGATCGGGTCCCTGGTATGCCTGCCAAGTTTCGTCTTGAAAAACGTTATATAGTGTTATATATTGCAGTATATTGTTACCGGTTTGCTCTTCTCGCTTCTCAGTTCTTGCTTTTGACACAAACACTAATCTAGCCACCCCTTACTACCTATATAGATGGATGAACATCCGCCTTTGCTGACCAATCACGAAGGAGAACGAGAATCGAGAAGTGACTATCGAAGCAACTTCTCGATTCTGCAGAATTGTCAAGCTTACCCCGTTCCCGATTCAGACAAAAACGCAATAAAAGGAGAACTGGCTTTATCTCAATCGTCAAAAAACGTGAAACAGGAGAATTGAGAGAAGCATCGCAAGGAGAATTGGAATACAAAAAATGCAACTAATATTCATAGAAGGACTTACTGACGAAGCGGTCGATAGATGCATAGTGGACTTGGAGGACGAGGTATTTGATGTCGCTCTTTCCACCGACTTTAAAGGCGACACCCTCTGGCAGTTCCAAAGCTGGCGCATCGTGAGCCCAAGCGTAGATAATCTGAGAGCCCTTACTGCACGGCGGCGTGGATTTAAGGCCTTTGTTAGCCATCGCCATCTCACCACAGTTCCTGGAATAAGATAACAGTTGCGGTTTTGCAGATATGGTATCTGATACCACGTTCTAAAGTCGTTTTCAAAGTTATCGTGGTATCTGATACCACGGTCAAAAGGTGTTTTTGCAGTTATCGTGGTATCTGGTATTCAGATACCAGTCTGACCGTCGTAAACGATCGTGGTATCTGAAAATTCATCTCTCATCAGATTTTGTCAAATTGGTAAGAAAGAAGTTTAGCACTTAGTGATTGATGAAACTGGATATCAGTTTTTCTTTTGGATGACTTCGAAAAGTGCACTTTCGACAATAGTCATTTTTGCAGAGCAACCGTGTATTAGATACCACGATAACTGCAAAAACGACTAATTACAGATCCAGTTACCGTGGTAACAGATACCATGGTATCTGCAAAAACGCAACTAACGTTATTTCAATGGAACTCTAGCATCTTAATCACCTCGCACTTGCGCATTACTTCCAGTGTGTCTGCTAACATATTCTAAGAGCGTTGACTACTTTAAAACATCAATATGCTTAAAGCACAACTCTTACTTGAAATGACCTTTTCCCTATAAAATGGATCAGAAAAAACGTTTTCGAAAATACCATTACTTTCCACCTGAAACTAGCTATTCTCTTGTTACCGCTTGTCGACTGTATCCAGCCTTCCTGCTCTCCGACGCGGCGGCTGGGCGCAAAACATTTGAAAACTGAACGTGCCTTGGTTAAAAAGTGGGAAAACTAAGCAACTAAAAGAAGTAATGACCACACATCCTAATGTATGAAAGAGTTGTCAGTGGACAATGAAGATTCCGGTAAACTTTTCGTTGGGTGACGGGAAAACTCGGCAAGGCCGAAAAGCGCTAAAAACTCGTAGTTACGAAATGAAACAATGGAGAAAGGTGGGAATTTTAGAAGCTTATAATTCCATATGGTAGCTAAGTATATTTTAAAAGGCAGAATAAGCAAAAGGGGTCCTTTAAAAAATTACACAAGGCTTCGGCTGTTTTAGCCTCTTCTCATGTCCCTTGTCTTAGATGACAAACTTGGCCAAATCTGCATAACCGGTATCCCGCCCAATAAGCTTCTCCAAAACAATGATCGGTAGCCTGATATGCCACGTAAAGAGAACAAACCAGGCAAGAGCAATAAGCAATACTTATGAAGTGTAGAATCTCTCGTGAAACGCTTCGTGGTGCAGGCTAGGGTCATTCGCAATCAAACATCATAATTTGTTCACAGTAACTTTCCACTGTCATAAGAGAGTATTGACAGTTTGACACAATGCATAGCCTTATAGCGTGTTCCACCCTACTTACCGTAGTTACTACGGATGACGTCACGAATCCTGGAATTTTGCGTCAAGGCTGGAACGATTTTTCTATTTTCCAGCAGAATATCATGACACGCGCGAATCCGACCAATCACGTTACAGAGATGAATAGTTACCACTTACCACGCTTACTATGCTCCCGAGCATGGTAAGCAAATAGTTACTACCAGTTAATATTTCGAGAAGGTTGGAATGGTCAGCGTAGTAACTCTTTACGATGTTGGAACGAAAATGGTAACTAATAGTTACTATTGTTAGAAGGGCGGAACAGGCTCTTAGACTACTTATCCTTTTTAATATCCATGCACTGGCGAATCTGATGGTCTATACACTGTCAGAAGTTTCATAACAGATTGCGCATAACACTTTCAAGAATAACGGTGTATGGTGAACTTTGAATTTGAAAAGTTGCCGACCCCTCAAATAATACTAAATAGAGGAAGGGAACAGTGCTGCGAATTCTGGCGACAGCCTTCCTGGTTTTAGGATGCCCTTCCTCGTTTTTCTATGCCCTTCCTGGTTAGTCGCCCTACCGTCAGAACGAGAAATGAAAAGGTGAATTACAATTTTTATAGTTGCCGACCCTTCACTGAAATTAATGCCTACCCATGTCAGGATACTAAAACGAGGAAGGGATGGTGAACTTTGAATTTGGAAAGTTGCCGACCCCTCCAGTAATACTAAATAGGAAGGGAACGGTGCGGCGAATTCTGGCGACAGCCTTCCTCGTTTTAGTATACCCTTTCTCGTTTTAGTATGCCCTTCCTGGTTTTAGTATGCCCTTCCTGCTTTTCTCGCGTTCCCTTCCCTTCCTGGTTTTAGCCGATCCGGCTAAAAGTCGCTGAACTTTGCCGAGCTGGTTTGGCGCTATGCTAGTTTTAAAGCATTTCGAAGCGCATGGTCCTGGAAAGCGAACCCATGTGTGAAAAGCGATCTCGGAAAAGTCTTTCCATGAGTTACGAATATTCTTTCAGACCGAGCTGACAGCGAACTGTATTTTACTGCACTAAACCAATACGAGCCAAGTTTTATTCTGGCGATATTTCGGCATTTTATAAGTAGTGAAATGAAAGACAAAAATGCTACTCAGCCGGGATTTGAACCCAGGACGCTCTGCTTACAAGGCAGGCGCTCTTACCATTTGAGCTACCGAGGGGCTTGTGAACAGAGTTCGCAAACCACTACAATAGTCTGGTAGAAGCCGGCCATAGAAACAGTGATCCCGCCCGAAGGCAAATTCATCTAACCAGTTCACATCCCCATGTCACGGAAATTAATAATAAGACACAGATGGCACTTTACACGAGGGACTTGTACCGTGACCAATAAAAATCTGCGATAACGCTGTTTCGGCTGTTCACGATTCCATTCGTGTCGGATATGGAAAAATAGTTCCAAATAGAGGAAGGTATAACAGAAAAGCCCTTGGTAGTTTATATAATAGTTTTTGTTCTCCCTCTGTCTGCAACCTTTCCGGGATTTTCGGTATTCTGAGGCTAAAAGATTTAAAACGTATCAGGACTTATTATTTCAAATATTGTAAATTTCTCCTGTACCTTCCTCGACGTTACAGGAATTCCCGTATAACTGCAACTTTTTTGCTCTCTGACCCGTGTGCGAAGTTATCTTCAATTGCCCAGGACCTTCACGTTTCTGCCATTGGCCATTTCTCCGCACTCCATCTAGGAAGAAGATTTTTTAGACCCGAGAAACAGTTTTTTTCGAATTTAATTTAGAAGTCTACAAGTCCCTTGTGTAAAGTGCCAACTATGTCTTATTGATATTTCGGAACTTCCTGGCAAGGGTCCTCTTTACTCTTCATGCTTCAGGTACATAGCCTAAGAAGGGCCGAAATACTGCTAGAATAAAAATTAGCTGACGTGTCCACTTAGAGAGATCCGCTCCACGAGTTTTCGCTTTAATTTTGGAAAGCGAATCGATAAGAGTATAAGAATCGCCACCAATAATGCCAAGGGCTAAAGCTAGTAGAAGGCCCTTAGGAATAACGGTGACAAATAATTGTAAATGCAGAGTATCGTATTATTAATGTTTATAGGCGTTTTTCCGTGCTCCCACAAACAGTTTGTGGGTCGATTGTGGCTCGAAAAGAGTGTTTCCGCGGTGTTTTGTGCGGCCCACAACTGTGTTTCCGCGACCAACAAGATTTTCGTGGCTCGCTTTGTGGCTCAAATTCGACAAGCAACTGGCGAGGTGATTGTCGATTTTGTGGCTCGATTCTGGCGGGAAATTCAATTTAAGTAGCAAAATAGTGGCTAAACAATAAAGTTAGCTACTTTTCCAAGCATATAGACTTAAAACTGAGGATCCCTTTTGCACATAATGGTAAGGAAATAAGCCTGGAGTTTTATTTATTGAGATTTTACACGAATTTTTTTTTATTTTCAGATAACTGAAATTCCGCCAAAAAAATAGATAAAACAGCGTTTCCGCGAGTTTCAACTCGAGGCTCGACTGTGTGGCACACAATCGTGTTTCCGCGACAAACACCCAGAAGTGTGTGGCCCACAATTGTGTCGCGGAAAAATGCCTTATATATCAGTTATAGTAAGAATAAAAATACCTTGAACCTTAACCAGACTGGTACTTGAAGTTTCGAACTTACCAGACGGGTTCTTTGCTTCCTGGCGCTTCACACCCATAGATAAGCATATGATGTGCAGTTTCACTAGTGGCATTTGGTCGGAAGCCATCTAGAATGGAGTAACGCGTTAGAAAGCAGAGAAACAAAAAGCCACATAAAATACAGTGCCAGTGTTGATGGGCACATGAAACATTCAAATTATGTATAGTATATGTACGATTTTTTTAATGTTAGCTAACTTTGAACAGTGGAGTTTTGACTAGATGGTAAAATGAAAGTTAGTCACGTACGACTCACGTACCAGAACTAGAGATAATTGTGGTTACGCTCTTCTGGTACCAAGTTATTGATTAAAACCTGACCCTTTTTGTAATATTTCTTGTCGAAACTCGGCAGTTACCCCAAAGTAAAGAGAGCCCAACTAAAAGAAGACTAAAGAGTCCAGACAAGTTTGGAAGTAAGGGCCCATGATTTGGTGTTCCCTTGACTGTCATTAACGGTGTCCAGACTGGAACTACCAAGCTCCTACGTAAAACAACTTCCCTAAGAAGACTTGAGCTTTTTATTTCATCCAGTTAGTTGACGGTTTCAGATTCCAAGGACAAGCGTGACTTTCAAGCTCCCCGAGTTTAATGCTCTTAAGCTAACCTTACCTTAGTTCACGTTCAGATTTCTGGTCCTACGTGACTGGACACATGAGAAGAAACTAATAGCACAGAATTATCGACAAAGCATCTGGTCAGAAAGCGGCAGAAGTAGAAAAAGTCCAATAAGTTTAAAATTAGTGTCGATGCTAACTTAAGCGTTCGATTATTAGATTTTGTTTTAAAGCACACGTCGCACTATTTACTGTTACTGTTTACGGAGAAAATGGTCCAAACAATAAAGGAAAGAAAAGGAAAAGATCCGACTAAACTAAATGACTATACAGCCACAAAGGGATCGGTATCGGCCTACGGGTTCCATATTATGATTTCGAATTTCAGCAATTCCCTTCTCGCCATTACGCGGTATAATTGCGGTATGTGGTATTATCAAAATAGTATGCGAAATTTCCCTCAGAATCGCGGTATTATACCGCGAAATGCGGTATAAGTGGCAACACTGTCCCTGGCCTTAGCGCGTCGTATCTATCGGCGTGCGATGATCCTCAGTTCCCAAAGACACCTGGATTTCCCAGTGTCCCGAGAACATTCAAAAGGTCGCCTACGCTAATCTGGGAAAGATTTGGGAAATTGCCTTCACAGGATAACTGGGCCGATCAATAAGCATGCAACAGAGGCAATCCCTGCCGCGAACGTCGGTAGAGTCTACCCAGTACCTAGAGGATCAATCTGCGATTAAGAATTTTTAGATACCTATCAGGAAACAATTACTATTTTTATATAATAAACATAAGATTTAATGATGAATAAGTATATTAATTAACCGTTTAACCCACAAAAAAAACTAATAAAATTGACAAAAAATGAAACAGAGGACAAAAATGAGTTTTTAAGCTGAGATGGAATGTTGGGGACATTTTTTGTTAATAAGGGCCAAAAATTATGCCAGACAGTCACTTTGTTACCACGATTTTACAGATTATGTGTGAAATTGCGGATCGGCGATGATAAAGACGAGTTGGGACAACTGTCTGATTTTTATAGGTGGGCGAACTGTCGGATTTCAAGAATAGCCACACTGACGAGAGGGTTTACTGATAGGTGGGCAAACTGAACGGTGGGCTAATTGACAGGTTCTTATCGGCATCAACCCTTGTGGGTTTGGTAGGTCTTTTCAAACTGTCCCAAGAAAGGCTACATGTTCGCAAACGACGAGTCTTATCACTTGACAAAAAAAATTCGTCAACTTCAGGTCAGACACGATTATTATTCGGCAAGTCCCACGGGCAAAAACAGAAAAAGACAAGCTACACCTGTCCTGAAGACTGACAGACGATGAGCTGGGAACTAACAGTCCCAGCGAATTTAATCGCATTGGTATTTGGCTAATCTTTTAAAGCACACCTCGCACTACTTACTGTTTATGTTCCAATATTCGGAACTATCTGAGTACTATAAAACTAGCCTCTTCTTTTAACAGATTATCCAAGGCTTTGGCTGTTTTAAGCCTTTTCCCAAGCCCATTGATTTCTAGCAAAAACTCGGCAAAATTCAAATAACTTGTTTACGCATCAATAGCATGATGACACGAAAAACAGTGAATCGCGGCAGAGCAAAAATTAGTGAGGCATCGTTAGTGGGCTTAGAATGTAACATGCGAAATTTGGGTCTTCGGGCTTAATAGTTAACTGATGCAATTACGGAAGTAGGATGCACTGGCATAACAGGCACGACGGGTCCTTTAAAACCGCCTTGCCTTTTGTAGGATTGCCTTAAAAGCGCTTGTCGCGTAGGAACTTGCCCTCCATTAAATTGCCAGGTGCAGGACTGATCGACTAGGAATCGCCGAAACCGACTTGCCGAATGAAAAGTTCCCGACTGACATGCTTCCGCGACAAATAAGATCCTGTCATCATGTTATTGTTTAAAAAGGGGCCTTGCCAAGAAGGGCCAAAATAAAAAGTAAGAGAGGTAAATATATCAGCATCAGCCTCTACAGGCCTAAAGGATCATTTACACGGTGGGTATTTTTCCCCGGAGGGGAAAGTGTTCACATGGCAACCGGGTATTTTTCAAGGGAGGGAATAGATTCCAAGGTTGTAAAGCTCAGATAAATGGACACCAACATGTGTCTGTTTGGATCACTTCTTATATGGAAAGAATCAAAATTGTTGCTCGAAAATCCGATTTTTTTGTTGCTGACGTCGAAGAATACCCTTCGACAAACACATTCCCGGGTAAAAGTTTGCGAAATTGAAGTCCAAAATACCCGGGGATTTGTTGCTGTTGCGGGGAAAAATACCGCGGAGTACGGGTGAATACCCTCCGTGTAAACGTAGCTTAACTGGCGGTGCTGATCTCCCGATTCTTGTCCCTCATCCAGGGAGTGGAATGGGCGGTTGGGAGCCAACCGCCCTGGTGCTTTCGCACACCCTTCCTGTCACCAGGTTTCTCCAGATACCCATTTTGAAGCTGGGTGGACTTTGGTCTTACAGGGTTGCGCCCACAGCCCCCGCCTTAAGCCAAACTGTAGGCACAACCGAGATTCGAACCAGCGACCCTTCGCTTGTGAGTTCGGCGTGCTAACCATTTGGCCAAGAAGGGCCAAATATCGCTGGAATAAATCTTAACTGACCCGTTTAGCGCTATCATACACGCTGCCGGACATTCAGCGAGAAAAATTTACTTACTGATAAAGTAGTTCTTCTTTGAGTCTAGACGAACGGGAGTGCAGAAGTAGGTTTCAGGCTGAAAAAGCAAATTTCTTCAGCTAAAGCCCACGATTGGGTTACGGTCCATCCATTTGACTGCCTGAAGGTTGAGGCTCACTTATCTTTTCAGTGATGCCACACAGAAATAGTAAAAAAGTAAGTTATTTATTTCTGACCCGCCATCTGAAAAGCGGAGTATGCAAAATAAAATAAAAGAATTTAAATAATACACAACAAATCCAATATACAACTTTTCTTGACGTCCAGAAAAGAATGTAGAGAAATAATCAAATACGGCAGAGAGCGCACGATTGGCATGGGAGTGATTAGTGAAAAACAATTACTTACTTCAAAAAATAAGAAAAACAATAGTAGGCTACTCTCCAATTCAAACTCACAATAAACGTGAAAAAACATAAATAATAATAATTATGTAATACGTTTTTCCTGGAATAAACTCTTAGTACAAAAATACATTATAAACCTAGCCTAACTATGTCGGTAACTGGAACTCGAGGATGAAATAACACTCTTTCATCCGTGAATTTTATACTTCGAAGGGACCACGCAAGCCTGGCAAGTATGGTTTAGCTTTAATGCAAACTTCTCTAAACGTAATCAAATCCTACAATATCTGAGATTTTCAAGCAAAAAATGCGAGGATGAAACGAAATTCCCGTCCAAAAATTACGAAAGTATCTGACTACTTCAACTTTTACACTTCGAAGGGACCACGCAAGCCTGGCAAGTACGGTTTAGTTTTAATGCAAACATCTCTAAACGTAATTCCAATCCTACAATATCTTAGATTTTCAAGCAAAGAAGGCAAGGATGAAACGAAATTCCCGTTCCAAAATTACGCAAGTGTCTGACTACTTTTACTTTCTACCGGCATAACTACGTGACTACAAGAATATAATGGAATAGCGGTTTTCGGGAAGCCTGCCTTGTCAAACTGCCGAAAGAACAAGTGGCAGACGCATGCGAGGACGCATGTGGTCAAAGTGGTCGTTAGATTTACATTTTTAGAGTTTTCCATATTTTCAACAGAGAAATGTGTGAGAGGGGGAATGAAGGGAAATACAAATATAACTAAAAGCTATGCCAGAATGAACTACCTGGACTATTGACGTAGCACTTAATTTAATAGTTGCATTTTTTACCTCAATTTTTTTCGCGTTTCTCCAGCATTTCTGATCTCACTTTAATATTGAGCTGAAGGCAATTCAAAAACGAGAACAGTGAAAGCTTTACAAACCTACGGAATCCAGAAGCTGGTTCGATAATCACTTCTCGTTCTTAATCCTTCCTCAGTAACAAACGCTAACTTTGTAAGAGCATTAGGAAGCGAGATAAAAAATGCAACTAATAAATGTGCTGTCAGGAAACAGGCTGTACTGTGGTTTTGCTGCAATTTATCATGTTTGTCAGAAGCAGAGCAAAATAACACTACCTTCCTTCCTTCTAGTGTTATTTTGCTCTGGTCAGAAGGTACGTGGTATCACTGCCCATAAACTGTGTTGCGAGAGTTCTGATTGAGCAAAACATTGGTTTTGTCGTGTTTTTGGGATCCCAAAACGTAAGTGGAGGGATACCTATGACATCGCAAAAGTTGTTGGTCTGTCCGTCTGTTAGCACGATAACTCTCAAAGGAAAGAGATATTTTGATGAAACCTGGTGTGAGTATTCTTTGGGTCAAGGGCAAGGTCAAGTTCGTAGATGGGCTCTGTAGCCCTACATTTAGGGGTGGGGATCAAATTAAGGGCAACAAAAATATTTTTAAACAGCTAATGCTATTGTCGATTATGGAGTAAGAAGAGATGCTGAACACCACGGTGAAAACCATTTTCTCGCCGAACAAGTAGTTTGCTAAAAATTTTTAAAAGCAAAAGTTTCATCTGAAGTTGATTAGATGACAGATTTAGGGGTAAAAAGAGACGCTGAGTCTCTATATGACAATCATTTTTTACCCGGACATATAGATCGTCCGGAATCCGGTTGTAGCCGGATTTTTTTTAAGTTAAAGTTTTTATTTGAAGTTGATTAGATGTTCTTTATCGAGATAAGGATATCCGCTGAATTCGTTACTGAATTTTCTTTTTTTGGCTGGACAATTAGTTCGCTCGAAATTCGGCCGAAACCGGATATTTGGCAGTAGTATAGCAGGAAGTTTCGGTCAGTACCGTCAAAATCGATATGGCTTATAGAGTATATCTGAACTTCGTTTTCTCTGATGATTAGCCTGGCGAAGACTGGATCTGGCGAAGACTGGATCTGGCGAAGACAAGACCCAATTCCCAATTGTCTGTATCAAATATTAGCTTTTTGGGATCCAATCGAAACCTTTGGTCTTGTTTTTTTTTTCTAGTAGCCTACCCCGATTTCAGATTATTGCTAGAAAGTGGTAAGGGTCTAACTTCTGCGGTTTTACGGAAAGTGCGGACCTTAGGCCGGACTGATGAATATGACATTACATTTTGGAAAGCTCCGTAGAACTTTTGCCTGGGGCGAAAAAGGGTCGTTTTCGCTTGTCCTCGAGCCAGAGCCTACGATGAGTGAAGTGTGAGTGGAGTTGTATAGCCTATGTCAGGGAGGACTATCCGAAGTTGTGGACCAAAGCTTTCGTTTCATCAAACCATTTTTCTTTCGAGTGGAAAGCTCCGTTCTAGCAGGCAAGCAGGCAGACACCAGTTTCTAATTGAAGATGAACTAAAATCTGTAAGTGCTAAATATGTGCGACAGTTCCCCGATCTTCTTTGAGTGATAAATAGTTTGTTTGTTTACAGAAACAAAAAAGTGGCATCCTCCCACGGGTCCGAAAGTGCTGCCATCAATTGTTTCTACCCATTTCTGTTCGTGATTTCTGCTGATTTCATCATTCCGTTTTTGCACTTGAAATAGAGGAAGACAAATGGTATCAGATGCCTCTTGATCTATAAAGGTTCTCCCATTGCTAAAGAGATCAGAGCTTATCATTTGCTCCATTCTAAGTGGTGATATTAGAAAGTTGGCATACGGCCAAAAACCTTTTGAACTAGTACAGATAGAAGGACATTATGAAAACAGAGGTGTCACAAAATAGATACAATAAAGTGAACGAGTAGGCTAACATTCTATTACGGACGAGGCTCACTAGGGGTAATGTTGTTGGTCCCCTCACGGGCGAAGTTACTGCCTGGCGATAGTTTTTCATGAAACATTAATGGTCTTTCCTATCAGTCTACGGCCAGAATCACTCACCGAAGCCATCTAACGTACTATCCATAATGAAAGGCTCCATGCTAGAGAATAATAAAATGTCAACTTTCTCGGTTGCTACAACAGGTCATCGATCCCTACACTCAAAGATACTGAGAACGCCTACACTGTCCACATTTGGGTATACAATACCGCACTTGACAAACTTTCATAGGATTCGAGTGGACAGGTAGCATTTAAACGGGAGTAGGGCAGATGTCTCGGATGCAAAGAATGACAGAGGTATAATCGGTTGGATAAGAATCCGAGCGTTGCTCTCTTGTTGGGCACCACTGTATAACCCTCCGTGGGCACTACTGTACAGCCACTTTGGGAGCGTGTAACCCACCGTGAAAATTCTCCGCCACCTTTACTTCTTAAATTCGTTAGGTTATTAGGTTATTATATTCGTTAATTCGTTTAGGGGGGGGGGGGGGGTTAGGGGGTTGACCCCCCCCCCCGAACCATACAATAATAGTCATTTTTATAGGCTTTAAGGCCCCCCCCCCCGAAAAAAAATTCCTGGATACGGGCCTGCCCGGAATCCAGGTTTCGAGGCTGCTGACTGTACTCAGGCTGTATGAACTCAGAAATTGATCAAGATTCGTTTACCTGCCAAAACCGGCGAAAATTCCGTCCCGTTGCAGGTTTTTTTTTCACTACCGTATGCCAAACTGCCTTTACAGCACGGATGTGAGGGGGCACATTTAAACTAATAAAAGATTCAATTGTAAAACAAATTTCGTCATATCGTTTCGTTTAATTTTTTCGTCTTTTTCGTCTTTTTCTATATTTTTTACTCCGCTTCATCTCTTCGGACGAGAATTATAACCAAACTACTCTTATAGTTATTATTACTGTCGTCAATGCCTTAACGACAATATGGTGTATGGCGTACAGAAACTTCACATGGTTCAGATTCTATTTAAAATAATTAATACAATATAAATCGATCACTGGGAGCACCTAGACTCTACGGTTTACCTAAAATTCACAAAGAAGGGAACCCTTTACGACCCATCTTTTCAAACATAAATTCACCCACAGAAAAAATTGGCAAATATCTAGCTACTATTTTCCGACCTTTAGGTCAGACACAAGTCTCCGCTGGTAGGAATATAAGCTTGTTAGCTCGGCCCCATAGGCACCAAGCCCTGAAGAACTATGCGCGCGAAGTCGTGAAATAATTTACTGACAGAAGTTGACAACATAATGATGCGCAACAGCGATTTAGGGGGTTCTGCCTTTTTTTGATTTGATTAGGTCCGACCCACGAGGAGACCCCCCCCCCCTGGCAAAAATTCCTGGATACGGCCTTGGGTGCGTAACCTTCTGTCTTTTAAATCAAATTTAAAACCGTTAAACCAGTTTAAGATAAGATAACACTGAAAAGGTCGTAACAGGAAGCTTCGGCACATCTTCTAACATCCAGCACAAGTGTGCGAATTCTTGTGTTAAATTCTGTCTGGGTTATTTATTTATCGATAAATAAGCTCGTCGCAAACGCTACAACATTATCAACTTAAAATTTCGGTTAAAAACAAACAAACAAGAAAACATAAGCCTGTCTAAACAATTACAGGAGAATATGACAACTAAAAGGTCATAGCTTAAGTCTTTTGCACATCCTTGATGACATAAGGTCGTAACAGGAAGCTTCGGCACATCTTCTTAACATCCCGCACAAGGGTGCGAATTTTTTTATTAAATGTTGTTCGGGTTATTTATTTATCAATAATTAAGCTCGTCGACATCACTACAACATATCAATTTAAAATTTCGGTTAAAAAACAAATAAACAAGAAAACATAAGCCTGTCTAAACAATTCCAGGAAAATTTGACAACTAAAAGGTCATAGCCTAAGTCTTTAGCACACTCTCGATGATATTTAACAAATGAATGCCCATCGTTGAGATAAATGTTATCAAGATTCCGAGACTCTGGCGTCACGAGTTCAACTCCAGCAAGCTCCGTCGGAATTATCAGGATAAGGTAAGCAGAGACAAGAAGAAATCGCAAGCTAACCACAACAAGCCAACATAAAAAGTGAGAAAAAAAATCTGACCTTCGTCGGCAATGCATTTGGCATCAGCAATGGGAATTCTTCGCAATAAGCTAAGCTTACGAGCAGCGCAATTCCTATTACACACCGCATTGTTGGTTTTTCAAGTTCCGAAAAAGGACTGGTCTCCGAAAGAGAATGAATCGATCTGAAGCAACTAGTGTGCTATCGTCATAGCACCGTGACGTCAAACCGTAATTAGCTCGAGGAACCTGTTCAGCAAGTTGCTCGCTCTAATTGCTAGGTCTCCACACTGCGCTTATAATAGGTATATAGGCTACATCTGGGCTACATAAGTAAGCCATATCAATTGGATGTTTCGTTGTTTGATGGTAAGACGTAAGTATTTCTTCAGCCCAAGCTGACTGCCAAATGTGCCAATCATATTTTGAGTGCACTAAACGGATATTTCATTTCAGAATGAGACTGAAGAGGACCTCTGCCAAGAACAGATGAAATCGCTAGAATAAATCTCAGCTGACTTACCCATTAGTGCAGTACCCTTTAGTTCCAGAATGTAACGTCATATTCGTCAATCCGGCCTAAGGTCCGTACTTTCCGTAAAAACCGCACAGATTAGACCCTTGGCTTCTTCTAGTAATAAGACGAAATCGGACGACTAGGAAAAACTAGCAAAACCCGGACCGACAGACCGACCGACCGACCGACGGACGGACAGAAATTGCGATCGCTATATGGCACTTGGTCGAATGGCAAGTGCCATAAAAAAACGACAAAACCAAAGTGTTGCTATCGCAACACAATTCTTGGGGTTACTGCAAGAGTCATAGCGCTTACAGAGGTCGGGGTTTGGCAGTAGATTTGCTCTTTCCCTAACAGTACAACCCAGGTACAACCCTAACGCCGGCAGATTGCAATCTGAATTAGTTCTTCGCGGATGTAGAAAGCTGCAGATATCCCGCTATATTTTGGCATGGATTGAATCAAGATTTGCCAAAGTCCTTCAACGCGGAAATTTCAAAATACTGCCAAAACACAATCCGTGAGGCTCGTTTCTTGGGCTGCTCCTCCCACTACTTCTGTGTTAGGCGAATGAATGCGTGCTAGCAAGAACAAATAATCAGATAGAACTTCTGTCTTTAGTCGCATGCAGCGACTACGAAAACCCCGACAAAACTGAGCGGACCTACCTAGAGGTATTTACTCTAGCTTTGAGCTGAGGTTGATACCCGTTTACCCCTCTTCCTTCTTCACCGTTGCTTATCGCACAAGAAATACTGAAGGAGGCTAGCAGGAGGCATACTCCGCGCGCTGACCCGCTCTGGAGCGCGTCCATAGAACCAATCAGCTTTGACTGCTAAATTTCCTCTTTAACAACTAAGCGATTTAGCTATTTGTAGAGGTAACGAAAAGTGATATGGCGCGAAGCTAGTAACCTCCGCTCATTTGCGACGGGAGTCGGCCGTATTTTCCTCGACTCAGCATGTTTGTATGACCGAGATAGGCAGACAGCAGTTCTATCTCGTTATTTGTTCTTGGTGCTACTGCATGTGGTACTGTTTCGTGGTTCCATTAATAGAAATCATACAGCTATTTTGTCTTTCAAATGGTTCGATAAAGGGTTGAAGCGATATTTGCCTGGCTTTTTGGGATCCCAAAACGTAAGTATGACGGGATGATTTCATAAAAGTTGTCCGTCTGTTAGCACGATAACTCTCGAAGAGGTTGAGAAATTTTATTCAAACTTGGCATAAGGACTCTTTGGGCAAAAGTACAGGTCAAATTCAAAGATGGGATATGTAGCCCCACACTTAAGGCTGGGGGAGGGGTTTCAAATTTAAGGGTAAGCAGAAATGCTGAATCCGAATATGAACATTATTTTCTCGCCGGACAAGTAGTTAACGCGGAATCCGGCAAAACCCGGAAAATTGTGAAAAGTAAAAGTTTGATCTGAGGTTGATTAGAGGTTCTTCTTGTCGTACAAGTGGTTCAACCGGAATTAGTCCCCGACGCCGCGCCGAAAAATATTTCGGCGGCGGCGAGAGCTATTCTCATCGGCGGCTTATGCGCCGCCAAGCGCGCCGGTTTTTGAACGGCGTCACGCTGATTTTTCTCTGTTTTTCACGAAATTTCTTCAATGGCTCCAAGGACTACCAGCGTACAAAGTTAATTGGCACTTTTAAGGCTTCGGAATTTTTATGGCACTTGCAGCTCCGCTCAAGTGCCATATACCGATCACTTTTCGGTCGGTCGGTCCACTCTTCCCGAGTTAGGGTACTTCCAGAAGTGCTAGGACGATGAAATTTGGCAGGCATATTAGGGACCCGCCAAACTAACTTGGAAATAGTCACTTGCCCGATCTGACCATCGTGGGGGGAGGTGGAGGTGGCGGAATCCGGAAAATAGGGGCATGTATAACTTTCGAACGGGTGATCGGATCTTAATGAAACTTGATATCTGGAAAGAACTCGTGTCTCAGATGTCTCATTTAAAGTCCGGACCGGATCCGATGAATCTGGAGGGGGGGGGGGGGGTCGGAGGGGGACCGGAAATCGTGTGAAACTCTCACAGTGGAGCGATCGGAATGAAACTTGGTGGGAAGAACAAGCACAAGCTCTAGATACATCACTGACAGAACTGGACCGGATTCGGACACTGTGGTTAGAGGGGGAGGATCCGAGGGGGTTCCGGAATTCCAGCAATCCGTAGTTAATGTACTTCCAGGTGGACTAGGACGACAAAACTTGGCAGGCATATCAGGGACCCGACCAGATTAACTTGGAAACAGTCACTTGCCCGATCCGACCATCGTGGGGGAGGGGGAGACGGCGGAATCCGGAAATTAGTGGCATGGATAAATTTCGAACGGGTTTTCGGATCTTAATGAAACTTGATATCTTGAAAGAACTCATGTCTCAGATGTCCTATTCCGATTCAGGTCCGGGTCCGATGAACTAGGGGGCGAAGGGGGGGGGGAGTTGAGGAAATCTTGTGACACGCATAGAGTGGAGTGATCAGGATGACACTTGGTGGGAATTACAGGCACAAGTCCTAGGTGCATCAGTGACAGAATCGGACCGGATTCGGGTACCGAGGGGGGGGGGGGAGCTGTATGGGGGTGTCCGGAATTCCGGTGGTCGTGAGTTAGGGTACTTCCAGATGTGCTAGGACAATTTGCTGGAGCATTAGTTAGACATCGTCACTTCTCCGATCCGATCATCCCTTAAAGAACTCATCTTAACCGCAAAGTGCAAAAAATACTTTTAAGCAAAATTTACTTTTTCATGATCGCCATGAGCACATGATCCTTTTTGACTCAAGGGTTTTGCTTAGAAATTAATTTTTAGCACCCTTAAAGTGCGCAGGTTAACCGAAAAGTGAAAAAAAACTTTTGACCATCACTTCCATTCTCTGACCCAGCTTTGCAAGTGTGGCGCATCTTAACCGAAAAGTGAAAAAAAAAAACTACTTTTGACCACCACTTCCATCTGACTCTTGCAAGTGCCATATGAGCTTCCAGCTTTTGTTCTTGTTACAGCTGCTCTAGATTTGACTGGTAGTCTACCTGTATACATGTAATAACGAAGTACTGAAAGCAACTTTTGAATTCGAAGTTAGCAGTTGAAACATTTCCATCAAAACATGAGTATGTTACAGGTATGCGCTTGAAATTTGTCATCCCTAAAATAAAACTAAGTCAACTTATTGCAAGATCTTGACAAGTTTAATTTGCGAAAGCAGGCCATGCCATGGAAATAACTATTTCAACATCTCCGTTACAATGCAATAATTAGCATGGATAAACTGGAGCTTGTTGACTCGGTGAGGGGCAAGCATATATCTTTTGGCACTAACGATCAGTCCAGTTGTGCAGTTGTGTGTGTGTTAAAGTCTCGACAGATGGACGTAGTGTAAGGTATATGGTTTAGGATTGTAGAGTGATAAATTGATGATCGGTGGAACTATATGCTGTTTTGGGTAATGCCTATTGCTAATTCGGAACATGTAACTACAAAGGCGCCAGAGACTGTCGGCGGGCCGCCACCGCCGGTGGAACGGCATCGACGGGCCGAAGGTTAGGTGGCGGCGGGCCGACGGGGATTTTTCGGCGGCGGGCCGCCCGGTTTTCGGCGCGGCGTCGGGGACTAACCGGAATACGGCAAAACCGGAAAATTTGTAGTAAAAGTTTTATTAGAAGTTGATTAGAGGTTTGGTTCAGGGGTAAGGAGACATGCTGCATCCGAACATGGAATTATTTTCTTGCCGGACAAGTAGTTGGCCCGGAATCCGACCACAACCGAAAATTTAGCATGAAGTTTTAAAACCCAATGATATAGTCAATATAGGGCGAGGAGACATGATGTTGCAGCTTTCGAATATAATCAAGATCGATTAGAGATTCGGTATCGGGGTAAGCAGACATGCTGAATCGAATTTTTAACTTTATTTCCTTGCCGGATAAGCTGGCGAAATTTGCCAAAATCTGGAAATTTGGATCGAAAGGTTCGCCTCTCGGTGTCGCCAGCTCTTTTGCTCTGCATGCGCCGAGAGTAGCATATACTGCTAAAAGGAGGAATTTGGTCAAGGGGTCAAGTTGGTCTGAAGTCGATCACAGATGAGATGCTGGAGTAAACATGCTGAATCCATATCTGAACTTCGTTATAGGGTATAGCAAAATGTTAAGGGAGTTTGGCGAAGACCGAAAATCTACGAGATTCGCTTGTCTAGATCAAGTAGTCCAATAAATATTCAGTATTTGGGATCCCGTCAAAACCTTGGTCTTGTTTTATTTGACTGCAGTCAACCTTATTGGAGCAAATTTAAGTGGATGAAAAAAAAACAGATGACGAATTAAACAGAGTTGACTCTTCTTCAAAATAGGACAAACAATCCTAGATGACTTCAGAGGCAAAGGGTGTCAATCCTTTTCGCTAGTAGTCACCTTCAACCACAGAGTAACGCGGTAGCCTTGGGAGCTTTAAGGATTATGTTTACAAGCATTCAGGTTGGCAGTTATTCCCACAAACCAAATTGTATACCATACTCATAGTGGCTTCCATTACGCTGATCTAAGATATTCAACTAAAATGTAAGAATTTTGGTCAGGAAAAAAACTCCAAAGGGACCTGAGAACTGATTTAGGGACTTTGTGGCAGCCCTGATAATCACTAGGGGAAAGAGGAGTAGCCACAAAAAGTAATGGAAGTTATCTCCTAGTTTTGTTTGAAAAATAATTAAAAATTAAAGATGATAAAGGCTTTAAACAAAAAATGAAGCTTCTTGTTCGTTCGCAGTAGTGGTTTGTGTTAGTTTTTTCTTGAAAACAGAATAATTATTTATTCGGATGTCGAACCAAATATGAAGCTCCTTGTTCGTTCGCAGTAGTAGTTTGTGTTAGTTTTTTCTTGAAAACAGAATAATTATTTATTAGGATCTCGAACCAAATTTCCTGTCATCGGCCCAGTCGTGCAGCAAAAAACAGCGGCCGTGTCAAAAAATAAATCTCAGGACTAGTTTTTACCCTACAGTGGTATTTAAAAGTAATTTCTCCGAGTAAGATATTTATAGTCGATAGAAGCTTCAGTTATCTATTGGAGGTTTGTTTCCTTCCCCGACGCTGACCCTGAAGATTGACAGCCTGACGAGGACCCTTGCCAAGAAAGGTCGGAATATCGCTGCTAAAGCATCGTAGCTGACACATCCGTTTTGTGCATTATTTTGAATATACGGACCAAATATCATCTAAATAAAGAGAATTTACTTTTTAGTGACTCTTGTCACGTAATGAAATCGTGTCAGCCAGGAAAAATAACCCAAATCTCAAGTACTGGCATGCGGAACTCTGCAGGATTTGTGCGTAACTCCATTATACTAGCTAAACAACCAAAAAAATAATAAAATCCGAATAAAACGAAAGGATAAATAAATATAGCTTAGCTGTAAGCTGGTGAGGCGGTCAAAGCTCGTCCGAATGGTAGACTCTTTTCTTGAATATTTTAATGAAGAACACCATGCCTGGAAAACCAGGAACTCATTAGGACGCTACACGTTAGGAAAACCAGGAACTCGTTAGGACGCTACACGTGGAACCCATTAGGACGCTACACGTTAGGAAAACCAGGAACTCATTAGGACGCTACACGTTAGGAAAACCAGGAACTCATTAGGACGCTATACGTTAGGAAAACCAGGAACTCATTAGG
This sequence comes from Branchinecta sandiegonensis, assembly GCA_030848855.1. Classification (NCBI taxonomy): domain Eukaryota; kingdom Metazoa; phylum Arthropoda; class Branchiopoda; order Anostraca; family Branchinectidae; genus Branchinecta; species Branchinecta sandiegonensis. The sequence continues at coordinate 6,476,133 of JAUPMV010000017.1, read as the reverse complement.
ACGCTACACGTTTACTCGTTAGGACGCTACACGTTAGGAAAACCAGGAACTCATTAGGACGCTACACTTTAGGAAAACCAGGAACTCATTAGGACGCTACACGTTAGGAAAACCAGGAACTCATTAGGACGCTACACGTTAGGAAAACCAGGAACTCATTAGGAGGCTACACGTTAGGAAAACCAGGAACTCATTAGGACGCTACACGTTAGGAAAACCAGGGACTCATTAGGACGATACACGTTAGGAAAACCAGGAACTCATTAGGACGCTACACGTTAGGAAAACAAGGAACTCATTAGGACGCTACACGTCAGGAAAACAAGGAACTCATTAGGACGCTACACGTTAGGAAAACCAGGAACTCATTAGGACGCTACACGTCAGGAAAACAAGGAACTCATTAGGACGTTACACGTTAGGAAAAACAGGAACTCATTAGGACGCTACACGTTCGGAAAACCAGGAACCCATTAGAACGCTACACGTTAGGAAAACCAGGAACTCATTGGGACGCTACAGGTTAGGAAAACCAGGAACTCAATAGGACGCTACACGTTAGGAAAACCAGGAACTCATTAGGACGCTACACGTTAGGAAAACCAGGAACTCATTAGGACGCTACACGTTAGGAAAACCAGGAACTTATTAGGACGCTACACGTTAGGAAAACCAGGAACTCATTAGGACGCTACACGTTAAAGTACGTAATGGCACCTGACAGGTTGAACAGGTAATCCCGTGATCTAGAAACTAAAATAACATACCGAAGAGAATGCTATCCAATTTCTCTAGGGTTTTAGAAGTCGCTCTTCGTTACATTATATTAATTTCCAGATGTAAGAGATTGCATATGCAACCTGTCAGGTGCCAATATGTACTTTAAAGTTTAACTGAAATGGGGCAGAGATAGGACAATCTAGTTACCAATCACTTATACGCTTAAAGAGGCTTGAAGACTCGACTAAAATGCGTTACTTCGTTGCTCCACTATTAACGAATATTCGATTTTCAAACAGTGGAAATTCCTGCGCGTGTACCTGTGTTATATGATTGACGAAAACGATTTATGAAAAATAAGATTTCACGCACTGAGCTACCTTCCGCAAGATGATCACTGGCCACTGAAAAGTTGCGTTTCGATTGAGATGCAAATTTTCTGCGTCATAGTAGAATTTCGCGTTGTGAGGACGGCCGTAGATGTTCTGAACGTCATTAGTAAAACAACGCAAATAGTAAAACAAAAAAAATCCATTTACACAGTCCAAATAATGCAGTGATTCAGATAAAGGATACAAAGAAAAGTTGGCTTTTCAGTTAAACTTAAAGATTAACTTTTGGTTCTTTGGTTGTCTTTAAGAACATTTCCAGATTGTCATCTTCTGCCCCAGCAGTCTGAACTACTTTGGTGTAGACATTCCAGACGAACTTTTTGAATATGTACTCTATAAATTACTTCGCATCTACAGTATGATAATTATGGCAGTACTTCCACCTAGGAGGGATTGTCTGTCGAATTTTCAACCAAGAACAACGTCTGGTTAAGTCCCCCCAAACAAGAGCTACGACCTCATATGCATCATTACGGACAAGGGACATTTAATATTGTGGATTCGCCAAACGCAACACTAGTTTGGACCCTATGCGTGACACAAAAATTTCGGTACGGTCCTCTAATTCTCCCACCTTTGACGTTCAGACCCACAATAGTACATCTATGGCATCGTCTCGAACCAAAAGCAAAGTTTCACTGGGACCCACCGGGAAAAGAAAGTGTCCTTGAACATCGGGTCGCGTACTGGAACGTCCCATCCTAAGACGTTCCCGAACAAATCCGTCTAGAAAGGTATTCTTGTGGCTCAGAGGGCCTCATCCAATTTCGTTGTCATTCCCAACCAAATCACGCTATCCACAAGGTCCCAGCGACCCTATTCAAGACCTAGCCTTCAGAGGCGTTACTAGCCAAAATGTTTGGGGGGGGGGGAGCAAGGAATTTACCGACTGGCTGGTAATTTTTACCGACTGTTTTTGCGGAAAAAACGACCGTTTTCAAGAAAAAAAACGAGTTTCGGAAAAATGGACTGATTTTCAGAAGACCGAAAAATCGACTGATTTTCAAAAAATCAACCGTTTTAATGAAAAAAATCAACTCTTTTGGAGAAAAATCGCGGCGCGTTATTTTTTACCGACTGGCCGACAGCATTAGGGGGGGGGGCGTCTCCCCCTCCCCCCCCCCCCCCGGTCGTGACGCCTCTGCTAGCCTTAACCACGAGGTCCCACAAGGTCCCTCGAAACCATATCAGGTATGTGTGCGATTTTTCGTGGGGACGTTTTACACCGTGGACGAACAGCTAGGTCTTTGGGACCTAGGTTCCCTTGTGCCATGGTACCATACCTGGGTTCTGTCAAAATGAGTAGGTCGTACTTGGAAAGAGTTTCTAGCTTACCTAAGAAGATCATGAAGGCGAAGATCAGAAGGAGCCAGGATCCAAACCTGCAGATATTTTTCAAGTGGTCATTCAGTCGCGACGTTTCAACTGTTAGCTTGGCAGCGTTCGCGTCGGCAAGTTTATTTGAACTTGACAGAACCTGCAACAGAATAAGGTAAATTTTTGACTGGCAACTTTAAACTTTTACAAGATTTTTGGGGTCAGGCTTTGAATTTCGCAACCAGGTCGCGCAGATACACAGCCGCATCAGGAAAGTCGGATGCCGGTCTACACCGACGTAACATCCACAAACAGTTAGGACTTCGTCGTCGGATGTGGCATTCGGATTCGAACCTCAAGCATGACAAAAAAACCTAGTGAAAATACGCATAAGAGACAGTTTGACAGACAGTTTGAAATTAAACTGACAAGCTAATCTCTGTTTCCATACTTCTTCTACTTTCCACAACTTCTGAATATTTAAATTTATTTCCATGGAAGATTATGAAGTATTTTCATTTTATTTTTCATGATCAAAACTAAAGAACATGGGGCCCGCCTGGCCTCGAATAATACGGAAAGAAAGCAAAATTTAGTTTGTCCTTCGCTGAAGACGGTTGCCGGAAGACCAACCGAAATATCAGAAATCGTATTTATTCCTCGCTTAACATCTTAGAGGGATAAACGTTGTATATACTTAAAAAGTATTTCCATCCCGTACACTACGAATCAGTCTTCTCTGGGAAGAAAGGAAAGAAAGCTTTGGACTTATTTTGTATATAGTTTAGGACGGTTTTCGCGAGATCTCGGAATCACTTTCTGGCGAGCGCGAAGCGCATCGCGCAAACTGAGGGAAAGCGATCCCTGGAATAACTTTCCACTTTCCCGCTGGATCGATCGCGAAAACACATGAAAAGCTGACATCGCCGGGAAAATGTTAAATTACAAACTATTTCTAATAAATATGGTTCACTTAACGGTTCTTTGATTCTCATATATTCCATCGAAGCCACCCTCATAAGGCTTTCCATTTTTCTTTATTTATTAGTGATACTTGCACTGTTTTTTTCCCACACCTTTGAAATTCCCGCCGAAACATTCAACTTTCCGCGGAGCTTTCCTCTATCCTCGTGGAATCACTTTCCGGGAAAGCTGCTTCGGTTTCCCAAATTCCCAAGCGCGAAAACCGGGTTGGAAAGTTCGGCAACTTTCCGAAGTAGCACGAAAACCACTGGAAAGTGATTCCGACTTTGCTTTCTAGCTCGCGAAAACCCTCCCTGTTATTACAAGACCTGAACCGATCCTGATAATTAGCTGATGAAGAATGTCACAAAGCGTACATGACAACAAGAATCTTAGGATGTGGAGTTTATCTGTAAATTTAATGGGAAATACTGAACCGTGTACCTATAATAAAAGTACCACATCATCGGTAAGAAAGCCATTACTTGGTCCCACAACCGAGTTAAGAAAGCCTTAATCTGATTCCACATCCTAGGTGTTCTGACCTCCTAACGGGCTTGTTTTGGGCTAATAAAAGAATGCGGTTTATCTGAGACGATTATGAACACGGATTGCGGATGACTTTTAGTGGTCATGATCAGCATATAAATAGACTCCCGCACCCTGGACCTAGGAAGTTGGAAAACTGATAGTTGTGCTGTTACTATAGAAGAAGTCTTGTACCTATCCTGAATATACATAAGTGTTAAACGGAATCCAAGCGGAAAGACTACGAACCCCATACGTCTCTGAAGAGTTACGTATTTCCCCACCGCTCGACGCTACCAAGATCGACACAGCCTAAGGGCTACAGGTTAAAATACACTATTTGTTTTAAGAAAAAATAAAAATTGTTCCTTTCATTATGCTTGGCTTCAAATCTTATATTCTTCTACATGACGACCTGAACACGTCCTGCGACGGGACAACATAAAATTCGCCAAAGAACAAATGAAAAGCAGTGGGGTATCGTAAAATCTCTTAAAAAATTGACAGATTTCGTCAATAAGGTCAGTTTAGACCCCCAAGTCCTTATTCACAAAAAAACAAAGCTGATCAAAATGCTGGAAGACCGCACCCATGTCACCGACCAAATAGAGAAGCAAACGCAGCAGTGAAATCCAGCACTGATATCGCACTTATTGTTACCGGATGAACAATTTGTAACCTGTGTAGTTGTATGGTAGTTCTACGAAAAAGTTACATGTATCGATATGTAAAGTAAAGAATACTATCATTTACTGTGACTCAGACTGGGCCAATCTTAAGCAGAAGTAGCCTATCCAGTAGCATCCTGTCTTGCTATAGTAGCGTCCAGTCTTGCAAATAGTAGCATGCAGTAGAATGCAGTAACACGGTAGCCATGACATAGAAGCATGTAGTAGCATAAGTTCGTACTGCATGCTACTTTTTCGTACAACTTCATACTACTATTTTGAGATAAATTTTTCATCAGGTAGGGCGAAACCTGCCCTAACAATATGTAAGAAGGGTCCTTCCCTTCCCTCTGAACCAGGGGCATCACGACTGAGAAGGGGGGGGGGGGGGGGGGGGGGAGACGCCCCCCCCCCCCCCTCAATGCTGTCGGCCCGTCGGTAAAAAATAACCGAGCCGGCGCGAAGCCAGTAAAACCAGTTGATTTTTTTCATGAAAACAGTCGGTTTTACTAAACATCAGTGTATTTTTCGTCAAAACAGATGGCTTTCAGACGATTTTTTTCAAAATTGGCGTTTTTTTCTTGAAAATAGTCGTTTTTCTGCCAAAACAGTCGGTAAATGCCTTGTCCCCCCCCCCCCCCCCCCCGAACATTTTGGCTAGTAACGCCTCTGCTCTGAACACAGAAGGTGAGATCGTTCCACTTAATTTATTATTTTACAATAGGCCTCCGTCTTCTGAATTTATTTCCTGTCCTTTCTAACGGATATTGCTCGGCAGTTCTTTAAGTGGAACGATCTCACCTTGTGTGTTCAGAGGGGGAGGAAGGACCCTTCTTACAAATAAGTGCCTGCATCCCTGCCTTTTACGCTACTGAGTCGCTTCGTACAGCGTTAAGCCGCTTTCACATTGACGCGTTGATCCTTTCACACTAAGCTACGCAACCTCTGCGTCGTGCTTGCGTCGACGCAACGCAGAGCTTACGCAGACAAATAAAACGCAACGCAATCAGATTTCTCAGTGGAAAATGGAAGTTTTTGAAGAAAAACAAAAAACCATGCTGATGATGAAGAAAAATTTGCCACTAGTGAAAGAAATTAAAATTTAGAAAAGAAACCGAGAAAGGAAAATGTAAATGAGTATCCAGCGCGAAAGCTTTTCGCGCAGGTATGAAAGACACGCTGCGCAACCTTTACGCAACGCAAGATAAACACATAAGCAACACATCGCAACAACGCGTCAATGTGAAAGCGGCTTTACTTACATCAACATCTTTCTTCACAATCTGGTTGGCAAACATCGCCTGGTTCTTTAGATCTTTAGTCAAGCTAATCATATCCGAAATCGTTTCCTCCTGTCGCAGTCGTTGGTGCTTTAAGAGTTCGTCTACATTGGAGGAGTCTGTGACATCAGTTCGTGAATTGCCAAGCAGCTTTTGCCTATCTGTAAAGAAATCAGCCATTTAAGAAAGAAGGCAGATTCGAAGGGTGAGGTTTTGAAGACCGAGGAGTGGCTGAAGCTGTAACCCCTATTAATAGGGATATTTGATCCTTATGGCTTAAGTATAAGGTTCAAAGCCAAGGTGACCATTCATTACAAAAGAAATAGAAAACCGTGATTTTAGTTACATGTCGTTGTACGGTTTGTTGGTTCCGCATCATTTTTGGGATCCTAAAACGTAAGTGGCAGGATATCTATGACATCGCAAAAGTTGTCTGTCTGTCGGTCCGTTCGTCTGTCCGTCTGTGCGCACTATAACTCTCGAAGGGAATGAGATATTTTGATGAAACTTGGTGTGAGGATTCTTTGGGTCAAGAGTAAGGTCAAGTTCGTAGATGGGCTATGTAACCCTACATTTAGGGGTGGGGGAGGGGGTTCAAATTAAGGGGCAAATGAAATATTTTTAAACAGAAAATGTGATGGTCGATTGTGGGGTACGAAGACATGTTGAACATGATGGTGAAAACCATTTTGTCATCGGAAAAGTAGTTCGCCCGGAATCCGGCCAAAACCGGAAAGTTTGTTAAAAAGTAAAAGTTTTATTTGAAGTTGATTAGATGTTCGGTTTAGCGGTAAGAAGACATGCTGAACACTTCTGTGAAAAAAATTTCTACCCAGACAAGTAGTTCGCCCGGAATCCGGCCAAAACCGAAAACTGTTAAAAGTTAGAGTTTTATCAATCAAGTTTAATCCAAACAGCTAAAAGCTAGATTTTATTTGCAGTTGATTAGATATTCGATTTAGGGGTAAAGAGATGGTGAATCCGTGTATGACAATCATTTTTTACCCGGACAGATAGTTCGTTGATTTTTATTTGAAGTTGATTAGATGTTCAATCTTGGGGAAAGAAGATACGCTGAGTTCGTTTTTGAGCTTTCTTTGTTCGCCGGACAAGTAGTTCCGGAATTCGGCGGAAACCGGGAAATTGGCAGAAGTGGCAGGAAGTTTTGGTCAAAACAGATATGACTTATAGGGGTATTATATGACATATAGGGGTGCTGATTCAATATCTGAACTTGGTTTTCTCAGATGATTAATCTGTTTTTGAATTTTATTAGTAAAAATGTTCAATGAGTCTGGCAAAGACAAAACCCAATTGTCTGGATCAAATATTGAATTTTTGGGATCCCATCGAAACCTTTGGTCTTGTTCTGTTGGTATTGAGTTGAATTTGGCGATTTAGTTTTGTTTTTTTCACTGCGGACGGTTTGCCGGAAGAGCAACCGAAATATCCGAAATTGTATTTATCCCTCGCACATCATCTGAGAGGGATAACTAGCTGATCAAGAAACAAGAGCTGTAAGCTCATATGGCACTTGCATGGGTCAAGATGATTTGATTGATCAAAAGTAAGTTTCGACTTTGCGGTTGAGATGCGCACTCTAAGGGAGCTGGAACTTCATTTGTAAGCAAAACCCTTGAGGCAAAACTGCTAATGGGCTGATGGGCATCACGAAAATGCATATATTGCTTAAAAGTATTTTTTTTACTTTGCGGTCAAGATTGGTACTTTAAGGAATAATCGGATTTTGGAAGTAGCAATTTCTAAGCAAATGTTGTTGAGTCTCCAATATTCCAGCGAAGTTTCATCGTCCTAGCACATCTGGAAGTACCTTAACGCGCGATCACCGGAATCCCAGACCCCCCCCCCTCCTCCAACTCAACCCACAATAACCGGAGCCAATCCGGTTCTGTAAATGATTAATCCAGAGCATCTGTTTGTAATTCCCACGAAGTTCGATCCAGATCACACCAGTCTAAGCGGGTCAAGTATTTTCCGCCCTCCCCCCAATAATTGCCGGATTCGGTTCGGTCCCCTCCCTCAACTCCCCCCCCCCCAAGATTATAATATCGAGGATTTTTTTTATTCCAAGTCAGTTTGACCGGGTCCCTGATTTGCCTTCCAAGTTTCGTCGTGAAAATCCCCCAAAAAACGGAATTCCGGGAAACCCCCTCCTCCCCCCCCCCCCTCAAGTGTCCGGATCCAGTCAAATTATGTAAAAGATTTACATGGACCAGATGTTTGTTCTTCCCAGCAAGTTTCACTCCGATACCATCATTCTAACCGTTTCTCGAGATTTCCGGTCCAACCCCCCCCCCCCCAGCTCCCCCGCGGTGCACGTAGCCAATCCGATTCAGCAAATGACTTACCTAGAGCATCTGTTTGTTCTTCCCACAAAGTTCCATCCCGATCCCTCCATTCTAAACGGGTCACGTATTCCCCCCCCCCCCCCAATAGTTGCCGGATCCGGTCCGGATATGAAAAAAATCATCGGAGAAATGTCCTCTGTTCAATTCTTAAATGTAAAAGGTCAACAGAGAAAAATGTCCTCTGTTTAATTATTAAATTTCACTCGAATCCGATCACCCATTCCAAAATTACGCATGACTGAAAATTTCGGATTCCCCTCCCTCCACTCCTCCACCATTATCTGATCGACAAAATTTTAATTTTGAAGTCAGTTTGATTGGGTCCCTGATATGCCTGCCAAGTTTCATCGTGAAAATCCCCAAAACCACCATCACCGGAATTCTGGGACCCCCCCCCCCCCCATAAGTGTCCGGATCCAGTACAATGGTCTAAAGGACTTATCTAGAGCAGATGCTTGTTCTTCACAGCAAGTTTCACTCCGATCCCTCTATTCTAACCGTTTCTTGAAATTTCCGGTCCCCCCCCCCCAACTCCCCCCTGGCCACCGAATCCGGTCAAGACTTTAAACGGGACATTACAGATATATATTCTATTCAGTTATGAAGTTTCATTACAATCCGATCATCCGTTCGAAAGTTACACACTTCTCAATTTCCCGGATTCCCCTGCCCTCCACCCCCACCCCCAAAAAAAAAATGGTCGGATCAGAAAACTGATTATTTCTTAGTTTGTTTGGTCGGGTCTTTGATATGCCTGCCAAGTTTCATGGTCCTAGCACAACTGGAAGTACCCTAACTCGAAAAAGTGTGACAAAATGCCCTAAATTTTCAAGTTTCCAGCGCCCCCACTTCCCCGCATATGGTCGGATCGGGAAACTGATTATTTCCAGGTTAGTTTGGTCGGGTCCCTGATATTCCTGCCAAGTTTCATTGTCCTAGCTCATCTGGAAGTACCCTCACTCGAAAAAGTGTGACAAAATGCCCAAAATTTTCAAGTTTCCAGCGCCCCAACTCCCCCGCATATGGTCGGATCGGGAAACTTATTATTTCCAGGTTACTTTGGTCAGGTCCCTGATATTCCTGCCAAGTTTCATTGTCCTAGCTCATCTAGAAGTACCCTAACTCGGAAAAAATGACAAAATGCCCTAAATTTTCAAGTTTCCAGCGCCCCGCACTCCCCCGCATATGGTCGGATCGGGAAACTGATTATTTCCAGGTTAGTTTGGTCGGGTCCCTGATATGCCTGCCAAGTTTCATTGTCCTAGCACATCTGGAAGTACCCTAACTCGAATATGTGGGACAAAAAACTCGGACCGACCGACAGACCGACAGACGGAATTGTGATCGGTATATGGCACTTGAGCCAGAGGCTGCAAGTACCATAAAAAACCCGAAAATCACGGTTTTCTATTTCCTTATAGCTTGCTGGTGTAATTTAAAATAATTCATATATATGGTTACCAATGAAGGTTTTTTGAGCGTCTTCCTTGCTCTGATTCGCTATTGTATAACACTCAGTTGGACACTGCTAAGTTACCAAGCGGGCCGAAGACGTGATTACACAAAGGCACTGGGGAGAAAAGCAAAAGCTATCAGGTAGCAGGTAGTCTAATACATCAGAAAGTAATGACTTGTCAGATTTTTGACTCTAGCCAATAGTTGCGTTTTTGCAGTTATCGTGGTATCTGATACCACGGTCAAAAGGCGTTTTTGCAGTTATCGTGGTATCTGGCCAGTTATCGTGGTATCAGATATTCAGATACTACGGTCCGACCGTGGTAACTGGCCGTGGTATCTGAAAAGTCATCTCACTTTCATCAAATTTTGTCGGATTGGTGAGAAAGAAGTTTACCACTTAGTGATGTAACTGGATATCTGTTTTTCTTTTGGGATGACTTCGAAAAGTGCAATTTCGGCAATAGTCGTTTTTGCAGGGCATCGTGTATCAGATACCACGATAACTGCAAAAACGACTAATTGCAGATCCAGTTACCGTGGTAACAGATACCATGGTATCAGCAAAAACGCATCTAATGTGTCTGATCACAATTTCTTGGAGGTTTCGTAGAGGCGAGTGTCTTTTGAGATGTGATATAGAGCGTGTTCCACCCTTCTAACAATAGTAAGTTTTAGTTACTATTTTCGTTCCAACCTCGTGAAAATTTACTACGATGACCGTTCCAATCTTTTCAAATAGCAACTATTTGCTTACCATGCTCGGGAGCGTAGTAAGCGTGGTAACTACGCATCTCTGTAACGTGATTGGTCTGATTCGCCCGTGGCATGATATTCTGCTGGAAAATAGAAAAATCGTTCCAGCCTTGACGGCAAAAAGCCAGAATTCGTGACGTCATGCGTCGTAACTACGGTCATTAGGATGGAAAACGCTCATAACAAGTGTATTTCAAAGCCCAGGGGCCATATACAAAAAAAAGACACATTACAAAATAACAACAACAATATTTTCATGCGGCTATGGAGCCTCACTACGAAGCTAAGAAGCTTATATTATTCTTATTATTATAGATTGGTTTCAAGGCTACGGAACAGTAGAGCCTAGCCTAGCCTAGTCCACGGGTTGTCATTTCGCAGCTCATCTGGTGGTGTCCAAAAGAACCTTTCGGATCCTCTAAGCAATCGAACAGAACAGATCAGTAGTTTATTCGCTCGCATTTTCATGGTAACAAAAGCAAGATTGTTGAGTTTTGTCATGCATAAATTTGTCAAGATTATAGTTACATTTAAAAGTACGTATAAACGGTCAAAAGTTACTTAAATTTCAACAATCTTCGGTGTAAAAGTTATTTTTGTAATGCTCCAGCCCCACTATGGACACACCTGTTCGTAAATCAGTTTTTAGACGCTTTTAAGAACGTTTTTTAAGACATTTTAAGATGATCCTCTCTTATTGGTTGTTTACAACGAACCAAAAACGGGAAATGGATTATTCAATCCCAAGATCTTATGAACGGGTGAGAGAGGCACGTCTAGAACGTCTTGTAGAGGCACGTCTAGCACGTCTTGAGAGTATTGTCCAAATAGGTGTAGTAAGGTGTATTACGGCGTATAAGGCTTATTACAGATTCCTCTTTTCCTCGGGGCGCGCTGTAATAAGGCGAATAAGGAGAATAGAGCTAGGCTCTATTTTCTCTTATGCAGAGCCAATCAGATCGCTTGGTTGGTTCCGCCAGCAGGCCGCGGGGAGGAGCAGCGTCGGCAGGGTTGCCATGGGAAGTTTTCTTCAAAAGAACACGTTTTGTTCTCTTACGACTATGTATCGTTAGTTCGAGGACCAATGCCTGTGCTTCCGTTAATTTAATAGCTTTTTAAATATAAAGGGCGTCAAATTGTATTCGTGTACTTAAGAACACTCTTTCTGATCTTTAGAAGCTCGAAAAATTGTACCAGCTTAGCAACGCCAAACGCTGTATCGACAAGATCCTATTGAGTTCCTATTTGAACGGGCGTTTGTATCAAGACGTAAACATCGCGTATAGCGCTATTCAGCTTATTAAACCTACTTGGACAATGCTTAAAAAAAAAAACAGATTTACGAACAGGTGTGTCCATACTGGGGCCCGGGCATAACGGCTGTGTTTGGTCGCTACTGGTTAGAATTTTTGGACCTTCGCAGAGACTGTCCCTTAAACGGGGGAGGAAGAACTTTATTGTAGAAATAGGTTTTTTGCCGATCTCGAAGTTCAGTCTCCGTTTCTCAAAGGTTTCAATCTTGTACGTGCTTTTGGGAAAGGAGTAGGGTACTTTCGGCCTTTATGGATCATTTGGAGAGCGCGTTTTTGAATTCTTTCAACTCGTGTCACAAATTTTGTCACACTGAGGTACCTTTAACACATTATCCCAAACGAACGAACTTGACCGCTTGGTCGTTGTTATCCTAAATAGAATGGTGACAATCGTTGAAAACAAATCTGCTACTAAAATGCCATATTTCAAATTTTTCAAATTTCTCCTTAATTCGCAGCTGGTTTCTCATTTTGTAAAAGACCCAGTTTCTATTTTTAAGAAAAAAGATGACCAACTTTTATAAAAAAAAAATCGGTGGCCCTCCAAACTCACACCCTGTACATATTTTTTAACAAATGAATAATTTAGTGCGTAAATAATTGTAATTTAGTTGACGAAATCTTGTGTATTTTTTATAGTATTTATGTATCATTGATTGAATGGACCAGATGGTTCTGTTTTTATGCATAGTTCTGTTTTATACATTATTTTGTACTCCTCAGTTCTGAGGGAAATAAATAAATAAATATAAATAAATGACTGGACAGGTGCACGTCATATTCGTGCCAGAAAAGTCTCCCTCGGACGTCACCAGGTGCGCTGCAAATGCATCGCCTCTATCAGCTACACCGACTAGTATTGCAATTCTGAATACATGGAACGGTAAGCCATCGGAATACTGAGCGACGATCGGAAATCATGGGCCCTTGGTATAAGTAATTACAGTGACTAATTACAACTAATAATCAAGTAGCCTTACCATCATGGCTTTTGCTCACTGGTCTCTTTTCACCGGGATTTAGTAGTTCGTTTTTCATTTGTCGCTCATATGCTGCTTTCAGACTTTGGTGGAGGGTCTTCATGGCCTGGTCATCCCCTATTGTTGCCTCGCCATGCGAAATCAGATCCACTGCTACACTCTTTTCTTCCGTTGTAGGCTAGAATAAGAAGCCGAAATTTTGAAGCATCCGCGACTCTGGTAGTGTGGCCCTGCTAGTCACAAATCCTGCGTTTCTAGGCTAAGTTGGACTGGGGATCTGAATAACAACCTGGGTACAGAGGCGTCATTCGGGGGCAGGGGGCGGCTCCCCCCTCCCCTCCGACCTTCCAAGGGGGACCCAGAGCTACCCAGGAAAAACAGAAAAATAACCCTAAAAATCAATTTCTCATCAGAATCGTGAAATCTGGTTGCGCCATAACAGTTGACCAAGGTCACTCATGAAAATGGAACTTTTAAATTCGAGATAATGACCCATTGTTCGAGGATCGAATGTCTTCAAGGCACGAGATTTAAACCTTCGTTTAATGTTTGTTACAGGTCTACTCTGTTTCAGTTTTGTTTCGGATGGTAATTTTGTTTGGAAAGGGTCGAGCTGAAGCACCGTCATGTGCCAGTTTTCAGTTATATGTCTCACACGGTTTGAAATATGACGTGACCAAACACTTTGAGCTGATCAATGATAGGTGGCCCTTGCTTTGATTTGTAATCCAAAAAGACACTCTGATTTTGGGGACAGACTACGCTCTGTTGGGCCCTTTTAAAACCTAAAATCTGTTCGGGAAGTACTTAAATTTTGTTAGAAAACATCCAAATCCAAAACAAATTTCGCCTGCGGCGCTCACTGGCATTTTGTTGCTACGTCGTTAGAGGCTGCTGCGGGGGCCTCGCTTTCCAGAGAGTTCCCGTTATTTAGCATGACCTTTACCTTTCACAAACTGGTTTCTTAAAATTCGTTTAGTTTTCCGGATGTGGTGCAGTACGTTTCTTATTATTGTTTCCAAACTGTTTGTCTCTTCAGCCGAGCTGTATTTCCAAGAAGTACATTTTGGGGTATTCGCCCCCCGCCGCCCAAGCACTTCAAATCACCCGTTCGTCGCGGGGCCTCGAATGGGGCCCGGGACCCCGCCGCTGCCCCACCTTAGGTTTCAGCGAAATGATGCCTCTGCCTGAGTAAGACCATTTCTTGCCTTGTTTCCTCAATTACTAAGCTGAAGAGTTGTTGAACCGTAGAATAACCTTGCTGAAGATTGAAGCTAATGCTGACTTTGACAAACACGAATGCACGGCAGATGCGATTATTCCACCATTTCTGTAACATCTAGAGGCCAAAGCCTTTTGTGATGCAGTATTATTAGGCTTACCGACGAAACGCCCCCGGGACAAAACGTCGCCGTGGCGAAACGTCCCCAAACATCGATTTTTAAGTTCGCCTCGATCTTCAGGAGCATGATCGAGGAAAACAACTTCAGAGTGTGCATTACAAATGTGGGAACATTCCTCATAAGCAGAAAAGATCGGATATGGGACCGGTTGCTTTACAAATGTATCTTTTCCATTTAAAATATAGTGTAACATGCCTTGCACTGGCTGCTTGATCAGTTTTAGGTCGTTCGAAGTAACATGCACACTCTGAGGGGCACCAATATTCTCCTCAAAGAAAGGGGAAGCTGTGGCTCAAAGAGAGTTAAACAAGGAGAACGCAAAAACTAGCGTAGTCCCGTCCCTTCTGAGACCCGACTGAAGAGTCGAGCTAAACAAGTCTTAGTTTGCTTCCCTTCATAAAACAAATTCATAGGCGGATCTGGATCATTGGCTTTACTTTTTGAGTTGGTAACAGCCTGTAGCTCATTTTGTAGCAGTCGCTAAGTCTTTAGAAAACCTTGAATTATTCAGGATAATATTTATATACCTAGGCGACTTTAATCCCTTATTCCCATGCCGTGGTCTTAAATGAATCCGCTTTGAGAGAATGACGGTCTGATGTAAATCTATAGCCGGGGACGTTTCGCTAAGGGACGTTTTTTCATGGGGACGTTTTGTCACGGGGACTTTTCGCCGGGGACATTTCGCCAGGGGACGTTTCGATTCGGGACGTTTTGTCGACAACCCGTATTATTACACTCTTGATGACTAACTCTTCGTGTCGATGCAGAATCGCCGTGTGTCCAGCGAAGAGCCAGAAATATCACGACAGTAAACGTTGTTGATTGGTTTAGGGAATTTCAGTTAATTTAAGCATCGATCAAATAGGTGTAATAACGGGAAAGAGCAGCATCGCCAGGGTTTACATGTGAAGCACTATAGTTCTACTTTGTTGGAAAATAAAGCAACAACCTTTCTTCAAAAGAACACGTTTTGTTCAGTTACGACTGCTTATTGTTAGTTCGAGGACCAAACCAATGCTGCCCATCCGTTAATCTAGTAGTGTTTTACAATACAATGGGCGCCAAATATTGTACTCGTGTACTTTAAGTGATACTAAGAACACTTTTTCTGATCTTTACTCAAAAAATTGCATCAGTGTGGCAACACCGAACGTTGCATTAATTACCTTTCATAAAATCTGAGATGGATGAATCCATCTCCCGTTTTTAATTTGTTATGAACAACCAATAAGAGAGGAGCGTCCTAAAACGTCTTAAAAACGTCTAAAAACCGAATTACGAACAGATGTGTCCGTAGTGGGGCCCGGGCATAAACTGCATTTGCAAGCACTAAGGATGTTGTATCCCGATGAGTAGCTTGCAGACGATGATGGTGCTATTTCCTGGTTACTGCTTCTGGGGCGCACCATTCCTACCTCCACGGCTACCTCTTTCGGTTAGTTTCTTGTCCTGTTTGTAGAAGGGTGTGGCGAAGGCGTTACCGCTCTCCAACTTTTGCCTGACCAAGGCTTTATAAAGCTTCAGCATGACAGTTGTTTGCGAGATTCAAATGAGCGTTTGATTATCTCTAGGGTCTGATTGATGGTCCATTTACACACTGCGTAAAAACCGAGCGTATTTTGAAATCCGAACGTATTTTACGCACGTTTTGAGCT
Source organism: Branchinecta sandiegonensis (assembly GCA_030848855.1). Classification (NCBI taxonomy): domain Eukaryota; kingdom Metazoa; phylum Arthropoda; class Branchiopoda; order Anostraca; family Branchinectidae; genus Branchinecta; species Branchinecta sandiegonensis. The sequence goes on along the minus strand of JAUPMV010000017.1, from coordinate 6,460,331 downwards.
TGAAAACATTTCTAGCAATTCGGACGTATTTGAGAAATCGGTCCGTTTTGTTCGAAATACGTCCGATTTGCTAGAAATCTTTTCAAGCTCAAAACATGCATAAAATACGCTCGGATTTTACGCAGTGTGTAAACCCACCATGAAGCTTGCCGCTACCTTTTTGGTGTGGGAGCGGAATTTTGATTTGTCGTCCACAATAGTTGCGTTTTTGTAGATACCAAGGTATCTGCTACCACGGTCTAAAGTCGTTTTTGCAGTTGTCGTGGTATCTGATACCACGGTCAAAAGGCGTGTTTTGCAGTTATCGTGGTATCTGGCCAGTTATTGTGGTATCTGATATTCAGATACCACGGTCCCTACTATCTGGTATCTGGAGGTATCTGGAAAGTCATCTCACTTTCATTAATTTTGTCAAATTGGTGAGAAAGAACTTTAGCACTTAGTGATGTGATTCGATATCAGTTTTTCTTTTGGGATGACTTCGAAAAGTGCAATTTCGGCAATAATCGTTTTTGCAGAGCAACCGTGTATCAGATACCACGGTAACTGCAAAAACGACTAATTGCACATTCAGTCACCGTAGTGACAGATACCATGGTATCTGCAAAAACGAAACTAATAAGCCGCGTTTTTTGTAAAACTCCGTTTTCCTTACGCCGTTCTCCGTTCTGCCTATAAGCCCGTTTTTTGTTCAATGAGTTTCTAACTCGTTCTCCGTTGAGGTTGTTACAAAAAACGCCTATTGCACCAATTTTAAACTGAGGTCCTGGTAACTAAAAATTAGCATTTGCGTACGCGGCGTCATTTGGGGGGGGGGGGGCAGCTGACCCCTGGCTTTCCAAGGGAGCTCACACACATGGTGTAAACAAGGAGTAAATATAAAGAGAAAAAAAAGAAGAAAAAGAAAAAAAAGCAGTTACAAACATAGACAAAACACCTTCTCATCACAACAACTGCAAAAAAGAAGAAACACACTTAACAACTTCAGGTAACAATTTACAGAAAGGCGCTGAACAAGCTATTCGTCGAATCTAACGACTTCTCAAACCGCAATCTCCGTTCAGCGATGGCTTTAATCGGATCGGATGTATATACTGAAGAGGGTTAGTCCAGGGACCCATAAATTTCCTGTAATGACTCGCCATTCAGGGGGCTTGTCATTTCCTATGCTTCTATGTTGCTATGTTGCCCGAGCCTCACCTAGTTTCCAAAAATTCCGCTTGGGTCGAATCAGCGTTCTTGCTCAGATAGACAAAATTTGTTGGGACTACTCAGCATGCCACCAGGTACCTAAGCTAGGACAAAAGATCCAGGATACTCTTCCATTACAGAGAAATATTCCTAGTTCAGCACAACAGCTGCGAAAAATTTTGTCTATCTGGATAGTCAAGTATTTTATCTCCGCGGGTATTTCTCGAACTATCTGACGCTCGGTCAAGAGCGCATCAGAAATCTCTTATTGACAAGCCCACTGAAAGGCGAGTCATTACAGGAAATTTATGGGTCCCTGGTTAGTACTAGTACCGTCCCTTGCGGGATGACAAGACCTCCTCCCCTGCTGTCCCAAAGACACGGGAACTTTTATTTTCAATTTAAACAAGGGTGTGTATTAAGACGTAGACATCACGTACAGCGCTATGCAGCTTGTTACACCTTTTTGAACAACGCTTTAGAGGGTTCGTTTGGGGAAACAAAAAAAATTGACCGAGCGCGCCTTTAAGACACAGTGCCGAAAACACACATTTTTTCGTTTAAAAGACAGAAACCCGTTTCTTGATCTATACGGGATCTGATGCTTTTCATTGGTAGATTCTGAGGCTCGTGGTTAAATATCATAAGAGGAACAATTTAACAATTGACACAGGTTCCTCTGACTAGGGGAAAATTATCTTGTGCGTGAGGTAAGACGATATGGCGTTGCAAGATGGTCTAGAGCCCGCTTGCAAATCTTGGTAAAGTGACATGTTCCATTTATTGTGTCCTTACTGGTTTGATTAGGTCCGTACAACGGATACGTCAGCTACGATGCTTCATAGCTATTCAGCTACGATGCTGCTGATGAAGCATCGTAGCTGACGTATCTGTTGTATACATTATTTGAATATATGTTTCAAAGTCAGCTTGTGCTCAAGGATTATTTATAGTTGAGTACGGACAATTCAGCTGACATTTTCCAAGCGATGTTTTGACCACTCTTGGCAAGGGTCCTTTTCAGGTTCAAAGCTAGAAATTTGAACCTGAGATCTGTTATGTCAAGCCCTAAGAAGGGCCCACTTTCAGAATTATAAATGCGGAATTATTAACCAGAATTATTAACATGTCAGAGGAAAAAAATCTCTCATGAAATGAATCTCCAGGCTTTCATAATGCCAGCTATTATGAATGTCAGTTATTCAGTAGCTTACAGGTCTTCCAAAAAAGCAAAAGAATAATCTCTTCAGCTTGGAACACCTGGTCACAGACTAGAATATGTTGTTTCTACGACTAATTGCTGATACGATAATATTGCCACACATCTTCAATCCATTTGTTAACAAACTCTCCATTAGCAAATCCGTGAACGCAATCCATGGATATATGCCATCGAAAACATCATTTAACTGAAAGCGAGGGCTATCAACTCACCATTTCTTCAGAGATGACGAGCCCCTTCAAAAACTTCACTTTTCTGGTATATTCTTCATACAGTTCTTTGGCAGGTGCACTGCAGATAAAAAGAGGGTCAGCCTAATTAAAGGAGGGTTGTGCAAAATTACCTTCAGTCTGACATTGATCATTATTATAGCTTAATAATAATAACAGCAAATGGCACGATAGGTAAAGAAATGAAGTCAAAAGAGGTTTTGTTCTGTTACAATCCAGATTTTGTCATTCCCTTGTCTTAAAACAAATTTATAGCCTTCTAGTAGCCTAATATCCAACTGCATAACAGAAACTAGAAAAGAAAACCAGTGGTATTGAACAGAGAAATTAGTAGGCTATCATCTGACCCTTCCTTGAAATACTGCCAGCAGACAGACAAAAGCACTCGTCTCCATTTACTTTTTTATCTTCAAATTTGTTTAAAGGACCTGCCTTACCTATAATACTAACGCAACCTACTTCCATAATCACTCCACATACTTCTAAACCGGAGATCCAATTTCGTATGGTACATTCTAACCCCTCTAACAATACCACACTGATTTTCACCGTGTTTTGCTACCTTCGATGTGTATCACGCTGTCAACGGTTGTCTGCGAGAATTTTTTCCATCAGAAAAAACGGTTATGTAAATTGTTTGCCTGTTTTCGCTATAAGTCAACGGGTCTTGAAAGCACAGCCTAGTTTTAAAGTATTCAAATATTCTAAAATACCTACTGTAAGTTGAAGAGTAAATAGTGCGAGGGGTCATTTAAACTCAAATATGAGATTAAACATTTTGGCAAGTCTGGTATTCCTGGGAGTTGGCACCAGGCATTTGGGAAACTGTGCATGTCACACAGCTTTTTTTCTTCACAGATTAGACAAGTTGAGACCCACGATTTAAGCCTGGCTGCCTGCTAAATTAGGGTACTGGCCATGGCATGCATAGGCCTTCCTGTCTTAGCCTATCCCTGAATTGTCTGTGAAATAAGAATACGAGGTAACAAGCTTTGTGTATCTTCAATGTACTGTAGTCTGCCTGGTAGGAGCTAAGGTGGGACCAAATAGGTACAAACACTAGGTTGTAACAAAAGACTGAAGGAAATCTCAAGGCTCTTCAAGGACCCCTCGCACTATTTACTCTTTAACTTACAGTATTTAAAATACTTGAATACTTTAAAACTAGGCTGTGCTTCGACAAATAACCCACGGTTTTGGCTGTTTCCCTTTTCCGAGATCCGTTGACTTACAGTGAAAACAGGGAAACAATTTAGATAACCGGGTTTTTCAGATGGAGAAACTTCTCGCAGACAGCGGTCGACAGCGTGATACACATCAACGGTAGCAAAATAGGGGAAGTGACAAAATCAGCGTGGTTTTGTTGGAGGGGTTAGAATGTACCGTACGAAATTGGGGTCTCCGGGTTTAAAAATATATGGAGTGATTATGCAAGTAGGTTGCATTAGTATTATGGGTAAGACATGTCCTTTAAGAGCCACAATAATCTTTACATCAAACGCCATCAATAGATGGAGTAACACTGTCATTAGAAACAGCAGTTTGAACTGTAACATCAATAGCTTCTTCGTTTAAAGTATGCTTATAATAATAATAATGTATTTAAAGCCTTAGGGTCATTTACACACATCTAAATATAAAACTTCATAATAAATACTGTTATCACAATACATAAACTAAACTGCACTCGCCCGATCAACTTCTATTTTAACACTATTCAATACGAATCTACATGCTGCACTAATTGCACCTGGAGATGTATTCTACGACTACATTATATCAGGAAACAGTATCTCCCTATCCCCCCAGCAAGATTCCGTTAAAATCGAGAGCTCGCGACACCGTGCAACCAAGTGGGCTAGGTCATCGTCTCCCTCACCGCAAAAGGAACAGGGGCTGTTCATACTGGGGGAAACTCTTTTTTTTTTCTCAAACTTACTTTTCCTGTGTACTGGCAGACAGTTAGGCAGACTTTCTGGATTACTGGTAATATTAAGTTGGGTTCATGATGGTTATTCATACTGAAGTTACCCCAAACCCAAATGCTATAGAGTTTCTACTAAATATTGCCATTAGCCCTGATCAGCCAATGCATTTCAGTAATTCTGATGAAGTAAAAGGCAGAAGTAAGTTATCAATGAATCTAAATGGATATAGCATTTTGTCATCATTTAGCTCAATTTGGCAGGCCAACATGAAACTTCTACTCACTTTGGCACTTTCTTCATTTCCAGCAAGAAATTCTCCAGAGTTTCCACATACTGCAAAAAACAAACATGACAATGTTTACAAAAAGAAAGGTAAGCTAATAACATAGGTACAATGTTTACAATTGTGGAAGTTAGACCAGACTCCAAAGGCAGAGGGAATGGAAGGGCAAAAAACTGAAAAGTTTTTAATCATTTACAATCTGTACTTGTTTCTTTTAATGATCTTCCTCTGGCTGCGTTAAAGCCAACATATATCAACAGTATTTTTCAAAAGGTTACAAACAACAGTCAGTCGGGAATTAGGCCATTAGCCATTAGGGACATCATTCCAGTCATACACAAATTCTCAATTTTTAGGCATGCTGACCCAACGTCTGGGCATGCCCCAACGTATGGGCATGGTGCCCATATGTTGGGGCACCATGCCCTGGAGCATGGGTTGGTACCCCAATGATATTTGGTTGAACTGAGATGGGTTACATACCTAAAAAGGGCTGTCTTCCCATCCTATATCAAAAGATACCTGATCTAATGCTCTAACCAACCTCTTTTTCCAATTTTCAAAATATTAGAGCACTCACAAGATACATAGACTTTTGTTGAAGCCACTCCTTTCTAGTAGGTTTACTCTATCCTTTTTCAGGTAGTCGCCACTAGGTAGAGTGGACAAGTCAAGCTTTTCAATCTGTTCAGTCGAGTGAATATTCCCTTTTGCTTGTTTGCCTTTTATTGTATTTATTTGGAGTTTAGTTATTTTTTATAACAATTGTTATTATAGTCAACAAGATAGTCGATCCCTATCAAAATCAGTTCAAAATTTAAAAATGACTAAAAATCCTAAAACTAAAGCAAGTGGCGATAAACTTGTTGTGAGCCGTCGCTGCCGATTTTTGATTTGCTGCTGCTTTGTCGACTAGTTTTGATTAGACAGACTTACTAAACTACACTTTTTCAACTTTTAAACTCAAGACTCTTATTTTTTTGTTAAGAACACTCCATTTCAGATCACTGAGGTTGTTTATTTTTATAAAAAAAACAATAAAAATAAATACAATAATAGTGGCAAACATTCTTCGAGTGAACATTGAAAAGCTTGCCTCCTCCAGGCTACCTAGCAACAATTTTCTGAAAAAGGGTAGAGTAACCTAGCGGTGATCCGGTGTGTACCTGGAAAGGGATAGAGTAAACCCAATAGAAAGCAAGTGGCTTCAACAAAAGTCTATGTATCTTGTGAGTGCTCTAATATTTTGATAACTGGAAAAAGAGATTTGATAATTAGATCAGGTATCTTTTGATCTAGGAAGGGAAGACTCGCATTTAGTGTGTATCCAGTCTTAGTTCAACCAAATATCATGGGGGTAACATGCCTATGCTCCAGGGCATGGTGCCCATAGTTTTCGGCAATATTGGGGCACCATGCCCAAAACTTGAGGATTTGTGAATGACTGCATCATTCTTCTTCTTTTGGTTGATAAGCTGTTATATATGTCTATACCTACCTTCTTAAACCTCCATGATGAGGTGCTTTCTTCATTGCCAACAAGTGACACACAAGACTCGACCAGACGGACGAAGTTGATTTCTACACGGCTCTTCATCTTGTCAGATTCTGATGTTTAGCTTGGTTCCCAAATGTGTGTTTTTCTTGTCCGAGAGCAAGCACGTTAGGAGCCTTCAATCCAACGTATTAGCCAAAATTCAATCAAATCTAAGGCGTTTGATCCTGGTCTGGGTCTGAGTTAAGAGTCCCCGAAATCCAATCCAAAATGAACAGCCAGTCCAAAATTTAAATCTGTCCTCAAAGCCAGTGCTTCCACTCGGGGCGCTCCCAAAATAAGTAGGTCCCTCTTAAAAATAAGTATTTAGTAAGTAGAAGCTAGTATGAAATAAAGTAGAAAAATAAGTAGGTTCTTTCAAAAATGCACAAGGGTATTTTCGATGGGGAGGATGCAGATTCAAAATTTTACCGAATCTGTCAGAAATTCTTGGACAATTTAAGCTTTAGGCTAGATTATTCAAATTTTTCGGACCAGTTTTAAGTTATTTTAAAGCTTAAAATTCAAAAATCAAAATTTAAAGTGAAAATAGCAAGATTAAAAAGAGCAGCACGGCAGCTGATTAGATAGCAACTGGGCATCGCTTTTGCGAATACCACTTGGACATTACGGGCCTATTGCTGCGGCCGATTCCACTGCAGCTTCTAACTACCGAACCCAAGACAAAATTCAACTGATGCTTGAAATTTTGAAATTCGCATTATCTTTTCGGTAGAATCTTCAGAAACATAAACAACGACGGTGAAACCCCAGCAGCAGCCTCTAGTATATTCCTGCAAAACAGGTCTCAAACGAATGTTTCTCATATCCCAAGCCTAAAACCAGATAAACCCCCACCTAAATTATGCTTCCTTCTACAGAATAGAGAATACTATGAAATGCGCCGCAGGCGTTATACTTTTGAGACGTTTTATCATGGTATTTTTTTGCATCAAAGATGAAAGTAAGGTAAGGGAATACAGTTATAGATCTGTCCATCTGTATTTGGCGAGTGCTGCACTCGACCATCTTCTCTCAATGGTGACAAAGCCGATTTTTGCTCAAACAATGCCCGGCAGGGGCAAGCAAACAATTTTTGAACCTATGCGCCTCAGGCGAAAATTTCGAAAAAGGCTTCTTTTTTGCAAAAATACAGAGATTTTTTTCACAGATTAAATGATGAGACAATAAGTAGGAGACCGGAAAATAAGTAGGAAATAAGTAGGTAAGTAGATCCAAAATTTGGTAAGTAGAAAAGGCCAAAAATAAGTATTCTACTGCCTAAATAAGTAGAAGTGGAAGCACTGCTCAAAGCGTCAGGTCCCATAGAGCTAACAGCTGACACGTAATGATGACAGTATAAGTACAACACGTAACGGACGTCTCCCCGCCTGCACTTTCTGATGAAAAATTAGGGAAACGGAACAATTCTAATATTGTAATCCTCGATTGTTGCTGTTTTAGTATTAGCCCTCATGTACTGGCCTCGTCCAGCAACTGGAAAACAAGATGCATCCGAATGAGCCCTCGGAAGTCTTTTCCAGTGACAACTTACAATGCCCTGCCCATTGGTGTTTTCTCGGATTACATCCAGAATCCGGAGACTCGTGGTACGGTCGATTTTTGCTGGTGTTGGTGAAACAATCAGAATAAACAAAACAAAAAATAAAGTGGATCCAGACTAATTTCGTCAACTGCATATTTTTTTCGAACAAAATCCATTTTGGAAGCATTCCCCGTGTTCTCGCTGTTTCTGTACGTGGAGTCCGCGATGATTGACTCCCTCTATTCTCGTCGTTCCCTTCGATTCCTCGAGGAGTCCTCCGGGAACGGCGAGAATACGCCTCAGTTCAGAAAAAAAAAACTCTTCTTGGAACATACAGTTTTCAAAACCTCGATGTGTTGACACCTTCAGCATTTAACAGATAGCGAAGATATAAAACCAAAGTGTTGCTCCCGCGACACTTTAGTCGGCGTAACCGAACAAAGGTTATTGCAACACTTCACGTTGCAAGGCAACGTAGGTCTAGTTTTTAATCGTTTTACCGAATTTCTTTCCCGCTTGTTTTCTCTGGAAAGTCAATCAGGCCTCCGTATATGGTGGCGTTTTAAATCGTATAAAGATTTGGAGTGCGCTTCTATTTTATTTATAATCGTTCTCTACAAAACACCTTTTCCACGCATTTTCTTACTCAGGTCTCAGGCGTACTGCAAGATTGCTCCGGAAAATTCAACCCGTTGTCAGCGTTTGTTTTACCCGCGTTTACTTTGATGCCTATGTCGGCTGGCATTATCTGTTTTAAAATCGGAGCAAGTTTCGGAGTGCGATTCTATTTTATTTGTAATCATTTTCTCGAAACCTTATCCACGCGTTTTCTTACTCAGGTATCGGGCATACTGTAAGATTGTTTCTCCGGAAAATTCAACCCCTTTTCAGCGTTTGTTTTACAGAAAACCCGCGTTTACTGTGAGACCTACATCGGCTGGCATTATTTGTTTTAAAATCGGAGCAAGTTTCCGAGTGCGCTTCTATTTTATTTGTAATCATTTTCTCGAAACCTTTTCCACGCGTTTTCTGACTCAGGTATTTCGGAGTGCGATTCAATTTTATTTGTAATCATTTTCTCAAAACCTTTTCCACGCGTTTTCTGACTCAGGTATCGGGCATACTGCAAGGTTGCTCCGGAAAATTCAACCCGTTGTCAGCGTTTGTTTTACCCGCGTTTACTTTGAGGCCTATGTCGGCTGGCATTATCTGTTTTAAAATCGGAGCAAGTTTCGGAGTGTGATTCTATTTTATTTGTAATCATTTTCTCGAAACCTTATCCACGCGTTTTCTTACTCAGGTATCGGGCATACTGTAAGATTGTTTCTCCGGAAAATTCAACCCCTTTTCAGCGTTTGTTTTACAGAAAACCCGCGTTTACAGTGAGACCTACATCGGCTGGCATTATTTGTTTTAAAATCGGAGCAAGTTTCCGAGTGCGCTTCTATTTTATTTGTAATCATTTTCTAATACATAAAATTCGACAAATCAACGATATATGCACAACGAGTAAATACGAGATAGTTTGCGAGTAAATACGAGATAGTTTGCGAGTAAAATACGTTACAAGTAGCTAACGTGAGAAACAGGAATGCAGTAATATAACTTGTGGGTAAAACGCTGGGCTAAATGAGACTCTCACACAAACCTTTATACCCGACACCCCCATTGTAGGAAAAAAAATACGACCCAAAGATCGTCACAACAACAACAACAAATGCAACTATTGTACTTCGAATATTTTTGTTCCACGCGTTCCAAGTCCATCAGGTGCAATGCAAGATTCTTTCGACGGAAAATTCTAAGCCTCTTTAGCTTTTGTTTCACACAAACCCACGCTCTTATGTTTGGGTCTTCGTATAGTAGCTTTTTGGGGACGGAATGTCATAACTTCATTAAAGTTTAACCGAAAAGCCAGCTTATTTTTGTATCTTCTTTTTAAACCCATTGAATTATTTTGAATCACTTGAGGGATTTTTCCACAAATAGGCTCTAGTGGGACGATGGACCGTGGGACACGACCGGCAACATAACCGAATTTAAAACGTGATTTCTAGCTTCTCCTCTCATCAAGGTCGAGTTTCATGGCTAAGGAATCAACCATCAGACGTTCAAAATATCAGACGATTTGTCTGATATTTGTTAGTTTGACGTTGTGACTTGTGGTTGCAAAATGTTATCGTATCTCAGCCCTTTTCGGTTGAACTTTAATCGCTAAGCTTTCTTATAGGACCCCTCGCACTATTTACTCTTCAACTTACAGTATTTTAAACATTTGAATACTTTAAAACTAGGCTGTGCTTTCAACAAATAACCCACGGTTTTGGCTGTTTTAAGCCTTTTCCGAGACCCGTTGACTTATAGCGAAAACAGGGAAACACTTTACATAACCGGTTTTTCTGATGGAAAAAATTTTCGCAGACAACCGTCGACACATGGAAGGTAGCAAAACACGGCAAGTGAGACACGGCGTGGTTTTGTTAGAGGGGTTAGAATGTACCGTATGAAATTACGGTCTCCGTGTTTAGAAATGTATGGAGTAATTATGGAAGTAGGTTGCGTTAGTATTATTGGTAAGACAGGTCCTTTAAGTAACTTCCTTTTTATAGATAATTATAGTGTACACAAATAATTGAGAAACTAGCCAGGTCGTCACGGTTTCTAACGCTTGCTTGAAGCGGAGCGTTACGCGTTTACATTATCTTGGCATGATTTATGTCTTGTATACACGATCAACGGTGTTCGATTTATGGCCTTTAAAACCCGCCACTTCCCCGGAAATTGGGGCCATTCATTCTGCATTGCAGTATTCAAGCTCAATATGTAACATAAGATAGCTTTCGTCCAAGAAAAGAGGTAGAAATAAAAGCAGCAATTCATACCCACGTCGAATCTTACTCCAGGCCCAGCTGATACCGATTCCTACAATAAGCTTGAGGCTGAAAATATTAAATGCGTTTTTGCAGATATCAGGGTATGTAATACCACGGTAAAGGAATCTGCAATTTGGAGTTACTATGGTATCTGATACTATGGTTGCTTTGCAAACGACAATTCGCAACACTGCGCTTTTAGAAGTTAACCCAAAATATATATTCTATCCACTCATACCACAAGTGCCAAACTTCTTTCCCACCAATTTGACAAAAACCTAGGCTCTTGTGTTGGTGATGATGAAAGTGAGATGGATTTGTCATATACCACGGTATACTAGACATCACAGAATTTCATACCATGGTAACTGGCCAGATATTCAGTTATTCCAAAAACGACTTTTGACATGGTTTCAGATACCACGCACGGTAACCACACAAACGACTTTTTGCCGTTGCATCGGATACTATGATATCTGCGTAAAGGCAACTATTTTAAGGATTTCAGATCAGTTCGCCCTGGAATCATACTTGACGGCGCAAAACAGATAAGTCAACTACATTTTATTGCAGCTACATGTCGGCCCTTCTTGGCAAGGGTCCTCTTCAGGCTCAAGCCGCTCAAGCAAAGATTCTTCAAGGAAGAATCTTTAATTGTTTTTCCACAAGTTCATTTTCCAGCTTGAGCGGCTTGAGCCTGAAGAGGACCCTTGCCAAGAAGGGCCGAATTGTAGCTCTAATAAACTTAGCTGACTTATCCGTTTTTCACCGACAAATATGATTCGCAGTCAGCTTAGGCTGAAGGAACATCTAGCCCTGGAAGCTTTCTGTGCTTAATATTAGTTGACTCTATGCTTAATATCTAACTCTATGCCGGTGGAAGCGAGCACAACAGGCTATGGATAGGCATAGAGACAGCGGCAGCAATCAAGATTCCGACACAGTCTGCGAAAGAGGTTGCTCCCATTGCGAACTCTCTGCTCGGCCCGGAGAGCTAAAAAAATAATAAATGATCAATAAATCAATCAATAAAATTTAATCCCAAATAGCTTAAAGCTAGAAGAAGTCAACATGTGAAATGTTTACGAAATACAAAATTAATAACTAGCTTGTGGTGCAAGATTCTACAACAGACTAGACATGCGTGTCCTCACGAAAAACTACACTGTAAAAAGTTTTTCCATATAAAGATTAAAGTTAACTGCACTATTTGCTACTCGGATTCATCTAACATAACATAACGAATTTATTTCAAACAACCACTATCATGGCAATGCCAAATTTGGGTATTACGTCAAGCATAATGCACATTTTAAAATCTATACAGTTAATCATCAATTCGTCATCACAGACCTGTTATAATATATAAATGAAAACCAAAAACAGAACACGGACGTTTGAATAATATCACAGACAGCTACCACCATCATTCTAAATTTTTGTGAAACTCGGAACGAAGCTTTTCTGGTACCGCGTATGTGTTGCAGGTACGGGGGACAACTTTGGAACCTTTGAACTTGCGACCCTTTCCTGTCGGTTTCTTGTGTTTTCATAAGGAGGAGGAAGGATATCGGATAGAACAGGATGGTGGAGGAGCTTATGACCAACCGCTAAGCTCAGCCGCAGTCTCCGACTCTCAAGGGTTTCCATCTTAAACTTTTTTAGGAGAGCAGAATAGGGAACTTTGGGCTCACGACTTATTATTAGGAGTGCACGTTTCTGTATTCTTTCTATTTGTTGTGTCTGTTCGGCAGTAAGGGCAAAGTGCCAAACAGCAGCCGCATATTCCAAAGTGGACCGAATGAAAGAAACGTAAATTCGGACAAGATGGGAATTAGGTACTTGGACCCGCGATACCCATCTTATCTCTATTTGGTATTAATCTTATCTGCGAAGAGATAAGGATAATCCGAGTAGCAAATACTGCAGTTAACTTTAATCTTTATATAGAAAAACCTTTTATAGCGTAGTTGTTGGGTCCGAACCTAATGTCTACACTATTCAGCGGGGAGGTAGTGAGCAAGTTAAGGCAGGGGACCAGATTTGTATTTTCTTTCAGGGTTCTGAGTTAAAATGTCACCTAAAAGGCTCGAATCGCAGATTCACGAGGACCCAGACGATGTAGAATTCAGATAAAAGAATCTGGAAGGGGAGATAGATGTTTGAGCGGATCGGAAACCTAACGATACATCTGAATCCTGAAAGGTAAAGGATTCGAATCCGCCAATACTCAATTCGTGGATTCAAGTGAAGACCCAGATACAACGTACAGATCAGATTAAGGAATCTAGAAGGGGAGATAGGTATCCGAGCGGACCGGAAACCTTTCGATACGTCTCAATCCTGAAAAAAAAAATAATCGAATCTGCCGAAAAGGCTCAAACCGCGGATTCAAGTGAAGATCCAGATACAACGTACAAATCAAGATTTTCATCGACTCTGTTTTATTTTGATTTGTATCTGTAATCGGTTGCCCTATAATTAGTTAAATATTCTCTGAGCACAAGCTGAATTTGAAACATATATTCAAATAATGCATAAAACGGGTACGCCAGCTACGATACCTTAGCAGCGATAGTTTGGCCCTTCTTGGCAAGGGTCCTCGTCAGAAAGTCAATCTTCAGGGTCGACGTCTGAGAAGGAAACCTGCAATCCTCAGTCTGGGATCCCATCGAAACTTTTGGTCTTGTTTTAAAAAGCAACGTTCGTTTAGCGCATTCAAATACGATCTTGTATTAATGGCCCTTCTTGGCAAGGGTCCTCGTCAGAAAGTCAATCTTCAGGGTCGACGTCTGAGAAGGAAACCTGCAATATTTGACGGTGCAAAACGGATAAGTCAGCTACAAGAACAAATGTAATTATTTTGTCTGCTTTAATCGGTTCAATTGGAGGGACCTGAAATCCTCAGTCTGGGATCCCATCGAAACTTTTGGTCTTCTTTTAAAAAGCAACGTTCGTTTAGCCCATTCATATACGATCTTGTATTAAAGGGCCAGGCCCCTCTTGCTTATTCTGCCTTTTACATATTCCTTAGCTCCCTTTTGCAGGTTTGTTTCCTTCCCCGACATTGACCCTGAAGATTGACAGCCTGACAAGGACCCTTGCCAAGAACGGCCAAAATATCGCTGCTAAAGCATCATAGCTGACGTACCCGTTTTATGCATTATTTGAATATACCTATATTTAGTGTACTATGTGCAACTAAGATCAGAAAACTTCGATATCGGTATAGTAAATGCCTTAACCTTTGTACTTGATTCATTTTGTTGTCTCGTCAGTTTGGCGGAATAAAAACCTTTCACTCATCAGATTAAGGAATCTGGAAGGGTAGATGGGTGTCCGAGCGAACTGAAAACCTTACTATACGCCTGAGTCCTGACAAGAAAAAGATTCGAATCCACCCAAATACCCAAAACGGTGATTTATCAGCCGATTCCAATTACTAATGGTGGGTTTACACACTGCGAAAAATCCGAGCGTATTTTATGCGCGTATTTGAGCTTGAAAAGAACTCTAGCAATACGGACGTATTTCGATACAAAACGGACCGATTTCTCAAATACGTGAAGAACTCTAGAACTCTAGTGTTAAAAAGAACTCTAGCAATACGGACGTATTTCGATACAAAATGGACCGATTTCTCAAATAAGTCCGTACTGCTAGAGATCTTTTCAAGCCCAAATACGTGCGTAAAATACGCTCAGATTTAAAATACGTTCGGATTTTACGCAGAGTGTAAATGCACCATAATCCGTGCTAGAGCGGAAGGGGGAGGGGCAAGTGTGGAATCAAGTCCGGTAATCTGAACGCTTACTTCGTGGCTGATCATGTAGAAGGTGTTGACATAGGCGGCTCCAGCTATCAGCCCTTCCCACAGCATAACGGCAAAGGCAAACCACATCGAGGGCATGAACAGGAATACAGCTTCGTTCGACATCAAAACAAGATTGATGAGCTGAAAACAAAAAGTGCTCTTAGAATTATATACAGAGGATTTAAATGCCTTATTGTTTTCTTTTAAATCATTTTCAACTTGAGACTCTGGTCTAAACTAAGTGGTACTTAACTGGTACTTAACGGTGCTAAGTGATACTAAGTTACGGTCGCGCTGTAGCACTTAAACATTCTTTCAATCTCAAATTCTAACTTGTGTGTTTATGGATAGAATAGAATAGTAATTTATTCACTCACACTTTCACGGTTACAAAACCAAAATTGGTGAGTACTGTCATAACATAAACATTTAAAAGCACGTACAAATGGTCAAAGGCTATTTAAAATTTCAACAATCTTTGGTATAAAACTATTTTGGTAACGGCTGTGTTTGGCCGCTATTGGTTGGAATACTGGGACCTTAGTAAAGACTGCTCGCTCTTGCCTTTCCCTTACATTGTTGTATGGGGGAGGGAGAAACTCATTGTAGATGGGGTGCGAAAGAAGCTTTTTACCGATCTCGAGGCATAGGTTCAGTCTCCGTTTCTCCAGTGTATCAATTTTGTATGTGCTTAGAAGAAGGGAGTAGGGTACTTTTGGGCCTTTATGGATAATATGGAGAGCGCGTTTTTGGATTCTTTCAATACGTGAGTTTTGATCTGCAGTTAAACCAAAATGCCACACTGCGCATGCGTACTCCATTAATGGTCTTATGAAAGAAGTATAAATCCTGAGGATATGAAGACTTTGGGACATTATGCTTTGAAAAAAGCTTTAACATGTGCAGGCTTGAGTTTGCCTTACGGAGTATTTCTACTGTATTATCTTCCCAATCTAAAGTTTCAGTAATAACTACTCCAAGGACTTTTAGTTTTTTTACAGTCAAATTTTCAATGAGCTCTGGTTCAAATTGCGGGGGTGATTTTAAAAATGAAATAGTTAAAACAGCGCTTTTTTCTTGGTTAACTTGAATATCGGACAAAGACGCTTCATTTTGTCTGTCTTCGATGATTCCTGCTGCTGAACTTTTAATATGACGGTAGCATACTTCAGTGGTACTCAATTCGTCAACATACTTCCACCTATCCAGCAGATCCTGTGCAATTTCATTAATCATAACCCAAAAAAGCAAAGGTCCTAAAAGAGTACCTTGAGGTCACCACAAAAAATGGGAACCGGGTCAGAAAAAACACTTTGATATTTAGTCATTTGTTGTCTTTCGCATAGGAAACTAGCAATTACTCTAATTATATGAGGTTCTAATTGACTAGAAAGTTTACCAATTAAAATCTTATGGTTAACGAGATCGAAACCTTTACGAAAATCAATTGCTATCAAATTTATCCATTTTCCTGGTTCTTCAAGATTTAACGCACTTGTAACACCCCACTTCTTGAATACTTCACCATACTCGGAGAACCTTACCAGAGCAACAGAAGAAGGACGAGGACCAATTATTATAAATTGGCAAAATATCTGCTTGGGTTACCACCGTGGCATTCAAATTCCGATGTCACGCGGGATTTCGGAAATATTGACCCAAACATAAAGTGTGAGGGAGTAGAAAGTCAAGCTACTTCACGGGCATTTAAGTTTTTGGCCAAGTTTACGCTGACCCGCCTAATGTTCTAGTGATTCGGTGTAACTAGTCTAGTCGTGAATCATTGTGTTTTTCGTACTAGTTTTTGTTGTTTCTTTTTTTCTTTCTTTTTGTAACTTCGTCTTGCACGGGCTTAAATTAAAAATAATAATAATATAATCTAGGACCAATATCCTAAAAGTATTTTCCCTGCACAGGATATTTACAGTCTGTCGAAGCTTCATTTATTTCTACCCCAGCGGTTGTCCTCCCGAAATATTCGCCTTTTATTTCAGTATATTCGTTGGCCTATAAAAAACCCCATTTTCGTTGGTTTCTTCGATGATTTTTTGTGATATGTCAGGCCAATGTGGTTTACGAAATTATCTTA
Source organism: Branchinecta sandiegonensis (assembly GCA_030848855.1). Taxonomy (NCBI): domain Eukaryota; kingdom Metazoa; phylum Arthropoda; class Branchiopoda; order Anostraca; family Branchinectidae; genus Branchinecta; species Branchinecta sandiegonensis. Next base: position 6,443,621 of record JAUPMV010000017.1, on the reverse strand, counting down.
GTCCCTTATTAAATATTCCTTCAGCCCAAGCTGACTGCGAATCATATTTGATGGTGCAAAACGGATGCGTCAGCTGAATTTTATCGTTTCCCACAAGTTCGTTTTCCAACTTGAGCGGTTTTGAGCCTGAAGAGGACCCTTGCCAAGAAGGGCCGAAATATAGCTCCAATAAATTTCAGCTGACGTATCCATTTTGCACCATCAAATATAGTCCCTTATTAATAACAAAACCAGAGTTGATCAAAATGCGGAAAAAAAAATTTCCTGCCATCCCCCCAATCAAGCAGCAAAATACAGCAGGTATCTCAGCATTAATTTTCCCTATAACGGTGTCCAAAAGTGATTTCCCTGAACAGGATATTTACAGTCAGTAGAAGCTTCAGTTATTTATTTCAGGTTCATTTCTTCCCCAACGGTGTCCCTGGTGTTCGACAGCCTGACGAGGACCCTTGCACCAGTTTGCGTTACTTTCCAACATCCTAGGAGATGGACCACTAGCCCCTTCGGCTCTACTGGACGCAATAAACAACTGTATCCTTATCACAGAACCTATAGCAAAGAAACTGTACAAATTTACCCTTACACACTGGGATCCATCCCACATTTTCCAAATTCTTAATTCGTTCATTTAAAAGAAGAAATTTATTCATGTTGATTATATGTTGATATTGAAATATTATCATGCTGATACTGAAACCGATTATTTCCAATCGTAATTTTGCGATTGGAAACAACTGTTTACAATCGTAAAAATACAATCGTTAACAACTGTTTACAATCGCAAACGACTGGAAACACCTGTGTTTACAATCGTCAACGACTGTTTCCAGTCGTAAAAAAACAATTGTTTACGGTCGTTTCCAATTGTTTTCAACTGTTTAAGACTGAAAAAATGTCCCATAATACAATGATTTGAAATATTTCCATACGGGTTACTTTGACCACATTTATTGTTTATTAGAGGTTAACTTCCGAAATCGAGCTTGACATCGGAAAATAGCATCGGTATGGACATTGAGAAGGATCTATCCGAGCCGAAGTCGGTCGATTCCGATATCAACCGAGATGGAAGAAAGTTAACTGTTATGATTTGTTCGAACAGAGCCATTAACTGTGCATGTACTTTTACTCTGCGGTAATCTTTCATTCATCTTACTCTTATTGGAGTACCGATTTAGAGGTCAGCTTTGCTTTCTGTCGAACAAAGACTTGTCGAGGTTGACAACCTCAATGAAAGTCAGTGAAGAGTACTGAAATATAACTACCTGTGAGACAAAGGATGATATGGATTACATACCTGTTCGAGAAAAATTACTGTATGTTATTGCTGTTGAGTATGAACAAAAACACTATTTATTTATTCAGTCTAACCAAGAAAAAATAATCACAAGAACCTCCGTCTCCCCATCTCTGTAATACGACCACGCGTAGTCGAATTTATTCTCGATACCCTGCCCGATGCAAACGAGCGGAGGGTAGGAGCTACGCGGAACATCACAATCGTTGCCTCTACCAACAGCTATATCGCAGTAAAGCCCCGGAGAAGAAATGTCCTTACGGATGCCGTCTGAGTCGTCCTTTACAGCTGATTGGTTGTCTACCATTGTGACGTCAGGTATGACGCGATGCACAGCGGGTCCTCCACAGTTTTTGCAGTATGCGCGGCGGCGAAGAGTGAAGACAGCTAAGCAAGTACCTCTAGCTCCGCTCGGTTTTGTCGGGGTATCCATAGTCACTGCATGGGATCAAAGACGGAGGTTCTATTGGACTATTTGTTCGTGCTTTAGCTTCTAGACTTTCTTACCATGGGGAGTAGAGCGAGAATTCACAGCTCTACAGGATATTTAAATTCTCCAGCTATTTCTAGATGGCAGTGTCCTTGCGACAAACATACACAATCCCGACCAGGGGCGTCACGTATGGGGGGGGGGGGGGGGGAGGAGGGATTATTTGTTCTTGCTTTAACTTCTAGACTTTCTTACCATGGGAGTAGAGCGAGAATTCGCCCCCCCCCCCCAATGTTGTTAGCCAGTCGGTAAAAAAATAACCGAGTCGGCGCGAAGCGCGACGATTTTTCGTAAAAACACATTCGATTTTATTCTCGGAAACAGTCGGCTTTCGCAAAAACCGTCGGTTTTCCTGCAAAGAACACTCGATAAAAAAGACCAGTCAGTCGGTAAATACCTTGCCCCCCAAAAAAAACATTTAGGCTAGTAACGCCTCTGATCCCAACATTACGTTTTTTCAATCCCCAGAACCAGAAGCGCGTACCCACCTATGCGCAGCAAGCAAGTTCAGGGAGCAGTACCCACCTGAAGAATGGTTAGGATCCAGATGCGCTGTATATGCAACAAGTTTACGGACGACCTCGCAAGGAATACTCCAAGTTGGTACGTGACTAGGAACCATCTGTACTGGGATTTGTGATCCAGGAACTCTCCAGGGAAGTAGATTATTTCCAGCTGAAAATAACATGTAGCTTAGCATAATATAACGCAAGACTTAAGGCACAAATACATTTCTGAGAAGATTTGGCCGTTTTGTATTTTTAGGTAGCAGTTAATTCAAATGCCTAGAAATAAAATCGAACTATGGCGCCCTTGACATTCTGTACTTTAACTAGAACTACGTTGCCTGGGCAACGTGAAGTGTTGCGGCAACCTTTGTGCGGCTTCGCCGACTAAAGTGTTGCGAGAGCAACACTTTGGTTTTGTTTCTTTGCTGTCGGTTAAATGCTGAAGTTGTCAACTTATCAAAGCTTACAAAACGGTATGTTCTAAGAAGAACACAATCAGTAATCACATGATCAAAGGCTATTCCTCAGCGTCGTAAAAACAACAACAAAAGAACATCGGAAGAACGGACTAAACTGACTTTGCAGTCAGTTGAACTTTATCGTTTTCAATCGTAGACATCGTGACGGATGAAAACTTGGGACAATGTCTTATATAATCTAGTTGATATCATAAAGCTATGCGTAACTTTTCAGGATTAAGATACGATAGATGACACTATTAATTATTACGAAACTACATCATTGTTTTAAATTATGTTTGTACCCGTTGCGTAAATAGTTAATCCTAGTTTACAGCGGTAGACCATCGATACAAACTTTCTTACCGTTAGATTTATAGAAATCGAATACGATGTGCACCAATTTGCACAAATTTCTAGCCGCTCGTGAACCGATTCGTACTTACAAGTCCCTCTCCCATGATAGACATCAAGTTCACCGGAAACAAATAGTGGGTAGGCTACACCAGCTAGCAAAAGTTGCAAACCCGTCATCGCTGAAGATGGTAACAGGTGATTATTACTTACAAGTCCCTTTCCTATCTTACAATTGGGAACCAAATTGTTCTTGCCATCGAATACACCAGAAACAAATAATAGGTACACCAACTAGCAAAAGCTGCAAACCCCTCATCACTGAAGATGATTATGGTCTAACAGCCGACTGTTGCTTACAAGTCCCCTACATGTCTCATAATTGAGATCGGCCTAATTTTGGTTTCAGTGTGTACCTTACTACGGAAGTTGTCAACCCCTCCTTAAACTTTCAAACTGTTATATCTCATGAAGGAATTTTTGTACCAAAAAATGGATGACAAATACTTTGATCAGCTCACCAATATCTATCGACTGCCGTTGAAAAAAAAAATCTATCTGTATTAGTTCAAAAGTTGACTTTTTTGCCGTAGGCCAACTTTCTAATATCGCCACTTAGAAAGGAGCAAAGGGTAAGCTCTAATTTCTTTAGCAGTGAGAGAACTTATAAAGTTTAAGAGGCCCATCTGATCTCACTTCTCTTCCTCACTCCCAAGTGTAAGAAATGGAATGATAAACTCAGCTGAAATCGCGAACAGACATGGATAGAAACAATAGATGGCAGCACTTTCGGACCCGTGGGAAAATGACACTTTTTTGTTTCTGTAGATTTTTCTATTTATCACTCAAAGAAGATATGTTGGCTGTGGGGCCGGGTAACTGCCGCATATATTTAACACTTATAGATTTTAGTCCATCTTCAATTTGAAACTGGTGCCTGCCTGCTCGCGTGCTAGAACGGAGCTTTCCACTCGAAAGCAGAAACATGGTTTGATGAAACGAAAGGTTCGCTACACAACTTCAGATAGGCCTCTCTGACATGGGCTATATAACTCCACTTCACTTCGCACACCGTAGGCTCTAGCTCGAGGACAAGCAAAAACCATCCTTATTGGCCCCAGGCAAGAGTTCTACGGAGCTTTCCAAAATGTAATGTCATATTCATCAATCCGGCCTAAGGTCCACACTTTCCGTAAAAACCGCACAGGTTAGACCCTTACCAGTTACTAGGAATAAAATGAAATCGGAGTCATAGGAAAAAAAATAAAAATAAAAAAAACCAGGACAAAACCAAAGTGTTGCTCTCGCAACACAATTATCCTTAGTTTTATTCTACTTGATATATCAAGACATATATTGACATATCAAGGGGGGGCGTTTAGGGGTCTGAAGCCACCTCCCCCCCCCCCACCCCGAAACATACTACAATATTCGTTTTTTATAGGCTGTAACCTCTGATCTATGTCTTTTTGCACTTGCTGTAATGGACTAAGTCCAAAGTTGGGGTTGGAGCCAGGTTCCAAAGTCGGAGCCTGGTTCATTGATTGACAGGGGAGTCCCAAGTCCCTGAACAAACCCGGCTCCGTCCCTCGGACTTCGCAGTGGTTACAAGGGTAGGATCCGGAAATTGGTTAAAGCGACGAGCTCTCAATAAAAAATACGGCAGGGAGCTGCATTACATACTGTTACTTCGACTTCCACGACGCCGTGGTACAAGCCCCGCCCCCCCCCCCCTCCGAATTAAATTCCTGGATACGGGCCTGTAAGTAGCTAATATTAATATTTGGACTCTAATTTATCGATAAATTTGAGTTAACCAAAAAATTCGAGCCATAAAATTCAAATCAACTACATAGTTGATTGTCAAATTTGAGCTACAATGCGAGCCAGATAAACCTTACTGGTCGCGGATACAGACTTGTGGGCCACAAACTTCACAGAATCGACTTTGCCGGCTTCCGGGTGAACTACTTGTCCGGCGAGAAAATAAATAGTTTTCATATTCGGATTCAGCATGGCTCCATACCTATTAATCGACTATCAAATTAGTTGCGTTTTTGCTGATACCATGGTATCTGTTACCACGGTAACTGGATCTGCAATTAGTCGTTTTTGCAGTTATCGTGGTATCTGATACAGGGTGCTCTGCAAAAACGACTATTGCCGAAATTGCACTTTTCGAAGTCATCCCAAAAGAAAAACAGATATCCAGTTACATCACTAAGTGCTAAACTTCTTTCTCACCAATCTGACAAAATTTGATGAAAGTGAGATGACTTTTCAGATACCACGACCAGTTACCACGGTCGGACCGTAGTATCTGAATATCTGATACCACGATAACTGGCCAGATACCACGATAACTGCAAAAACGCCTTTTGACCGTGGTATCAGATACCACGATAACTGCAAAAACGACTTTAGACCGTGGTAACAGATACCATGGTATCAGCAAAAACGAAACTAGTAACTTTCAACGCATTCAGCCCATTAACGACCGATCACTTTTTGAGCAAAAGTCGAGCCACAGCCTGTTTCTGGGATCGTTGAAAAACATCTCTAGTCAGTGCTACGGAGAGGTCCGTACTGTGTTTCTAGAGAGAATAACCTTAAAGTTTAACCGAAAAGGGCTGAGATAAGACAATCTAGTTACCGATCACTTATTCACTTAAACAGGCTTGAAGACCGGACGAAAATGCGTTACATCGTTGCTCCGCTACTCACGAATAATCTACTTTCATATAGTGGAATTGCCGGATTTGTGGTACCTCTATGCGCATGTACCTGTGTTGTATGCTTGACGAAAAAATTTACGAAAAATAACTGATCGCGAGCTGATCACTGGCCACTGAAAAGCCGCGTTTGTATTGCGATTCAAATTTTCCGTGTCATAGTAGAATTTTGCGTTCTGAGGGCGGCCGTCGATATTCTGAACGTGATACTAGATCAAATAGTAAATTTTTTTTAAAAAAACTACAGCGTATTCACTTAAAGTACCCCTCTTGCTTATTCTGCCTTTTATGATATACTTAGCTACCATATGGAATTATAAGCTTCTAAAATTCCCACCTTTCTCCATTGTTTCGTTTCGTAACAACGAATTTTTGGCGCTTTTTTGGCCTTGCCGAGTTTTCCCGTCACCCAACGAAAAGTTTGCCGGAATCTTCATTGTCCGCTGACAACTCTTTCACACATAAGGACGTGATAATCTTCTGTTTAATACTTCTTTTATTTGCTTATTTTTCCCACTTTTTAACCAAGGCACGTTCAGTTTTCAAATCTTTTTGCGCCCCGCCGCCGCGTTGGAGAGCAGGGACAAGCGCTAACAAGAGAATCGATAGTTTCAGGTGGAGAGCCAGGGTATTTTCAAAAACGTATTTTCTGATCCATTTTATAGGGAAAAGGTCATTTCTAGTAAGAGTTGTGCTTTAAACGATACAAAAACAAGTTGGCTTTTCATTTAAACTTTAACGATTTAAACAATCTGAGCAACTTACCATTCCCTGGTTGATCGTATATTCAAATAGGTAGACTAGACCCACTGGTATCATATACTTAAAGAGACTAGGGACCATGTCCATTTTTTGCTTGAAGGTGAAGAGGTCAGGCTCCACCTCCGGAAGTTTAACGACAACATCATCTTCTTCTACTTCTTCTAAAAGCGGCTCACCATCGACGGCGTCTCTTACAATGACACGCAATGGCCGCCTTCGACGTTCCAGTATAATGAAGAAGCTGAAAAAATTAAGAGCGCTTGATTGACTTTCGGATAAATGCATCTAATATGCAAACTGAATTTTGTTCACAAGCTACAAAGACATTTCTAGAAAACCAGGAGTCGATCAGTTAACCACATTCTATGCAGAGGTATGAATGAATGAATGATTTATTTGCACATTAAAGCTATCAGGCCATCATGCAACAACACAAAACAAAAAGTGAACAATTTTAAAGGCGTATACACACACTAACACACTCTTAATATTTTTAATTTACTCTGAATATTTTATTAGCACTAAAAACACAACTTCCCCATCAAAAGAATTCCTTCCGGTGTTTAAAAGCTAACTTGAGGAACTTCCCAACATTTCTTATTTCTTTAAAATCTTTACTTCCCATCATTTTAATAATCCATTTCTTATCAGTTCCCCCCAACCCGTAAATCTCCTCCCTTAGTCCCCGTAACTCTCTACAATCACACAAAAGGTGGCATATATCCTCATTAATTTCTCCACATATAGGGCAGAAGTAGTAAGGAGATCAAAAATTTTACACTAGCTGCGTTTTTACATTCATGTGGACTGTAGCCGTAGCAGTTGGCCTGTGTCCTAATAAGGCGTTTTTGAACGCTTTTTGCCGTAGACTTTGGCCTGTGGGTTCGAACAGCAAAAACGCCTTATAAGCATAATAAGCATAAAATGGCAAATTAGTACTTTGGTGAACGTTCTGGGGACTACTACTAGTGTGCTAACTAACCCTATCATTTATCCTATATATATAACCCTATCTCTTCCGGACACGCCATCAGGGGCGTCACGACTGGGGGGGGGGGGGGGGGGGGGGAAGTTGGACCCCCCCCCCCCCCCCAATGCTGTCGGCCAGTCGGTAAAAAATAACCGAGTCGGCGCGAAGCGCCGCGATTTTTCGTCAAAACAGTTGATTTTTTTTATAAAAACAGTCGTTTTTTCTGAAAATTTGTCGATTTTTCATCAAAATAGCCGTTTTTTCTGAAAATCAGTCGATTTTTCTCAAAACCGTCATTTTTTGTTGTTGAAAACAGTCGTTTTTTCTGCAGAAACAGTCGGTAAAAAGTACCAGCCAGTCGGTAAATGCCTCGTCCCCCCCCCCCAAACATTTTGGCTAGTAACGCCTCTGCACACCATAACCTACAGCTACAAAAAGTTCTGGACCCACTATACAAAAAACAAGAGCTACGAGCTCACATGGCACTTGTTACGAGTAGGCGGTACAAGAAAGTATATGAGAACGTCACAAAATACACCCGACATCCAAAAATGCGGTTCGGAAATAGGAATAGGATTAAGCCAATTCTCAGCAGCTCCGGCATCGTCTCGGATTATCTATAGCAAAAGCGCATGACTGTTCAAACTTCCAAGTTTCAGCCCAATAAATCCACTCGTTTGATCCCTAGACCTGCTACACGGTTTCTGGTACTCCCTCCATCCTCCCTACCGCGGACGAATCTGGTTCGGACTAAAAAATGGACCATCTAAAGCATCTTCTTTTATACCATCTATCAAGTTTCGCTCGAATCTGAGCATTTTTGGAAAATTCCGGTACCCCCTCCCCCCCCACCACCGTTGTCGGATCCGGTTCGGACCCTAAAATATGTCATGTAGGGTATCTGCTCTCTCTACATTCCAAGTTTCGTTTAAATTGATGCACTCGTTTGACCCCTCTGCGAACCTCAAAGTTTCCGGCAATCTTCCTCCAACTCCCCCCACTGTGGCCAAGAGGACTTGGGAACATAAACGTCGTATTTCTTAATCCTGTTCCCGTCCATCAAGTTTTTACTGAAATCGGAGCATGGCCTATCTTCAACTTTCCGCCCCCCCCCCCTCTACCTTGGCCAAATCCGGCCCGGACGCCAAATAACAAATCTAGGCCGCATTAACTTGGCACTGTCGAACTTGCATCTCATTCGGTCCATCCATTTGGTTTTTGTGCATGTCAAAAGTTTTCGCCCTCCCCCCCAATACCCCCAACCGTGGTCGCATATAGTTCGAACGCATGTTTTACATGTCTAGGTCGTCGATTCTTATCACCCATTAAGTTTAACTCGAATCAGACCACTCGTTCACAATTTAGCGCTCAACCACCTTATTTTGTCTGATGTAGTGGCGCTGGAAGCTACGTCATTTACGTTCATGAGCCATACTGGTAGTACGTCTTGGCTTGACCATATTTTATGTTCACAAGCAATGCATTTGAGGTTATCAAATATAAGGATACGTTACGATGTATTTGGGTCGGATCATTTCCCGCTTGCATTTGAGTTTGCGTGCCCGTTACTGCGTACGGATAATTTGAGTTTTTCTTCCCCAAAGGTGGTTAATCCTCCGCGTATTAATTGGGAGAGTGTAAGTGAGGCCCAGAAAGGGTCTTATGCTAAAGGGGTTGAGAGGAGAATCATGAGTTTGGAGCCTTCCTCTCAATACTCTTGTAGTTCAAACCCTTGTAATAACCCTGATCATTGTAGAAAACTAGAATCTTTGTATCTAACAATTCTTGGTATTTTGTTACTAACTGCATGTGAAACTTTACCGACTTCTGCCTTACATGGTCCTAGGTCTGGTTCTGGGGCAGGGGTCGTGCCTGGTTGGAGTAGTCATGTGAAGATACATTACCTGGCTGCTAAAAGAGCATTTTTGTCTTGGGTGTCTCATGGTAGACGGATTGGTGACGAGTTCGATCGGATACGAAGGCTTCTAAATTGTAAATTTCGTAGTTCTCTTCGTTGGTGCAAGAAGCATACTGTGCAACTTCGGGCTACGGCACTTGCAAGGGCTCTTGGGACACTTCGGTTTAATGCGTTTTGGAAGTGTGTTGCGAAGGTTCAACGTGTATCGGTGCCAAAAGCGGCAGAAAGAGTTGGGCCAGCGATTGGCCCTGTTGCGATTGCCGAGTTATGGCGTGGACACTTCAGCGAAGTTTTTTCTTCGGTAGAATCGGATGTGAGTGGTCTGAGGCGTCAGGCCTTTATTGACTCCCAGCTTAACCCTGGTGAGCAGCTGATATCCGTAGAGAGTATCTCTCGCGTGGTGTCTGGGCTTGCAGGTAGTAAGTCTGGTGGGCTTGATGGTGTTACAGCTAACCACATTAAATTTGCCGGTCCGACTGTGACTTGCATGTTGTCTGTGCTATTTAATGGTTTTCTGAATCACCATTTTGTCCCGGAGGCTTTGACTGAAGTATGTCTTGTTCCCATACCCAAGACGAGCTCCGGTGATATGTCTGCAGTTTCGAATTACCGACCAATTGCACTGGCTGCAGTCGTGTCAAAGGTGTTCGAGAAGTGTTTGTATACTATTCTTGAACCCCAGCTTCGTTCTTCACATTACCAGTTTGGGTTTAAAGAAAAATCGTCAACCGATTTTTGTGTTTTTATTTTACAGGCAGTGATCCAGTACTTCTGGATGTTTTCTAGTCCGGTGTTTGTGTGTTTTATTGACGCCAAGGCCGCGTTCGACAGGGTTAACCACGAGAAGCTTCTGAATAAGATGGTCTCGAGGGGTATTGACCCTAGGGTAACTGGAACCCTAGCTGCTTGGTTCCAGACACAGCAGTTCCGAGTGAAGTGGAGTGGTGTAATTAGCCAGCCATTCGCAGTGTTGAATGGGGTTCGCCAAGGAGGTGTGCTGTCTCCGTTATTGTACAACCTGTATGTTGATGATTTGAATTTGCTGTTGGCTAGAACTGGAGTTGGTTGCTTCATACAAGGGCTGTGTTTCAACAAACTTAGTTATGCTGACGACCTAGCCGTTCTTGCCCCAACAGTAGCAGCACTGAATAAGCTACTGGCTGTTTGTGACGAATTTGCTTTGATGCATGATGTCGTCTTCAACACGAAGAAAACGCTGTGTATGTCATTCATTCCACGTGGTCTTCATTTGAAGATTATCCCAGATGTTGTACTATCTAGTTCAAAGATTCAAGTTGTCCAGCATTTCAAATACTTGGGTTTCACGTTTTCATCTTCGATGACTGCTGAAGCGCATGTTTCTTCGCTTATGAGGTCTCTATCTATTAGAGCAAATATACTGATAAGGAGGTTTGGTAGCTGCGAGGCCCCGGTAAAGAGTTTTCTTTTCAGGGCTTACTGCACGCCACTTTACTGCCTTCCTCTTGCGTGTAATGTCAGTGTGAAATGTGAGAATTCTTTTCGGGTTATGTATAATAATTCGTTCCGGTGGCTTCACGGTCTTCCTTGGAATTGTAGTGCATCGGGAATGTTTGTTGGTGAAGGGCTTCCATCTTTTGGTGAACTTCGGAGGCGGTCAATTCTTTCCCTTCAAACCAGGATCCTCCGATCCCCTAGCCCACTTCTTAGGATCCTTTGTGGGCCTCAGATGCGGCTTTCTCTGCCTGTATGGCTTGCGTGGACTCGTGAGTTGTACGCAGGGCTTTTGACGGGAGTCACGTAAGTGACCTCGTATTTACATTTGTTTGTTTGTTGAGTGTGTTTTTGTTATTTTGTGGCCCATGTTGGCCTTATTTGAAATAAAATAAATAAATAAATAAAATTTGCATAAGTCAATTTCCATATTTCCCCTCCCTCGCTCCTCCAAAAATGCTCGGATCTAGGAACGGAAGTTTCCGTGGGTATGTTGTGTTAGGTTCTTAAGTCAATAAGGTCGGGTCATTATTATGACTGCAAAGTGTCGTCGTCTTAGTACATCTATAACTATTCTAACTCGCGACTACTGGAAATCCAGGAAACCCCCTCCAAATCCCCCACAGAGCCTCGAAACCATCTGGCTCCGTCAATTTCATATATAGGCCTAATACGTGTTCTCTCCTATAAGTTCCGCCCCAATCCCTCTGCTTGAAGCGTTTCTTCAGTTTTCCACCCCCCCCCCATCCCCCCACAGGTATTGGACCCGACCCGGACTAGACACTGAACATCTGAGGCGACAGCTCTTTCCACCTGACAAGTTTCATTCAAATCCGATCACCCATTCAAAAGTTATGCATGAGACTAGATTCCGGACTCCCCATCCATCCACGCCCCCCCCCCCGCGATGGTCGGATCGGGAAAACGACTATTCTCAAGTCAATCTGTTCGGATCCCTGACATACCTGCCAAGGGCATCGTCCTAGCACATCAGGAAGTATGCCGAACTCGCGGTATCGCTAGTAATCCGCCCCCCCCCCCCCCCCCAATTCCCCCACAATGCCCGGATCCGGTCCGGTTTTGTCAATGACCTATCTAGGACTTGCGCTTGTTGCACTTGCCAATTTTCATCCCGATCCCTCCACTCTAAGCGTTTCTCAAGATTTCCGGTTCCCTCCTCCAACTCCCCCCAGTGTCATGGGATCCCGTCAGGATTCAAAGTGGGACGTCTGAGAGACGAGGTGATCCTAAATATCAACTTTCATCAAGATCCGATCACCCGTTCGCAAGTTAAAAATACCTAAATTTTTGGCTTCCCCCTCCCTCCACCCCCCCCCCCCCCCCCAGATGGTCGGATCGGGGAAGTGACTATTTCCTATTTCATTTAGTCGGGTCCCTGACATGCCTGCCAATTTTCGTCGTCCTAGCACATCAGGAAGCACCGAACTCGCGGGATCACTAGAAATCCGGATCCCCCCCCCCCCCCAACTCCCCCAAAATGAGCGGATCCGTTCCGGTTATGTCAGTCACGTATCTAGGACTTGTGATTGTTCTTTCCACCAAGTTTCATCAGGATCTCTCCACTCTAAGCGTTTTCTTCGATTTCCGGTTTCCCCCTCCAGCTCCCCCCAATGTCACCGGATCCGGTCTGGATTTAAAATGGAACGTCTGAGACACGAGGTCCTTCCATATATCAAGTCTCATTCAGATCCGATCACCCGTTCGTAAGCTAAAAATATCTCATTTTTCCTAATTTTTCCGGATTCCCCCTCCCTCAACTCCCCTTCAGACGGTCGGATCGGGGAAGCGACTATTTCTAATTTAATCTGGTCCGGTCCCTGATATACCTGCCAAGTTTCATCGTCCTAGCTTATCTGGAAGTGCCCGAACTAGCAAAACCGGGACCGACAGACCGACTGACGGACAGAAATTACAATCGCTGTATGGCACTTGGCCGAAGGGCAAGTGCCATAAAAATTCACCGAATAAAGAGAGTTGACAAGCAAACAGCAGTCATTCACAATACTTACATTTAACTTTGAAAAATTCATTTTTGTATTCCAGAATTTCCAGATACCCAGCATCCTCCATTTTTTGAAAGGAACCACAGGCTAAGGGCAAGGCTGGCCAAGGAACAACGGCATCAAGAAGGCTTTTGGCCGTAGCCTGTGGATTTCATTCTTTGGCCGTTGGACTGAGGAGTAAAAACGCCTTATAAGCAGACAGGCTAAAGGGAAAGGTTTGCCAAAACACCTAATAAGCACAGCTGCTACTCACAGGCGTGCTGTAAGGCATGCAAAAACGCAGCTACTATAAGTAAGTAAGTACTTTATTTACGACCCGCCTTTTTGTAAAAGCGGAGTAAATGGAAGAAAATAAATAAAACACAGAAAAAGACACATAATTTTCAATCTTAGGTAAGGAAGCAGTGGTTATTACGATTTTGTTTTGCCCGCACATCACAGAAGGAAAAGTGGCAGACACGAAAGGAGGACAAACTGGCACAACAATAACTAACAAAAATGTATCAAATTCAAATCTCCTTTTGTTTCGCCTTTAGCTATTTTTCTTTTATACCTCCCTAGCCGTTACAGGAATTCACGCGTAATTCGGCGTAACTACAAACTTTCTACCATCTGACCCTTGTGCAAAGCTATCCTCCATTGCTCCGGACCTCAACGTTTCTACCCCTTTACCATTTTTCCTCTTTCCATCTAGAAGATTTTTTAGACCTGAGCCTCGTTTCTGTTGCAATAGTGCTGCCGCATCGCAGCTGCAACACTTCTTGGCTTCTGCACAAGATGCGTTTTTGGATTCGCTGCCTGCAAGATTTCATCTTGATTGAAGCAGCACCCTGCAGGGAAGCACGGACTTGGTCGGTGAGCAAGTCCACGAAAGCGCTGCCGTCTTCCTCAGAAGCACTGAAGTGCAAAAACGCCATTTGGCAGAAGCGACCGAGAAGTGGACGTGCAGCGTGCAAAAAAAAAACGAGGCTCTGATTAGTCCCTTTTTTGTGATTTGCTTGTGTGTTTTTATCCTACACATTTACTACGTTATCGAAAGCTCAGTGTAAATTTTCTTTTTTTTGTATAGGGGTTGCGCAGCTTCCCTAAGCAGGAGCCAATCAAATTTTAAAGCTTGAGTTGGCAGGAGTCAACAGGAGTCAGCAGGAGAGAAACAAAACCTGGAAGACCAAGTAGGATGCTACTGGGCCACCCGTTGTTTTCAATTTGAAAGTAAAAAGCGAGTGATTTTACACCAGAGGAACTGCCGCATAAAGGATGACTAAACTAGAGCTACCTGCGAATTTTCGACACCGAAATATGTCACGCCGACACAGGCTACCTATGTGCTTGCCGAACGCCGTAACAACTTCGTATCGAATACTTCATCTAAGGCGTTTTTCCGTGCTCCCACAAACAGTTTGTGGGTCGATTGTGGCTCAAAAAGTGTGTTTCCGCGGCCTTTTGTGCGGCCCACAAGTGTGTTTCCACGACCACCAAGATTTTCGTGGCTCGCTTTGTGGCTCAAATTCGACAAACAACTGGCGAGGTGATTGTCGATTTTGTGGCTCGATTCTGGCGGGAAATTCAAATTAAGCAGCAAAATAGTGTCTATACAATAAAGCTAACTACTTTTTCAAGCAAGTCGACTTAAAACTGAGGATACTTTTTGTACGGAATGGTAAGGAAATAAGCATGGCCTTCTATTTGTTAAGATTTTACATGAGTTTTGTTTTTATTTTCAGATATTTGAAATTACCGCCAAAAAAATAGACAAAACGGCGTTTCCGCGAGTTTCAACTAGTGGCTCGACTGTTGACACAATCGTGTGACAAACACTCAGAAGTGTGTGGCCCACAACTGTGTCGCGGAAAAAGGCCTCTAGTAGGGAGACTCACGGGACGTCCACCCTTATCCCAAGGGCCGACGTCATTTGAGAATACTCATATGACTAAGTCGAAAACACGCCAGTGATCCTCGAGAAGAACTAGAAAACGTAGCGCTAGCGACTCAAACTCAACAACTCAATCCTGTGTTAACCAATCAAGGCGATGTTTGGGAGCAGCTGTGATACCGCTTCCGGCTCCTCCGCTAGGTACAGGGCGATCTTGCATCGGCAAGAAGAGTTAGTCATCAAGAGTATTGCTGTCAACCATTCCGAAGCGATAGACCCTGAGCTGATGTAATTGGTAAACCGCGATCAGATCTCTTCGGTATAACCTTATTAGCCGTCGTAGTCTCCGCTGGTAAGGGCGTCTGTTCCTAGTAAATTATGCCGGACTCTCCGATCCCGGTCGGGGTTTAAACTGGGGACGCCCGCAAATCCCTCTCTAACCATCATCACAACCTAATTAATCCTTTCTAATACAACCTAATTAATCCTATTTCTAATACTGAACACTTACCTCAGCAACATGAGAAGAGGAACCAAAAGCATAAGGAGCAGCGTCTTTCTCGGGGTGAGGCCAACGAGGGTCAGTCCAGCATAGGAAAGGGCACCGAAAATACCAGATCCTCCAGTGCCCGACGCCCAAGTAGACACCACATTCTTGTTATACCTAGAAAATGTTCGAAAGTATGTTCCAAAGTTGCAACAGCATGTCTCCTCGTGCTATACCGACTATGGGTTTTCAAACTTCATGCTAAATTCCCGGTCTTGGCTGGGTGTCCGGCAAGAAGATGAAGCTAAAAAACAGATTCAGCATGTCTCCTTACCCTTGAATTGAACCTCTAATCAACTTCCGATTGAAAATTTATTTTTCGCAAATTTACCGTTTTTGCCGGATTACGGGAAGGCCTAAACTAATTGTCCGGCGAGAAACTAATTTTCATATTCGAATTCAGTATGTCGCCTCACCCCTATATCGGATATTTCATTAGCTTTAAAAAAAAATCGTCCCTTAATTTGAAACCCTTCCCCCACCCCCAAATATGAAGCAACAGAGACCATCTTTGAACTTGACCTGTACTTCGACGCAAAGAATCCTCACACCAAGTTTCATCAAAATATCTCGACCCCCTCGAGAGTTATCGTGGTAACAGACGGACAAGTTTACGAAATTATAGGTATCCCGTCACTTACGTTTCGGGATCCCAAGACGGGATGCAAATTACCTTGCAGAATACTGTAGCAGAGTCACTTCTCCAAGTCCACCACTAACAGCCGCACAAATTACTCCTAGGAACGCCATCCACAGTTCTGTTGAGAATGACACAAGCAAGAAACTCGCAGTGGTGAGCAAGGCCATTAATACAACTCTGCATCTGTAAAATCACAAAAGTTAGATTCCAAAATTAGGTAAAAACATTTGAGGCATTTGATGCGACACAGCTGGAGATACAGGCAGCACATAAATGGAGCAAACAACTAAAATCATTAGCCAACCATATTCAAGTTCCTACCAGGTTTATACAGTAATCCAGTTTCAGAAATATACAACAGCTATTTTAGAGTATCTGAAACGAACAGTTTCAGTTCAGTTCAGTTTCACTGGACTGTATTTAAAGACAAAAAAAAATACACAATTAACAGTCCTGCCAGGAAAGCACAAAAGTAGTGCTTGGCTAGGGTAGTGAAATAACCGATATTAATTAAACAACAAACAGAATCAACTACCTGAATACTCTAGATAAAGAAAAAGGGAGGAGACGAAAAAAAATCTAATGGTTTCAATTTAAACTGAAAAAGAGAGAGAAATAAGAGAAACAAGGAACGAGAAAGAAAGAAAAACAGGGGAGGGGTCCAAAGGAGGATAACACTAAACAATTTTCCTGTAATGACCTTTCGCTGCTCACTTGAAGGAAATAAGGTTATTCGAATTCCGGATATGTAACGGTAGTAGATTCCAAATAGGCGGCACAAAAAACTGAATTAAAAAGAAATTCTTTCTGTTGAGGGCGTTCCTTGGATGGTGTCACAAGAATTCCAGTTGTCATAAGAATGCAGGTCTTGATTTAGTGTGAACATATTCTGGAATGAAGACGGAAGGAGGTTACTGAAATATTTAAAGCAAAAAGCAATATTTAAAACAAGATCAAGGTTTATTCAAACAATGTTTACAACGGGTACGTCAGCTACGATTCTTCATCAGCGATATTTCGGCCCTTTTTAGCAAGGGTCCTCGTCAGGCTGTCAATCCTCTGGTTCAACTTAGGGGAAGGAAACAAACCTGTAATCAAACTATGCTACATTCACAAACCTGTAATCAAACTATGCTACATTCAACAAGGAGTTTCTGTTTACCCTACTTCCACCTTCATTCTGTTCAGCTTCTTTCTATGAGACATCCAATGCTAAAACAAAAAGGAGGAACATGCTAGCAACCTTCAGACGATTCCAACTAAAACCAGAAGTAGCCACCATAGGCCACACCTACAAGATGCTGAAGAAAGAAGAAACCAAGGTTTTCACAAAAATCGTCGAACTACTAGCTAGGATATTACAGTATAAAAGAAGACTTCAACCAATATCAACGAACCAGAGAAAGATAAGTCTAGATGGTCACTGGATCCCAATGACTATACTCTAGAAGAAGAAGAAGGCTCTAAAAGAACAGGGTCCCCAATAGAATTCTTGGGCTTGTGGCTGCTTTTCCCAGTTAGTAATGTTAGTACATAGTATATAAACATAACATAGTATTTTAGTATATATGCACATATATATATGTACATAGTGTCGTAAGAAATTTATAGAGGTGCAAGCCTTTTTGGTGCAATTTTGTTATTATTATTAGTATTTATAACACATGAGCTACAGCTAAGTGAAGGACACATAAAAATGACATTAAACTTCTAGCTACACTTCTTGCTTACCGAGTGAAGGTTAAGATGAATGGTGCAAACATTTTAACAGCAAAGCTAGGGGCAATGTCTGCCATGAGAATGGCAGCTGTGGATACTTTGTTGCAGTCTCTACTTGTACTGTTGTTTATGTCCGGAAGGTCCACAACAGCAGCATCAGTTGACTAGAATCAGAGAATTTTGCTGACATGCGTGGTAGCCTAGATCCTTAGGCCTACTGTTACCAGACTTCCCTAACATGCACAGCGAATGCTTGCAACATCTCACCTGAGCCAGGCAAAAAATCAGCCACATCCTGAAATGTATCCAAGACTTGACAAATAAATGCAACTCACTGCTGCTACACAACTTATGGTGACTTTAGGCTCACCATTTTAAACTTATATTTGTCACAAGCTATGTTCATGGATGTGCTCCTAATCCAGGTATTGTGTTCTATGTCTTCAAGCAATTCTGGCTCCCATGTTTCTTCCAAGTTCAACAGGCTGCAGTCTTGAATCTAAACTAAACTTGTGGCTTAACCCGTATTCAGGATGACAACTGTATACCAGGGCTGATTCTCATGCTTGTTGATGATTGCCCATTGCCTGGGCATTTCAAGGACTGCTGATCTTACCAGTCAATACCCCATGTGTTGATAATGGGCATTTTCGGGTGGCTGGGCAAAAACTTCCAGCTGGTTTGACAGGACAGGAATGAGGAATCACCATCAGTGAACCACAAACCCCTGATTTTTGGATACCCTATGCCTTACGCCAGATACACTATGCCAGGTGCTGGGTAACCAATTAAAATATTGATGATTTGAGTGAACTAATCAACCAATCAGAACTCCTTTATATTCAGGTGGTCAGGGTTAGGTTACCAACAGGTATCCAGCGTTTGGCATAGGGTATCCAGCGTTAGGCATTCTTAGGCATAGGCTAGCCTATGCCAAATGCTAGATTTACCCAGTATTTGGTATAGGCAGGCATAGGGTATCCAAAAATCAGGGATTTTTTTTACAGAATGACCACCACTGAATCACCATGCCCGAAATCTGAGGATTCATGTAGGCTACAGTAGAGGTATGCTTATGTGAAAATGGCAAAGTCCACTGGCACTGTCAACAAATGTTCACGTAAGCATACCTCTACTGTGGGGTATGACTGCCCAGATCAACCTGTATTTTTAATATCAATATATAATAAGATTCCAACAAGGTAGATGAGGTTATCTACTTGTCTTAACTTACATTCCCAAAATCAGAGCTCAAGATATCATGGGCTGCACTTAACATGACAACATATGCATAGTTATTGCACAGACCAAGCAGCCAGAATGCTGCCAAGTTTCGAAATCTTTCAGGAGAATCTAGTGCCATGGCTCGTTTTACAGTCAGTTCCAGAAAACAAGAGATGAAAGCCCTGAGATTCTACTAAATAAATAGTAATCCACCCAAGTCCGAATCCCAACATATATTCTATCTGACTCAGTGTTTCCACTTCATAATGGCAGGTTTTCCGATAGCAAACGAGAAATCCGTCAAATTATCCGTCAAAAAACCCGTCCAAAACCGTAAAAAAGACTTAAGCAGTAATATATGGAAGTTGTTTCATGCAGAATAGTGTGCTCTGTAGATAGCGTGACTTAGCACGGAATAAATACCATAGTGAAATTCTTGCTATCAGGAAAGAGATGAGGAAACAAAACTAGATCTACTTTGCCTAGGCAACGTGCAAAGTGGTGAAACAACCTTTGTTCGCTAGCGCTTCGTCGCTAACGACTAAATGCTGAAGTTGTCAACCCATCGAAACTAAAGCCCGGGAAATTGCAAGAATTTACTGTTAGAAGCAATAGACAAGAAACACAGACCAAGGGTGATCTTTTTTTCCAACAAATTTAAAAAAAAGAATGTTACAACCGATTCTTACAATTCTTTTAAGATTAGGTAAAATGTATTTCGCAATTACAGGTCTTGCAACCGGGGCGTCCATGTTCATTTTCGTGTGTGTGTGTGTGGGGGGGGGGGGGGGGGTGCAGAGCCAAAGTTTTTACCGGACCTTTAAAAAAATTTGCCGAATCCTACAGACTGATAATTCGAGCTTTAAATTATAAAAATTACTTAACAGAAAGGTCTACACACAAAGAGTAACGCTAAAGGGCAGCATGAAAGATGATTAGCCAGTTACTATAGGCGTCGGTTTTGCGAAACCCGCTTGGACAATATATTGCCGGACACGATATATACTAATGAAAAATTAAATCGAGCGCCGCAGGCTAAATTTTTCTAGATCCAATTTTTTTTTCTTTTGGTTACAATTTAACTGCTTCTCATACAAGTACTATCTTTTACCGTGGATCACCAAGATCCTAAGAATTTCCAGAAACCGGATAGAACGACGTCCCGGCAGCATCAGCTACTGTAGGCTATTCAGCACTACCCATGATAAAACTAAAGTTCAGGATTTTTTGTTATTTTTTCCTTGCCAAATTAAACTATTTACATGCAGGTTCTAGCTTTTAATGATTCTCAAACCCCAATCCTAAAACTGGCTTAAAGCCCAGTTAAATGACGCGCCCTTCCATAAAATAGAGAATATCACAAAAGCGCCGCAGGCTGAATTTTCGAAACATTGTTGATTAGAGCGTCTTTTTGGAATCCAGAATAAAAGTAAGGACTATCGATGAAATTATACATCAGTCCTTTTGTCTGCAACCAGCGCTTCACTCGACCTATCCGAGTATCGAGGTTCGTGGTAACTAGCGAATCCTGCCAATTCTACCGAATAAATTATCGAATCCCAGTTATTATACCGAACAAGTCAAAACAAAGTCCAAGCCTACAAACCCCTTTCCACTAAGGGGAAAATAGGCACCACAGGCGAAATTTTTGGAAACATTTGTGATCACAGCGTCTTGAAAGAGTACTATTTGATGCTAAAATGTTCATGAAATCTTTCACCAATGGTAAAGAAAATTCAGAAACATCAAGTAGAAATACCGATTGCAAGATCTTCAGAAATCCGTCAAAAATCCGGAAATCCGTCAAAAGAAATTCTCATCCGTCAAGACCCAAGAAATCCGTTTTTGACGGACAAATCCGTCAAAGTGGAAACGCTGATCTGGCTGATCTGGCTAGAATCTACTTTCCTTGTTCTATCTACCGCAAAATTTACTTCAAGAGAGCCGCGAGATGGCATGGAGGAGACATCTCTATTTTTGTCGCGAAATATTTGAAATGTTGACTCACGCGGCGCTGTCCGAAAGTTTTAAAGCCAAGTGGATCAAGCCAGATGAATCCAGCGATGGCAAAGGTTTGCAAGGCCATTATCTGTTATTGTATCTGCTCTGAGAAGAGAATGAAAATTACTTCTCTCATGATTTGCATGATACTAGAGGTCTGCTTCTGTAAATTTTGGACCTTGTTTCAGCCTTCTTTTTGCTTTTTGCCTTTGACTTTCAAGTTGAAATAATAGACTAAGTACGTCGTATCTTTTAATAGCTACATTTTTTATCAAAGCTTTGTTTGCTGTTGGATTAGGTTAGGTTAGCCAGTTGCTTGATTAATATCTGTTTTCAGATTCAGATGCCACCGTTTGAACAGCATTTGCCGGTCAACCACAAACCCCTGATTTTTGGATACCCTATGCCATACGCTGGATATGTTTAGCGTTTGGCATACCCTATGCCGAACGCTGGATACACTATGCCAGGTGCTGGCATACTGTAACCCAGTAAAATATTGATGATTTGAGTGAAGCTAAATAATCAACCAATCAGAACTCCTTTATATTGAGGTAGGGCAGGGTTAGGTTACCAACAGGTATCCAGCATTTGGCATAGGGTATCCAGCGTTAGGCATAGGCTGTACCTAATGCTAGATATATCCAGCATTTGGCATAGGGTATCCAAAAATCAGGGATTTGTAGTAGGCTGGCGCTTGCTTAACGATTATTCTTATGACTTCAGTAGGGGAGAGTTGGGTAGTATGACATATTTTTTTTCTTTATTTTTTATTTCCCTGAAATTTGTCTTTATGTTGCCAAATTTTTGGCAGCACATACTTGGTTCCCTATAGAATCTTTGGGATTTTTTCAGATTTTTCTCCCTCATAGTTTTTCAGTAGTAGGCTAAATTCTGGACATGGTCACTTTGTCATACTACCCGCCGGTGGTAGTATGACACACCCTGGGTTCAGTATGACACAGTATTTGTATCTTCAGTATCTTCTGCATCTTCTCAAAAAGTTCAGGCTCACTGCGCTTGAGGAAAGTAGACAAACACTGTGCTGTGGTTACGGAACACAAGCGTTTTCTGACCCAAGGTTCTGTGATCTCTTCCCACCCATTCACGATCCTCCCAGAAGTAAACCCCCCTGGGAAAAAT
This sequence comes from Branchinecta sandiegonensis, assembly GCA_030848855.1. Lineage (NCBI taxonomy): Eukaryota > Metazoa > Arthropoda > Branchiopoda > Anostraca > Branchinectidae > Branchinecta > Branchinecta sandiegonensis. The sequence goes on along the minus strand of JAUPMV010000017.1, from coordinate 6,421,487 downwards.
CCCAGAAAGACCCCAACTTAACAGCAGTAATTTGCACTCATGAAAGATACAGGAAAAGCTTCGTTCCATTTTTCGTGACACTTTTTAATTCTCACGACTAAAAATGAATTTTTTTTGTTCCACAATTTGGTTGTGTTTGAATTGTATATGTATACATTGACATCTGCAAATCTGCTGTAAATGTCCATTGACAATTTTTTTCGTGTATGATATGTTGACGAGAAATGCAAATTTGGCATTGCATGATTGCTGTGAAAGTCATTTTTAAATTAAATTCTACTCTACTACTCTACTCTACACATCTTTAATTTTTGGGTTTTCTTATTATATTTCACTCAAAAACTTTCTTAAAAAAACTAAAAAGCTTGGAATCATGAGAAATCAGGAATATGATGTTTTCAGCAACATTAACTTAAAACGAACATTCCAAGTTTCATCCCAGTCTCCCCATCGTTTGATCCCTAGCTTAGCATACCCAACAACTTTCGGGACTCTTGCAACCCTCCCACCCAAAGTGGCCAAATTTGGTTCGGACAGATTCTCTAGGCTAGGGCATCTTGTCATACTGCCTATCAAATTTCACTTAATTCTGAGTTTCCAGGAAATTTTCTATCCACCTCCAACTCCCCCTCTGCCCTACCAATGCGATCCGACCAGGACCATAAACTGGGTAAGCTCCTTAGCATATGAGCTCCACACCTTCAAAGTTTCATCCCAGTCACTCCACAAATTTCATCACTAGGGCTGCAGAAAGATTTCTGGTGCTGGTGCTCATATTGGCCAAATCAGGTTCGGACACAATGCATCATCTATGGCATCTGCTTTTACCATCTATGAAGTTTCACTTGAATCTGAGCATTTTTTTGAATTTTTGGTACCCCCCTCAAACTCCCCCAGCCGAGGCAGCATCCGACTGTAATCAAAAATTGGACCATCTGGAGCACATGACCTTCATAGCTTCTAAGTTTCATCCCAATCACTCTACTTGTGTCATCCCTAGGGCTACCAGAATTTTATTTGTGTCCCTTCCGACTCTCACAGTTGCAGAATCTGGTTTGGACACATATATGGGTCGTTTAGGGCATTTTTTCTTACCACCCATTTTGTTTCACTATAATCCGTTGACCAGCTCGCAACCTATGCATGTCACAAGGTTTCCGACTCCCCCTCCTCCACCCTCATGGGTGAGTGAACCCAAAAAAACGAAGGTTTCAGTACATTTTTATTGCATATTATGAGTCTCAGTACTTATAATACTGAAGAAATAACAGAAAAGTCCGGGTACAACAGAAATCTTACATGTCAAAACGTCAGTCGGGTACTATGACACGTGTCATACAAGCCGACAAGAAGTGTGTCATACTACCCGACTCCCCCATCATTTATGGGATCTGCATTACCTCTTAAATTGTGTGAATATCCTGCAGTTTCTCAACTGCTTATGATAATTAAATACCTTACCTAGGTCCCTGCAAGAAATGGTTATTCTATGTCATAACACCTTATCCACATGAGAGTTCGTAGTTAGACAAAAAAATTTACTTTGAGAGTGAACAAATATGTTTTTTAGCAGAAGGTCTGAGTGAGTAATTGTTTTTTTTTTTTAAACTCGTTTTCTCCTTTGTATTGTAGATGTCGCTTAGCTGCTGGGAGCACAGATGAATAAAACCAATACAACCAGTAGTTCCGAGAGTGTGTCATAGTACCCGCCATGTCATACTACCCGACTCTACCCTAACCCTTGCTGTTTCAGCAATGTTTTTTGCAAAGTTGAAACTTGCTAGCTCAGAAAGTTCGACAGGGTTTGAAGGTAAATAAAAACTGTGATCGGTGCAGAAAACGGTATTGAATAAGGGTGAATAAGGTTCCTTTGGCTCTGGTTTGGTGTGAAGGTAATGATGAGGAACCTTGCCAAGAAGGGCTGAAATATCAAGACAAAGCATCGTAGCTGATGTAGCCTATCTGTTTCATGCACTGTTTCTAATCTAAAATTATATGAATTTTTATTTCGTCAGTGTCGGTGAAAATGATGAAGAACTAGCTAGTCCGGTTTACCTTTTAGTTCGATTTGTAAAGAAAATTGACTACCTCTTACTAAAGTAGGGGAGACTGGGGCGAAACCGGACTGGGGCGAAACCGGACTGGGGCGAGTCCGGAAATTGATCCCTTGTGCCAAATGCCTGTGACTATTTCCACCATGAAATTGCCACAAGATGGTATGACAGTAACACACATTTGGCGGGAAGTACTTATGTTATAGTCCAAACACGACGGCCAAAAAAATAAAATTTTCTATGATTTCTGGAAATAATTTGGGGAGCACAAGTGGGCATCGCAAAAAAAATCAGTAGAGGTTTGTCATTTTACTGGTGCTTAGAAGGGTGTGGTGGCTGGTGCAAGCTGCATGTGATTTTTTTAAGCCATTTATTTTTGGCGGCCATTTTGTCCGAATCGGTCCACGTGGGGTGACTCTGGACTATTTTCATGGGGCGAGTTCGGATAGCAATTAAAGCTTAGTCTTTATAAATAAGCAGTGAAAATGATGTCGAAAATATAATTGAAATGAACACAGAATATGTAGTATTTGTTCTTTGTCTGAACAACTCGTCAGTGTCTATTGTGAGAGATGGGAAACTCGTCGGAAGCAAGACAAATTACCTTGAAATAAACACGGAATATGAAGTCTTTGTTTTTTGTCTGAACAACTCGTCTGTGTCTATTGTGAGAGATGCGGTACTCGTCGGAAGCGAGACAAATTACCTCCGTCCATGACGCTTTAAAACAAGAGCTACGACCTCATATGGCCCTTGTTACGAGTAGGCGCTGCAAGAAAGTAGATGAGAACAGTGGCGAAACTAGGGGGGAGGGGCGGGGGCGAAATCTGCCCCTCTCGAAAATTATCGTCTGTAAATTGGCATTTTGATTGATTGACTGATATCATAATTGATTATAAATTGTCAAATCACCTCCCCCCCCCACACACACACACCCGAAAATGTGCTAATTTTGCTACTGGATGAGAACATTACAGATACCACCTTCAACCACCCTAGTTTTGGACCTAGAAATAGGATATCTATATTCACTCGAGTCTGACTATTTCTGGCATTGCAACGAATCATGTAGAGCAAATGATTTTTCTACCTTCCTAGTTTAGATCCACTCGTTTGATCCCTAGAGGTGCCACACTATCCCCCCCCCCCCCTCCAACTTCCCCTACGACGGCCCAATCTCGTTCGGACACATAGATTGATCATACGAAGTATCTTCTCTGAACCTATCGAGTTTCACTCGAATCTGAGCATTTTTCGGAAAATTACAATCATCTCGCCACCGTGCTCGGATCCGGTTCGGACCCAAAAATATATAGCCTATCATCTACTTCATATGACCTTTCTACATTCCAAGTTTCCTTCAGATCGCTCCACTCGTTCGGCCAATATTCCAGCCACAGAATTTCAGCCCCCCCCCCCCCATTGTGGCCGAATGTGACTCAGACACATAAACGTCGCACCTCTGACATCCCCACTTCCCGTCCATCAAGTTTGAGTTGAATCGGAGCATATTTGCAAATTTCCGGTTCCCACATCCTCCTCCTCCTGCCGTTGCCGGATCCGATCTGGACAGCATACTACAAATCTAGACCGCATGAACTTGGTACGGTACTCTCCAACTTGCATCCTATTCGGCCCATTCGTTTGTTTTTTGTGCATGTCACAAAATTTCGCCCCCCCCCCTCCCTTCTACAGTTCCCTAAATCATGGTCGCATGTGGTTCGGATACACGTTTTGCATACCTAGGTCATCAGTTCTTGTCACCCGTAAAATTTTACACAAATCGGACCACCCGTTCGCAACCTACAGAAGTCAGTAATTTCCGGCTTCCGGCCTTCCCTCGACTCCCACAAAATTGGTTGGATCCAGAAACGGAAGTTTTCCTATGGCATTGTGTCGGGCCCTTAAGTGTATTTGGTCGGGTCACTAGTATGCCTGCACTGTTTCATCGTCCTTAGCACATGTGGAAGTATCCTAACTCGCGATCACCAGAATTCCGGGAAACCCCCTCCAACTCCCCCCAAAGAACCCCAGTACGATCTGGGTCTGTCAAGAACATATTTAGGGCTTATGCTTGTTCTTCAGACCAAATTCCATCCCGATCCCTCGACTCGAAACGTTTCACGAGATTTCCGGTCAGTTCGGGTCCCTGATATGCCTGCCAAGTTTCACCGTCCTAGTACATCAGGAAGTATCGAACTTGCGGGATATCCGATTTCCGGCCCCCCTTCAACTCTCTCCACAGTGCCCAAATCCGGTCCGGCTATGTTAGCGATATATCTAGGACTTGTGCTTGTGATTCCTACCAAGTTTCATCCCTATCCCTCCAGTCCAAGTGTTTCCCAAGATTTCCGGCTTCCCCCTTCAGCCCCACCAAAGTCACCGACACCTCTGAGACACGAGTCTTACCAAATATCAACTTTCATTAAGATCCGATCACCCGTTCAAAAGTTACAAATGCCTCAAGAGTCCGGATCCCCCCTCCCTCCACGTCGGTCGGCCCGGGGACTTTACTATTTCCAAGTTAATCTTGCCGGGTCCCTGATATGCTTGCCAAGTTTCATCGTCCTAGCCTATGTGGAAGTGCCCGAACTAGGAAAACCCGGACCGACGGACGGACAGAAGTTGCGATCGCTATATGGCACTTGCCCTTCAAAAAAGAGTTAAACTAAATAAAATAAAAGTCTTCGGATACAAGCTGAAGGATTCCTTCTTACCATCCCTAACATGTTTCTTTTTCAACAAAAAACGAAATCAGAAGCACCCACCCCCCAAATCATCACCCCAGCCGAATCTAGAAGAAGTTCCATTTTGGAGCACGGTGATGAGCCTGAGTATGAAGTTACCCAGATTGTTAATAAAATAGACATCACGCTAAAGTACCTCCCGAGTTTCATGTTTTCTTAGGCTACCAGAAGATAAACTTGCTGTTTTTATGGCACTTGCAGCCTCTGGCTCAAGTGCCATATACCGATCACAATTCCGTCTGTCGGTCTGTCGGTCTGTCGGTCGGTCCGAGTTTTTTTGTCCCACATATCCGAGTTAGGGTACTTCCAGATGTGCTAGGACAATGAAACTTGGCAGGCATATCAGGGACCCGACCAAACTAACCTGGAAATAATCAGTTTCCCGATCCGACCATATGGGGGGGAGTGCGGGGCGCTGGAAACTTGCAAATTTAGGGCATTTTGTCACTTTTTTCTGAGTTAGGGTACTTCTAGATGAGCTAGGACAATGAAACTTGGCAGGAATATCAGGGACCCGACCAAACGAACCTGGAAATAATCAGTTTCCCGATCCGACCATATGCGGGGGAGTGGGGGCGCTCGAAACTTGAAAATTTAGGGCATTTTGTCACACTTTTTCGAGTTAGGGTACTTCCAGATGAGCTAGGACAATGAAACTTGGCAGGAATATCAGGGACCTGACCAAAGTGACCTGGAAATAGTAAGTTTCCCGATCCGACCATATGCGGGGGAGTTGGGGCGCTGGAAACTTGAAAATTTAGGGCATTTTGTCACACTTTTTCGAGTGAGGGTACTTCCAGATGAGCTAGGACGATGAAACTTGGCAGGAATATCACGGACCCGACCAAACTAACCTCGAAATAATCAGTTTCCCGATCCGACCATATGGGGGGGAGTGCGGGGCGCTGGAAACTTGAAAATTTAGGGCATTTTGTCACACTTTTTCGAGTTAGGGTACTTCCAGTTGTGCTAGAACCATGAAACTTGGCAGGCATATCAGAGACCCGACCAAACCAAATTAGGAATAATCAGTTTTCTGATCCGACCATTTTGGGGGGGGGGGGGGGTGGAGGGCAGGGGAATCCGGGAAACTGAGAAGTGTGTAACTTTCGAACGGATGATCGGATTGTAATGAAACTTCATAACTGAAGAGAATATATATCTGTAATGTCCCGTTTAAAGTCTTGACCGGATTCGGTAGCCAGGGGGGAGTTGGGGGGGGGGAGACCGGAAATTTCAAGAAACGGTTAGAATGGAGGGATCGGAGTGAAACTTGCTGGGAAGAACAATCATCTGCTCTAGATAAGTCCTTTAGACCATTGTACTGGATCCGGACACTTATGGGGGGGGGGGGGGCCGGAATTCCGGTGATGGTGGTTTTTTGGATTTTCACGATGAAACTTGGCAGGCATATCAGGGACCCAATCAAACTGACTTCAAAATAAAAATATTGTTGATCAGATAATGGTGGGGGAGTGGAGGGAGGGGAATCCGCAGGGGAATCCGGGAAATTGAGAAGTGTGTAACTTTCGAACGGATGATCGGATTGTAATGAAACTTCATAACTGAACAGAATATATATCTGTAATGTCCCGTTTAAAGTCTTGACCGGATTCGGTAGCCAGGGGGGAGTTGGGGGGGGGGAGACCGGAAATTTCAAGAAACGGTTAGAATGGAGGGATCGGAGTGAAACTTGCTGGGAAGAACAAGCATCTGCTCTAGATAAGTCCTTTAGGCCATTGTACTTGATCCGGACACTTATGGGGGGGGGGGGTCCCGGAATTCCGGTGATGGTGGTTTTGGGGACTTTCACGATGAAACTTGGCAGGCATATCAGGGACCCAATCAAACTGACTTCAAAATAAAAATTTTGTCGATCAGATAATGGTGGGGGGAGTGGAGGGAGGGGAATCCGAAATTTTCAGTCATGCGTAATTTTAGAATGGTTGATCGGATTCGAGTGAAATTTAAGAATTCAACAGAGGACATTTCTCCGATGATTTTTTTCATATCCGGACCGGATCCGGCAACTATTGGGAGGGGGGGGGGGGGGGGGAAATACGTGCCCCGTTTAGAATGGAGGGATCGGGATGGAACTTTGTGGGAAGAACAAACAGATGCTCTAGGTAAGTCATTTGCTGAATCGGATTGGCTACGTGCACCGCGGGGGAGCTGGGTGGGGTGGGGGGGGGGGTGGACCGGAAATCTCGAGAAACGGTTAGAATGATGGTATCGGAGTGAAACTTGCTGGGAAGAACAAACATCTGGTCCATATAAATCTTTTACATAATTTGACTGGATCCGGACACTTGAGGGGGGGGGAGGAGGGGTATCCCGGAATTCCGTTTTTGGGGGATTTTCACGACGAAACTTGGAAGGCATATCAGGGACCCGGTCAAACTGACTTGGAATAAAAAAAAATCCTCGATATGATAATCTTGGGGGGGGGGAGTTGAGGGAGGGGAATCCGGAATATTGAGTCATGCGTAACTTTGGAACGGGTGATCGGATTCGAGTGAAATTTAATAATTAAACAGAGGACATTTTTCTCTTGTGACCTTTTTCATTTCCGGACCGAATCCGGCAATTATCGGGGGGAGGGCGGAAAATACTTGACCCGCTTAAGACTGGTGTGATCTGGATCGAACTTCGTGGGAATGACAAACAGATGCTCTGGATTAATCATTTACAGAACAGGATTGGCTCCGGTTATTGTGGGTGGAGTTGGAGGAGGGGGAGGGGGGTCTGGGATTCCGGTGATCGCGCGTTAAGGTACTTCCAGATGTGCTAGGACGATGAAACTTCGCTGGAATATTGGAGACTCAACAACATTTGCTTAGAAATTGCTACTTCCCAAATCCGATTATTCCTTAAAGTACCAATCTTGACCGCAAAGTAAAAAAAATACTTTTAAGCAATATATGCATTTTCGTGATGCCCATCAGCCCATTAGCAGTTTTGCCTCAAGGGTTTTGCTTACAAATGAAGTTCCAGCTGCCTTATAGCGCGCATCTCAACCGCAAAGTCGAAACTTACTCTTGATCAATCAAATCATCTTGACACATGCAAGTGCCATATGAGCTTACAGCTCTTGTTTAAGTTTTTTAACTCAGAACAGAATAAAACACTAGTCTAGCGTGTATAAAAAGTACCATCCGAAGTCGTCCCGGAGTCATCCCATACGTGGGGTGACACTTCGCCAGGCTCTGCTTTAAGTACCCGTGCCAAAAAACTAAAGAAGGAGGGAGTTTGATAAACAAGAGCTACGAGCTCATATGGCACTTGTTACGAGTAGGTGGTGGGAGAAGCGAGAAAGTAAATCCGAGCATTTTCCCGGAAATTCCGGTACCCTACCCACCGTGCTCGGGTCCGGTCCGGACCCTAAAATATGCCATCTAACGCATACGATGTCTCTACTTTCCAAGGTTCATTCAATCACTCCACTCGTTTAACCCCTATGCGAGCCACAACATTTCCAGGACTCCCCCTCCAACTCCACCCACTGTGGCAGAATACGACTCGGACACATAAACTTCGCATCTCTAACATCTCCTCGTCCCGTCCATCAAGTTTAACTCGAACCGGAGCATATCTTCAAATTTCGGTCCCCGCTTCATCCTCCCCCTTCTTTGGTCGGATCCGCTTCGGACGCCAAATGACAAATCTAGGCCGCATAAACTTGGTACTGTCCAACTTGCATCCCATTCGGCCCATCCGTTTGGTTTAGGTCATCAGTTCTTATCACCAATAAAGTTTCACTTGAATCGGACCTTTTTTTCGCAACCTATGGAAGACAGTAATTTTCGGATTCCACCGCCCTCAATTCCCCGAAAAATGGTCTGATCCAAGAATGGAAGTCTTCCTAGAGCATCTGGAAGTATCCTGACTCGCGATCACCGGAATTCCGGGAAACCCCCTCCAACCCCCCCCCCCCCCAGAGCCCCGACACGGTCTGGTTCTGTCAATTACCTCTAGGGCTAATGCAGGTTCTTCCCACCAAGTTTCATCCCGATCCCTTCACTCTAAGCGTTTCCAAAGATTTCCGGTCCCCCCTCCAACTCCCCCCCCCCAATATCACCATATCCAGTCCGGTTTTAAAATGGAACGTCTGAGGCAAGAGATGTTTCTAAATATAAAGTTTCATTTAAATCCGATCACCCGTTCAATAGCTGAGCACGCATTACTCAATTTTCCGGATTCCCCATCCCTCCACTCCCCCCACGATGGTCGGATCGGGGAAACTACATTATCAAGTCAATCTGTTCGGGTCCCTGACAAGCCTGCCAAGTTGCATCGTCCTAGCACATCAGGAAGTACCGAACTCGCGGGATCACTAGAACTTTGGACCCCCCCCCCCCCCCCCAACTCCCCCACAGTGACCGGATCTGGTCCGTTTATGTCATTCGCGATATCTAGGACTTGTGCTTGTTCTTCCCGCCATGTTTCATTCCGAACCCTCCACTCTAAGCATTTCCCAAGATTTCCGGTTCCCCCTCCAACTCCCCCCAATGTCACCGGATCCGCTCCATATATAAAATGAGGCATCTGAGACACGAGGTCTTTATATAAATCAAGTTTCATTGAGGTCACCCGTTCGTAAGTTAAAATAACTCACTTTTCCGGATTCCCCCTTCCTCCACGCCCACCCCCCCAGGTGTTCGGATCAGGGAAATGACTATTCCCAAGTCAATCTGTTCGGGTCCCTGACAAGCCTGCCAAGTTTCATCGTCCTAGCGCATCAGGAAGTACCGAGCTCACGGGATCACTAGAAATTCGGATCCCCACCCCCCAACTCCCCCACAGTGAGTGGATCCGGTCCGGTTATGTCAATCACGTATCTAGGACTCGTGCTTGTTCTTTCCACCAAGTTTCATCCCAATCTCTCCACTCTAAGCGTTTCCCAAGATTTCCGGTTCCCCCCCTCCAACTCCCCCCACTGTCGCCGGATCCGGTCCAGATTTAAGATGGGACGTCGTAGGCACGAGGTCTTTCTATGTATCAAGTTTCATTAAGATCTGATCATCAGGTAGTAAGTAAGAAATCCCTATTTTTCTGGATTCCCCCTCCCTCTACTCCCCCCCCCCCCCCCAGATGCTCGGATCGGTGAAGTGACTATTGCCAACTTAATCATTTGGGATCCCTGATAAGCCTGCCAAGTTTCATCGTCCTAGCTTATGTGAAAGTGCTCGAACTAGCAAAACCTGAACCGACCGACCGACGGACGGACAGAAATTGCGATCGCTAAATGGCACTTGGGCCGAAGGGAAAGTGCCATAAAAATCAGAGCTATAGCTGAATGTTTATCTTTCGTTTGAGATACCGAGAGTTCAGAACTGTGACTTGCTGAGACCCTGAAGTGAAAACGTCCGGACTCAACCCAGTCTCCCCAGGGACGTCACGTAGGGGGGGTCAAAAACGGTCAGTTTCTCAGAAAATCAGTCGATTTTTCTTCAAAAACAGTCGGTAAAAATGACCAGCCAGTCGGTAAATACTTTGCCCCCCCCCCCAAAAAAAAAAAAAAAAACAACATTTTGGCTAGTAACGCCTCTGGTCTCCCCTACTGATGATTCAAGATGGAACTTCTGCCTTCTTGGCAAAGTAAATGCTGAACTTTAGCACAACAGAGGCTCACAATCATTTGGCAATCTTTTTTTTCAGGTGTTTTCAGTGTTCCTTTCAAGCATCTAATTCTTCCTGATTTCGTTAGCGATCAGCAGTTTCTTCAGAACTTGAAAAATGATCTCCTTGGACTCGAATTCAACGAAAAAAATAATGATCTCTACAAGTTCAGGTAGGCTTAAGTTAGCTGCCTCTGTCCTATAGATAAAGTGAACTGCCTAGGATCTGTAAAACAGTTAATTTAAACTAGTCCGTTTCTGCAGTAGGTTCAAAAGGGTTCAGTTTCTGGCTGATTTGAAGGATAGACGGCTACTGAACCTGCAACATCCACTCAGTTCGTAGCGAACTACTTGAACTTACCAGAAATCATCTATTGTCACAGCAGAGAGATAAAAGTTGCACTGCCGGAAGTTAATTGATGGCCTCTCGTCAGATGCTGGTGTGATTTTTCAAAAATCTGGAAGATGATGCGATGTTTTTTCTCAGCCTTACCCTTGCGATGACAGTGGATGGAGACTGGAGACTTTGAAGTCCAAGTCAGAAGAAGAGGTGAAGCCACACAAGCCAATCATACTAAGGTTACCATGAAACGGCTCTGTTCCCATCACCCGAAGCAGTCGGCTAGGGTGCTTTGCAATAGTATATATCATTTTCAGTACAAGCTCATATGATTTGACACCTGTCAAGGAGAATTGCTCTACTTCTACTTTGCTCCTATGTACTAACACCACTATATTGAGGCCGCTGGCTTAAAATTGCATTAAAGGACCCCTCGCACCATTTACTCTTCAACTTACAGTATTTTAAAATATTTGAATACTTTAAAACTATGCTGTGCTTTCAACAAATAACCTACGGTTTTGGCAGTTTTAAGCCTTTTCCGAGACCCGTTGACTTGTAGCGAAAACAGGGAAACAATTTACATAACCGGTTTTTCTAATGGGAAAACTTCTCGCAGACAACCGTCGACAGCGTGATACACATCGAAGGTAGCAAAATGCGGTAAGTGAGAAAATCAGCGTGGTTTTGTCAGAGGGGTTAGAATGCACAGTACGAAATTGGGGTCCCGGGTTTAGAAATATATGGAGTGATTATGGACGTAGTTTGCATTAGTGTTATAGGTAAGACAGATCCTTTAAGGGCTTGTTTTGCTTTTTCTGTCACTGAATCAAGTTCCATACTTCCAGGCAATCATCGGACTTGAAAAGCATAAAGTCTGGGAACATCAGCAGTTTCAAGGATCTTCTTTACAATGACTTCAGAAAGTGGCTGGTTGATACCACAGGCATCCCACTCGATGAAACTGTTGACGTTTCATGTGCACAGTACACTTCAACAGGTGAGTCTTGTTAAATCTCTCTCAGCTACTCCAAGGCCCTTTAGATACAAAGAAAAATCCGGCTAAGATGGTTCGATTTGGATGATCGAGTGCACTTAAAGGACCCATCGCACTATTTACTACTTGTTCTAAAATATTTGAATACTTTAAAACTAGGCTGTGCTTTCACCAAATAACCAACGGTTTTGGCTGTAAACAAGTCTTAAGCCTTTTCCGAGAAAAAAGCGAAAACTGGGGCGAAAACAACAGGCGAGCGAAAACAGGGAAAAAATTTACATAACCGGTTTTTCTGATGGAAAAACTTCTCGCAGACAACCGTCGACAGCGTGATACACATCGAAGGTAGCAAAACACGGGCAAGTGAGAAAATCAGCGTGGTTTTGTTAGATGGGTTAGAATGTACCGTACGAAATTGGAGTCTCCGGGCTTAGAAATATATGGAGTGATTACAGAAGTGGGTTGCGGTAGTATTATAGGTAAGACAGTTCCTTTAAGTATTCTATGAATACTTCTTGAGCCCAAGCTGACTTGGAAACATACAATGGATAGAAATGGATACGCCAGCTAAAGATGCTTTGGCAGCGATAGTTTGGCCCTTCTTGGCAAGGGTCCTCGTCAGGCTGTCGAACGTCAATGACGACTTTGGGGTACTGAAGAAACAGTACAGTATTAACAGTAATATTTTAAATATGCAAAGCACCTGCTCCACTTGTCGAAATTATGTCAGTTCAAAATTCAAGATGCAAGTGTTACCCTTTTGGATGTTTCCTCATCGCTTTGGAAAATCATGGACAACAGGGTCCAACCAGCGCACGAGCCACTACTTCCTGGCCGAAGATTGTGAACACTCCGAAGAGTGTCTTTTTCTGTGTGATTATGTGTTTTATTCATTTTCTTCATTTACTTCGCTTTTTATGGCACTTGCCTTCCGGCCAAGTGCCATATACCGATCACTTTTCGTCGGTCGGTCGGTCGGCTAGTCCGGTGATCGCGAGTTAGGGTAGTTCCAGATGTGCTAGGACGATGAAACTTGGCAGGCATATTAGGGACCCGACCAAACTAACTTAGAAATAGACATTTCCCCAATCCAACCATCGTGGGAGGAGTGGAGGGGGGGGGGGGGGAATCCAGAATATTTACGTATTTATAACTTTTGAACGGGGAATCGGATCTTTATGAAACTTGATATTTGGAAAGACCTCGGTTCTCAGATGTCACACTTCAAGTCCGGAACGGATCCGATGACTTCGGGAGGAGTTGGATGGGGGGGGGGGGGCCGGAAATCGTGGGACATGTTCAGAGTGGACGGATCGGGATGAAACTTGGTGGGAAGAACAACACAAGCCCTAGATACATAGTTGACAAGACTTTACCGGATCCGAGCATTGTGGGAGGAGTTGGAGGGAGCGTTCCGGAATTCCGGTGATCTCGACTTAAGATGCTTACACATGTGCTAGGACGGTGAAACTTGGCAGACATATTAGGGACCCGACTAAACTAACTTGGAAATAGTCACTTCCCCGTTCTGACCACCGTGGGGGAGTGGAGGGAGGGAGAATCCGGAATATTGACGTATTTCTAACTTTTGAACGGGGAATCGGATTTCAATGAAACTTGATACTTGGAAAGACTTCGTGTCTCAGATGTCCCATTTCAAGTGCGGACAGGATCTGATCAATGTGGGGGAGTCGGGGGGGGGGGGCGGAAATTTTTTGACACGCTTACAATATAGCGATTGGAATAAGACTTGGTGGGAAGAACAAGCGTAAGCCCTAGATACATCAGTGATAGAACCGGACCGGACTCGGTCAATCTGGGGGAGTTGGAGGGGTCCAGAATTCCGGTGATCGGAGTTTAAGGTAGGCTACTTCCAGATGTGCTAGGACGATGAAACTTGGCTTGAATATTGGAGGCTTGACAAGATTGTCTTAGAAATTGTCACTTCCCAGATCCAACCATCCCTTAAAGTACTCATCTTAACCGCAAAGTACAAAAAGTAATTTTAAGCAAAACCTACATTTTCATGATCCCATGAGCCCATGATCATTTTTGCCTCAAGCAAAAATGACCCAAGTGAAAAAAAAAATAAAAAAATTACCAAACGATACATTCTCGTGATTTCCAAGGGCCCATCGTCATTCTTATTTACCAAGTCTTGCAAGTGCCATATGAGCTTCCAGCTCTTGTTCAAAATGGCGGGTCACACATTAATTACTTACTTACTTACTAGTACAACTTTGGGGTACTGAAGAAACAGTAGGCCAAAGTCGTCCTTGACGTTTGACAGCCTGACGAGGACCCTTGGCAAGACGGGCCGAAATATCGCTGCCAAAGCATATGTAGCTGACATATCCGTTTTTATCTATTAAGTATTCTCTTAGCTGAAGCTGACTGCGTATAATGTTGAGAAACAGATTTTTAGGGGCCTATAGAAGACCCTTGCCGAGAAGGACCATCTCCTACTATGAATTTCAGCTCTCTAATCCGTTTAGCATCGCTAAACACAATACCAGTTCAAGTTAAAGCTAAAGTTTTCTAATTTAAAAATTTCTAAAAATTCGAACATTCAGTGCTTGTTAATAATTTTAACTGCTACCTACCCAATAAATCTATAATAAATCTAACAAAATATAATCTAATTTGATATAATATGACCTGTAAAATATAACCGGCTATCTACTCTCTTCTGAATTTTTTTAAAAAAAATCGACAAACCATTTGACACGAGTAAGCGAGAATGCGCACAGCGTAAACCAACCACACACGAAACAATCATTCAACTACTCTGTAAAAAGTTTCTCCGAGAAAAGAATAAAGTTAACTGCAGTATTTGCTACTGGGATTAATCTCATCTCTACTGGGATAAGATTACTCCGAACTAGAAATAATCTTATCTCAGCAGAGACAGTATTAATCCCAGTAGCAAATACTGCAAGATTTTTTTTAACAGTGTAACGTCATATTACTATAGAAATATTACTATTTCCTTGTAGATATTCTTTTGTGCCACGACGATGAATTAGAAGGTCGGCGTATTGCTTTTATTTTCTACTTGGTTGACGAAGATTGGAGTGAAGTAGATGGCGGCACCTTGGACTTGTTTAGCTCGGATGGTAAATATTGTCGTTACTCTTGATAGACTTCTTTAAAAGGCCTCTACTCAGTTCTGTTGTGATTGGAAATTCTCGTTGGTCGCTTGTGTGAATGCGCCACCGACGGATTGTCGATAATATGTGACGGGAGCTGGCTTCATGCTCAATGCGGCCGACATTTTCCTGACAAATGAATTGTTTGAAGTGCTGGACGCTGAGATTAGCTGGGTTTTTTTGCCGTCATCCAGTTAACCGACCTACAAGATTTCCCACTATAAGTCGTTTTCTTCTTTCGGTTAACCGACCTAAGTTTTTATAAGCTGTTTTTTTGGCTCCGTTTGCCGGTCGGTTAACCGACCTGTGGACTGAGGCGGGAGCTCCATCCAACCGACCTACGCTCTTGGCACGGCGCGAAATTCAAAATTCTCACTGGAGAGATAGGCGCCGGCGACGGGAAGACGCCATTTTTTCTTGTAAGCCGTCTTTTAGAGCTCAGTCGAACCGACCGGCGAGACGAAAAAGCGGTCAATAGTGGCAAATAGGTAGGTTAACCGACCTATGGAGAAAAGGCAAAAAACGGAGCTATTGTAGTGTCCTATTCGGATAGGAATGCTCCGATGAGAATAACCTCTCGCCACTGATTACACTAGTGTAGTCATAAGCTTCGTTTTTTTACCAGTTCTACGTCATCCAGAGCGTGTTCCACCCTTCTAACAATAGTAACTATTGTTACTATTTTACCATGATCGGGAGCGTAGTAAGCGTGGTAACTACGCATCTCTGTAACGTGATTGGTCGGATTCGCCCGTGGCATGATATTGTGCTGGAAAATAGAAGAATCATTCCAGCCTTGACGGCAAAAAGCCAAAATTCGTGACGTCTTCCGTAGTAACTACGGTAATTAGGATGGAACACGCTCCCAGTTAACCTACCTATTTACCAATCAGCCGCCTTTTCGGTATCTCATCCCGTGCGCCCGGCGATACAAAAATGGGTTATTTCGCATTCTCCAGCATTACAGGAGAGATTGGAATTTAAGGCTTCAGAACGAAAATAGGTCGGTTGGACTGAGCTCCAACCTTGGTCCACAGGTCGGTTAACCAACCGGCAAAAGGCGACAAAAAACGCTTATAAGGACTTACGTCAACGGTAAACGGTGAAGTCAACGGTCAAACGGTAAAGCGGCTTATCTGTCTGTAACCTTGCCGGAATATTTGGTATTCTGACACAAAAAATTTAAAATGTATAAGGACTTATTATTTCAAATATTGTAAATTTCTCTTGTACCTTCCTCGACGCTATAGGAATTCCCGTAGAACTGCAACTTTTTTGCCCTCTGAAAGTTATCTTCAATTGCCCAGGACCTTCACGTTTCTGCCCTTGGCCATTTCTACGCATTCCATCTAGGAAGAAGATTTTTTGAGCCCGATTAGTCCCTTATCTTCTTTTTTAATGTTTAGTTTTTTATCTTGTGCACTTACTACATTATTGAAAGCTCGGTATTTTTTCCTTTTCTTTGTCTTGTACTGCGCTTAAATTTCATCCTCATCATCATCGTCATAGTGGGAAATCCTGCAGGTCGGTTAACTTGATGACAGTTGAAAAAGCAGCTATGGCTTACGCTAGTTTCAGCGATTCAAGCAGTTTGTTCCCTATACTCTAAAGACCAAATCGGAATAATTAAAGGAACAGAAAACTTGACTCAAACTTGACTCGTGGAGCTAGCTGACATATCAAGAATGTACCCTGAGTCCATATTGAGAGTAAGAAAAATTCTCGTTACGACCTTTGCAGTTTCCGGGCAGTTTCCGAGAATTCGACTTTTGCGTTAGTAGCAAAAAAAAAAGGTTTGTGTGCAGGGAGTAGGAATCGAACAGACGACCTCTTGATTACTATCCCGATGTGTTAGTCAACACGGCCAAAGGCGGACTTTTACAGTGCATAAGTGCATAATTACAGTGCATAAGGGGCAAGGGCCGTAAATTGTATAGGCTATATAAGATTTGAGTAATTGTAAATATATTTTTGATTTTGATTTAGTTTATTGATTTATAATTGTAAATATTTTTGCCTAATCTCAATTGTGCGTGTTGTGAGATTTGTACCATTGTCTTCTTTGTGACGCGTCCAAACTATCTTATGATGATATTGGCAAGAAACAAATTGAATTGAATTGAATTGAATTGAAAAGGGCCTGTCAGCTAGCTTTGGGAACACTAAGGAGGGGGTTCGAGATAACAAAGAAGGGGGGTGCTGTCGACAAAAAGTCCATGTATCTTTATCTAAGCCCCCCAGGTCGGTTTGATGGCCGAAAGTTGCGGAGTCAAGTTTTCTGTGCCTTTAAGGAAAATTGAGAAGAAAAAAGATACACGTGTTAAATCAGACACGACACTCATTTTATCGGGTATACCCCCAACCCCCCCCCCCTTCGAGCGATTGTACAAAGATTGCCGACCAACGTTTTGGGTGGATAACGCTGTTTTCGAACCCAAAGATGGAAATGTCGTTTAATTTTGTTTTCTGGGCTAGTCTACAGGTTGGCCTTTCTTACATGGCAGATGCGTCGCATTAGTTGTGTTTTTGCAGATACCATGGTATCTGATACCACGGTATCTGATATTACGGTCTAAAGTCGTTTTTGCAGTTATCGTGGTATCTGATACCACGGCCAAAAGGCGTTTTTGCAGTTATCGTTGTATCTGACCAGTTTTCATGGTATCTGATATTCAGATACCGCGGTTCGACCGTGGTAACTGATCGTGGTATCTGAAAAAGTCATCTCACTTTCATCCGTTTTTGCCAAATTGGTGGGAAAAAAGTTAGGCGCTTAGTGATGTGACTGAATATCTGTTTTTCTTTTGGGATGACCTCGAAAAGCGCAATTTTGACAATTGCCGTTTTTGCGGAGCAACCGTATATCAGATACCACGGTATCTGCAAAAACGACTAAATGCAGACCCAGTTACCGTGGTAACAGATACCATGGTATCTGCAAAAACGCAACTATTATTTAATTTTGATGAGGCTGTCGTTAGTTTCGAGTAGCCTGTAGCGTCGTAGGGTGCATCTGTTTTTTAAGGATTTCATAAGCCTTTTTCTCTGCAGCAAATGGGGAGCCGGACAGGGTTGTCAAAAAAATTGTGCCGAAGTGGAACAACCTTGTTCTGTTCGAAGTCACGCCATTTTCGCATCATCAGGTACGTTTAATGTTACTGTTTTAGAGGACTTGTTTGGACCAGGGACGTCACGACTGGGGTCTTTCGCCGCGATTTTTCGTGAAAACAGTTGATTTTTTTCATGAAAATAGGCGTTTTTTCTGGAAATCGGTTGTTTTTTTGTCAAAACAGTCGGTTTTTCTGAAAATCAGTCGACTTTTTTTCAAAACGGTCGTTTTTTTCTTGAAAACAGTCCGTTTTTCTGCAAAAACAGTCGGTAAACGCCTCGCCCCCCCCCCCCCAAACATTTTGGCTAGTAACGCCTCTGGTTCGGACTACCAAGTTTGGTGGCTTCTTGATATATACCATACATTCACCAGTAGACAGGTAGAAACCAGCTACCGCTATCATCTCTGCCCTCCTCTTATAGCAGTGGTACCCTTGGTTTACACTGATGGCGTCCATTGCGTTCTGCCGCAAACACGTGAAATAGTTCAATTCAGTTTATTTTCAAACCATTCAAGGACTAGTCGAATTTTCGTTTGTTTGTCAACAAAAATAACTGTATCAACATTAAATGACGTCAAACGTAAAGTGAATAAATACAACAACAACAACAAAACAAGATACTCAGACCACAGTATAGGTTAATAAAAATTTAAGAACAAAAGAAAATTTAAGACATATATTTATATACTGGCAGTTGATCAAACTGATTCATAATTGAGCCGGCTCACGAATGAGGGAACGAAGCTACGCTGATAGCGAGCATGAGAGCATGTGACCGGTTGTATTACCGGAATCGGTTGCGAAGCTGCTCTGCCAGGCCTGACTCGAATTGCGGCGAAATCAGGGGCAGGATGGGGCGTAGGGTTAGGGTCTTGTAGGATTTACTTTCCAAGGTTAAATGACAGGGTTTCGTGGCGTTGGGAAAGGGTTTTTAGATGAAACATATTAAGAAAGAGGCATTTTTAGGCAATTTAAAAAAAAAATTGGATCTAGGGCTTAACACAGTGTCTGTATTTCAGGCGTAATTTGTATTCAGACCAAGTCCTGATTACATTACAATAAATCAAACTTGCAAGCAATAACGATGAGTATCCTGTGAAAGGGTTAGTTTCGCACTGAGCTAGAGGAGTAACTATTTCCAGGTTGCCGAAGTGTTATCAGACAAAGTCCGCCTTTCAATCAGTGGCTGGTTCTACGGAAAATCACTGGAAAGACCTCCCTTACAGCCGGAAGCGCCCCGGATTTCGGAAAAACCGAAAGTAACAGAACAGGTACGAATTTTACATGCTGAGGATTTGAATCCGGCCTTAAAACATGTCAAAGGATATAAATGGGTAACAGCATAATAATCTGAGGAGACAAACAAGCACTGATGCCTAAGAAAAATGAGAAGGCTAACTTCATTCTCAATGAGCCTTCTCTCTTTTGGATAGAAGAGCTTCCACTGATGGTGGGTTTTCACACTGCGTAAAATCCGAGCGGATCTGAAATCCGAGCGTATTTTACGCACGTTTTGAGCTTAAAAAAATGTCTAGCAATACGGACGTATTTGAGAAATTGGTCGGTTTTGTATCTAAATACGTCCGTATTGCTAGAAATCTTTTCAAGCTCAAAACGTGCGTAAAATACGCTCGGATATCAAAATACGCTCGGATTTTACACAGTGTGTAAATGGACCATGAGCTGGGATCGGACTGAGATAGATAGATAGATAGAAAGTGTATAGTAAAAATCGACTATCGTGGTTATAAACAAAATTTGCGATTATTGTCACACAAACAGAATAAATTACAATCTATGTATCTAATGTCAGTACGCTTAAAAGAATTCACGCTTCGTTAAATTATTTCACAAACTCGGGAACCAAACTTTTTGCATATCTAGCGTGTTTTGTAGGTACGGGACAGATCTTGGTGACTCTAGAACTTACCGCTCGTTCTGGTCGACTTCTAACATTTTGATAGGGGGGAGGGAGGATTTGGGAGTGGAGAGGATGGGATACCATGGCTGAACTGAAGTCAGCGCTTAGCTCCTTTCTGCGCTCCTGCAGTGTTTTTAGGTTAAAGTGTTTTCAAAGGTATGAGTATGGAAGCTTCGGTCCACTATCAATAGTAAGAAGAGCCCGCTTCTGTATTCTTTCTAGTTTATCTCGTTGTTCCTGCGACAATGAAAAATGGGGATTGCCTAAGCACAATGCGTAAAAACTAGGAAAACGGAAGCTTAGGTATTGGAGCAGATTCGTTGTAGAGTAGAGTATAGTAGTTTTTTAATTCTAAAATGTAACTTTCACAGCGTGAACGCCGAATTTGACTTCTACGTCCAAACATAACTAAACACTCGAATCAATTTGTCATTTAAAATGCCCCCTTTGTACTGAGGGTTTGGAGTCCGAATCCGACCTGACAAGCAGAAGATCGAAAAGGACGAATCCTGGATTGGAGTTGATCCAGATTCGCCCATCTAGGCTATAGCTGCGTTATTCGTCCCCGGACTGCTCATCTGTGGTCCTGCTTTTTACCTAAAAGGTGTTTTTGTATTCACTGGTGACTGCCCCCTACAAGCCGTTTCGGACTAATCACTGTCTGGTCACTCCTCGCCGGTGCGGACCAATCAGAACCTGCTCTTGAGGTCGGTTCTGGTGAGGGCACCAATGAGACGAGAAACGTGTTATAGGAGAAGAACCAGACACTGGCGAGAAAAGACTAGAAACCAGACCGGAGTGCAACGAACATTTTGTGCCAAAGTCGATGGATTCCGGCTACCCCCCCCCCCCCCCGCACATTTGTTAACCAAATAAAAATAAAGTATATTTTTATGAGCAGCCAGCGAGCCGCCCTCACTCGTTTACAGTTAGCTCGCGTGTCTAGAGAAAATCCTTAAATTCTCGCGGTCCAGAATGCGGTTTTAATAAGATTTTCTAGTTTCCTATATATTTGCATTCGGGGGGGGGGGGGGGGGGGGGGAGCCGTTTTTTTTTTTTTATCTGTGATTATTTTACAATTCTGAGCCCGGTGTCTATTTATATTTACTGGCTGTTTTTACAATTATTCCCTGGGAAAGTGCAGAAGCTTTTACCCAGAACTTGGACAATCCCTATCACCCATCACTATTAAACACTCCAAATAAAACCTTTCACAGAACTGGCCACTTCTGACAGGATTCATGCTCAGTGCCGGAAGTGCAACCGAAATATCCACGATTATATTTATCCCTCCCGCATCATCTTAGAGGGATAACTAGCTGATCAGGCGAAAAAACGAAAATCACGTTTTTCTATTTCTTTTGCAATGAATGGTCAGCTTGGCTTCAAACCTTGTATGCTTGTAATTAAGTGACGTCTCGTATCTAGGAAGATGACTATTTCGATTGGATTAGCCCCTCTTACATGAATCCAGAAGCCCAGGGCGACATCCAGCAGCATTTCGAGGAACACTCTGAAATCCAACTCCAGGATTTCCTTGCCGAAGATATCCACAAATCCCTACTCGACTCCCTCTATTCGCCTGATAAACCGACCTCGTGGCAGCATATCGGACCACCACATAAGAGGTCATATGAGATACCACAGAGCTCAACAGATATGATGGAAAGAGCGAGGGACTTTTTTTCTTCCGAGTTGATGCTGCTACTGTTGTCAAATATGACGGGACTGAAGCTTCATCCATTGGCGCCGGACTCCTCGGATGACGAAAGTGAGGAGGAGCAAGAAAATGGGGAAGGATCGAGTAAACGGAAGAAAGAAAGAAGCGGAAAGGCTTCGAAAAAAGCGAGATTGAGTAAGTTGTATTATTCTTACACTGTCTGAAATTTCATAACAGAAAACATGTGGCGCAGTTTAAACATACGACACTTGGGATGTAATCTGTTGTGATTTTGAAAACGTTATGCATTAAAAATTATCCATAATGAACATCACCAGGAAGAGAAGAGAAAGCATCTGCTAATTTGTTTGCTTGTCGTTGTGATATCGGAAAAGTCAACAGATGCTTTTTTAATTTAATTTCAAATAAGTGCGTCACAACATTTCATGCGCGAGCAAATTAATTGGTACTTGTCATTAACCTACAACTAAAACATATACAATTGTCATAAAATAAATACAGTAATTTAGGTAAGGTTACTACGATACAAGGTAAACTGAGGCACAAAACTATTACGGTACCTTTCAGTTTTACAAGCGACAGGTGTGAGTTTTGGTACTTTCATAGCTGCTTTTCTTGGAGGTCTGGTCTTTCCGGTTTAAAGGGTGGAGGAAGGATGTTTCGGTAGAAAGGGTGGGTAACAAATTTGTTCAGAAACGTTGACACAGCTGTTCTCTACGTACGACAAGACCAAAGGTGTCGATGGGATCCCAAAAATCTGATATATAATGTAGATAGATAAATAATTTAAATGTAATATTTAGGAATGATACTTAAAAACTAATTGTCTTTTACAGATTGGTGCGCTTATCAGATGAGAAGTTTGACATTATGTTAATTTGAGGTACCGCTGGATAAGTTGTTGATTGTGTGGTGTGATTAGTCCAACATCTAATCAACTTTAAACAAAAATTTAACTTATAAAAAAAAATTCGGTTTCAGCTGGATTCCGGACGAACTACATGTCCGGCTAAAAAAAATTTGTCATAATCGAATTCAGCATCTATTTTTGCCCCTATGTCGGACATCTAATCAACTACAAATATACCCCTATAAGTCATATCTGTTTTGACGAAAACTTCCTGCCACTTCTGCCAATTTCCCGGTTTCGGCCGAACTCTAGAACTACTTGTCCGGCGAAAAAAGAAAGCTCAACAAGAGCTGTAAGCTCATATGGCACTTGCATGTGTCAAGATGATTTGATTGATCAAAAGTAAGTTTCGACTTTGCGGTTGAGATGCGCGCTATAAGGGAGCTGGAACTTCATTTGTAAGCAAAACCCTTGAGGCAAAACTGCTAATGGGCTGATGGGCATCACGAAAATGCATATATTGCTTAAAAGTATTTTTTTTACTTTGCGGTCAAGATTGGTACTTTAAGGAATAATCGGATTTGGGAAGTAGCAATTTCTAAGCAAATGTTGTTGAGTCTCCAATATTCCAGCGAAGTTTCATCGTCCTAGCACATCTGGAAGTACCTTAACGCGCGATCACCGGAATCCCAGACCCCCCTCCCCCTCCTCCAACTCCACCCACAATAACCGGAGCCAATCCTGTTCTGTAAATGATTAATCCAGAGCATCTGTTTGTCATTCCCACGAAGTTCGATCCAGATCACACCAGTCTAAGCGGGTCAAGTATTTTCCGCCCTCCCCCCGATAATTGCCGGATTCGGTCCGGAAATGAAAAAGGTCACAAGAGAAAAATGTCCTCTGTTTAATTATTGAATTTCACTCGAATCCGATCACCCGTTCCAAAGTTACGCATGACTCAATATTCCGGATTCCCCTCCCTCAACTCCCCCCCCCAAGATTATCATATCGAGGATTTTTTTTTTATTCCAAGTCAGTTTGACCGGGTCCCTGATATGCCTTCCAAGTTTCGTCGTGAAAATCCCCCAAAAAACGGAATTCTGGGATACCCCTCCTCCCCCCCCCCCCTCAAGTGTCCGGATCCAGTCAAATTATGTAAAAGATTTACATTGACCAGATGTTTGTTCTTCCCAGCAAGTTTCACTCCGATACCATCATTCTAACCGTTTCTCGAGATTTCCGGTCCACCCCCCCCCCCCACCCCACCCAGCTCCCCCGCGGTGCACGTAGCCAATCCGATTCAGCAAATGACTTACCTAGAGCATCTGTTTGTTCTTCCCACAAAGTTCCATCCCGATCCCTCCATTCTAAACGGGGCATGTATTTTCCGCCCCCCCCCCCCCCAATAGTTGCCGGATCCGGTCCGGATATGAAAAAAATCATCGGAGAAATGTCCTCTGTTGAATTCTTAAATTTCACTCGAATCCGATCACCCATTCCAAAATTACGCATGACTGAAAATTTCGGATTCCCCTCCCTCCACTCCCCCCACCATTATCTGATCGACAAAATTTTTATTTTGAAGTCAGTTTGATTGGGTCCCTGATATGCCTGCCAAGTTTCATCGTGAAAATCCCCAAAACCACCATCACCGGAATTCCGGGACCCCCCCCCCCCCCATAAGTGTCCGGATCAAGTACAATGGTCTAAAGGACTTATCTAGAGCAGATGCTTGTTCTTCCCAGCAAGTTTCACTCCGATCCCTCCATTCTAACCGTTTCTTGAAATTTCCGGTCTCCCCCCCCCCCCCCAACTCCCCCCTGGCTACTGAATCCGGTAAAGACTTTAAACGGGACATTACAGATATATATTCTGTTCAGTTATGAAGTTTCATTACAATCCGATCATCCGTTCGAAAGTTACACACTTCTCAATTTCCCGGATTCCCCTGCGGATTCCCCTCCCTCCACTCCCCCACCATTATCTGATCGACAATATTTTTATTTTGAAGTCAGTTTGATTGGGTCCCTGATATGCCTGCCAAGTTTCATCGTGAAAATCCAAAAAACCACCATCACCGGAATTCCGGGACCCCCCCCCCCCCCCATAAGTGTCCGGATCCAGTGCAATGGTCTAAAGGACTTATCTAGAGCAGATGCTTGTTCTTCCCAGCAAGTTTCACTCCGATCCCTCCATTCTAACCGTTTCTTGAAATTTCCGGTCTCCCCCCCCCCCAACTCCCCCCTGGCTACCGAATCCTGTCAAGACTTTAAACGGGACATTACAGATATATATTCTCTTCAGTTATGAAGTTTCATTACAATCCGATCATCCGTTCGAAAGTTACACACTTCTCAGTTTCCCGGATTCCCCTGCCCTCCACCCCCCCCCCCAAAATGGTCGGATCAGAAAACTGATTATTCCTAATTTTGTTTGGTCGGGTCTCTGATATGCCTGCCAAGTTTCATGGTCCTAGCACAACTGGAAGTACCCTAACTCGAAAAAGTGTGACAAAATGCCCTAAATTTTCAAGTTTCCAGCGCCCCGCACTCCCCCCCATATGGTCGGATCGGGAAACTGATTATTTCCAGGTTAGTTTGGTCGGGTCCGTGATATTCCTGCCAAGTTTCATTGTCCTAGCTCATCTGGAAGTACCCTCACTCGAAAAAGTGTGACAAAATGCCCTAAATTTTCAAGTTTCCAGCGACCCAACTCCCCCGCATATGGTCGGATCGGGAAACTTATTATTTCCAGGTTACTTTGGTCAGGTCCCTGATATTCCTGCCAAGTTTCATTGTCCTAGCTCATCTGGAAGTACCCTAACTCGAAAAAGTGTGACAAAATGCCCTAAATTTTCAAGTTTCGAGCGCCCCCACTCCCCCGCATATGGTCGGATCGGGAATCTGATTATTTCCAGGTTCGTTTGGTCGGGTCCCTGATATTCCTGCCAAGTTTCATTGTCCTAGCTCATCTAGAAGTACCCTAACTCAGAAAAAGCGACAAAATGCCCTAAATTTTCAAGTTTCCAGCGCCCCGCACTCCCCCCCATATGGTCGGATCGGGAAACTGATTATTTCCAGGTTAGTTTGGTCGGGTCCCTGATATGCCTGCCAAGTTTCATTGTCCTAGCACATCTGGAAGTACCCTAACTCGGATATGTGGGACAAAAAACTCGGACCGACCGACAGACCGACAGACGGAATTGTGATCGGTATACGGCACTTGAGCCAGAGGCTGCAAGTGCCATAAAAACGAACTCAGGGTATCTTCTTTCCCCAATAATGAACATCTAATCAACTTCGAATAAAAATTTGACTTATAACAAATTTTCCGACTTCAGCCGGATTCCGGTCGAACTATATGTCCGGGTAAAATAGGATTGTCACACACGGATTCAGCGTCTCTTCTTACCCCTAAATCGGTTATCTAATCAGCTAGAAATAAAACTTTAACTTCTAACAATTTTCCGGTTTTGGCCGGGTTCCGAGCGAACTACATGTCCGGGAAGAAAATTGTTTTCACATAAAAGTTCAGCATGTCTTCTTGCCCTAAACCGGACATCTGATCAACTCCAAATAAAACTTTTAATTTTAACAAACTTTCCGGTTTGAGCCGGATTCCGGGCGAACTAATTGTCCGTCGAGAAAATGGTTTTCACCATCGTCTTCAGCATGTCTTCCTACCTCTAAATCAAACATCTAATCAACTTGAAATAAAACTTTTACTTTTAACAAACTTTCCGGTTTTGGCCGGATTCCGGGCGAACTACTTGTCCGATTACAAAATGGTTTTCACCATCGTGTTCAGCATGTCTTCTTACCCCATAATCGACTATCACATTAGCTTTTTCAAAATATTTTGTTTGCCCCTTAATTTGAATCCCCTCCCCCACCCCTAAATGTAGGGCTACAAAGCCCATTTACGAACTTGACTGGTCCGCCGACCCAACGAATCCTCACACCAAGTTTCATCAAAATATCTCATTCCCTTCGAGAGTTATCGTGCTTACAGACGGACGGACGGACGGACGGACAGACGGACAACTTTTGCGATGTCATAGGTATCCCTCCACTTACGTTTTGGGATTCCAAAAAGGGGTTCCACCTTACACTCCTTTAGGAGATACGAGTACGGCATTTTATGGCCGCCAATTATAATTTTACTGCACGTTTTTGGATTCTTTCGGCTCTTCCTGGCAATGCTTGTTCTGCATAATGTTTATGTAAATTAAAAGTCACAACAGATTACATCCCAAGTGCTCTTTGTTGAAATTGCGCATCCTTGTGTTATCTGTTATGAAACTTCTGACACTATAGTGTTCATAGTTCATTCCACGGAACCCAAGACCTTAGGCACTTCAATCAGTAACTCAAGTCTAATTCCAAATAGTATTAAAGCTAGAAGAGGTCAACATGCGAAACATTAAAACGACAACATATTATCTAATACACTTTACAAGATATGATCTGACAAAATGCTGGAAAAAAGCTGTGTAAAAATTGGGGTAGACGAATTGACAGGATGCTGCAACAAGTGCGCAAGCGCTCAGACGTGGAGTGTAAATGTAAAATGTTTATCACATTTTATCTACGAACAGCTTTAGAACCAAGATATTTATCATCCCCAATAACCAAACAGGTATTGAAATAACTTTGTAATCATCCCACTTTAAAAGCTTTAAATGTAAACAAACCGCCAGTATAAATCCAAAGAAATGTTGAAGATCTTGCACGAATAGCATTAGTTCGAACACTGAATGGTCTGCCAGCCAGTCCCACCCTTTAAACCTCTTTTCCATTAGCAAGGTAAGAACAAGTGCAATAAACCAATTCTTAGCAGCCTAATGCCCCCTTTGTCACTATTCAGTAAGAACGGCAAATCGTCGATCATATGACAAAAAAGTCAAGTTTCCAACTGTTCATTAAAGCATTAAAGATTAAAGTACTTTGCGTCGTCTTATTTGTTGCTGTTACACCAAATCCTCATCCATAGAAATATCCCCCCAAATATACAAGAGTTGGACTTGAGACCTGTCATAGACGAACTTAACTCATGGGAAATCTGGGCCCAGCTGCCCATGAACGGGAGGGGGGGGGGGGGGGGCGGTTGGAACCCATCAAAATGCGTATTTACACCTTTCTTTTCCTCAAGTATACCAGCTTAGAGTTTGATTCCAGTCACGGGTCAAAAACTTTCTTCATGGGCAATTTGGGCCCACTTGCCCATGAACGGAGAGGGTGTTGATGGTTCAACTCTCCCCAACCCCTATGATCCAAAAGCACAAAGAACTTCATCGCCTTGTTTAAAACATTAAAAAATAGGAAATCTTGGCCCAATTGCCCCTGAACCAAATGGGGGTAGGTTTTGTGACCCGCAAAAAGGAAAAAGATACCCCAATGCTCACAATCCTACCAAGTTTCAACTTGATACCTGTTGATTCCTGTCACGGGTAACGAACTTTACTCCTGGGCAATCTGTGCCCAGTTGCCCATGAACCGGGTGAGTGGGGGAGGTGCAACTTTAAAAGCAATTTCCCGGCCCTAGGATCCAAGGAATTTTATCGTCCTATGTTCAGTTCTGGTCAAGTTATGAACATTATTCACTGGGCAATCTGGGCACATTTGCCCCTGAACCGGGTTGGGGTGGGGGGGGGCCCCAAAAGGCACAACTAGACCCCAATACCAACAAGTGTACCAAGTTTGAACTTGATACTTGCACTGGTTCACGAGTTATAAGCTCCACAAAATAAGGTGAAAACCGAAAACCGGACACCGAAAGCCGAAAGCTGCTACAGCGCTCGCAATAGTGGATTGTTCCAAGGAAGACTCCACTAAAAACCAAACAACCGCATTTAAGCGGGCCCCATTCTGGATAATTGTCCATACATCTGATATTAAAAGTATTAGAAACATGTTTTATAAATTTGCTAAATTCTTGCTTGGGCAGCAACTGTGGTGTGGGATCGTCGTGATAAACGCAAACATGGTATTAGAGACCCAAATGAGACTATTTTAGAGCGTTGGGCTCGATTCCAGGAATCACTTCACCCTCTAGACAAACGCAAAGTAATAGTAATAGCAATGTTGTCGTCTAGTCGGTAAAAAATAACGCGCGATTTTTCGTAAGAACAGTCGGTTTTTCGTAAAAATAATAGATTTTTGGTAAAATTAATAGATGTTTGGTAAAAACTGTCGATTTTTCGTCAAAACAGTCGTTTTTCCATAAAAAGAGTCGTTTTTTCTTCAAAAACAGTCGGTAAAATTGACCAGCCAGTTGGTTAATACCTTGAACCCCCCTCCCCCTCCCCAAATATTTTGGCTAGTAACGCCTCTGGTCAGCTCATTACTCTATTTGGGTTCCCTTGTTTAATATTCGTATTGCATTGCGAGCTAGCAGACTGGAGTACGCAGTACTTTTTATGGCACTTGCAGCCTCTGGCTCAAGTGCCATATACCGATCACAATTCCGTCTGTCGGTCTGTCGGTCGGTCCGAGTTTTTTTGTCCCACATATCCGAGTTAGGGTACTTCCAGATGTGCTAGGACAATGAAACTTGGCAGGCATATCAGGGACCCGACCAAACTAACCTGGAAATAATCAGTTTCCCGATCCGACCATATGGGGGGGGGGAGTGCGGGGCGCTGGAAACTTGCAAATTTAGGGCATTTTGTCACTTTTTTCTGAGTTAGGGTACTTCTAGATGAGCTAGGACAATGAAACTTGGCATGAATATCAGGGACCCGACCAAACGAACCTGGAAATAATCAGTTTCCCGATCCGACCATATGCGGGGGAGTGGGGGCGCTCGAAACTTGAAAATTTAGGGCATTTTGTCACACTTTTTCGAGTTAGGGTACTTCCAGATGAGCTAGGACAATGAAACTTGGCAGGAATATCAGGGACCTGACCAAAGTAACCTGGAAATAATAAGTTTCCCGATCCGACCATATGCGGGGGAGTTGGGGCGCTGGAAACTTGAAAATTTAGGGCATTTTGTCACACTTTTTCGAGTGAGGGTACTTCCAGATGAGCTAGGACAATGAAACTTGGCAGGAATATCACGGACCCGACCAAACTAACCTGGAAATAATCAGTTTCCCGATCCGACCATATGGGGGGGAGTGCGGGGCGCTGGAAACTTGAAAATTTAGGGCATTTTGTCACACTTTTTCGAGTTAGGGTACTTCCAGTTGTGCTAGGACCATGAAACTTGGCAGGCATATCAGAGACCCGACCAAACAAAATTAGGAATAATCAGTTTTCTGATCCGACCATTTTTGGGGGGGGTGGAGGGCAGGGGAATCCGGGAAACTGAGAAGTGTGTAACTTTCGAACGGATGATCGGATTTTAATGAAACTTCATAACTGAAGAGAATATATATCTGTAATGTCCCGTTTAAATTCTTGACCGGATTCGGTAGCCAGGGGGGAGTTGGAGGGGGGGGAGACCGGAAATTTCAAGAAACGGTTAGAATGGAGGGATCGGAGTGAAACTTGCTGGGAAGAACAAGCATCTGCTCTAGATAAGTCCTTTAGACCATTGTACTGGATCCGGACACTTATGGGGGGGGGGGGGGCGGAATTCCGGTGATGGTGGTTTTTTGGATTTTCACGATGAAACTTGGCAGGCATATCAGGGACCCAATCAAACTGACTTCAAAATAAAAATATTGTCGATCAGATAATGGTGGGGGAGTGGAGGGAGGGGAATCCGCAGGGGAATCCGGGAAATTGAGAAGTGTGTAACTTTCGAACGGATGATCGGATTGTAATGAAACTTCATAACTGAACAGAATATATATCTGTAATGTCCCGTTTAAAGTCTTGACCGGATTCGGTAGCCAGGGGGGAGTTGGGGGGGGAGACCGGAAATTTCAAGAAACGGTTAGAATGGAGGGATCGGAGTGAAACTTGCTGGGAAGAACAAGCATCTGCTCTAGATAAGTCCTTTAGGCCATTGTACTTGATCCGGACACTTATGGGGGGGGGGGAGGTCCCGGAATTCCGGTGATGGTGGTTTTGGGGATTTTCACGATGAAACTTGGCAGGCATATCAGGGACCCAATCAAACTGACTTCAAAATAAAAATTTTGTCGATCAGATAATGGTGGGGTGAGTGGAGGGAGGGGAATCCGAAATTTTCAGTCATGCGTAATTTTGAAATGGTTGATCGGATTCGAGTGAAATTTAAGAATTCAACAGAGGACATTTCTCCGATGATTTTTTTCATATCCGGACCGGATCCGGCAACTATTGGGGGGGGGGGGGGGGAAATACGTGCCCCGTTTAGAATGGAGGGATCGGGATGGAACTTTGTGGGAAGAACAAACAGATGCTCTAGGTAAGTCATTTGCTGAATCGGATTGGCTACGTGCACCGCGGGGGAGCTGGGTGGGGTGGGGGGGGGTTGGACCGGAAATCTCGAGAAACGGTTAGAATGATGGTATCGGAGTGAAACTTGCTGGGAAGAACAAACATCTGGTCCATATAAATCTTTTACATAATTTGACTGGATCCGGACACTTGAGGGGGGGGGGGGAGGAGGGGTATCCCGGAATTCCGTTTTTGGGGGATTTTCACGACGAAACTTGGAAGGCATATCAGGGACCCGGTCAAACTGACTTGGAATAAAAAAAAATCCTCGATATGATAATCTTGGGGGGGGGGAGTTGAGGGAGGGGAATCCGGAATATTGAGTCATGCGTAACTTTGGAACGGGTCATCGGATTCGAGTGAAATTTAATAATTAAACAGAGGACATTTTTCTCTTGTGACCTTTTTCATTTCCGGACCGAATCCGGCAATTATCGGGGGGAGGGCGGAAAATACTTGACCCGCTTAGACTGGTGTGATCTGGATCGAACTTCGTGGGAATGACAAACAGATGCTCTGGATTAATCATTTACAGAACAGGATTGGCTCCGGTTATTGTGGGTGGAGTTGGAGGAGGGGGAGGGGGGTCTGGGATTCCGGTGATCGCGCGTTAAGGTACTTCCAGATGTGCTAGGACGACGAAACTTCGCTGGAATATTGGAGACTCAACAACATTTGCTTAGAAATTGCTACTTCCCAAATCCGATTATTCCTTAAAGTACCAATCTTGACCGCAAAGTAAAAAAAATACTTTTAAGCAATATATGCATTTTCGTGATGCCCATCAGCCCATTAGCAGTTTTGCCTCAAGGGTTTTGCTTACAAATGAAGTTCCAGCTCCCTTATAGCGCGCATCTCAACCGCAAAGTCGAAACTTACTCTTGATCAATCAAATCATCTTGACACACGCAAGTGCCATATGAGCTTACAGCTCTTGTTTGAGTTTTAAAAGTACCTAACAATCGGGGTGAGTTATTTTAAAGGCTGGTGACGTCCGAGACTTACTTTTTCGAACGACGGCTCTTATTAATTTATCAGCGCCTAAAAGCAAGAGCAAATAAACACTAGAACCTCCGTCTCCCTATTCTGTAATACGACCATGCGGAGTCGAGTAGATTCCCGATACCCTAGTTGCGTTTTTTATCTGAATTCTGAGTTCTCAGTTCTCGCTTCTGAATTCTCGATTCTCGTAAAAATTACCGTTTTTGCTCCTGTGGCTTCTCCATTCTCGCTTTTGACAAAAACACTAATTTGGCAGCTCGTCCGCAACCCGATATACGTGTTTATGCATATTGAACACCCGCACTCTGTTGACTAATCAGGGAGGAGAACGGAGAGAGGAGAATCGAGAATTCACCATCGGAGCAACTTCTCGATTCTGCAGAATCGCGAAGTTTTCCCCGTTCTCGATTCTGAACGCAAGAAAAGGAGAATTTGCTTCATCTGAACAGTCCGAAAACGCGAAATAGGAGAATTGCGAGGAGAATCGCAAGGAGAATTCGGATAAAAACGCAACTCCTGCTGATGCAGACGAGCGGAGGGTACGAGCTACGCGGAACGTCACAATTCGTTACCTCTACAAATAGCTATATCGCAGTAAAGCCCCATAGAAGAAATTTTTAGAGTAAAAGCCGATTGGTAGCCTACCATTGTGACGTCCCGCAAAGCAGGTCAGCACGCCTACTGCACTTTTTCATCTGATATTTATTTATCTGTCACCCGCTTTTTGGATAGCAGCAGAGTATGAGTAAAATACACAAAGTAAAATACACATATTAAAACACTAAACACAACAATGTAACACTAAAAGCCTTGCGGCCACGGTAAAGTTCATAAAACCCCAAAACAAAACAAAATTTAAAAACTGAAAGGTCTCGCTGTGCAACGTTTTAATTCCTAACTGTATCTCTTTCCCATAAATCTTTCCGACTTCGAAATTGGGTGTGCATGAACAACTTTACTTTCTAGGTCCAGAACCAAATTCGACCGAAAAGTCGGGAGAAGCCAGTGAATCTGCTCCGGATGTTTTCGTTGAGTGGCGGAAATTCCAGCATGGCGCTTATACACTACTTCACGATGCTGCTACGTCAGAATCTAAACATTCGCTGATGCTTATTTATTATGTCACGGATGAGGAGTGGGACTCCGAGTTCGGAGGATTCTCATCATTCGTTGCGAAGGGAGAGAATGAGGAGGTAATTATCGGAGGGTTGGCCCCCTCAAAAATTTCATCTCATTTCTTTCAATAGGCCAGGCCTCTTAAAAGATTTTCATCAACATAACAAGACCGAAGGTTCGGTGTGATCCCAAAAACTGAATATTTATTGGATATTTATTGATCCAGACAATCGAATTTGAGTTAGTAAATCTTATTAGAATCTAGTAAAAAAAAATCCCCAGAGTTTAGTAAACTTAATTTTAGTCGGGTGACAACACTGCTTCACATTGGAGTGCCGTTGCGAGAGTTAATGCACAGAAGCTTTTTTTGGTATTGACTAAAATTTAGCCAATTATCTAAGGCCCGTGGCTTCGTCTTCGTGAGGTCATGAAAGAAATAGGGAAATTCGGTTAAATTAATGTTGCAGAATGCATATTTGTATCTGTATATATAGAGCCGAGTGGCCAGCGAGGCGCCGGACGCGTTTACATTTATAAACCGTTCTAGGGACAATCAGTTCCGTTAGTAAATGGAAAATATAGACTTTTCGTGTGATGTTACGATTCAGGGGAATTAGAACTTGAGTGCAGTAGCTGTGTGCCCGTGGTTAGAAATTGGAAACGTTGAGCTATTCAGTGGAAGCAGCAAAGAAGCTCATGCCCAAGTTCATTGTCCACTGCTCTACAGACCATTTTACACTTGTGTAACTGTGGCTTCCAGGATTGTTCTGTCAACTGTTAAAATCGACTGGTTTTACGAAAAATCGCTGTTTCGTGCCGACTGCCGACTCGGCTATTTTTTACCGACTGGCCGACAACATTGGGGGGGGGGGTCTCCCCCCCCCCCCCCCCCCCCATACATGACGCCCCTGCTGCGTACGCCTGATAGCCAGTCAGTGAAGAAATGTCAGATGACGGACCTGTGACAATACGAAATTTATGTGTTTAAAGGTTATCAGAATAGGGCTAAGATACGACAGTCTGATTACCCATCATATTTTTACTTGACTATGCTAGAAGAACCGACAAAAATGCGTCACTTCGTTACTTTGTTATCCACGATTCTTGAATTTTAGCTGACGTAATTTCTCTTCCATAACTGTTGTACCTCTATACGGACGTAGCTCTATGTTTGAAAAGTTTAGCAACTACAGCGGCAGCCAATTGCCGTAATTCATGGCGGATTTGCATTCTTCAAGCCAGGAAGATGAAAGTAACATGGGAAGTGAAAGTGACCAGGAAGCATGGAACAGAGGGCTATCTTCAGATGTGATTCTGCAATCTGGAATCGAACATTCAAAATCTTCGCTTTGTTAGCCACTGAAACACACGCTTTTGCAGACATTCAAATTTTCCGCGACTCGCCGTAAAGTTATTTGTCGTGCAACCAGCGGATATTCCAAACGTCACTACTAGACTACGCGACGTAAAAAACAAAAATCCCTTACATGAGTCAAAATAATTCAGTGTATTCAAACCAAACATATAAAAATAAATTGGCTTTTCAGTTAAACTTTAAAAGAAAGATAAATGTTTGCGGACCCATAGGTTCACTCGAAAAAAAAGAAGATTTCACTCTTTATTGTAAATACAAGACAGAGCAAAATAACACTAGGGGGTAGCGCCAAGACTTGACAAAATTGACACACACTCAATTAGCAGCGATTCTAGCACTACTAGCGATAGAGAACGTCCCTACTGAGACTCGTTCAGTCGTTCACGAATGCTTGCTCCGATAACTTCATATTCTGCACATTGAAAAAGAAATGATACAGCCTTCATTGTTTCCTTGGTATGCGCAGATCACAATTTTGCTTTACTAGAAATTTCTAAACCCGCAAGTTTGTCTCGCTTTAAATGCCGCAAGCCTAGTGGGCGGCGCTACAAGTAGCCTATAGCCCATTTCCAAAGCATGGAAGCATAGGTCTTGGCGCTACTTCTTAGTGTTATTTGCTCGGATACAAGAGGATTAGTCACTATAGCGATATTGGAGTCGTGGATGCTTTAGGAGACAAAGAGCAATCACGTGCTAGAGGCGGCGTGGCATTTTTTTTTTTTTTTTTTAGTCAGGATCTCTCATTTTTCAGCTGCTAACGGTCTTCCCGAAGAGCAATTGCCTTGCCTTGGTGTATTGCTGCCCAGCGACATTGTCTTTCGTGAAGTACATCAACAATAAAAGCGGAAATAGGAGATACTTTTCACTAAACGGATTTTATACACAAATCGGAGGCCACAGTGATAGTGATAAAGAAGAGCACAGTGAAAATGATCAAGAAAGTGGTTCAAGTTCTGAAGAATAAAGTCGTTAACTGTTGTTGTTTTTTTTCGTTTTTTCCTCACATATTATCGCCGTTCACCGGGGAACCCTCAGTGGATTCCCCGCATTTTGTTTGTCCCAGGGACGGGAGTGTTCCGATTATCACCTAAAAGGGACTTCCTGTCAGATTTGATGGGGAGTCAATCTGGGGAGTTGCTGGTGTTGTTGGTTGTCTGAAAATCAGATGTCAGTTATGGTTAGAAGGGATTTCTGTAATCAATATTAAGTATGGTTGTGAGATTTACTTTATTTTGATTATGATTTTTTTTGTAACAAAATTAAATTCAAAAAGTTAAAATGAACAAAAGTGAAGACGAAGTAGGCCATAACCTTTGCTGATTAATTGCGTCTCCTGAATATTTTTTTTGTTCGATCAGAATTCATGTAGAATCATTCCGCGTTCATGTTATTTTCTGTCTTGAGAGTCCCGAGGAAGCGCCTCCCTTTATTCGTGGTTATCCTTGATCTTCATAAAGTCTTCTGGGAAAGGCGAAAGTTCGCCTATATTTTGTGCTCGGCTGAGAAGATGTGTTCATTTTTCCCAACGAAAAACAGGCTTCAACTGTTTAATTCCTGTCCATAACATTATCACGCCAAGCCATAACTGACTGAAACTTGCCAGGCTATCCTGGCTGAGCCAGAATTGGCTTCGATTTCGTCTGACTTGCCCAACTGTACTTTTATTCCCCCAGGGAAACGTTCCCAGCTCTCGACAGAGTATTGTGGTAGCGGGCCAACAGGCTGTCTATTTGTATATTATAATTTAAAAGTTGAGAAAATCTTCGATAAATGATGATAGTGTCGAGAATCTTGCCAAGAATTCCGCTCCAAGCGGACTAGTTCCCGGAACCATTCAATAGCCATAACCAACCATCTTATTTTTCAAAAGACCAACAACACCAGCAGTTCCTAAAATTGACTCCCTTACCGAATCTGAATCGAGTCAGATTTCCTGGACGCGGCTGGGAATTTTTTGCCCGCAGATTTTGTTTAGTAATGTTCACTGTACGGGTGACAGCGACATCATTTGTTCAAGAGGGTTGGCAGCGGTCTAGGCAGAGGTTTTTTGAAACAAAAGGTTTTCAGTAGAGGCTAATTCGCGTTATTGTGGGTGTATTAGCACCCTAGCGTCTTTTGGACGAGCGCAGCAAGACGGCTTGAGCGAAATCGCTGATTTCCCTCACCGAAAATCTGATCCAGCGAAATAGCAGGATATTCCTGTAATGAGATTTCTTTTATAAGCAAGTCTTGTACTGACTCAGATACTGCTTCTGTGATGGCAAAGGATAAACAGAGAGTAAAGAAGAAAACAGTAAAGTTTCCGACACGTGTCCCTCCAAGGCCTCAGCTAGCAAACAACCAGAGCCTCAGCAAAAGTCTGCGGAAAGAAAGAGATGGTTTGTTTTTTTATTATTCATCAGGATTCGTTACTTTGAGCCTTGTAGTGTTGTAGAGCAGTAGAGATATGTTGCTAAGAGGTATTTCCATTCATTACATAACCTTTACTTCTAATGATTTCAGTACTTCAGGAATAAGCACGTTTCTTTACGTGGAAACTATATGCCTAGTTTTGTTCGCTGAAATTTTAGAGTAAATGTACTTTGTATCTACTTTACTCTGGATGGCCCCTTTTTTTCGCTAGACGTGGTTCACTAGATAGTCTTGGGTTTTATCATCGTCTTTTATCTTAAAGTGGAAACATAAGCTGGTGGTGAAACAATTTATTTGGCCATGGTCAACAGGTGTTTAAAAGAAAACCTTCAAGGCTCGAAAAGGTTGCATACCCCCTTTTCGCAAACATTTTCGTTAGCTTAATTAGCAACCTGAACGAAATTATCACTTGCAATGTCTTCTGTTCTTCTTGAAACAGTATTAGTTGCATTTTTGCTGATACCATGGTATCTGTTACCATGGTCTAAAGTCGTTTTTGCAGTTATCTTGGTGTCTGATACTACAGTCAAAAGGCGTTTTTGCAGTTATCGTTGTATCTGGCCAGTTATTGTGGTATCAGATATTCAGATACTACGGTCTGACCGTGGTAACTGGTCGTGGTATTTGAAAAGTCATCTCACTTTCATCAAATTTTGTGAGATTGGTGAGAAAGAAGTTTAGCACTTAGTGATGTAACTGGATATCTGTTTCTCTTTTTGGATGACTTTGAAAAGTGCAATCTCGGCAATAGTTGTTTTTGCAGAGCACCGTGTATCAGATACCACGATAACTGCAAAAACGACGAATTGCAGATCCAGTTGCCGTTTTAACAGATACCATGGTATCAGCGAAAACGCAACTATTGTTTGACACAGGAACAGATTTTACGACAGTAGGCTAGCTGTCTTGGAATCAACATTATTTCATTGACTTTCACTAGGGTTAAAGAGAGTTCTTCCAGACCGTTAAAAAGAAATGAATGCCTCGATTTTTGTATTTTTTTTTTATAACAGTCAGTAGAAATGAACAACCAGTCAGTAGTTGCGTTTTTGATCAAAGTTTTGTTTGCCGTTAGCGTAGCTGGTTGCTTAATTTCAGTTTTCAAATGCCATCGGAGTTCACGGTTTGTTTAATTACTGTTTTTACGACTCCGCAGATCCTTAATAGGTTGACATCTCTTTGACAATTCAAGCATACTTTGAACATGCTAGCTCACGAAGTACAGCGGTCAGAGTTTGAAGGACAAAGAAACTGTAACTTGCGACCAAAAACGGTATTTAAATAAAGACCTTTGAGTCTGAATGTAACTTTAAACTTCCATCCAGTCAGTAAAAATACCTTGCCCCCCAAAAAATATTTTGGCTGGTGATGCCTCTGCTGGTAATATTAGGCTTTCGGCAATCAAAAACGGGTGAGACGAGATTTTGAAGCTACAGACCAAACAGATTTTGGTACCTTCGCGTACCCGATGCAAGGGTCTCGCGTACGGCATACCCCTTTGGGTATGCGTACCACCTATTGGGAATCACTGCTCGACAGCATGGGACCTGATCATTGGATCACTGTGCCCAAAATTGAGGATTAGTGTATGGCTGTTAGTGCAATATGAAGTTGGTTATTTTTCCTTTCCATTTGACTGTTCCTTAAAGTTTAACTGAAAAGCCGACTTATTTTTGGATCATTTAACTGAATACATTGCATTGTTTGTTTGGATTGTATTAAGGCATTTTTTCACTATTTGCTCTAGTATGATTCTCAGAATAACTACAGCCATCCTCACAATGCAGTTCTACTATGACGTGGAAAATTTGAATCTCAGTAAAAATGCAGCTTTTCAATGGCCATTGATCATCTCGCGGAAGGTAGCACTGCAGAAACACTTATTTTTGTAAATCTTTTTCGTCAAGCCTACAACACAGGTACAAGCGCAGAGAGGTACCACAAATCCGAGAGGAAAATTCCACTTTTTGAAAATTGCTTATTCGTGAAAAGCGGATCAATGAAGTAACACATTCTCATCGGGTCTTTAATCCTCTTCAATTGAATAAGTGATGGGTAACTAGATTGACCCATCTCAGCCCTTTTCGGTTAGACTTTAAGCAAGAATCAAAACCAAGGCAGTGAAAAATTGAGAGAAGCATAGCCTACCTCTACTGTATTCCACAACTGCACCTGACTGTATCTACTGTTGTTGTGTTTGTAGGGTGAAGTGGAGACCATCTATTTTGTTTATTGCACTGTGTTGGCCATGTATGGGTTGGGGTCTTTTCCCAGCAAATTCCAGCTGTCTATGTCAGCTGAAATAATTATTTGCTTTAACTGGAGCGAACCATGAACGATGAGCATGTCTTTGCTCTCATGGTAGATCTCAAACAACTTTTTTTTTGCTGATCTCAAACAAATTTTCAAATATTGAAATATTAACCTTATCTTATCTTACCTTAGTTCCCCCTACACTGTAAAAAGTTTCTCCTAGTAAGGATTAAAGTTAACTGCAGTATTTGCTACTGGGGTTAGTTTTATCTCTACTGAGATAAGATTAATCCGAATGAGAGAAAAGATTAGCTTTTTAGAGACAAGATTAATCCCAGTAGCAAATACTGCAAGATTTTTTTTACAGTGTACACCTCGAGAGGCAGTCAGAGTATCCACTAAGATTCGCCTTTGGTCTGTGGAGCTCATAACTCGTGAACGAGTGCAAGTATCAAGTTCAAACTTGGTACACTTGTGGGTATTGGGGTCTAGTTGTGCCTTTTGGAGGTCCCACCCCCCACACCCAACCGGTTCAGGGGCAAATGGGCCCAGATTGCCCAGTGAATAATGTTCATAACTTGACCAGAATTGGACATAGGACGATGAAATTTCTTGGACGTGTAGGTCCTAGGGCTGGAAAATTGCTTTTAAGGTTGCACCTCCCCCACCCACTCCGTTCATGGGCAACTGGGCCCAGATTGCCCAGGAGTAAAGTTAGTTACCCTTGCCAGGAATCAACAGGTATTAAGTTGAAACTTGGTAGGATTCTGAGCATTGGGGTCCCTTTTTACTTGTTGCAGGTCCCAAACCCCACCCCCACTTGGTTCAGGGGCAATTGGGCCCAGATTGCCCATTTTTTAATGTTTTTAATTTGACAATAAGTGGAGATAAGGCGATGAAATTCCTTTGTGGTTTCGGATCATAGGGACCGGGGGGAGTTGAACCACCCCCACCCTCCCCGTTCATGGACAAGTGGGCCCAAAATTGCCCATGAAAAAAGTGTTTGAACTGTGACTGGAATCAAATTCTAAGCTGGTATACTTGAGGGAAAAAGGTGTAAATACGCATTTTGATGGGTCCCGACCCCCCCCCCCCCCCCCCTCCAGTTCATGGCCAGCTGGGCCAAGATTTCCCATGAGTTAAGTTCGTCTATGACTCTTGTATCTTTGGGGAGATATATCTGTGGATGAGGATTTGGTGTAAGATCAACAAATAAGACGATGCGACGTAATTTAATCTTTAATTAACAGATGGAAACTGGACTGTTTTGTCATATGATCGATGATATGCCGTACTCAATGAATTGTGACAAAGGGGGCATTAGTCTGCTACGAATTGGTTTATTGCACTTGTTATTACCTTGCTAATGAGCAAGAGGTTTAAAGGGTGGGACTGGCTGGCAGACCATTCAGTGTTCGAACGAATGCTATTCGCGCAAGATCTTCAACATTTCTTTGGATTTATACTGGCGGTTTGTTTACATTTAAAGCTTTTAAAGGGGGGTGATTACAAAGTTATTTCAATACTTGTTTGGTTGTTGGGGAGGAGAAATGTCTTGGTTCTAAAGCTGTTTGTATATAAATTTGATAAACATTTCACTTTTACGCTCCACGTCTGAGCGCTTGCGCACTTGTTTCTTAAAAAATGTAGTTTTTCTTAAAATCAGCTCATTTTTCGTCAACACAGTCTTTTTTTCTCAATAATAGTCGTTTTTTGCAAAAACAGTCGGTAGAAATTACCAGCCAGTCGGTAAATACCTTGCCCCTCGCCCCCCCCCCGAACATTTTGGCTAGTAACGTCTCTATTGACAGGTTCATTTAACATGGATGATGAAAATTCTAGCTCTTATTTAGATTTTTGTTTTCCTTACAGAGTCACACTCTCTTCGGCAAGCGTTTGAGCAAATCAAAGGGAATAACTTCCAGCTGGCTAGTACTATACAGTATGAAAAAATAAGGAATTCTGGGCTGCTACAGGAGACAACTGAATTGAAAAAGAAGAATCTTGAATTGCAGTCAGAACTGAACAAGCTCAAATCCAAAGTCAGAGACAGGAGCCTGTCTAAGGATTCAGTTAAGGTAGGAGGGTTCAGGTTCATTTATTCTTTTCACTAATTATACATATAAATTATCTGATATTAATTATCTGCTATATAATTATCTGTGCGTGCTCGGACAAATCGCTACCAGAACTCTTTCGTGCCCTTTTTTACGTCCTTGTATAATAGTGTATAATAACATGTTTTTTTAGTACAACATAAAATTAGCCACGGAGCTACGATTGTTGTGTAAATAACCTCTCTCTCTCTCTCTCTCTGTCTCTAACAAATACTCCCTGCAGAGGGCAAATCACGAGTGGCACGGGAGTGATAAATGAAAAACAATCTCCTTCTTCAAAATACAAGAAAAACAGCTGGTACTCACCAGTTCAAACTCTCAATAAACAGTAAAAATCATGGGTAATAATAATTATTTACTAAATAACTTGAACCAGCAAGAGGGTCGCATCCAACATCACAACAACAAAACAAATCCCTCCCAACCCTAAAACTAAATAAATAATAATAATCTATATTTAATTTTAATTTTAATAAAACGGTTTCATTTAATACCTACTAATTAAAAACGCTTTGAATCTTTCTGTATACTACCCGGAGACAATCCCAGGAAGTCTTCTTTCTTTCGTTCAGTCTACTTTTTCCTTAACTGGAAGATGTTTATCGATATTTATCACATTAATTAATTAATAACTTTATTACCCATCATAATGTATAAGTACACAAAAAATGGAGTAGGAAAAATAAGGGAAAGCTACACAATACACAACACTACGTAATCAACAACAAATTATTAGTGCACGTCCCTGTGTAGGGTGGTATGAAGGATCACCAGAATATCTGTGTTATGACACTTTTTTCAATGCTACTTTTTAGAAACATAACCGTTGAAAAGGGTTTCAAGCCACCATTCTTTTGGATGTTGTCAGAACTTGTAAGAGTGCAAAATTACAAGAAATAAGTGAAGAAGAGTATAGTCGGATTATAATATGCATAAGATAGAATGTTCAAATACAGGTTAAAGTATGTCGCACTTTCCCAGCTCCCTTGCTTCTTGCACCTTGCCTCCTTTCGCCTTGCGCAGGTGACCCCTTATCACCTTTTAAAGTGTAATACTAATTTTCGGGTGCATGAAGTGACATTTTTCGTTACATCTCGATGGAGCTTTCCATATACTCTTCATGACTAACTCTCCTTGCCGATGCAATACCGCCGGGTACCTAGCGGAAGAGTCGGAAGCGGTATCACATCTGCTCCCAAAGATCGCCATGATTGGTTGACACAGGATTTGAGTTGTTGAGTTTAAGTCGTTACTGAGACGTTTACACGTTCTTCTTGAGGATCACTGGCGTCTTTTGGACTGAGTCATACAGAGTATTGGCTGTGTTTGTCTAGAGATTAATTTGTCATAGTCAAGGTTGCTTGGGTTCAGGGGATCGGTTTTGTATGTGTCGGAGTTAGTTGTATATGCAAGGGGTTTAAAAGATCAGTTAACTGAAATTTGTTCTCCTACTTCTTCAAATTCAAATTCACTTTATTCATCCAAAAATTCTTCATTGCGAAAAATAGCATAGGAAAATGTCAATAAAAATTCACTAATATACAAGTAAATAATTAAGGCCGAGCAGTCAGCCTGGCCTTGAGGCTGACCCATCTTTGCAAGTGCCATATGATCGTCGAAATCTTGTTATTTCTGTGAAGATCTTTCAGACTCGTGGTAGCTCAATATAATTTCAAATTTTCAGTAACAACAACCAAACCAAATTGCCTGCTGTCATTAAACACAAAACTACTACTTGCTAGGCTGCTACACTGTAAAAAGTTTCTCCGTATAAAGATTAAAGTTAACTGCAGTATTTGCTACTCGGATTCATCTTATCTCTATTTGTATTAATCTTATCTGCGTCGAGATAAGGATAATGCGAGTAGGAAATACTGCAGTTAACTTTAATCTTTATACGGAAAAACTTTTTACAGTGTAGTCCTGGGACTCTTCTGTAAGTATTTTACCCCCCTTCAGACTGGAAAAATCCCTAGTGTGCTCCATTCACACCGAGACCCTTACGACCGTTAGGCCGACTTAAAGAGTTTACGTGGCTCTCCATAACGTGAACTTTTGACGTTTAAACGTCCCTTCAGACTGACCCGTAAAAACTTTTGTTACGTTTCCGCGATTCCTTACTTTACGTCGACTCTTTTGTACTGCGGAATTGATCGTTTATGTAGCGTTTACGCGGACAAGAAGTCCCGTCGAGTAGAAAGGAATTCCGGTCAACTCGAAAGGATTCCGTTCGTGAAGACGACTAGAAAATAAGTCTGGACGAGAATCCTTTCATGATGAAAGGACTTCCGATCTACTTGAAAGGAATCTCGTCGGCGGCGCTGGTAAAAAGACTAAAAAAAAAATCTAGTTAGCTTTTGAGAGCAGCAGTCATTAGTACTGATGTCGTAAATGCTCTCAACATTTTTTTATTGGCTAGTGAATTTATTTTTGTCAGATTTTCTGGTTTGAAGAATTTATTATTCTCCCTCTGAGTGTAAACATAATCTTGTCAACAAGATCGGATTCTGTTCAAGTTTTCCTGTACTTGTAAACGCTGCATTAGTCAAACCTTTATATGTGCAAATGTTGTGTT
This sequence comes from Branchinecta sandiegonensis, assembly GCA_030848855.1. Lineage (NCBI taxonomy): Eukaryota > Metazoa > Arthropoda > Branchiopoda > Anostraca > Branchinectidae > Branchinecta > Branchinecta sandiegonensis. The sequence continues at coordinate 6,377,798 of JAUPMV010000017.1, read as the reverse complement.
ACCCTGTTTAAAGTGTAGCATATTTAAAAAAGTGTAAAAATGTTTAAGGGTTCTGTTAGATTTTAAGTTTTTTCCTTCGTGCCTGTTACTTTTCCACCGCTGTATCCAAGTAGCGGGTCATAAATAAATACTCATTGAACCAAAGCTGACTGGGAAACACACTGTTGCCCATCTCCTAGGGCAGTTCCAGGAGTCTTCTCTACCAGATCATTTTGTGGTAGGGTTGCTCTTCCCTGGTATAGTGAGATCGACTAAAGATAATGTTACTAAAGCGGTGGTAGAATGTGTGAGTGGGAATTTAAAGCACAACTCTTACTAGAAATGATCTTTTCCCTATGAAGTGGCTCAGAAAAAATGTTTTCGAAAATACCATTACTTTCCACCTAAAACTAGCGATTCTCTTGTTAGCGCTTGTCGATTACATACAGCCTTCCTGCACTCCGACGCGGCGGCTGGGCGCAAAAGAATTGAAAACTGAACATGCCTTAGTTAAAAAGTGGAAAACTAAGCAAATAAAAGAAGTAATAAACAGATCATTAGCACACCCTTATGTGTGAAGGAGTTGTCAGCGGACAATGAAGATTCCTGCAAACTTTTCGTTGGGTGGTGCGAAAACTCGGCCAGGCCGAAAAAGCGCTAAAAAATTCGTAGTTACGAAACGAAACAATGGAGAAAGGTTTTTTAGAAGCTTTTTTAGAAACTGAACGTGCCTTGGTTAAAAAGTGGGAAAACTAAGCAACTAAAAGAAGTAATAAACAGATCATTAGCACACCCTTATGTGTGAAGGAGTTGTCAGCGGACAATGAAGATTCCTGCAAACTTTTCGTTGGGTGGTGCGAAAACTCGGCCAGGCCGAAAAAGCGCTAAAAATTCGTAGTTACGAAACGAAACAATGGAGAAAGGTTTTTTAGAAGCTTATAATTCCTAATGGGAGCCAAGTATATTATAAAATGCAGAATAAGCAAGAGGGGTCATTTAAATAGGAGATAGTGTATGTGTAGTAGGATCATTATTTTTCAATGCATTATTATATCTGTATGTCGTGTATATAAAAATCTGTTGATGGCCCACTCGAGGCTAAATAAACACTATTCTAAACACTATTACAATACATACAACGGATACTTCAGCTACGACCTCTGGCAGCGATATTTTAGCCCTTCGAAACAAACCTGCTAGGGCCGAAATATCGCTGCCAAAGCATCGGAGCTGACGTATCCGTTTTATGCATTCTTTGAATATATTTGTCATAAATAAGCAAATATAAATAAATAATCTGCATACAATTTTGGAATTTCTAATAAACTACCATATATGAAAAGAATCTAGTCATGTTTACATTGTTCTGTTTAGTCTTTTAATATGTGTATTTTAATCATACTCCGCTGTTATCCAAAAAGCTGGTCGCAAATAAATAAATAAATATGAATAAATACTAAACCCTGTCTTTATTTAGGATGCTCTGGACAGAATGCTTGCTCAAGTCCAGGGTAGCTATGTCAAGCTCCAAAAGAATTTTCTTGTGACACAGCAAGCTATGGAAGCCACAGCAAGCTCATTCAGTGGATTTGCTGAGGATATCGGCAAGGCGAGGGACTCTTTCCGGCAAGTCGCCGCCGATCATAGATCACCAGGTAATCACATATTTACAACTCGCCAGCAATTATTTCTACGAACGCAGAAGGAAAGATAATAGTTGCGTTTTTAGTGGAGTGTTCCTTGGAACAATCCACTATTGCGAGCGCTGTAGCAGCTTTCGGCTTTCGGTTTCCAGTTTTCGGTTTTCACCGTATTTTGTGGAGCTCATAACTCGTGAACCATTGCAAGTATCAAGTTCAAACTTGGTACACTTGTGGGTATTCGGGTCTAGTTGTGCCTTTTGGGGGTCCCACCCCCTACCCCAACCCGGTTCTGGGACAAATGGGCCCAGATTGCCCAGTGAATAATGTTCATAACTTGACCAGAACTCGACATAGGACGATGAAATTTCTTGGACATGTAGATCCTAGGGCTGGGAGATTGCTTCTAAAGTTGCACCTCCCCCACCCACCCCGTCCATGGGCAGCTGGGCCCAGATTGCCGAGGAGTAAAGTTCGTTACCCGTGACAGGAATCAACAGGTATCAAGTTGAAACTTGGTAGGATTGTGAGCATTGGGTCTCTTTTTACATTTTGGGGTCCCAAACCCCACCCCCACTTGGTTCAGGGGCATCTGGGCCCAGATTGCCCATTTTTTAATGTTTTTAACTGGAGATAAGGAGATAAGGCAATGAAATTCATTTGTGCTTTCGGATCATAGGGGTTGGGGATCGCGAGAGTTGAACCACCCCCACCCTCCCCGTTCATGGGCAAGTGGGCCCAAATTGCCCATGAAAAAGTTTTTGACCCGTGACTGGAATCAAACTCTAAGCTGGTATACTTGAGGAAAAAAGGTGTAAATACGCATTTTGATGGGTCCCGACCCCCCCCCCCCCCCCCCTCCCGTGCATGGGCAGCTGGGCCCAGATTTCCCATGAGTTAAGTTCGCCTATGACAGGTCTCAAGTCCAACTCTTGTATATTTGGGGAGACATTTCTATGGATGAGGATTTGGTGTAACAGCAACAAATAAGACGATGCGACGTACTTTAATCTTTAATGAACAGTTGGAAACTTGACTGTTTTGTCATATGATCGATGATATGCCGTTCTTAATGAATTGTGACAAAGGGGGCATTAGGCTGCTACGATTTGGTTTATGGCACTTGTTATTACCTTGATAATGGAAAGAGGTTTAAAGGGTGGGACTGGTTGGCAGACCATTCAGTGTTCGAACAAAAGCTATTCGTGCAAGATCTTCAACATTTCTTTGGATTTATACTGGCGGTTTGTTTCCATTTAAAGCTTTTAAAGTGGGATGATTCCAATTCAGGTTATTTCAATACTTGTTTGGTTATTGGGGATGAGAAATGTCTTGGTTCTAAAGCTGTCTGTATGTAAAATGTGATAAACATTTTTCTTTTACACTAAACGTCTGAGCGCTTGCGCACTTGTTGCAACAGTCCTTGTGTTATCTGTTAAGAAACTTCCGACAGTGCATTAACTGATTGGGAAAGAAGAAGAAACGAACATGCGAAAGCAATAGTTGCGTTTTTGCAGATACCATGCTCAAAAGTCGTTTTCGCAGTTACCGTGGTATCTGAGGTCAAGCTGGAAGATTCTTCTGCATTTTGATATAGGAGTCACCTGTCTCTTCTTCTTTCCAGCTAAGATGGATACTTGTCGGCGGCATGTATGGGCGAATTGTAGTTCCGTACTTCGGTGATAGATATCCCTTCAGCGGGCTTCAGCCCAAGCTGACTGCGAATCATATTTGACGGTGCAAAACGGATAAGTCAGCTACATTTTTACGCTCTAATAAAATGTAGCTGACTTATCCGTTTTACACCGTCAAATATAGTTAATGCACTGTCAGTAGTTTCATAACAGATAAACGCAAGGACTGTTGTGGTTTTGAAAACGTTGTGCATACAATGCTTTGCGTAATGAGTATTGCCAGGAAGAGGAGAAAACCGCCGAAAAAAGCATCTGCTGACTTTTCCGAAATCATGACGACAAACAAAAAAGTCAGCAGATGCTTTTTCGGCTATTTTTCTGCTCTTCCTAGCATGCTTGTTATGCATAAAATTTAATGCATAACGTTTTCAAAATTACAACAGATTACATCCCAAGTGTTGTCTGTACTTTGAAACTGCGCATCCGTGTGTTATCTGTTGGCCAACATACCAATTTATGTTGATGAATATTCCTTGAACCCAAGCTGACTTTGAACCATATATTCAAATAATGTAAACAACGGATTCGTCAGCTACGATGCTTCACAGCGATATCTCGGCCCGTCTTGGCAAGGGTCCTCGTCAGGCTGTCAATCTTCAGGGTCAACGTCGGGGAAGGAAACAAACATGTTTCAAAGTCAGCCCAAGCTTGGGCTCAAGGAATATTTGTATACGAAGTACGGAACTTTCACAGCCCAGACATGCAGACAATCTATGCTGGCCGCCAACTTTGGCACTACCTGTGGAAGTTGTGAAAGTAGCTAGTTACTTTCAGGTTGTCGCTAAGACAAGAATTGCGTTTTTGCAGATACAGTGGTACCTGATACATGATCTAAAGGTGTTTTTACACTTACCGTGGTATCTGATACCACGGCCAAAGGTCGTTTTTGCAGGTATTGACTATCTAGTCAGTTACCATGGTATCTGACATTTAGATACCACGGTCCCGACCATAGTAACTGACCGTGGTATCTGAAAGTCGTCTCACTTTCATCATCATCGACACAAGAGCCTTCTAGGAAAGAAGTTTGGGATTAGTGATGTGAGTGGTTGTTTTGGGGTGGTTTCTGAAAGGGCAAATTCGGCAATTGTCGTTTTGCAAACAACCTTGTATTATTAGATAACACAGTAACTGTAAAACGACAAAATGAGGATTCAGTTAGCGGGGATCAATCAGATACCATGGTATCTTTGAAAACGCAACTGAGGTTAGTCCGTTCTTTATATCACTCCCAATTTTAAGAATTCCTGAACCAAAGCTGGCTGCGAATCATTCAGCCGAAAGATTAGTTGCGTTTTTGATCCGAATTCTCGTCGCAATTCTCCCGTTTCGCGTTTTTGGACTATTCAGATGAAGCAAATTCTCCTTTTCTTGCGTTTTTGTCAGAATCGAGAACGGGGAAAGCCTCGCGATTCTGCAGAATCGAGAAGTTGCTCCGATGGTGAATTCTCGATTCTCGTCTCTCCGTTCTCCTCCCTGATTGGTCAACAGAGTGCGGGTGTTCAATATGCATACGCACGTATACCGTGTTGCGGACGAGCTGCCAAATTAGTATTTTTGTCAAAAGCGAGAGCCAAGGGGAGCAAAAACGGCAATTTGTTCGAGAATCGAGGATTCAGAAGCCAGAACGGAGAACTGAGAATTCATATAAAAACGCAACCATTGATTCTTGCGGCATTTTCGTCCATTCTTGGCAATGGTCGTCTTCAGGCTGAAGCTACAAAAACGAACTTGTCGTTCCAGACTCCTCGTTTCGTCCCCGCCGAAGTAGTGGCGCCAAAGGAACTCCTCGACAGAGAGTTTTACCCAGCGTCAGAGGCATGCAGATTCACACCAAACCAAGTATCCGGATACCAAGACTGTATGAAGTTGCTGCTACTGAAAACGTGGCTGAAAGAGAGTCGTCGAGTGATAGCAATGATGAGAGTCTCCAGGATGTCCCCGCCATTGCCAGGCAGAGAAGAAGGACATCCGGAATTGTAAGTCGTTCATTTAACTGTCAAATATAAGGTTTGAAGCCAAGCTGACCATTCATTGCAAAAGAAATAGAAACACGTGATTTTCGGGTTTTTGTTTCGCTACTCCCCGACCCGATGATTGTTTACGAGAACCTCGCTAGGCTGAAAAACCGGTTATGGAAATTTGTCCTGTTTTTATGGCACTTGCAGCCTCTGGCTCAAGTGCCATATACCGATCACTCCGTCTGTCGGTCGGTCCGAGTTGTGGGTACGAGACAATGAAACTTGGCAGGCATATCAGGGACCCGACCAAACTAACCTGGAAATAATCAGTTTCCCGATCCGACCATATGCGGGGGAGTGCGGGGCGCTGAAAACTTGAAAATTTAGGGCATTTTGTCACTTTTTTCCGAGTTAGGGTACTTCTAGATGAGCTAGGACAATGAAACTTGACAGGAATATCAGGGACCCGACCAAACGAACCTGGAAATAATCAGTTTCCCGATCCGACCATATGCGGAGGAGTGGGGGCGCTCGAAACTTGAAAATTTAGGGCATTTTGTCACACTTTTTCGAGTTAGGGTACTTCCAGATGAGCTAGGACAATGAAACTTGAAAGGAATATCAAGGACCCGACCAAACTAACCTGGAAAAAATAAGTTTCCCGATCCGACCATATGCGGGGGAGTGCGGGGCGCTGGAAACTTGAAAATTTAGGGCATTTTGTCATTTTTCCGAGTTAGGGTACTTCTAGATGAGCTAGGACAATAAAACTTGGCAGGAATATCAGGGACCCGGCCAAACGAACCTTGAAATAATCAGTTTTCCGATCCGATCATATGCGGGGGAGTGGGGGCGCTCGAAACTTCAAAATTTAGGGCATTTTGTCACACTTTTTCGAGTTAGGGTACTTCCAGATGAGCTAGGACAATGAAACTTGGCAGGAATATCAAGGACCTGACCGAAGTAACCTGGAAATAATAAGTTTCCCGATCCGACCATATGCGGGGGAGTTGGGGCGCTGGAAACTTGAAAATTTGGGGCATTTTGTCACACTTTTTCGAGTGAGGGTACTTCCAGATGAGCTAGTACAATGAAACTTGGCAGGAATATCAGGGACCCGACCAAACTAACCTGGAAATAATCAGTTTCCCGATCCGACCATATGCGGGGGAGTGGGGGCGCTCGAAACTTGAAAATTTAGGGCATTTTGTCACACTTTTTCGAGTTAGGGTACTTCCAGATGAGCTAGGACAATGAAACTTGGCAGGAATATCAAGGACCTGACCAAATTAACCTGGAAATAATAAGTTTCCCGATCCGACCATATGCGGGGGAGTGGGGGCGCTCGAAACTTGAAAATTTAGGGCATTTTGTCACACTTTTTCGAGTTAGGGTACTTCCAGATGAGCTAAGACAATGAAACTTGGCAGGAATATCAAGGACCTGACCAAAATAACCTGGAAATAATAAGTTTCCTGATCCGACCATATGCGGGGGAGTGGGGGCGCTGGAAACTTGAAAATTTAGGGCATTTTGTCACACTTTTTCGAGTTAGGGTACTTCCAGATGAGCTAGGACAATGAAACTTGGCAGGCATATCAGGGACCCGACCAAACTAACCTGGAAATAATAAGTTTCCCGATCCGACCATATGCGGGGGAGTGCGGGGCGCTGGAAACTTGAAAATTTTGGGCATTTTGTCACACTTTTTCGAGTGAGGGTACTTCTAGATGAGCTAGGATAATGAAACTTGGCAGGAATATCAGGGACCCGACCAAACGAACCTGGAAATAATCAGTTTCCCGATCCGATCATATGCGGGGGACTGGGGGCGCTCGAAACTTGAAAATTTAGGGCATTTTGTCACACTTTTTCGAGTTAGGGTACTTCCAGATGAGCTAGGACAATGAAACTTGGCAGGAATATCAGGGACCTGACCAAAGTAACCTGGGAATAATAAGTTTCCCGATCCGACCATATGCGGGGGAGTTGAGGCGCTGGAAACTTGAAAATTTAGGGCATTTTGTCACACTTTTTCGAGTTAGGGTACTTCCAGATGAGCTAGTACAATGAAACTTGGCAGGAATATCAGGGACCCGACCAAACTAACCTGGAAATAATCGGTTTCCCGATCCGACCATATGCGGGGAAGTGGGGGCGCTGGAAACTTGAAAATTTAGGGCATTTTGTCACACTTTTTCGAGTTAGGGTACTTCCAGTTGTGCTAGGACCATGAAACTTGGCAGGCATATCAGAGACCCGACCAAACAAACTTAGAAATAATAGATGGCAGGGGAATCCGGGAAATTGAGAAGTGTGTAACTTTCGAACGGATGATCGGATTGTAATGAAACTTATAACTGAATAGAATATATATCTGTAATGTCCCATTTCGGAATGCCCGGCAGTTGGCGAGTGCCCACCGTAAAACAACTAGAGCTTCTTTCATAATAAAACACTTTGCTCCGGGGGTGTGGAATTCAATACCTGAGGAGGTAAGGGTTGCGTCTACCCTCTCAGCTTTCAAGTCACAGGCCAAGTCTTTTTTCTTATCGAAAACATAATGTTCCAAAACCTAATTTCCTTTCTTCTTTTTTCCTTCCTTTTTTGAGGGGGGGGGGGGGGGGAGGGGGCAAGGGCGCTTTGTTGACGGAAGATCGTTCGTTAGTGGATATTTCTTGTCAGTTTGTTATGTCTTCATTCTTCTTTTCTTCATCTTTTTTCTCTCCCTTCTCTTTCTTTTTTGATTTCTTTGGTTTGTTTCTCTTAAGACTATATGAATAAAGAATAAGCCCCGCCCATTGCCAGGCCTTATGTTAGGCCTTATGGTGGGGCAATAAACAGTTAATGGTGTTTTTTATTTTTATGAATAAACTGAACTGAACTGACACTGAACTGAACTGAACTAAAGTCTTGACCGGACTCGGTAGTCAGGGGGGAGTTGGGGGGGGGGGAGACCGGAAATTTCAAGAAACGGTTAGAATGGAGGGATCGGAGTGAAACTTGCTGGGAAGAACAAGCATCTGCTCTAGATAAGTCCTTTAGACCATTGTACTGGATCCGGACACTTATGGGGGGGAGGGGGTCCCGAAATTCCGGTGATGGTGGTTTTGGGGATTTTCACGATGAAACTTGGCAGGCGTATCAGGGACCCAATCAAACTGACTTCAAAATAAAAATTTTGTCGATCTGATAATGGTGGGGGGAGTGGAGGGAGGGGAATCCGAAATTTTCAGTCATGTGTAATTTTGGAATGGGTGATCGGATTCGAGTGAAATTTAAGAATTGAACAGAGGACATTTCTCCGATGATTTTTTTCATATCCGGACCGGATCCGGCAACTATCGAGGGGGGGGGGGCGGCGGAAAATCCTTGACCCGTTTAGAATGGAGGGATCGGGATGGAACTTTGTGGGAAGAACAAACAGATGCTCTAGGTAAGTCATTTGCTGAATCGGATTGGCTACGTGCACCGCGGGGAGCTGGGGGGGGGGGAGGGGTGGTGGACCTCAAATCTCGAGAAACGGTTAGAATGATGGTATCGGAGTGAAACTTGCTGGGAAGAACAAACATCTGGTCCATGTAAATCATTTACATAATTTGACCGGATCCGGACACTTGAGGGGGGGGGGGAAGGAGGGGGTTTCCCGAAATTCCGTTTTTTGGGGGATTTTCACGACGAAACTTGGAAGGCATATCAGGGACCCGGTCAAACTGACTTGGAATAAAAAAAAATCCTCGATATGATAATCTTGGGGGGGGGGGGAGTTGAGGGAGGGGAATCCGGAATATTGAGTCATGCGTAACTTTGGAACGGGTGATCGGATTCGAGTGAAATTTAATAATTAAACAGAGGATATTTTTCTCTGGTGACCTTTTTCATTTCCGGACCGAATTCGGCAATTATTGGGGGGAGGGCGGAAAATACTTGACCCGCTTAGACTGGTGTTATCTGGATCGAACTTCGGGGGAATGACAAACAGATGCTCTGGATTAATCATTTACAGAACCGGATTGGCTCCGGTTATTGTGGGTGGAGTTGGAGGAGGGGGGGGGGGGTCTGGGATTCCGGTGATCGCGCGTTAAGGTACTTCCGGATGTGCTAGGACGATGAAACTTCGCTGGAATATTGGAGACTCAACAACATTTGCTTAGAAATTGCTACTTCCCAAATCCGATTATTCCTTGAAGTACCAATCTTGACCGCAAAGTAAAAAAAAAATACTTTTAAGCAATATATGCATTTTAGTGATGCCCATCATCCCATTAGCAGTTTTGCCTCAAGGGTTTTGCTTACAAATGAAGTTCCAGCTCCCTTAGAGTGCGCATCTCAACCGCAAAGTCGAAACTTACTTTTGATCAATCAAATCATCTTGACCCATGCAAGTGCCATATGAGCTTACAGCTCTTGTTTTTTTCCTTTCAACAGGTCGGCCTGGAGAAATGCTTAAAATATCCTGGAGAAATTTAAGTAAAAATTTAACTTGGGTGGGAAGAACAAGCACAAGTCCTAGACTAGTCATTTACCTAATCAGACCGGATTCGAGCATTGTGGGGGACTTGGGGGGGGGGGGGGCAGTTTAACTGAAAAGCCAACTTATTTTTGTATCATTTAGTTCAATACACTGATTAATTGGAGTATGCTAGGGGATTTTTTGATTTTCCACTATCTGCCCTATTATAGTAGTAACGTTCAGAATATGAAACCGGTTATGGTTATGGTGTGGCCGTCCCGCAGCGCAAATTCTACTATGACGCGGAAAATTTGAATCTCAACACAAACGCGGGCTTTCAGTGGGCAGTGGTGAGTTTGGTGAAGACTGCTTCATGCCTGAACACAAATTTTTCTTAAAAATTTTCTGTCGAGCGCACAACGCAGGTACAAATGCGTAGAGGTACCACAAATCCGACAGGGAAATTCAACTATTCGAGAATCGATTATGGGTGAATAGCGGAGCAACGAAGTGACTCATTTTCACCGGGTTTTGCAAGCCTCTTTAACTGAACAAGTGATGTGTAACTAGTAACTATAGATAGCCCTATCTCAACCCTTTCTAGTTAAACTTCAACAAATAAACAGTAATTTGTCACAAGCGGAGCCGGATCTGAAAGTATTTAACTATTTTAATATTGAAACATTAACAGTAAATAGTGTGAGGCGTGCTTCAAGCGGCATTTATTCGGTTTGGACGGGGGATCGGATAGTATGACCCTAAAAGACACTTGATTTCTTTTTATTGTTTCTTGGGATCCCAAAATGTAAGTGGAGGGATACCTATTACATCGCAAAAGGTGTCCGTCTGTCCGTCCGTCTGTCAGCACGATAACTCTCGAAGGGAATGAGATATTTTGATGAAACTTGGTGTGAGGATTCTTTGGGTCAAGGGTAAGGTCAAGTTCGTAGATGGGCTCTGTAGCCCTACATTTGGGGTGGGGGAGGGGGGGGGGGTCAAATTAAGGGGCAAACAAAATATTTTTAAACAGCTAATGTGATAGTCGATTATGGGTAAGAAGACATTCTGAACACGATGGTTAGAACCATTTTCTTGCAGGATAAGTAGTTCGTCCAATCCGGCAAAAACAGGAAAGTTGGTTAGAATTAAAAGTTTTTATTTGGAGTTGATTAGATGTTTCGATTATAGGGTAAGAAGACATGCTGAACACGATGATGAAAACCATTTCTCGTCGGACAACTAGTACGCCCGGAATCTGGCCAAACCGGAAGATTTATTAAAAGCCAAAGTTTTATTTGAAGTTTATTAGATGACAGATTTAGGCCTAAGAAAAGACGCTGAGTCTGTATATGCAGTAATTTTTCACCCGGCCATATAATTCGTCCGGAATCCGGTTGAAAATGGAAATTTTATAAGTTAAAGTTTTATTTGAAGTTATTAGATGTTCTTTATAGGGATAAGGAGATACGCTGAATTCGTTTCTGAATTGTTCTTTTTTTGCTGGACAAGTAGGCTAGATCGCTCTGAATTCGGCCGAAACCGGAAATTTGGCAGAAGTAAAGCAGGAAGTTTCGGTCAGTACAGTCAAAATAGATATGGCTTATTGAGGTATATCTGACTTTGTTTTCTCAGATGATTAGCGTGGCGAAGGCTGGATCTGGCGAAGACAAGCAATTGTTTGGATCAAATTAGATTTTTGGGATCCCATCGAAACCTTAGGTCTTGTTTTTTCAGTTCCAGCCCCGGAGGCCGACTCCTGTTTCTGCGGCATCTCCTAGACGCGCAACCCACATTGTTTCTAGCTCTCCCCGCGTCTCATTAGTTCCGGAATCCGGCGAGTCGTCGGAAAACCCATCCGATACGTCAACTTCAAGTATTGAAGTTCCTGAAGTCCGCGTTATGGTAAAGCGCCTAAGCCAGGAAGAGATCGCGAAACATTCGCCAGCGCATTCTGACGAGTTGCAAAGTCCGGTTGTTGGAGTGCGGAAGAAGCGAATGAGAGGTAAGCGTTTGGGTTGTTCAGTAGTGTGGAAAGACGGTCCGGATTGCTCGGTTCAGCAGCCTTAACAGCTAGGTCGTGTTCTACCCTACTTACCCTAGTAACTATGCATGACGTCACGGCTTCTTGGCGTCAAGATGAATGTTTCTACTTTGGACAAATATCGTGCCGTGCCGCTAATCCTGGTTGTCGCGTCGCAGAGATCGTAGTTACCACGCTTAGTACGCCCCCGAGCGTGGTAAGCAAATAATTACTGTTTTGAGAAGGTTGGAATGGTCAGTGTAAAACGAAAGGCACACACACACACAGTGAAGCAACTTGTCACGAGGTTGGAACGAAAATAGTAACTAATGAGAAGAACAGATAAGCCAATAGAACCTCCGTCTTTGGTCCCATGCACTGGCCATGAATACTCCGATAAACACTGAGCAGGCGTGTGTAACCCGCCTCTGCACCGCATCACAGGTGACGTCACAATGGTATACGACCAATACACTGTCAGAAGTTTCATAACAGATTGCGTATAACACTTTCAAGAAGAACACCTTTTCTCTTAGAAATAAAGTGTTATGACCAATTAAGCTTACACTATTTCGTGCCTAGATTTCCAACAACACCTTCAATAGGTAAAAATACAACATTGTCGGAAGTTACATAACGACAACAGAAGGATGCGCGGTTTCAACAGATAACACTTTGGGATGTTATCTGTTATGTTTCTTTCGTTCCTGTTAGTATTTTTACAAATTGAAGGTGTTGTTGGAGATCTGGGCACGAAATAGTGTATACTTAATTGGTCATAAGTGTGTGTTTCACTTTCTAAGTGAAAAGGTGTTATTCTTGAAAGTTTTATACGCTATCTGTTATGAAACTTCTGACAGTGCAGTCTTTTTAGTATCGACTTTTCTTCTCCGGGGTTCTACTGCGATAAGCTGTTTCTAGAGGTAAGGAATTGTGATGTTACGCGTAGCTCCTACCTTCCGCTCGTTTGCATCGGTCAGTGAATCAGGAATTTATTCGACTCCGCATGTTCGTATTACAGAGATCGGGAGACTCAGACTTTTTATTTTTTTCTTGCTTGTAGTTATTATTGTAACAAGGGTAGAAGACGCTCATGGTATCAAAGGGTTATCTGTTGAAATTGCGCGTCTTTGAGCGTTCCACCCTCCTAACAATAGTAACTATTAGTTACTATTTTCGTTCTAACCTCTTGAAAAGTTACTACGCTGACCGTTCCAACTTCTCGAAATACTAATAGTAACTATTTGCTTACCACGCTCGAGAGCGTAATAACTACGAACCCGACGGGATTGGCCGGATTAGCCCGTGGCACGATATTTTGCTGTAAATAGAAGAATGCGTTCCAGCCTTAACGCCAAGAAGCCAGGATTCTCGACGTTATACGTAGCAACTACGGTAAGTAGGGTGGAACACGCTCTTTGTGTTAAATGACAGTGCAGTAAGGCAGATCGTGACCATTTTGAGCCAAGTGGCTAGTTATTCTCGAAAGGGACGTTGAGAAGTTTGACGGTGTAATGCGTGTATTTTGGACGCTGTATTCTCCGACAGCTCGATGAAAAATTTCTAGCCTGCGTAGTTGTATGGTAGTTGTACGAAAAAGTTGCATTTATTACTATGTAATAGCAAAGAATACATCAAAGAATTTAATGTGACTCAGACTGGTCCAATCTTATGTAGTAGTATCCAGTAGCATCCTGTCTTGCCATAGTAGCAACCAGTCTTGCTAATAGTAGCATGCAGTAGTATGCAGTAACACGGTAGCCTTGAAGTAGAAGCATGTAGTAGCATCAGTTAGTACTGCATGCTACTTTTTCGTACAACTTCGTTCTACTATTTTGAGATACATTTTTCATCGGGAGTGCGTCGTCTTTGGCAGGTGTAACAGGTGTTACAGTTTCCGTAAGAAATTCTAACTGGAAACGTCGTAGAAGCATCCACGGTGAACTCACTTATAGCGGTCTTTCAAACGGTCATTTTATTTCGGTTTTGCCTTTTTGTATAATATTTAAAGTTTAACGAAAGTTTAAACTCCAGGTTTATTCATATTTGCTATTAAAATTGTACCTTACCTTACCTTAACTGAAAAGGGCTGAGAAAGGACGATCTAGTTACCCATCACTCATTCATTTAAAGACGCATGAAGACCCGATGAAAATGCGTTACTACGTTGCTCCACTATTCACGAACAATCGATTTTATATAGTGGAATTTCCCTGTCAGATTCGTGGTACCTCTATGGGCTTGAGCTGCGTTGTATTCTTGACTTACAAGATTTACGAGAAATAAGAGTTTGTGCAGTGAGCAGTGATCACCTAGTTCACCGTTTGGCCACGGAAAAGCCGCGTTTCTGTTGAGATTCAAATTTTCCGCGTCATAGTAGAATTTTGCGTTGTGAGGACGGCCGTAGATATTCTGAACGTCATACCAAAGCAAATAGTGAAAAATAGAAAAATTCCTTGGACATAACCCAAATAATGCAGTGTATTCATTTGAATGATACAGCAATAAGTTGGCTTTTCAGTTAAGCTTTAATTTAAAAAAACAAAAAATAAGATGTCAAATATTTAAGATGTCTTTTAAATTTCCTTTTTTTACTTCATCGAGTGTTTAAAGTCAAGCTGACTATTCATAGTTAATGCAAGAAAAAACAAGAGCTAGAAGCTCCTAGTGCCAAAATAATTACGGGTGCGGGGAGTCCGGCCGAAATAATCGAACTTTTATCTCTCCCTCGCATAAAATGTTAGAGGGATAATTAGCTGATCAACAAAACCAAAGAAAATCTCGTTTTTTTAATGACTATATGGATTGGTACAAACTTTAATCTTAGTGTTCCATAAGTTCAGTTGAAAACCGAGAATTAAATATAAAGAATCGGTAGGTTCCACGCATTTTGAGTCTACACTTTTCTTTACAGGAAAATTCCAGAATATCCCAGCACCACCGCGATTCTCTCAAGAATCAAACCAAACCACAGAGCTCGAAATTTCCGAAGAGGAAGACAAAGAAGTCATTCCTGAAATCGTACGTGTAGCCACACCTCCCATTCGACCCGGCTCTGAATCGATACTGAATCGTACTTTCAGTTTTAAGGAGGAAGATGAAATATCCTTAGCCTCAGGTCGCCCAAGCTCCTCCCGTTCGGACAGGTCTGTCTCTGATACAATCGTAGAACAAGAGCTGGAAGAAGTATTCAGGGAAAGTAGATGTTCAAGCCCAGAAGCCCCTCCCTCCAACCCCCTAAATCCTGGTAGGTCTGTGCCACTTGGTACCAGTCCTTCAGAAGCAATTGGCAAAGAGTTGGATCTTACGGAATCAGATGAAACTGATCAGGGTGTCAAAAGAAACTCGGACCAGGCGGACTTGGTGGGCCTGGATAATCTTTGGGGTGATTATGTGATGAAGCCAAAGAAGCTGTCGTGCAACGACCCGCTTGAAGGGACAAGTAAGAAGTTCAAAGTCAAAACTTCAGTCCTTCCCAGAATCATGAGTAGTGCGGGAGCATTAGCAGGACTAACCGTGGCTAGCTATAAAAATGGTGTAGATGTTTTGGACGCGGCTGTAGATCTAGGGGCTGATGCTCGCGTGGTCTCTGGTGGAAGGATGAGAAAAAGGAAAGGCACCACCGTGATACGTCAGAGCGATGCCGCAGTGTTCCCCCTAGGGGATACTTTTGAAACCTCTTCGGCAACTTTTGTCCAGCCGCTAGCTGTCGGGTCTAGCGAATCCACCCGGCCAGCGTCCCGCACCTCAGTGAGGGTCCGAAACAGACGTGAAACGGCACACCCTGAAAGTGATCCGGATAGGGTTGTGAACGGTGCGGTTGCGGTTTGTAAAAAAGATGGACGAAGCAGTGCTGATGCGACTGTCTTTGAAGGACGGAAAACCCGGAATCCCGCTCGGAAATCCACTACGCCGGTTCAGGGGGACCCGGATCCACCCGCTGTTCGCCGCGAGAGAGCAGCACCGAAGCGATTCGACGGCTTTGAAACGGGTCCCCGCGGCAGTAAGAAACATCTTGAAAATGGTGAGACGCTTGTGGGTGACGATTCCCTTTCGGACGCGATCGGAGACGGTGAGAAACTGAAAGAAGAGGACGTGGAAAAGAAGCGAAGCAGTAGTGACAAGGAAAATGAAGTGAAGAATAGTAATATAGGGGGAAAGGGAGGACCGAGGGGAAGAAAAGGTGCTGTGTCGCACTCAATGGATGGATCAGAGAAGAATTTATCGATTTGTAGCAGCACAGGAAAGAGCGGACTTGGCAGTGATGAAAGTCTAGAAGCTTCCCTGGTAAGTTCACCACCATTTCATTTACCAGCCACCCATCTGCGCCTCAGACGGAAGGTCTCTTCAGCTTTTTCGCAAGATGGCCGATGACATCCAGAACCCTGTTGAAACAGACATGAGGGCTTCCTTGGGTTGGGTTTTCGTCTGCTGTTGTATTGCTGTCCGTTTGGGATTGTCTTAAAGGACCTCTCTTGCTTATTCTGCCTTTTATAATATACCTAGCTCCCTTACGGAATTATAAGCTTCTAAAATACCCACCTTTCTCCATGGCTTCGTTTTGTACCTACGCTACGAATTTTTAGCGCTTTCTTGGCCGTGCCGATTTTTGCCGGTTACGCAACGCAAAGCTTGCCAGAATCTTGAACGTCCGCTGGCAACTCTTTCACACATAAAGATATGAGACTCTTCTGTTTTTTACTTCCTTTTGCTTTGTTTTCCTACTTTTTAACCACAGTGCGTTCAGTTTTCAAATGTTTTGCGCCCAGCCGCCGCGTCGGAGAGCAGGAAGGCTAGATAGAATCGATAAAATCGCTAATTTAGATGGACAGTAATAGTATTTTCGAGGAACGTTTTTCTTATCCTTTTCATGGTGAAATGATCATTTCTAGTAAGAGTTGTGCTTTAAATGTTTGTGTCCCACGTATAGGACTCGGTGCACCCCCTCAGCGGACTTGGTGATGGGCTTGGGCTAACCGTCCGGGCAGCTTCTTGCATTGGTGATGAAGTGATTGGCTCCCCCAACCTGTATGATAGGTTGAAGAAGAGGCGAACTTCCTCGGACACCCAGGCCGTTTCGAATCTCATCTTGTCGATTTCCACTCTAAGCCAAAGGTATGATATTCTACACGAAGGAATGGGTGATTTCTTTTCTATCTTTTAGTATTTGTTACGCGACTCCGTAGCTAAATATTCCTTGAGCCCAAGCTGACTGTGAAACATATATTCAAATAATGCATAAAACGGATACGTCAGCTACGATGCTTTAGCAGCGATATTTCGGCCATTCTTGGCAAGGGTCCTCGTCAGGCTGTCAATCTTCAGAGTTAACATCGGGGAAAGAAACAAACCTGCAATAAATAACTGAAGCCTCTACCGACTATAAATATCTTATTCGGGCAAATTACTTTTAAATACCACTATAGGGAAAAAACTAGTTCTGAGATTTAGTTTTTGACACGGCCGCTGTTTTTTGCTGCACGATTGGGGCGATGACAGGAAATGTTTTTTTCCTGTATCTTGATTGTAGATTGACAGCCTGACGAGGACCCTTGCCAAGAAGGGCCGAAATATCGCTGATAAAGCATCGAAGCTGACGTTTCCGTTTTATGCATTATTTGAATATATGACTCCGTAGCCTTCTGGCCGCAGAACGTGGGTTCGCGCGGGCGAACATGGCTTTGCGAGAGCAAAAGTTTGTTCCACGCGATTTCAGCTCCATGTCCATTTTGTGGCATGAATGAATTTGTTACGTGATTTAGCCTTACGGCATTCCACTACTAACAAAACTAAACATCTATAATAAACCGAGGGGTTGCTCTCTCTCCGCCGCCGGTGTACACCTCGTCACGGCACCGGCGCGGCATCGGCATGGCACGGCACTGGCACGATACCGCCGGCCACCGACAATTTTTCTGCAGAGTACTGTTCGCCATCTGGCGCCCAGTAACGAAGGTACTTGAACGAAAGAATTATTGAAAACATGCTGCCGAAGAAGAAGCAGAACTAGATATAAGGACGATGCTGTTGACCAAAAGCGCCGAGTAGCCAACCATGTTTCTGTGCTAGTGTGGGAGATATTTGGATTTTTCGATATATCGATATTTTCACTTTCGATATTAGATAATCGATCTATCGATATTTTCGCTTTCAGTATTCAATAATCGATATATCGATATTTTCACTTATGATATTCGATAATCCATATATCGATAATGATATTTATTTACCATGTTTCGCTATAGGATACGCCTCGTTTCGCCAAAATCTAAGAACAAAGTTTTCGTTAAATAGCATCTTTGATCATCTCAACTCCGAATAAATAAGAAATGAATTAGGGAAAGGAGATTGCTCCAATTTCGGACATATAAGTGTAGGTTAGGTTGGATTATTTACAATAATTACGAATGAACAAATATCGTTTTCGATATCGATATTTACGTTTCGATATCGATATTTGGTCCGATATATCGACCTATCGATATCCGATATATCGCATCTTGGATCATCTCAGACTCCGAATAAATAAGAAATGATCGTATGTATAAGTGTAGGTTAGGTTGGATTATTTACGATAATTACGAATGAAACATATCGTTTTTTATATCGATTTTTACGTTTCGATATCGATGTTTGGTCCGATATATCGATATATCGTTATCGATATCGAATATCGCCCAACACTGGAGTCAGCTTCAGTATATTTTGCTTCTGGTGAAGGTAATTCAGTGGCGACCAAACTTTTTTCATGTGTGTAGGATGTGCTAAGAATGAAACTTGGCAGGCATACTTAACTTGGAAATAGTCAGTTTCCCCATCAGCCCCTCTGGGAGTGCTATAGAGGTATGCTTATTTGAACGTTCGTTGACTTTGAACTTTGCCATTTTCATGCACATGCTGTGGCTAAATATATGTACCAGTTAGCCAAAGTAGGTAATTAAGGATTGACAAGATCGGTTTATAAATTCTCATTTTATAGAGCCAATCACATTCCTTAAAGTACTCATCTGAACCACAAAGTACAGAAAATACTTTGGAGCAAAACATATATTTTCATGATCCCCATGAGCCCATGATCATTTGTGAAACACGGGTTTTGCTTCAGAATAAATTTCAAGCTCCCTCGAAGGACCCCTCGCACTATTCATTCCTCAACTTTAAGTATTTTGAAGTATTTGAATACTTTAATTATGCTGTGCTTTCAATAAATAACCAACGGTTTTGGCTATTTTAAGCCTTTTCCGAGACCCGTTGACTTGTAGCGAAACAGGGAAACAATTTACATAACCAGTTTTCCTGATGGAAAAACTTCTCGCAGACAACCGTCGACAGCGTGATACACATCGAAGGTAGCAAAACACGGCAAGTGAGAGAATCAGCGAGGTTTTGTTAGAGGGGTTAGAATGTACCGCACGAAACGTGGGTCTCCGAGTTTAGACATATATGAAGTGGTTACGGAAGTAGGTTGCATTAGTATTATAGGTATGTCAGGTCCTTTAAAATGCACATCTTAACGAAAAAGTGAAAAAAATACTTTTGACCAAACGATAAATATTCATGATGCCCAAGGGCCATGATAATTTTTGCTTCAAGGGTATTGCTTACAAACGAATTGTGAAAAGTCAAAAAAATAGTTTGAGCAAAATATACATTTTCATGATCCCCATGAGCCCATAATCATTTTTGCTTAAGGGTTTTTTGCTTTCAGATGAATTTCTTGTGCCCTTCAAGTGCAAAAATAAAATACTTTTTACCAGATCATTCTCTTGATTTCCAAGGGCCCATGATCATTCTTATTTCAAGGGTATTGCTTATAAGTAAACACAAGAAACCCAAGAATTTGCAAATTCCTAAATTTCATCCTCTGACCCAGCCTTGCAAGTACCATATGAGCTTCTAGCTCTTGTGTTCAACCCAAGCTCATGAACATTGTAGACTTGCTTTATTCTCGGCCAATATCTTATGAAATTTGTTTGTAAATCAGAAATCATGGTTTACCGCAATATTTTAATCTGAAAAAAAAAAACGCGGCACCGGCACGGCACGCGCCACTTGGTGTACATCGTTTTGGGGAGTGAGCAACCCCTCGTAATAAACTACAAACCACGTCGTTTTGTACAAACAATCTGAGTAAAGAAAAAAAAACAAAAAAACTACTCCTTGAGCCCAAGCTGACTGGGAAACATATATTCAAACAATGGATAAAACTGTTATGTCAGCTACGATGCTTTAGCAGCGATATTCATTCACGAAAATTAAATCTCAGCACTTTTTTTTTTCTTATAGAGTGGTATTTAAAAGTAATTTCCCCGAATAGGATATTTATAGTCGGTAGAAGCTTAGGTTAATTGTTACAGGTTCGTTCCGTCCCCAAACTTAGCCATGAAGATTCGACAGCCTGACGAGGACCCTTGCCAAGAAGGGCCGAAGTATTGCTGCAACAGCATTGTAGCTGACACATCCGTTTTATGCGTTGTTTGAATAGGCCGATACTGAATAATACAAACTGCGAATTCCAGCATAAAAAAAAAAATGATTTTTTTAAATAAGATTATAACGCCAAATCCAAACTTTTAGTTTTCCTTCTGTATTCAATCACAACATTTCTAACGTTTCTGAATTTGAAAACCAAATTAGGATGAAATGGAAATGGTACATTGATCTTATTAAGGTGAAATATTAAATCAAACGTTCACGAACAAAATAGGGCACTCAAAAAGAAAACGGGAACATGTTTCGTTGTCACCACAAAGGCACAACTCCGCATCATTTTTCTTTATTCTGTGAAGAAAAAAATTTAGCCTACCGTTACCCGTGATAATCTTCGTTAAATGTATTGAGGGCTGAACTTGGGAAGCACGCTTAGCTAATATTCTTCGCTTCAGCTAAATGCTTAGCCTATCGATTAGGCGACTTCATGCGAAAACCGCTCGCGGACAGATCCGCATCGCAAAGTTTTAACTGCAGTGCGTTTTTCGACAGCCTCGAAAGTTTATACTCTTTAACGTAGATTTATGCCGCTTTCACATTGAAGCGTTGAGCCTTTCACACTAAGCTACGCAACCTCTGCGTCTTGCTTGCGTCGACGCAGCGCAGAGCTTACGCAGACAAATAAAACGCAACGCATCAGATTTGTCAGTGGAAATGGAAGTTTTTGAAGAAAAACAAAAAAAAACTTGCTGATGATGAAGAAAAACTTGGTACTAGTGAAAGAAATTAAAATACAACAGAAGAAACTGAGAAAGGAAAATGTAAATGAGCATCCAGCGCGAAAGCTTCTCGTGCAGGTGTGAAAGATACGCTGCGCAACCTGTACGCAACGCAAGATAAACGCATACGCAACGCACCGCAACGACGTGTCAGTGTGAAAGCGGCTTTACGTGTGAAGCAGAGTTTTGCCACCAGGGATTCCCTTTGCGTACGGGCACAGACGCCAGTCTGTGTAAACTAGGGGTAAATCTGAAGCTCTCCTCTTCCCTCCCAACCATAAATGACGCCCTACGCCATACGTGTACCCGGCTCTATAATTATGAAGCTTTTCACGCTCTTTTTGGCAAAAACTACTCACGTCTTTGTAAGAGCTGTTTTTGGTAGTTCGCGGATCTTTCAGTCAAATAGTTGCTCCACCATGCACCGTTAGATCAGTGAACTACTCACAAGACAGCTCTTCAGAAGGTATGCGTATTTTTTATCCCAAGAGGGGCGCACATTGCTACATTGCATGCTTTAATCTTTAAGGTCTTTAATGTGCAACGTTCCCTTCACTTATTAGGCATTTTAGTCCAACCAGGCCCCCACTTTTGTGTAGTAATCCGCTCCAAATCCGTTCTTTCAAGTTCAACGGGTGTATTAAGAATAGGAAGATAAATCACACATAATCAACACACTCAGTCCATTCCTGGACGTCGAGAACCACAATCTTTACATTTTAAACGTAATACGCAGAGTGGTCACTGCTCCTACTCTCAGACACAACCTTACCTCTCAATTTACAAAATAACTAACCAATTTCCTTTTTACCTTCCTGCACCTTACCCCAGGGGAAACCACCCTATCAAATAAATAAAAAAAAATCACATTTATCTTATATTTCTACGTAGCCTGCTTTTAACTTCATGGTCTTGGAATGTAGCGTTTCATCCGTCACTTATTGCAGCCTTCTTTACTACATAGCTTTCATCTTCATGGTCTTTAAAATGTAACGTTGCCCCCTTTGTTTATTGGGCATTTTAGTCTACCCAAGCCCCACAGTTACGTTGCAATCCGCTCCATCGTCGTTCTGATATTGCCGCGAAGCCTGCTTTAATGTTCAGGTTTTTAAAACTTAGCGTTGCACCGGGCTTATTAGTAGCATTCTTTACTACATAGCTTTCATCTTCATGGTCTTTAAAATGAAACGTTGCTTATTGATGCTTATTAGTGGCCTTCTGTACCACATAGTTTTATCTTCAAGAATGCACCGGGCATGTTTGTCCTATCCAACCCACTTCTCACCTAGACTGCTTTAATCTTCAAGGTCTTTAGAATGTAACATTTCACCCGCATTATTCGCCGTCTTTACTACACAAGGCGTTTTCTCAGCTTTTCTCCGAGGACTCCTTGGGGAATCGAAGGGAACGGCAAGAATAGAGGGAGTCACAACACGCGGACTCCGCGTACGGAAAACAACGAGAAAACGGGGAGTGCTTCCAAATTGGATTTTGTTGTAAACAAAAATACGCAGTTGACGAAATTAGTCTGGATCCACTTTATTTTTTGTTTTGTTTATTCTGATTGTTTTAAATTAATTTTACATTGCACCGACACCAGCAAAAATTGATTCCACTCTGAATCCGAAAGGGAGTCCTTTTTGATGATGGTGATGATAACCGGAGCATTCCCCGTCCGTGGAGGCTCGCGAGAATACGGGGAATGAGTCCCCGGGACAAACAAAAACGCGGGGACTCCTCAACTGCAGTCCTCAGGCAACGGCGAGAATACGCCTATAGATTTTATTTTCAAGGTCTTATGTTACCCATTTTTGTTTTCAGTGAATCGAACTCTAGTGAAGAAGGTTTGTCGCGAAGGCGTGCCGCGTCGGCGATGTCCTTCAAGGAACCTAGCCTGAAAGTGTAAGTCATTGATAAGTTTTCCAGTCCTTCTGTCGCAGAACAGCTCTGGTTACCCCTTATTTAGACTGCTGTGATTTGGCGCAAAGTCCTGCGTTATGCTGTACACGACACAAATCGTACAAGACATTGCGTTTGCCGGGAGATTTCAACTACCCGACAAAACGTGGCGTTTTTTTTCTGGAGGGAAAGAAAGACAGGAAAAGTTGATTGAGTAAAATTTTTTAATCCTTTAGTGTGGTTGATAGAGAATAGCACATTCCAAAAAAACTTCATACATATTTCTTTAATCTTGTTCTAAAATTCTCGTGCTGATTTGTGTTTGTTTTAATTCCTAATGCTTTAGGCTAGGGTTTTATTATTTTTTGTTACAAACCGTGGTGAATTAACAAAACGTCTCTTTTTGTAGCAACTTGCATATCTGTCGGTTTTATGCCATTTTCTTTTCTTCTTTTATGCGACAAGCCGTATGGCTTACTTCTTTATTGAATAAAATAAATAAATATAGCACTTCGGCCAAGTGCCCTATAGCGATCGTAGTTTCTGTCCGTTCGTCTGTCGGCCGGTCGGTCCGGGTATTACTAGTTCGGGCACTCCCACATAAGCTAAGGACGATGAAACTTAGCAGGCGTATCAGGGAGCTGACCAGATTAACTTGGAAACAGTCACTTCCCCGATCCGGGGGGATTCCGGAATTGAGGTATTTGTAACTTTCGAAAGTATTTGTAATTTCGATCTTAGTGAAACTTGATATTTGGAAAGAACTCGTGTCTCAGACGACCGAGTTCAAGTCCAGACTGGATCTGATACCTGCGGAGCCCGGACCCGGTACTTGCGTGTGTGTGTGTGGGAGGGGGGGGGGGGGGGGGGTACACCAGAATTTTCGTGTAAGAAAATTTTCGTTCTTATCGAGGGATCGGGATGGAATCTGGTGGAAAGAACAAGTATAATAGATACAATTCTTGACATAACCAGATCGTATCGGGGCTCTTTGGGGGGCCAGGTGTGCTAAAGACAATGAAACTTGGGAGGCATATTAGTGACCCGACCAAATAGACTAAATGGACCGAAACGATGTCCTAGGAAAACTGTTCCTGGATCCGAACATTTGGGTGTATTTAAGGGAAGGGAATTGCGGAAATTACTAACTTCCGTAGGTTGCGAGCGGTTGGTCTGGTTAGAGTTAAACTTAACGTGTAATAAGAACTGATGACCTAGATATGCAAAACATGTATCCGAACCACATGCGGCCATGTTGGGGGAGTTGAAGGGGGGGGGGAAGTTAGTGACATGCACACAAACCAAACGAATGGGATGCAAGTTGGAGAGTACAGAGTTTATGCGGCCTAGATTTGTTATTTGGCGTCCTGAGGTTAACTCTTTTTATGGCACTTGGCCGAAGGGCCAAGTGCCATAAAAAGCGATCGCAATTTCTGTCCGTCGGTCGGTCGGTCTGTCCAGGTTTTTCTAGTTTGGGCACTTCCACATAAGCTAGGACGATGAAACTTGGCAGGGATATCAGGGACCCCAAAAGATTAAGTTGGAAATAGTCACTTCCCCGATCCGAGCATCGTGGGGGGAGTGGAGGGAGGGGGGAATCCGGAATATAGAGGTATTTATAAGTTTTGAACGGGTGGTCGGATCTTAATGAAACTTGATATTTTGAAGGACCCCGTGTCTTAGACGACCCAATTTAAATCCGAACCGGATCCGGTGACTTTGGGGGGAGCTGGAGGGGAGAAACCGGAAATCATGGGAAACGTTTAGACACGTCTTTGACATAACCGGACCAGATTCGGGCACTGTGGGGGATCGAGGGGGAGGGGGGGGGGGTCCGGAATTTTGGTGATATTTCCGATCACTTCCATTCCGACCGACTCATTTCCGACCGACCTGGTGGCATGCATAACTTTTGAACGGGTGATCGGAATTGAATGAAACTTGGCAAGTGGAAAAAGCTATCGTCTCAGATGTTTCATGTCAAGTCCTGGTAGAATCAGATACTTGTGGGGGGGAGGGGGGGGGGGTCGAAGAGGGGACCGGAAATCTCGTGAAACGCTTAGAGTTGAGGGATTGGGATGGAACTTGGTGAGAAGAACAAGCATTAGCCTTAGATACGTAATTGACAGAACAAGGTCGTATCGGGGCTCTTTGGGGGGAGTTGGAGGGTGTTTCCTGGAATTCCGGTGATCGCCAGTTAGGATAGTTCCAGCTATTCTAAGAACGATGAAACTTTGCAGGCCTATTAATGACTTAAGAACCCGACATAATGCCCTAGAAAAGCTTCTGTTCCTGGATCCGACCATCTTTGGGGAGTTGAGAGAAGGGGAATCCGGAAATTGCTGGCTTCCGTAAGTTGCGAACGGGGGGGGGGGGGCCGATTCGAGTGAAACTTTAAGGGGTTATAAGTACTGAAGACCTTGACAAGCAAAACATGCGTCCGGACCACATGCGGGCACGTTTAGGAGAGTTGACGAGGGGGGGGGGGGGGGGGGGAGGTACAGAATGGGATGCAAGTTGGACAGTTGCGAGTGAATGCGGCCTTGATTTGTTATTTGTGTCTGGATCGGATCTGGTCACGGTAGGGGAGGGGGGTGAAGTTGGAACAGGAAATTTGCGGATAGGCTATGTTCTGATTCCAGTCTAACTTGATTAGCACATGTCAGAGATGCGACGTTTATGTTTCCGATTCGTATTCAGCCACAGTGGGGGGAGTTGGAAGGGGATTCCCGGAAACGTTTTGGCTCGCATAGGGGTCAAACAAGTGGAGCGATTTTAGTGAAACTTGGAATATAGAGAGCTCACATGCCCTAGATGACATATTTTAGGCTCCGAACTGGATCCGACCATGCTGGGGGAGGA
This sequence comes from Branchinecta sandiegonensis, assembly GCA_030848855.1. Classification (NCBI taxonomy): domain Eukaryota; kingdom Metazoa; phylum Arthropoda; class Branchiopoda; order Anostraca; family Branchinectidae; genus Branchinecta; species Branchinecta sandiegonensis. The sequence goes on along the minus strand of JAUPMV010000017.1, from coordinate 6,352,081 downwards.
GAATTAAGGGAAGTTCCCAAAAAACGCTCAGATTTGAGTGAAACGGTGATAAGAGAAAATGCTTCAGATGATCCATTTAGTAGTCCGAAGTCCGAACCAGATTCGGACTCGGTAGGGGACGTTGGAGGGGGATACCGGAAACCGTGTGGCATGTGTAGGGACCAAACGAGTGGATCTTTAGGGTTGAAACTTGGAAGGTAGAAAAGTCATTTGTCCTAGGTGATCCGAGGCGACGGAAATGCTCAGACTTGAGTGAAACTATATATCGAATTTCTAGGTGCGAACCGCATTTTTAGATGGCGGGGTATTTTGGTTCCTCGTCTACTTTTTAGGTGCCACGTACTCGTCTCAAGTGCCATATGAGCTCGTAGCTCTTGTTATTAAATGTATTGGACGATTACTTTTATTTTAAATTAATTCATAAGCGTTGATTGTAAATTATATATATATTTTTATTGACGACCAAACGAATATTCGGCTTGTCCGCTTCACGTTTTAGAAATAAATTAATTGAATCCAGCCACGGTAGGGGGAGGATGAGGCGGGAGCCGGGAATTCTCATATATGCTCCGATTCGAGTCAATCTTAATTCACGGGAAGAGGAGATGTCAGAGATGCGAAGTTTATGTGTCCGGATTCGTATTCGGCCACAGTGGGGGGGAGTCCCGGAAAGGCTGTGGCTCGCATAGGGGTCTGATTACTGAAGAAAATCTTAGCTGACTTATCCGTTTTGAGTACTTTCTTGTTCTAAATAAAACAAACAGTCCAACGTGGTCTACAGGACACATGAAGTTTGACTGCAAATTACCAAGTAGCGGATTGTCCACAGGGTCTTTAGAGGTCTTCGCTGGGGTTTCGTCGACCTCCTGTCGACTATCATGACGATGCGTCTCAGGTTCTGCTGCGTCTGCGTTGCAGTGGGAAAAGTCATGCGATTCTTTCGGACGTCGGATATCAAAGAAAATACCGTGTCGCTTACAGTGCAGCAGTGTGAATCAGGGGTTATGCTCTGGTGCCTTGTCGTGTAGTCACCTTGCCTTGGTAGCTGTCTGCCACCCAAAATTGTACCTCGGTCCTGCCTCTCATGATAGTGATCGTTATCTATGATCTGGAGCGTGCAGAAAATGCACAGATAGTGGGGGAGGAGGAGAATTATGTAATTTCGGTTGCACTTCCGGCAACCGTCTTCGCTAACAAACTTGCACTGTCTCAGAAAAGTTGGCAATGCGATGCGATAATATAATAATAATTGTATTTGAAAAAGCTCGATGGCCATATACAAGTACAAATTGTAAGTACGCAGAGATATAACTATCTATAGCCTACAACTAATCTGCGGAAAGCGTGAAATACTTGTCCGGCGAAAAAAAATACTTTTCATATTCGGATTCGGCATGTACTCTTTACCCCAGAATCGAACAACTTCAGATTCAACTTTTACTTTTACAAATTTTCCGGCTTTTGCAGGATCCAGGATGAACTACCTGTCCGGCGAGAAAATAATTTTCCTATTCGGATTCAGCGTGTCTCCTTACCTCCAAATTGAATATCTCCTTAGCTTTCAAATATTATATTTATTTTCGCCCTTTAATCTGAACCCCCACCCCTAAATGTATGGCTACAGAGCCCATCTACGAGCTGGACCTCCTTTCCCTCGACTCAAAGAATCCTCACACCAAGTTTCATCAAAATATCTCATTCTCTTCGAGAGTTATCGTGCTCACAGACGGACGGACAGCTTTTGCGATGTCATGGGTATCCCTCCACTTACGCTTTGGGATCCCAAAAATGACCGATGTCCTCCTCCTTCCACCGCAAAGAGGACATGCATTTTTCCCATCCGGATTCTTCTTCTTCCCATCAAAAACTTTATTTCTATCCTATAGTGGTAGACAATTTGTCCTCAGTTGGATCCAGTACATTAAATAGATCGCGGGTCTAGATTAAGCTTAAAATATAATTCTGGCTCATAAACTGTTTTCACCATACTTAATTTCGAAGGGTTTTTGACGGAGAAATTATTTCAGACAATTTTCTGTGTTTCCTGGTCTTCAATAACTCTCATTACTTCATATATGAGAACTGGAGATAGATCAGGAGGGCCTAAGCCAGCATTCCAAACATGAAAGTCCAACCTCATCAAGTATGGATTTAACTTGGAATGGCCATGATTTTGTTTTCCATGCACTTAACATGTCCAAATAAGCTGCCTTCATAAGCCTATCATCTAGCAATGTCTAGATTTCAGGCATAGACATGAAGAGCTTGGAAGCTTCTTCAATCCCCAATAAATGGCTGTTTGTGCGGATGCAAATGTTCGGAGTTTCAGAGATTTATTCCCTTATTTGTTTGTATAGGAAGCTGCGTGCGCCGACGAAGAAAAAAGTTTAGCTTGTAAGTGCTTTGTTTGCAAATTGTTCTTTGGATACTTCTCAAATTTTTGTGTGCTCGTGTACCAGAAATTCTAAATTGGAAAGATGTACGGCTTTTGTTAATTTTTTAAGTCGGAAAAATAAATGCGTTTGTACTCACGTCTCGTGCCTTAGAGGCCAAAATGTTTGGGGGGGGGGCAAGGTATTTATCGACTGGCTAGTCATTTTTACCGACCGTTCTTGCAGAAAAACGAATCATTAAAAAAAAAACTGCTGTGACGAAAAATCGACTGTTTTTAAGAAAAATCTGTTACTTTTACGAAAACCAACTGTTATTAAGAAAAATCGACTGTTTCCAAGAAAAAAATCGACTGTTTTTACGGAATTCCCGAAATTCCCGCCGAAACATTCTGTTTTATTCGGTGCTTTCCACTAACCTCGTGGAGTCGCTTTCCGGGAAACCTGCTTCGGTTTCCAAAGCGCTAAAACCCGGTTGGAAAGTTTGGCAACTTTCTGAAGTAGCGCGAAAACCATTGGAAAGTGATTCCGACTTTGCTTTCCAGCTCGCGAAAACCCTCTTTTACTTGTGCTGCTTTACTTGACACTGATGATTTTACTGTCAAGAATCCCATTTAGGAACTCAGGAACAGTGGCGGAGCACAGCATGTTGAAACTTAGAAACCTACGACGCCGTTAATTCCTTTGGCTACGCTTCATTAGCTAGGGCGATACGAATCCTCGGGGACCAACTAATCCTTAAAAGGAGACGAAAGGGAGAGCCCTTTGATTATCAGGGGCAGAGCCGACAGTCGTTAGACGAGGCTCACTGCCACCGACTGAACTCGTGCTGGCGGTAGTAACTGGTGGACCACGAAGCGTCTTTCAACAAACGGAACTGTTTTCAGTAAACCCGGCAAGTAAAAGAGATTGACGAAAGCCTGGGGAAATACGGGCACGGTTTGAAAATCGGGGCGGTAAATCTCGGTACTACTGTCCGCATGTTTTTGTTCCCGTATAGCATCTTTTTAATTTCTTACTTTTGGCTACGATTCCTCCACTCGTTGACGATAATTTTTTGTTGCCTCTTCAACGTCATGTAGGCTACTCCCCCCCCCCCCCAAAAAAAAAACCCAAACAAACAAGAAAACAACAATGATATATATATATATATTGTGTAAAATAATATATATTATGTTATTTCAATTTAAGAGGGTTTTCAGGGTGCGGTTGTAAAGTATCTCTGTTCTCATCAACCTAGGTACTCGCTGTATACGTTCTGTTGAAAGAACCCTAGAGACCCGGGCGTCGTCGAACATTTGTGTTTATAAAAAAAAATCTGTACAAAGAATATATAGCACTGAAAGATTCGTTAATCATCATCCACCTCTCGCTGGTGAGTAGTAGCTCCCACACTTACAGTTTCTGCTATGTCAGTTAACGCATTTTCTTTCAGTCGTTCGCGAATTAATTCTGCTATTGCTCTTTGTGTCCGCCTCTCCAAAAGTTCAAGTTTCTTTGCAACGTCTCTCTTCAGGTCCCAGTCCGGTTTTCTAGGTGCCAAGTTCATTATGTCCTGAAAAGGGAAAATTGCATTCAAGCAACCAGCGGGCAATAGTCCTTATAGTCCCTGGAGAAGTTGGACCTAGGTTACAACAAGACCAAAGTTTTCGATGGGATCCCAAAAATTCAGTATCTGATCCAGACAACTGGGTCTTGTCTTAGCCAGATCCAGTCATCGCCAGAATCCTTGAACATTCTTACAATTAAAATTCAGAAACAGATTAAGGCGAAATAGCTAATCATCTGAGAAAACCAAGTTCAGATATGGATTCAGCATGTGTGTTTACCCGTATAAGTCATATCTGTTTTGACGAAAAGTTCCTGCCACTTCTGCCAATTTCCCGGTTTCGGCCGAACTCTAGAACTAGCCTACTTGTCCGGCGAAAAAAGAAACCTAAACAAGAGCTGTAAGCTCATATGGCACTTGCATGTGTCAAGATGATTTGATTGATCAAGAGTAAGTTTCGACTTTGCGGTTGAGATGCGCGCTATAAGGGAGCTGGAACTTCATTTGTAAGCAAAACCCTTGAGGCAAAACTGCTAATGGGCTGATGGGCATCACGAAAATGCATATATTGCTTAAAAGTATTTTTTTTACTTTGCGGTCAAGATTGGTACTTTAAGGAATAATCGGATTTGGGAAGTAGCAATTTCTAAGCAAATGTTGTTGAGTCTCCAATATTCCAGCGAAGTTTCATCGTCCTAGCACATCTGGAAGTACCTTAACGCGCGATCACCGGAATCCCAGACCCCCCTCCCCCTCCTCCAACTCCACCCACAATAACCGGAGCCAATCCTGTTCTGTAAATGATTAATCCAGAGCATCTGTTTGTCATTCCCACGAAGTTCGATCCAGATCACACCAGTCTAAGCGGGTCAAGTATTTTCCGCCCTCCCCCCGATAATTGCCGGATTCGGTCCGGAAATGAAAAAGGTCACAATAGAAAAATGTCCTCTGTTTAATTATTAAATTTCACTCGAATCCGATCACCCGTTCCAAAGTTACGCATGACTCAATATTCCGGATTCCCCTCCCTCAACTCCCCCCCCCCCCCCCAAGATTATCATATCGAGGATTTTTTTTTTTATTCCAAGTCAGTTTGACCGGGTCCCTGATATGCCTTCCAAGTTTCGTCGTGAAAATCCCCCAAAAACGGAATTCCGGGATACCCCTCCTCCCCCCCCCCTCAAGTGTCCGGATCCAGTCAAATTATGTAAAAGATTTATATGGACCAGATGTTTGTTCTTCCCAGCAAGTTTCACTCCGATACCATCATTCTAACCGTTTCTCGAGATTTCCGGTCCACCCCCCCCCACCCCACCCAGCTCCCCCGCGGTGCACGTAGCCAATCCGATTCAGCAAATGACTTACCTAGAGCATCTGTTTGTTCTTCCCACAAAGTTCCATCCCGATCCCTCCATTCTAAACGGGGCACGTATTTCCCCCCCCCCCCCCTCCCAATAGTTGCCGGATCCGGTCCGGATATGAAAAAAATCATCGGAGAAATGTCCTCTGTTGAATTCTTAAATTTCACTCGAATCCGATCAACCATTCTAAAATTACGCATGACTGAAAATTTCGGATTCCCCTCCCTCCACTCCCCCCACCATTATCTGATCGACAAAATTTATATTTTGAAGTCAGTTTGATTGGGTCCCTGATATGCCTGCCAAGTTTCATCGTGAAAGTCCCCAAAACCACCATCACCGGAATTCCGGGACCCCCCCCCCCATAAGTGTCCGGATCAAGTACAATGGCCTAAAGGACTTATCTAGAGCAGATGCTTGTTCTTCCCAGCAAGTTTCACTCCGATCCCTCCATTCTAACCGTTTCTTGAAATTTCCGGTCTCCCCCCCCCCAACTCCCCCCTGGCTACCGAATCCGGTCAAGACTTTAAACGGGACATTACAGATATATATTCTGTTCAGTTATGAAGTTTCATTACAATCCGATCATCCGTTCGAAAGTTACACACTTCTCAATTTCCCGGATTCCCCTGCGGATTCCCCTCCCTCCACTCCCCCACCATTATCTGATCAACAATATTTTTATTTTGAAGTCAGTTTGATTGGGTCCCTGATATGCCTGCCAAGTTTCATCGTGAAAATCCAAAAAACCACCATCACCGGAATTCCGCCCCCCCCCCCCCCCAAAAAAAGTGTCCGGATCCAGTACAATGGTCTAAAGGACTTATCTAGAGCAGATGATTGTTCTTCCCAGCAAGTTTCACTCCGATCCCTCCATTCTAACCGTTTCTTGAAATTTCCGGTCTCCCCCCCCCCCCAACTCCCCCCTGGCTACCGAATCCGGTCAAGACTTTAAACGGGACATTACAGATATATATTCTCTTCAGTTATGAAGTTTCATTACAATCCGATCATCCGTTCGAAAGTTACACACTTCTCAGTTTCCCGGATTCCCCTGCCCTCCACCCCCCCCCCCCCAAAATGGTCGGATCAGAAAACTGATTATTCCTAATTTGGTTTGGTCGGGTCTCTGATATGCCTGCCAAGTTTCATGGTCCTAGCACAACTGGAAGTACCCTAACTCGAAAAAGTGTGACAAAATGCCCTAAATTTTCAAGTTTCCAGCGCCCCGCACTCCCCCCCATATGGTCGGATCGGGAAACTGATTATTTCGAGGTTAGTTTGGTCGGGTCCGTGATATTCCTGCCAAGTTTCATTGTCCTAGCTCATCTGGAAGTACCCTCACTCGAAAAAGTGTGACAAAATGCCCTAAATTTTCAAGTTTCCAGCGCCCCAACTCCCCCGCATATGGTCGGATCGGGAAACTTATTATTTCCAGGTTACTTTGGTCAGGTCCCTGATATTCCTGCCAAGTTTCATTGTCCTAGCTCATCTGGAAGTACCCTAACTCGAAAAAATGTGACAAAATGCCCTAAATTTTCAAGTTTCGAGCGCCCCCACTCCCCCGCATATGGTCGGATCGGGAAACTCATTATTTCCAGGTTCGTTTGGTCGGGTCCCTGATATTCCTGCCAAGTTTCATTGTCCTAGCTCATCTAGAAGTACGCTAACTCAGAAAAAAGTGACAAAATGCCCTAAATTTGCAAGTTTCCAGCGCCCCGCACTCCCCCCCATATGGTCGGATCGGGAAACTGATTATTTCCAGGTTAGTTTGGTCGGGTCCCTGATATGCCTGCCAAGTTTCATTGTCCTAGCACATCTGGAAGTACCCTAACTCGGATATGTGGGACAAAAAAACTCGGACCGACCGACAGACCGACAGACGGAATTGTGATCGGTATATGGCACTTGAGCCAGAGGCTGCAAGTGCCATAAAAACGAACTCAGGGTATCTTCTTTCCCCAATAATGAACATCTAATCAACTTCAAATAAAAATTTAACTCAAAACAAATTTTCCGACTCCAGCCGGATTCCGGTCGAACTATATGTCCGGGTAAAATATGATTGTCACACACGGATTCAGCGTCTCTTCTTACCCCTAAATCGGCTAGAAATAAAACTTTAACTTCTAACAATTTTCCGGTTTTGGCCGGATTCCGGGCGAACTACATGTCCAGGTAGAAAATTGTTTTAACATAAAAGTTCAGCATGTCTTCTTACCCTAAATCGGACATCTGATCAACTCCAAATAAAACTTTTAATTTTAACAAACTTTCCGGTTTGGGCCGGATTCCGGGCGAACTACTTGTCCGTCGAGAAAATGGTTTTCACCATCGTCTTCAGCATGTCTTCCTACATCTAAATCGAACATCTAATCAACTTCAAATAAAACTTACTTTTAACAAACTTTCCGGTTTTGGCCGGAACTACTTGTCCGATTACAAAATGGTTTTCACCATCGTGTTCAGCATGTCTTCTTACCCCATAATCGACTATCACATTAGCTGTTTCAAAATATTTTGTTTGCCCCTTAATTTGAACCCCCTCCCCCACCCCTAAATGTAGGGCTACAAAGCCCATTTACGAACTCGACTGGTCCGCCGACCCTTCGAATCCTCACACCAAGTTTCATCAAAATATCTCATTCCCTTCGAGAGTTATCGTGCTGACAGACGGACGGACGGACGGACAGGCGGACAACTTTTGCGATGTCATAGGTATCCCTCCACTTACGTTTTGGGATCCCAAAAACTAAGGCTCATATCCTTTTTCCTATCTTTCACCTACTTCCATTTTGTCAAAAACTTATTCCGATTCCGACCGACTAAAATTAAACGTATGTGCAACATCGTCGTCAATTTACTGTGGCTAAATAGTGTAGTGAGAAATTTACAGAGGCGAAATCGTTTTTGTTGGAATTAATATATTTATTTATTTAAAAACCAAGATTTGTGTCCCATCAATAACCAGTGGCCTAGATCCCAATATGAGCTTCCGCCGAAGACCCAGCGGCAGCACCGCAACAAGAAGCTGTGCCACCTACTTCTATAGCAGAAAACTAAACAACTTTGCAAAACAGCGATAGAGGAGACCCATCACAAAACATAGCACAAGGAAGCTGACCTTGGAAGCACCTTGGAAATCAGGTGCTTTAGAATTCCAATAAGAAGAAGAGGCAGCTTATCTTAAATTACCTTAAATTGCACTTGCAAGCAGTATGGATGTCGAATCCCGATGAGTAGCTTACGGTTGATGATGGTGTTCATTTATTTCCGGGTCACTGTTTCTGGGGCATTCCAGTACATATTCCAAGGTTGCGCACACCAGTCCTCGTCGAGTCGCTTTTTGAACCCCTCAGGTGTTTCGCTAGTCGCAGCTGAATCAGACAGGCCGTTCCACAGAGGAACAACACGATTGCCGAGGAATTGCTGGCGAACACGAGAGTCCCCTGGTTCACACTGCTGCAGTGTGACCCAAGGGAGTAGCAGGACGGAACAGCTTCCGGGAGTGGCCCCTAGTCCGTGAATTGCTGTCAGGAGCGAAGAAGAAAGGGAGACAGTTAGAGTTGAGTAGTTTGAAGACAAGTAGCATGTAAGTCTCCCCTCTTCCGCCGGTAAGTTTGTGTTGAAGTTTTAGTTCCTGCAGCCGTTGTTCATAAGGAAGTGTTTTGAGGTCACGAATGGTTTTTGCGGCTCGCCTTCGATGAGCTTCTTTTCTTGTTTATAGAAGGGCGAGTCAAGGGCTTTACCGCTCTCCAATTTGGGCCTGACCAAGTCTTTTAAAGCTCCACATGACAGCTGGTTCGCGAAATGTAATTAACGCCAGAGACCTTGTATTTCATCTGTCCTACATGGCAGGATATGGCTAGTGTACCAACGGCTGCAGAGATGTGAGAATGTAGAAATTTCACATCGAGTGCAGGATGGGAGTTGTGTAGTCGGAGCAGTGATGTAGGCTATGATAACATACAAATTTAACGGTAGTATAATATTGGCTTCTCAAAAATAATAGAAGGAGTAAGCTTACCAGTTCCTCAGTCACAGGAAGTTCCTTAGCTTTCTCTAGGGTTTCTATAACTTGACTTTCGACGTCTCCAGGCTTTGCCGGCTCAGCGATAGCTTGTTTTAAATCCTCGGTAATTGGCTGGTAGTTCCGAAACTGAGGTCTGCAAAAAAAAAAAAAAAAAAAAAGGAAAAAAGAGACCAACACTGATGAATTGGAAGGATTTGGGCTACTGATTGTAATTAGTTGTTCACGTTGGCACATAGAGCGTGTTCCACCCTACTTACCGTAGTTACTACGCATGACGTCACGAATTCTGGCTTTTTGCCGTCAAGGCTGGAACGATTTTTCTTTTTTCAGCAGGATATCATGCCATGGGCGAATCCGACCAATCACGTTACAGAGATGCGTAGTTACTACGCTCCCGAGCATGGTAAGAAAATAGCAACTATTAGTTACTATTTCGAGACGGCTGGAACGGTCAGCGTAGTAACTTTTCGTGAGGATGGAACGAAATAGTAACTATTGTTAGAAGGGTGGAATACGCTCATAATTCAGCTGACTAGTCGGCAAGGATCCGTGACAAGATTGCCGAGCCTCCCGAGTCTTCTTTGAAACTGTAAAACTAGCTAGTAAAAGAACAGCGCGTAACACTCTATATGGCCAAGTCTAAAACACGCCAGTGATCCTCAGAACGAGAAAACGTCTCACTAACGACTCAAACACAACAACTCAAATCCTGTGTCAGTCAATCACGGCGATCGCTGGGGACAGCTGTGGTGCCGCTCCCGGCTCTTCCGCTAAGTACAAAGAGATTTTACATCGGCAAGGAGAGTTAAAGGAGTTATATCATAAGCATTCTAGCACTTGCAACGTTTACAACCCCCCCACCCAAGAGCCAAGATGAAGCCACGACTCGATCCGACCGCTGGGTCATCTAGTGGTGCGGGTCGGAAGCGCCCGACATGGGTAGGATGGAATCATAGTTTGACTTTGGATCTAACAAAATGTTATAATTGTAGCAGGCATATGGAAAATGTGTAGAAAAATTAAACTAATTATTTGCATTATCGATTTCTTTGAGTACTGTGTTTTCTGATTTTGCTTGTTAACTCCAGTAAGTCCAAAGAATTAGGGATGTAAACTAGATCAAAACACACAAACGCCGTAAATTATAAAACTCGTTATAAAACTGAGCTAAATAATATTCAGCTTCCGAGACCAAAGAATGTCAAACTGGCCGATGATTTTTTCTTCCGACATATCTAAACGTCCGTGCACGCCACTCGATCTTCTCGAAGGTTCTAGTAATCGTTTGACCAGTGACAGGAGATCAATGAATAGTTAATTAGCAATGGCTGATTGGCGCTCAGGAGTGAATTGTGTTCAAGTAATTTGTGGATAACGTTGGCTACCGTGAGGATTTTGGGGAAGACAAAGGTAACAGTGTGTTCGTAAAAATCCGACCCATCGAAAAATGATCTCCCACCTTCTCGGCCCACATGAATCAAAGACTTTAATCATCAAGAGTATCGGTATCGGTAAGTAATCGAAGGACCATCAGATACCGTTGATGTTTATTTTTTAGTCTGGTGCACAACGTTAAACTAGTCTCCCAGATATATATCTGGGAGGGGGAACTACTTGGGACTCCTGACCGATCCTGTATTTTGAAAGAAACATGGCAGCTGGATCCCATGGGTTGCCGCCTTGGCTAGGAAGTGTGCCCGAACACCAGCGACAAGTGCTGCTGCTGTAGCCTGTACTATATTCTCAACTACTGGTTTGGTCGTAACCCTCGGTTCACACTGCTGCTTCGTATGCGACACGATTTTCTCTTTGATGTTCCGACGTGCGACAGAATCGCATGGACCTTCCCAGTACCACGCAGACGCAAATGGAAAAACGAAATTTTTCAACGAGATTATTCTGCAAAAGGACAAAGAAACCCTTGGGGAAACAACCTCTGGAGATGCTGGGAGATTAACCATCTGAATACCACCCATAATTAGGAAATTTTCAGTCAAACTCCATATGTCATCCTGTTCAAAACAGGTTAATTCAAGTTTATTCAGAAGATTTTGCATTCGGATATCCAAGGATTACGGTCAGATCAAGGTAGAGCAATTTTTAGTCTTGAAAATTAACTAATGTTTGTTTTTTCTTTTCTTTCCCTAAAGAATCGCATGCGTTATGTTGGATCAGTTGAAATGTTTCAACGTATCCGACACTGCGACAAACCCAAAGTTCTGCGTTGCTTGTCGCACGATTTGGGTCGTATGTCGCACGACCCAAAATTTTGCGCGAAATCGCAGCAGTGTGAACCAGGGGTAAGACCTTTGCTTGCAACCACGAGATCTAACCAGCTGCAGCCGGACACTTTACTTACAGGATCCGGTCATCGGCAGGGGGGTGGGCTAGAGGGAGATTTTGTGATATTTTGCGACGTCCTCATTTAGTTTTGTGTATCATCTACTTGTAACAAAAAGTAGCAAGTTTAATTGTTAAGGTTTCCGGTAATAATCAAAGTTGGGTATGTTCTTTTTATTGCACTTGCAGCCTCTGGCTCAAGTGCCATATACCGATAGCCGATCGCAATTCCGTCTGTCGGTCGGTCTGTCCCTTTTTCTGTCACACTTTGTCGAGTTAGGGTACTTCCAGATGTGCTAGGACGATGGGACTTAGCAGGCATATCAGGGACCCGACCAGACTAACTTGGAAATAATCAGTTTCCCGATCCGACCATCTGGGGAGGGGGAGGGGGGAGGGCGGGGAATCCGGAAAACTGAATAGTGTGTAACTTTAGAACGGGTGATGGGATTGGAATGAAACCTATCTCTGATGTCACATTTGAAGTCCGGACCGGACTGCTATAGGGGAGGAGGGAAGACCGGAAATCTCGATAAACAGTTAGAATGGAGGGATCGGGGTGAAACTTGCTGGGAAGAACAAGCATCTTCTCTAGATAAACCGTCTACACAACTGGACTGGATCCGGACACTTGGGGGAGGGGGGTTTCCCGGAATTCCGGTGATGGCGGTTTTGGGGATTTTTTCGACGAAACTTGGCATGCATATCAGGAACCCGATCAAACTGATTTGGAATTAAAAAAAAATTCTTGCTCCGATAAACGTGGGGGGAGTCGAGGGAGGGGGAATCCGGAATATTGAGTCATGCGTAACTTTGGAACGGGTGATCGGATTCGAGTGAAACGTAATAACTGAAATGTCTGGTGATCTTTGTCATGTTCGGACCGGATCCGACAACTATTGGGGGGGGGGGGGATACGTTACCGGCTTAGACTTGAGAGATCGGGATGTAACTTTTTGGGAATAACAAACAGATGCTCTGGATAAATCATTTACAGAACCAGATTGACTCCGGGTACTGTGGGGGGATTCTGAGGGGGAGGGGGTCCCGAATTCCGGTGATCGCGAGTTCAGGTACTTCCAGATGTGCTAGGTTGATTAACTTGGCTGGAATAATGGAGATTCGACAAGATTGGCTTAGAAATCATCATTTTCCAAATCCAACTATTCCTTAAAGTACCAATCTTGACCGCAAAGTAAGAAAAATACTTTTAAGCAAAATATTTATTTTCATGATGCCCATGAGCACATTATTAGTTTTGCCTCATTACAGCAAGTTCAAAAATAAAACACTTTTTACCCAACGATAGAATAGAATAGAATAGAATTTATTGCACAAAAAGCCTGAGGCCATGGCAAAAACTGAAACAAAAAAGAGAACACTTAAACGAATAATAGAACTAAACTAAAAGAAATTTTCTCTGTGGGCTAAAGATACCTTTAGGAACCTTACCAGCCTCTTCATATCTTGAAAACACTTACTTCCAATAACGTTCATCATCCATCCTTCATCATTCATTGTAATTACATTCCCAAAAATATCAACCCGCAGGTAATCTAGCTCACGGCATTCACACATCAGATGCAACAGATTCTCATTCTCACTACCACACATCGGGCAAAAATAGGGACCAGTACGTCCTAGTTTATTCCCCAAATATTTCCTCCGTTTTCCCAATGGCAAACAATCAGCCCGGCAACCAATTAAAATTCTTAGATCCACCCACTTATCCCAGCCTTAAAATAAACCTCTTGCCCCCATGTCTCTTTGGCTGAAGTACGTTCTCGTACATTCTCGTGATTTCCAAGTCCATGATCATTCTTATCTCAAGGGTTCTGCTTACAAATGGTCAGAACAAACCCATGAAAAGGCAAATTCTATGTTTCATCTTCCGAACCACTCTTGCAAATGCCATATGAGCTTCTAGCTTTTATTTGTGTTACCAGGCTACAGGGTTTCTCTTGTCATTCTCCTGGGAGTCAAGGGGAGCCACGAGAATAGAAGGAGTCTGTTACTTCCTGGGACTCTTCAGATGGAAAACAATAAGAACATCAAGAATGTATTCATATGGATTTGACTCAAAATCAGCTAATTTAATACCTTGCCAGACTTATTTAGTTGATGCAAATAGTCTGTAAAGGCTATGATGCACTTGAAGTTCACTTTTCTTTAATTTCCATTATTTGCAAAGAAAAATACGATCACAGTAAAATAGAATCCTTTTTCTACAAATTAGTCTTTAATTAAATTAATTTTAACCATTCTTGGAGCGTGTTCGACCCTACTTACCGTAGTTACTATGCATGATGTCACAAATTCTGACTTTTTGCAGTCAAGGCTCGATCGATTTTTCTATTTTCCAGCAGAATATGCTATGCCACAGGCAAATCCAACCAATCACGTTACAGAGATGCATAGTTACCAGGCTTACTGCGCTCCCGAGAATGGTAAGCAAGTAGTTACTACACTGTAAGAAAAAATCTTGCAGTATTTACTACTGGGATTAATCTTATCTTTATTGAGATAAGATTACCCCTAATTCGGATTAATCTTATCCCAATAGAGATGAGATTAATCCCAGTAGCAAATACTGCATCCTTATTCAGAGAAACTTTTTACAGTGTAGTTCAAGAAGGATGGAATGGCCAGCGTAGTAACTTTTCGTGAGGTTGGAACGGAAATAGTAACTAATAGTTAGGGGAGAGCGGGGTACCATGAACCACCTTTGTGTTTTGATTTTTTTTCCAGGCGAACCAAAGGAGCTTTCAGGATCTTTTTCACTTCAGAATGTAGCTTATTTATCGGCCCATCTCCCGAGTATTTTTCGTTGACATGAAGTTGTTGGAGTACAGCACACCTACGGTTCTATAAAACTTGGGTCAGCTGGTTCATCCTACCCCACCCCCTGGGTACCATGAACCACCCTCGGGGCACGATGAACCAATGTGATTGATCTTCTTTTACTGTGTAATTTTCGAGTATAATATGAAGATAAAAACTACTTAAAAAGAGTTTATAAAATACCAACTATATCTTATCCAAGTGGAATCCCCCCAAGGTTAATTCACAAAACAAACCTCCCTGCTTGGCGGGATGTCCCACCAACAGGGACTGGCTTTAGGAGGCGAAACACCAATTGGAACTTCACAATGAATCACGCCTCATCGGTAGAAACAAATTCCTCATTATCCAAATGCTTCCAGAACTCCGCTTCAAGGTCCAAACTGTCAATGTACATTGGACATCCCCTCAGCAACATAGTGTGCCACGCGTGACTCTTCTGAGGAACAACAAGCCCATGGTTTCCCTCTTCTATCTCAACATCTCGCAAGCTCATGTCTATGCCTCACCCCTCAACGTCCTCAAATTTGCTGCAGCGATCGACTCTTGCCCTTTGCTGAAGATCCCGTGGCCTTTCCATAGTCAGGCGCGAACTGACCTCTTTTTCCTAGTGCTCCTAATGTATCGAACGAGTGTATACGAATGAATGAATGAATACGAGTGTATAATGTATACGAACGAGCTGTCTCTCGTACTTTTGCACCTTCTAGGATGCCTTCTTCATCACATTTGCAGGAGTCAAGCTTTTAATAGTTTTCCTTGCGGGATTTCGCATCATAGGATCAACAGGTATTGATACAATATAATATTGTCCAACCGTTCAAATAGATTCAGATAATTAATAGTAGTAAGCAGGGGTGGCCCGAAGGGAGGGGGGGTGAAGGGGGGTGATTCGAACCCCCCTCCCCCTGCCTTTTGCTTAGTCGTATCAGTCGTTTATTTTGACCTCGCCGATGTCCCGGACATTCATTTTCATCAAATAAAATCCGAGTCGTTAAAAAAAAAAATGTTAATCAGAGCTCTGCCCATCTACAGTCGTAAACTCCCTAACCGAGTCGTTTAAATTAAACCAGGTTTCATAACCCGGATGGGTCGAACACATGATTCATGGTGGCAGCAATTCGGCTACCTGTTCTACTCCCATGTGATTTGCATCTGCCTCACTTAGGTCTTTCAGATTTTAGCCTGTCAGGGGTCGAAATTACAATAGGGTTAGTTGTTAAAGTGAAGTCTGACTGGATAACAATTAATATATCTTGTAGACCAAAAGCGAGAGACAAGGTTATGTGCATAGATTGTTGGTCAAACTTTGACTACAAGTGGAAAAAGAAGGCATGGAATTTTTAAATATAATGGAAAAGCCATCAGAATTCAAATGAGAGGAGACCCGCGAGACAAATGTGCCCAGAACAGTAGAAAAATGTCGATTACAAAGCGAAGTTGAGGTGGGTACAACGCTTGAAAAGGATAAGGAAGATTTTAATGTATATCCGAACTCCGTTTCCCAGGACAGGAGGGGTTCTGCAGACGCTGGGATAGCT
This sequence comes from Branchinecta sandiegonensis, assembly GCA_030848855.1. Classification (NCBI taxonomy): domain Eukaryota; kingdom Metazoa; phylum Arthropoda; class Branchiopoda; order Anostraca; family Branchinectidae; genus Branchinecta; species Branchinecta sandiegonensis. The sequence continues at coordinate 6,336,026 of JAUPMV010000017.1, read as the reverse complement.
CATTCTAGTCGGGAGGTAAATTTTTGGCATCTCTGCTAGTGTTAAAGCATATCTGAAGAACCTTCGAAAATTCCACAGCCTATCATATGAAAGTATCAGGACACTCGTACAAGTCGAAAATGATCTCTTTTATTTTTAAGTTATTCTGAAAGCGAACTTCTCGTTCTTCAATTGCTATGTATAGCATCTTCTGTCGCGTATTGAGACTTGGACCTAATCTGGTGGCAAGGTCGCAGATGAAGATTGAGGCAGATAAAAAAAAACTTTCAGATATGTGCTTGAACATGCTGCATTGAGGAAAGATAAAGTGTTCCTATCGGGCGAAAGACGAAAGTTTGTTTCGTCAATGAATCGGGGTTTGTTTTTACACAGAAGGAATCAGATTCCGCAAACCAGTTAAAAGTTGCAGTTTTTCGGTAATTCACTGTAGTTAGGCGTACTATTGTTTTCGTCATGAAAGTACAGGGTGTGGAATGGACAAATAAACGGTAGGCTTACACTGTACCTTCATAAAAACAAAATTACATCAAAGCTACAGTTAAACTAAATATTAAATATAAAAAGTCAAGTCCGAATCTGTAAACTCCTGTCGGGTAAAGACCAAAAGTTTGTTACGTCCGTAAACCCAATTTTGTTTTAAATGCACTGGCAAACCTGCTTACCTCGTTTTGTTTCTGAGTAAGCGTGTTTTGACGTGAAAATTACTTTTTTTGCTATTAATTCGGAACAAATCTACTTTGTCTTAGACGGTCAGTATTTTGCCATGCTTTTCGACGGACAGATTTGTGATTTATGGCTATTGTTTACTTTTCATTGGGTTCGCAAAAAGACGCTCTGCTGCTCGGCGTTTACGTCCGTATATCTTTTTTTTTTTAAATACACTGGCAAACTTTTTCCTCGGTTTATTTAGAGTACGCGTGTATTTAACGTGAAAATCACTTTTTCTGTTATTAATTCGGAACAAATCTAATTTGTGTCTACTTTGTTTTCTGTGGCTACTATTTTGTCACTTTTTTCAACGGAAAGATTTGTGATTTCATAGTTATTCTTTCCTTTTCAATGGGATCGGTACGTGGGAGTCGTATATTGCGATCCAGGAGTCGTTGAAATTAGGGGTCTCACCCCCCCCCCTCGCCTGAGTGCTTCGGGCCACCCCTGGTAGTGAGTAAAGCACTAAGTAATCAAATCAGTAAGTATGCAGTAAGGAAACAAAACGATTGGCGTTGCACGATCCATAAGGGGGTACTCTGAACCACTGGTTCATTGTTCCCCATGGCAAGTGGTTCATCGATCCCCTATGGCATAAGAATTGCTAAAATATGGCAAACTAAAAAAGTAATAAACGGAACGAAAATAAACCCAACAATTATCCTGATCTGACAGGTTCTTTACCTTAAAAGTTAACAAATAGTCTGAAACAAAATTTTTACTTTATCACCCCCATTATACTGTTATTGCCGTCACAAGTGGAGCCTTGGTCCATAGTGAACAGAAATACATCAGAACCTAGAGGTACCAGGGGTCAATATTGGATGAAAAGGAGGAGCAATCACAACAACAGGAAGTGGGTGATACAGCCCTGGTTCATGGTGCCCCGCGGTTCATGGTACCCCGCTCTGGCGCTCTTCCCTACTATTGTTAGGGATGGAACACGCTCTTGATGTCTGTTTTCTGAAAACCAACAACACTAGCAACTCCCAAAATCAACTCTCGACTGAATCTGAAAGGGACTCCCTTTTTGGGGGATCCCAAAACGTAAGTGGAGGGATACCTATGACATCCCGTCTGTCCGTCCATCCGTCGTAAGCATGATAACTCTCGAAGGGAATGAGATATTTGATGAAACTAGGTGTGAGGATTCTTCGAGTCAAGGGAAAGGTCGAGTTCATAGATGGGCCCGGGGGGGGGGGGGGGTTCAAATTAAGGAGCGAAACAAATATTTCTTAAAAGCAAATGAGATAGTCAGTTAAGGGGTAAGACGACATGCCGAACACAAATATGAAAACCATTTTCTGGCCGGACGAGTAGTTCACCCGGAATCCGGCCAAAACCGGAAAGTTTGTTGAAAGTAAAAGCTTTATCCGAAGTTGACTAGATGTCCGATTTAGGGGTAAGGAGACATGCTGAATCCGAATATGAAAATGTTTAAAGTAAAAGTTTCATACGAATTTCATTAGGTGTTCGATTTACGGGTAAGAAGACATGCTGAATTCGTGTATGGCAATCATTTTCTTCCTGGACACATAGTTCGCCACGAATCCGGCTGAAATTTGAAAATTTGTGAAAAGCTGAAGTTTTATCCGAAGTTGAATAGAGGTTCGACATAGGGGTAAGGAGATACGCTGACTCCGTTTTTGAACTTCAATTTTTTGCAAGACACGTACCTAGTTCGCCCGGAATCCGGCTGAAACAGGAAATCTGGCAGAAGTAAGGCAGGAACTTCTGTCAAAGTAGATATGATGCAGGCTATAGGGGTAAACACACATGCTGAATCCATATTTGAACTTGGTCTTCTCAGATGATTACCATTTGCCTTTATATGTTTCTATATTTTATTAGTAAAGTGCTCAAGGAGTCTGGCGAAGACTGGACCTCTATAAGACCCGATTGTCAGGATCAAATATTACATTTTTGGGATCCCATCGAACCCTTTGGTCTTGTATGTTGTAGTGATGACAATCAGATCAAGCCCTGTCTTTTGGGACTTGTGAGAGTGAGAATGAGAGAAGTAAATCCTAAGGACAAACATTAATAAAGTGACTCCATTGTGGGATTCCTTGTGGAATGACAAAAGTACATTGCTAAAGCTGCTGAAATTGTATTAATATCTGGTTGGACGGTTAAAGCAACATTTTTGTACAATTTATATACATACCTTTACAGTTACCGTACTGCAAATTTAGCCACAGAATGCTCCAGATATATGGCCCCAGAATTCAGAAACTGTAGACTAGTTTCTACAACTACAAGCCCGGAAACTGGTACAAAAAGATTGATGCAGCTTCGGGTTATACATATGGTAACTATCCTAGTTCCCGAACGTCCGACCTGTCAATGAGTCCGATGTTCGGAAAAAAATGAAAAACCTCTAACTGCTGATCCTTCCTTCAAAATATGGCGTTGGGTTCCGCCGTTTTGCAGCTCCCTTTCCGCCTTCCTGTTGCTTCGATTGGTTTACCGCTTTTGCACTAAATGGCTTCAATTGGTCGGAGAATCTTGATCATTTCACTGTAGATGATTCTTTCTTGGGCTTTGGACAACGGAGTCGTTCTTATGCTTTCGAAGCTGTGATGGATCCTGTTTCTCTCGCAGAAAAGGGTGATGTTGTCTCTTCCACTGGAGTTCTTGGGGCATTCAAACAGCAGGTGTTGGGGAGTTTCGTCTTGGGCGTTGCAGAGTCTACAGCTGGGGGTGTGGTGAAGTCCCCATTCAAACAGAGTCTTATTCATTAGGGTAGCGGCCGATTTCAGCCTGAAGTAAAGGGATATCGATTGTCTGTCCTTAAACGGTGCCTGGATTGTTCTTGTTGTTCGGACGGGTAGTCTCCTTCGAAGTATGTCTCTGATGGTAGTTAGCTGCACTGGGCCTTGTGCGTTTCCTTCGATGGTTTTCCCTGCCAGTTTGTCCACGACTTCGTTTTGAGCAATTCCTTTGTGGCTTGGTATGTGATGAAAAGTGCATTTTGTGCCGTCTTCTTGAAGCAGAAGTAAATTGCACACTGGGATAAAATTTTGAAATTCACGCTTAATACCATAGAGTAATGGTGCGTTTTTGTCCTACTGGTTACGTTCCTCCGTCAACTCGCGCTCAAAAATAAGAAAAGAACCCGAAAGTAAATCTAATACTTGGAAAGAGCTCTTCTGCAATTCATTTGCTTCCGTTTTGATAAGTTTTTAAACTATAAATTTTGATAACATTCGAAAGAGGGCATCTTTCTCCACAAAACGTATATAACGCTTTGTTGATGTCGCTTCCTATGACATATTTATACAATTTTGGCCGAGGGTACTATCGTTCGGAAACTGGTTGCATGCGTGTTTCAGTTTCCGAACGAAGTCTTTGAGTCACTATTTCCGGGGTTTCCGCCTGTTTTTATATTTTCATCGTCTAGGACCGCTCTTAAAAATTGTTTATCAAGTAATTTTGATTACCTTTCAGGCTTTTACAAAAACGGAAAGGCAGGACTTCGATCCGAACGACAGATTTCCGGTCCCCGAACGTTCGAAGAAAAATCGTTCGGTAAAACAATCCCGGTTCTCGAACGTACGGTTTAAGAATCCGAACGAAAGAATATGTGGGACGAACGCTCGGGGCTGTGTTGCGCCAAGTACTTCTATGTTTGAAGTACAAGTAACAAGTAGGCTACCCGAGATGGGCCCCGTAGCCTAATATTTAAAGTGGGTTTCAAGCCAAGATTTAATTTACGGGTGAAAAAGGGTTGAAAAGCACGATAAATCTGTTTTCATCCCGGAAAATTAGTTCATACAAAATCTGGCGAAAAAAAGACTTATCGTTAGTGTTTATAATTCCTCGATCAAGTGGGTCCAGTTTCCATGATCTGAGACTCTGAATCGATCATTTCGGTTTACTGTGCTTGGTCAGTACCATGGACGAAGTCACGTGAAGACCAGAAATTCAGTAGGCCTTGTGTGTTCAGTAGACCTCGTGTTACAACTTCGTAGAACAGAAATCCTCTCTGGAGGCTGATGACTTCATACCATCCTCTCTGAAGGCTAATGACTTCATTTCATCCTGTCTGGAGGCTGATACGACTTCGTATCATCCTCCAATTTCCACCGCTAATTTTCTGTGTGAAGATCATCGTAATATAACTGACCGTCGGTCATAGAAGGATATGCATTACGTACCTGTTGGAAAAAAGCTATACTTGGTTAACAAGTTCAATTTTTTTTCGAGAATACTGAAAATTCGCGCCAAATTACCGAACCAAAATATTGAAACTGACTTTCCACCTTAGTTCGTCGTTTCAAGAACGACAATGAAATGGCAGTTAAACCTCTCTGAAGACTAATGACTTCATATCATCCTGTCTGGAGGCTGATACGACTTCGTATCATCCTCCCGTTTCCACCGCTAATTTTCCGTGTGAAGATTTTCGTAATATAACTGACCGTCGGTGTTAACAAGTTCAATTTTTTTCTTGAGAATATTGAAAATTCGCGCTTAATTACCGAATCAAAATATTGAAACTGACATTCCTCCTTAGTTCGTCGTTTCAATAACGACAATGAAACGGCAGTTCAACCTCTCTGAAGACTAATGACTTCATATCATCCTGTCTGGAGGCTGATACGACTTCGTATCATCCTCCCGTTTCCACCGCTAATTTTCTGTGTGAAGATTTTCGTAATGTAACTGACCGTCGGTCATAGAAGGATACGCATTACGTACCTGTTCGAGAAAAGCTATTCTTGGTTAACAAGTTAAATTTTTTTTCCGAGAATACTGGAAATCCACGCCAAATTACTGAACCAAAAGATTGAAGCTGACTTTCCTCCTTAACAACAATGAAATGGCATCTGATATATATCTGATTGTAGCTGACGTAACCGTTGTAAACATTGTTTGAATAAATGTTTCAAAGTCAGCTTGGGTCTCAAAGAATATTTAGAAGGATTTGCATTAGGTACCTGTTGGAAAAAAGTTATACTTGGTTAACAAGTTCAATTTCTTTTTGAGAATATTGAAAATTCGCGCCTAATTACCGAACCAAAATATTGAAAATGACTTTCCTCCTTAGTTCGTCGTTTCAAGAACGACAATGAAACGGCAGTTCAACCTCTGTGACGACTAATGATTTCATATCATCCTGTCTGGAGGCTGATACGACTTCATATCATTCTCCCATTTCCACCGCTAATTTTCTGTGTGAAGATTTTCGGAATGTAACTGACCGTCGGTCATAGAACGATATGCATTGCGTACCTGTTGGAAAAAAGTTCTACTTGGTTGACAAGTCCAATTTTTTTTTTGAGAATACTGAAAATTTGCACCTAATTACCGAAACAAAATATTGAAACTGACTTCCCGCCTTAATTCGTTGTTTCAAGAACGACAATGAAAGGGCAGTTCAACCGTACAAAGAAAACATCTTATTCTCGGCAGTTCAACGCAGTCCGGAAATGGCATTATAAAAGATACGCTTGAAGTAAAACGATGGTTGGAACGACGAAAATGAATGCAGCTAACCTTCAATTAGTGTTAGCGCAGGTGCTACGACTAGAAAGACACAGTGTGCCGTTCTGAAACTGAACCAACAATCAGTTTTGGTTTGATTCTAAATTCGGTAAATGAGATGAAAAATTCAGGAACTGGAACATGGGTTCCGAACATTGGTATCCCGACTGATCTCTTGGCGTTCGTAAAATGTTCGGAAAAAATACTGTTTCCACCATCCGGTTCAAAGCAGAAAGGTGGCACGTACCAGTAAGTAAGCCAGTTTTACAAGGTATGATCAGTTGATGAGAGTTTTCATCTATCTGCTCTGAGAAATTTTTTGCAATTTTTTTTAAGGAAATCTGCCAGTAAGTGTGAAAATCGTTCGGGAACTAGGATAGTTACCCTACCACAATCAGAAGAGCTACTAGCCAAAAAATTTGGGGAGGACAAGGCATCTACCGACTGTTGGTAATTTTTTCTGACTGTTTTGGCAGAAAAACAACTGTTTTCAAGAAAAAAAACAGTTTTGAAAAAAAATGGACTGATTTTCGGAAAAAATACTGTTTTGACGAAAAATGGACTGATTTTCGGAAAAACTACTGTTTTGACGAAAAATAGACTGATTTTCAGAAAAAACTACTGTTTGCATGAAACAAAATAGGCTGGGTGGAAAAGTATTAGAATTCCCAATTTCAGTCACTCACCTTGGCAAAGAACCAGTTTCCTCACTACTGTCTTGACTTGTCCCTTTTCTTTTCAAAGCTTTCAGGCGTTCTTTGCGATTTATAGCTTCTTGCTCTAATGTGGTCACGTTTTCTGTCATTTTCTGGGATAAAAATCAAATCATCCAATCAAACCATGAACTCCGATGATTTTGAACTTTCGAGGAAAGGCAGTTGAGGGCAGCGTTGCTAAGCGTTTGACAAAAGATCGCGCAGCAAGACAAGCGAAAATGTTTTCGCTATTTTACTTTTTGGGATAAAATTAGATGCCCTCTCTTTGCCCTCTCCCCAATGTTCCGTTATCCGACAGTCGGTAATAAAACAAGAGTTGGAAGCTCATATGGCCCTTGCAAGGCTGGGTCGGAGGATTAAAATAGGAATTCGTGGGTTTGTTGTGATCATTTATAAGCAAAACCCTTGTGATAAAAATGGTCATGGGGAAATATTCCTTTAGCCTAAGCGGACTGTGAATGATATTTGATGGTGCAAAACAGATACGTCAGCTGAATTTTATTGGAGCTATATTTCATCAAATCTGATTCGTTGAAGGAATATTTATATTTCGGCCCTTCTTGGCAAGGGTCCTCTTCAGGCTCAAAACCGCATAAGTTGGAAAAACGAACTTGTGGGAAACACAATTATAGCTCCAGTAGGATTCAACTAACGTATCCGTTTTGCATCATCAAATATGGTCATGGGACCTTGCAAATCACGAGAATGTATTGTTCGTAAAAACTATGTGAAAAACTAACGTGAAAACTATTTCGCCGTAATGATGCGGACTTTAAGGGCGCTAGAGATTCATCTGTAATGAACACTCTTGAAGCAAAAATGATAATAAGCTCATTGGAATCATGAAAATGTATATTTTACTAAAAATTATCGTTTGTATTTTAAGAAATTCAGCTGTAATCAAAACCTTCGAGGCTAGAATGATCATGGGCCGTTGGGGATCATGAATATGTATCGTTTGGTTAAAGTATTTGTTTGACTTTTCGGTGAAGAAATGCACTTTAAGGGTGCTAAAAATTAGTTTTTGAGCAATACCCTTAAGTTAAAATGTATACTTTTCTTAAAAGTATTTTTTTTGTACTTTGTGGTTAGGATTAGTACTTGAAGGTTAGGATTAGTGCTTTAAGGGATGGTCGGATCTGAGAAGTGACAATTTCTAAGCCAATCTTGTCAAGTTTTTAATGTTCAAGCCAAGTTTCATCACCCTAGCACAGCTGGAAGTATTACCTTAATCCGCGATCACCGAAATCCCGGACCCCCCTCCCCCCCTACCAACTCCCCTCACAGTGCCCGAACCCGGTCCGGTTTTGTCACTGCACTGTCAGAAGTTTCAGAACAGATTGCGCATAAGACTTTCAAGAAAGACACCTTTTTCTATTAGAAAAAAAGTGTCATGACCAATTAAGTTTATACTATTTCGTGCCCAGATCTCCAACAACACCTTCAATAGGCAAAAATACTACACTGCCAGAAGTTATAAAACGACAACAGCAGGATGCGCGGTTTCAACAGATAACACTTTGGGATGTTATATGTTATGTTTCTTTCGTTCCCGTTAGTATTTTTACCAATTGAAGGTGTTTTTGGAGATCTAGGCACGAAATAGTGTAAACTTAATTGGTCATAACACTTTATTTCTAAGTGAAAAGGTGTTATTCTTGAAAGTGTTCTGCGCAATCTGTTATGAAACTTCTGACAGTGTGATGTATCTAGTTCTTGTCTTTGTTCTTCTCACCAAGTTTCATCGCAATCGCTCCACTCTAAGCGTGTCACAAGATTTTCGCCCCCCCCCCCCTCCCCACATTCATCGGATCTGGTCCGGACTTAAAACTGGACATCCGACTTTCCAAACATCAAGTTTCGTTAAAGATCCAACCACTCGTTAAAAAGTTATACATACCTCAAGATTGCAGATTCCCCCTCCCTCCACTCCCCCACGATGGTTGGGTCGGAGAGCTGACTATTTCTAAACCAATCAAGTCTCCAATCTTCAAGCCAAGTTTCATCGTCCTAGCACATCTGGAAATACCTTCACTCGCGATAGCCGGAATTCCGGACTCCTGCCTCCCACAGTCCCCAAATCCGATCCGGTTCTCTCACTGACGTATCTAGTTCTTGTGCTACCAAGTTTCATACCAATCGGTCCACTCTAAGCGGAGTTCGTCCCCCCTCCCCCACATTCATCGGATCCGGTTCGGACTTTAAATGGGTCATCCGAGACACGAGGTCTTTCCAAATATCAAGTTTCGTTGAGATCCGATCACACGTTTCAATGGTATACATTCCTCAAGATTCCAGATTTCCCCTCCCTCCACTCCCCCCACGGTGGTCGGATCGGGAAGTTGGCTATTTCTGGGTTAATCTGGTCGGATCCCTAACATGCCTGCCAAGTTTCATTGTCCTAGCCCTCCTGGAAGTAACAGAACTTAGCTTCGTATCACCGGAATTCCGGAACCCCCCTCCAACTCCCCCACAGTGCACGAACCCGTTCTTGTTCTGCCAATGATGCACCTAGGGCTTGTGCTTGTTCCTCCCGCCAAGTTGCATCCCGATCGCTCCACTCTAAGCGTGTCACATGATTTCCGGTTCCACTCCGACTCCCCTCCCCCACATTCATCGGATTCGGTCCGGACTTGAAATGGGACATCTGAGACATGACGTCTTTCCAAAAATCAAGTTTTATTAAGATCCGATCACCCGTACGAAAGTTACGCATGTCACTAAATTCCGGATTCCAGCTCCCCTCCCTCCCTTCACGATGGCCGGATCAAGCAAGTGACCATTTCCAAGTTAGTTTCTTCGGGTCCCTAATATACCTGCCAAGTTTCATCGTCCTGCATCTGGAAGTATCCTAACTTGCAAACACCGGACAGACCGACGGAAAAATGATCGTATATGGCACTTGGCCGGAAGGCAAGTGCCATAAAAATAACTAGCCAGTCGTTAAAGACCTTGACCCCCCCCCCCTCGGATCCTTTTTGGCTAGAAATGTCTCTGACATAATTCTTGCTTATACTGTGAGCAACAGCAAGACAAATGAAAAGTTAATCGGGTCTTGTCTTTTGTAAGAAGATAAATAGAAACGATAAGCTATCAATTTTTTCGAAAATACACATTTCCAATGTGCAAACTGCTTGCCAGCAAATGATGCTCTGACGGATCATAGCACTCAGCTTGCTGTCTTGCGGTTACTGTTAGTCGCTGGAATACAAAGTATGACATCATATTCTGATCCCGCATGCCCATTACACGGGTGTTCTCGAATGAAATTTTTTAACATTCGATAAAAATTTGGAATCTCCGCAACCTGTCCGCAACTCTCGAGATCTGAATATAACATGACAGAGTTGTATATAATCCATATCTGGTTTTCACTTTAAGATATATGGATAGCAAAAAGCGCCCAATTTTAGCCGAGATTTAGGGAAATGCGCAAAAATGGCGAACGCGCACACCTGAAAAATTCAAAGCGAAGCCGCCGAAGAAAATGCCCAAATGGCGCAAATGTGCATCGTCTGGCAACACTGGTTGTTTTCAGTTGCAGAAGAAGAAGCTTTTTCTAGAGTAAACAAATAATTGTTGTTATTTTTCTATTTTTTGCTCATTGCTCTTGGAAGCAGCTTGGAAGTTTGCTGCCAGAACAGCTCCTCACAATATGGCTTCAAAGTTTAAATTTTCAGATGGTAAGAACAAATGTAATCCAGTTGGTAGTGGTCAGTAGTGGTTGGTGGAGATGGAACAAGTGATCTGATTCTGATTATGAAGATTGAAGGAACTTCTCTAAAAATTCCTTCTTAAAGTGGTTGTGCTAACTGCGAAGTGCTCAAAGATACGTATGTAAAATTATATTTTCATTAGTACAAGCACCCATTCTCATATGTGTCTCAAGGGTTTTGCTTACAAATGAAACATAGGCTAAGACAGTAGTTGCATTTTTGCAGATACCATGGTATCTGATACCACGATCTAAAGTCATTTTTGCAGTTATCGTGGTATCTGATACCACAGCAAAAGGCACTTTTGCAGTTATCGTGGTATCTGGCCAGTTATCGTGGTATCAGATATTCAGATACTACGGTCCGACCGTGGTAACTGGTCGTGGTATCTGAAAATTCTTCTCACTTTCATCAAATTTGTTAGATTGGTGAGAAAGAAGTTTAGCACTTAGTGATGTAACTGGATATCTGTTTTTCTTTTGGCATGACTTTGAAAAGTGAAATTTCGGCAATAGTCATTTTTGCAGAACACCGTGTATCAGATATCACGATAACTGCAAAAATGACTAATTGCAGATCCAGTTACCGTGGTTACAGATACCATGGTATTAGCAAAAACACAACTAGTGTAAAAACTGAAAAAGGACAGTTTTTTGCCAGCTTTTAAGACCGCTATAGTTGGGACCAAGTTTTATAAAAACATGTATATGTTCTAAATCTGGATGTTCTTTGTTTTGTGTTGTATTACTAATAATAATTAGTATTTATCTATTTTTTGCCACTTGAAGTGTGTGTACTTATATTATGCGACAAGCCGAATGGCTTACTCCTTTATTGAATTAAATAAATATATAAATAAATAAATATGTCCTGCCATTAAAATAAAACTCAAGATAGGATTTAAGGGCAGTTAAAGTGGGGGGGGGAGGAGGTCTCACAAATCTTATGACTCATTTGCTCAGTTGTTTCTTCCTGGTTTCTTCACCATCTTCTTCTTCCTATCTTCTAACTGCCAGCCTATGACATCATGAAGTACATTGGGCCAGACATCTGCCAGACAGCAGATCTATTCTAAGGTAAAACATCTAATTTCAGATCGATATTTTTGTTCCTTTTCTTCTTTGATTTTTGGGAGGACAGCAACAGTCTGGCATCAGTCAACCACAAATCCCTGATTTTTGGATACCCTATGCCAAACGTTGGGTATATCTAACGTTTGGCATAGCCTATGCCTAATACTGGATACCCTATGCCAAACATTGGATAGCTGTTGCAGTGTTGGCACCCTAACCCTGACCTATCTCACTACAGATGAGTTCTGATCGGTTGATTTCTGAGCTTCACTCAAATCATCAATATTTTGCTGGGTCCCAGTATCTAGCATTTGGCATAGTGTATTCAGCGTTAGGCATAGGGTATACACAATCCAGGCTCCGAATAGATTTATTTGTAGAACATGGATAAAATACTATGGGAGCAAATACTTATTGTGTGCAACTATTCAAACAAAACTCATTGCCAGATATTTTGGAACCATTGTTACATTTACAAATTTCAGTGACTTTGATATGCTAGCCCTCTTCAACAGAAATATCGGCCTTTCCCTGCAAGTTATTGTTTTGTGGAACCATTTCTGAAAATCGAAAACTAAAATTTGGCTGTCATGAAAAGGTTACAGCATTGCCTAAACCTAGCAGCTTTTTTGGGGTTTTTTATGGCACTTGCAGCCTCTGGCTCAAGTGCCATATACCAATCACAATTCCGTCTGTCGGTCTGTCGGTCGGTCCAAGATTTTTGTCCCACATATCCGAGTTAGGGTACTTCCAGATGTGCTAGGACAATGAAACTTGGTAGGCATATCAGGGACCCGACCAAACTAACCTGGAAATAATCAGTTTCCCGATCCGACCATATGGGGGGGGAGTGCGGGGCGCTGGAAACTTGCAAATTTAGGGCATTTTGTCACTTTTTTCTGAGTTAGGGTACTTCTAGATGAGCTAGGACAATGAAACTTGGCAGGAATATCAGGGACCCGACCAAACGAACCTGGAAATAATCAGTTTCCCGATCCGACCATATGCGGGGGAGTGGGGGCGCTCGAAACTTGAAAATTTAGGGCATTTTGTTACACTTTTTCGAGTTAGGGTACTTCCAGATGAGCTAGGACAATGAAACTTGGCAGGAATGTCAGGGACCTGACCAAAGTAACCTGGAAATAATAAGTTTCCCGATCCGACCATATGCGGGGGAGTTGGGGCGCTGGAAACTTGAAAATTTAGGGCATTTTGTCACACTTTTTCGAGTGAGGGTACTTCCAGGTGAGCTAGGACAATGAAACTTGGCTGGAATATCAGGGACCCGACCAAACTAATCTGGAAATAATCAGTTTCCCGATCCGACCATATGCGGGGAAGTGGGGGCGCTGGAAACTTGAAAATTTAGGGCATTTTGTCACACTTTTTCGAGTTAGGGTACTTCCGGTTGTGCTAGGACCATGAAACTTGGCAGGCATATCAGAGACCCGACCAAACAAAATTAGGAATAATCAGTTTTCTGATCCGACCATTTTGGGGGGGGGTGGAGGGCAGGGGAACCGGGAAATTGAGAAGTGTTTAACTTTCGAATGGATGATCGGATTGTAATGAAACTTCACAACTGAACAGAATATATATCTGTTATGTCCCGTTTAAAGTCTTGACCGGATTCGGTAGCCAGGGGGGAGTTGGGGGGGGAGACCGGAAATTTCAAGAAACAGTTAGAATGGAGGGATCGGAGGGAAACTTGCTGGGAAGAACAAGCATCTGCTCTAGATAAGTCCTTTACACCATTGTACTTGATCCGGACACTTATGGGGGGGGGGTCCCGGAATTCCGGTGATGGTGGTTTTGGGGATTTTCACGATGAAACTTGGCAGGCATATCAGGGACCCAATCAAACTGACTTCAAAATAAAAATTTTGTCGATCAGATAATGGTGGGGGGAGTGGAGGGAGGGGAATCCGAACTTTTCAGTCATGCGTAATTTTGGAATGGGTGATCGGATTCGAGTGAAATTTAAGAATTCAACAGAGGACATTTCTCCGATGATTTTTTTCATATCCGGACCGGATCCGGCAACTATTGGGGGGGGGGGAAATACGTGCCCCGTTTAGAATGGAGGGATTGGGATGGAACTTTGTGGGAAGAACAAACAGATGCTCTAGGTAAGTCATTTGCTGAATCGGATTGGCTACGTGCACCGCGGGGGAGCTGGGTGGGGTGGGGGGGGGGGTGGACCGGAAATCTCGAGAAACGGTTAGAATGATGGTATCGGAGTGAAACTTGCTGGGAAGAACACACATCTGGTTCATGTAAATCTTTTACATAATTTGACTGGATCCGGACACTTGAGGGGGGGGGGGGGAGGAGGGGTATCCCGGAATTCCGTTTTTTGGGGGATTTTCACGACGAAACTTGGAAGGCATATCAGGGACCCGGTCAAACTGAATAAAAAAAAAAAATCCTCGATATGATAATCTTGGGGGGGGGGGAGTTGAGGGAGGGGAATCCGGAATATTGAGTCATACGTAACTTTGGAACGGGTGATCGGATTCGAGTGAAATTTAATAATTAAACAGAGGACATTTTTCTCTTGTGACCTTTTTCATTTCCGGACCGAATCCGGCAATTATTGGGGGGAGGGCGGAAAATACTTGACCCGCTTAGACTGGTGTGATCTGGATCGAACTTCGTGGGAATGACAAACAGATGCTCTGGATTAATCATTTACAGAACCGGATTGGCTCCGGTTATTGTGGGTGGAGTTGGAGGAGGGGGAGGGGGTCTGGGATTCCGGTGATCGCGCGTTAAGGTACTTCCAGATGTGCTAGGACGATGAAACTTCGCTGGAATATTGGAGACTCAACAACATTTGCTTAGAAATTGCTACTTCCCAAATCCTATTATTCCTTAAAGTACCAATCTTGACCGCAAAGTAAAAAAAATACTTTTAAGCAATATATGCATTTTCGTGATGCCCATCAGCCCATTAGCAGTTTTGCCTCAAGGGTTTTGCTTACAAATGAAGTTCCAGCTCCCTTATAGCGCGCATCTCAACCGCAAAGTCGAAACTTACTTTTGATCAATCAAATCATCTTGACACATGCAAGTGCCATATGAGCTTACAGCTCTTGTTGCAACTTTTGGCTATTCTGTTTTTGGGATCCCAAAACGTAAGTGGAGGGATACCTATGACTTCGCAAAAATGTCTGTCTGTCTGTCTGTCTGTGAGCACAATAACTCTCGAAGGGAATGAGATATTTTGATGAAACTTGGTGTGAGGATTCATTGAGTCAAGGGTAAGGTCAAGTTCGTAGATGGACTGTGTAGCTCTACTTTTAGGGGTGGGGGAGGGGGTGCAAATTAAGGGGCAAACAAAATATTTTTAAACAGCTTATGTGATAGTCGTTTATGGGGTAAGAAGGCATGCTCAGCACGATAGCTAAAACCATTTTCTCGCTGGACAAGTAGTTCGTCCGGAATCCGGCAAAACCCGGAAAGTTGGTTAGAAGTAAATGTTTTATTTGAAGTTGATTAAATGGTCGAATTAGGGGAAAGAAGACATGCTGAACACGATGGTGAAAACCATTTTTTCGCCGAACAAGTAGTTGATCCGGAATCCAGTGAAACCCGGAAAGTTGGCTAAAAGTAAAAGTTTCATCTGAAGTTGAAACTTTCAAGGGTTCGATTTAGGGGTAAAAAGACATGCTGAATACGATGTTGAAAACCATTTTCTCGTCGGACAACTAGTTCGCCCGGAATCCGGCCAAAACCGGAAAGTTTGTTAAAAGCGAAAGTTCGATTTGATGACAGATTAAGGGGTAAGAAGAGCGGCTGAGTCTGTATTTGGATGTCCAGCAATGAGATATTTTGATATCTTGGATTCATTGGGTCAAAGGTAAGGTCAAGGTCGTAGATGGGCTTTGTAGCTTTACATTTAGGGGTGGGGGGTGGGGGTGGGGGAGGTGGTTTAAAATTAAGGGGCAAAAAAAATTATTTTTAAAAGGTAATGAGATAGTTGATTTAGGGGTAAAGAGACATGCTGAATCCAAATATGAAAACTATTTTCTTCCCGGACAAGTAGTTCACCCGTAATCCGGCGAAAACCGGAAACTAAATTTGTCGACCAATTTTTGGCTATAAGATGTTTGGGATCCCATCGAAACCTTAGGTCTTGTTTTTTTTGCTGTGACTTCGCTGTGACAAATAAATTGAATAAAGTGTCTGATTTGAATTGTTCGACCAACCTGTTCCTTTACAATGTTTTCAAATTTCGATGTTTTATCTTACTTTCACAACCATCTAATATATTCAAATAATGTATACAATGGATACGCCAGCTATGATTCTTCATCAGCGATATTTCGGCCCTTCTTGGCAAGGGTCAGGCTGTCAATCTTCAGGGTAAACTTCGGGGACATTGACAGCCTGACGAGGACCCTTGCCAAGAAGGACCGAAATATCGCTGATGAAGAATCGTAGCTGACGTATCCGTTGTATATATTATTTGATATATGTTTCAAAGTCAGCTTGGGCTCAAAGAATATTTAACCATCTGAAGTATACCAACAGAAGAAAACTTTCAAAATGAAATACCAGCACACCAGAGATAGATCAGCTTAATTTTTTATGTAAAAAGAAAGCTAAAATACTTGTCTCTTAGCTAATATTATGTTCATTATTTATTGTTTCCCTCAGACTGTTTTGAAAAACTAAACCAAGATGGTCAGAAATGAATGTTTCAAGAAGCATACCATACCGTTTTACAGGGCAGAATGGATACCTCAGCTGACTTTATTATAGCTATATTTTGGTCCTTCTAGGCTAGGGCCTGCATCAGGCTCAAGCTGAAAAATTAACTTGTGAAAAAAACAAAAAGGAATATTTATACCTATAGTGCAACGAGGCAGCCTGTCCTCTAGTTAATGGATCTAAACTATCTAGTCTGATCCACGCGGTTAACTGGTTTCAGCCTTGTTTGTAAACATGACTGCAAATCTGGGCTTCCATGAATAACTGATTTTTGGAAAGGCTGTGCCAGATGGTGCTTATGGTATGCCAAATTTTTGAAAACTTGAATCTGATCCTCTGAAAAGGAATCTTGAAGACTGTTCACTCCAGATCCACTCAAAGCTAAGAGTTTGCCTCTGTCTCTTTGCTTTACATTTAGTTTCACTGTCACTGGCTAGAAGCTCAAAAACCCAGTAAGCCACATGAAGTTTTTGGGGACTGCCTTGCTAATAACCTTCATAGTTTTGTCTGGTACTGCTAGGACAAGGAAGTGATCAGTAACAACTACTGTATATTTCAATCCCTTTGTAGATATTGTAAGGGACCTTCAGAGTTGAGTGGATACTCCATTATTATGCCTAACGAACCCCAGGTTTTGTGTTAGCAGCAGTCTAGGCAGAAATAAAAAAAAAATTGTTGGACAATATTGTTTATGTTCTCGAAGCAAAATGGACGTCACATCTACCCATACGTACCTAATAATTATCCAAAGCTCATGTTTTTCTGTTGTTGTTTTTAAGGGGAAAAGGTGTTATGCTTTCATGGGCCACTTGTATATGAAGCCAAATGCATGAAAGCACAGATGAAGGAGAAGCAGCCACGTTACTTTATTCACTATAACGGATGGAAGAAGAGGTATTTCTTTGCTTCTTTCTAAGTTACAGCCGCTCTAGGACTATTATTTGGTTGTCTTTGCCTGATTATTATCACTAATGTGGCAGGTTAGACCAAATATGGTCAGAACTGAAGACAGAAACGCTAATTGTCTTGCTCACCCAATTACATTCGATATCGCACCATCGTACAAAATACAGTTGACTGAAGACTGAACCACCACTCTTCGTCACGATTTTCTTGTTGTGATAATTATAATTTTTCAGTCTTGTTGTCATTCAAGACGCATCTCGTCTAGTACAGCATGCAGATCTGTAAAGGTTATGGTGCACTTAAATCTCCAGTTGATACTTGTGATTGCTGTGTAGTCTTAGCCAGTCTACAGGGAATCCCTGATTTTTAGATAGGACGAAACACAAGTTGAGTAAAAAGTTTGGAATAGCCTATATGCTGGTTAACCTATGCCAAATGCTGGGTATCCGAATTCATAAGATATTGATGATAATAGTGGTAGTTAGAAAACAGTCATTGAAAATTCATTTTAAGGGTTCGGGCTGGGTTAGTCTAGGGTTCCCAGCATTTGGCATATGGTAACTGATGTTTGACGTAGGCTATTCCAGAGATATCCAATGTTTGGCTTAGCTAGTCTACCCGAAAATTATAGTATGATTGTATTCACAATGTAATCTGTTTCGCCCTTTTTACTTTGTCGAGCATTCTATGTACTTGCTTTAGGTATTCATCAGTGATCACGGAATTGTAGGCGTATAATATACTTTGTGCGCTGCACAGTAGCTGCTCCCCTGACGTTCGTATATTTATTCTGTCTAGAATGCCCCATGTTTTTTTTTTTCTAGCTGGGATGAATGGGTGCCAGAGACCCGTGTTTTAAAGTACAATGAAAGCAATCTCCAGAAGCAGAAGGAGTTGAAAAAACAACATGAACTCCAGACGTAAGTGGTGTTTTTATATCTGTGTTTTACCAATGAGTAAAGCTTTTAAAGGGCCCCTCTGGCTTATTCTGACTTCTTTATTATCCCGATTCCCTATGGAATTTTAAGCTTTTGAATTCCCCGCTTTTCGCCGTTCTTTTCTTTTGCACTCAGGCTTTTTAGCGCTTTTTCGGCCTAGCCGGGTTTTACCCGTCTCGCAACGTTAACTTCGCCAAGAGCTTCAAGGTCCGGTGACAACTCTTTCACACATAAGAATATGAGAAGCTTCAAAATAATGTTTTCAGTTTTGAAGCCATGGCAGGCCGTCAGGTCTACCTTCTGTTTTGGACTTCTTTTGTTTTGCTTCGTTTTCCCACTTTCAAACCACGGCGCATTCATTTTTCTGCTTCGTTTCCAACTTTCAAACCACGGCGCATTCATTTTTCAAATAATTTGCGTCTAGCCCTCCGCGTCGGAGAGCGTGAAGGCTGTGTAAAATCGAGAAGCGCTAACAAGGAAATCTGTAGATTCGCGTGGAAAATAATTGTATTCTCGAAAACGATATTCATTGGTCATTTCATTGTGAAAAGATCATTTTAGTAAGAGTTGTAAGAGTTGTAAGAAGTTGTAAGAGTTGTGGAGATAAGTCATATGACAGGTCAGAAATAACTATAAATGGAATTAACAGTATATACAATTGACAATATTAACATAGATTAAACCATGGATTAAAAAGCTTGACAAATGAAGGCACAAGCTTTGCTCATATCGAGCATACGAAACAGTCACATGGGGAAGTTTCGGTGCCAGATCTCGTTCCTTTTCGATTACCAGCTCATTCGAAAGTTTGGCGTTTGAGAGTCTGCTGCTTCCTTGTGACGTCATGACCAAGGTATCTGAATTAGCAGATCTTGATAACTTCAACGGTAAGGGGTTGAACTGTCGTCTGGTCCCTAGCAGCTGAAATATTAAGTATCATCTGTAAGTAAGTAAGTAAGTAACGAATTTATTAAAAAAAAAAAACACTATCATGGCAATGCCAAATTTGGGTATTACGTCAAGTATGATGCACATTTGATAATATATACAATTAATCATAAATTGGGGAGAGGAAGAAGGAAAAGTTTTAAGTACATTTTGATAGAAACGGACCGGGCAGGCGCAGGGATTTTCCGGAATTCCGGTGATCGCGAGTTAAGGTAGGCTACTTACAGATGCACTTGGACGATGAGATTCGGCAGGTGTATTAGGGACCCGATCAGATTGACTTGGAAGCAGTCGTTTCCCCTATCCGGCCATCTTCGGGGGAGTGGAGGAAATTGGAATCCGGATTACTAGTATTTTGTATCATGCATAACTTTTGAACGGTTGGTCGGATCCGAAGGAAACTTGATGATTGCCAAGAGGACGTGTTTCTGATCTCACGATACACTTTCATAATCCCCAAAGGCCCATGGTCATTTTTACCTCAAGTATATGCATACAATTGCGTTTTTAACTCCCTTAAAGTGCGTATCTTAACTGCAAAGTGAAAAAATACTTTGACCACGAGATACATTTTCGTGATACTATTCGACAGTGGAAAACCGATACGTCAGCTGAATTTTATCAGAGCTATATTTCGGCCCTTCTTGGCAAGGGGCCTCTTCAGGCTCAAAGTAGCCCCAATCCCAAGTTGGAAAAATGGACTCGTGGAACCAAAAACTGGTGTGGTGAAAGCTCCGCTGATAAGTCAGGATAAGTCAGCAAATGTGAAACGTTTATCTTTGCGAAGATTTTTTTTTGTGGTGACAGGAAAAGTGTCTCCGGGAAAGTCGGTAAACCGTTTTGGTAAAAGTACAGACAAACACTTTCTCGTTCTGTTCCACAAGTTCGTTATGGGATCCCAAATCGTAAGTGGAGGGATACCCATGACTTCGAAAAGTTGTTCGTCCATCCGACCGTCTGTCTGTCTGTCCGTTTGTTAGCACGATAGGCGGAGGGGTTGAGAGATTTTGTTCAAACTTGGCATTAGGACTCTTTGGGTCATAGCTCAGGTCAAACTTCGAAGATGGGCTCTGTAGCCTTATATTTAGGAGTGGGGGAGGGGTTTAAAGTGAAGGGGCGAACAGAACTAGTTTCTAAAAGCTTATGAGATATTCGATTCAGGGGTAAGGAGACATGCTAAATCCGAAAATGAAAAATATTTTCTCGCCAAACAAGTAGGTCACCGGGAATCCGGCAAAAGACGGAAAATTTGTGAAAAGTTAAAGTTTAATCTGAAGTAGATTAGAGGTTCGATTTAGACTTACGGAGACATGCTGAATCCTCAATATGAAATTTATCTTCTCGCCGCACAAGTGGTTCTCCCTGAATTCGGCAAAACCGGGAAATTTGTGAAAAGCAAGTTAATTAGAGGTTTCATCTAAGAGGTTTCAAGATACTGAATCCGAATATGAAAATTTGTCTCGTGCCTGACGAGTAGTTCGTCCAGGATCCGACCACAAGGGGAAATTTACTATGAAGTTTTAAAGCCCAATGATATAGTCGATATAGGGTGAGGAGACATGCTGTTGCAGCTTTCGAACATACTAAAGATCGATGAGAGAGTCGGTATCGGGGTAAGGAGACATACTGAATCCAATTTTGAACTTTATCTCGTTGACGGATTAGCTTGCTAAGTTTGCCAAAACTCGGGAATTCGGGTTGATAGGTCCGCCTCTCCATGTCACTAGCTCTTTTGCTCTGCATGCAGTTCGACGAGAGTGGCCTACTGCTAAAAGGGGGAATTTGGTCAAGTGTTCATGTTGGCCTGCGATTAGAGATCAGATGTTGGAGTAAACATGTATGCTGAATCCATATCTGAACTTGGTTGTAAGTTATAGAAAAATGTTAAAGGTGTTTGGCGAAGACCGGAGATCTACAAGATTCGCTTGTCTGGATCAAGTAAGTCCAATGAATGTTCAGTATTTGGGATCCCATCGAAACCTTTGGTCTTGTTCCAACTTGAGGGGCTTTGAGCCTGAAGAGGACCCTTGCCAAGAAGGGCCGAAATATAGCTCTAATAAAATTCAGCTGACGTATCCGTTTTGCACTGTCAAATAGGTTTCGCAGTCAGCTTGGGCTGAAGGATTTTTTTTTCGTGATTCCCAAGGGCCCATGATCATTTTTGCCTCAAGTGTTTTGCTTACAAATGACTTTCCAACATACTTAAAGTTTAATGGGCTGGGATAGGACAATCTAGTTACCCATCATTTAGTCACTTAAATTGGCTTGAAGACCCGCTGAAAATGTGTTACTTCGTTGTACGAATCATAGATTTTCAGATAGTGGAGTTTTCGTGTGATATGTGCTACCTCTATCGACTTGTATTTTTGTTGTATGCCTTTCGAGAAAGATTTATGATTTTCTTTTGTCCAGGCACTAAGCAATCGTCACCAATATCACCACTGCCCACTTCAAAGGCGCGTTTGTGTTGAGGTTAAAATTTCCCGCGTCATAATAGAATTTACGCTGTGGGGACGGCCGCAGATATGTGAACGTTATAACTAGAGCAGATAGTGGAAAATATAAAAAATCCCTTTGTAGGATCCAAATAATTTGGTGTATTCAATTAAATGACACAAAAATAAGTTTGCTTTTCAGTTAAACTTTAAAGTGCCAATGCTACCGCAAAGTTGAAAAAAAAAAACAGTTTTAAGCAACAATACATTCTTAAGATCCGCAAGGGCACATGATCATCTGTGCCCCAAGTATTTTGATTACAAGTTCAGATGTGAGATAGAGACAGAGATCGGTACATTTCGAAACTATCGTAGCATAGTTAAATTCAGTTTCTTACATATAAATAACAAAGACACACCATGATTCTGCATCGAAAATTGACGTGAAGAAAGGCACAAACGATTTTCTAACGACTTTAGGGGGTTGGAGTTTATTTTGTAGCCGGGTTCGATGATTGGGAGGGCCTGTTTCCGGTAACAGTGACGGTGGTTCGTACTAGCGAGGGCAGATTTGCCAAACTGCAATATCATATAACTCCTTAAAGTAAGCATCTTAGCCGCAAAATGCAAATCAAAATTACTTTCGAGCAAATGATACACTTTCTAGCCCCCCTTAAAGTTTAACTGAAAATCCAATATTTGTGTGTCATTTAATCGAATACACTGAAGTATTTCGATTCTGCTAAGGGATTGTTTTTGTTTTCCACTATCTGCTCAGCGTATGACGTTCAGAATATCTGCGGCCATCCCCACAACGTAAATTCTAGTATGACGCGGGAAATTTAAATCTCAACAACAAACGCCTCTTTTCATAGTGTGCAGTGGTGAGATTGGTGAAGATTGCTTAGTGCCTGAACGTAAATCTTTCTCGTAAGGCATACAACAAAAATACAAGCGCATAGAGGTACCACATATCACACTGAAATTTCGCTATTCGAAAATCGATTATTCGTGAATAGCGGAACAACGACGTAACGCATTTTCAGCGGGTCTTCAAGCCAATTTAAGTGAATAAGTGATGGGTAACTAGCTTGTCCTGTCCCAGCCCTTTTCGGTTAAGCTTTAAAGGGTGGAATGTAACCGCACATTGCGTAGCATATTTTTGTATAAACCATATATCTTCATGACTCGACGGCCCATAATCGTCTATGCCTCAACGCAGCGCAAATCTTAGCCAATACCCTTAGCTACCACGTATGCTTGCAAGTGCCATATGAGCTTACAGCCCTTGTTTTGTTGTGTATGAACGCAAAATAAATTAATCACCGTCATTCATTAATTGCGTTTTTGATCCGAATTCTCCGTTCCGAATTCTCGCTTCTGAATTGTCGATTCTCCTACAAATACCGTTTTTGGGATCCCAAAACGTAAGTGGAGGGATACCTATGACATCGCAAAAGTTGTCCGTCCGTCCGTCTGTAAGCACGATAACTCTCGAAGGGAATCAGATATTTGATGAAACTTGGTTTGAGGATTGTTTGGGTCAAGAGTAAGGTCGAGTTCGTAGATGGGATTTGTAGCCCTATATTTAGGGGTGGGGGTTTAAATTAAGGGGTAAGCAAAATATTTTTAAACAGCTAATAGGACAATCGATTATGGGGTAAGAAGACATGTTGAACACGATGGTGGAAACCATTTTCTCGCCGGACAAGTAGTTCGCCCGGAATCCGGCCAAAACCGGAAAGTTTGTTAAAAGTAAAAGTTTTATTTGAAGTTGATTGGATGTTCGATTTAGGGGTAAGAAGACATGCTGAACACGATGGTGAAAACCATTTTCTCGCCGGACAAGTAGTTAGCCCGGAATCCGGCCAAAACCGGAAAATCTTTTAAAAGTAAAAGTTTTATTTGAAGTTAATTAAATGTTCGGTTTAGGAGTAGTAAGACGTGCTGAACACGATGGTGAAAATGATTTTCTCGCTGGGCAAGTAGTTCGCCCGGAATCCGGCCAAAACCCTAAAATTTTTAAGTCTTCGTAGTTGATTAGATATCCGATTTAGGGGTAAGAAGAGATGCTGAATCCGTGTATGACAGTAATTTTGTACCCGGATATATAGTTCGCCCGGAATCCGCTGGAACCTTAAAATTTGTTTTTAGTTAAATTTTAATTTGAAGTTGATTAGTTGTTCTATAGGGGAAAGAAGATACGCTGAGTTCGATTTTAGCTTCTTTTTTTTGCCGGACAGGTAGTTCCGAAATTCGGCCGAAACTGGGAAATTCGCAGAAGTAAGGCAGGAAGTTTTCGTCCAAACAGATATGACTTAAAGGGGTAAACACAAACATGCTGAATCCATATCTGAACTTGGCTTTCTCAGATGATTAGCTTTTTGGCCTTAGTCTGTTTCTGAATTTTAATAGTAAAAATGTTCAAGGAGTCTGGCGAAGACTGGATCGGGCGTAGACACGACCCAATTGTCTGGATCAAATAGTGAATTTTTGGGATCCCATCGACACCTTTGGTCTTGTTGCTCCTCGACTTCTCCATTCTCGATTGTGACAAAAACACTAACTTTGCAGCTCGTCCGCAACCCGGTATTCGTGTTTGTGCATATTGAACACCCCAATCAGAGAAGAGAACGGAGAGAGGAGAATTGAGAATTCCCATAAGGCGTATTCTCGGCGTTCCCCGAGGACTCCTCGGGTAATCGAAGGGAACGGCGAGAATAGATGGAGTAAGAACACGGGAAATGCTTCAAAAATAGATTTTGTTCGAAAAAAAAATGTGCAATTGACCAAGTTAGTCTGGATCCACTTAATTTTTGGTTTTGTTTCTTCTGAGTCTTTTTAATTAATTTTACATCGCACCAACACCAGCAAAAATTGATTCCCCTCCGAATCTGAAAGGAGTCCTTTTTAATGATAGTGATGATAATTGGATCATTCCCCGTCGGTGGGTACTCGCGAGAATACGGGGAGTGGGTCCCCGGAATAAACAAAAACGCGGGGATTTCTCAAGTGGAGTCCTCGGGATGGGCGAGAATACGGCTTTCATCTGAATAGTCCAAAAACGCGAAAAAGGAGAATTCGGAGGAGAATTGCGAGGAGAATTCGGATCAAAAACGCAATTAATTCGTTTATCCTGCAGGAAAGCAAAGAGGGCAGCTGCCAAAGCAGGAGCAGAGACCCCCGACAAAAGAGAATCAGCGGCGAAAGATTCGAATGACAGTCGATCCTCTACACCAATGGATAAGCCTGAAACTCCTGCTCCTAAAGGAGGAAGGGGGATTAAACGAGGCTCATCAGGTTTAGCCAAAATCGTAACGCCTGTCACAACGCCGGTTCCTTCCAACCCTAAAAAGTCACGCCTCGATGCTTCAGTCGAAACGGTAAGACATTTTTGGTTAGTAATTATCATTATTATTAATAATAATATAAAGCGAAAGAAAAGGTTTTCGCCTCTAAATAACTCGAAGATTTGGAATAATCGAAATAATGAGATTTAAAATTCCCATCTATAACGCACTTGAAACTATTTACCGCTTCGGTATTAAATTAGGTTAAGATGTTCCAAAGATCAGTAATTCTGTTACCAAAGCTCCATTTATAAACATCCTTCTGGAATCTTGATTTGCAAGCTTGTACCCGTGCCCCCGATGATGATGTCGGTTAGTCATTCCTTGAAATATACTAGAGATATAAATAAAAAATAAATAACATAGACGGGAAACGACGTCAGACAATCTACATGACAACGCGTGATTGTAACAATGCAACCAAACTATGAAAAGAACAAAGAAAAAAGCAACTGGATAAGATTATGGTTGCTTGAAAAGGGGAAGAGATTGTGGCATGGGAAATGCTACAAAATTTGCCGTATGGAAAAAATGGCCATCTACAGTTACTCAGACGCAACGTCCGAGTCCACTAAAGCTGAAGAAACAGACGAAGAGCGACCCCGAAAAGAGAATGACAAAGCCGACACAGCTTGTCCTGCGCTCTTAGCCCACGAAATTATCAGCCAGTTTTTCAAGTCTGTTTAGTGTGTTTTTAAACTATATGAAAATAATGTAATTGTTTTGCTTGGTGATTTAATATGTGTACTTTATTTTGTTTATTTTACTCATACTCCGCTGTTATACAAAAAGCGGGTCACAAATAAATAAATAAATAAAAACAGCTGTGAAGGCCGCCTGGGTAGCTGAAAGTGAGCGTTTTCGTTCTTTCGCTTTCTCCGGTGTTCTCACGTCACAGAGAGCGTGTTCCACCCTACTTACCGTAGTTACTACGCATGATGTCTCGAATCCTGGCTTCTTGGCGTCATGGCTGGAACGCCGTTTTCTATTTTCAGCAAAATATCGTGCCAAGGGCTGATCCGGCCAATCTATGTCATAGATATCCGTAGTTACCGCGCTCACTGCGCTCCTGAGAGTGGTAAGCAAATAGTTACTATTATTTACTATCTGAGAGGTTGGAACGTTCAGCGTAGTAGTAACTTTTTACGAGGTTGGAACGAGAATCTTAGGTAATAGTTACTATTGTTTTGAAGGGTGGAACACGCTCAGAATGGATGTCTTCGGGAAAATAGGTTTAGAAATGCGAAAGCCCATTTTTACCGATCTATTTCTATTCACCTCTAGTTCTATTTCTATCTAGGACTACCGCCGTGGGCCCGTAATTCTAGATTGTCGGCAAAGCATAATGTCACTGATCCATTTATTGCAGTATCTGAGCGAATTGCAGGTTTTATTCGTTTGCTTGATGCTAGCCACACTTTGTATAGGGCTATGTTGTGCCATGTGTAAATAAGAGTATCAAAATCTATGCGTTACATGTTGTGAGTTCTTGTCTTTTTTCTTTCTATTCGTTCTTTCGTACTCAATTTGTGACTTTTTTCTTAAAGATTGATCATTCATTCATTCATTCATTTAGGAGGAAGAATATCTGGCAAAAGTGGAGATCAAGATAAAAATCCCAGACGAACTCAAGTCATGGATAGTAGACGATTGGGACCTAGTTACGAGACAGAGGAAACTCGTTAACATACCTGTGAAAATCACAGTAGAGCAAGTACTAGATGACTATGTGAAACAGAAACTGTCCGGCAAATCGGCTAGTAACGGAAAAGAAGGTGTTGTGCAAGAAATTGTGAAGGGCTTGAAGGAATACTTCAACCTAACCCTCGGTACTCAGTTACTGTACAAATTTGAGAGACTTCAGTATTCGGAAGTAATTAGTGAACATCCGGACAAAAAGCCTGTGGAGTTGTATGGAGTCCATCACCTGCTGCGGCTTTTCAGTAAGTGATACTTCGTTCTTCTGACTCTTTTAAAAAGCATCAGTGTCGTCACGCATAAAAGGGAGGGGGGTTGCCCCTTCCCCAATGCTGTCGGCCAGTCGGTAAAAAAAGAAATGTGTCGGTAAATTCCCTCCACAGTCGGTAAAAATAACCAGCCAGTCCGTAAAATGTCTTTGCCCCCCCCCCTTCTCCCCTTAAACATAACTTGCGTTTTGATCCGAGTTCTCAGTTCTCGCTTTTGATAAAAACTGTAGCCACCTTTTAATACGTGTTTATACAGATTGAACTTCCGCCCTCTGTTGACCAATCAGGAAGGAGGATGGAGAACAACTATCGAAGCAACTTCCCGATTCAGCAGAAGTGCGAAGATAGATAGATATTTTGATAGATATTTTTTATTGATAACTCGTAGCGCCGACATGGCACTAAATACTTCGACCATTACAGTACGACCATACACACAATTATTACATACAAGAAAATAAATCACTTAGAATTCACTTGTTTTTGTTAATCTTCTCAGTGAAATATGGTACAAAGGAAAGCTTTCCCCGTTCGACTCTGACAAAAATGCAAGAAAAGGAGAATTAGCTTTATCTCAGTAGTAAATAAGACGAAAGGTTTCGATGGGATCCCAAAAATTTAATATTTACAGACAATTGGGTCTTGTAGCGGTCCAATGGTAATCATCGGAGAAGACGAAGTTCAAATATGGATTCAGCATGTGAGTTTACCCCTATAGCCTGCGTCATGTCTACTTTGACGAAAGTTCCTGTCTTACTTCTGCTAAATTTCCGGTTTCAGCCGGATTCCAGGCGAACTGCTTGTCTTGCATAAAACTGAAGTTCAAAAACAGATTCAGCCTATCTCCGTAGCATCCATATCTCCATAATCAACTTCAAATAAAACTTCGACTTTTAACAAATTTCCCGATTTCAGCAGGATTCGTGGTGAAATGTGTCCAGGTACAAAATGATTGTCATACACGAATTCAGCATGCATTCTTACCCGTAAATCGAACACCTAATGAAATTCATAAAAACTTTTACTTTTAACAAATTTTTCGGTTATGGCCGGATTCCGGGCGACAAAATAATTTTCGTATTCGGATTCAGCATGTTTCACTCTCCTTAGATCGAACCTCTAATCAACTTCAGATTAATCTCTTATATTTTTTTCAAACTTTCCGGTTTTGGCCGGATTTCCGCCGATCTACTTGTCCGACGAGAAAATCATTTTCATATTCGGATTCAGCATGTCTCCTTATCCCTAAATCGGATATATAATCAACTTCAGATAAAACTTTTACTTTTAACAAACTTTCCGGTTTTAGCCGGATTCCGGGTGAACTACTTGTCCGGCGAGAAAATGGTTTTCATATTAGTGTTCAGCATGTCGTCTTATCCCGTAATCAGGACGGACAGACGGACAACTTTTGCGATGTCATAGGTATCCCTCCACTTACGTTTTGGGATCCCAAAAACTCGAAATAGGAGAATCAGGTGAAGAATCGAGATAATAACGTTACTACTTTGACTTGTATCACCTCTACCAAAAAAGCCCGAGCTTATTCGTTTAGCTCCATCAGTTATTGTTCGCAGTAGCTTTGATATTCACTTATGAAATATTTGACGATGCAAAACGGATATGTCAGCTACATTTTATTAGAGCTATATTTCGGCCCTTCTTGACAAGGGTAGTCTTCAGGCTGTGATGGTGGGTCTTTTTCAGGCAATGAACTTGTGGAAAAAGAATTAATCTGATTTTGTGGAATTCTTGGAGGAATGTCTGTCACCGAGGTACGGAACTTCAAATCGCCCATGCATGCCGCCGACAAGTATCCATCTTAGCTGGAAAGAAGAAGAAGAGACAGGTGACTCCAAAATCAAAATGCAGAAGAATCAGTACCTTTTCGACGACCTAATCGAACATTAGAAACAGCAGCCGTGACCAGAATGAAATCACAGCACCAGCTTTAGCTCCAACCAATTTTCACAAAATCAGATATCTGAGGAAGAATCTTTAATTGTTTTTCCACAAGTTCATTTTCCAGCTTGAGCCAGGAGAGGACCCTTTGAGGACGACGACGATTTGTCATGGTCTAATAAAATACATTTTTTTTTCAATCAATCAACATATTTATTCCTGAATATCTGTGTAACAACATTATAACGTAGGACTGTCAACTTTAAGAAAATACAATTATTTGCGATTTATTCCCGCACGTGTCAGGCCTGGTCTCCAGCCCCCCCCCCCAAACAAAAAATCCGTCATGAAAAATTGATTTTCTAGCGAAACTTGGGAGTTATTTGGCGTACACGGCTTTGGATGAACGAGGTATTCAGCTACTTACTACCAATCTGCATGACATACTGAGGTAAGCCCTTCATCTTTTGGTGGTGTCCATCCTTTATGGCAAGGCGGAGAAAGGTACTTATCTACCATGCCTTCTTAAAGCACGACTCTTGTTAGAAATAATTCACTGAGAAGATTAGCAAAAAACAAGTGAATTCCAAGTGATTTATTTTCTTTTATGTAATAGTTGTATATATTCAAGGATTTTAACACATGAAATGTAATGGTCGACGTATTTAGTGCCATGCCGGCGCTACGAGTTAGATCAGTAAAAATATTTATCTATCTTTCCACGACGAAATGGCACAGAAATATCATTTTTCGAGAAGACCATTACGTTCCACTTGAATTTAGCGTTCTTCTTGCTAGCGCATGTCTACTCTGTCCAGCCTTCCTGCTCGCCAGCTCGGTGGCTGGACGCAAAACATGTGAAAACTGAACGCGCCTTTCTTTAAAGTTCTGAAAAAATAGCAAACCACGACGTCTTCCTCCGCGAGGACCGACGACATCAGATATGGGAGTGCCTGCTCGTTCACATCTCAAGCGAAAAAACAATTTATTGTCTGGCAACGTAGGGAGATCTCGGCTAGAGCTGAAAAGCGAAAAATTCATACAAGGTAATTCACAAGAATTTTGAAAAGGTGGAGATTTCGGAGGTCAGTATAGACCACGGAAGTTGCCACTGGAGGTGTGAAAACTATGAAAAGAAAGAGGGGTCCTTTAAGGAAGTGGTTCCCAACCGGAGGTACGCGTACCCAAAGGAGTACGCGAGACCCTCGAAAGGGGAACGCCAAGGTCCCAAAACTCTGAATTCGAAAATGTCTGCTTTCGTCAAAGAAATTAGAGTTACGGAAAAGGGGTTATCTAGTACCTAGCCCCTTATTTCATGATACGTTAGTTGCGTTTTCGCAGATACCATGGTATCTGATACCAAGGTCAAAAGGCGTTCTTGCAGTTATCGTGGTATCTGATATTCAGATACCACGGTCCGACCGTGTCCATGACCAGAAATAAATGATGGATGAAACTAGGTAAAAATTGGGCAGCAGAATTAGCAGGATATGGAGAATACTGGTTGCCAGTTTTCCTCTCGGACCAACGCACGGAAGACGGGAGGGGAGGGGGGAATATATCTGGGGACAACACATTATCTATGCTCCAAAATTTGATGAAAGAGTATTTCTGCTGTCAGTTAATTTAGGAACACCAGTTTAATGAGATATTATGATCGTCCAGAATGATCTCACTGCTCTCTTTTGGACATTTTCCAAGCGATCAGAGAGCTCTGCAGAAAGAGAAGAATCCCTAACCGGTGAAGCGTATTCTAAATGAGGTTTTAGAATAACAGAGGAGGCATTTAGTATCCAAACCGAAAGATTCAAGGGCAGAGAGGGATTTAACTAAATATCTGATTTTACGGATAATATTGTCAACATGAGAATTCCCTAGACCTATAACGGCTTAGACCCTTCGTTCATTTACAGGATAAATATGCTGACCTCTTCGTTAGAAAGTAATTAGCGGTCTGGAAGTGTTTCCTAGTTTTCTGTTATGTCTTTTCTACTTGTTCTTTATTTCATTCATGTACTTGTGGTCTATCGTGGCGACGTTTGATACATAAAAAAAAATTAATTAATTGAATTTATTTGGTTCATAAATTATTTCTAGTTCTTTATTTTTTTATCTTTCAGGCACATACAGAAGAATCAGAGCTCACTTTTAAACGACCAAGATTATGGAATTGCGCCTCCGGAATACCAGCGGAAAATGCTTGTCTAGTTTTTTTTTTGTTTTGTAAGTTTTTTTAATATTTGAATAAGAACAAGAATCAGAAAAATATTAGCGGTACCGGCACTGCTGTTTGTTCTATTCGTGACGGATTGGGAGGACGCGTAGGCCTATATTACTTTTTAGTACCATATAAGCAAGTATTGATATGATGTCATCGATTGTCGACTGGCTTGCTTTTTGTCACCTCTTCGAAATGAGGGGTTAACCAACCAACCGACCTGTCAGGTGCCAATACGAAGTTTTACGTTGCTTGTCGCACGATTTGTCTCGTATGGCGCAGAATATGAGCGTGTTCCACTCTACCACTCTTACCGTTGTTACTACGCATGGCGTCACGAATTCTGGCTTTTGCCGTCAAGGCAGGAGCGTTTTTTTCTATTTTCCAGCAGAATATCATGCCACGGCTGAATCTGACCAATCACGTCACAGAGATGCGTAGTTACCACTCCTACTACGCTTCCGAGCATAGTAAGCAAATAGTTACTATTTCGAGAAGACGGGAACGATCAGCATAGTAACTTTTCACGAGGTTGGAACGAAAATAGTCACTAATAGTTACTATTGTTAGAAGGGTGGAACATGCTCAATGTGGCATCTTGTTCGAAACAGGCAATTCAGAAAATGTTTGCGTTCAGGAATCCTAGGATTACAATGTTTTGTTTCAGAGCAAGGTAGAGCAGCTTTTAGTGTTTAAACTTCGTTAACCTTTGTTTTTTCTTTTCTTTCCCTAGAAAACTGCGACAAAACGCAAAGTTTTGCGTTGCTTGTCGCACGAATTGTGTCGTATGACGCAGGATCTTGTGTGAAATTGCAGCAGTGTGAACCAGGGGATACTGTAAAGAAAGGATTCACCTTCAGAATTCAATATGGAAACCAGTACATACTCTAGTTAGATAATATTAGAAACTGGCGGAAAATATAAGAATACTAAGATCCAATGACACACATACACCGTGTGATTACTGTCCCACAACTTCACTTCTGTCGAAATCTCCCATTCGACCATAAGGTGTATTCTCGCCGTTCCCCGAGGACTCCACTTGAGGAGTCCCCGCTTTTTTGTTTGTCCCGGGGACTCACTCCCCGTATTCTCGGACGGGGAACAGTATGATCACCATAATAAAAAAGGACTCCCTTTCAGATTCGGAGGGGAATCAATTTTTGCTCGTGTTGGTGCACAGTAAAATTAATTAAAAACAATCAGAATAAATAAAACCAAAAATAAAGTGGATCCAGACTAATTTCGTTAACTGCATATTTTTTCGTGAACTTCGTTAACTGCAGCATTCCACGTGTTTTCGCTGTTCCTGTACGCGGAGTCCGAGTGGAGTGACCTGGGAGTGACTCCCTCTATTCTCTTCGACTCCCCGAGGATTCCTCGGGGAATGGTGAGAATACGCCTTTCCCTGGTTCACACTGCTGCGATTTCGCGCAAAATTTTGCGTCATGCGACATACGACACAAATCGCGCGACAAGCAACGCAGAACTTTGCGTTTTGTCGCAATGTCGGATGCGTTGAAATATTTCAACTGATCCGACATAACGCATGCGATTCTTGAGGGAAACAAAAAAACAAGACCAAAGGTTTCGATGGGATCCCAAAAATTTAATATCACACCCAGACAATTGGGTCCTGTCTTCTCTAGACTCCTCAAGCATTTTTACTACAAAAATTCAGAAACAGATTAATGCCAAATAGCTAATCATCTGAGAAAACCAAGTTCAGATATGTATGTATGTATGGATTCAGCACGTGTGTTTACCCCTATAAGTCGTCTTTGTTTTGACGAAACTGATCGAAACTTCCTGCCTTAGCTTACTTGTGCCAAATTTCCGGTTTCTGCCGAATTCGGGAACTAAAGCTTTAACTCATGAAAATTTTCCTGTTTCAGCCGGATTCCGGGTGAACTACGCGTCCGGGTGAAAAAATAATTGTCATATACGGATTCAGCATTTTTTCTTACCCCTAAATCGGAATCTAATCAACTACAAATAAGACTTTTGCTTTTAACAGATTTTCCGGATTTGGCCGGATTCCAGGTGAACTACTTGTCCGGCGAGAAAATGGTCTTAATAATAGTTTTCAGCATGTCTTTCTACCCCTAAATCAAACATCTAGGCGTGTTCTCGCCGTTCCCCGAGGACTCCACTTGAGGAGTCCCCGCGTTTTTGTTTGTCCCGGGGACTCACTCCCCGTATTCTCGCGAGTCGCCACGGACGGGGAATGCTCAGATTATCATCACCATCATCAAAAAGGACTCCCTTTCAAATTCGGTGGGGAATCAATGTTTGCTATTGTAGGTAATCTGTAAAATTAATTAAAAAGAATCAGAATAAAGAAAACCAAAAATAAAGTGGATCTAGACTATTTTTTTCAGCTGCATATTCATTTTTCGAACAAAATCCATTTTAGAAGCATTCCCCGTATTCTCGCTGTTTCTGTACGCGGAGTCCGCGTGGAGTGACACCCTCTATTCTCGCCGTTCCCTTCGATTCCCCGAGGAGTCCTCGGGGAACGGCGAGAATACGCCTCTAATCAACTTCAAATAAAACTTTTTCTATTAGACAAACTTTCCGGTTTTGGCCGGATTCCGGGCTAACTACTTGTCCGGCGAAAAAACGGTTTTCACCATCGTGCTCAGCGTGTCTTCTTACCCCATAATCAACTATCACATTAGCTGTTTAAAAATATTTTGCTTACCCCTTAATTTAATCCCCCTCCCCCACCCCTAAATGTGGGGCTACAGAGCCTATCTACGAACTTGACCTTACTCTTGACCCAAAGAATCCTCACACCAAGTTTCATCACAATATCTCATTACCTTCGAGAGTTATCGTGCTGACAGACGGACGGACAGACGGGCAACTTTTGCGATGTCATAGGTATCCCTCCACTTACGTTTTGGGATCCCAAAAACAAAGACTAGTTAATTTTCAAGACTGCTCTACCTTGATCTGACTGTAATCCGAGGATAGCTGAATGCAAAATATCTTCTGAATAAACTTGTATAAACCTATTTGGAACAAGATGACATATGGGGTTTGACTGAAAATTTCCTAATGAAGGGTGGTATTCAGATGGGTAATCTCCAAGCATCTTCAGAGGTTGTTTCCCAAAGGGTTTGCTTGTCTTTTTGCAGAATAATCTCGTTTAAAAATTTTGTTTTCCATTTGCGTGTGCGTGTACGTGGGAAGGTTCATGTGATTCTGTCGCACGTCGTAACATCAAAGGGTAAATGTTCCGTCTAGTGAAGTGAAATCCGTTTAGTAACGTAACGTCAAAGTACCCTTAGTTAGGGAGCGCGAAATTCAAATAGGCTTCTGAGTCTGATAGCTTGTTCACACGGGACCGAAATAAGCGCGTTAAGTTTAAGCGCGTAAACAGCGGCTGATCTGTTCAGAAGACGGATCGACTGTTTGGGGTTGACGGGAGAATTAAAAAGAAAAACCTAATTCCGAATATTCTTTTTGTTACAACAAAATATAT
This sequence comes from Branchinecta sandiegonensis, assembly GCA_030848855.1. NCBI lineage: Eukaryota > Metazoa > Arthropoda > Branchiopoda > Anostraca > Branchinectidae > Branchinecta > Branchinecta sandiegonensis. The sequence goes on along the minus strand of JAUPMV010000017.1, from coordinate 6,301,453 downwards.
AAAATAAAAAAAAAATATCTTGTGAGTTCGTCAAAGTCAAATCTAGTTGACTTGTAGTCTTTATACGAGGAAAAAGTCACAAACTGAATTTTGATAAATTTCAGGCAATTGAGCAATTTTAAGTTAAAAAGAAAATAAAAATACTTGAAATATTTTTATTTTTGAAGGAGAACCTAAAATATAATTAATAATATAGATAGAAATAATATGAGAACAGTATGCAATCGTTTACTGATGTTCAGTTACATTTCAGTGAAGGTTGAATGAAAAAGTTATTCAAATTATTAATTTTTTTTAAAGAAAAACAACGAAAATAAATGTTAGACATAAACAGAACAGACGCTGTTGTAATTAGAAAATTATTCTACCTTTTTTTTGGCAATCGTTTAGTAATCCTGAGATGCTTAGTGTAAAACCATGTTATGTTCACATCAGTCTGACAGAATTTGAACTGGATTGACCTAAACCTCACCAAGTTTGAACTAATTCTCCTAATCACGGTCTGTTTACTGTCCCTAGAGTCATCAAAGGTCACATTCCAAAGGATTCAGTTTATCCCGATCGGAGACCGCGATGAAAATAAGCGCCTAACAGGAAAATCAGCGGCTGATTTTTGGATTTTTTTCAACCGCTATTTACGCGCGTAAATCAGCCGCTGATCGAGAATCGGCCGCTGTTTCAGCCCCGTGTGAACAAGCTATGAGAAAAAGAAATTCGGAAGGAATCCAGGGGAAAAGCCGCTTGCTTTGATTTGATTGCAGATTTTTTACCAAAGTGCCAGTCATTGAAGTACAGAGGAATAGAAAAATTATATTAGTCCACCAGAGGTTTGTTTCTCTTGTGGCAGGGTTACAGTACATATTTGTCTCAGATTTTGCTTCAGTCTCAGACACAAGTCAGTAGCTGTATTTTTTGCGGTCATCCAGTTAACAGACCTACACGATTTCTCATTATAAGTCGATTAACTCCTTTGGTTAACCTACCTAAGTTTTTATAAGCTGTTTTTTTGCTCTGTTTGTCGGTTGGTTAACCGACCTGCGGACTGAGGCGAGAGCTCCATCGCTCTTGGCACAGCGCGAAATTCAAAATTGTCACTGGAGAGATAGGCGCTGGTGACAGGAAGACGCCATTTTTTCTCATGATAAGCCTATTTTAGAGCTCAGTCGAACCGACCGGCAAGACGAGAAAATGGTCAGTAGTGGCAAATAGGTAGGTTAACCAACCTATGGAGAAAAGGCAAAAACTGCAGCTAATGAACAGATGAAGTTCAGACTAGTTCAGTTCTAGAACTAGTTCTAGTTCAGACTAGTTCAGAAGTTCAGACTATGTAGTGAAAAGCATAGGTGAACCCAAAAGCTCTGCTCCTGCTCTGCATTGTTTTGTTTTAGCATCTGAAGCATTTGACATCCAAGCATAATAATAAAAAGAACGTTAAAAAAGAAAGCACATTAAAATTCGTCAAAAGAGTTTGATTTCATTCTTTGTTTCAAATTAAAACTGATGCAGTTATTATTATTATTGTTATTAGTCTGGGGTAGGCCAAAAACTCTGGCCGAAACACAGGCCACACATTGGCCCATTGTCTCATTCCCCAAATATACAATTGATGGTAAACCATCACTCTAAATACAATTGATGGTGAACCATCACTCTAAACACAGTTGATGACAACACCACTCCTTTATTGGGGAGTATCCCTCAAATTCTTTATTGCTTGATTTGCAGGATGTTCCTTCATCTTTTGACAATTTTCTTGGCCATTTTGCTGGGTTCCAGCTTAATCTTGTCAATAAATTGACTCTTTGTTGCTGGACTCAAATTGCCTTGGATCTCAGAGACCTCACAGGCTTTCAAGTCATTTTCAGCTGACAGAGCCTCATTGCCTTGGGTTGAAACAACCTTGAATGCAACTGTTTCCATCACTGATGACTACTCAAGAGATCCATATCATGGACCACATCCAGCCACCAACAGCTGCCCTAGCTGCCAGCCTGGCCTCCAGCCCCTGCAGGAGGGGGGTAAGTTCAGGTTAGCGGGCTGAGAATGGCATTCATGGGCATGAACACCATGATGCGAGGCTGCCCTGGGTCACTGGAGACTTCATGCTCCTCTCCAGGGGGCTGAATCTTAGTGCAAACCATGCCACAAATGCAAGCAAACTGAAGCAAAGAAAGCACAATGAAAGCAAAAGCCAAAAGTACCAAGCATAACTCCCAACACCCCAGGGGCATGACAAGGACGTCACTTACCACCGCCCCCACTGGATGCACTTGGCTCTTAATCTGTTGCACTTTACTAATATTCTGTTGAATATTATTGGTTAACTGGAGAAAGCTTAAACCAGGATGGTCTAAAATGTATAGAAGTGTTTGTAGAAGTAGTTCGTAGGTAATCTGTAGGTACGGTACTACACAGGTACTACATAGCTGTGCTGCATGGACTTAGGTAGGACCAGTCTGTACCACTGTTGCAGTTTCCCACCTTGAAGGTTTCTCCTGATCTTTCTTTTGTTACGTGCTGCACCAGTGCTGCACATCCACTTTTCTGCTGCTTTTGGGCTGATTATTTCTACATTCGTTTTTGCACTGCAGTTCTTCCGAGGAAGACGGCAGCGCTTCTCGAGAACTGCGGACTTGCTCACCAAGCAAGTCCCTGTTTCCCTGCAAGGTGCTGCTACCACATGAAGAAAGCTTGCAGGCAGTGAATCCAGAAACGCATCTTGTGCAGAAACAAAGAAGTCCTACAACAGCGATGCTGCAGCATTATTGCAACAAAAACGATGCTCTGGCTGTCAAGTAATCTCCTGAATCTGAGGTTTATCCAGTATCTACATAACCTGCTATATTTGGGGTTTCTGTCAATCTGGCTGCTCTGATGTTCTCCTGAGCAGGATGTTTGCTTCAAATTTTGCAGTAATATGATCTGCTTGGTCTGCCAGACTTCCCAGAATAGAGATTTGGTAGTTCTAGGCAGGGGCGCTACTAGCCAAAAGGTATTTTAACAAAAAAACGACTGTTTTTATGAAAACTGAACTGTTTCCAAGGAAAAAATCAACTGTTTTTATGAAAAATCGAGGTGCTTCACGCCGACTCAGCTATTTTTACCGACTGGTCAACAACATTGGAGCCCCCCCCCCCCCCCCCTTCACCCTGCTAGCCCTCCCACCCCGTATGTGACACCTCTGGGTCTAGAAGATCATATGACTGCAAAGTTGAGGCAAAACTCCTGGTCAGGAGTACACCAGAGCATCCAGATTGGCAGAAACCTCACAGATAGCAGGTTCTGTAGATACTGGGATAAACCTCATATTCAGGAGATTACTTGACAGCAAGATCAGAGGAAACCTCCTAGGTAGGAAACTACAACAGTGGCCAGATGCGGAGAATCCTCCAATATAGGAGACTGTAACAGGGGTGTAGACTAGGTAGGACAGGCCAGTCTAGATGCCTAGTTCAGATACAGTAGAGGTATGCTTATTTGAACAGTTACTTAAATGTGAGCAGTGCAGTTTTGGGCTAAACGGTAGGATGAAGGTTCAAAATACCTATTCAGGTGTTTTCAGAGGCCCTTAATTACCTACTCCGGCCAACTGGTAGTTAACTTTAATCACAGCAAGCGCCTGAAAATGGTTAAGTTCAAATTCAACAAACATTCTAATAAGCATACCTCTACTGTATATACTGTAGCAAAAATCTTAAATTTCTAGGACCAGCCTCATCTTCCAGTTTGGTTGTGTTAGCCTACATTCCGAATATCCAAAACATGTAGTTTTTGGTCTGAACTAAGTTGTATTGGAATTCCATACAACCGTGATGTCACACCCATTTGAGGCCTTTTTCCGCGACACAATTGTGGGCCACACACTTCTGAGTGTTTGTCGCGGAAACACGATTGTGTGCCACACGGTCGAGCCACTAGTTGAAACTCGCGGAAACACCGTTTTGACTATTTCTTTGGCGGTAATTTCAAATATCGGAAAATAAAAATAGAATTCATGTAAAATCTCAATAAATAGAATTCCAGGCTTATGTCCTTACCATTCTGTACATAAAGTATTCTCAGTTTTAAGCCTATATGCTTGAAAAAGTAGTTAGCTTTATTGTTTAGACACTATTTTGCTGCTTAATTTGAATTTCCCGCCAGAATCGAGCCACAAAATCGACAACCACCTCGCCAGAGCTTCGTTTTTGTTGCAATAGCGCTGCCGCATCGCTGCTGCAGCACTTCTTTGCTTTTGCACAATATGCGTTTTTGGATTCACTTTCTTCTTGGTGGAAGCGGCAGCGCTGCAGCATCTTGCAGGGAAGCACGGACTTGGTCGGTGAGCAAGTCCGTGGTAGCGTTCCAGTAACTTATTATTAGTTACGATCGTTACTATTCTTGTTATTATTGCCGTTCCCGAGCACACCGTAATAAGTAAATTGGCTCCTCCCACTTATTATTTTCGTTCCACGACTGTTACGATCATTACAATTTACTTATGATGGTCGCGAGCATCATAAGTGATAATAACTATCGGTTCTGAAGGAACTCCCGTAAGAGTGATGACGTATGTCCGCGTTGTTATTATTTTCGTTCCAGAGATCGTGGTAACCACGACAATACGGCGCTCGCCCCTCCTCTTATCATCGTAACTTGTAATAACTTCACTGGAACGCTACCCGTGATTCTCGAGAAGCGCTGCTGTCTTCCTCGGAAGCGCTGCAGTGCAAAAACGGATGTAGAAAGAATCAGACAGGAATCGGCCGAGAAGTGGACCTGCAGCATGCAACAAAAACGAGGCTCAGTTGTTTGTCGAATTTGAGCCACAAAGCGAGCCACGAAAATCTTGTTGGTCGCGGAAACACTCTTGTGGGCCGCACAAAAGGCCGCGGAAACACATTTTTCGAGCCACAATCGACCCACAAACCGTTTGTGAGAGCACGGAAAAACGCCTTTGGTCTGTTTTACCGCAGAAAACGAAAAAATTGTATTCTATTCCTATCATTGAATATATATTTGAATATAATATGGATAGAGCCGAGCGGCCAGCAAGGCGCTGGTCGCAAATACATTTTAAAAACGGCCTATGGACAATCCAATCCTACATCAGGTTCTCAATCACTCGACGTCACTACCGTAGGGGATTACGATACAATGTAGTCGACCCCGTTGAAACATTATTTCTGCCAGTTTCAGCGTATTTTCGTTTGTGTTGAAAATGCTGGACCTTGTCTTGAAAGTGGCTGGACCTAGCTAGTCTATGATTGCTGTTGGCAAATACAGTTTGAACACGGGAAATAATTTGCAAGTTGCACACTAAACCCTTTTTGATACCCATGCTCAAACCCTGGGGCATACTGGTATGGGTGAGCACAGGGTGGCATGGTACTCATACATATGAGTACCCTTTTTCCCCAGGGGGTTACAGGTATATAGTAATTTGATAACTAATTTTGACCTTAAAATTACTGGTACCCCCCCCCCCCCCCCCCCCGATGAAAAATTTATCTCAAAATAGTACTATGAAGTAGTACGAAAATGTTGCATGCAGTACTAACGATGCTACTACATGCTTCTACTTCAAGTCTACCGTGTTACTGCATACTACTATATGCTACTATTAGCAAGGCTTGATGCTTCTTTGGCAAGACAGGATGCTACTGGATACTACGACATAAGATTGGACCAGTCTGAGGCACATTAAATGATAGTATTCTTTGCTATTACATAGTTTTACATGCAACGTTTTCGTACTACTACCATACTACTACGCAGGCTACAAATTTTTCATCGGGCCTCTAGGGAATAGGGGTTACATACAGGGGCATACTTGCAATACCATGCTCATCCCTGCCAGCATGCCCTAGCGTTTGTGCGTGGCTATCAAAAAGTGCTTAACATACCCCAATAGGTTGATGTTAACATCAACTGATTAACATCTCATTGGACATTAGCTATCACATGGGGCTGTGTGTTTGTGGGGTTTCTTGTAAAAGTAGGCTCCGTTTTTGCATCCTAGCTTTACAAAAACACCTTACAAAGCCACCTGCCCGTAATGCAGCTTAGGTGAGACAGATGAGTATAAGATGAGAATAGCGGTCCCGAAAATATATGAAACAGTCTACCACAAATCCCTGATTTTTGGATACCATATGCCAAACGCTGGGTATATCTAGCATTTTGCATAGCCTATGTCTAACGCTGGACACCCTATGCCAAACGCTGGATACCTGTTGGTACCCTGACCTACCTCATTATAAAGGAGTTCTGATTGGTTGATTTTTAGCTTCACTCAAATCATCAATATTTTACTGGGTTACAGTATCCAGCACCTGGCATAGTGTATCCAGCGTTAGGCATAGAGTATGCCAAACGCTAGACATATCCAGCGTTCGGCATAGGGTGTCCAAAAATCAGGGGTTTGTGGTTGACTGATATGAAACTACTAAAGTTGGATGTAGTGCATACTTACTTTAGCTTTACTCAAGGGCGTCGTTTCTCAAAAACCTAGTGGGGCAGCTGCATCATTCCATGTTATTAGCTCACCTTGAAAAGGTCAAAGTTTCGTGAGAGACCTTCCTAAGATCATCTTTTCACAACTGCCTGTCATAATTTTGTCAAATCACTTGGTTTCTCGCAGACTTATGGTTTTTACTGGAGTTAAGTTAATGGATGAACAGTCCACTCTTGCTGCTGGGAGGTGTGAAATAGGGACTTTGACATTTTATGACTTTGACATTATACTGTGTTCGAGCAAGACAGAAGAAACCAAGTGAGTTTCAGGATTGATTGAAGCTAGAGCAAACCTGCAAGTACTCCTAGCGAACAAAACAAAAATTGCAAAGATGGAAAAAATTGTCTTCAAGACTCAATTGTTGCCATCATAATTACATGATGTGTGTTACAAGAAGGGAGAAATCTGACTTAATTCAGTTCATACATTCACACTCCAGGTCTAGCGGCCACTGCGTGATCAGCGACCCCATTTGAGTCCGTTTCCATGCAGCGGCGGCTGCATGACTACGACCTTTGTCCAGTTTCGTTTTCATGCAGCGGCCACTGCATGATCAGCGACCCCATTTGATTTCGTTTTCATGCAGCGGCCACTGCATGGTCAGCGTCCCCATTTGATTTCGTTTCCAAGCAGCGGCCACTGCGGGATCAGCGCACTGCTCATGGGTAGCTGCTTGCTACTGCTATCCCCTGGGGGATGCAAATGGCTTTATGGCAAATGGCTGCTGCCTTTACTGTAGCTGTACTGTAGTTGTGTGCTTAGTGCATGTAGGGAAAAGATGTGGCAGCCTTAGCTAGGTTGTAATACTAAAGTTTGTTTGTTTGTTAGTTCTGTATCTGCTTATGCAATGGAAGATTCTTCAGATGAGCCAAATTATCATGAACTACAACCTGCAGGCACATTGTCTTCACCATTTTCTGTGGGAGCTATTAATCAAATAGGAAAACAAGTAAGAATAAACCAGGAAACCTGGCATTACCTATTGTTATTGTGTTGAATGTCAGATATGGCAGAATCTTTAGACATATACGCCCCCCCCCCCATGTTAAGCTTGATTGGATACGATCAGCTGACACCTTCTCGGCTTTTGCAATTGGTTCTTGAACTCATCCAGTCTTCTTACCGGCCAACGGAACTTGGACGTCTTTAACTCTGGGAGATATGATTGTGACCCTCTTTTGGTTGTCGAAAATTTGGGTTTTACCGACGAAAATACAACAACTGAAGAGCCAGCCAGCTTTGTCTGTTGTGCGACAGATCGCGGATGTTGCGATAGCCAAGTTTTTGTAAGTAGAGGGTAGCCTAAAGAGCTATGCTAGGCTGTAAGGAGTTTAATGGAAAAGGTGACGCTGATAAAAGGGGTAAGAAAAAAGAAAGAAAGTAGTGCTTCTCGGTTTTGTTGTTTGAAGGTTGACCTTAATAGAGCTAGAGCTGATACACGCTGTTGCCACTGTGTTTAGTCAATCTAACAATACACAGATGGAAGAAATTTTTAGCCAATAGGCTATGTCAATACTCGGGTCAGTTGTCAATACTCCAGGTTGAATTCTCGACCATTTTTGGGTCCAGCATAATATGCAAAAGAGAATATCAAAGAATATATGCTCCATTGCTTCGCTTGAGCCCGAGCTCTTGTTTGCCAGAAAAGATGTTTGTATTGGTTTCAGCAGTTTGTCAAGCAATTCATCTTCAGCAACTTTAGCTGCTAGGTTTCAGATTAAGAATGCCTCCTTTAATATTTTTCCTGGTTTTGAGTGTGATCCGGAATTTTGAGTTGCTAGAACATGTATCTTTTAATTTCAGATCTGTGCCGACGATACACCATTGGCATCATTATCATCTGAGGTTCACTCTGAAAGAGAACCTCTCTATTATGCAGGTTCGTTTTGATTTTTCGTACTCACAACAGAGAGCGTGTTCCACCCTACTTACCATAGTTACTGCGCATGACGTCACGAATTCTGGCTTTTTGCCGACAAGGCCGGAACAGAATATCATGCCACGGGCGAATCCGACCAATCACGTTACAGAGATGCGTAGTCACCACGCTTACTACGCTCCCAAACATGGGAAGCAAATAGTTACTATTAGTTACTATTTCGAGAAGGCTGGAACGGTCAGCGTAGTAACTTTTCGTGAGGTTGGAACGGAAATAGTAACTAATAGATCTATTTGCCACTGTATGGTACTGTGCAAAATTTAAATGTGGTGACTGAGCCAAGTTTCAGAGTCAGTGCAGCGTAGTGGCTGACGTTGACGTTGGACGTTGGAGAACAGTCAGAATAGCGCATTTCGCTTAAAGGTCACACGACGCTTATGGATGGCCACAAAATCGCTGTTTCGACTCAAAACCAACTCAAGAAAACAGAAGATCAAAAAGACGAATTTTTTTTTTTAAATGCTTTCAAAATACAAAAAAAAATCACACAAAAGTATCTTGCTAGTACCGAGCGAGTAGAGTACGAGCGGAACTTTTATGATACGCTCGGAGTGGAATGATTGGGATGCAACTTGGTGGAAAGAACCAGGGGCGTCACTAGCCCTTTACCTTTGGGGGGGGGGGGGGGTTGTGCCGACGGACTATAAAACATAACCGCATAAAAGATGCCGCAACGGCGTACATTTCCCACCAGCGTAGAATAGAACCGGTGCAAAATCAACTCTAATGCATCAGTTGAGATTATTCCTTTAATGTAATTTCATATATTAAAGTTCACATATTCGACTTTTCATTTCAGCTTTCGCTAGAAAGCGAAGCTTCCAACGACTGTACCCAGAAAAAGTAAAAGTAAGCGCCGCAGGCGAGATTTTTTAAATCTGCCCTTTTTCCGAAAACATTTGTCTGTACCTAACATAGAAGTTCTAACTTTTAACGTGTTTCAAACCCCAAATAACGTCAGTCCTGAAACGCCAACTAGATGAAACACCGATCTTCCAAATAGAGAATATTATAAAATGCGCCGCAGGCGAAATTTTGTGTAAAACTAATACTCTATATGACTAAGTCCAAAACACGCCAGTGATCCTCAGGAAGAAGGAGTAAGCGTCTCCGTAACGACTCAAACTGAAGACTCAAATCCTGTGTCAAGCAATCGCGGCGATCTTTGGGAGCAGCTGTGACACCACTTCTTCCTTTCTTCCGCTAGGTACCCGGAGAGGCCGGAGATTTTGCATTGGCAAAGAGAGATAGTCATCAAGAGTATTGTAATGCATCAGTTTAGGTTATTCCTTTAATGTGATTTTGTCTATTTAGGTTCACATATTCGGCTTTCCATTTCAGCTTTCGCTAAAAAGCGAAGATTCCAACGACTGTACCCAGAATAAGTTAAATTAAGCGCCGCCGGCGAAATTTTTTGATCTGCCTTTCTTCCGGAAACATTTTACCACACCTACCATAAAAGTTCTAGCTTTTAACGTGTTTCAAACCCTTTGAAAACGTTATGCATGAAATGCGATGTTTCTTTCTTTCTTTCATTTTTTATTCCCAAGAATGTCAAACCTAGAACGCCAACTAAATGAAACACCGATCTTCCAGATAGAGAATACTACAAAATGCGCCTCAGGCGAAATTTTGTGTAAAACTAGTTTTAATGCATCAGTTGAGATTGTTCCTTTAATATAAATTCGTATATTTAAATTCACACATTCGCCTTTTCGTTTTAACTTTAGCTAAAAAGCGACGCTTCCACACTGTCAGAAGTTTCATAACAGATTGCGCGTAACACTTTCAAGAATAACACCTTTTCACTTAGAAATAAAGTGTTGTGACCAATTAAGTTTATACTATTTCGTGCCCAGATCTCGAACAACACCTTCAATAGGTAAAAATACTACACTGTCAGAAGTTACATAACGACAACAGCAGGATGCACGGTTTCAACAGATAACATTTTTGGATGTTATATGTTATGTTTCTTTCGTTCCTATTAGTATTTTTACCAACACCAACAGTATTTTTACATAACACTTTTTTTCTAAGTGAAAAGGTGTTATTCTTGAAAGTTTATGCGCAATCTGTTATGAAACTTCTGACAGTGCAGCGATTACCCAGAAGAAGTTGAACTAAGCGCCGCATGCGAAATTTTTAAATATGTATTTATTCCGTAAAAGTTTGCGCCCGACTGATGTTTGCAGCATTTGATTTCTTACGCATAAAAAGAATCGATGTGCATGAAGAATACCGACGCCAACAAGAGCATTCAGAATTCGATTTTTTCTGTGTTTTGCCCGACAAGACTGTAAAGATCTTTATTTCTTACATGTAAATAGAAGCCGATGTGCCGAAGAAACTTAAAACTTGCGGGATGCGCCCGGTGAATCTTCACAAAATTTGATTTCTTACGTGTAAAAAGAACCCGATGTGCCGACGAGAATACCGTTGCCCGAAAACTCCATAGCTACAGCATTTGATTTCTTCTGGGTTTTGACCGACTGGACTGTACAGAAATTGATTTCTGAGGTGTAAAAATAACCCATTGTGGCGACGTGACATACACTGCCCGGATGTAAAATTCGAGCGTATTTTGAAATCCGAGCGTATTTGACGCACGTTTTGAGCTTGAAAAGATTTCTAGCAATACGGACGTATTTAGATACAAAACAGACCGATTTCTCAAATACGTCCGTATTGCTAGAAATGTTTTCAAGCTCACGTGCGTAAATTTCAAAATACGCTCGGATTTTACGCAGTGTGTAAACCCACCAAAAGTTTGCAGAATTTGATTTCTTACGTACAAATAGAACCCGATGTGCCGAAGAGTCGACCGACTCCCAATAAAAGCATACAAAATTTTATTTCTTCTTTATTCCTTATGCATAAAAAGAGCCCGATGTGCCGATGACAATACCGAGGCCCGACAAAAGCATGCAGAATTCGATTTTCGCTTCGTTTTTTTTTAGGTATTTTCATTGGCCTTTAAAACAAAAATTTTCGTCTATTTTTCTTCTGTTTTTTTGTGATATGTCAGGGAAATTTGGTTTACGAAATTATCTTTTCAAAAACAACTCTGTATTCTTCTTGCGTTACGCGTTGGTGCGTTCGATTCCACAACGCGAGGTTCGTGTTTTCCATCCGCGAAAAACCGCAGAAAAAGCATCTGCTGACTTTTTTGTTTGTCGTCATAATATCGGAAGACTCAGCAGATGCTTTTTCGGCTCTACCTGGCAATGCATGTTATGCGTAAAATTTAATGCATAACTTTTTGAAAATCACAGCAGATTACATTCATACTGTTGTCTGTTTGGACTGAGCATCCTTCTGTTAAAGTCTAACTGAAAAGCCAACTTATTTTTGTGTCATCTAACTGAATACACTGAATTATTTGAATTCTGCAAAGGGATTTTTTTATTTTCCACTATCTGCTCTAGTTATGACGTTCAGATATGTGCGGCCGTCCCCACAGCGTAAATTCTACTAGGAAGCGGGAAATTTTAATTTCAACACAAACGCGGCTTTTCCGGGGGCAGTGGTGAGATTGGTGAAGATTGCTTAGTGCCTGAACAAAAAAAAAATCATAAATCTCTCTCGTAAGGCATACCACAAAAATACAAGCGCATCGAGGTACCACAAATCACACGGAAATTCCACTATTCGGAAATCGATTATTCGTGAATAGCGGAACAACGAAGTAACGCATTTTCAGCGGGTCTTCAGGCCAATTTAAGCGACTAAGTGATGGGTAGCTAGATTGTCCTATCCCAGCCCTTTTCGTTTAAACTTTAACTGGTATTAAGAACAAATAAACTAATAGAACCTCCCTATTTGGTCCCATTCAGCGACTATGGATACCCCGATAAAACTGGCGAGGCTTGAGCTGATACTCGTCTACTTCACTCTTCGCCGTTGCGCATACCAGCTGAAAAACCCTAGGATGCTTGCGGGGGTGGAGAACCCGGTCTGCAGCGAGTTATACCTTATGTCACAATGATAGATAACCAATCAGCTGTAAAGGACGCGTTCGTATTCTTCTGCCGGGTTTTACTGCTATATAGCTGGTGTAAAGGTAACAAATTATGATGTTATGCGTAGCTCCTCCTCCGCTCTTTTGCATCGGGTAGGGTGTCAGAATATAGGGCAATTTTGGCGATGTCTTGGATTCGCTTTCCGAAAAGCAAAGCAAGAATCCGCCGAGCGCAAGAACAAACGGAAAGTCGTTGCGCCTCAGTTGCACCTTTACAACTTCTCGCTGACTTGCCGAAATCACGAGCTGCGTTCTTTGTCACGGGAGTTCTCACCGGTGGTCTCCGGTTATTCTTATAAGGCGTTTTTGCATCCAACGTTGACTACTCACCAGTCTTATAACCCGTTTTTGAACTAACCGGTGTCCGGTTTTATCTCACCGGTGCGGGCTAACCAAACCTGCTCGGGAGCCCGGCTTTACCGAGAAGTTAGCAACTTTTCGTCAGTTGACGGGGTTTCGCGCAAAACCCGGAATTTAGGCCGTTTTTGCACTTGACGGTGACTACCCACCGGTGAACCATAAACGCGTTACAAGATAAGAACCGCGGTGACAAAACACCAGAGACAGACCGGAGTGCAACGAACGCACCTACTTTCCACTCGCGAAGTGGATTCACTTTCCAAGTGCTGGCGAAACTAGCGGAGCGCGAGAGCAGCTTTGGAAAGTGAAGCGAGTTTTAGCCGAAGTCGCAAAAACAGCCGGTGCATAAGCTCGCGGAGCTTTCCAGACCGCCAGAATCGCCCTTATATTTGACTCCGCATGTTTGTATTACAGAGATAGGGAGACGGAGGGTCTTGATAATTTATTCTTCCTGTTATGAAACTTCTGACAGTAGTCGCGTTTTTGCAGATACCATGGTATCTGTTACCACCAGGGGCGTCACGACTGGGGGGGAGGGGGGGACGCCCCCCCAATGCTGTCGGAGAGTCGGTAAAAAATAACCGAGTCGGCGCGAAGCGCCGCGATTTTTCGTCAAAACAGTTGATTTTTTTCGTGAAAACAGTCGGTTTTTCCTGAAAATTGGTCGATTTTTCGTCAAAATAGTCGTTTCGCTGAAAATTAGTCGATTTTTTTTTCAAAACTGTCACTTTTTGTTGTTGAAAACAGTCGATTTTTCTGCAGAAACAGTTGGTAAAAATTACCAGCCAGTCGGTAAATGCCTCGTCCTCCCCCCCAAACATTTTGGCTAGTAACGCCTCTGGTTACCACGGTAAGTGGATCTGCAATTAGTCCTTTTTGCAGTTACCGTGGAATCTGATATACGGTTGCTCTGCAAAAACGACAATTGCCGAAATTGCGCAAAGTCATCCCAAAAGAAAAACAGATATTCAGTCACATCACTCTGTGGTAAACTTCTTTCTCACCAATCTGACAAAAGTTGATGAAAGTGAGATGACTTTTCAGATACCACGGCCAGTTACCACGGTCGGACCGTAGTATCTGAATATCAGATACCACGCTAACTGGCCAGATACCACGATAACTGCAAAAACGCCTTTTGATCGTGGTATCAGATACCACGATAACTGCAAAAACGACTTTAGACCGTGGTATCAGATACCATGGTATCTGGGAAAACGCAACTAGTGTAACAAGTACTCCGGCGCCAAACAACGCAACTATTTATGCATTCTTGTTATAGATGACTCCTGTACTCAGGCTAGCCATGGAACCATGTCAGAATACTCGGTTGAAACATTTAGTACTGAAGCTTCGATGGTAGTCACTAGTTCAGTGCTGACATGCGAGTGGGAGGGAGAAACCCAGAGCTGCAAGTTGTCCTGCAGTGACTATAAAGAGTTCTACGACCATGTCGGGAAGCATCTGGCCGAGGCTACGATTACAGTGTTAGAAGATGGCAGCAGTAAGTAGACCGTCCCGATGAAAAATTTATCTCAAAATAGTAGTACGAAGTTGTACGAAAAAGTAGCATGCAGTACTAACTGATGCTACTACTTGCTTCTACTTCAAGGCTACCGTGTTACTGCATACTACTGCATGCTACTATTAGCAAGACTGGATGCTACTATGGCAAGACAGGTTGCTACTGGATACTACTACTTAAGATTGGACCAGTCCGAGGCACATTTAATGGTAGTATCAATCAATCAATCTTTATTATTCGAGAAACATTCCTTACGGTATTAACAAAAAACCGAATATTTGTTCTCTCGTCAAACATAACAATATACAATTGCGCTTTTACATAGTCAAATGTTCAATAATTACACAAAAACAACAATTGCAACAAATTAAAGCGCTAAACCTCAATAATTAACATAAAAAATAGGAAAAGAATTTAAAATTTCGCGTTGAAAAAACTCACAAAGGAGGGGACAAAACTTCTTTCGTACCGCGCATGAATTGCCCGAATGGGTTGTAGCTTAGGAACTGGTTGTGCTGCCATTCTCTGTGGCCTTATGCGGTCGGGAATGTGGGGAGGGGGAAGGATGTGCCGATGGTTGGGGTCTTCCAGTAGTTGGTCACCAAACTTGGTAGAAAGTTGGTGCCTACGGTTTGACAAAGATGCGAGACCAAACTCGTTTAGAAGGGAAATGTACGGGATTTTGGGGGATTTTGATACTATTTGTAAAGATCGGTACTGGATCCTCTCGAGGCGTTCCGACTGCTCCCGTGTTAAACCGAAAAGCCATACCGGACAGCAGTATTAAAGGGAAGGGCGAATGAACACAAGGTAAATGCGAAGGAGGTGGTGTTTCGGGGTGCCATGGCGGCAGAGCATTTTGAGAGATCTTATTCCCATGTTTGCTCTTTTCAGCATAGATTGTACTTGCTTATCCCACTTAAGATCTGAAGTTAGATGAACACCTAAAAGTTTGATCTCCTCCACTCTGCTGTGATCAGGTAGGTCAGGTTGGAAAGTTGGATTAGACTTAAGAAAGGATACAGTTAGGACTGCTGATTTTTCTTGGTTGACGGTCATTTGGTTGACTGAAGCTTCTTCACTAATATCATTCATTATGGTGGCTGCACTGCTCCGGATATTTTTGTAACAGCGCTCTAAGACCGAAAGATCATCGACGAATTTCCAACGGTCGTCACAGGAGCCTGCGAGGTCATTGATAATGACCAGGAAAAGTAGTGGTCCGAGGATAGTGCCTTGGGGCACACCCCAGTAAATTGGTAGTGGGTCGGAAAAGACATTTCCGTACTTTGTTCTCTGGGACCTGTCAGAAAGGAAAGCTGCGATTAGTCGGACAAGGAAAGGATGGACACTAAAGTCATTTAAAAGCTTCTTTAGCAGAGTAGAATGGCAGATGAGGTCAAAAGCTTTTTTCAGATCAATGGCAATAAGGTTGATCCAGTGATCTGGTTCATCCAGGTGTTTAAGGATGTTGTCAAGTAGACTGACCAGATAATGCGTGGTAGACGTCTTGCGCATGTTGCCATATTGTCTCGGATCAATCTGGGTCAAAATGAAATCCTTGAGCCACGATGAAATAAAACTCTCGTAAACTTTGCTAAATATGGGAGTTAGTGTTATTAGGCGTACTCCTGAGAAGTCTTTTGGAGTATCCTTCTTGGGAATTGGTGTTACAAACCCATTTTTCCAGACCGTTGGGTATTCCCCAGATTGTGTAACGGCGTTAAAGAGTGTCGTTAGCGGTCCACTCAAAAATTCCGGGAATGCACGAATAAGGTCAACGGGGATGTCTATTGGGGTAATGCTTGTTCTTTCGAGGTTTTTTAACTTCTTAAGTACTTCTTCTTCAGTTATTTCGGGGAATTCTTTGAAATTCACAGGGTTTGTTGGTATTTCATCTTTTCTGAGGGGAGATAAAGTTTGTACAATGTCAGCAAGATGGGCGTTGAGCTTGTTTGCTGTGGCCAGGGGCTCTTCATCAAGAAAAAAAAATCCAGATTGGCCTGTTGTTTGCCCATCATGCGTTATATTACATGCAATATATTACATGTATTATACATTATATATTACATTATATATTACATGCCATATTACATGCAACTTTTTCTTACAACTGCCATACAACTACGCAGGCTCCAAATTTTTCATCGGGATCCGCCCTATCCAAGTTCAGCGCTCCAAGTGGACTAGTTTCCGTTAAAGCACAATGGGCACTTCTTACGCTGATAGCTTTTATGAAAAGAAAACCTATGTCAGCCATCATCACTCACGGAGCAACATGGATGACTAACTCTCCGTGCCGATGCAAAATCGCCATGTATCTAGCGGAAGACCAAGATCCAAAACACGCCAGTGAACCCCGGGAAGAACGAGAAACGTCGCACGAACGTAGACTCAAATCCTATGTCAACCAATCAACGGGGTTCGTTGGGGACAGCTGTGGTGACGCTTCCGGCTCTTCGCTAGAGCACACGGCGATTCTTCATCGGCACGAAGAGTTAGTCGTCAAGGGTTTTGACTGACAAAGCGATTTGAGTTGTTGTGTTTGAGTCGTTAGTGGGACGTCTTCTCGTTCTCCTGAGGATCACTGGCGTGTTTTGGACTTAGTCATATAGATTATTGGACCTTAATCGCTCCGAAGTGCGAATTAAGGTAATTTAACTAAAAAAATTGAATTTAAATATGAGTTGTACATGCATATCCAGGCGTCAAAAAAAGACCAACTAAGTATTACAAGAAACATAATAATAATAATAATTTATTCCTCACGCCTCTCAATACAAAATTTCTACATAACTGACAACTTGTGAAAAGAAAAATGACATGGCAGGGCGAAGAGCGGATCGACTGCGGCACGATTGCCATTTAAAGTCGTCCTACGTTGAAAGTCTCGAGATATGGTATGTTTATGTTTAGGCTATTGGAGAAAGCTTCCAGTGATTTCATCTTTTCGACTGGAAACGGCAGTTTGTTCCAGATCCTGATGACCCGGGGTATAAACGAATGATGGTAAGAATTAGATCTTGCAATCTTCATCTTCACAGGCTCCAACTGCAGACTATGCGATCTTGTGTTGCTTTGGGGAATTATTTGAACAAGCTTGTCTTTTACGTTCCCAAAATTCTCGTGAACTATCTTGAAGAGGGTTTTTAAGTCTAAGATCGTTCTTCTTGTCTCAAGTTTATGGAGAGTGAGCCTTCTTAGAGCTTCGTCATACGGAAGGTTTCTGAATCCTCGAAGTCCTTTTACAAAGCGTTTCTGGACTCGTTCTATTCTGTCAATATCCTTTTTGAGATATGGCGACCAGATGGCAGTGGCGTACTCAAGCTGTGGCCTGACGTAGGTTGTGTACGCTGAGATCTTTGAGTGAATCTCAAGGTATCGTAGGGATCATCATCACTCTTATCTTTGTCCAAACTAGTAATGCAGCGTTTACAAGTACAGGAAAATTTGAATAGAATCCGATCTTGGTGACAAGATTATGTTTACACCCAGAGGGAAAAAATATATTCTTCAGACCAGAAAATCTGATAAAAATAAATTCACTAGCCAATAAAAAAATGTTTTGAGAACATTTTATGACATCAGTACTGATAACTGCTGCTCTCAAAAGCTAGCTAGACTTTTTTTTGTCTTTTTACCAGCGCCGCCGACGAGATTCCTTTCAAGATGAAAGGATTCTCGTCCCGCTAGACTTTTTTTCTAGTCGTCTTCACAAACGGAATCCTTTCGAGTCGACCGGAAGTCCTTTCAACTCGACGGTAATTCTTGTCCGTGTAAACGCTACATAAATTCGAGTATGTACTGACCGGAAATGTTTCGCTTCCAGATATCAAAAATAGGATTCTCTTTCTGCTGATCGGCTGAGCTTAGGGGTAAACATTGGTTCTTCGTCATTATAGAGTGGGGTTAGGATAGGTTGATGCGCCCATTGAACTTTAAGCCCCCTTTTGTCTCATTATCAACACAAAGTGATAAAGGCGTTTTTCTATTACAATCCGAATTGACGATTCAGAATCCGGATTCTCGAAAATATGTTTTCTCTGAGAATCCAGATTATAAAAACTCGTTATCTCTGGCAATCTGACAATCCGGATTCGTTCTTGGATCGTCGATTCGGGAATCTTGAACAGAGCAGAATCGTCGGATTGTCGTTTTTAATCCAAGATTGTCGATTCACTGTTTCTCTGATGGATCAGTTATCTCGGATTATAACCCTGGGTTGTCGCGGAAAAACGCCTAAACATAGTAAAAAGTCGGATCCATAAGGTATTGGGTAATTTTCACTTTCTACTACTGAGGCATGTTTAAAACCTAAATTACCTTCGAGAGTGCAGATTTTCTACTTATCAACCTCTGGATCTATTTTTATCGTGTCTATCAAAAGTGTCGATACTAAGGCATTGGGGGATTAACAGAAACTAGTCCGCCTCTTCCTTGAGCTTTTATTTTAATTATTTTTGTTTTCTTTGATAAACGTCCCGCATCCTGTTCCCCCCGTATGGAAATAATTCAGGTCATTGTATTACTGGACATTTTTCCAATCGTAAACAATTGTTTTTTTTTACGACTAGAAACAGTTGTTTACGATTGTAAATAGTTGTTTCCATTCCAATCGTTTTTTATTGTAAACAGTTGTTAACGATTGTGTTTTTACGATTGGAAACAGTCGGTTTCAATCGGTGGAGGGGGCAACGGAAATCTCATGAAACGTTTAGCGTCGAGGGATCGGGATGGAATTTGGTTGGGAGAACAATCGTAAGTTCGGATACGTTTGTGACAGAACCAGATCGTATCAGAGCCCTTGGTGGGAGGTGGAGGGGGTTTCCCGGAGTTCCAGTGATCACGGATTACGATACTTCCAGATGGGCTAAAGACAATGAAACTTGGCAGGCATATTAGTGACCCGACCAAATGCACTTAAGGACCCGACCCAATGTTCTGGGAATACTTCCATTCCTGGGTTCAACCATTCCCGATGAAAAGTGTGTAGCCTGCATAGTTGTATGATAGTTGTAAGAAAAAGTTGCATGTAGTGATATGTAATAGTAAAGGTTACTATCATTTAATGTGCCTCAGACTGGGCCAATCTTAAGCAGTAGTATCCAGTAGCATCCTGTCCTACTATAGTAGCATCCAGTCTTGCTAATAGTAGAATGCAGTAACACGGTAGCCTTAAAGTAGAAGCATGTAGTGGCATCAGTTAGTACTGCATGCTACTTTTTCGTACAACTTCATACTACTATTTTGAGATAAATTTTTCGTCGGGTTTCTGGGTGAGGGGCAGGAGCGTCCCGAGGGGGGGGGCGCAGCGCCCCCCCTACGTTTTGGGCATTCGGTCAATTTTTTGCCGAAGGCGAAAAATTCGGTCAAATCGGGCTTCGCGGCGAAGCCGTGATGCCCTTTCGGTAAAATCGTTTGTCCCCGCATTTCGAAATTGGGTGACTTAACGTGTTTATTGTTTCCCCTTTCTTTATTGACTTTTCTAATTCATCCAACTTTTGTTCACTCCGCATCGATTCACCGCATTTGGTCTGTCCCTTCGTTAATTCGGCGATTTAACCTGTTTATTCGGTCTCATTCGTTAGCGAATTCGGTAATTCACCGAACTTCTCTCAAGTCCGTATCTGTTCTATTCCATTCGGTCATTCCATTTCATAATTTGGTCATTAATCAGATTCATTTGGTTCTGATTCGTGACCGAATTCCATAATTCATCCAACTTTTGTTCAATCCGCATCGATTTCGCCGCATTCGGTCCGACATTGCGTAAATTCGGTGATTTAACCTGTTCATTTGGTCTCATTCTTGACCGAATTCGGTCGGATTCGGTCAGTCCATTTGATAATTCGGTCATTAATCAGATTCATTTGGTTCTGGTTCGTGACCAAACACGATAGTTCATCGAACATTTAGTCCGCATCGATTTCGCCGCATTCAGTCCGTCCCTGCGTAAATTCGGTGATTTAACCTGTTTATTTGGTCTCATTCCCTACCGAATTCGGTCGCATTCGGTCAGTCCATTTCATAATTAAATACGGTGAAATTCATTTAGTTCTGATTCGTTACCGAATACGCTAATTCGACGGATTTTTATTAGTCCGTTTCTATTACTAGACTTGCCGAATTCGGTTGTTTTAGGTGGTTCAACAACAGTTTTATTACGTTATGAAATTCGGTTGTAATACGGCTCTCGATCTGTTCCTTATTTTTTAGTTAGTTTTTCGGTATACTACGAATTCATTATTTGCTTCAACCCAGTTACTGAATTCGGTAATTAAGTGGCATTTATTTAGCTCTCGTTCTTTACCATTTACGCTAGCTTCAGCTAGGTGCTGTTCATTTTTTTACTTCTTAGGATTGCAGTACTTCAGTTATAAGCACGTCTCTTAACGTTTTTGTTGTAAATTCCGAACAATTGTACTTTGCATCCACTTTACCCTGGATCGCCCCTTTCGTTGCCAGACAACTCTGGGTTGGATAGGTAATCTTGGGATAGCAGAAAGGCACTTTCATCATCAGTGTTTCCACAAAATTTCGCCTGCGGCGCATTTCGCAGTCTCCACTAGTTAGACAAAGGTTGCCTCATTTAGTTGGCGTTTGAGGCTTGGAATTTTGGGGGGCTTGAACTGTGTTAAAAGCTAGAATTTGCATGGGAAGTAGTTAAATGTTGCCAGAAAAAAAGGTGGATTAAAAAAATTTCGCCTGCGGCGCCTTAATTAATCATGGGCACAGCGGTTAGACGTTGTCGCTATGCAGCAACACCGTTTTTTGCGATTATTTCAAGTCCTGTTGGCAAAACTGGAAAGGTCTTCCAGAGGTAAAAGGCAGTGACGGCGTATCCATGAAAAAGAAAAACAGAAGCGGAAAAACGTGAAAACGCGCCAATTTTTCTCTTTAGACTCGTTTGTATATACTCTTCAAATTTTTTACGTTGTAGCTTCATGAAGGCAACTCGCTGTGTTTTTACAATTTTTTTTTTAATAAATTCAGTAAAAATCAGGTACCGATTCGGTCAATTTTACCAGGTGCGCCCCCCCAATGAAGAGAGGTTCGGGACGCCCCTGGTGAGGGGGACGGGGTGAGGGAAGGAGGGCATCCGGCAATTACTGACTTCCGTAGGTTGCGAACCGGTGGTCCGATTGTAGTGAAACTTTATGGGCGATAAGAACTGATGACCTAGATATGCTAAACATCTGTCCGAACCACATGCAACCATGATTGGGGGATTTTTAGGGGGGGGGGGGGGCGGGGTCCGGAAATTCTTTGACATGCACAAAAACTTAATGAATGGGTCGAAGGGGATGCAGGTTGGACAGTACCGAGCTTATTCGGCTTAGATTTGTTATTTGGTGTCCGGACCGGATCCGGAGGGTGAAGCGGGAACCCAATTTTGCAGATATGCTCCGAATCGAATCGAACTTGATAGAAAGGAAGAGGAGAGTCCCTGAAATTGTGTGGCTCGAATAGGGGTCAAACGGGTGGAGAGCACTGCAGCGATATTTGCGTCTGCCAAATTTGGCTATTTTCGAGGCAGATCAAGCTCCCTATTATTACTTCCTACGAGCTCATTGGTCAGAAAGACCGGTTGTGCAATTTTCTCGTGTTTCTCGTCAGAGGTGATGGGACCGCGCGCGGCTAAAACAGTTGGTATGGGCTGATAAGGTTCTGATGATAGTGAAACAGAAGCTGAATGTACTACGGTTTGTCCTTTAAGCACTGCCTTTCTTTTGAAGTACAACTTTACTAGAAAGGACCTTTTCACGATGACATAGCTCAGAAATATCGTTTTTCGAAATACTATTGCTTTCTAGGTCGAATTAGCGATTTTCTTATTACCGCTTGTCAACTTTATCAAGCCTTCCTGCTCTCCGACGCGGCGGCTGGACGCAAAATATTTGAAACTGAATGCCCATGCCCGGTGATGAAAAAGACCCGATGGCCTACCATGTCGTCAGAAATGAAAATAACAACAACAGTGCATTGAAGGTTCTCATGTCATTATTGGCTGCGTACCTTGAAGCTTTTGGCAAAGTTTACGTTGAAAACTCGGCTCGGCCGGAAAATCGCTAAAAAGACATAGGAACAAAACGAAACAATGGAGAAAGGCTTTTGAAAAAAAAATTTCAGACTAGGGATCTAGCAGGGATAGGGATAATGCAAAAGGCAGAATAAGCAAGAGGTGTCCTTTAACTCAATTAAATTTTCAATTCAATTTAATTTCAAAATACTTTCCACGGACATGCCGAATAGCAGTATTGTCGTCAATGGCCTATACAGTAAATCACAATCGTCAATTTGACCATAACGATAACAGTTAAAACTCAAACTTGCGTATATTCAATGGTCATATTCACAATTCGTCATGGGCATTAAAAACTTGACGAACGAAGGTACGAAACTACGCTCGTATCGCGAGTGAGAAACCCTTGTTGGTGCAAGGTGCATCTCAGCCACAGCTCGTTGTGGACGAACTCGTGTAGGTTGATGTTCTGGTGGGATGATATCTCGGTGGATGGGGTTCGCTAGGTTACAACTTAAGACGGCGGGTGGATAGGGTTTCTAGTTTAAATTCTTGGAGGAGGCTTAGGTATGGGACTTTGGGGGATTTTGAAATTACAAGCAAGGCTCGGTACTGGATTCTCTCAAGACGACCCGACTGCTCCTGCGTCAGTCCGAAATGCCACACGGGACAACAGTATTCTAGGGAGCAACGGATGAAAACTAAATAAAAGCGTAACAGGTGGTGGGGAGGCGTTCCATGACGGGATAACAATTTTAGGGACGCAATTCCCATGTTTGCCCTCTTAAGCATTGTGTCAACTTGTTCTCCCCATTTCATGTCCGAATACTCCAAGTAACTTCAGCTTGCGTACTTGACAGGATATTGGTAGGTCGGGCTGAAACGAAGGATTAGACTCTAGAAAAGAAACAGTTAAAACAACGGATTTTTCGAAATTTACGGTCATTTTACCCTCTGCCGCTTCCTTGCACACGTCACTCATTATCGTAGCGGCAACACTTTGAGTATTCTTGTAACATAGCTCTGTCGACGAAAGATCGTCTACAAACTTCCAGCGATCTGGCATATTGTTAGCTAGGCCATTTACCATGACCAGGAAGAGCAGAGGTCCCAATAAAGTCCCTTGTGGAACTCCACAAAAAATCGGTAGGGGACTTGAATAACTGGTCTTGTATTTTGTACGTTGAGTTCTATTTGAAGGAAATTCGCTACAATTCTTGCAATAAAGGTTGGATATCAAATTTCTCGAGAAGTTTCTTTAAAAGTACACTATGACAAATAAGGTCAAACGCTTTTTGAAGGTCTATTGCGATCAGGTTGACCCATCGTTCTGGTTCATCCAAGTGTTTTAGGATGGTATCCACCAGGCTTACAAGATAATGTGATGTTGAAGTATTTGGCATGTTGCCAAACTGCCTGGGGTCGATGTTCTTGAGTATGTGATCCTCCAGCCAGGCGCATAAGAAACTCTCGTAGACTTTGCTGAATATCGGGGTCATCGTGATGGGACGAACCCCTGAGAAATCATTGGGCGCGTCCTTTTTTGGGATTGGAGTAATGTACCCATTCTTCCATACCGATGGATATTCACCTGTTCTGGTAATGTGATTAAAAATATCTGTTAGTGGTGGACTAATATTCTCGGGGAACGCTTTTATCAAATCAACTGGTATGTCCACGGGGGTGATGCTGGTTCTTCTCAGTTTCTGCAATTTTCGTCGTACTTGAGTCGGTAAAATATCTGGAAAGTCGGTAAATTGTGGGGGAGGAGTAGGGATTTCTTCTTTCGGAAGGGGCAGGAGTGATTGAACAGTATTTGCTAGGTGGGCATTAAGTCCATTAGCTGTCTCCGCCTCCTGTTCATCCAAATTGAAATCGAGACCAGCTTGTGATTTGCCGACCATGCGTTTTATGTTACTGTACCACTGACCAGGCTTAGAGTTGAACAGGTGATTGACTTCCTTTTCATAAAAGTTTTCGGCTGCTTGACGAGTCATTTTCCTTATTTTGTTTTTCAAAATATTAGCCTGCTCCCGTTTGCCTTCTTTTTTCGCAAACTAGTTCCTTGACCTGTTTTGTTATGTAGGGTCGGTCGGAAGAGAAATAGAAGTCTTTTCTGGAAAGCATGACTGATATTTAAGGAGCAATGTTTCCTGGAATACCAGAGCTTTCTTGCTAGAAGTATTTGCTGCATACTCTTGTTCGCATTTTTCCCTAGCTGGCCATTCTCCGACCTCGAGCAGCCCGGAGTCATTAATGGGCCTGCTAGTCTTGTAAGTTGTCTTATAGCTTACTCTTATCGAGTTGTGAGTGTAGTGATAACTTCCTCCGATCGGGGGACCAGCCACTGGCTCGCTGTAAAACTCTTGCATATTAGTAGAAATACGGTCAAGAGAAGTGCCACCTTTGGTCGTTGGAATTTTGACTAGTTGTTGATTACTGAAACTGATTACTTAGTCCTGAAAGTTGCGAAACTTTTATCACGGGGCTTTTATTTTAGATATGTTCGTTTGTGACTGGCGTGCTTGTGAGTTTACAACCAGGGTTGCCAACGAGTTGCTAGGCCATGTCGTATTTCATGCAATCCATGCACGAGCGAAGTTAAGAGGGCTGGACACCTTCAACGAAGGTTCTATTTATAAGGTCAGTTAAAGGTTTGCTGAAGCTTCTGTCTTGCCATTTTTCTGGCATAGGACCTTTTCCTGCACTTTTACTTATGCACCCCTTCCCCGCAATGAAAAAGGACGCGATTTTTTTTTTTACTTTTTTTATTTCGCTCCACTGTTACGGCACTGCGTAAAACATGTTCATTTGATATGTTTTGGGAAAATAAACTACTAGAACAGGGTTGGTCTTCATTTGTGCTTTAACAGATAAGCAACCGCGAAATTATTATTTTATAAATATTACTTCAGCCCAAGCTGACTGCGAATCAAATTTGATAGTGCAAAACGGATACGTCAGCTGAATTTTGTTGCAAAACCAAATTTTTTTTCTTTTTTTTTCAAAAATCATATTTGTGAAGTAGTATGGTTTCAAAAGATCCTTAAAAGCACCCATCACTTCCTCACTCTGGATCAACCCCCCCAGAGCATTCCAACTCCGAATACCACGGTGCAACACCGAAAACCCAGAACGTGTAGTACTCAGCCGAGGTACGACAAGATTCCCAATAGATCTTGTATGATGGTGATGGGTTGAAGTTACTGTGTTCAACAGATCACTAAAACATGTCAAGTGCGAGGTGTGCTTTATGATACTTGTTTTACAGTGTTGACGCAACGCAAGTTTTTATGGCAGACTTGGCTGGGGTACTAACTGTACCAAATGTCCCACAAAAGAACTTCCAGAGTCCTGCCGGGTAAAGGTAAAACTCCTTGGAGTATACCTTACATCAGACCTCAGATGGGATAAACAAATTGAGGCTATGCTCAAAAAAGCGAATATGGCCATAGCGTCCCTGAAACTTTTATCCCGCCATGGGGTACCACCCAAACACCTACTGCATGTTTACTTTTCTTTCATCCGATCTTCCCTAGAGTACTGCAGCCCTTTGTGGCATTTTGGACTTGGGGTCCTAAAGGGCCCAGGATCCTTTTTGCCCCAAGGGTTTTGATTACAGATGAATTTCGAGCACCCATAGTGCGCATCATCACAGCCAAGTGCAAAAAAAAAAACTTTTTACCAAACGATACATTCTCGTGATTTCCAAGGGTCCGTCGTTATTCTCATCTCAGGGGTTTTGCTTACAAATGTTCACAACAAACCCACGAATTTGCAAATTCCTACTTTCATCCTTTAACCAAGCCTTACAAGTGCCATATGAGCTTCCAGCTCTTGTTTTTTTAACGGCCAGAATCCCGTTATCCTCTGAACTCAAACGGTACTCTCGCCAACTTCCTTTCCTCACAAATCTAACGAGAAACAACTGGTTTGCACTGCCTGCCTCCGCAAGCGCGCAGGCTAGTGTAAGAATTCCTCGTATAAATATACGAATTCTGAATATCCAGTCACTCGTATATATGCGAACTTCTCGGCGAACTTATTCGCTACCGTAAGAAATTTCTCATTGTGAAACCCGCGTTGCTGACGAATAGGCCAAGAGAAAAATCGTGTAGGAGTGAACTTCTCATACAACTATAGTTTTGTATTTCCGCACTCGTATGGGGATATCAAAAAAATATTAAACTAGTCGGCTGGTAGTCGACAGTATTGCAATTGCAATTACAATTACAATTCATTTATTCCCAAAATTCTGATTATAAAAAGGGATTGTCAAATTACAATTTGGTTAATTCATAAGCCTTTCGGAACCTATCCAACTAGTCAGAACAGCAGAGTCGAGGGGTTGACCACTCTCGATTTGATTGTACAGTAAGTGCCCGGTGCCGCAATGACCGGCCGGTGCGGCACCGGTTGTCGCGTGTTCGAACATTCACAAAGCATGTTTATAAGCATTTGGAAGATGAATCACCTAACGAGTGGACGGCACCGTGCCGGCACCGCTGATTTCGGTCGGTGCCGGGAAAGGGTGTATAGAAGATGCCAGGGAGTGGGTAACCCCTCGGCAAGAGTATCCTACTAGTTCGCCAAAATAAGAACATTCGTAAAGGAACGCGTTGATTATCTAACTAGTTGGATCGTTGCGTTAGAGAAAGTGGCAGCTACTATAGTTGGATATTTTTGAAATACTTACAAGGATGACTGTTGTTCTATCTAGTTATTACGGATTGCTTAGAAGTATGATTATTATTCCGAGCAGTTATTTATTTTCCAAATTCCTTAGATTCATATAAGATTGGGAGCTGTTAGACCAGCGAGCCGACGAGTTGGATATTTTCCGGAATCCTTAGAAGACTGAAAGCAATTCCGACGAGTTGAACGTCTTCCAAAATCCTTGATACATTTTCCGAAATGAGCAATTCAGACCCCGATTTCAGTGTTTGTGGTGGAAACATCTCTATGATTCCGATTAGAAATATCGAGGATATTTCCGAAATCCCTATAAAAATATTTTCTGAAGCAATTCAAACCCCAATTCAGACTGCTTGGATGTTTCCGAAATCCTTATAAAACTGAAAGCAATTCCGACTAGTTGGTTATGTTCCGAAATCTTTTTAAGACGTAAAGCAAGTTCCGACTTGTTGATTTTCCGAAATTCGAAATTCCGAAAGTTCGAAATATTCAGTTAGTGTCTGCAGACTGATCTTGTAGTTCGATGGAAGCGATATATATGGTTCCATAGTGTAGTGGTTATCACGTCTGCTTTACACGCAGAAGGTCTCCGGTTCGATCCCGGATGGAACCATATTTGTTTTGCTCAGAGTTGCCAGAAGTCTCAGTGAACACAGTGGGATCAATCCCATGCAGACTGAACGAAGTGAGAGCAGAAGAATTCAGAACCACAGGGAGGGCAATGACATGGGATTTAGACAAAAAATGTATCCTTTTTACGCCTAGCATGATGAAGGGGTTGCCCACACTCCATGTTAGTGTACAGTAGGCTAAGTGCCAGGCCGGTGCTGGCACCGGTCTAGACCAGCAGGCACCGACTGGCACGTGTTAGAGAAGCGTTTGAAAGATGAATTGCCTACTTTAATTTATGGCCGGTTGGTTTGTTGGTTGGTTCGGGTTGGTTAGAGGAGGGTTTTCGCGAGATCTTGGAATCACTTTCCGACGAGCGAAGCGCATCGCCAAATCTGTCGGAAAATGATTCCTGGAATCACTTTCCACTTTCCCACTCCCACTGGACTGATCGCGAAAACCCATGGAAAGCTGATATCGCTGAGAAAATGTTGAATTACAAACTTTTTCGAATAAATATGGTTCAATGAACGGTTCTTTGATTCTCATATATTACATCGAAGTCACTTTAACCACGATTGCCATTTTTTTTAATTTATTAGTGACACTTGCACTGTTTTTTCTCCACACCTTTGAAATTCCGGCCGAAAGATTCAACTTTCCGCGGAGCTTTCCACTAACCTCGTGGAATCACTTTCCAGGAAAGCTACTTCGGTTTCCAAAGCGCGAAAACCGGGTTGGAAAGTTCGGCAACTTTCCGAAGTAGCGCGAAAACCATTGGAAAGTGATTCCGGCTTTGCTTTCCAGCTCGCGAAAACCCTCCTTAGGTTATCGCTGGTTTTGATCGGTGCCGCGAAAGTGTGTCCAGCAGGTGCCAGGGAGTGGGTAACCCCTACGGTGTTTGTGATGTGCAATGTGATGTGCAATGTTATTGGAGACGGCGAAAAAAATGGCACAAAAGCGACAGACATGTCAGTGGCTTACAAAAATAACGCTTTTTTGTTTTGTTTTTGAACAATAAATAATAAAACCATAGCCTAAAGCCAGCCTAAAGCATTAATAATTCAAACACATTTGGATGTAAACGATAGATGAAAAATACCTCCAAACCTTCCAAGAAATAGAGCGCTTGAGCCCATATACCAGATTTATGTATAATAAGCAATATTTATTTTAGCCAGTTTGCAACGATCCAGCCTCCCGCAATGAAATACCTATACTACCAAGCGACTTCGTATGCGATTGGTTGAACTGCGGTCAGAGATTCGCCAATCCGCAGCTGTTTTACTGGCACGTGATCGGGCACGTGCAGTATGAAGGAAAAGAAGAGTGCAAATGGAAAGGTGAGTACGTCATCATGAATCAGAGCAAAATAACACTAAGAAGTAGCGCCAAGACTTGAAAGAAGTGACACACACTGGAATAGCAGCGACACTAGCACCTCTAGCGATAGAGAACGTCCCTACTAAAACTCAACCAGTCGGAGCGCCGGCTCCGATAAACCCATATTCCAACACAGCAAAAACAAGATACATCTTCCCCTGTTTCCTCGATATTTGCAGACTGCACCTTATTTGCACTATACATTTTCTAAACCCACAAGTTTGTCTCTTTTGAATGTCTAGATCGGAGTGGGCGGTGCTACGAGTAAGGCCCGTTTCAGATGCATGGAAAGCATAGGTCTTGGCGCTACTCCCTATAGTGTTATTTTCCTTTGCCATGAATAGAGGAACAGGATGGACGGATATATTACTTAAAGGTCAAATGAGGCTTATGGATGGCCTCAAATTGCGCTATTTCTACTTAAAACCAACGTTGCCGCGTAGGGTGCGTTCGGTTCCACAAGGTTCATGTTTTCTATCCGCACAAAACTGAAATTGCTAGTGCCACACTGCCAGAAGTTTCATAAGAAATAACACAAGGATGCGCAGTTTCGCAGCATAACAAGCATTGCCTGGAAGACTCGAAAAAGCATCTGTTGACTTTTTTGTTTGTCGTCATGATGCCGGAAAAGTCAACAGATGCTTTTTCGCCTCTTCCTTGCAATGCTGTCATGCATAACGTTTTCGAAATCACATAGATTACATCCCAACTGTTGTCTGTTGAGACTTCGCATCCTTGTGTTATCTGTTATGAAACTTATAGATATTCCTCCAGCCCAGCTGACTGCAAATAATATTTGACGGTGCAAGGATAAGTCAGCTACATTTCTATTAGAGCCATATTTCGGCCCTTCTTGGCAAGGGTCCTCTTCAGGCTCAAACCGCTCAAGCTGGGAAATGAACTTGTGGCATTGCTTAAAAACCAAAAGCTCATTTTCCAACTTGAGCGGCTTTCTGTGAGTATAATGAAGTATAAAATTAAGTTCCAAACCTGTTTCATCCCCCACTATAAACTTTGATCTGTTTCCAAATATTAAAATTAAAAATATTAATTTGTCTTGATCAAATATTAAATTTTTGGGATCCAATCGAAACCTTTGGTCTTGTTGTTACCGAGTTAAAAATCCTAACCGCATCTTCGGTAAGGCTGTTCCCAAAATCGACAATTCTGTTCCCAAAGCTACACTTATAAACGTCCTTGAGATGATGAAGATGATGATGAAATTTTAATTACGCACTTAAGAAAAGTAGAATAGCGCAGTACAGACAAATAAAAGGAAAAAATACACTGAGCTTTCAATAATGTAGTAAATACACAAGATAAAAAAATAAACATTAAAAGATAAGAAAAAGGACTAATCGGGTCTAAACAATCTTGTTCCTAGATGGAATGCGGAGAAATGGCCAAGGGCAGAAACGTGAAGGTCCGGGCAATTGAAGATAACTTTGCACAAGGGTCAGAGGGCAAACAAGTTCCAGTTATACGGGAATTCCTGTAACGTCGGGGAAGGTACAAAAGAAATTTACAATATTTGAAATAACTGATACATTTCAAATCTTTTCGTCTTAGAATACCAAACATTCTGGAAAGGTTGCAGACACAGGGAGAACAAAAATTAGTATATAAACTACCAATTAAGGGCTTTTCTGTTATACCTTCCTCTATTTGGAATTATTTTTCCATATTTAACACGAATGGAATCGTGAACAGTCGAAACAGCGTTATCGCAGATTTTTTTTAGAGGCTGTGGTATGATCAGGCCACGCCATTTTACGGTAGGGGAATTGGGGAGTTTTTCATTTTGAAAAGAAATGCCGGAATCTTTTGAGCTGTTGAATTTAAGACACTGACATTTAGAAATGTTAACAGAAAGGCCTTGTGGCTTGATTTTGCAAGCTTGTACGCGTGCCCCCGATGATGATGGTTAAACATGAATCTTGATAAGGTTGCAATTGCCTTTAACAATCGTTAACAATTTGCGTACCAGGTTTCTGATTTCGACATTTAAGCTCCGCCCACCTACGATTTCCGTTCCAGAGCTTAACGATTGTTAAAGCACAACCCTTACTAGAAATGACTTTTCACCATGAACTGGATCAGACAAAACGTTTTCGAAAATATCATTACTTTCCACCCAAATTTAGCGACCTTCTTGTTAGCGCTTGTCGACTCTGTCCAGCCTCCCTGCTCTCCGACGCGGCGGCTGAGCGCAAAACATTTGAAAACTGAACGCGCCGTGGTTAAAATGTGAGAAAACTAACAGAATAAAATAAATCGAAAAACAGAAGATTCTCATATCCTTATGTGTGAAAGAGTTCGTCAAAGATTTCGGCAAACTTTGTGTTTGTGACGGGCAAAACTCTGCACGGCAGAAAAAGCGCTAAAAATTCGTAGGAACAAGACGAAACAATGGAGAAAGGTGGAGATTTTAGAAGCTTATAATTCTATAAGGGAGCTAGGTATATTATAAAAGGCAGAATAAGCAAGAGGTGTCCTTTAACTATTTTATAACGATGGTCGGGGAGCATCGTTTTGAAAATTGAACAATTGTAGAGTTGGGAAAAGGTAATGATCGTTAAAGCTGCAGTTAGCTAGACCCCGAAATGAAGCTAACAATTGCTAAGTTTCTGGAACGCAACCTAAGTCGGTCACTTCAAAGTTCATCCCTTCTTTTATTTCTGGTCATATCTTCCTTATCAGATGAGACTGCGAACCCTGAACCTATGCAGCATGACCTACAGAAGAAAAAGGGGAGACATGATTCACACCTATAAACTCATCAGAAACAATCCAATCCATGACCTCTTCATCATCGATTCAGCACAGCGAACTAGAGGTCATTCCATGAAAATCACGAAGCTCAACGCCCAGAAGAGGGAACGCCACCATTTTCTTACCAACCGGGTTGTTGATCTGTGGAACTCCCTAAGCGAAGACACCGTATCCAGCAAGACCATCGAAGAGTTCAAAGTCTCCCTTGACAGAGAGTGGAGCAAGAAGCCATGGAGACTGGAATGGGATGCCCTGGAGTCCCAGACCAGAGCATAAGTTATCCACGTGGCAATTTCCGAAGAAGCGATGAGCAATGCTACAGGATGGAAAATCCTTCAATTGCTCCAAGCTGCAATTTAAGCCATTTAAGCCATAAGTGTATTAGTTAATTTCTGTGTATTTCGTAAATATTGTTTTCCACTTCTAGCTGTAAGCTATTTGGATAATAAACTTGATTGATTGATTGAAAATTTGTCAGTTATGCAGAGATGGTTGAATCCGGGTTTGAATCTGGGATTCGTCCTTTTGGCCGGATTCGAAACTTTTGCTTGTCAGGCTGGATTCGGATTGCAACCCTCAAATCTTACGAATTCGCTTCAAGACCTAATCCAAACATTTCGTTTACCTTCTCTTAGTGATCGCATGACACGGGTTTGTTTAGATGTGAACTCGATTGCCGAGTTGCTGTTTTGGCTTGAGAAAAAACCCACGCAAAACGTCTTCTTTTCTAGATGGCGAAATTTTCCAGGATTGATTAGCAAAGAATTATAACACCTAACTGATATTTTTTGTATGTCTTCAGAGGTACCACACTGGTCTTGGTTTTATAATTTATTTATATTTGTAATAAACAGTTGGAGCATTAGATGGAAATTATTATTTTGACCCTTGGCTCCCTACGTGCCATAACAGCTGTCCGGGATAATCGGCTGAGATTTAGTCCAGACAGAGTTATTTCAAACCTAGGAAATTTGGTGAGTTTTTTTTTGATTTGCTCATTGTTTTACGGTGTTTTTAGTGGTTTTGAACATTCATAGCGACAGTAGGGATGGTTAGCATTGTGTGTGTGGTAGAAAGACCATTTTTTGTGGCCCGCTTTAAATTTCTAGTCTACAACCTTCTAGTTTCCGTTCCCAATTTTTACACAGTGGGCTTAGTCAATCCAACTTTTTGGTCTCCACCACCAACCATAATCAGTAATTTGTCACGCTATCCGATTACCTTAGACATGAGTGATTTTTGTCACCCTCTGATTTTTAAACTATAACCTACGTATAGGATTTGATTTTTGTTAAGGTCGGATTTGAATCCTTTCATGGTCGGACTCGACCATCTCTGCAGTTATGTTTTGCTTATTTTCAGGATGCAGTTATAAGGGAACGAAATTTTGTAAAACACAAACCCACATGTCCTCCCACACTGGGGAGAGGGCCTACGCTTGTCCATTTTGCGGACTTTTCTTCGCAAGTAGAGACCGCATTAAGGAACATTGGCTGCGGATGGAACAAGCGGATCCTGAAGTCCCGCGCGGATTGGCGTGCAAAAAATGCGGAAAAGGGTTTACGGCCAAGAAGCTGTTGAAGGTAAGAGTGGTTTGAATATTCTTGATGACTAACTCTCCTTGCCGATGCAAAATCGCTGTGTACCTAGCGGAAGAGCCAGAAGTGGCTCCACAGCTGTCCCTAACGATCGCCGTGATTGGTTGACGCGGGGTTTGAGTTTTCGAGTTTGAGTCGTTAGTGAGACGTTTTTTCGTTCTTCCTGAGGATCACTGGCGTGTTTTGGACTTGGTCATATAGAGTATTTATAAATAATGAAAACGGTATGGTTGCACCGAACAGACACCTGCCTCTAACCTTTTCTTGTATTTATTGTTTCGGCGTAAAATAGTGTTGAAGATGGTGGGAGCATACAGGTAGCTGTGGAAATTATGTGGAAAAGACCCAGTTTTAGTTTTGAAGAAAAAATGACCAACTTTTATAAAAAAAAAGCTTCGGTAGCCCTCCAAACCCACAGCCTGTATAGCGATTGTAATTTCTGTCCGTCAGGCGGTCTGTCGGTCCCGTTTTTGCTAGTTCGGGCACTTCCAGATAAGCTAGGACGATGAAACTTGGCAGGCGTATCAGGGACCGGAACAGATTAAATTAGAAATAGTCGCGTCCCCGATCCGACCATCTGGAGGGGAGTGGAGGGAGGGGGAATCCGGAAAAAGTAGGAAAAATGAGATATTTTTAGCTTACGAACAGGTGATCGGATCTTAATGAAACTTGATATATGGAAGGATCTCGTGTCTCAGACGTTCCATTTTAGATCCAGAACGGATCCGGTGACATTGGGAGGGGGGGGGGGGGGGAGTTGGTGGGGGAAACCGGAAATCTTGGAAAACGCTTAGAGTCGAGAGATCCGGATGAAACTTGGTGGAAAGAACAAGCACAAGTCCTAGATCGATGACTGACATAACCGGAACGGATCCGCTCACTTTGGGGGAGTTGTGGGGGAGGGGGTCCGAATGTGATCCCGCGAGTTCGGTGCTACCTGATGTGCTAGGATGGTGGAAATTGGCAGGCATGTCAGGGACCCGACCAGATTATATAGAAAATATTCACTTCCCCGATCCGACCATCTGGGGGAGGGGGGGGGGGGGAGTGGAAGGAGGGGGAAGCCAAAAATCTAGGTATTTTTAACTTGCGAACGGGTGATGAAAAATGATATTTAGGATGACCTCGCGTCTCAGACGTCCCACTTTGAATCCGGACCGGATCCGATGACAGTGGGGGGAGTTGGAGGAGGGAACCGGAAATCTTGGATCGGAATGAAACTTGGTGGGAAGAACAAGCACAAGTCCTAGATACGTCATTGACATAACCGGACTGGATCCGGCCATTTTTGGGCAGTGGGGGGGGGGCGGATTTCTAGCGATCCCGCGAGTTCGGCATACTTCCTGATGTGCTGGGACGATGAAACTTGGCAGGTAGGTCAGGGATCCGAACAGATTGACTTGAGAATAGTCGTTTCTCCGATCCGACCATCGTGGGGGGAGTGGATGGATGGGGCGTCCGGAATCTAGTGGCATGCATAACTTTTGGACGGGTGATCGGATTTGAGTGAAACTTGTGAAGTGGAAACAGCTATCGCCTCAGATGTTCAGTGTGTAATTCCGGTACCCCCCCCCCCAACCACCGTTGCCGGATCCGGTTTGCACCCTAAAATATGTCATGTATGGTTGCTCTCTCTACATTCAAGTTCCATTTAAACTGATGCACTCGTTTGACCCCTACACGAGCCTCAAAGATTCCGACAATCTCCCTCCAACTCCCTCCACTGTGGCCGAAGAGGACTTGGAAACATATACGTCGTATCTCTTAATCCCCTCTTCCCGTCCATCTTACCGTAATCCCCTCTTGTCCGAGACGATGCCGGAACTGCTGAGAATTGGGTGAAACTAAACATCCTATTTCTATTTCCAAACCGCATTTTGGGATCGTGGGTGTATTTTGTGACGTTCTCATCTACTTTCTTGTACCGCCTACTCGTAACAAGTGCCATATGAGCTCGTAGCTCTTATTTAACAAGTGAATAATATAGTGCGTAAACAATTGTAATTTTATTGTCGAAATCATGTGTATTTCTTATAGTATTTATATGTCAGTGAATGGACTAGATGGTTTATGCATAGTTCTGTTTTGTGCCTTATATTTTGTATAAATATTAAAAACTGGCTATGAATTCTTCCGAAAATGTTTTATTGTGGCGGCGCTATATTTGTTTGTTTAATTTTTTTTATATCTGTCCGTCAGGATTGAGGAGTAATGTATAAAGAACATAGGCGAAAAGGGCGCACGATCAGCAGAGCCCAGGGTCGTATTTTTATGTCACTTGCAGCCTCTGGCTCAAGTGCCATGTACCGATCGCGATTCCGTCTGTCGGTCCGTTGGTCCGCTTTTTTGTCACAATTTTTTCGAGTTAGGGTACCTCCAGATGTGCTAGGACGATGAAACTTGGCAGGCGTATCAGGGACCCGACCAAACTAACCTGGAAATAATCAGTTTCCCGATCCGACCATCTAGGGGTGGGGGGTGGAGGGCGGGGGAAAATTGAGTATTGTGTAACTGTCGAACGGGTGATCGGATTGGAATGAAACATGATAACTGAATAAAGGACATATGTCTGATGTTCCACTTGGAGTCCGGACCGGATTTGATAGCTATGGGGGAGTTGGGGGGGGGGGGGGAAGAGGAGACCGAA
The DNA here is from genome assembly GCA_030848855.1 of Branchinecta sandiegonensis. NCBI lineage: Eukaryota > Metazoa > Arthropoda > Branchiopoda > Anostraca > Branchinectidae > Branchinecta > Branchinecta sandiegonensis. The sequence goes on along the minus strand of JAUPMV010000017.1, from coordinate 6,265,385 downwards.
ATCTCGAGAAACGGTTAGAATGGAGGGATCTGAGTGAAACTTGCTGGGAAGAACAAGCATCTGCTCCAGATAAATTATGTACACAATTGTTTGTTTTTTTCTTTACAATGCCTTAGGCTAGAATTGTATTAATAATTTTTACAAACCCATCAGAATTAGTGAAGCGTCGTCTTTTATGCCACTGGCATGTCTGATGCTTTTGAGAAACTCCAGGTTTATTTATATTTGCCATTAAAATTGTACCTTACCTTACCTTACTTACCTTACAATTGGACTGGACCCGGACACTTGGGGGGTGGGGTGGAGGAGAGTTTCCCGGAATCCTGGTGATATCAGTTTCGGGGATTTTCGTGACGAAACTTGGAAGGCTTATGAGGGATCCGATCAAACTGACTTGTAAATAAAAATTTGCTCGATCCGATTGTCGTGGGGGAGTGGAGGGAGGGGGAATCTGGAATATTGAGCCATGCGTAACTTTGGAACGGGTGATCGGGTTTGAGTGAAATTTAAAAATTGAACAGAGGACACGTCTCTGGTAATCTTTTTCATGTCTGGACCGGATCCAACAGCAATTGGGGGGGGGGGGGAGACCGGAAAATACGTGACCAGCTTATACTGGAGAGATCGGGATGGAACTTTGTGGGAATAATATACAGATGCTGTGGATAAATCATTTACAGGACCGGATTGGCTCCGGCGACTGTGAGGGGAGTTTGAGGGGAGGGGGGGGGGCCGTAATTGCGGTGGTCGCAAATTAAGGTACTTATATGTGCTAGGACCAGGCAACTTGGCTGGAATATTAGAGATTCGACAAGATTGGCCTATAAATCGCCACTTTCCAAATCCGACCATTCCTTAAAAAAACCATAATCATTTCTGCCTCCAAACAGAGCCCTTACCTACTACATACAGTTGCAAGTGCCATATGAGCTTACAGCTCTTGTTGATTTTTAAGGCGAGCCATCTTTCGAAAAATTCTGAAAGTACGGCTCCGATCTTCTCTCAGTCGCGCCCAGTTGTTCCGGATGTTTATCGTAACTTCGACGCTCTCTTTTGAATTTTTAAATTGTGTATGAGATAAGTTGTTTTAAGCCGTTAAAATGAAAATTTGTGAATCCACGAGCAGTGGAAAAGTCGGCAGAAAATATTAGCAGAAAAATAAACTGGTAACGGTGCCGGTTTCAAGTAAGCTTGATCAGGTATATTACGTTTGAGGTCAACGGCATCTTTCGTTTTCGTCTGATATTATTTTTTTTCCGAAAGGTGGCGAGAATTCCTGGTTTGACCCCAAATCCAGCCCTCGTTCGGCATACAATTTTCCATGCAATCCTCCGCTCACTAATGTGGGCCCCACACGCTGTAGCAGCATATTATGATATGACATGATATTTATTGCAAAAAGCCAACTGGCCATAGCAACTACCACAAAAACAAAATCACGTACAAGAAAACAAAACATCAAAAAAGTGATTAATCCTGGATATAACTTAATAACACTTGCATTAGATCCTCCCGATGCTTCGCTGCCAACCGGACGAAAACCGCCAAATTTCTCATTACTGCGAAACACTTATCTCCAATCATCTCTACTAACCCTTCTTCCCCTAAAGCACTCCTCCCAAACATTTCCTCCCTTAATCCCCCAACTCACCACATTCGCACATAAAATGTAACAGATTCTCATCAGTTTCACCACACAAAGGGCAAAAGTATGGGCCAACAAGTACCCTGTTTTCCCTAAATTTTTCCTTTTTTTCCCAAGCGGCAGTGCGTCCCCCCTTAAACAAACTAGTGCCTCTAAACTTTTCCCATCCAAACCGGCCCTTAAAATATGGTTCCTCCCCCCACCCCTCTTTACCTTTTGCGTAAACTTTCAATGATTCAGACTGGTCCTTCATACATTGCCACATTTGCACTTCTTTTTCACACGGCACTCTTTCTACCTCTTTTGACACTGACCCTAAATCTGCTGACAAACCTGTACCCCCATTCCAAAACACAGACTTTCCACATTCATCCAGTATCGTCTTAACTTGCTGTGGCCAAGATTCTCTTGATTCGTCCTGGAGGGCCTCCATATAAGCTCCCTTTAAAGGGCGTACTCTTGGCAGTGTTAATATATTCTCCCAAAATCGGACATTTCTAATTAACCGTCTATTTCTTAACGAATACAAACCAAGATCTCCCTTCACAACAATATTACTAAACGACTCTTTAACTCCCAACCAACGCTTAAAATGTTTGTTTTGGATTACCTCCATTTTTGGTGCTTTAACATATCCCCCAACAATTTTTCTGTGAAATACCTGTTTATGTAACTTAAGATTTTTAGAACGTGTCCGAAAGCTCCGAAACGAACGAAAATGCTGAATTAATTCAGGATTTTATGCAGCATTTTGCTTTCGAACTTAAATTTTCGCTCAGTTAATTTATCATTAATTCAGCATAAAATTCATCGAAAAATTCAGCGAAGATGCTAAATTTTATGCTGAATTTTCAAGAAGAAACTGGGGAGCACGGCGATTCTCCTAGTATCTTCCTAAGGCGTATTCTCGCCGTTCCCCGAGGACTCCACTTGAGGAGTCCCCGCGTTTTTGTTTGTCCCGGGGACTCACTCCCCGTATTCTCGCGAGTCCCCGCGGACGGGGAATGCTCAGATTATCATCACCATCATCAAAAAGGACTCCCTTTCAAATTCGGTGGGGAATCAATTTTTGCTGTTGTACGTGCTATGTAAAATTAACTAAAAAGAATCAGAATAAAGAAAACCAAAAATAAAGTGGATCTAGACTAATTTTTTCAGCTGCATACTCATTTTTCGAACAAAATCCATCTTAGAAGCATTCCCCGTATTCTCGCTGTTTCTGTACGAGGAGTCCGCGTGGAGTGACTCCCTCTATTCTCGCCGTTCCCTTCGATTCCCCGAGGAGTCCTCGGGGAACGGCGAGAATACGCCTCTAGACTCTTTTTCTTTCTAGAACAAACTGCCAGACAAAATTTTCGTAATGTTATCTAGGTCGAATTCCCGTCTGAGCGGCGACAAACTTTATGGAGCATACTTTGCGAAAAACTTTACGAAGTCACGACTCAGACTTTAAGCTAATTCTTTTTTTCTTCTTCTTCTTCTCAACTTAAATTTCGGTATTCTAGAAGTGTCAGAGAAAAAATAAAGGTAACAGCTTTCGGACACAAATAAATAAATATGCAGCATTAAATGCAGCGTTTACAGCACTAAAAAACTTTCGGACACGCTCTTAATATAACGAAGACCACTACCCGTCACTAGCCCCGCACTACGACTACCTCTTGACACGCCCATCCACATGCTTTGTAAATCTGCAATTTGAAGAAAACTTAACTCCCAGGTAAACAAACTCGTCTACCACCTTTAAAGGAGAACCACCATAAAAGAATCTATCCCCCGGGTCCACTTTACCCCTTCGTTGGAACACAAAACAAACGGTTTTACTAGTATTAATCAACAATTCTTTTTTATCAATACACCGTTCCATAAGAATCCAGTAATGTTTGCAAATGCTCTCTTGAATCAGCCATCAAAACTACATCATCAGCAAATAACAACTGACAAAGACTAAATCGCCATTTCTTTTCAGCTTAAAATTCTAATTATGAGATTTTTCCAACTATTCCGGACTTTTCCTTTCGGAGATAAGGGGAAAGTTTTGTTTCTTCCGGGCATCCTGAATAGCACGTCAGGAAGGGTTATAACCAAGGTATGTGACTATGTAGACAAAGCGCTGAAGCTTAGCGTAGTGAGGCATAGCCGCATGAAAATATTGTCGTTGTTATGGCACTTGCAGCCTCTGGCTCAAGTGCCATATACCGATCACAATTCCGTCTGTCGGTCTGTCGGTCGGTCCGAGTTTTTTGTCCCACATATCCGAGTTAGGGTACTTCCAGATGTGCTAGGACAATGAAACTTGGCAGGCATATCAGGGACCCGACCAAACTAACCTGGAAATAATCAGTTTCCCGATCTGACCATATGGGGGGGAGTGCGGGGCGCTGGAAACTTGAAAATTTAGGGCATTTTGTCACTTTTTTCTGAGTTAGGGTACTTCTAGATGAGCTAGGACAATGAAACTTGGCAGGAATATCAGGGACCCGACCAAACGAACCTGGAAATAATCAGTTTCCCGATCCGACCATATGCGGGAGAGTGGGGGCGCTCGAAACTTGAAAATTTAGGGCATTTTGTCACACTTTTTCGAGTTAGGGTACTTCCAGATGAGCTAGGACAATGAAACTTGGCAGGAATATCAGGGACCTGACCAAAGTAACCTGGAAATAATAAGTTTCCCGATCCGACCATATGCGGGGGAGTTGGGGCGCTGGAAACTTGAAAATTTAGGGCATTTTGTCACACTTTTTCGAGTGAGGGTACTTCCAGATGAGGTAGGACAATGAAACTTGGCAGGAATATCAGGGACCCGACCAAACGAACCTGGAAATAATCAGTTTCCCGATCCGACCATATGCGGGGTAGTGGGGGCGCTCGAAACTTGAAAATTTAGGGCATTTTGTCACACTTTTTCGAGTTAGGGTACTTCCAGTTGTGCTAGGACCATGAAACTTGGCCGGCATATCAGAGACCCGACCAAACAAAATTAGGAATAATCAGTTTTCTGATCCGACCATTTTTTGGGGGGGGGGGTGGAGGGCAGGGGAATCCGGGAAACTGAGAAGTGTGTAACTTTCGAACGGATGATCGGATTGTAACGAAACTTCATAACTGAAGAGAATATATATCTGTAATGTCCCGTTTAAAGTCTTGACCGGATTCGGTAGCCAGGGGGAGTTGGGGGGGGGGGGAGACCGGAAATTTCAAGAAACGGTTAGAATGGAGGGATCGGAGTGAAACTTGCTGGGAAGAACAAGCATCTGCTCTAGATAAGTCCTTTAGACCATTGTACTGGATCCGGACACTTATGGGGGGGGGGGGGGTCCCGGAATTCCGGTGATGGTGGTTTTGGGGATTTTCACGATGAAACTTGGCAGGCATATCAGGGACCCAATCAAACTGACTTCAAAATACAAATTTTGTCGATCAGATAATGGTGGGGGAGTGGAGGGAGGGGAATCCGCAGGGGAATCCGGGAAATTGAGAAGTGTGTAACTTTCGAACGGATGATCGGATTGTAATGAAACTTTATAACTGAACAGAATATATATCTGCAATGTCCCGTTTAAAGTCTTGACCGGATTCGGTAGCCAGGGGGGAGTTGGGGGGGGGGAGACCGGAAATTTCAAGAAACGGTTAGAATGGAGGGATCGGAGTGAAACTTGCTGGGAAGAACAAGCATCTGCTCTAGAGAAGTCCTTTAGACCATTGTACTGGATCCGGACACTTGTGGGGGGGGGGGGGGTCCCGGAATTCCGGTGATGGTGGTTTTGGGGATTTTCACGATGAAACTTGGCAGGCATATCAGGGACCCAATCAAACTGACTTCAAAATACAAATTTTGTCGATCAGATAATGGTGGGGGGAGTGGAGGGAGGGGAATCCGAAATTTTCAGTCATGCGTAATTTTGGAATGGGTGATCGGATTCGAGTGAAATTTAAGAATTCAACAGAGGACATTTCTCCGATGATTTTTTTCATATCCGGACCGGATCCGGCAACTATTGGGGGGGGGGGAATACGTGACCCGTTTAGAATGGAGGGATCGGGATGGAACTTTGTGGGAAGAACAAACAGATGCTCTAGGTAAGTCATTTGCTGACTCGGATTGGCTACGTGCACCGCGGGGGGGCTGGGGGGTGGGGGGGGGGTGGACCGGAAATCTCGAGAAACGGTTAGAATGATGGTATCAGAGTGAAACTTGCTGGGAAGAACAAACATCTGGTCCATGTAAATCTTTTACATAATTTGACTGGATCCGGACACTTGAGGGGGGGGGGGGGAGGAGGGGGTATCCCGGAATTCCGTTTTTGGGGGGATTTTCACGACGAAACTTGGAAGGCATATCAGGGACCCGGTCAAACTGACTTGGAATAAAAAAAAAAATCCTCGATATGATAATCTTGGGGGGGGGGGGGGGAGTTGAGGGAGGGGAATCCGGAATATTGAGTCATGCGTAACTTTGGAACGGGTGATCGGATTCGAGTGAAATTTAATAATTAAACAGAGGACAATTTTCTCTTGTGACCTTTTTCATTTCCGGACCGAATCCGGCAATTATTGGGGGGAGGGCGGAAAATACTTGACCCGCTTAGACTGGTGTGATCTGGATCGAACTTCATGGGAATGACAAACAGATGCTCTGGATTAATCATTTACAGAACCGGATTGGCTCCGGTTATTGTGGGTGGAGTTGGAGGAGGGGGAGGGGGGTCTGGGATTCCGGTGATCGCGCGTTAAGGTACTTCCAGATGTGCTAGGACGATGAAACTTCGCTGGAATATTGGAGACTCAACAACATTTGCTTAGAAATTACTACTTCCCAAATCCGATTATTCCTTAAAGTACCAATCGCAAAGTAAAAATAATACTTTTAAGCAATATATGCATTTTCTTGATGCCCATCAGCCCATTAGCAGTTTTGCCTCAAGGGTTTTGCTTACAAATGAAGTTCCAGCTCCCTTAGAGCGCGCATCTCAACCGCAAAGTCGAAACTTACTTTTGATCAATCAAATCATCTTGACACATGCAAGTGCCATATGAGCTTACAGCTCTTGTTTTTTGTAATGTGACCATTTGTTTTATTTTGTATATGAATATTCCTTGAGCCCAAGCTGACTTTGAAACATTTCAAATAATGTATACAACGGATACGTCAGCTACGATTCTCCATCAGCGATATTTCGGCCCTTCTTGGCAAGGGTCCTCGTCAGGCTGTCAATCTTCAGAAGTCCTGACGGGTCTTGACGAGGACCCTTGCCAAGAAGGGCCGAAATATTGCTGATGAAGCATCAGATTTGACGGTGCAAACGGATAAGTAAGCTACATTTTATTGGAGCTATATTTCGGCCCTTCTTGGCAAGGGTCCTCTTCATGCTCAAGCCGCTCAAGCTGGAAAATGATCTTGTGGGAAAACATTTAAAGATTCTTCCTTAAATGTCTGATTTTATGAACTTCTTCTTTGAAAATTGATTGGAGTTAAAGCTGGTGCTGTGATTTCATTCTGGACGCGGCTGCTGTTTTTGCTGTTCGATTGGGTCGTCGAAAGGGTAGAGATTCTTCTGCATTTTGGTTTTGGAGTCACCTGTCTTTTTTTCTTCGTCTTTCCAGTTGTCAAATTCTTTGCACCGTCAAATATGATTCGCAGTCAGCTTGGGCTGAAGGACTATCTATCACCACAGTACGGAACTTAAAATCGCCCATACATACCGCCGACAAGTATCCATCTTAGCTGGAAAGAAGAAAGACTCGATCAGTTTAAATAGGAAATAGCACCGTAAATAGTATAAATAGTATAATATGGTTCCATGGTGGCGAATAAGTTGCGTTTCAACCGTCTTATTCTTGCCACGACTTTTAACTCGGGGGCCCTGCCTCACATTTTAAACATCGCACCTTTCTGGCGAATGTTAACTAACACTGATAAAAAATAAATTCGCTCTGTTTTTTCGTTTCTGTAAATTCCTGCTCCGCCTCCCTCCTTGGACCCGAAATAGTAAAATCGTCACTACTTACAACATCACTGACCCACTCACAGCAGTTGGACAACTTGTACAGAATTACAACAATAACATTAACATCAATGGGAGAGCATTCTTCTACAATAGGATAGTTTTGTAGATAGGATAACATTGTCTTAGTCTCCATGTTTGTCTGGTCTCCTCTTGCTATACTGTTTCCTTCTTCTTTTCTTTCTTTATTCTTACTCCGTCTATGCCATGTGCTTTTTGAAATGTGAAAAATAAAACTATTCTTATTATTATAATCTTTCTATTCGGTCCATTGTTTATGTAATAGGTTTGAAGATATTTGATCATTATTAAGTTAATATGTTTTTCCGGACATAAAAGGGTTTAAGGAGCCATTCTAACATTTCGATCTCTCTTCCGGTGGATAGTAACCCTCTATTTTCTAGGAGCATCAGCGGACTCACAATTTCGCCGCAAAAGTGTTCTGTCCCCACTGTGGCCCCTCCAAAGTCTTCCCATACCAGTCTCGACTTGATCGACACATAGTCCAAGTTCACTCGCAGAGAAGGTCTTTCAAGTGTCAGTTCTGTCCGTATGCGTGAGTACCGGAATTTTATCTTCCTAACTTTGTTTCAACTGGTATTCTGTCTTTCCAACCGGAAAGTATCTTTAGGCTTATACCCGGAGTTGCGTCTTTCCGACCGGAATTATGTCCTTACAACCGGAATATTGTCTTTCCAGTCGGAGTAATAGCTTATCTTTGTATTTATAGTTTCGTCTTTCCGGTTGAAGTTCAATGCTTGCAACCGGAATTTTTTTCTTTCAAACCGGAGTAATATCTTTGTAACTGGAGTTTTATCTTTTCAACCGGAATTCTATCCTTGCAACTGGAATTGTGTCTTCCAATCGGAATAATACCCTTTAACTGGACTTGCCTTTTTTCAGACCGAAGTAAGTAAGTAATTTATTTATGACCCGCCATTTTGAAAGGCGGAGTAAATGAAGAAAATAAACAAAACACATAAACACACAGAAAAGACACTTAATTTTTAATCTTCGGTCAGGAAGCAGTGGACGACGTCGTGCGCTGGTTGGGCCCTGTTGTCCATGATTTTTGAAAGCGATGAGGAAACATCCAAAAGGGTAACACTTTCTTAAAAAAAGGGTAGTACTTTCTTTGTAACCGGAATTTTGTCTTTTCAACCGGAGTAATATCTTTGTAACTGGAGCGTCGTCTTTCCAACCTTAATTCTATCCTTGCAACTGGAATTGTGTCTTCCCAACCGGAATAATACCTTTTAACTGGACTTTCCTTCTTTCAGACTGAAATTCTTTGTGTGTAACCGGAATTTTGTCTTCCCAGCCGGAGCAATATCTTTATTACCGGACTTTCATCTTCCAGACCGACATTCTCTTTTTGTATCCAAAATTTTGTCTTTACAACCGGAAGAATATGCTTATACCTGAAATTGCGTGTTTCCGACCGGAATTGTGTCCGTGCACCTGAATTTTCTCTTTCCAACCGGAAAACATGTTTATACCTGTAGTTGCGCCTTAGATAGATTGCGTCTTTCCGACCAAAATTCTGTCAACCCGAATTTTGTCTTTTCGCCCGGAGTAATGTCTTTGTAACTGGAGTTTCGTCTTTCTAACCAGAATTCCATCTTTACCACTGGTACTGTGGCCATCCAACCTTAATAATACCTTTATATTTAGACTTCTTATCTTACGGACCGAAATCCTTTCTATGTAACCGGGATCTTGTCTTTCCAACCGGAATAATATGTTTATACGTGTAGTTGCGCCTTATATAAACTGCGTCTTTCCAACCAGAATTCTGTCCTTGTAACCCGAATTTTATTTTTTTCAACCGGAATAATATCTTTATAACTGGACTTTCGTCTTCTGGACCGAAATTCTTACTTTGTAATCGGAATTTTGTCTTCACAACCGGAACAATATGCTTTTATACCTGGAGTTGGGTCTTTCCGACCGGAATTGTGTCCGTGCAGCCTGAATTTTTTCTTTCCAACAGGAATAATATGATTATACCTGGAGTTGCGCCTTCCGCGATTGGAATTTGTGCTTGCAACCTGAATTTTGTCTTTCGAACCGGAATATAGTATCGACTTTCTAATCGGAATTTTATCCTTGAAGCCGAAATTTTAGGATTCTCGGCAAGAAGCTCGACACTTGAACGACTTCCCTCTGGTATTTTATGCGTTGGCAACATACCGGGTCTGATGATAGATTTATAGGTAGATATTTAATGCATAGAAGCCAACAAGGGCCATCCCACCAAAACCAACAGAAACGAAAAAAAATACAGGGATAACAATTTTTCTGTGCGCTAGCCCTACCCGGAGGAACCTTCCAAACATTTGAATAGCCTGGAAATTTTTCTCTTTCATTCTCTCAGTAATCCACTCACTCCCACACGCTCTCACTCCAAACGGCTCTTGTCTCAACCCATTCAGGTCCGCACACTCTCCCACAAAATAACGGGGTCGACTAAAAACGGGAATGGAACGGAACTACACGGTGCAGGAGGAACGCGTACTAAAAACGGGAACGCGTTGAAGTTCATTTTCCAGCTTGAGCGGCCTGAGCCGCTCACTCTTCCGCTGACTCACTCCGCTCACAAAATGAAAACTAACGCCTATTTATTGCCCTGCTGATGGTGCTGGTATGCATAAATATGTGAGAAAGGTTGCGTTCCGTAACTAAACGAGTTAACAAATTGTTAACAGTTGTTAACTTTTTGCGTTCCACGTTTCTGATTTCGAAATTTAAGCTCCGCCCACCTACAACTTCCGTTCCAGAGCTTAACGATTGTTAACTATTTTGTAACGATGGTCGGTGAGCATCGTTACAAAATAGTTAACAATTGAAGAACTGGGAAAAGTTAACGATCGTTAAAGCTGCAGATAGCTCCGCTCCGAAGTAAAGTTAATGATTGTTAACAATTGTTAAGTTGGTGGAACGCAACCAAAGTTCTCAATGAACGGAGTTTGGTAGAACTCTAGTATTAGCAGGGTTGCCAAGTGTGACACTTTTGGTGCTTTGTGACACTTTTTTCCTCTGGGTGACACCGTGACACTTTTTCTGTGAAAGTGACACCTTTTCTGACAAGTGACACTTTTTAGGTAAAGAAGCACCTTTCTATTTACTGTTACCGACTACCGGCCCAAAAACATTTAATTTGATTTACAAATAGTGTCGCCATCTATGTAATTCGTAAAAAGTAGCATTGTTAACTCTACAACTATACCAGTACCATACCAAACTTACAACTATACAAACTATACCTAGCAATGAGTTTAAGGTACTTTATTTTTCTTTTCATTTTTATCATGCACAAGCTAAAATTTATGTGCAGCATGCGCGTTGCGCTGAGCGCAACTCGAAAAATTTTTTTGGGGTGTCAAAAAGCACATGGTGTCAAAAAGCACCTTTTTGCCAGAGATTGTGACACTTTCATGACTCGAGCTCTTGGCAACCCTGAATATTAGATGTTCCTTCAGCCTGACTGCGAATCATACAAGTAGGATAAGTAAGTAAGTAATTTATTTCTGACCCGCCATTTGAAAAGCGGAGTATGTCAAATAAAATAAAAAAATTAAATAAAACACAAAAAATACAATATATAATTTTTCAATCATCGGCCAGAAAAGAATGTAGATTGTCATGTGCTGGCTGGGCCCTGTTGTCCATGGTTTTGGCAGAGCCGACAAAATTTGCTTGCATCTTGGAAACGCTCCGTTAGCATGTGGCTGTGGTATAGCTTCGGCAAATAAAGCAGGTGCTTCGCATACTTAAAATAGCATCTTCTCATCTTCTGCTGCTCCGTCTTCCGTAGAACATGTGCGATACCAGAGCAAAATAAAATGGATGGGGCACAAAAAGAGCTGTATAAATTTCTTAAAGCTTTCCGATTGTAGCGCCCATGGTTCGGGAAGATGCGATGCGTTTAATGTTTGACAATGCAAAACGGATACTTCAGCTACATTTTATTACAGCTATGTTTCGGCCCTTCTTGGCAAGGCCTCTTCAGGCTCAAGCCGCTCAAGTTGGAAAATGAACTTGAAAAGGACCCATGCTAAGGGGCCGAATATAACTCTAATAAAATATAGCTGACGTATCCGTTTTCCATTGTCAAATACTCTACTATTTCACAGTCTGTACTACGACCAAAGTATTTGTGCAAGAGGTACTATGGTCATTTGGTCGTGAAATCACAAAATTGATTAGTTCAATCGCCCCCGCTGCCCTCCCTTCTATCAGGAAACCTATAGTTCTAAGAAATATTTTATTCCTCGTTCTAAGAAATATTTTATTCCTCTTTAGTTTTAGCTATTTGGAAAATAAACTTGATTGATTGATTGATACAAAAAAAAAACTAATCTTCAATACTTCTTTCCTGCCGTTCGTCAAATAAGCTCCGCTGCAAGCATGACGTTTTAGACCTCAGCCGGTGGACTCTCCTGAACTTACTTTGCAGCCACGGGCGTAGTAGCGTCTTTGATTATCTGTCGCTCGCCATCGGGACCGACTATCAATCAATCAATCAATTATATTTCAAACCTAATAGCACTAGGCTAACACGGGCGGGAATTGGAAAAAACGAACATTCTACAATACAAATAAAACACAAATTAACAAACAGTAAATACGAAACGAACATTAATCAAGTACAGTTAAAATGTTTAATGAAATATGGAACGAATGAATTTGGGTATCTTTCTGAAGGTTTCGTAGGAGGGGGAACAAGCTTGGGTTTCCGGTCCTTTTTGCTTCGCGTGTTAGGTCCATGAGAGGGTGTAACGAAGTCCGGAAGGATGGTCCTGTGGTATCGAGAATTCAGAATTTGGTGGCCAAAACGCATGAGAAGATTATAGTAGCGTGCACACACAGTCCGAATTTCGCAGTCCGGTGCGAATTTCCTTCTCCGCTCCGGAATTTTGACGCATCGCATGCGGATTCGGTCCGATAATTTCGTTCCGATTTGAGTAAAAAATATTCTACTTTTACCGGAGCGAATTTTAAACGCATGCGAAATTGTGCCCTCAGAATTGAAAAATTAGAAGCTGTGTTTGAAATTTCAACTTTATACGACCTATTTAATGTCAGCTGCATTCATTCATTCGGCAATCAATCAGCATCATCTGACTGTAGGCTAAGCAGTGGATTTTTCAAATCTGGGGCCAAGTTTCACGTCTGAATTTCGTTTTATCTGAAAAACCTGTTGGGCATCGTGACGCGAATTTCGTATGCGCGTTTTCGCGTGCAGAATCTTACCGGACTGTGTGTGCACTTAGCTTTATGTCTTCTTTCTCGATGTCGAGGATTTGAAGGCTTTCGTTGTAGGATGTGTAATTGTGGCTAAGTATTATTCTGAAGGCTCTCTTCTGCAGTCATTCGATTTCAGCATCCTGAGCTTTACTTAAAGCACAACTCTTACTAGAAATGATCTTTTCACTATGAAATGAATCAGAAAAAAAGTTTCCGAAAATACCGTTACTTTCCAACTGAAATTAGAGATTTTCTTGTTAGCGCTTGTCGATTATATCCAGCCTTCCTGGTCTCCGACGCGGCGGCTCGGCGCAAAACATTTGAAAACTGAATGCGCTGTGGGTAAAAATTGGGATAACTAAGCAAATAAAAAAAGCAATAAACAGAAGATCGCACATCATTATTTGTGAAAGAGGTATCAGCGGACGTTGAAGATTCCGGCTAACTTTTCGTTCTCGGCAAGGCCGAAAAAGCGCTAAAATTCTTAGGCACAAAACGAAACAGTGGCGAAAGTTGGGGATTTTAGAAACTTATAATTCCATAAGCGAGCTAGGTATATTATAAAGGCAAAATAAGCAAGAGGGGACCTTTAACCCAGGATGCCAAATTTGGCAGCCGTACTCTGAAATGGGCCTGAAATGGACTAAAACGAGGCACGGCACAGCACGACATAGTAAAGGAGACACTAGTACTAAAAAGAGGCACGAAAACTGAAAGGGCCCTTTCAGGCTTCAGAGTGAGGGGCAGGAACAAATGCTCTTTTAGGTTCTGGAGTCAGGGGCGTCACGACTGGGGGGGGGGTAGGCCCCCCCCCCCCAATGCTGTCGGCCAGTCGGTAGAAAATAACCGAGTCGGCGCGAAGCGCCGCAATTTTTCGTCAAAACAGTTGATTTTTTTCATGAAAACAGTCGGTTTTTCTGAAAATTAGTCGTTTTTTCGTCAACACAGTCGGTTTTTCTGAAAATTGGTCGTTTTTTCGTCAACACAGTCGGTTTTTCTGAAAATCAGTGGATTTTTCTGAAAATCATTGGATTTTTCTGAAAATCAGTCGATTTTTTTCAAAACTGTCATTTTTTGTTGTTGAAAACAGTCGTTTTTGCTGCAGAAACAGTCGGTAAAAATTACCAGCCAGTCGGTAAATTCCTCGTCCCCCCCCCCCCAAACATTTTGGCTAGTGACGCCTCTGTCTGGAGTTACGAACTCTCATGTACTTCTCTACTTCTACTACTTGTTGCTATCTTTTTATACACCCCTCGTAAAATTCCTCTGAGATTAGTTCTTTTTTAGCCGGTAGGTGCGCTATCGTAAAGAAAACAATGACACGTTACTTCTTGGTGTACGTTGACCCAGGTTTGTTTTGCTATTTTCAATTGCTCTTAGGATTTACCATGTTTAAAAGTGTTTAAAATGTCTCTTTCCCTCTTTTTGCTTTACCCAACTCTGATCTGTCTAGCGTCATCAAGTTTGTCATTTCTGGCTTCCGACACAGTGCTTAGTGCTGGCTGACTTTTCAACGGGGCTAATGCGCGACTCGATATGAAGCGAAAACCTAATCGCTTATTCACACGTCAGATAACTTATCCCCAGATCTCACGTGTGATTGTTATTGTTCCTCTAACGCGTCTGGCGGCAATTCGTCATCGGATTTTATGAAGGACGTATTAATCGTGTCTCCTGCGCCATGCCGTGCCTCTTTTTAGTCGATCCCGATCGCCATCTTACAGAATGAAAAGCCACGATAACAATGAAATTCAAATTACGCGGACTCCCTGAGATTTTTATTTTGTCTGGACGCCGTCCTTACTCTCAGAGCGTGTTCCATCTTACTTACCATAGTTACAATGCACGTCAGAAATTCTGAGCGTGTTCCACCCTTCTTTGATAGGTGGTTACGTTAAAGAGACTAATAATATAGTAGCATGTTTTAGGAAGTTAAAGTTGATGGATGTGGGCCAAGTTCGTGACTACCAGGCTGCGATTTTTACTTACCAGTGTTTGCATGATGTGTGTCCGCCTGTGTTTTTAGATTTTTATAGACAAAATAATGATGTGCATGATTATTTTATAAGGAATGCTACTAATCTGGTGACGGAGTATAGGAGTGAAGACGAACTGGCTTTTTAATTAAATATTTGGGCCGGGCGGTATGGAATTCACTCCCAGATAGTGTTAAGGCGGCTGAACACCAACAATTGTTTGAAAAAAGAGTAAAGAAATTTTTGTTGGAGGGGTGAGGAGTCATGATTCAGAAAATAAAGGTATACGTTATTATTTCTTTTTTTATTACCTTTATTTATTTATTTATTTTTCTTTCTTCTTCTTTTTTTTCTTCTTTTGTGTGGTTTATTGAGAAAAAAAATTGATTAATTAATGTTGACATGAAATTAAGTAATTGTTTAAGTTAAGTTGAAATAGTTTGTGGTAACCGCCCAGTGCCAGTCCATTTATGTCTTCTCATGGGCGGTTACCTATCATGATTGGTTATATATTCTTTGAGCCCAAGCTGACTTTGAAACATTTATTCAAACAATGTTTACAACGGGTACGTCAGCTACGATTCTTCATCAGCGATATTTCGGCCCTTTTTGGCAAGGGTCCTCGTCAGGCTGTCAATCCTCTGGTTCAACTTCAGGGAAGGAAACAAACCTGTAATCTACATTATTACAGGTTTGTTTCCTTCCCCGAAGTTGAACCAGAGGATTGACAGCCTGACGAGGACCCTTGCCAAAAAGGGCCGAAATATCGCTGATGAAGAATCGTAGCTGACGTACCCGTTGTAAACATTGTTTGAATAAATGATTGGTTATTATGTAATTTAGCAATAAATAATCTAATCTAATCTAACAATAGTAACTATTAGTTACTATTTTCGTTCCAACTTAGTGAAAAGATACTAGGCTGACCGTTCAAACCTTCTCAAATAGTAACTAATAATAGTTATTTGCTTCCCACGCTCGGGAGCGTAGTAAGCTTGGTAACTACGGATATCTGTGACGATATTGGACGGATCAGCCTGTGGCACGATATTTTGCTGAAAATAGAAATATGCGTTCCAGCCATAACGTGACAACATGTGTAGTAACTACGCTAAGTAAGGTGGAACACGCTCTCAAACTCACTATGAGAGCCTATAGAGAGATTGCGCCCCATCCGACGAAAACGGATATTTCTAAACCATCATCAGAGGAGCATAAGAAAATAATGTAACAGTGGGAGGCATACCCGATGAAAAATTTGTAGCCAGCATAGTAGTATGGTAGTAGTACGAAAAGTTGTATGTAATACTATGTAATAGCAAATAATACTATCATTTAATGTGCCTCAGACTGGTCCAATCTTATGTAGTAGTATCCAGTAGCATCCTGTCTTGCCATAGTAACATCCAGTCTTGCTAATAGTACCATATAGTAGTATGCAGTAACACGGTAGCCTTGAAGGAGAAGCATGTAGTAGCATCGTTAGTACTGCATGCAACTTTTTCGTACTACTTCATAGTACTATTTTGAGATAAATATTTCATCGGGTAGGACTCACGACTTCGAGACTAAAGTATCGTCTTTTGGTCATCATTCTGAGCCAGTGAATTGCTGGAAACGTTAATCTGACTATTTGTGTTGGTATAATCACACTTTTGCTAAAGAGTTTTTTTAAAAGTAAACAATGGCTATGACAACATAAATGTATCCAGCGGTCCTTTTTTCGGCGGTTCGCCATTTTTGGCCACCGTTTTCCCTGCCCGATGAAAAATTTATCTCAAAATAGTACTATGAAGTAGTATGAAAAAGTTGCATGCAGTACTAACGATGCTACTACATGCTTCTACTTCAAGGCTACCGTGTTACTGCATACTACTATATGGTACTATTAGCAAGACTGGATGTTACTATGGCAAACAGGATGCTACTAGATACTAATACATAAGATTGGACCAGTCTGCGGCACATTAAATGATAGTATTCTTTGCTATTATATAGTATTACATGCAACGTTTTCGTACTACTACCATACTACTACGCAGGCTACAAATTTTTCATCGGATGCTGGGGATCCTGAACAGAACTGCACATTACGTATGACATAATAAACCTGTCCTTCTATCCGTATGTCTGTGGTCACGATAAATATCTATATTTTTGTGGAAGTTCTTGTATGGAGGTCGAGATCGTAGATGGCATTAGTTTTTATAGATACCATGGCACCCGCGGATATCAGGAAGTTTGGCATTTTTCATGTGAGTGATTAGGTATGTATTTTGGGGGAACTTCTTCGCGAATTTGCAAAGCAACCGTACTATCAGATACCATGGTAACTGCAAAAAGGACAAAAAAATGCACAATGTAGTTACCGGGGTATTAGATACCATAGTATCAGCAAAAACGCAACTTTTGTACCGAAACATTCAGGAGTGGGGATCGAACTTACGAACGGAATAATTTTCCAGTAATTAATTGATTGACATATAGTTCAATGGGGGGCGGTGTCGAAAATAGTGGGTCCTTGGCGATAGTAATTATGGCTCTCCTTGAGCAAATGTTACTGCGTGATTGTTACAGTTAAGATGACAGCCTAAACGTGACTCAAATTGTTATTAAAAAAAAGCGTTTCATTAGTCAAGTATGCTCCGTTAATTTTGGATTTCGGTGTGACATCAAAAAGCTCTTTGGAATAGAACAGTTCACTTTCGAAGTCAGCCAACCGTGTGAACCAAATGTCAATGCCACTTTCTGTACCGTAACAGAGAATACTATGCGAAAATGGAATAAATTGGTAAAAACACGTTTTGGTGTTTTAGAGAAATGCGGTTGCTTTTGATATAAAAAGTTTGTTATTGACAGTTTTGTCGATTAAGAAAGCAGGTGCCATTATTTCGGCTGTTAAAGTTAAAATGTACCAATAATAGGTGTGGAAAACCCGGAAGTATTTCGTTTAATTACTGAGCTGTACTGCCGAATTAGCAACGGTATAATTGTTCCAACTGCTAATAAATACTGGGATAACTACAAGGTCTTACACGTGCCGTTACGGATCAAAAGACAGATATAAACCGGAAGTGGGACATGAGAGCTTTTTCGTTCAGCTAGTGAGCTTAACCGCTGATTAGCTGCGCTGTATTTATTTTTATGTCAAGCTATGGTTACTTGTAAATGTGGCTGTTCAGACATATAGTTCGAGTGTCCAGAATAATCTCAAGACGTCGTAGAGCTCACTAAAAATGATCTTTCTCGCTCAAAACAAAAAACACATCAATAACATCTGGTTCTGCTTCCTCTTCAGCATGTGTTCGTAATTCTAGCACTAGTGGTCAAGTACCTTTTTTACTGGGCGCCAGATGGCAAAGCAATGATCCAACGAAAAAATGTGTCGGTGGCAGGCGGTGGCGCGCCAAGGTGTACACCGGTTGCTGAGAGTGAGCAAACCCTTCGGAACAATAAGATAGATAGTTCAATTGGTCCAACTCGTAGCGCCGGATTGGCACTAACTACATCGACTGCTACACTCAATGGGCTCAAATAACGTGAATATAAACATCACTCAAAAAAATATTCCCTTGGAATCCACCAGATTTGTATAAGTTTTGTCTGTAAAATCATATTTGAAAGAAAACTGTGCTAGGCACAGTTTAAAGCTAAACTTGATAGATAGTTTGCAATGCCGTACGTTTTAAAGGTTTTTGGGATCCCAAAACGTAAGTGGAGGAATACCTGTGACAACGCAAAAGTTGTCCGTCTGTCTGTCCGTCTGTAAGCACGATAAAGTTCGAAGGGAACGAGATATTTTGATGAAATTTGGTGTGAGGACTCTTTGGGTCAAGGGAAAAGTCGAGTTCGTAGATGGGCTATGTAGCTCAACATTTAGGGGTGGGGGAGGGGTTTCAAATTAAGAGGCGAAAGAGTCTTTGGTAATCAGCTAATGAGATAGTCGGTTTAGGAGTATGAAGGCCAGCTGCACATGAATATGAAAACCATTTTATCACCGGACAAGTAGTTCGCCCGGAATCCGGCCAGAACCGAAGAGTTTGTTAAGAGTAAAAGTTTTGTATAAAGTTGATTAGATGGTCGATTCAGGGGTAAGAAGACATGCTGAACATGTATATGAACAGTTTTTTTCTTGTCGGACAAGCATTTCGCCCGGAATCCGTCCGAAATTTGCTGAAAGTCAAAGTTTTATCTGAAGTTGAGTAAATGTTCCATATAGGAATAAGGTGATACGCTGAATTCATTTTTGAGCTTTACTTTTTGCCGGAAAAGTACTTCGCCCGGAATCCGGTCGAAACCGGAGATTTGGCAGAAGTAAGGCAGGAAGATTTGATCGGTTTCGTCAAAGTGGATATGACGCATAGCCTAGGGGTAAATATACACATGGTGAATCCATATCTGAACTTTTCTCAGATGATTAGTTATTTGGCCTTTATTTGTTCTAAATTTAATAGTAAAAATGTTCAAGGAGTCTGGCAAAGACAAGACCCAACTGTCTGGATCAAATATTGAACTTTTGGGATCCCATAGAAACCTTTGGTCTTGTTTTGAAATGACGGGTGATGGGTCGAATTGAAAATCTGAAATGAATTTTTTTTTGTCTATTTGTTTCCTGTGCGCTTGCTCTAGGGCGTGGCGTCCTAGTAGCAGCACCGGTGCTAAAACCCCGGGCCGTGCCTTAACGCTGGAACAGTTTGACAAACATTGAGGATTTGTCTATGACTGGCCTCCCGACGCTAAATCTCACCGTCATGGTCACATAAATGGCAAGATGTGTCATTAGTGGCTCGGACACAAAAATGGCACATCTCGGATTACCACCCATCAACTTTCACTCGAATCGGATCACCCGTTTGCATCGTGCGCGTGTCATGAGATCCCTCCCTTCACTCCCCAGGGATGATCGGATCCCGGAAAGGAAGACTTCCTAGAGCATTTTGTTGGGTCCCTTTTTTGGGATCCCAAAACGTAAGTGGAGGGATACCTATGACATCGCAAAAGTTATCCGTCTGTCTGTCCGTCTGTCCGCACGATAACTCTCGAAGGGATTCGGATATTTTGATGAAACTTGGTGGGAAGATCTTTTGGGTCAAAGTACAGGTCAAGTTCGAAGATGGGCTCTGTAGCCCTATATTTGAGGGTGGGGGAGGGGTTTCAAATTAAGGGACACAATTGCTATTGAGCTATTGAGATAGTCGATTATGGGGTAAGAAGACATTCTGAGCGCGATGGTGAAAACCATTTCCTTGTCGGACAAGTAGTTCGTCCGGAATCCGGCAAAAACCGGAAAGTTTGTTAAAAGTAAAAGTTTCATTTGAAGTTGATCAAATGTTTGATTTAGGGGTAAGAAGACATTCTGAACACGATGGTGAAAACCATTTTCTCGCTGGACATGTAGTTCGTCTGGAATCCGGTAAAAAACGGAAAGTTGTTTAAAAGAAAAAGTTTCATTTGTAGTTGATTATATGTTTGATTTAGGGGTAAGAAGACATGCTGAGCATGATGGTGAAAATTATTTTCTCACCGGACAAGTAGTTCGTCGGGAATCCGGCAAAAACCGGAAAGTTTGTTAAAAGTAAAAGTTTTATTTGAAGTTGATTAAATATTTGATTTATGGGTAAGGAGACACGCTGAACACGATGGTGAAAACCATTTTCTCGCCGGACAACTAGTTCGCCTGGAACCCGGCCAAAACCGGAAAATATGTTAAAAGCAGAAATTTTATCTGAAGTTGATTAGATGATAGATTTAGGGGTAAGAAGAGACGCTGAGTCTGTATACGACAATCATTTTAGCCGGACATATAATTAGTCCGGAATCCGGTTGTACCTGCACTTTTTTTTAAGTCAAAGTTTTATTTAAAGTTGATTAGATGTTCTTTATAGGGATAAGGAGATACGCTGGATTCGTTTCTGAATTTTTTTTTGCTGGACTAGTAGTTCGCTCGGAATTCGGAAACCGCAAATTTGGCAGAAGTAAAGTAGGAAGTTTCGGACAGTATCGTCAAAATAGATATGGCTTATAGAGGTATAGATAGATAGATAGATAGATAGATAGATAGATAGATAGGTAGAATATCTGAACTCGGTTTTCTCCGATGATTAGCCTAGCGAAGACTGGATCTGGCGAAGAAAAGACCCAATTGTCTGGATCAAGATTTTTGGGATCCCATCGACACCTTTGGTCTTGTTTTATAATACGTGCCAAGTTGCATCGCCCTAGCTTGGAGTTGGACAGAGCGTCAGAAGAAACGGTCGCTACATCATACTTGGCGCTTCATGTCCTATACAAATCTGCTTATTCGTTTTTTTTTACTTTTTGAGTTTTATTTTGTTGATGTGAATTGCCGGGAAGGCAGAATCTCGGAGACATTGTTGGGTGATTGCGTGTATACGAAGTATCCAGGAAACCATCAGAAGAACGTTTTTCTTGTCACGGAAATTCGCTTTTAGTTAAAACGATAATGATGTTAATCTGATCCTTAACTTAATTCTAGTGCAAAAACCGAGTCAGACCTCAAACGACATGTCGAACGACACGAGATGACAGTTTCATACCAATGCGACACACCTGGTTGCATACAGTCTTTTCTAACATCTGCCAGCCTTCGGACGCACATCCGGAAAGTAAGTATTTAAGTCCGTTCGGAAATCCGGTTTTAGGTAAAATGATGTTATTCTAGCCCTTGGTTCACACGGACCATGTTTTCGGTACAAACAGTGGCTGAGCAGGGCCAAGATAGAACAATCTAGTTACCCATCACTTGTTCACTTAAAGAGGCTTGAGTACCCGATGAAAATGCGTTGCTTCGTGCTCCGCTACTCGCTAATAATCGGTTTTCATATAGTGGACTTTCCCTGTCTGATTTGTGGTACCTCTATGCGCTTGTACCTTTTTTGTATACTTTGACGAAAACGGTTTACGAAAATAAAGGAGGGTTTTTGCGGGATCGACTAAAACCAGGAAGGGAAGGGAACGCGAGAAAAGCAGGAAGGCATACTAAAACCAGGATGGGCATACTAAAACGAGGAAGGCTGTCGCCAGAATTCAAATCTGGAAAGCCGCACCGTTCCCTTCCTCTGTTTAGTATTCCTTGAGGGTTCGGCAACTTTCCGAATTCAAAGTTCACCACCCCTTCCTCGTTTTAATATCCTGTAGTATCCGTCGTTTTAGTATCCGTCTGAACTAGAAATAAAAAGGTGAATTACAATTTTGATAGTTGCTGACCCCTCACTGAACCCATGTCGGGATACTAAAACGAGGAAGGGATGGGGAACTTTGAGTTTGAAAAGTTGCCGACCCCTCGAAGAATACTAAACAGAGGAAGGGAACGGTGCAGCGTTCCATTTTTTCGCAGCCTTGAATTCCTTCCTCGTTTTAGTGTGCCCTTCCTCGTTTTAGTATGCCCTTCATGGTTTTAGTATGCCTTCCTGCTTTTCTCGCGTTCCCTTCCCTTCCTTGTTTTAGTCGATCCCGGGTTTTTGCGAGCTGGAAAGCAAAGTCGGAATCACTTTCCAATGGTTTTCGCGCTACTTCGGAAATTTGCAACTTTCCAACCCGGTTTTCGCGCTCCAGAAACCGAAGCAGCTTTCCCGGAAAGTGATTCCACGAGGATAGTGGAAAGCTCTGCGGAAAGTTGAATGTTTCGGCGGGAATTTCAAAGGTGGGGAAAAAAAAACAGTGCAAGTATCACTAATAAATAAAGAAAAATGGCAAGCGTTATTAGGCTGTCTTCGATGGAATATATGAGAATCAAAGAACCGTTAAGTGAACCACATCTATTAGAAATAGTTTGTAATTTAACATTTTCCCGGCGATGTCAGCTTTCCATATGTTTTCGCGATCAGTCCAGCGGGAAAGTGGAAAGTTATTCCAGGAATCGCTTTCCCACGGTTTTCGCGATGCGCTTCGCTCGCCGGAAAGTGATTCCGAGATCTCGCAAAAACCCTCCTTAAGTGTTCACCTTCACCAAGCTGCTCACCGTCCACTGAAAAGCCGCGTTTGTATTCAGATTCAAATTTTCCGCGTTATAGTAGAACTTACCTTTTCGTGGAGAGCCGTAGATATTCTTAATGAAAATTTGCCAGTTGGTCTTCTTGTCCCTTGTCATGCGTTATTTATCTTAAGTTAAACACCATTATAAACAACTTCCAGGATATTTTTGCAAGCCGGATGTTTTGGCCTAAACCAATACATCCCATCAACACTTTACACGGAATGCATCACAAATACGTCAACCGTTTATAAAACAGAAAGATCAGGATTCTCTGTTAGAAATACTGTGATAAAGCCATGGAATATATATCAATCTAGTTTCGACCTGCAACTTTTTCTGAATATTTTAAAAAATAAAATAAAAGCAAGTCTTTTGATTGAATATTGAGTGATAAGTACATAATTTGTAAGAAGGCTCATATTTTATCCATTATAAAGGACCCCTCGCCTCACACTATTTACTCCTCAACTTACAGTATTTTAAAATATTTTAATACTATAAAACTAAGCCGTGGTTCCAACAAATAACCCACGGTTTTGGCTATTTTAAGCCTTTTCCGAGACCCGTTGACTTATAGTGAAAACAGGGAAACAATTTACACAACCGGTTTTTCTGATGGAAAAACTTCTCACAGACATCCGTCGACAGCGTCTACACATCGAAGATAGCAAAACACGGCAAGTGAGAAAATCAGCGTGGTTTTGTTAGAGGGGTTAGAATGTACTTTGTGAAGTTGTAGTCTCCTGGCTTAGAGATATATGGAGGGATTATGGAAGTAGGCTGCGTTAGTATTATAGGTAAGACAGGTCCTTTAAGTATTGACAGTTTCTTGGTCGTCTCGTCTTTTTATGGCACTTGCAGCCTCTTGCTCAAGTGCCATATACCGATCACAATTCCGTCTGTCGGTCTGTCGGTCGGTCCGAGTTTTTTGTCCCACTTATCCGAGTTAGGGTACTTCCAGATGTGCTAGGACAATAAAACTTGGCAGGCATATCAGGGACCCGACCAAACTAACCTGGAAATATTCAGTTTCCCGATCCGACCATATGCGGGGGAGTGCGGGGCGCTGGAAACTTGAAAATTTAGGGCATTTTGTCACTTTTTTCCGAGTAAGGGTCCTTCTAGATGAACTAGGACAATGAAACTTGGCAGGAATATCAGTGACCCGACCAAACGAACCTGGAAATAATCAGTTTCCCGATCCGACCATATGAGGGGGAGTGGGGGCGCTCGAAACTTGAAAATTTAGGGCATTTTGTCACACTTTTTCGAGTTAGGGTACTTCCAGATGAGCTAGGACAATGAAACTTGGCAGGAATATCAGGGACCTGACCAAAGTAACCTGGAAATAATAAGTTTCCCGATCCGACCGTATGCGGGGGAGTGGGGGCGCTGGAAACTTTAAAATTTAGGGCATTTTGTCACACTTTTTCGAGTGAGGGTACTTCCAGATGAGCTAGGACAATGAAACTTGGCAGGAATATCAGGGACCCGACCAAACTAACCTGGAAATAATCAGTTTCCCGATCCCACCACGAAGTCGGCCGACGACGAAGAAACTTAAAAATAATCAGTTTTCTGATCCGACCATTTTGGGGGTGCGGGGGGGGGGGTGGTGGAGGGCAGGGGAATCCGGGAAATTGAGAAGTGTGTAACTTTCGAACGGATGATCGGATTGTAATGAAACTTCATAACTAAATAGAATATATGTCTGTAATGTCCCGTTTAAAGTCTTGACCGGATTCGGTAGCCAGGGGGGAGTTGGGGGGGGGAGACCGGAAATTTCAAGAAACGGTTAGAATGGAGGGATCGGAGTGAAACTTGCTGGGAAGAACAAGCATCTGCTCTAGATAAGTCCTTTAGACCATTGTACTGGATCCGGACACAAATGGGGGGGGGGGGGGTCCCGTAATTCCGGTGATGGTGGTTTTGGGGATTTTCACGACGAAACTTGGCAGGCATATCAGGGACCCAATCAAACTGACTTCAAAATAAAAATTTTGTCGATCAGATAATGGTGGGGGGGAGTGGAGGGGGGGGAATCCGAAATTTTCAGTCATGCGTAATTTTGGAATGGGTGATCGGATTCGAGTGAAATTTAAGAATTGAACAGAGGACATTTCTCCGATGATTTTTTTCATATCCGGACCGGATCCGGCAACTATTGGGGGGGGGGCCGAAAATACGTGGCCCGTTTAGAACGGAGGGATCGGGATGGAACTTTGTGGGAAGAACAAACAGATGCTCTAGGTAATTCATTTGCTGAATCGGATTGGCTATGTGCACCGCGGGGGAGCTGGGGGGTGGGGGGGGGTGGACCGGAAATCTCGAGAAACGGTTAGAATGATGGTATCGGAGTGAAACTTGCTGGGAAGAACAAACATCTGGTCCATGTAAATCTTTTACATAATTTGACTGGATCCGGACACTTGAGGGGGGGGGGGAGAGGAGGGGGTTTCCCGGAATTCCGTTTTTTGGGGCGTTTTCGCGACGAAACTTGGAAGGCATATCAGGGACCCGGTCAAACTGACTTGGAATAAAAAAAAATCCTCGATATGATAATCTTTGGGGGGGGGGGAGTTGAGGGAGGGGAATCCGGAATATTGAGTCATGAGTAGCTTTGGAACGGGTGATCGGATTCGAGTGAAATTTAAAAATTAAACAGAGGACATTTTTCTCTGGTGACCTTTTTCATTTCCGGACCGAATCCGGCAATTATTGGGGGAGGGCGGAAAATACTTGACCCGCTTAGACTGGTGTGATCTGGATTGAACTTCGTGGGAATGACAAACAGATGCTCGGATTAATCATTTACAGAACCGGATTGGCTCCGGTTATTGTGGGTGGAGTTGGAGGAGGGGGGGGGGTCTGGGATTCCGGTGATCGCGCGTTAAGGTACTTCCAGATGTGCTAGGACGATGAAACTTCGCTGGAATATTGGAGACTCAACAACATTTGCTTAGAAATTGCTACTTCCCAAATCCGATTATTCCTTAAAGTACCAATCTTGACCGCAAAGTAAAAAAAAAATACTTTTAAGCAATATATGCATTTTTGTGATGCCCATCAGCCCCATTAGCAGTTTTGCCTCAAGGGTTTTGCTTACAAATGAAGTTCCAGCTCCCTTAGAGTGCGCATCTCAACCGCAAAGTCGAAACTTACTTTTGATCAATCAAATCATCTTGACCCATGCAAGTGCCATATGAGCTTACAGCTCTTGTTTTTTTCGAGGATGAGGAGGTTACTTGCTGGGCGTCCCCTTTCTTGGGACCGGATGGTGGCTGTTATACTTGTTGTAAACAGTTGTGTGTGACCATGTTTAAGTTGTATTTGCCATCGAGCCTGCTCTCTGCCATGAAGTGATGTAAAATTTATTTGTTTTCATTTTGTGAAATTAAATAAGCCTGAACCTGAACGTCGTACTAGAATAAAAGTGAAAAATAAAAAAGAATCTCTCTACACAATCCAAATAACGTAGCGTATGCAATTAAATCATACAAACAGTTGGCTTTTCAGTTAAACCGAAAAGATTTCGACTTTTCTGCCGACCGTGAAGGCACGAAGATAATGGAGCGCTATTGCAGCCGGTAATATATTCATTTATTCATTTCAGGAAGTTTTATAGATTTAGGAAAATGGAAAGAGTGCAGTATAAAGAAAGAAAAAAAAAATACACCGAGCTCTCGAAAACGTTTTAGTTAGTATGTGTCGTTATAGTCAGAGTAAATCGCGGTGATGGTGTCGTGTCTGGACCATCTCTCGACGGGTAGGATGAAACGTGCAGCCTTGAAAGTACAAAGAAAACTGAAAATTACCTTCTTTCCACTCCACCTAATATTTTAAAAACCATGCTGGAAATCCACGAACAAGTGGCTTAACCCTACACAGGAAACCTTGACGTAGGTTCCTTCCTTAGTTGAATTCTTTCCACCTTACTAAGATTCCAATTTCTTAAGAAACCATGTTGGAACTCCAGAAATCAGTGGTCTAATCCTTGACGGAGGTTTCGTCCTTACTTATCTTCTTTCCACCTTACTAGTTTCTATGCTCAGTGATTTAACTAGACCCTGACGCCGATCCGAATATCGGCGGCGGCGATTCGCTTGTCTTTCGGCGTGTGCGTAATACTGTCGATACATTCTTGTGCTTGTGTTGTACTGACGAAAACTATTACACACGGTTCTGCCAAGTTACATTTCGTTATTATCCTGAATTTATTTCACTTTTTGGCTCTTTGGGCACTGACGAATCCAGTGTAGAAGGCAAGTGTAAATTATATTTCAGTAACTTACGTCAAATGCAAGGAACGTCACGCTGAAAGTGAATTCAGGTTCAAGGCTTCTGATCCGATTGCTTGCTTGAAATCGTACTGAGAGAATTAGTATAGATAGCCTACAACCAGCCTCCAAGTAAGATAATTTAATCACTCAACTCAGCGTCAAAATACCAACCAAGTTCCAAAACATATTTGTCATATTTTAACATATTCATATCATTAACATATTTTTCCATTCAAGTCAGGCTGTTGAGGCACTTCTGGTTTGTTTTTTATGATTTTGTTCCGCACCAGTGCACTCTTGTGTAAAAGTCGATTTAAAAAAATGCCAAACAGGAACTAGTTCCTGTCGTCTAAGCATCTAACAGTCTGTCCGTCCTTTGGCAGTTGTTTCCGCAGGAACATTACCCGATTTTAGGAAGAAATAGGGGTTATACCCCTGTTTTGGGGGTTTTATATTTCTTTCTTGGGTTCTTAACGTTTCAGATTGTGTTCATTTTAAAATGATGAATAATTATTCTTATGTTTGAAATCCTAACTTGTTATCCCATATTTACAAGTTCTTTTTCTAACAAATCGTAACAACAATTGAAATTTTATGAAGCTAAAGAGCGTGTTCCACCCTTCCAACAATAGTAACTGTTAGTTACTATTTTCGTTCCAACCTCGTAAAAAGTTACT
Organism: Branchinecta sandiegonensis; assembly: GCA_030848855.1. NCBI lineage: Eukaryota > Metazoa > Arthropoda > Branchiopoda > Anostraca > Branchinectidae > Branchinecta > Branchinecta sandiegonensis. Next base: position 6,237,553 of record JAUPMV010000017.1, on the reverse strand, counting down.
ACGCTGACCGTTCCAACCTTGTCAAAATATTAACTAATAGTAACTACTTGCTTACCATGCTCGGGAGCGTAGTAAGCGTGGTAACGACGCATCTCTGTAACGTGATTGGTTGGATTGGCCCGTGGCATGATAATCTGCTGGAAAATAGAAAAATTATTCCAGCCTTGACGGCAAAAAGCCAGAATTCGTGACGTCATTTGTAGTAACTACGGCAAGTAGAGTGGAACACGCTCAAAATAACCGAAGAAAGACCGGATTCGAGGAGCTAAAGTGCGGGAAACGCCGTTCCATGGGCGGAGCTTCGCGGTGATATGGTGCGACGGCGACGGAACCGCCGCCGAGGTTATTACCCTTGCCGATTCTTCGAATCGGCGCGGCGTCGGGGTCTAGATATAACCCTGTGCAGAATCCCTTGGCGCAGTAGTATAAACTAGCGGAGCTTTCCAGACCGACAGAATCGCTTTTTGGCTGAAGAACGCGAAGAATAGTAGTGGAAACTACGTGGAAACCAGTAATAAATTTTGAATCGAATTTGAAGGGGGATAAGAACTGCTAGATGGATTAGCGTTCGGCGGGGTCACTGTTCCTTTGACCCGGTTATTTATGACTATGGTAGTGGTTTGCGAACTGTGTTCATAAGCCCATCGGTAGCTCAGTGGTAGAGCACTGGCCAAGAAGGCCAAAGGTCCCTGGTTCAAACCCGGCTGAGGACCACTTTTATCTATCGTTTCAGTACTTTGTCACAGACAATTCCGAGAACTTACAATAATGTTGTAGGACGACATTGAGCTTTCAACAAAGCCGTTGGAGCAGATGTCGTTTCTTCTACAGGAGCAGGGTCAAAGTGAAATTAATGTTGAGTGATTTGTTGTTGGGTGCCTCAACCGGTCAACACACCCAAGAAGAGTACGAAGACTGTAATGTCCGACTGAAAACCATCGTAGGGAAATATTCATCTGATTAAAATGACATAGGCTCGAATACGTGCGGGGAATTGCTCATAGCCAAATGATTTAATGTATTATGTAGCCACCTTATTTTCATGTATGTTAGTATTTAACAGGATATATCTTCAATGAAATCGAACTTGAGCTTAGGCTCACTGTGACGAAATGTCCAATGAAAAATAGTCCTTGTGACGAATTGTCCGTATGACAAATTGTGCTTGTGACGAATTGTCCATATGACAAATTGTCCTTGTGATGAATTTTCCTGTGACGGATTGGCCGGACACCAGTTGCAGTTGCTATTATAGAAGTGAACATTTGTAGGATCACGGTGGAGCCGACACGCGGGATCGATACATTTGCCATCTTTGCCAGAAGCTGTTCACCTACGTTTCCACTTTGAGTCGTCATTTGGAAAATGTTCACAGGTTGGAGCCTGCACCACCTAGTCTGCGATTCAAGTAAGTCCTCCAACCATTTGCCAACATGTTTGTATTTATTTAAAGTTCAACTGAAAAGGCAGCTAATTTTGGCATGTGATATTTAAATGCACAGAAAAATGTTGATCCATCTAAGGGATTTTTCATTTTTCACCGAAGCTCTACGAATAACGTTCAAAATGTGCGCTGCTTGCACGATAACCCAAAATTCATACAGACGCGGAGAATTGAATTTCAAAAAAGCCTGCGCTTCCAGGATTAAAGACGCTAAGCCCGGAAAAGTCACAGCTGAGAAAGTAGGAAAATGATGTTAGATATGCCGTGACAGGAATTAGCCATTTTTAGTGTATTTTCCGGCAATGGCTTACCTTTGAAGTTGGTAAATATTTCAAACAGTATTTCACAAATCCGAAAGAATAAGTCCATTCGATGAAATCGATTATCTGTTGACAGCGGAAAACAAAGTAACGCATTTTTATCGGGTTTTCAGGCATATTTAAGTGAATAAGTGATGTGTAACTAGACTGTCGGATCTCAGCCCTGTTCAGTTAAACTTTAACAAATCGCTTTAAATGAAGATGTTAAAATAACTCAAAATTTTGCACTTTGTGGTTAAGATGCGATCTTTACGGAATTAATTTTTAAAAAACCCTTGAAGCAAAAATGCTCATGGGCCCTTGGGGACGAGGACGATGTTCCCAAAATGTTCTTAAAGGACCCTTCTTGTTTGTTCTGACTTTTATAATATACGTAGCTCCCTCGTGGAATTATAAGCTTCTGAAACCCCCACCTTTCTCGATTGTTTCGATTTGTGCCCACGAATTTTTAACGCTTTTTCGGCCGTGCCGAATTTTGCTTGTCACACAGCAAAATTTGCCGGAATCTTCAACGTCGGCTGACAACTCTTTCACGCATAAGGATATGAAAATCTTCTATTTTTTACTTCTTATTTGCTTAGTTTTATAACCACGGCGCGTCCAGTTTTCAAATGTTTTGCGCCCAGCCGCCGCGTCGAAGAGCAGGAAGGCTGCATAGAGTCGACTAGTGCTAACAAGAAAATCTATAAATTCAGGTGGAAAGTAATGATATTTTCGAAGAACATTTTTCTGATCCATTTCCTAGTGAAAAGATCATTTCTCGTAAGAGTTGTGCTTTAACGAACGAATGAACGGGATTACTATAGTAACGAACAGCATGATGAACAAAATAATGGTATGAGTAGAGTAGTCAGACAACCAAACTGCAAGTTCCCGGCAATCATGGTCGCCTTAATCCCATATAGACGAAAAGGGATCGACTAAAAAGAGGCACGGCACGGCACGTTATGGCGCAGGAGGCACGAGTCATAAAAAGAGGTTTCCAGAGCCTGAAAGAAGTCATGTTTGAACATTGTTCCTACCCCTCCACTCTGAAGACTGAAAGGGCCGTTTTAGTTTTCGTGCCTCTTTTTAGTACTCGAACCTCCTACACTATGTCGTGTCGTGCCGTGCCTCTTTTTACACTGTCAGAAGTTTCATAACAGATTGCGCATAACACTTTCAAGAATATCACCTTTTCACTTAGAAAAAAAGTGTTATGACCAATTAAGTTTATACTATTTCGTGCCCAGATCTCCAACAACACCTCCAATAGGTAAAAATACTACACTGTCAGAAGTTACAGAACGACAACAGCAGGATGCGCGGTTTCAACAGATAACACTTTGGGATGTTATATGTTATGTTTCTTTCGTTCCCGTTAGTATTTTTACCAATTGAAGGTGTTGTTGGAGATCTAGGCACGAAATAGTGTAAACTTAATTGGTCATAACACTTTATTTCTAAGTGAAAAGGTGTTATTCTTGAAAGTGTTCTGTTATGAAACTTCTGACAGTGTAGTCGACCCCGAAAAGTATATCCGTTTCTGTGCAATTTTTGGATCTGTGGAGGGGACATGGAAAACTTGTATACTCTTGTATACTGTGCGCCTCTATACCTCGAGACAAAATATCCCAAGATGGGTTGGATATTTTAGTCGGATTTCGCCTTGACCGATTGAAAACTTGCCACATTGTTTTTCCTGTTTAGTATGTGTGAAACCGGTCGGTTAATGTTCTCGTTTTTCAGATCCGGATTTTTTTTCTTCAGGAAATTATTGGACCTTAGTTATTTTAGTTCGTGACCTTGCCTAGCTGTGGTAATTAATTCCGTACTTCCTCCAATAAATGAATGAATGAATTTATTGCACAAAAAAACCCTTGGGGTCATGGCAACAAAACAAAAAGGAAACACAGCAAACCACAAAAATCGCTCTCTATGGGACAAACCAACTCGGAGGAATCTAGCCACTTTACGGATATCCCCCATATTTGTGCTTCCCATTTTTTCTAGTAGCCACTCCTCCCTAGTAATTCCCACCCCAAATAATTCGACTCTTAAATCACTCAATCCTTCACATTCACACATAAAGTGGAACACATCCTTATCCATCTTTCCAGACATTGGGCAAAAGTAAGGGCCATTCTTTAATCTATTTTTTCCTATAAACCTTCTTTTCTCCCCAATAACTAATCCTCCCCCCCTTAAACTCACCATCCACTTTAAATCTACTCCCGACAACCCAGCTTTAAAATAAATTTCCTCCCCAAACATCTTTCACCTTTGCATAGAACCGTAGAGACATCGACTCAGCCTTCCGACACTGCCAATCCTGAATTTCCTGATCACGAAGGATTTGCTCCACCTTACGCGACACTTGACCATACTGTAAAGAAGTTCCAATGCCACCATTCCATAATTCAGACAGGCCGCATCTGTTAAGAATGTTCTTAATTTGATGAGGCCAAGATTGCTGGTCTTCGTCCCACAGCGCCTCCAGGTAGGCTGCTTTAAGCAATCGCACTCGCGGTAATGAAATAATGTTCTCCCAGAAACTTACCATAGTAACCAATCTATTAGACCTAAGCGAAAACAAACCTAGATCACCTTTCAATACAATACTACTAAGAGACTCACTAACCCCTAATATCCTCTTAAAATATCTAAGCTGGACTACCTCCAACTTCGGTATATCCACATAACCCCAAACTTCCGCAGCATAATGCATACTCGATACTATTTTAGTCCTAAATATACGCTTCTGGAACTTCATATTCTTAATATCCCGCACGTGGCTTCTAAATACCATATTTGACAATCTTGTTCCCCTCAACACACCCATGCTTTCCAAACTTACCCTTCGACGTAAACTTAACCCCCAAATACACAAACTCTTCTTTCACTGATAGCTCCTTACCCTCAAAATATACCCTGTCATGCACACCTAGTTTTCCTCCCTTTCGGCAAACCATAGCAACTGTTTTATTCATGTTCAGGACCAACCGCTTAGATTTAAGATACTCCTCCACCAAATTTAGTAACACCTGCAGGTTATCTCTACTATCCGCCACCAAAGCCACATCATCTTAACGCTAGTATTGTGTATATTCCAAATAGAAGGGAATACTCACGTAAATCACTCGGAAGGTCATATAGTGCTTTTTTCATCCCCTACATCCCCCAAGTACGATCCCCTTCATAGCTATTCAGGAACTTACAACATCCTCGGGATCTAGAGTGGCAAATGAAGGGGATCGTACTTGCTCTTCGGCCAAGTGCCTTATAGCGATCGCAATTTCTGTCCGTCCGTCGGTCGTTCGGTCCGGGTTTTGCTAGTTCGAGCACTTCCACATAAGCTAGGACGATGAAACTTGGCAGGCATATCAGGGACCCGACCGATGATTGGAAATAGTCACTTCCCCGATTTGGCTATCTGGGGGGGGTGGGGGGTGGAGGGAGGAATAATCCGGAAAATTGAGGTAGTTTTAACTTACGAACGGGTGATCGGATCTTAATAAAACTTGATATTTAGAAAGACCTCGTGTCTCAGGCGTCCCACTTCAAATCCGGACCGGATCCGGTGACTTTGGGAGGAGTTGGAGGTGGAGCCGGAAATCTTGGGAAACGCTTGAAGTGGAGGGATCTGGACGAACCCTGGTGGGAAGAACAAGCACAAGTCCTAAATACATCATTGACAAAACCGGACCGGATTTGGACACTGTGGGGGGAGTTGAGGAGGGGGAATTCGTTGATCCCGCAAAACTTGATGTTAAGAAAGACCTCGTGTCTCAGTCGTCCCACTTCAGATCTGGACCGGATCCGATGACTTTGGGAGGAGTTGGAGGTGGAGCCGGAAATCTTGGGAAACGCTTAGAGTGGAGGGATCGGTACGAAACTTGGTGGGAAGAACAAGCACAAATTCTAAATACATCGTTGACGTAACCGGTTCGGAGTCGGTCACTGTGGGGGAGTTCCTGGTTTCTTGTGATCCTGCGACTTTGGTACTTCCTGATGTGCTAGGACGATGAAACTTGAAGGACCCGAACAGACTGACTGGAGAATAGTCGTTTGCACGATCCTACCATCTTGGGAGGAGTGGAGGGATGGGAGATTCGGGATCTAGTGGCATGCATTACTTTTTGAACGGGTGATCGGATTTGAATGCAACTTGGCAAGTGGAAAGACGTATCGTCTGAGATTGTCCATGTCAAGTCCGGATTGGATCCGTTACTTGTGGGGGGGGGTGAAGGAGGGCACTGGAAAACTCTTACAGTCGAAACGCTTACAGTCGAGGGATTGGGATGGCATTTGGTGGGGAGAACAAGCATTGGGCCTAGATACGTAATTGACGGAGCTAGATCGCATCGGGTCTCTTTTGGGGTTGTTGAAGGAGGTTTCCCATAATTTCGGTTCCAGTTCCAGATGTGCTAGAGAGGATGGAACTTTGCACGCATATTACTGACCCGACCCAATTGACTTGAGAACCCGACACAATCCCCAGGAAAACTTCCGCTACTGGATCCGACCATTTTTGGGAGGGTGTGGGAACGGGAATACGGAAATTGACTTCCGTAAGTTGCGAATGGGTAGTCCGATTCGAGTGAAACTTTATGGGTGATAAGAAGTGACGACCTAGACGGGGGGGGGGGGCGGGAACTTTTGGCGTGCACAAAAAGCAAACGGATGTGCCGGATGAGGTCCAAGTTGGACAGTGCCGAGTTTATGCTACCCAGGTTTGTTATATGATTTCCGGACCGGATCCTGCTACGGTAGGGAGGAGCGGGGAACTAGAAATTTGCAGATAGGCTATTCCCCGATTCAAGTCAGACTTGATGGACGGGAAGAGGAGATGTCAGAGATGCTACTTTTATTGTTCAAGTCGTATCCGGCCACAGTAGGGGGAATTAGAGGGTGAGTCCTGAGATTGTATAGAATGTAGGGAGAGCATATTCCCTAGATGACCTTTTTGAACCAGATCCGTCCACGGTGGGGGGGGGGGGTATATGGGAATTTTCCAGAAAAGGCTCAGACTCGAGTGAAACTTGATAGGTGGTAAGGTAAGATGCTTTAGACGATCCGTTTACGAGTCCGAACCAGATTCGGCCTCGGTAAAGGTGTTGGAGAGAGGTACCGGAAATCATGTGGCACATGTACGGATCAAACGAGTGGACGTATTGGGCTGAAACTTGGAAGTTAGAACAGTCATTTGCCCCAGATGATCCCAGGCGATGTCGGAAATGCTCAGACCTGAGTGGAACTATATATCCTATTACTAGGTCTGAACCGCATTTTTTTATGGCTAGTGTGTTTTGGGGTTGTCGGCGAATACCGGTCAAGCATGTTGCTCAAAGCGACCCAGAACTCGCCTACTTATACTGATCAGTTTCGAGCCCAAGGAAAAGCGTATTACACCATAAATCTTGTAGGGAAACAATAGTTGCGTTTTTGCAGTTATCGTGGTATCTGATACACGGTTGCTCTGCAAAAACGACTATTGCCGAAATTGCACTTTTTGAAGTCATCCCCCCCCAAAAAAAAACTTATATCCAGTTACATGACTAAGTGATAAACTTCTTTCTCACCAATTTGACAAAATTTGATGAAAGTGAGATGACTTTTCAGATACTAAGATCGGTTACCACGGTCGGACCTGGTATCTGAATATCAGATACCACGATAACTGCAAAAACGCCTTATGACCGTAGTATCAGATACGATGGTATCTGCAAAAACACACCTAATGCATATCTGAAGCAACTGGTCCCTGGTCCCACGTCCGCCCTTTCCTGCCAATAAAGAATGTTTCTCATATGTAATGCAAACTCTGAAGTTGTTCTACCTCGGCCATGCGCCTGACGACCAAAGCGAACTTAACAATCTTGGGGACTTTTCGCCATGGGGACGTTTTTCCACGGGGACGTTTTGTCATGGGGACGTTTCGTCTGTAAGCCGTATTTTGCTACGTCCTCATATACTTTCTTGTACCGCCGACTCGTAACAAGTGTAGGTCTTGTTTGTAAAAGTTCGTAAACTATTTTCTAAAAGTTTTGTGTTGTTCTTTTAGTAACTTACTCGCCGATTTCGGCGGAAATGAATAAAATAATAATTAATACTAATTTCTCGTTTTCTCACATTTTTATGGCACTTAGCTTCCTGCCAAGTGCCATATATGAATCACTTTTCATTCGGGCGGTCTGTCGGGCGGTCAGTCCGTTCACCGCGAGTTAGGGTACGTCCTGATGTGCTAGGACGATGAAACTTAGCAGGCATATCAGGAACCCGACCAGACTAACTTGGAATTAGTCACTTCCCCGATCCGACCATCGTGGGGGGAGCAGAGGGAGCTAGGGAAATTTGGAATGTTGAGGTATATATATAACTTTGGGACGAGGGATCGGATCTTAATGAAACTTGATATTTGGGAATACCTCGTGTCTTGGATGTCCCGTTTCAAGTCGGGACCGTATCCGATGAATGTGTGTGTGTGGGGGGGGGGGGTCGGAGGGGGGAATCGGAAATCCTGCGACACGCTTTGGAGCGATCGCAATAAAACTTGGTAGGAAGAACATCAGTGACATCAGAGACGGAACCGGAATGGATTCCGGCACTGTGGGGCGAGTTAGAGGGGGGGGGGGCGAAACTGCGGTGATCGCGAGTTAAGGTACTTTCAGATGTGCTAGGGCGATGCAAACTTGGCTTGAACATTAGAGACTTGGCAGGATTGGCTTAGAAAGAGCCAGTTCCTTGATCCGACCATCGTGAGGGGAGTGGAGGAAGGGTAATCCTGAATCTGTAGGTATGTATAACTTTCGAACGGGTGATCGGATCTTGATGAAATTTAACATTTGGAAAGACCCTGTGTCCCAAATGTCTCATTTCAGGTCCGGAATGGATCCAGTGAATGAGGGGGGGGGGTTGCAGGGGAGAACCGGAAATGTTGTGACACGCTTACAGTGGAGCGGTCGGGATGAACAGTCACAAGCCCTAGATACATCAGTGACAGAACATGACCGGATTCGGGAACTATGGCGGGAGTTGGAGGGGGTCTGGAATTCCGGTAATCACGAGTTAAGGTACTTCTACATATGCTAGGACGATGAAACTTGGCTTGAAACTTGACAAACTCTAAACTTGGCAAGATTGGTTTGTCACTTTCCAGATCCGACCTTCCCTTAAAGTAGCCTACTCATCCTAACCGCAAAGTACAAAAAGTACCTTTAAGCTAAGTATACATTTTCATGATCCCCATGAGCCATCACCCATCCCCATGGTTGTCTAGAAATTAATTTCCATCTCCCTTAAAGTGCGCATCTTACCCGCGAAGTGAAAAGAAAACTTTTTACCAAACTATAAATTTCACGATCTTCGACGGCCCATAATGTTTGTGCAACAAGGGTTTTGCGTAAAATGAATTTCTATAGCACCTTTAGAGTGCGCATCCTAACCGAAAAGTCAAAAAAATACTTGTTACCAAACGATATATATTCATGATCCCCAATGGCTCATGATCATTTTTGCCTCAATGGTTATGCTAACAAGTGAATTCCTCAAAATATAAACAATACTTTTGAGCACAATATAAATTTTCATGATCTCGATGAGCCTCTCATCATTTTTGCTTCATGGGTTTTGATTACAGGTGAGTTTCTAGCGCCCTTAAAGTGCGCATTATCACAGCCAAGAGCAAATATAAATACTTTTACCAAACGATACATTCTCGTCATGTCCAAGGGCCCATGATCATTATTATCTCAAGGATTTTGCTTACAAATGATCTCAACAAACCCACCTTACCTTAGACCTTAGTTCCTCCTGCACCTCCAGAGGTGCTTAGGGCATCCAAGAAGAGTCGCCAGTCGTCTTCATAAGGGCCGCTGCCCATAGATCTTCCCATTCGGGCTGGGTAGACGCGTTGAAGATCCGACTGGTAGGTACGGCGAAGAGTGTTCTTCGGTCGCCCTCTCGGTCTGGATCCCTCCGTATGCCACTGGAGGATAGCGATGGGGAGTCTGGTGCTTTCCATCCTGATTGGATGGCCCAGATACCTCCAGCGGCGGATCTTGATGACTTCAGTAATAAGGGGTTGCACTGTCATCCGGCGAATCGCCAGGTCTGTGACCCTTTTTGTCCAGTGTATGTTTAAAGTGGGCCACAAAAAATGGTCTTTCTACCACACACACAATGCTAACCATCCCTACTGTCACTATGAATGTTCAAAGCCACTATAAACACCGTAAAACAGTGAGCAAATAAAAAAAAAACACCGAATTTCCTAAGGTTTGAAATAACTCTGTCTGGGCGAAATCTCAGCCGATTATCCCGGACAGCTGTTAGGGCACGTAGGGAGCCAAGGGTCAAAATAATAGTTTCCATCTAATGCTCCAACTGTTTATTACAAATACAAATAAATTATAAAACCAAGACCAGTGTGGTACCTCTGGAGACGTACACAAATTATCAGTTAGGTCTTAAAATTCTTTGCTAATCAATCCAGGAAAATTCCGCCTTCTAGAAAAGAAGACGTTGCGCGTGGGTTTTTTCTCGAGCCAAAACAGCAACTCGGCAATCGAGTTCAAATCTAAACAAACCCGTGGCATGCGATCCCTAAGAGAAGGTAAACAGATTGTTTGGATTAGGTCTTTAAGATCCGCCTAAGGCAGGTGTTTTCAGAGGCTAGAAGACGTTTCTCTTGCTGTTGGCTGAGGTGCCACGTCTCGGACCCGTACAGAAGTACGGAGAGGACGTTGCTGTTGAAAGTCTCTGCTTGAATCTAAGGGAGTATTTCTTGCTACTCCATATCTTCTTTAGCCGATTGAAGACACCGCTGGCCTGGCCAAGTCTTAGCTGGACTTTCCTTGCACAAGCTCCAGTGAACCCACGATTTGGCAAATTCCTACTTTGATTTTCTCTTGTTTATTTTAGGATTGAGGCCAATCCGGATGGGACTCGTGCGGTTGTCAATGCCGTGCTAATAACAGAAAGTAACGACAATGAGCCGGAGAGCCCAGATTGAGCCGACGCGTAAGTCGTTTTTCGTTTTCTTTAAATTGAATTTATTTTTTTTTCTATTTTTGTACTCTTTCTCCGCTTCATAATTTTTTATATTATACGAAGACAAGCGAGTCCAATTCTTTGTTCATTCCAGTTCTATTACTGCGGTCGCGACTATCTAGGGGAGGTCGGGGTTGAACCGTACGTTTTTCGTTATCGGCTTAATTCCCTTTCTGTAGAATTTGGAAATTTTTTGAAAATTGGAAACGAAAGGCACTAAAAAATAGGTAATGAGATAATTTTTTGAGAATTTAATTTCAACTCGTCTTGGCGCTACGACTTTTTTCTGTTTAAAAAAAAACGTCCGATTCAGCCCCACCGGTGGGGTTTGTTCGTACGGGTGGTATTTTGAACCGGACATTGTTAAGGTGAGCTCTGGATAGGACCAAATAAGTAGTACCACAAAGCTAATCAAGTTTTCATTTACTGGAGAAAAGTAGGACTATGCAAACACACCACTGTATCGAAAACTTTGAAAAATCGAACTAAAAAAGAAAGCGCTTGTTGAACACAACTTGTTCCACCAGAAGCAGTTGCTTTCGAAAGCTTGGGTACAACACCTTTGTTCTGCTTTTAAAAGTGCAGAAACTGGTAGATATTTTTATTTTGATGATGGTTGAACCCGACCTCTAAAATAATGTCCGATTTAGCCCCCAGAATGTGTCCGGTTCAATCCCACAGAAACCATTTCTACGAAAATGGACACCAAGAAAAAACGGAAAGCAGTAGGAACCCCGCAATAGGCGTAAGATGCAGAATTTAACCTACATTGGACTAAACTATCGCACACTCACCAAAACACGACTAACTTCTTCTCGAAATGAAAATGAAATCGGAAGTCCGAATAACTCGGTAAAAGTTACGAAGTCGCCTGGTTGGGAAATGGTTTACAACTGAGCCTTCAAATTTCATCCCATGAGTTAGAAAACCGGTCCCGAATAGGGTATCGTTCCAAAATTATTCTGTATCGTGATTGGGATTCGGCATTATTTTCATGATTCGGTAGTTACCACGAATCCCGACTTTCGTTCTAGTTTCGACGAAATTATACCGAGTATGAATATTATTCGGTATAGTTTTTCGATACCAAAACCAGTCGGTATAATAACCGGGATTCGGTAGTCATATAGAATCGCTAATAGGCTATCGGTCTAAATGTATTCGATATTACAACTGGGATTCGGTAATTTATTCGGTAGAATTGCCAGGATTCGGTAGTCACCACGAAATTTGAAGAGGTCGAGTGAAGCATTGGTCGCAGACAAAAGGACTGATCTATGATTTCATCGAGAGTCATTTCTTTTACTCTAGATCCCAAAAAGACGCTCTAATCAATTATGTTTCGAAAATTCCGCCTGCGGCGCTTTTTGTGACATTCTCTATTTTATGGAAGGACTCGACATTTAATTGGGAGGATTTCGAAATTTGGCAGAAGTAAGGCAGGAAGTTTCGATCAGTTTCGTCAAAATAGATATGACTTATAGAGGTAACATGCTGAATCTATATCTGAACTTAGTTTTCTGAGATTGTTTTGCCTTATTCTGTTTCTAAATTTTAATATAAAAATGTTCAAGGAGTCTGGCGAAGACTGGATCGGCCTGGATCTGGCGAAGACAATACCCAATTGTCTAGATCAAATATTAGATTTTTTGGATCCCATCGAAACCTTTGGTCTTGTTCCTACTGTAAAATCGGGTACGACAGAAATCAACGACGACGCTATATTAGTAGCTAATACGCCACGACTTAACCATCAGTTTTGGTAAACAAGTATTTATGTCGGGGAAGCACCAAAACCTTCTACCACCTGAGGCGCCGCAACAAGGCACAAAAACAAGTTTATGCCTTGCAAAGCGTCTGCGTCTTCGCGATACAGGCGCTCGTTCAGGCAGTATTTTGTACATTATATGAACATGTAGGCATAAACAGAGAGTGACAAATCGCAATGTAATCGCCAATTAATATGACTATGTAATAAAAAGTTGTATGTTTATTTATTTATTTATTTATAGCTGTGCATCTATCTGTGGAGATAATATACAGCAAATAAACATTATCTCATCTTATCTTAACGAGTCCCAAAACTAGCAAGTTGGCTCATTGACAGCAGGCTATTCGATGGTCTCGAATTTTTCAAGAGCATTCCGTATCACTGAAGACGATAATCACTCCAAGTTCATGACTCGCTCGATCATACACCGTAACGTTCCGCCTTAGCATTCTGAATGCTGTATGTATGGTCTTAAAGGAGTTAGCTCAGCTGTTATGGCGGAAAAATTCTAAAATCCTCTAAAATGCTAACACCACACTGTCAGAAGTTTCAGAACAGATTGTGCATAACACTTTCAAGAATAACACCTTTTCACTTAGAAATAAAGTGTTATGACCAATTAAGTTTACACTATTTCGTGCCTAGATCTCCAACAACACCTTCAATTGGTAAAAATACTAACGGGAACGAAAGAAACATAACATATAACATCCAAAAGTGTTATCTGTTGAAACCGCGCATCCTGCTGTTGTCGTTATGTAACTTCTGACAGTCTAGTATTTTTACCTATCGTTTGTGTTATTCTGTTATTTTGTTTTGTTTTTACGGCACTTGCCTTCCGGCCAAGTGCCATATACCGATCACTTTTCCGTCGGTCGGTCTGTTTGTCAGTCCGGTGATCGCGAGTTAGGGTACTTCCAGATGGGCTAGGACGACGAAACTTGGCAGGCATATCATGGACCCGATCAAACTAACTTGGAAATAATCAGTTTCCCAATCCGACCATCTGGGGGGAGTGGAGGGAGTGGGAATCCGGAAAAGTTAGTAGTGCGTAACTTCCGAACGGGTGATCGGATTGGAATGAAACTTAAGAACTGAATAGATGACGTATCTCTGATGTCCCATTGAAGTCCGAAACGGATTCGACAGCCGTGTGGGGAGCTGGGGGGGGGGGGCGGGAATGCCGAGAAACGGTTAGAATGGACGGATTGGAGTGACACTTGCTGGGAAGAACAAGCATCTGCTCTAGATCAATCTTTAGACAATTAGACTGGATCCGGTCCCTTTGGGGGGGGGGGGGGGGGCGGATTTTCGGTGATGACGGTTTTGGGGATTTTCACGACGAAACTCGGCAGGCATATCAGGGACCCGACCAAACTAACTTGCAAATAATCAGTTTCCCGATCAGACTATCTGGGGGGAGTGGAGGGAGGGGGAATCCGGAAAAGTCAGTAAAACATGTGGGGACACTATCATATAGTTAAAAACAATATCTTTATTCCGCATAAGTGTACAAACACTTAATGAACTATTTACAATATAAGATCATCCGCGAAGTATAAAAAATAAAGAGAGCTCGTCGCAATGGCATGACACCGCCGTCGCTAAGAAAACACCTAACGACTTTGTACAAAAATATATACTATCTCACAGTTTATCTGACACTCACGAAAATGTGAGCGCTCGCGTCAAATTGAAGAAGGGAATATTGTTGAGAATATGTAGCTCAATTTGATTTCGTTTTTTGTAGTACTTCTCATTTTTTTCTATGCCCGATTTTGATTTTTTTTTTTTTTTTTTTTTTTTTTTACTTTAGCTCGCCAAGTCAAAATGACATGGAAACATGAAAAATAAACGCTTCTGGAAATGTACAGGCTACTAAAGTATATTCCGAAGTAGTATTACACTGTATAAAGTTTCTCCGAGGAAGGATTACAGTTAACTGCGGTATTTGCTTGGTTTTATCTCTACTGAGATAAGATTAATCTGAATTAGAGATAAGATTATTTCTTTAGAGACAAGATTCGTACCAGTAGCAAATACTGCAAGATTTTTTTTTCTTCTAATTTGAGAAGTTACAGTTTGAATTGTCACTGAAGAACAAACATTTGAATATCCCGTAAAATCAGTGCAAATCTGAATTATTACAAAGTCGGGCAGAAAATTCTCAACTTCTCAAAATACTCCCTTCCTCATTTTGGCGCAGTAGGTTGTTGGCACCATGACTAACAATGGTCCGAAATAGGAAATCAAATTAACAACTTCAGAATAAATTAACCGGAGTATTTCTGAAGGAGTCGGCTCCATTCTCTTGGGTAGTTTTGCTGGACGTAGGCCATGACTTTTCTGGCCTGTTGGACCTGACGCTGGCTGCAACCGGGGCACTGGCCTCTGAGGAGTTCAGGGGCGATTCCTAATCAGATAGAATAAGTTAGATTCCATACACTTATGACCCCTGACAAGGGCTCAATCTTCATCTCCAAATAAAAGTGCTATCTAAAAATTTGTCTCCAGTAAAAGTATTGAAATCTGAATAAACGAAATCTGTTCTTGCCCTGAGAGCTTGGCCACACTCGGCTCAAAAAGCCGCCTATTCGACAAACAACTGAGAATCCCTAGGGGACGTGAGATTTGATGGGCTTTGTGGCAGCTTGGGGATAATGAGCAGACTGCAATTAACGGCAAATTAAGGTTCCTGCAACATACACGCTATTTTGCTCTGATTGATCTACTGAATTTAAAACGACAACATTCAGAATTAGTTGTATCTTGTTCTTTTTCTTTTTTCTACGTTGGCAATCCAAAAAGCCAGGAAATGAGCCAAGTGTGACCAAGCTCTTATCATCATAATTTGTAATAACTCACTGGAACGCTACCAAGATCTCGGTTGTAAGCACCCACTCAATATGCACGGAGCACAATAGCGCATTTTTGGTTAAAGCACAATTCTTACTAGAAATGATCTTTTTTCTATAAAATGGATCAGAACAAACGTTTTCGAAAATACCATTACTTTTCACCTGAAAATAGCGATTCTCTAGTTAGCGCATGTCGATTATATCCAGCCTTCCTGCTCTCCGACTCGGCGGCTGGGCGCAAAAGATCTGAAAACTGAATGTGCCTTGGTTAAAAAGTGCGAAAACTAAGCAAATAAAACAAGTAATAAATAGAAGATTATCACGTCCTCACGTGTGAAAGAGTTATCAGCGGACAATGAAGATTCCGGCAAACTTTTCGTTGGGTGACGGGAAAACTCGGCAAGGCCGAAAAAGCGCCAAAAATTCGTAGTTACGAAACGAAACAACGGAGAAAGGTGGGGATTTTGGAAGCTTATAATTCCATATGGGAGCTAAGTATATTATGAAAGGCAGAATAAGCAAGACGGTTCCTTTAACGTAGTACGTTCTCATTTAAAACGACAACATGCAGAATTAGTTGTATCTTGTTCTTTTTCTTTTTCTACTTTTGCAACCCAAAAAGCCAGGAAATGAGCCCAGTGTGACCAAGCTCTGAGCCGTAACTACCCGAACGAGCCTGATATACTACTACATTGTAAAAAAAAACTTGAAGTATTTGCTACTGGGATTACTCTTGTCTTAATTGAGATAAGATTACCCTAATTCGGATTAATTTTATCGCAATCCTAATTCGGATTAATTTTGTCGCAATAGAGATAAGATTAATCCCAGTAGCAAATACTGGCATCCTTATTCGGAGAAACTTTTTACAGTGTAGGCGCGGCGTCAGAACTAACTCCAGCCCGTAAAAATACGCACAAATCGGTACTGAATTCTTTTGTTCCGGTTTCGATGTATACAACCCAAAGCGTTTCAAGTGTTTTTACTTTGTCTTTTTATATGTGTATTTACGTTTATTGATTGTTACGAAACCAAAAATTGGCAATGTTTTGTGAAAGTTTTTGCATCTGTTATAACAACATCACTCTCTCTAAGTGCCTACGATTAGCGACAAGTAATATTGGCATTGCTTGATTCGGGCCAAGCTGCAAGTAACTAAAGTAAATAAAGGGCTTAGGAAATAAAATCTTACTAAGTGAATTCTTAAAAATTAGCGCTTGTGTTTGGTCAGAAGAAAACACATGGGAACGTATTTCGTCGAGACTTAAACGTACTTATAATACTACTATGTAGTAGAACATCTGTCTTTCTCGCGACACATTCGTGCTCGGAGTATGAATGCGTCCTTCATACAATTCTTTCCAGATTAGTTATTTTTTGGCAGCTAGATGCGCTAGTATAAAGTAACAATCGCATGCTACTTTTTGGCGTATCTTTATCCAAGGTCTATTTGGCTATTTTCAGTTCCTCTCAGGCCTAGAGATGTTTAAAACTCCTGTTTAAAATGCCTCTGCCTCTATTTTTGCTCTACCCAACTCGACCATGTTCTATCAAACTTCATCACATTCCGGCTTCCGACATCATTAGGCCTACTGACTGCTGGTTGAGTTTTTCACGAAGCTAATCCGCGATTCTGTATGAACCGAATGCCTAATCGCTTATTCCCCCTTCAGATAATGTATACCAAGATCTCACGTTGGATTGTTATTGTTTCTCTAGCGCATCTGGCGGCAATTCATCATTGGATTTTGAGCGTGTTCCACCCTTCTAACAATAATAACTATTAGTCACTATTTTCGTTCCAAGCTCGTAAAAAGTTACTACGCTGACTGTTTCGAACTTCTCGTAATAGTAACAAATAGTAGCTATTTTCTTACCATGCTCGGGAGCGTAGTAAACAGGGTAAGTACGAGTCTCTGTAACGCGATTGGCCAGTTTAGCCCATAACATGATATGTTGCCGAAAATAGAAAAATACGTTCCAGCCTTGACGCCAAGAAGCCAAAATTCGTGACGTCATGCGTAGTAAATACGGTAGGTAGGGTGGAATACACTCTTTCTGAGGGGCGTATTTCTTGACAGAAACGAGCGTTACACGCTGCAACAGAAACTTTTGCTTTCTCGTGTCCCTGCAGCGTAAAATACATTAACTCCATGGCGCCATGCAAACAATATCAACAAGGATAGCGTTCCAGCAACGTCTTATTAGTTACGATGGTTACTATTCTTGTTTTTATTGCTGTTCCATAGACCGCCGTAATAAGTAAATAAGCTCCATCCCGCTTATTATTTTCGTTCCACGACCGTTCGTTGCAATTTACTTATGACGGCCCCTCCTCTCATCATCATAACATGTAATAACTCACTGCAATGCTACCAAGGTCTTGGGTGTAAGCACCCGTTCAACATTTACGTAGCAAAATTTCAAATTTTTGCTTGACGTAGTACGTGATTCATTCTTGTTAATAGCCTACTGATTGCTGGTGTAGCAGTTTCATTCTCGTCATTTATTTCGCATTCAATCACACGGTATGAAATTTTACGCTGCTGTTGAACTAGAAATTCCCGGGCGTATTAACCACGTGTAATACTTTTGAATACCAACTCTTCGCACCAACGAAGAATCGCCATGTGCCTAGCATAGAGCCAGAAATGTCACCACAACAAACATTGTTGATTGGTTTACATAGGATTTGAATCAGTCTTGATGATTCGTTTGGGTGACTGGCGTGTTTCGGACTTGGTCATAATATAGAGCATTCACATAGACAACAATTCTGACGACAAGTGTGGGAAATACAGTTTCGGATAGGAAAGCCGGAATTTAAGTCTGCCTTTCAGGTCTGTAAAGATCGTCACTGCGACAAATACCATCTGGAAGAGGTATGCAAAATCGGGATAATTATGGGGCCAAAATTCTGGGCTCTTTTCGAGTCCGTCAAATTGCCATGGTATGTCAACCCCAAACCATGGTGAGTAGTGGCGAGATGTAGTATTAGTCGAAGGATTATTGCTTTATTAGAAGAAAATGCGACATTCCAATTTTCTGGGTTCGGGTATGTTTTAGAATAAATGTGAACATGTTTTCTCTTATTATTTCAAAGAGTAGGAAAACCTTAAAGGACCCCTCTTAATTATTCTGAATTTTCTGTTGTCTCCAGCTCCCCTATGGAATTAGGCTATAAGCTTCAGAACGACAAGTCTTCCAAAAATAAGTAAGTGAGAAATTTCAAAAGTGTGTTTTTCGTGGAATCTTGTCTTTTGGGATCCTTTCCTTTTGCTTGGTTTTCCCGCTTTTTAACCACGACACGCATCGTTTTCAAATATTTTGCATCCAACTCCTTTTGGAGAACGGGAAGTCTCGATAGAGTCAACAAGTGCCAACGACAAAATCGCTAATTTCAGGGGAAAGCATTGGTATTTTCTGAAATGATATTTCTGAACCATTTTATCGTGAGAAGATCGTTTTTAGTAAAAATGTTGCTTTAAAGGACCCCTCTTGCTTGTTCTGCCTTTTATAATATACCTAGCTAAATATTCCTTCAGCCCAAGCTGACTGCGAATCATATTTAATGGTGGAAAACGGATACGTCAGCTGAATTTTATTGGAGCTATATTTCGGCCCTTCTTGGCAAGGGTCCTCTTCAGGCTCAAAACCGCGCTCAAAACTCAAAAAGGCTCAAAACCGCGGTTTTGAGCCTGAACAAGACCCTTGCCAAGAAGGGCCGAAATATAGCTCCAATAAAATTCAGCTGACGTATCCGTTTTCCACCATCAAATATACCTAGCTCCCTTGTGGGGAGCTGTGGGGATAAGCCTCTAAAATCCCACCTTTTTCCATTGTTTCGTTTTCTGCCTACGAATTTTTTAGCGCTTTTTCGGCCACGCCGAGTTTCGCCCGCTACGGAACGCAAAGTTTGTGGAAATATTCAATGTCCGCTGACAACTCATTCACACATATGATAACCTTCTATTTTAACTTCTTTTATTTGCATAGTTTTCCAGCTTTTTAACCACGCCACGTTCAGTTTTCAAACGTTTTGCTCCCAGCCGCCGTGTCAGAGAGCAGGAAGGCTGGATAGTGTTGACAAGCGCTAACATGAAAATCACTAATTGCAAGTGAAAAGTAATGGTATTTTAGAAAAAACGTTTCTTCCGATCCCTTTCGTAGGGAAAAGATCATTTCTAGTAAGAGTTGTGCTTTAAGAAAGAACTAGATATTCTTTGTCGTGTCGTTTGTGCTTTGAGTAGCTAAGAAGGGGGGTAGACACTTACTTCTGAGATCTGAGCCAATGTTGTCGCAAGAGCCCTCTCCGAGCAGGCAGTTTAGTTGCCTCTTCATGAAAGATCGGTCTCTAAGGGCAATGTCTACTGTAAGGTCTGCTAGACTCTGACGTTTCACCCTTGGGCCTGGGGCGGCAGTCACGGCCAATATCGTCAGGGCGATCAGTAACAATAGCTTCATGTTTTATCTGAAAAAACACTATGTTTAGAAAATATAGCAATTTGCTTAAAAGTGGGGTAGGGTAAACAATACAAAAAGCTTAGATGGGATCCCAAATTCGGATATTTTTTCCCCTTCGGGTCGTGCCAATTTGGTAGCCTGTTAGAAATATAGGTGATACGTAGTATTGCGTTCTTTATGTAGCGTAAGACGCAGGATTCGGCACCTGACTCCGGCACTAATTTTAATTCTAAAATCTCTGGTTTTGTTCTTGATTATATATACCTGAGGGAAATCATCGACATTTCCTGGAACACCTGACCGGTCGGTGCACTGTGGGGGGGGGGGGTGAGAGGGTTTCCCGAAATTCCGGTGATTGCGAGTTAAGGTACCTACAGACGTACTTGGACGATGAAATTCGGCAGACGTATTAGGGACCCGATCAGATTGATTCAGAGGCAGTCGTTTCCCCTATCCGGCCATCTTCGGGGGAGTGAAGGAAATTGGAATCCGGGTTACTAGAATTTTGTCTCATGCATTACTTTTGAATTGTTGGTCGGATCCGAAGGAAACTTGATAATTGACAAGAGGGCGAGTTTCTAATTATCTAATCTAATTATACACTTTCGTAATCCCCAAGGGCCCATGATGATTTGTACCTCAAGTATATGCTTACAAATGAGTCCCTTAAAGTGCATGTCTTAACTGCAGAGTGAAGATAATATTCTTGACCAAAAGCATGATTCTCAAGGGCCCATGATCGTTTTTGCCTCAAGGGTTTTGCTTACAAATTACTTTTCAACATACTTAACGCAAAGTCGAAAAATATTTTTAAGAAACGATACTTTTCTTTAAGATCCTCAAGGGCCCGTGATTATGTGTGCCCCAAGTATTTTACTTACAGATTCAGTTGTAGCCCCCTAAAAGTGTGCATCTTAAAATGCAAAAAAATAATAATTTCGAGTTACTGATAGACTTTCATGGCCCAACGGCCCATGATCATTTGTGTACCAGTGCTTTTGCATACAAAATGAATTCCTACCACCAAAGTGCGCATTGTAACGGCAAAGTACATGGCATATTTTTGACTAAACCATACATTTTCATGAATCCGAAAGGCCCATGATCGTCTGTGCTCCAATACAGCGCAAAGCTTGCTGACACCTTTAGCTACTACATATGCTTGCAAGTGCCATATGAGCTTACAGCTCTTGTTTGGTTAAAACGAGGCGATCTTACAAGTTTTGCTTGTAACTCGCGATGGCCGACAATTCGAGCGACACACAAAAGCGTTTGACAATCATAATAATTTCTTGTAATTTCAGATTCCGCTGCAGAACTCATTTTGCGACGTAAAAACAGTGAATTTAAAAATATCCGAGGGGTTGCCCACTCTCGATTTTAGTGTACAGCAAGTGTGCTCCCTGCCGGATCTGGTTGACGACAGCCGGCACCGGTTGCTAGTGTTAGAACATCGAAAGAGGCATGTTTAGAAGCGCTTAGCACCACTCAGCACCACTGATTTCCGTCGGTGCCAGACGCTGCCGGGAAAGTTTGTACAGCAGGTGCCGGACAGTGGGTAACCATTCGAAAATATCATACAAAGGGTAAAGAGAAAGAACATTGAAATAAAAGAACATCGAAAGAACACACTGTAGCTTACATGAATCTTCACGAATTCTATCAAACTTGATCAAAGAGTGGTACTCAACTGGAGTACGCTGTAACGCTAAGAGGGTTCAGAAGCAATTTAGCCGTGTGTGTGTACTGTCGACCCAAAACACCCCTGCAGTTTATAAATAACTTTTCTGTGAACGATACAACGAAACATTAAAGCACCCTTAAACCGGCTGTTTTGGGTATTGCCGGATCCCACTATAGATAGAGAGCGAGTCACAACTGCCACATTGTCAATTTACTTGGCCGGTAAATATTTTGTTATCATATTGTTAAACTGAATCTTTCGTGCCTGTAACTGGGTTGGACTGGTGGTTGATGAAATTATACTGAAGGCAACATCCGAAGAAATTTCAAAATATGCATGCATTGAATTTCTTAAATAGAGGCATACTAAATTTAATTCCTTCGTTTAATTCCTTCGCTGTTTGTCAATGGACCTAAAGATGAAGGGGAACAAATCCAAAACAATCAGGTCTAAAGGCGAAGCAGCTTGACTGTTCATTATTTTTAAAATTATTTTTCGACGAAATTAACATGTTACATTGTTGTTGGATATTAAATGTTGTTTGGTCTAGGTTGGCTGTATTTGTTCTTTCAAATCTTGTGGAATTATTTATTCATTTGGGTATTGCCGGATCGATCGGTATTCTGAGTATTCAAGATACCACAGCAGCTGCCTCTTTTTAGTCTATCCCGCTGATTTCGAGTTCTATATTATCGGCAAGCTGCAAATAAAGTTAAAACCTAACTGGTTTTTCTCGTGTTACCGCGATAACTTTGTTCTGCACAGTTTAAAACTCAAAATATTTATTTTCTTTATTAATAATACCTACTTACTGATTGTCTTTCACTATGCGAAACTTTTCTGTACCCAGTCAATTTCAAAGCCCACCTTTTTGTCTGTATTGTTAAATTTACATATTAATTCTACATATATTACCCGCACTGAAATTCTTGTTTTGAAATAAATAAATATAAACAGTAACACATTGTGAAACATTATACAAATTGTCTTATTCTCTTAATTTGTAGAAAAATTACTAGTATTAATACTGTCGATAGATATATATAGATAGATTAGTAGGAATTAATTTCGTAAACGACATTTTTTTGTGATAGATTAGTAGGATCTATCTATCCTATTAATTTTTAGCTAAATTGTCTCTAAATGTGTATTTAACTTGGTTTCTAGTGAAGGAAGAGGCGTAACTGAGCAAAACATTTAAAGCCCAAGATTATCTCTGTTATTATTTTTTGCGACGCTTATTACTTCTGCACCGCATTCGTTTCTTACAGATAATCGAACTGGTGTGTAGCCTACCATTCAGTTATTCAGATTTGAGATACTGAAATAAATTAATATAAAAAACACGAACATCGTGCAACTTGTATTAGCCAAAATTTTCGTATATTCTGTGACCCAAAATCTTCTTAAAATTGGGCCAGACAGTAGTGTTTGTTAAAATGTCAGGGTCGCTGTTGGCAGTTCTCTCTGTTACCTTCGGCAATAGTAACATGTGCGAATTTTCGTGACCAGTATTAACCATGCACGATTTGGCAAGGCATGCCCAAGCTAACCTTGATCTTGAAAAGAACGGGTTTTAGTTTTGGTTGTAATGATGCGTGTGCAGAAAAACGCAGATAACTTGTTTGGCAGGTTTAGGGTAAGTCGGACCACGACCATATATCCCCGAAGTTCAAAGACTTTAATATCAATTTTGTTTAATTAAGTCAATGGATCAGAAGATCTTCATCTCCATATAGTTCCAATATTCAAAAGTAAATAACAAATTCTGTTTAATTAGGGCAATTTGATCGAAATAATTTTGTATCCTGTATTAAAGTAATAACTACAGCTGGTAATAAATAATAAAAAAATAACAATAGAATCAAAGCAAATAATTAATAAAACCAATCTTGATTTGTGTGGGTGAAACTTATTAAGATCTAGCCTGATTACTTGTCAAGTAGGACGAAACTGTACAAGTAATAACAGAATCATTTTAAATGTTAATCCGCCAGTTGCGAAAAGATATTTAGAGAGTGCATGTCATTACATAAGCGGGCATAAGCATAAGCATAAGCTTCCTTTGGCAGAAAATCCCCCCCAAAATGGCATTTACGAAAGGTTACGATTACGATTGCCAGTAGAGACCCCACTATAGATAGAGAGCGAGTCACAACTGCCACATTTTCAAACAATTTACTCGACCGGTAAATATTTTGTTATCATATTGTTAAACTGAATCGTTCGTACCTGGAACTCGGTTGGACTGGTGGTTGATGAAATTATACTGACGGCAACATCATGAAGAAATTTCTAAATATTCATCCCGCTGTATTTGAATTTCCTAAACCGATGCATACTAAATAGGTTAAAGGTAGCAGCTTAATTCCTTCGCTGTTTGACAATGGACAGATACAGTTGAGGATGCTTATGTGAACGTTTGTTGACAGTGGATTTTGCCATTTTCACGCACTTGCTGTGTTTATAGCTAACTACCAGTTAGCGAAAGTAGGTAAATAAGGGCTTATTTTTAATTACTTAATTTAGCTAAAAAATGCACTGTTCACATTAAAGTAACTGTTCACATAAGCCTACCTCTACCTTCGGTACTGTACATGAAGGGGGAACAAATCCAATACAGTCAGGTTGAAAGCGAATAAGCAGCTTGAATGTTCATTATTTTTAAAATTATTTTTCGACGAAATTAACAGGGTACGTTGTTGTTGAAAATTTAATGCTGTTTGGTTTAGGTTTGCTATATTTCTTCCTTTAAATCTTGTGGGACTATTTATTCATTTACAAAACATGAAACAGTTAAACAGAAATGAAAAATGTATGTGTTTAATTCATTAGAACCAAACTGTGTGCAAGCCTATTCGGATGGCTTTGCACACACATTCTAAATTGTAATATTGAATCGGTACTCAGCACTGATAGATGGTCACGTTTGCTCACAATTTTCTTCCAAACCAAGTCCGCTTCAATGGCTTTCTTGAATTTGAGCTTTTTGGCATCCAAGTTGGATCACTGATTTTTTTTAAACGGAATAATACCTATTTTTTGTTTATAGAAATTCACTTCTCTTATGAAATTTAACGTACCTTTGATAACTTTAGCTCGCTTGTTCTATCCGCTCACACGCTTCGATCACCAATGATACTTTTCTGAGAGATGATGTGATTTTAATCGTTCTTTTTGGAGAGGCCCCAAAAGGATGAGCCGACCCACGTCTCTTGAAGGTTTAAAGGACTTTAACCCCAGATTCGTTTGTTTACAACTATGCCTAAAACACGAACCTGGCCGTGAGTTTTGCCGTCAAGGTCGCCACTTCTTTATTTCTCAACTCTGTTGCTGCAGTCATCGTCAGTGTTGCCACCTTCGGCTGATTTCAGCCAGTCGAGCTAGCAAGATTGATCTTTTGTTAATACGCGGGGATCAAAACGCATTACCCATACCATAACCACGAAAAAACGTTTGTTCCTGAACAGACAAAATGGCGTGGCCATATCCCCTTGAGCGCAGTGTTGCCACGGAAGGTTTATTTTAAGGGCGGAAAATTACTGATGGATTTTTGGAGTTGGCTGTTTCCTGAGTGAAAGCCTCTGCGCTTTCCCGGGCGGGTGATATTAGACACAAGCAATAAATTGTAAATATTCAAAGAATTCAGAATTGTAAATAATCAGCCTGTACATTTATACTTGGAACACGCACATTTTATCTTTAGTTATTTTACTTTTATCTCCATGTCGTTCAGTCCGCATCGTTCTTCTGGTTTTTAGTTACATGTCATTTTATTGCTTGTTGGTTCCGCATCGTTTTCCTGTTGTTATTATGGTGGATTTTATGATGTAGTGATTAGTGCAACCGAAATTGTATTTATCCCTCGCACATCTTCTTAGAGGGATAACTAGCTGACCAAGAAAAAATCTCGAAAATCTCGTTTTTATGGCACTTGCCCTTCGGCCAAGTGCCATATAGCGATCGCAATTTCTGTCCGTCAGTCGGTCCCGGTTTTGCTAGTTCGGGCACTTCCACATAAGCTAGGACAATATCAGCGACCCGATCAGATCAAATGGGAAATAGTCACTTCCCCGATCCGACCATTTGGGGGGGGGGGGGGGCGAAAAATTGAGGTATTTTTAGCTTGTCAACGGGTGAGCGGATCTTGATGAAACTTGATATGACCTCGTGTCTCAGACGTCCCACTTTAAATCCGGACCGGATCCGATGACACTGGGGGGAGTTGGGAGGAGCGAACCGGAAATCTTGAGAAACGCTTAGAGTGGAGGTTTCCGGATGAAACTTGGTGGGAAGAACAAGCACGACTGCTAGATACGTCATTGACATAACCGGACCGGATCCGGGCACTGTGGGGGAGTTGGGAGGAGGGGTCCGGATTTCTAGCCCTCCCGCGAGTTCGGTATAGTTCCTGATGTGCTATGGCCTTGGACGATGAAACTTGGCAGGTGTGTCAGGAATCCGAACAGATTGTCTTGGGAATAGTCGTTTCCCCGATCCGACCATCGAGGGAGGGGAGTGGATGGATGGGGAATCTGGATTCTAGTGGCATGCATAACTTTTGAACGGGTGATCGGATTTGAATGAAACTTGTCGGGTGGAAAGACTATCGTGTCAGATGTTCTGTGTCAAGTCCGGGTCGGATCCGATACATATGGGGGGATGGGGGGGGGGGGGGGACAGGAAAACTCATGAAACGCTTAAAGCAGAGGTATTGGGACGGAACTTAGTGGGGAGAACAAGCGTTGGGCCTAGACACGAATTGACGGAGCCAGTATGGTTTCGGAGCTCTGTGGGGGGAGTTGGAGGGGGTTTCCCGGAATTCCGGTAGTCGCGAGTTAGAATAGTTCCAGATGTACTAAGACAGCGAAAATTTGCAGGCATATTAGTGACCCGACTTAATTGCCTTAAGAACCCGACACAACATGCCCCCGGAAACTTCCGTTCCTAGATCCGAGCATTTTTTGGGGAGTGAGGGAAGGGAAATGTGGAAATTGACTTATGCAAGTTGCGAACGAATGGCCTGACTCGAGTGAAAATTAATGGGTGATGAGAATCTATGACCTAAACATGAAAAACATGCGTTCGAACTACAGGCGACCATTATTAGGGGAATTGGGGGGGGGGGGACATGCACAAAAACCAAACGGATGGACCGAATGGGATGCAAGTTGGACAGTGCCGAGTTTATGCCGCCTATAGATTTGTTATTTGGCGTCCGGGCCGGATTCGGCAAAGGTAGGGGGAGTGGAACCGGAAATTTGCAGATAGGCTATGCTCCGATTTCAGTTAAACTTGAAGGACGGGAAGAGGGGATTAAGAGATGCGACTTTTGTGTTTCCAAGTCGTCTTCGGCCACAATGGGGGGAGTTGGAGGGAGATTGCCGGAAATTTTGAGGCTCGCATAGCCTACTCGTCTATCTCAGAAGTCTGCTTGTCCATTTTCTATAACAAAAGCACGACACATAATTAAACAAATGAAAGTAAAGTGGTTTTTTTTTTGGTAAATTACCGAAAGGAGTAAATTAGGCTCTAAGTATTTCTTTCAGCCCATGTGGACTGCGAATCATATTTGACAGTGCAAAACGGATACGTAAGCCAGAGGCGCTTACTAGCCAATTTTTTTATTTTCTTTTTTTTTTTGGGGGGGGGGGGAGGTATTTACCGACTGGCTGGTCATCTTACCGACTGTTTTTGCAGAACAAACAACTGTTTTTAAGAAAAAAAACGACAGTTTTGACGGAAAATCGATCGATTCGACCCCCTCCCTCCATAGGCTAGTAGGCTAGTGGTCAAACGAGTGCATCAATTTAACTTCGAAGGTAGAGAGAGCATATACCCTAGATGACGTATTTTAGGGTCCGAACCGGAGCCGACAGCGGTGGGGGAGGGGGGGGGGATTACCGGATTTTTCCAAAAATGCTCAGATTCGAGTGAAACTTGATAGATAGTATAAAAGAAGATGCTTCAGAAGATCCATTCTTGAGTCCGAACCAGATTCGGCCACGGTAGGGGGAGATGGAGGGATTACCGGAAATCGTGTAGCACGTCTAGGGATCAAACGAGTGGATTTATAGGGCTGAAACTTCGAAGTTTGAACAGTCATTTGCTCAAGATAATCCGAGGCGATGCCGGAAGTGCTCAGAACTGAGTGACGCTGAATATCCTATTTCTGTGTCCGACCCGCATTTTTGGATGGCTGGTGTACATAGTGACGTTCTCATCTACTTTCTTGTATTGCCTAGTCGTAACAAGTGCCATATGATCTCATAGCTCTGCTTCTGTTTTTGTTTGCAATTAGTTCAACCTTATATTTGCCACGGGTCGCAGGATTCTGGGATTTGTCACAGGTTTTCGACTTCTTTGACAAAGCTAGCCAGAACTCTGCGACCGGAAAGAAAGCGAAAGGATATGATAATAAACCTGAAAAGGTGAGATTTATCGTTAGTGACCGGTAAAAAGTACCAAGTTTTGGAGGCGCCATAATATCACATTTCTTGCGGCCAAATATCATAGGTTACGTCTAAAAAATGTGGCAACGCTGTTGAGTGAAGCTCTACAATGTGAACATACAGAGCCCATCCATTCTCGAGTGAAATCAAATAATGTATTTAACAACAGTAAAGACGAAATACCAACGTTGTGAAAATCCTAGACTTAGTTAAATTTTCGGATACTTTATTTGGGCTAAACTTTTTGACGGTTTGGGCTATGAGTATTTCCGAAAGTCTGGCAACACTGGTCTTTCTTCGCAACAGTTGGGAAAATCCTAGAATTTGGGCTAAATTTTTGGATATGTTACTTGGGCTAAACCTTTCGACAGTTTGGGCTATACGTGTTTCAGAAAGTCTGGCAACACTGGTCTTCTTTCGCAACGTTTAGACACGCGCCTGGTATCGCCGTTTAGCTGTATCTGAGTCAAGGATTTATCGTGCAGCAGTTCAGCCAGCAATGGTGACTTGCTGAACTTGATCTTCCAAATGGTCATGCCCAACTTCTTTAATTGTACCAACCCGTAAAAAGCTGTCATATTCCGTACTTTTGATACCTCTTCAGTAATAAGAATAACTGGAAATTGTCTCCTATAGCCTATATCTTCATGAGCTTTCTTCGTCCGACAAACTCTTTCTTTTCTTTATACTCTGTCGCACGTTCTTTGGGACCTTGATGGGTAATAAAGTTTACTTACTTACTTACCAGAAATCATCTTTCCACGATGGAACGGCTGAGAAATGCCGTTTGTCGATAATACCATTACTTTCCACATGAAATTAGCGTGTTGCCCCTTGTCGACTGTGTCCAGCCTTCCCACCCTTGGACGTGGCGGCTGGCCGCAAATATTTGAAAACTTAATGCGCCGTGGTTAAAAAATGGGGAAACCAAGCAAAATAAAAGAAGTCAATAAACCTGGTAGTCTACCATGTCTTCCAAAAATTAAAAACAATACTTTGAAGCTTCTCATGTCCTTATGTGTGAAAGAGTTGTCGGCAAACTCGGCTTGGCCGAAAAAGCGTTATATTTCCAGAAGGGAGCTAGGGAACTATGAAAGGCAGGATAAGCAAGGAAGTCCAAAATTTGCAGAACTCCAAAAAGACGAGCTATGAGTTCTACGTCGCTTTTGACGGAGGGCCCGGTTCTTGAAAAAAAGAAAATCATCCAAAAATTTTGTTCGTTTACCGAGGTCAAATTGGTCATCGAGGTTAACGTTGCAAAACAGTGTTTCAGACTTCGAAGTTTGTCAAAGAAGAAGAAGAATAAATGCGCCAGAACAAAGCTCCTGTCTTAAGGAAGAAGAAAATCAGAACAGGGATCCTGCCTCCCTAATTTGTGGGATCCCAAAACGTTAGTTACGGATACCTGTGACTATGCAAAGTTTGTCCTTCCGTCTGTTAGCAGGAGGCTGAGGTATTTTGTTCAAACTTGGTGTGAGGATCCTAACGGTCAAAAGTACGTGCAAGGTTATCGTAGGTGGGCCCCGTAGCCCTATATTTAGGAGACATACCCGGAATCCCGCAAAACCGGATGCTTGGTTAGAGCTTCGACATAGGGGGAAGAATACTGATTCCCTGTATGACAATGTCTCGTCGGACGAATAGTTCGCCCGAAATCTTGAAAAAACTAGAAATTTGGTAGGGGTGAAAATTGGTGAAGTAGGTTAGAGCTTTGATATGGAAGTAAGAATACATGCTGGACATCATTTGTGTTAAGTGTTTATGGGATCTGGCAAGGACCAGGAATCTGCAAGACCCTCTGTATTAGGGAGTTCAGCAAATATTCCCCTTTGGGATCCGATCGACACCTTTGCCCTTGTTATTTTATGTTGCAGCTACCAAAAATAGAGCCTTAGGTTATGGTCCCAGCCTCGGACGATCACAGTTTGATAGGCAGATTAATGATTTGCGAAACACTCGCTGATTGCATCCTCCCCTGTGGTTTCGCGCTGGTTTTACACCACCATCCCACCCCACTCTCACAGAACAGAAAAAGCACGATGAGGTTTCTCACCCCTGTCGATCAAGAGTCACTGACCTAATCCATATCCACTTTGCAAGTCATCATCAAGCCAATTTGATACCAGAAATACCCGAATCCCACGGTAGGCCAATGGGCCTTCATTCAGGGGGCTTGGACTCCTGATCAAAGTGTACCGCGTGAGTGATACTCGCTGCAACTGGAAAATTTTGCTGGGTTTGCAACACAGTGTTTTGCGAACGAAATATGATCGGATAGCTTGTCAAGAAGAAGGAGAAGGCACTGCATCAAATAAAAGATACAAAAAATTGTAAAAAAATGCATTCCTCCTCGAAGTTAGTATTTTCCTTGTTTCTTGTTTTTTCTCTCGTCTTTTTTATACTTGAAGTTGAAACCATAAGTTATTTCCGCTCCCTTCTTTTTTCCTTCTTGATATTTTCGGTTAATCTGTTTGTTCCATTTATTTTTTTCCATTTATTTTTTCTAGCACCCTTAAAGTCCGCATCTTAATAGAAAAGTGAAAACAATACTTTTGACCACACGATACATCAGTGATCCCCAAGGGTCTGTTATCGTTTTTCCTCAAGGGTTTTGCTTACAGATGAATTTCTAGCGCCTTTAAAGTGCGCATCACAGCCAAGTTCAAAAATAAAATAATTTTTACCAAACGATACATCCTCGTGATTTCCAAGTCCATGATCAGTCTTTTCCCAAGGGGTTTGCTTACAAATGATCAGGACAAACCCATGAAAAGGCAAATTCTATATTTCATCCTCTAAACCAGCCTTGCAAGTGCCAGATGAGCTTCTAGCTCTTTTTGAATTAACATTAGTTAGTGTCCTGCGCCAGCCAAGCACGACTCTTGGTGTATTTATTCAAACAATGTTTACAACGGGTACGTCAGCTACGATTCTTTATCAGCGATGTTTCGGCCCTTTTTGGCAAGGGTCCTGGTCAGGCTGTCAATCCTCTGGTTCAACTTCGGGGAAGGAAACAAACCTGTCCAAACCTGACCCTTGCCAAAAAGGGCCGAAATATCGCTGATAAAGAATCGTAGCTGACGTACCCGTTGTAAACATTGTTTGAATAAATGTTTCAAAGTCAGCTTGGGCTCAAAGAATATTTATCTACGAAGTACGGGACTCTTGGTGCTTTCCTTAAATTGCGTTTATCTGTGTTCCGTATTTGTATGGTACTTGTAGCCTCTGGCTCAATTGCCATATACCGATCGCAGTTCCGTCTGTCCGTCTGTCGGGCGGTCTGTCACACTTTTTCGAGTTAGGGTACTTCCAGATGTGCTAGGACGATGAAACTAACTTGGAAATCATCAGTTTCCCGATCTGACTATCTGGGGGGGGGGGGTGGAGGACGGGGGAATCCGGAAAATTGAGTAGTGCGTAACTTTGGAACGGGTGATCGGATTGAAATGAAACTTAATAGCTGAATAGATGACATATCTCAGATATCCCATTTCAAGTCCGGACCGGATTCGACAGCTATGGGGGAGTTGGGGGGGGGAGACCAGAAATCTCGAGAAACGGTTAGAATGGAGGGATCAAAGTGAAACCCCCGGACGGGGGAATCTGGAATATTGAGTCATGCGTAACTTTGGAGCGGGTAATCGGATTGGAATGAAACTTAGTAACTGGATAGATGACATATTCTCTGGCGTCCCATTTATAGTTCGGACCGGTTCGACAACTGTGGGGGAGCTGGGGGGGAGACCGGAAATCTCGATAAACGGTTAGAATGGAGGCATCGGAGTAAAACTTGCTGGGAAGAGCAAGCATCTGTTCTAGTTAAATCTTTCACATAATTGGACTGGATCTGGGTACTTGGGGGGGGGGGGGCGGAATTCCCGTGGTGGTTGTTTTGGGGATTTCGCGACGAAACTTGGCAGGCATGTCAGGGACCCGATCAAACTGACTTGGAAATAAAAATTTCCTCGATCCGATCATCGTGGGGGGGAGTGGAGAGAGGGGGAATCTGAAATATTGAGTCGTGCGTAACTTTGCAAGGGGTGATCGGATTGGAATGAAACTTAATAACTTAATAACTCCGATCCCTCCATTCTAATCCGGTTAGAATGGAGGGATTGGAGTGAAACTTGCTGGGAAGAACAAGCATCTGCTCTAGATAAATCGTTTACACAGTTGGACTGGATCCGGACACTTGGGGGAGGGGAGGGGTGTTTCCCGGAATTCCCGTGATGGTGGTTTTGGGGATTTTCACGACGAAACTATCAGGGACCTGATCAAACTGACTTGGAAATAAAGAAAATCGTCGATCCGATCAACTTGGAGGGGGGGGGAGCGGAGGGAGGGGGAATCCGGAATATTGAGTCATGTGTAACTTTGGAACGGGTGATCGGATTGGACTGAAACTTAATAGGTGACATATCTCTGATGTCCCATTTGATGTCCGGATCGGATTGGACAGCTCTGGGGGAGTTGGGGGGGGGGGAGACCGGAATTCTCGAGAAACGGTTATCTGCTCTAGATAAATCTTTTACACAATCGGACTGGTTTCGGACACTTGGGGGGGGGGGGCTCGGAATTCTGGTATTGGTGGTTTTGGGGATTTGACGACGAAACCTGGCAGGCATATCAGGGACCCGATCAAACTACGATCTGATCATCGTGGAGGGAGGGGGAATCCAGAATATTGAGTCGTGCGTAACTTTGCAATGGGTGATTGGATTCCAGTGAAATTCTATACTTGAACAGAAGACATGGCTCTGGTGATCTTTTTCATTTCCGGACCGGATCCGACAAGTATTGAGAGGGGGGGGGCGTAAAATACTTGACCCGCTTAGACTGGAGAGATCGGGATGGAACTTTGTGGAAATAACAAACAGATGCTCTAGATAAATCATTTACAGAAACGGATTTGCTCCGGGCACTGTGGGGGGAGTTGGAGGGGGGGTCCCGAATTCCGGTGATGGCGAGTTAAGCTACTTCCAGATGTGCTAAGACGATGAAACTTGGCTGGAATATTAAAGATTAGACAAGATTGGCTTAAAAGCGCCACTTCCCAAATCCGACTATTCCTTTAAGTACCAATCTTGACCGCAAAGTAAGAAAAATACTTTTAAGTAAATATACATTTTCATAATCCACATGAGCCCATTATCATTTTTGCCTTCAGGATTTTGCTTACAAATGAAGTTCTAGCTCCCTTAAAGTGCGCATCTTAACCGAAAAGTGAAAAAAATACTTTTGACCAAACAATATGTATAAATGATCCCAAAGGGTCTGTTATCGTTTCTGCCTCAAGGGGTTTGCTCACAGATGAATTTCTAGTGCCTTTAAAGTGCGCATCTTTACAGCCAAGTTAAAAAATAAACAATTTTTACCGAACGATGCATTCTCATGATTTCCAAGTCCATGATAATTCTTATCTCAAGCGTGCTTACAGATGATCAGAACAAACCCACGAAAAGGCAAATTCTATATTTCATCCTCTGAACTAGCCTTGCAAGTGCCATATGAGCTTCCAGCTCTTGTATCTTTAAATATAGTTAAATCAATTGAACTCAAAACTGATGAATGCTCGAATTTTGTTATATAATCCGTTGTCCTAAATTTGTTACCACTATCTCATTATCCTGTTCAGTTCCATCGTTTGGTTGGCCTCAGGCTTCGGTTTATTACCGGGTTCCTGGCGAATTCATATCTATTCAGCGTAGTGTTGTACACTTAAAGGCACAGAAAACTTGACTACGCAACTTTCGGCCATCAAACCGACCTGGGGGGCTTAGGTAAAGATACAGGGACTTATTGTCGAGAGGACCCCCCTTCTTTGTTATCTCGAGCCCCCTCCTTAGTGTTCCCAAAGCTAGCTGGCAGGCCCTTGCCCCTTATGCACTGTAATTATGCACTTATGCACTGTCAAAGTCCGCCTTTGGCCGTGTTGACTAACGCATCGGGATAGTAGGCAAGAGGTCCTGCGTTCGGTTCCTACTCCCAGCACACAAACCTTTTGCTTTTTTTCTACTAACTCAAAAGTCGAATTTTCGGAAACTGCCCGGAAACTGCAATGGTCATAACGAGATTTTTTCTTAGTCTCAATATCGACTCAGGGTACATTCTTGATACGTCAGCTAGCTCCCCGAGTCAAGTTTGAGTCAAGTTTTCTGTTTCTTTAAATCTAGCCTCTAGTATAATCAAGAATAAACTGGCATAATTCTTGGCCAATGAGGTTTATATTTGATATCCAGGGATGTCACGACTGGGGGGGGGGGCGCCCCCCCCCCCCCAGTCGTGAAAACAGTTGGTTTTTATGGCACTTGAGCTCGTAGCGATCGTAATGTCTGTCTGTCTGTCGGTCTGTCCGCATTTCGCTAGTTTGGGCACTTCCACGTGACCTAGGACGATAAAACTTGGCACGCATATCAGGGACCCAACCGGATTAACTTGGAAATAATCACTTTCCCGATCCGACCATCAATGGGGGAGTGGCAACATGGGGAATCCGGAAATTAGTAACATTCATAACTTTGGAACGGATAATCGGGCGTGCATTAAACTTGACAGGTATCACGAACAAGTGTCTTGGATGTTCATTGTCAAATTCGGCTCGGATCCGATAACTGGGGAGGGGGATGGAGGGGGACACCCGAATGCTTTTTCTAGTTTCTGTCAAACCCCTACCCCTTTCTTTACACTAGTCTAACTCTGCACGTTGATGAGTCGTTCTTTCTTCACATTAGTATGGCTCTGCTCGTGGCTGAGTCATTCTTTGCTCAAATTCGGTCGGAGAGAGCTAGAGCAATCGAAGGTTGAAGAGGTTTGGAATAATATGGCAAGTGTCAGCGGCTTCTCTGACCAAACAAAAATACCAGGGTATATGCATTTCTGAAACGCTAGGTGGCCTCTATGCGGTCATACGCGCAGTTCTGACACGCCAGAACTCTTCCCTAGTCGTTACAACGCAATTACTACGTTTTCTTGCGACGAAATACTGGTGCGGTGTTTGTCTATTGTGTTATTTGTGTTTGATGGCAAAGCCTTTGTTCGAACAAGCAAGCAGTTAAAGCATGTAGCCTAGTGATAAATCAAACATTGTAGAAAGATTGCGAATAATTGTGATATTGTCAAGCTAAGAAAATTAAGAAAAATACTTTTAAGCAAAATATGCATTTTCATGATCCCATGAGCCCATTACCATTTTTGCCTCAAGGGTTTTGCTTACAAATGAGGTTCTAGCTCCCTTGAAGTGCGCATCTTCACCGCAAGGTCGAAAAGTACTTTTTATCAAACGGTACATCTCAACCCATGATCATTTGGCCACAAGGGTTCTACTTTTGACCAAACGGTATATATAAATGATCCCTAAGAACCTGCTATCGTTTTTGCCTCAAGGGTTTTGCTTACAGGTGATTTCTAGCGCCTTTAAAGTCCGCATCATTACAGCCAAGTTCAACAATAAAATAATTTTTGTGATCCCAAAACGTAAGTGGCGGGATACCTATGACATCGCAAAAGTTGTCCATCTGTCCGTCCGTCCGTCTGTCCGTCTGTGCGCACTGTAACTCTCGAAGGGAATGAGATATTTTGATGAAACTTGGTGTGAGGATTCTTTGGGTCGAGAGTAAGGTCAAGTTCGTATATGGGCTATGTAGCCCTACATTTAGGGGTGGGGAGGGGGTTTAAATTAAGGGGTGGAAAATGTTCAAGGAGTCTACTTTTTACTTACTAGTGTATAATAAAATAATATTCGACTCTGTACAAAGTTCCCAAACAAAAAACTCCTGCCAACATTTTGCCTATTCTTGCAAGTGCCACATGAGCTTTCAGATCTTGTTCTGAAAATGAATTGATTTTTTGTCAAAATAATCGGTTTTTCTGAGAAATTCAGTCGACTTTTTGTCAAAACTGTCGGTTAAGAACAAGAACTAGTAGAATTTCCTAAGCATGTTCTTTAATGCCTACACCCACCTTCCAGTCAATATATTTGGATTTATCTTCGATCTTTAAATCCCTCACCGTTAAATGTTGAGGGCAAAGACTCTTCTGCCTCACTCGCATAAATTAGTCAGTTTAGAAAATATCGCAATCACAGGCAGACAGAAGGACAGACGGACGCTAGGATAGATTTACGAGTTCTTACAGTGGCCCGAAAGACAAAAGAAAAAGAAATAATTAATCGTGTAATTTTATGCATATCTTTTCTATATAGGGTTTTCTTATCATCCATGGAACAATTCAAGGAGGCTCCAGGGTTGGAACTTGGTGCGAGTAGTTGAATCAATCCTGTGGGATCTGCAGTGCCCTATGTGTGTTTTTTGCTCTCATCAGTAACATATGCACATCGACCCTACAACAGTTCTTTCGGAATACCAAGGGTAGAGTCCCATACCCCTTGTATGGTCAAGGTACATAACCCTCCATAAATGTTCATTAAGTCCAACCCGTACCGGAACTTGACCAGGGTGTATGAGTGTATGACCAGGGGTATGGCGTCATTAGAGGCCCTAGCCCCGATGTTGTCGGCCAGTCGGTAAAAACAAAAAAAAATAGTCGCTCTACATGTTTTGGATTGGTAAACACTCTCCTTTGGGATCAAGGAACCCTCGCTCTTGACGTAACCCGTATTTTGTCCTTCGGCGTGTCAAAGTTTTTAGTGGAGGGTTCCTTGGAACAATCCACTATTGCGAGCGCTGTAGCAGCTCTCGGCTTTCGGTTTTCACCGTATTTTGTGGAGCTCATAACTCGTGAACCAGTGCAAGTATCAAATTCAAACTTGGTACACTTGCGGGTATTGGGGTCTAGTTTTGCCTTTTGGGGGTCCCACCCCCCCTCTAACCCGGCTCAGGGGAAAATGGGCCCAGATTGCACAGTGAATAATGTTCATTACTTGACCAGAACTGCGGACATAGGACGATGAAATTCCTTGTACATGTAGATCTTAGGGCTGGGAAATTGTTTTCAAAGTTGCACCTCCCCCATCCACCCTGTTCATGGGCAACTGGGCGTAGATTGCCCAGGAGTAAAGTTCGTTACCCGTGACAGGAATCAACAGGTACCAAGTTGAAACTTGGTAGGTTTGTGAGCATTGGGGGCCTCTTTTTACTTTTTGCGGGTCCCAAACCGCACCCCCACTTGGTTCAGGGGCAATTGGGCCCAGATTGCCCATTTTTTAATGTTTTTAACTTGACAAAAACTGGAGATAACGCGATGAATTAAT
The DNA here is from genome assembly GCA_030848855.1 of Branchinecta sandiegonensis. NCBI lineage: Eukaryota > Metazoa > Arthropoda > Branchiopoda > Anostraca > Branchinectidae > Branchinecta > Branchinecta sandiegonensis. The sequence continues at coordinate 6,200,322 of JAUPMV010000017.1, read as the reverse complement.
TCCTTTGTGCTTTTGGATCATAAGGGTCGGAGATATATATGTGGAGTTGAACCACCCCCCACCCTCCTCGTTCATGGGCAAGTGGGCCAAAATTGCCCATGAAAAAAGTGTTTGACCCGTCACTGGAATCAAACTCGAAGCTGGTATAATTGAGGAAAAAGAGATGTAAATACGCATTTTGATGGGTCCTGACCCCTCCCCCTCCCGTTCATGGGCAGCTGGGCCCAGTTTTCCCATGCGTTAAGTTCGTCTATGACAGGTCTCAAGTCCAAATCTTGTATATTTTTCTGGAGATATATCTATGGATGAGGATTTTGGTGGAACAGCAACAAATAAGATGACGCGACGTACGTTTTTTCTTTTTGATATGCCGTTCTTAATGAATTGTGACAAAGGGGGTATTAGGCTACGACGATTTGGTTTACTGCACTTGTTATTATCTTGCTAATGGAAAAGAGGTTTGAAGGGTCGGACTTGCTGGCAGACCATTGTTGGAACTCGAGCTATTCGTGCAAGATCTTCAGAATTTCTTTGGATATCTACTTGCGGTGTGTTTACATTCAAAGCTTTTAAAGCGGGATGATTACAAATTAGGTTATTTCAGTACTTGTTTGGTTATTGGGGATGTGAAATGTCTTGGCTCTAAAGCTGTTTGTATATAGAATGTGGTAAACATTTTACTTTCACACTCCACGTCTGAGCGCTTGCGCACTTGTTATAATAAATGATCGATTGAAAGATGGTTGTTCACACGTAATAAGTTTTTAGAACCTCGCAACCATATTTGATGCTTTTAAGTCTGAAGAAGCTTTTCAGTCGCGAATTAGCCTCGTGGAAAAGTCAACCAGCACTGGGCACTGAAGTCGGAAGCCAGGATTGACAAACTTGATGAAGTTTGACACAACAGACTTGGGTAGAGCGCAAATAGAGGCAGAGACAGTTAAAACAATTTTCGCCTAAACATGGCTAGGCCTAAGAGGAATTGAAAATAACCAAACATGCCTGGATAAACGTACACCAAGAAGTAACTTGTCATTGTTTACTTTATGCTAGCGCATCTAGCGGCCAAAAAAGAACTAATCTGGAAGGAATTTTAGAAAAGCGTATGCGTGACTTGACTGACTGGGCATGAACCGAAAGCCTAGTTGCTTTTTCTCCTTTCAGATAACCTATACCAAGATCTAGCGTGTGAGTGTTATTTATTCAAATAATGTATATAACGGATACGTCAGCTACGATACTTCATCAGCAAATCATCTACATCATCTACGATGCTGATGAAGCATCGTAGCTGACGTATCGGTTGTATTCATTATTTGAATGAATGTTTCAAAGTCAGCTTGGGCTCAAGGAATATTTATGTGATCGTTATTGTTTCTCTAGGGCATCTGGTGGCAATTCGTCAATGGATATTAGGAAGGGCATATATAAGTTTAGCGGTTTCAAATATGATTCGCAGTCAGCTTGGGCTGAAAGAATAGTCATACCAAAAGAGGTTTCTCGAGCGCAGAGAGAAATAACACTCGGGAGTAGTGCCAACACTTGAAAAAAGTGACACACACTCCAATAGAAGCGACACTAGCACCACTAGCTATAGTGAACGTCCTTACTGAAACTCAGTCGGTCGTGCACCACCGCTGATTCCAATAACCTCATATTCTGATCACAGCGAAAAAAAGATACAAACCTCCTCTGTTTCCTCGATGTGTGCAGACCGCATCTTAGCTTTACTAGAAATTTCTAAACCAGCAAGTGTGTCTCGCTTAAAATGCCGCAAGCTTAGTGGGCCGCGCTATGAGTGTGGCCCGTTTGCGAAGCAAGGAAAGCATAGGTCTTGACGCTACTCCCTGTTGTTAATTTGCTCTGCTTGAGCGAAAGACAAGAAGACCTACTGACTTCAAAAGCCTTCAATACGATGTAGTTTGGGCGAAGCGAGGTGATACCATGGTTGCTCACGAGAAACGATGGGAGGTCTTTATAAGATGGCGAAATAACTTGTGTCGCACCTGACCAGGACCATCCTGAGGAAATAATTTTATCGCTCTCTTTTTCGCACATCGAAGACAGGGTGAAAAACATTTGTCTTGTTCGTCTATAGTTTTTTTCCAGAGGAGTTACTAGCCAAAATGGTTGGGGGGTGGCAAGGTATTTACCGACTGGCTGGTCATTTTTACCGACTGTTTTGCGGGAAAAAAGACTGTTTTCAAGAAAAAATCGACAGTTTTGACGAAAAGTCGACTGATTTTCAGGAAAACCCATCGTTCCCAGGAAGAATCAACTGTTTCTACGAAAAACCGCGGCGCTTCGCGTCGATTCGGTACTTACCGACTGTCCGACAACATTGGCGGGCGTCCCACCTCCATACGTCATGCCCTTTTTTTCTTTTCTTTTCATTTATTAACGATTTAATCAGAGGGATCTATTTTGTGAGACAAAATTGAGTTAGTCGAAACCGCTTTATCTCTATGCCTACGCTACACAGTAATATTCCTCCTAAGGAATGCTGAAATTTTGTCCAGCAATATTTCGGCCCTTCTTGGCAAGGCTCCTCTTCAGGCTGTAACTCGAGCCTGTCATCATAGTCTGGCTCAAAGTTTGGGACGAACCAGTAGTAACAGCTTGGCAAAGGTCCTGCGGACCACAGTCTTGGCAAGGGTCCACTTCAGGCTATAGTTGGAAGAGGACCCTTGCCAGGAAGAGCCGAAAATAAACCTCAGCTGACTTAATGGATACTCGCCCAACAAAGAGTATCTCAAGGGCAGCTAAGAAAGCTCAACTAATGAATCCGCCCGCTCATAGCAGTGAACGCTATTTGAACTCATTTGTGCCTTATTTCATCCTCATTTTTAATGTGGATTAACCGAATTGTAATTTGACAATCCCGTGCATTTTGTATTATGAGGATTTTGGGAATAAATGAATTGTAATTGTAATAGACGGTTTAGCTCATATCAAATATGTGACGCAACAACAACTCATTTAATATTACGGTTCCTAAAAAAAGTAAGCGAAATAATGTCGAGTTAGCAAATTGCGGTTTACTCGCTTATCTTTTTTAACCCATTTAAACCAGTTGATCTCGAGAGTATGTTTTTATTCTCCGATGGGTCCGAACACTTTGAGATCTGCTGTGAAAAAAAAAATACATGGACAGCGCAATCGAAGTCAATCAAGACTGATCAGCATCCTGCGCTAACACCCCGGATAATTGAAAGTTTGCACTAACACCCTAAAACTCTGGCAATATTATAAAATTATCGAGTGAAGTCGGATGCACTAACACCCTAAAACTCTGGCAATATTATAAAATTATCGAGTGAAGTTGGTCATGGGATAAACTAATTTCCGCCTATAGCAGCTACATTAGCATTTTACCTGTCGAGCGGCAAAACAGTCCAACAAATGATCCAAATTGTCACTTGCCAACAGTACAACAAGTGAACAAGAACTTTGTCAATACTTTTATTTTATAGTCTGGATGGTTGCCCGATTAGTGACGTCATTTATGGGGCACGATTTTGTTATTTGTGGTTTTTCCTGGAGGTACTGGAGTGAGATCAAGGTTTTTTTTTACCACGAGATGCGGTAAACGTTACCACGAGCATGCCTAGCCAAGCACAGATGCTTAGGCATTCGTTCACACCCATACCTAGGCACAGATTTTGGGTCAGGCTCGTGCCTAGGCATCTGTGCTTGGCTGGACTGCTAAGAAAGAATGCTTGTGAACGAGGCTTCAAACTGTCAGAAGTTTCATAACAGATAAGACGAGGATGCGCGGTTTCAACAGGTAATGCGTAACAGATAAAACTTCGGATGTTATCCTTATCTGTTGTGTTTGAAAACCCAATGCATGAAATGTTATGCATAACAAGCTTTGTTACTGTTATGAAACTCTTCGACAAATTAACCTGTCGAGGGGATCAGACTTTAAAGCATTGTCCTAATTGGTGTTGTAAGGTGTATTACGGCGCATAAAGCTTATTACAGATTCCTCTTTTCCTCGGAGCGCGCTGTAATAAGGTGAATAAAGGAAAATAGACTAGCGCTCTATTCTGGCTTATGCAGGGCCAATCAGATCGCTTGGTTGGTTCCGCCAGCGGGCCGAGGAAAGAGCAGCGTCGTCAGGGTTGCCACGGGAAGCACTAAAGTTCTACTTTGGTGGAAGCTGAAGAAACAACTTTTCTAAAAAATGACACGTTTTGTTCTGTTGCGACTGCTTACTGCTAGTTCAAGGACTTGTGCTGTCCATCCGTAGATTTACTTGCTTTTTACAATATATTGGGCGTCAAATTGTACTGGTGTACTTCAAGTAACACTAAGAGCACTTTTCTGATCTTCAGAAACTTGAAAAACTGTATGAGTGCGGCAACACTGAACGCTGCATTGATAAGAACCTCTCTGGTTCGTATTTGAACGGGCGTGTGTATTAAGACGTAAATATCGCGTATAGCGTTATTCAGCTTATTACACCTATTAGGACAATGCTTAAGCGATGCTTCACCTCCAGATTTTTCTTTCGCAATCCAGACATCCGTTTTCGTCTTGATGGATCCGGAAGGTGATAAGGACGTGGCAGTCGCGACCCGAATTCCTGACAGCATTTCCATCATCATCGTTTCCGTATGGATAAGCTCAGAGTTTAAGCCAGGCTTAACCTTACAGATTTTGTCAGTTTCGAGCGGTACTTCAGCGTCAAGTCGATAGCGGAGAAACTAAACCAAAGGGTTCGAAGCAACACTTCACCGTGCTCAGGCAGCCCAAATCAAGTGTTCGGAAACGACGAAGCTGTTGGCTTGGGTGTATTGGGAAAGTCTGGGTCATGAGACATTCTCCGTTTGTTGTTCTGAATGACAATCTAACCTGACCCACCCTGTTTTAGTGTGATTTTAATATGTAATGTGTAATATCACGAATTAAATAAATGGATAATTGATTGATTGACAAGAACGTATTACTATTGTTTCTTTCTGAAGTTTTCGGAACAGTTTTCTGACTTGCATTAGGGCGTTTTTGGTAATCGTCCCCGTTATCGCCGTTATCTTTTCCTCGGGGTGCGCTGTAATAAGGTGAATAAGGAAAATAGAGCTCGGCCCTATTCTTCCTTATGCAGAGCCAATCAGATCGCTTGGTTGGTTCCGCCAGCGGGCCAAGGAGAGGCGCAGTGCCGTCAGGGTTGCCAAAGAATGCACAACAGCTCTACTTTGTTGGAAGCTAAAGAAACAACTTTTCTTAAAAAAAACACGTTTTGTTCTATTACGACTACTTTTCGTCAGTTCGAGGATCAATGCTGTCCATCCCTTATTTTAATAGCTTTTTTACAGTATAATTTGCGTTATATTGTACTCGTGTACTTCAAGTAGTACTAAGAACCTTTTCGGATGTTTTTAGAGCTCGAAAAATTGTATTAACTTGGCAACACCGAAACGCCGCATTGATAACTGATAAGAACCTCTTGGGTTGTATTTGAACAGGCGTGTGTATTAAGACGTAAACATCGCGTATTCAGCTTATTACACCTATTAAGACAATGCTTTAGGGTTGGAAGTTACACATTTTTCGTCTCGATTTGTGACCAAACAAAATAAAAAGCGATAATTCAACATCAATGACCGACTAGGCACCGATGTTTCGGTTCCTTCCAGTAATCTACTGAGCGTTTTCGGCCAAAAAAATGGGGCAAAATTAAAAGAGAATAGGGAAGTCCCAGGTCTTGGCTAAAACAGAATCAAGCCGAATGACAAACCTAGAGGCAAGGGAAAACAAAGCAAAATGGTGACGGGCAGCAAAACGGAGCATATAAGGCGTACTCTCGCTGTTCCCCGGGGAGTAGAGAGAACCACAAGAATAGATGAGGAACTTTTTCGGGACTCCCCGGAAAGAAAAAATAGTAAAACACTATTTGCAGATGTACATTCTTGCCAAATTTATTCATGTGACCGTGACGCAAGTAGTCCGAAAGGTTCGCCCACTTTTTATCAGAATTCTTAATTTACACTTGAGTTGTTTACACACACACACAAAAATAATCGCAACAAAATAGACGTCTTTTCCCCAAAAGTGTACCCCTGACTGATGTCCGAAATTCGTTTGCACTATCCCTGACATTTGTTTGTCAAAAATCAATAGCTTCTCAAACCGACTTCCCAGTCCCCACAGAATATGAAAGGAATCAAATTTTGATGATGATGATGATAATTAGATTTTAGCATTCTCCGGTCTTGGGGAAAGCGGAAAGTGAAGTGAAGTGGAATGTAGGGAAGTGAATGTACCGTTTAAACACGGACAAGAAATCCAGTCAAGTAGAAAGAAATTCTGGTAGACTTGAAAGGATCCTGTTCGCGAAAACGACTAGAACAAAAAGTCTAGCGGGACGAGAATTCCTTTCAAAAGTATCTCTCCTTGCCGATGCAAAAACTTCCGGCCTTTCCGGGTACCTAACGGAAGAAAGGCAGAAGTGGTGCCCCAGCTGCTCCCAAAGATCGCCGTATTGTTTGACACAGGATTTTAATCGTTGGGTTTGAGTTGGGACGGAGACGCTTACTCCTTCTTCCTGAGGATCACTGGCGTGTTTTGGACTTAGTCATATAGAGTATTAGTACTCGACCAGTCCAGGAATCGAGCCTCTAGTCGCTATCAGTACTAGACTGGTCGAGTACTCGTGTCTTGGAGAGCTAAAAGTACTTGACTATATGAAACTTGGAGTCAGGCAGGAATAGGTCGACTGCCATACGAGCTATCTTTTCTCTACCATACAAATGATATCCGTAAAGTTGCAAGGTTGAGTAACCAGCCCCCCAGGGACTAATAGTACTCGACCATATAATTGGTTAAGTAGGTCGAGTATTCACGGCAAAGGAGGACAAATTAGACCCCGGCGCCGCGCCGAAAACGACCGCGACGCCGCCGATTTGACCCCGGCGGCGCCGCCGCCGAAAATCCAGTGGCGCGCCGAACACGCCGCCGCGGTGTCGGCGTGACTACGCCGCCGACAGCTTTATCGGCGTATAGCTTTTTTTTTTTTACTTCCGAGTTCGGGTTTTAGGGATTTGAGAACATACAGTAGGGATAAAGCTTCATGTTGAAAGACTGTTTCTCGCTAAAATTCAAAAGTTCTCCCACCTGTGGCTTAGTTTCATTCAGACACAGTTTAGATCAAGTGGATATGAGCTTTTCTGTGAAGGATTTCGGGCATCAGCCAATTGAAAAGTTCAAAGTCAGTACAAACAGTGCAAGGAAAAGCCATGCATGGAAATTTTTTGGAGATCTGCAGTGCAGTGTGGGTGCAGAACTCAAGGTAGTTGACTCTGGCTTTGTATATTGCAAACTGTGTCTCCATCAGTCGCAAAAAGTGGACAAAAATGCTCCCCTTAAAAAAGTGTATTCGTGTATCATACGTTACAAAAACTCTGTCAGCACAACAAATATGGTTTTGCATCTAAAAGCTGCCCATGCCAACGAAGAGACAGTCCAGAAAACTTTTTACCTGGAAAAGGAGCAAGCAGCTCAAGTTAAAGACAAAGAGAGTGGAAGCAAAGTCCCAGCTAAGACAGATAATTCAAAAGTGTCTGATTTTTTTGTTCCAAAAAAGAGGCAACGCTCTTCTCTTCAGATGTCTACATCTGAAAAGCACCTCTTTGGACGAGATATTGCTCTTTTTTGCTGTAGGGATCTGCAGCCATTTGGGATAGTCAACCAGCCTGGCTTCAGAGATTTTCTTCAGAAATATGATGTTATCGGAAATGGCAAAAATGATATTCCATCTGAAAGAACACTGGCGAAAAGTGCCCTACAGGACATTTATGATAAATCTTTCTCTCTGATTAAAAATCTGGTTACTGATCCCAAAGAGATCATGGATGGAGCAGGAACTTTAGCTATTGATATTTGGACTGATGGCCACAGGCGCCTTGGATACCAATGTCACAGACTTGTGTACCTGGATTCGAAGTTTCAAATGAAAGGTGTGACTCTGACAACATCATGTCTGAATGCAGAGAAACACACAGCAGAAAATATTAGAAAAGAATTCAGAGCATGCATGAAGCTTTTCGGAATAGAAGGTATGTACTCATATTTTATTTGTAATTCTGAATACACAAGCTCTGCCATTTTAGCTGAACTTTTTCTGAAAAAAAAAACTACAAAAGTATCATATTAGTTAATCCAGAGCTTATCACATCACTTGATCATCAGTTAATGATTGATTTTGAGTTAATAGCCTAAAGGATTCGCTTACCTGTTCTTCTTAGACAAAGTGAAAAAACCAGGGCATAACTAGTTAGTTCAAGTGCTTGAGGCAATCTGGAAAGTAATGGGGTGAGCATACCAGTTTAACCATGAAAGCCCATGTTAAATTCAGATGAGCTTCTACCTCTGCACCTGCTTCATGCACATGTCAGATTGCCTCAAGGCAAAACTATTAAAGAGAGACCATAACTAGCGGGGATCAGCATTGTTTATTTTATTTTTATGTTTTTTCTGCAGGCAAGCATCTTACTCTGGTTCACGACAGAGGTGCAAATATTGTGAAGGCATGCTACCTTGACAGAAACGAGTCAGGTTCGAGGGATTGTTTGGCCCATGGTCTCCACAACCTTATAACAGTGGATGGGATTTCCAAGGTTGCGGAGGTTCAGAACCTTGTAATCAAAAGTCGAGAAATCGTCAAAAGCCTTGTGTACAGAGGAGCAGAACTTGGAAAAGAGATTGCTGATTTGAGGTCAGAAGACTTTTTTGTAGTTGAATCTATTTCGCAAGTTGCAGAGATTTTAGAAGCTGACGAAAGCATCCCAGTTTATCAGGTAGCGTCTGAGCTTCAAAGCACACCGCCTCCAACGTTTATTCAGCCGCGAAGTTTGTCCCGTGATTTGCCAACACGTTGGAGTGCCACTTACCTGATGCTGAAAAGCTTGAAAAGCCACATATCTGCTGTCAACATCCTCCTTGGTAGATTGGGAAAACGCGAGCTAATATTTGACGACGACGAACTTAACCTTCTCACAGAACTCAACAAGCTGCTAGGCAGCTTTGCTGAAGCGGTTGAAACTCTGGAAGGTGAGCAGTATCCAACGCTTAGTCTTGCTCTTCTGTTCAGGGCTGTACTTAGAGAAAAGCTCGAGATTTCCGATGACGACAGCTTTCCTATCCAGGAGCTGAAAAGATGTTTAGCGACAAAATATGAATACCGAATGCCGCGTGACGATGACATGGTTTTAGCCGCTCTTCTAGACTTTCAGGTGTTTCAGATTAAAGAAATAGATGAACATCTTAGTGTGAAAGATATCTCGAAGCGAGAGTTCCTCTACCATGCTGTGAAAAATAATGTTAAAGCCTGTGATATTGCTGTGTTCTGTGACGAAAGTCCTGAAGCCAAACAAGTTGTAGTTGCCAATGTTGAACCGAATAGTGACGAAGATTGCGCCTCTGAAACTGATGACCCCTGTTCCAAGAAACCACGACAGAGTAGGGTAAGAACCCTTGCCAAGAGGTTTGCGTCAGCTGCGTCGTCTGACTCCGACGCTCATGATGAAATAATTCGGCGCCAAATCGATCTGTACCTGACGCTTGCAAGTGAAAGCGCAAGAAGCAAACCCTGGAGCGCACTCGAATTTTGGAGGACATACTCTGGCCAAATCCCTTGGATTGCCGCACTAGCTCGCAAAAAGTTGTCCCTTTCTGCCACAAGTGCCAGTGCGGAAAGATCTTTTTCAATCACGGGCATCATTTTGAGTCATAAACGAGCGATGATTGCTCCTCACAGGGTCAATTTCATCCAGTTTGTACATGATAATTATGATCTCTGCAAATCGCTCGAAGATCCTCAAATACCGTAGCTATCTGTGAAAACCGCGATCCTTCTCCGTGAAGGGATCCGATCGATGATCTGAATATTTCCTTACTCACTTACCATTGCCACAGAACTAAAGTCGAGGGCTTTTTTTTGTGTTGATTTTTGGTCAGTCTGATTTGTGCAATCTGGATCTTGTGCACTGTGATGGTATCATTGTGATCAGTAGTAATAGTCTTTGGCCCTGAATGAATCTGGGGCTTGATTTTAGCTTTTGTGTGTAAGCCACTACCGCGTAGTTGAAGCTGAATAAGTTTTCTAGTTTGTCAGTTTTACAGCAAAGGTTACTTTTAGTTTTTGTTTCTTTTTGGACTCAAATTGCGAATGGGCACGTCCGGACGCGGGGTTGAGAGTCGAGTTGCTATCTGTAGAATCGAAGTCGATTCCTTTTTTCTTTGTTTTACTTACCTTCGAAGTCAGAGCGATTATTAAGATTAGCTCAAACATCTCATAGGCTCGAACGGAAAAGTATGAAACGAACGAATGTCTGTTCAACTCACGAACTCTCACACACGAAACCCGTGTGCTATCATAATTTACAGTCAGGCTCTTCTGTTTCAGGAGATATTTGTTTTTCAGAACTTCAGACCTGTGCGTTGGCAGACTTTGTTTGTTGATCTCGTGGGGTAGTACTGTCGCCGCCATAAAAAACGGACACTTGAAATCCCACAAGGAAAAAGTAAATCTCCTTGAAAATGCTCTCAGAACCTCAGAGTTTACCTGTTTGGGAAAACAGGTAAACAATAAGCGAACTGGTCTGTATGCATAAACGATATCTTTGTAAGTTCCGAAAAGGCATACACCATAGTGTTAACGAGAGCCAATTTCCTCCTTATGGAATTTCAAGTGTCAGTTTTTTGTGTCGGCGATAGTACATCAGTGTCAATATTTATTTGGTCACTTTGCAGAGATTGCCCATTTTAGTTGATTAAAAAATAAGAAAAAAAATGCCTTTTCTAGAATATCCTAGGCACTGCAATTCCCAAGATGGCAAGGACAGTGCCATCTTCAAGTACTGCACGCGTGTCGCGTACGGTCCCAAGCAGCCGCGCTGGGAACCGGTGAGATTTCTTTCAGCAAAAGAACTGAAGAGTGGTCTTCGCATTTTCGCAAGCTCGCCATAATAAACGAAATTTGTATTATTGTGATTCAGCTCTGATCTGATGAGCCATGCTGAGGAAGATAATAACCTCAGGATCTAGCTAGTTACAAAGAAATTTTATTAGCAAAAATAACACACTTCTTCAGACTTTCTCGGGCTTACGTACACCTTCTCGGGCTTACGTACTTAGAGATGGCACTTATGGTGTGGCTATTCGTTCGTAAGTGAAGCTGCGCGTTCCGGAAGAACCAGTATTCTAACACTACCAAAATTTACCATTTTTTAGTGTTTTTCTATATTGGTCGCATTTATTTTCGGAAACGCCGACCTCCGCCGGCGGCGGCGCCGACCTCCGCCGGCAGCGGCGCCGACCTCCGCCGGCAGCGGCGCCGACCTCCGCCGGCAGCGGCGCCGACCTCCGCCGGCAGCGGCGCCGACCTCCGCCGGCAGCGGCGCCGACCTCCGCCGGCAGCGGCGCCGACCTCCGCCGGCAGCGGCGCCGACCTCCGCCGGCAGCGGCGCCGACCTCCGCCGGCAGCGGCGCCGACCTCCGCCGGCAGCGGCGCCGACCTCCGCCGGCAGCGGCGCCGATTTTGTATCGGCGGCGCCGCCGCCGAAAAATTTTCGGCGGCGCTGGCGCGCCGCCGAACGCCGATACTTTTTCCGGCGACGCAGCTGATTTTAGTATTCGGCGCGGCGCCGGGGTCTAGATCAAATGGGTCGAGTATTTGACGTCCCACAGGCTACTCGTACTCTCTAATCTCTCAAGTATTCAGGGTGCTGATGGCTAAAATACTTTGAAGGAGCATTGGTAGGTCGAGTTCTTGACGCCCTAACAGCAGTTCGTACTCGACCTACCAATCCTCCTTCAATAGGTTGAATAATCTTAGCCGTCACCACCCTAAATATTTGACCTCTTATTAGTAATATTAGGTCGAGGACGAACAGCTGCTATGGCATCAAGTACTTGACCTACAAATCCTCCTTCAATAGGTCGAGTATTTTTAACAGTCATCACCCTGAATACTTCACCTCCTATTAGTGATATTAGGTCGAGTACGAACAGCGGCTAGGGCGTCAAGTAGCCTACTTGACCTGCTAATCCTCCTTCAACAGGTCGAGTATTCTTAGCCGTCACCCACTGCTATGAATACTCGACCTAATTAAACATGTATTTGGTCTATTAGTCACTGGGGGGCTGGTTACTCGACCTTACAACTTTACGGATTCCATTTGTATGATCGAGGAAAGGTAGCTCCTATGGTAGTAATAGTCTTGATGACTGTCTCTCCCTGCCGATGCAGAATCTCCGGGTACCTGCGGAAGAAAGCAAGAAGCGGTGTCACAACTGCTCTCAAAGATCGCCGTGATTGTTAGACACAGGATTTGAGTCGTGACGGACACGTTTACTCCTTCTTCCTGAGGATCACTGGCGTGTTTTGGACTTAGTCATATAGAGTTCCTTTCTGACTGGAAGTTCCGTATCTTCAAGTACTTTTAGCTTCCCAAGATACAAGTACTCGACCAGTCTTGTACTGATAGCGACTGCAGGCTCGATTCCTCGACTGTTCGAGTATAATAGCTCCAATGACCCTTGTTACTCGACCGGTCGAGTACTGTTAGCTCCTGTGTGGCAGCATAATTGACCGGTCGAGTACTTTTAGCATTAGAGGTACCATTTCCAGGTCCGGGAACGATTGACACTGCCTTTAGAGGGAGAATATTCGCTATTCGCTCTGGATGTTTTAGCAGATATTTAAGGCGTATTCTCGCCGTCCCTCGGAAACAGAAGGGAACGGCGAGAATAGAGGGAGTCACTCCACGCGGACTTCGCGTACAGAAACAGCGAGAATACGGGAAATCCTTCCAAAAATGATTTTGTTAAAAAAAAAAATATGCAGGTGACGAAATTAGTCTTGATCCACTTTATTTTTGGTTTGTTTATTCTGATTGCTTTTAATCAATTTTACATTGCACCAACACCTGCAAAAATTGATTCCCCTCCGAATCTGAAAGAGAGTCCTTTTTGAGGATGCTGATGATAATCAGAGCATTCCCCGTCCATGGGGACTCGTGAGAATACGGGGAGTGAGTCCCTTGGACAAACAAAAACGCGGCAACTCCTCAAGTGGAGTCCCCGGCAGAGGCGTTACTAGCCAAAATGTTAGGGGGGGGGCAAAGAATCTACCGATTGGCTGGTAATTTGTACCGACTGTTTTTCCAGAAAAACGACTGTTTTCAGGAAAAAAAGCTATTTGACGAAAAATCGACTGTTTTAATGAAAAAAATCAACTGTTTTGGTGAAAAATCGCGCCGCTTCGCGCCGACAGTTTCAAAAATATCGACTGATTTTCAGAACAAAAACACTATAGGCGTATTCTCGCCGTTCCCCGAGGACTCCACTTGAGGATTCCCCGTGTTTTTGTTTGTCCCCCCCCCCCCCCCCCGGTCATGACGCCCCTGGTCCTCGGGGAACGGCGAAAAACGCCTTTAGTAGGCTATTTGAGAGTTTAGTAGAAAGTTTTGCGGAAACCCGGCTGCGAACCACTGACCTTCTTATTGTCGATGGTCGTTTACTTTTCCGTGCCTTTTTTGTGCTGTTGCTTCCGGTCTCTCCCTAAGAATTTTTAAAATGGAGAGAGTCTTGGCAATTGTAAAGCCATACTATGAAAGGGTTCACAATGTCTTATGCGAAGACAAGAGATTAAATCCATATTTGGAAATGATTGAAAAAAAGACTGGAGTCAGCAGGACCTACTTTGTCTCAGGTAGGCTAGTACTAAAAGAGGTTGGACTAGGGTGTAGCCTAGGCTACTGTATGGCAGGTACTAAATATTTTTTCAGCCCAAGCTGATTACGAGTCATATTTATAATGATAGTGCAAAACGGATAGCTCAGCTGAATTTTATTAGAGCTATATTTCAGCCCTTATTGGCAAGGCAAAGGGTCCTCTTCAGGCTGAAAGCAGTCAACCACAAACCCCTGATTTTTGGATACCCTATGCCAAATGCTGGGTATGTCTAGCGTTTGGCATACCCTATGCCTAACGCTGGATACACTATGCCAGGTGCTGGATACTGTAACCCAGTAAAATATTGATGATTTTAGTGAAGCTAAAAAATCAACCTATCAGAACTCCTTAATACTGAGGTAAGTCAGGGTTAGGTTACCAACATGTATCCAGCGTTTGGCATAGGGTATCCAGTGTTAGGCTTAGGCTATGCCAAACGCTAGACATACCCAGCGTTAGGCTTAGGCTATGCCAAACGCTAGACATACCCAGCGTTTGGCATAGGGTAGGCTATCCAAAAATAAGGGATTTGTTGTAGACTGGCTCAAAGTTGCTCCAGTTGAAAAACGAACTTGTGGTATAACTAACTTAAGATTCTAGCTTAGCGTTGAATATTTGACTTCATGAATTCCTTTGGGAGAGTGGCTTGGAATTAAAAAGGTTGCTGTGATTTCATTTTGGACACGCTGCTGTTTTTGCTGCTTGATTGAGTTGTTGATCGGGTAGAGATTTTTCCGTATTTGGGTTGACTTTCATTTTTTTGTAGAGAAAAACTTGGGTTCTGAATTTCCTTTCACTGATGATGCCATACCATGTTTCTGTTAGTGAGTATTTGCCTGTGCCTCAGTTGATCCCTGAACCGTTTTTCATAATTTCAAGAATCTGGGCTTTTTCAAAATGTATAACGTGGGAGGAGTTTTCGAAAATGTGTTCTGCCAGTGCTGATTTGAAGATGTAATTTGGACCATGTCCATTGGAAAGGGCGTGGTCGATCTCCTATTCGTGTTCTGAGCCTCTTTTTGAAAGTTCTCTCTATCCTGACGACAAATAAATACCTCGTTGGTTCTGGTTTGGGACTTGATCTTTGCCAGTATTTAGGAAATACAGTAGAATGTTTTGAATCCGTTGTAAAAGTTCCTGGAGAGTCTTTCAGTGACTCCTTGAATGTACAGCGGTATACACGAGCAAATCTTTTCTTCTGGTTTGTCACTACTAGGAGTGCCATTGTTGCTTTTGAAGGCCAGATGGATCTTTAACCGTTTTTTGATGATTTTTTTGACTGGTTGGATGGGGTACTTGTTGCCGTAAAGTAGGTCACGGATTTGGCTCAGTTCAGCTTCTAGGAGGAAATGACAACTGCGCATTTCAAGTTGTCTGGTTGGTGTGAATTGTAATGCAGATACCTGTTGTTGTGAGTGGGTTTCCTGTACATTGAGCAAACGAAATTTGTTTCTGTTGGCTATCAACACGTCTAAATATGGAAGTTTCAGGTCGTCATTCTCAAATTCGGTGGTGAACTGGTAAATTTGAGAATGAAAAGAGAAATTGAGAATGGAATTTGAGAATTAAGTGTAAAACATGGAATGGCATCAGCAGCAAAAGGCAATTCAGACCTCAAGCTCTTCTCTACAACCCAAATGCAGACAAATCTCTACCCGATCAACGACCCAATCGAGCAGCAAAAACAGCAGCAGCGTTCAAAATGAAATCACAGCAACCTTTTTAAATCCAAGCAACTCTCCCAAAGGAATTCACCAAGTCAAATATTCAACGCTAAGCTAGAATCTTTAGTTTGTTTTCAAGTTCGTTTTTCCAACTTGGGCAGCTTTCAGCCTGAAGAGGACCCTTGCCAAGAAGGGCCAACACATAGCTCTAATAAAATTCAGCTGAGTTATCTGTTTTTCACTATAGAAAAAATTGTAGGTTACATGTATATAGTAAAACTGTTCTTTAGAGAGATTTCAGCCTACTCGGTGTAATCAGTTAGCAGCATACACAAAATGAATTAGTTTCCGACTTTGAGACTGAAATGTTGGTTTCTTTTGTAGCTTTACTGAGTGAACCTGGAAATGGTGGGTTAAGTTATTCTGACTCTGTTGATTGTAGTCCCCATTCTTGCAGAACAGTTTCATCGGAAATGAGAGCTTGAAGACTCCAAACTTTTACTACAAAAACAAATTTCAAAAAGGGCCAGTACTAACATACGGGTGTTCGGCGGTAAGGGCGGCGATGCTGAAATGCCCAAGCTTAAAATGGAGAAACTCCCACCGAATCACCACCCACCTCCAAATTAAATTTGGATGAGCCAACTATGTCCGGACTTTAGGAGGTAGAAGGGGCAGTGCTGGTTTGCCACTGCTGCTCTTACTGCCAGACGCCCAGACGTAGTTACCTCAAACAGTTATCCTCATTAGAACTTGCAGTTAACCCAGCTTAAGGAGCAATTTTGGGTTGAACCAACTATTATTAGTGTTTGCAGGGGTGTCGCAAGGGGGGGGGATGCAGCACCCCCCACCTTTTTGAGATTCGGTAAAATTTTTTGGTATTTTTTCGATAGCAAAACTGTTCGTTATATTTACGGGGATTCGGTAGTTACACAGGATCCTAAATAGGCTATTTATACAAATCTCTTCGGTATAATGACCGGGATTCGGTAAATTGCCAGTAAAATTTTACTAAAATTGTTCGCTATTTTTTTTATAGCAAAACTGTTTGTTACATTTACGTGGATTCGGTAGTTACACCGAATCCTGAATAGGCTATCTGTACAAATATCTTCGGTATAATGATCGGGTTTCGCTATGATTGCCAGTATTCGTTAGTTATCACGAATTTGATGAGAGAATTTACTGAAATCATTTGGTCATTTTTGGATGCTGGAACTATTTGGTATATTTATGGAAATTCGGTAGTTACACAGAATCCCGAATAAGCTATTGCTTCAAAATTATTCGGTATCATGATTGGGATTCCATGATTTATTCAGTATAATTTCCAGAATTAGGAAGTTAACCACGAATCCTGACTTTGTTATACCGAATATGAATATTGTTCGGTAGTCTTTCGATACCAAAACAGTTCGGTGTGAAAACCGGGATACGGTACCGGTAGTTATACAGAATCCCGAACATGCTATCAGTCTAAACTTATTCGGTATAATAACTTGGATTCTGTAATTTATTTGTTATAATTGCCAGGTTTCGGAAGTTTCCACGAACCTCGAAACTCAGAAGAGGCCCAGTGAAGCACTGGTCGCAGACAAAAGGGATGATCTATGATATCATCGGTAGTCTTTGCTTTTATTTTGGATCCCAAAAAGAATATATAATCCTAAATATTTCGAAAATTCCGCCTGCGGGGGTTTTAAGCCAGTTTTAGGATTGAGGTTTTGAAACATTAAAAGCTAGAATTTGGATGGAAATTAAATTTGGCAGGAAAAAGCAAACAAAAATTTCGCCTGTGGCGCTCACTTTAGGTGATTATGGCTAGTATATTGACTAGACTACAGTTGCTGCTGCTGCCGGAATGGCGCTCTATCCGGTTTCTGAAAGTTCTTAGAGTCTCGGTATTTAATCAACGGTAAATGATAGATTTTGTAAGAGAAGCAGTTAAATTTTAGCCTACAGAAATAAGGATTTCGAAATTTTTCGCCTGCGGCGCTCGATTTAATCTTCTATTGGCTATAGTAGATAAAGCTGTTACTGCAGTCATGCCCGGCAATATATTCTCCCTGTGGGCTTCGCCAAAACGCCGCCTAATAGTTGGCTGATTGTCTTTCATGCTGCCCTTTATTGTTACTCTTCCTACGTAATCGTTTCTGTTCCATAATTTAAAGCTCGAATTCTTGGTTCTAGGATTTGGTAAAATTTTGGCTCTGCACCCCCCCCCCCCCCCCCTACCGAAAATGCGCTTGCGACGCCCCTGAGTGTTTGATGAAGTAACAAAAATAATAATTTTTGCATTAGGCAGACCTTACCAATGAAAGCAGACCAGATATGTTTTTGGCATCGCTGCAGACTGTAGCCTATGTTATGGAGACATCCGATAGCACTTTGCTCTGCAATAGTCCTCCTAGTTATTCCCTCCCTCTATCGCCCACTTTTCTATATATCTCTTCGGTTTTCATCACCATCATTAATTTCCCGACATCGTGACAATAGGTCACTCGGTCTTTATCCGCTAGCTCCAGTTAGCTGCTGGCTAATCCGAGGTCAGGCTTTGATCCATTTCATTCTAAGTATTCTGGTTACGGAATGAGTCCGCAGCCAGACCTCTCTGTATTATAATTTATGGTAAGGACCAGTTTATATATTTAGTTAGGGACCCATTAGTGCTGTATTATTTATGTCTACTTTTGTACATGATTTGCCGTACGAGTAAATTAACTATTGACGTTATGGTCCATCTCGGCTAGTAGTCCTCGGGCTTGACTGGATATGTGAATTCCAGCTTCGCTAGGATGTGTGAACCAGCTTGATTAGGGATTTCTGGATTGACTGCGGCTGAGCTATAGAATTCCCTGAGACTTTCCCTTGTCTCTTTTGTCCGGTTTCCTGACTGTTCCGGGGCTAGTGGGCACCTACGGTGTCAGAATGTCTTCAGCCCACACCCCAGGAACCATTAACTTCATTAAACCTCGCCTCCACTCGTCCATCCTCACAACAATGACATCATAAGTGGGATATTGGAGTCCCCACTCCATCCTTCACAACAATGGTATCTAACAATCGTCACAACACCTAAGCCTGGGTGTTTTTATTACTCAGAAGGAAATCTATAATAACTATTATTCAAACAACGCGTACAATGGCTTGTCAGCTATGATGCTTTATCAGCGATATTTCATTATCATATTTCATTATTATTTGATATTCAGTGATTATATATGTTTCCCAGTCAGCTTGGGCTCAAGGAGTATTTATAATAACTATTGATCACCAATCAGCTTATAAACATCATGCCTGCCAAGTTTCATCATCCTAGCTTATGTGGAAGTGCCCAAACTAGCAAAACCGGGACAGACCGACAGACATTACGATCACTGTATGGCACTTGAGTATGTTCAAGTGCCATAAAAACAAAAATAAGAATGATTCTATTAAGAGCGTGTTCCAACCTCGTACCAATAGTAACTATTAGTTACTAAATCCGTTCCAACCTCACGGAAAGTTACTACGCTGACCGTTCCAGCCTTCTCAAAATAGTAACTAATAGTAACTATTTGCTTACCACGCTCCCAGAGCGTGGTAAGCGTAGTAACCACGAATCTGTGTCACGGGATTGGTTGGATTCCCCCGTGGCATGATATTCCGCTGGAAAATAGAAAAATCGTTCCAGCCTCTACGACAAAAGGCAGAATTTGTGACGCCATGCGTGGTAACTACGGTAAGTAGGATGGAACACTCTCTAAGTAAGCATTTCTTGGTGGTGCAGACCAAAACGGATCAATTTCCCAAACTTCCTCATGTCACTAAATCGTCTGCTTTTCAGTATCCTAAACATCCACTCTTTACCTAACACTCTTTGTGGAATACCTCAGATCTGAGCTCCCTACACTTGCAAGAAAAATAGCTGAAATAATTGTTCACACTCAAGAAGAAAGACTGGTCTTTCCTAACATTTGCCAATAAATTTTCTCTTTTCTCCAAATGGTAAACAATTCCCCTGAAAACTTAATAACAACTTTAATGCCTCTCTTTTTAGCCCCACCTTAAAATAAACCTCCTCTCCCCAACTCTTCTTTAGAATTGCTTACAAACTCAGGGAATTACGGAGTTTCAGGATCCTGTAGTGCTTAAGTGCTTAGGGCTTAACTGCAAACTTCTTAAACGAAAAGTGAAAAAAAATACTTTTGATCAAACCATATATTAATGATCCCCAAGGAACGATTATCGTTTTTGTCTCAAGGGTTTTGCTACAGATTCTATTTCGAGTGCCTTTAAAGTGTGCATCATTAGAGCTAAGTTCAAAACTAAAATACTTTTTTACCAAACAATACATTCTCCTGATTTCCAAGGGTCTATGATCATTCTTATATCAAGGACTTTGCTTACAAATGATCAGAACAAACCCACGAAAAGGCAGATTCTATATTTCATCCTCTGAACCAACCTCGCAGGTGCCGTATCAGCTTCTAGCTCTTTATTTTTTTAATATGTTGATTAGTGTTATGCTGATAAAAATCAGATTTTAATATTGAATAAAATGAAATGAAATGATAAACTGAAATTGAACATTTTTTTCAGGAATCTTGGTTATCTTGGCCCTCTACCTGATGTTCGGGTATGCTGCTGAATTGGTGTGCAATGTCATTGGATTTGTATACCCAGCTTACACATCAGTGAAAGCCTTGGAAAGCAGAGATAAAGATGATGACACTAGATGGTTGACTTATTGGGTGGTTTATGCTTTATTTAGCACTGCTGAATTTTTCACAGATATCTTTCTGTCCTGGTTCCCGTTCTACTGGCTTGCAAAGGTATTTTTCTTGAACTTGTTTTTTTTCAAGCTTTAAATAAATTAGATACCCTAGCCTATACATATTTTTTTCTATCCAAGGAGATTTGGCTGTATGATAATGTGAGCGTGTCCGAAAGCGCGGAAACGAACGAAAATGCTGAATTAATTCAGCATTTTATGCAGCATTTCGCTTTCGGCCTTAAATTTTCGCTCAGTTAATGCAGCATAAAATTCATCGAAAAATTCAGCGAAGATGCTAAATTTTACTCTGAATTTTCAAGAAGAAACTGGGGAGCTGGCGATTAAGGCTAAATTTCGGAATTAGAAGTGTCAGAGAAGAAATAAAGAACGTGTCTGAAAGCTTTTAGTGCTGTAAATGCTGCATTTAATGCTGCATATAAGGTAAGAGCTTTCGGACGAAAATAAAAATAAAAATGCAGCATTAAATGCAGCATTTACAGTCCTGAAAGCTTTCGGACACGCTCTGTGAATACATAATTGAATTCTAATTAGGCTAACATTGTTGTTCGTACATTACAGGCCCCCTAGTGCAGTACTCTTCAGGTTAGGTTGCTCATTTCAGGCCCAGTTAGAAATTATGCCTAAGTTTTGTGTGTTTATACATTTATTTATCTTGTGTGGTTTTTCGTTGTTCTCTTTACTCCGCTACCACGTTGTGTATTTGGCGGGTTACAAATAAGATATATATAATATATATATATATAACAACATCTCAAACTGCAAACTGTTTGACACCAGCCGTGGAATGGAGTACTTGTAATGGTATGGAACAAACATTGGATAGGACATCAAAACTGAGATTGAAAGAGCGTGAAAAATGAATGGGCCTAAATTAGCTCTCATTTGGGTCCTTTTTTCCGTTTTAATAATAGTATTTAGTAACTCATTTATTTCCTTATTAGCATTTACAACTGCTAGCTGCGGATCGTCAACATAACAATTACTAATCACGGCTGTTTGATGTTTAAAGACAGTTGAAACTACGAGTAGACTAAGGCACAAACAAAGATAATAGTTGCGTTTTTGCAGATAACATGGTGTCTGTTACCACGGTAACTGGACGTGCAGTTAGTCGTTTTTGCAGTAACCGTGGTAGCTGATATACGGTTGCTCTGCAAAAACTACAGTTGCTGAAATTGCGCTTTTCGTTGTCATCCCAAGAGAAAAACTGATATCCAGTCACATATCTAAGTGCCAAACTTCTTTCCCACCAATTTGACAAAAATTGATAAAAGTGAAATGACTTTTTCAGATACCACGGTCCGTGGTATCTGAATGTCAGAACCACGATAACTGGACAGATAACACTATGGTAGTGCTATACCACTACCATGGTATCTGTAAAAACAGTTCACTTCATTTATTCCCAAAATTCTGATAAAACAAAATGCACGGGATTGTCAAATTACAATTGGGTTAATTCACATTAAAATTACGGATAAATAAAGGCACAAATGAGTTAAAATAGCGTTCAGTGCTATAAGCGGGCGGGTTCATTAGCTGAGCTTTCTTAGCTGCCCTAGAAATACTCCTTGTTGGGCGAGTATCCATTCTTTTTTCATCGTCGGGTGGCAGGATCTCACGGTGCATTAGCTGATATCTGATAACTGGTATCTTTCGGTCGAGTTTATGGGTTGAAGAAGCCGTGGCTTGGTAGCTACTCTTCTCCTTGTGTTCGGTCGGGTCTGGCCTGGAGTTTTAAAGTCAGGGAAAATAGCTTATTTATTTATTTATTCATTTATTTCCCTGAGAACTGAGGAGTACAAAATAATGTATAAAACAGAACTATGCCTAAACCATCTGGTCAATTCATTAACACGTACATACTATAAAAAATACACACGATTTCGACAACTAAGTTACGCACTATATTATTCACTTGTTAAAAAATGCGTACAGGTTGTGGGTTTGGAGGGCTTTTTCCTTTTTTTCCTCAAAATTAAAACTGAGTCTTTTACTTTAAAATTGGAAACCAACTGCGAATTACTGAAAGAAATGGGGAACCCAAGGAGAAATTTGGAAAATTTGAAATATGAAATTTTAATAGCAGATATGTCGCAAATTCGAAAATTCTCTACGAGTTTTGCAGCAAAAAGAAAAAGAGCAGCAAAAAGTCCGAGTGTGGTCAAAAGTTAAAGCATTTTTTTGTTCCCGCTGTAGCTCAGAAACTGTATGGAAAGATCCATTTTTTTCCTTCAGCAAAGTAGAATTCAAAAGCAATACTTTATCAGTGAATCAGTGTCAGATTACGACCAACTTGCTGTCATAAGAGATCACACCGAACCTTTTTGGTTACTCAAGTTGATTCTTAAAGTTTAACCGAAAAGGGCTGGGATAGAACAATCTTGCTACCCATCACTTATTCACTTAAATTGGCCTGAAAACCCGCTGAAAATGCGTTACTTCGTTGTTCCGCTATTCACGAATAATCGATTTTCAAATAGTAGAATTTCCGTGTGATTTGTGGTACCTCTATGCCCTTGTATTTTTGTTGTATTCCTTACGAGAAAGATTTCTGATTTTTTTTTTTCGGGCACCCAGCAATCTTCAGCAATCTCACCATTGCCCACTGAAAATCCGATTTTGTGTTCAAATTAAAATTTGCCGCGTCATGGTAGAATTTTCGTTGTGGGGACGGCCGTAGATATTCTGAACGTCATAACTCGAGCAGATAGTGGAAAATAAAAGAATCGCTTTGCAGAATCCTAATAATTCAGTTATTCAGTTAATTGACACAAAAATAAGTTGGCTTTTCAGTTAAACTTAAAATGCTCACTCAAGAGCATGCCATTCCGATTTCCCCCAACATGCATACGAATGCTGCATTCTACTTCGAAGTCTCTGAAACAGAAATCGTATCAGGTCCTAAGCATTAATCACCTTCTGCGCTCAGTCTTGACTAATATCGCTAACAAACGTCGTCTTTGATAGGTTTTTACATTTCATGTTTCTGACTGAACCAGTCACAACCGACGTGATTGGCAGGGCTTAATTGTGAAAGTTATTCTCCATGAGAAGATAAGATAGCAAAAAGAAAATGAAATGTTACTGAGCCCCCATACCAAGATGGTTTAGTATCAGGCTTCACTTCTGCTTTTCAGAGATCAGATTCGATAGAATGCTGGCGGGGATTAAGGGAAGACTTCGTTTACCTAATCCCAGGTTTTCCTTTTCAGTGTATCTTTTTGATCTGGTGTTTCTTGCCTGTGACCTGGAATGGCTCGACTTTCATCTATACCAGAGTTATCCGACCTTATTTCCTGAAGAATCAGGGAGCTATTGACAAAACGCTTAGTGGAGTTCAAGATTCCCTTAGCAATGCTGCTGGCAAAGGTTAGTACAATTGTTGGAGCCGGATAACTTTTTACTTTCTAGATCTATGGATAATTTCATTGATTCAACTCGTAGCGCCGCACATATATAGATGGATAGATTTATTAATTGCTAAGCAGCCCGAGGGCCATGGCAACAAGAAATCACAAAAAAGTACCACGTAGCCTACCAGAAGAAAACGCACAAAACAAAATAACAACACAAAAAAGAGAAAAAGCTCCTCTTTAACCTTTCTCTTCTCTAATAACCATTTTCAATATTTCTTTGTTATTTCCCTAATCCAAAAATCTACTTCTATGTTCCATCGCTGTCCTCAGGAATCGCTCTTATCTCTTAATCGTAGTAAAACATTCATTCCTAACAACTCTAATTAACCATTCGTCATCAAACTCACTCACACCGTACTGTTCTTTCCTCCGTTCACTCAGATCCATGCACTCGCAACCGTGTGAACCAAACTCCAAACTCATATATACAGCTCGATATAGAAATTTTTTAAATCCGCCTTTTTTCTGGCAAAATTGAACCACTTCTCTAAGAACATAGCTTTTAACGTTGCTCCCAAGCTTCCTATTCCATGCCTGAAGCCTCACCCAAATGAGGCGCCCTTCTTTTTTGGATTCCGAACGAAGAAGAGCTGCCTATGATATCACAGATATATGTTCGTCTGTTTGTCACCCCAATAACTCCCAAACGGAGGATAATTCGCCGGAAGGTGGTAAATGGTAGTGTTTTCACTCCACCCTCGACGAGAAAAGGTATTGGCCTTCCAGATTAAAATAGATAGAAAGTAGATTTGTTGTGAATTTACAGTAAAGAAAATGGTATAATCGTAAGGCACCTCATTATAGTACGTACAAAGTAGATTTATGTTCAAACCTTACAGATGACAGATGACCCCATGACAGTTTTATCCACGAATTCCAAGTATCCAATCATACGTATATAAATTGTAAAAACAAGGAGATTTTTGCACAAAACCAGGACAACCTGGACGCCCGGGTTCTCGGGTGACTGGTTTATTTGAAGATGTATCGTTTAGTTTTTGTTCAAGTTGTTTACTGTGATTTTGTGGAAAATAAAGAATAACCTAACCTAACCTAATGTTGAAACTTTGCGCCGTAGACAACATTTTGAAAATCAGCCTGTTTTCTGCTAAAATACAGAGGTTCTGGTATAAAACCAGTTGTGTTCGAACTGTAACAGGGTGAAAAATCATGATTTGGAAACTGCATTTGTGTTATTCTGACAAGCTGAAAATATACGACTGTCATTCTAACAAGCTTAACACGTACGATTGTCTCGTAATATACGGCCAGAAAATCTGTAACCGTACGACTAGAAACACGTCATTTGCCGGAGAGATTCACGTTTGGTAACCTTCATTTTGTCAAGCTCGAAACACAAGACTGCCATACAGACAAGCTCCGAATTTACGACTGAGAGTACAATTCTCTGAAGCATGGTGGTTATTCACCCCCGTGACCCCTCCCTCCTTCGGACCGCCCCTTTTTCTGAAGCCACACATGTGGATTTCTTCAAGCGAAACGTTGTAAAATTTGCCACAAATGCAGAAAAACAAATGCTTGCTATCGCGTCTGCGGGACTCGGTTCTGTTTGTGTCTCAGCTTTCAACTTAAACATCCATAGCAGTATGGTCTAGATGAACAGCTATATCTGCTCGCTCTGACATTTCTCTGTGATCCACATCTTATAATCTATCTTCATATATTACTCTTACAAAGTCGAATTCACCAACGCTGGAATTCCCCTTCTCGCGATTTCGCGGTATCGTAGAATTGCGATGTGCGGGATAATCAAATTGTATGCGGTATTTACCTCAGAATCTCGGGATTATACCGCGAAATGCGGTTTATGTGGCAACATTGCTACACTATGGTCCGAACATGATTTCTGTAACGTAAATGACGACGGTGCACGTGGCTGGTCGCACCTGGATCGTAAAGCATTGTCCTAATAGGTGTAATTAGCTGAATAACGCTATACGCGATGTTTACGTCTTAATACACACGCCCGTTCAAATACGAACCCGAGAGGTTCTTATCAATGCAGCGTGCAGTGTTGCCACGCTCATACAGTTTTTCAAGTTTCTAAAGATCAGAAAAGTGCTCTTAGTGTTACTTGAAGTACACCAGTACAATTTGACGCCCAATATATTGTAAAAAGCAATTAAATCTACGGATGGACAGCACAAGTCCTTGAACTAGCAGTAAGCAGTCGCAACAGAACAAAACGTGTTATTTTTTAGAAAAGTCGTTTCTTCAGCTTCCACCAAAGTAGAACTTCAGTGCTTCCCGTGGCAACCCTGACGACGCTGCTCTTTCCTCGGCCCGCTGGCGGAACCAACCAGCGATCTGATTGGCCCTGCATAAGCCAGAATAGAACGCTAGTCTATTTTCCTTATTCACCTCATTACAGCGCGCTCCGAGGAAAAGAGGAATCTGTAATAAGCTTTATACGCCGTAACACACCTTACAACACCTATTAGGACAATGCTTAATGAATAAGGCAATACGGCTAGCATCCGTAGCCTGATTTCTCAACAATTTATACCGCCCGATTGGCCTCTCGTTTCCTCTGCCCCCCCCCCCCCCCAGCACCGGCCTAAGGGTAAAGACGGCACTCCGCTTGAAAGTGATAATGTTTATTTTCAGGACAAAAACTGGCCACCGCTGCTGAGGCACTCCTCAAGAATGAATAGGAAGCCTTTAGGGGCATTGAGCGATATGTGTGATATCAGGTGCTCATACTTCAGTTGAGTATTTGAGATTAGGAATGTTTTTTCAACCGAAGATTTATTTATCAGTATAAGTTCCTGCCTAGGTCTTGTCAAGAGTTGACATTTACCTTCTTTCTCTGTTTTGCCCTAGGAGTTCCGTAGGATTTTGTTATCTAGCAAAGCTTGGGCATGCCGTCCGAATTCTTGTAATCTGTGAGCGGAATGCTTGGTTGGTTTGCTTTCAGTGTTCAATATTAAGCAGTGTAAGACCTAGATACACCAATCCCGAATCATATTGTGATGGTATCGAGTCTTGGCGGCCAGGTTTCCTGCAATTTCGTTAGCCCGGGACGGGAAATTTGAAATAATAATAAGATGATGATAGTGCTGAAAGTCCATGCAGGAATTCCACTCTGGTGCCAACAGACTTGGTCGCCTGCCCGCACGGAAACTGAACAATGAATGTTGGCATTCTCTGTATTATGCACAGTGCTTAAGACTAGTTTAGCTTTCCGTCTGGGAAATGATGAAAGTGAGAAAACCAACCAGACTTGGAGAAGTTCAAGGCGCGTGTGCCCAAGGCTTGTTTCAGTCGGTCTTTCCAACAATGCGATGGTCTCTTTTGTGCATGCTTTTTGTGATGTCTTGGTAAATTGGTACCTTTTAAGTATAAATTAAAGGATTTAGTATCGTACATGTTACTGATTTCTTCACGTAGGTATATGGCGGCCTTTTGGGGCCGCATGACCTGAACACATGTTTAAACCCCGCGCGAAATTTAGCTAAGTTTCTAAAGTTGCGTTTTTGCTGATACCATGGTATCTGTTACAACGGTCTAAAGTCGTTTTTGCAGTTATCGTGGTATCTGATACCACGGTCAAAAGGCGTTTTTGCAGTTATCATGGTATCTGGCCAGTTATCGTGGTATCAGATATTCAGATACTACGGTCCGACCGTGGTAACTGGTCGTGGTATCTGAAAAGTCATCTCACTTTCATCAAATTTTGTTAGATTGGTAAGAAAGAAGTTTAGCACTTAGTGATGTAACTGGATATCTGTTTTTCTTTTGGGATGACTTCGAAAAGTGCAATTTCGGCAATTGTCGTTTTTGCAGAGCACCGTGTATCAGATACCACGATAACTGCAAAAACGACTAATTGCAGATCCAGTTACCGTGGTAACAGATACCATGGTATCAGCCAAAACGCAACTTAAGTTTCATTTTAAAGTATCAAACAGTTTCATGAAGGTTTGCAAAGAAAAGTAAGAAATTCCGAACTTCTACTCAGAAATCTGTAATGATAATTCTGAAATGCCAGATTGTTGTTCCAAAATATACCGAAAGAAAATTGAACTACGGACAAGATAACTCTTGAGGAGGCGTGCGTGTTTTTGGCACCAAAGCCACCAGTATCTGACACCGCGAGGTCCTTAAAGTTTATCCGACAAGGGCTGAGGTAGGATAGTCTAATTAGCCGTAACTTATTCACTTAAAGATGCTTTAAGACCCGATGAAAATGCGGTACTTCGTTACTCCGCTATTCACGAATAATCGATTTTGAAGAAGTGGAATTTCCCTTTCGGATTTGTGATACCTCTATGCTCTTGTACCTGTGTTTATGCTTGACCAAAGCGATTTACCAAAAATAAAGTGTTCACGCAGTGAGCAACGATCACTTGGCCACTGAAAAGCCGCGTTTGTATTGAGATTCAAATCTCAAACAGTTTCATGAAGGTTTGCAACGAAAAGTAAGAAATTCCGAAGTTCTACTCTGAAATCTTTAAGAATAACTCTGAAAAGCCAGATAGTTGTTCCAAAGTATACCTACCGAAAGAAAATTGAACTACGGACAAGACAACTCTTGAGGGGGCGTGCGTGTTTTTGACCCCAAAAGCCCAGTATCTGACACCGCAACGTCGTTAAAGTTTATCCGAAAGGGCTGAGGTAAGACAGTCTAGTTACCCTTGAAGACCCGATGAAAATGCGTTACGTCGTTACTCCGCTATTCACGAATAATCGATTTTGTTCCAAAGTATACCTACCGAAAGAAAATTGAACTACGGACAAGACAACTCTTGAGGGGGCGTGCGTGTTTTTGACCCCAAAAGCCCAGTATCTGACACCGCGACGTCGTTAAAGTTTATCCGAAAGGACTGAGGTAAGACAGTCTAGTTACCCTTGAAGACCCGATGAAAATGCGTTACGTCGTTACTCCGCTATTCACGAATAATCGATTTTGATGCTGTGGAATTTTCCTTCGGATTTGACTGTGGTATCTACGCTATTGTACCTGTGTTTATGCTTGAGCAAAGCGATTTACCAAAAATAAGTGTTCAAGCAGTGAGCGATGATCATCTAGGTCACTAATGGCTACTGAAAAGCCGCGTTTGTATTGAGATTCAAATTTTTCCGCACGAAAATTCAGAGTAGAATTTTTTGCTGTGAGGACGGTCGCAGCTATTCTGAACATCATACTAGAGCAATTAGTGGAAAATAAAAAAATCCCTTAACACAATCCAAATAATGCAGTGTATTCAGTTGAATGATGCAAAAATAAGTTGGCTTTTCACTTGAACTTAAAAAGACATATCTCTAGGATAAAAAGATACATACCGTTCAAGGATAAAAATGGTTGAGTTTGATCGTGTCACTGGAAGTTGTAGAACACGAAAAATTGTAGTTTATTCCTATTGGTGAATATGTTTGAATCTATATGTATATGAGCCGAGCGGCCAGCGAAGCGCCGGTCGCGTTTACCTTTATAAACCGTCTTAGGGACAATCAAACCGTATGTTAGGTCCTCATATTACGTTACCATTTACGTCACGATAGTATGGTATTCCTACATAATTTGTATGACACGGCATATTCTTGAAGTTTTGGCTTATTCTAGGTCTCTTTCACACCTGCGCGTGAAGCTTTCACGCTGGATGTGTGTTTACGTTTTCCTTTCTTGGTTTCTTGTGTTGAATTTTCGTTTCTTTCATCATTAGTAAGTTCTTCTTCGTCACAGGTAGGTTTTTCTCTAGTTTTTCTTAAAAACTTTCACTTTTCACTGAAAAACCTCATGCGTACACGCCGACGCAACGAATAGAACTTGGTTCTATTCTTGCGTTTGTCTGCGTAAGCCCTGCGTTGCGTCACCGCAAGCTGACGCTGAAAGGCTCAACGTGTCAATGTGAAAGCAGCTTAAGGCGTATTTCGCCATCCTCCGGGGAATCGAAGGGAACGGATGGAGTCACTCCACGCGGGCTCCGTGTACAGAAACAGCGAGAACACGGGGAATGTTTCCAAAATAGATTTTGTTCGAAACAAAAATATTCAGTCGACGAAATCAGTCTGGATCCACTTTATTTTTGGTTTTGTTTATTCTGATTGTCTTTAATTAATTTTACATTGCACCAACACCAGCAAAAATGGATTCCCCTCTGAATCTGAAAGGGAGCCCTTTTGGATGATGATGATGATAATCGGAGCATTCCCCGTCCGTGGGGACTAGCGAGAATACGGAGAGGTGAGTCCCCGGGACAAACAAAAACGCGGAGACTCCTCAAGTGGAGTTCTCAGGGAACGGCTAGATTTACGCCTTTAGTGTGAAAGGCTCAACGAGTGAACGTGAAGGCGGCTTTATCCGTGGATATACTGAACTGAGTTAACAGGGTACGAGAGAACGAATGTGAAAGTAAAATGGACGCTAGACCTGCAGGTGTCCATCCAGCCTAGTCGACACGACGAATAAGCAGCATGTGACACCGGTGGTTGCAATTCAGTAAATAAAACCTATTCAGTATAATAAAATTTCAGTTTAGGAGGAATTATAAGTATAATCTAGGAAATACGAGATGATTTCGCCTAAACTAAGAATATTTACAGCGGCACATGGTGCTGAAGAGATGTAACACCTTCAAAAGATTTTTCGTAAATCATAGCTTATTTATGGCCCATGAAAATACTAATTGAAAGCAGAGACAGCCGTAAAGATCGAGTCTCCATGAGTTTGTCACTTTGAGGAGGTATGGGAGACAGTGACCCAATCGTTTAGATTTTTGGGCCTCGTGTCCCCATGGTCCTCACTGTACCGTGTCCTATTCCTCCTCGGACGGTCGAATTGAATTTTTATTTTTTACAGAATATCCGCTGCTATGAAGCAAACCATAACGAAATTCCAGAGTCGATAAACAAAGATTTGCCTCGGGTGTAAACTCAGCACGAGATCCAGGAAACAACCGCGAAAAACTACGTTAGATCAGTTTCTGAAATGAAAATTATACAATCATACTGAATGTTAGATAGTGCTCGTTCAGCCCAATATTCAGAATATTCCGATCAGCTGAATGCGAGATAGTACACGTGTCCCACACCTCCCAGTGTCCCAGACCTCCACCCGCTCCCCTAAGCCGTAAGCAGGATGTTTGGCACTCCACAATTAGCACACTTCACAGAGGTTGAGGTGCACGGCATCTCGTGGCTCCCACCACACTTAGAGCAATTGACGTTGTTCTTGAAGTCAGAGGCGAAGTGACCGAATCTTGGCACTTGTTACACTGCTTTGGGACATGGATTTACTTGAATATTCGGAAGTAGTCCTAGTCAATATGTAAACCCTCTTTCAAATTTCTCTCGAGATCCGCTTGAGTTTCGAAGTAAATTTTGACGGAAGGGAAGATCCTTGCTACTCGGGGACAGCCAACCACGACCTGTTGCACTTCAAGTTGTGATACGGAACTTATTAGCCGTACCTAGCATCTGCTTTTCAGAAGTCAACAAATCGATTCCTCGGCGAATCCGAAAGGGAGTCATTTTTTGATGATGGTGATGATAATACGGACGGGTAGCGCACCCCGTCCGTGGGGACACGCGAGAATAAGGGGAGTGAGTCCCTGTGACAAACAAAAACGCGAGGACTCTTCAAAAGGAGTCCTCGGGGAACGGCGAGAAAACGCCTCTAACCAGATCGAGCAATCTTTGGCAACTGTTTTCAACCTTGCGAAGGATGAGCTGGCTGATATT
The DNA here is from genome assembly GCA_030848855.1 of Branchinecta sandiegonensis. NCBI lineage: Eukaryota > Metazoa > Arthropoda > Branchiopoda > Anostraca > Branchinectidae > Branchinecta > Branchinecta sandiegonensis. The sequence goes on along the minus strand of JAUPMV010000017.1, from coordinate 6,169,018 downwards.
AAGCTATCAGTCAGTCAGAACGGCAGTGTGGTTCTGAGGGTTTCTTTTCTTAAAAATGATACATTGGTCATGGAAAACGTTGGCCTGGAATATAGAGACAGCGTGAAGCTTCTTGGTGTGACGATTGAGGGGGATCTGTGGAATTCACACATGGAATTTATACGATTCACCAAGAGTTTTGTTTATGTAATTACTCGTGTGTTTATCTATTGACATGCCTGCGTTAGCTAACGCTATTTTGTTAAAATAAAGAATTCATTCAAGAGTTATGAGATCTTGTACTGTATATACTGTGCAGTCTGGCCTCCAGAACTTACAGACGGGAAAAGTGGAAAGTATCAAGAGCAGAGTGGTGAAGATCATCCCCGGTCCAACGTACACTTCATATGAAGGTGGACTGGCCAAGCTTGGTCTCTCTACTCTCTCTGATAGACGACACAGACTATGGACTCCGCACGTAAGTGCCTGACCTCGGGCCTTCATCATACTGGACCGGTACACGACCGAATACCTAAGCAAGAACTGTAAACTGTACAAAACGTAAGGTGTGTTCTCGCCGTTCCCCGAGGACTCCTCGGGATGTCGAAGGGAACGGCGAGAATAAAGGGAGTCACCCCACGCGGACTCCGCCTACGGAAAACAACGAGAACACGGGGAATGCTTCTGAAATTGATTTTGTTCGAAAAAAACATGGTCTAGATCCACTTTATTTTTGGTTTTGTTTATTCGGATTATTTTTAATTAATTTTATATTGCACCCACACCAGCAAAAATTGATTCTCCTCCGAATCTGAAAGGGAGTCCTTTCTGATGATGGTGACAGACGGACATGGTGATGATAATCGAAGCATTTCCCGTCAGTGGGGACTTTGAGTATACGGGGAGTGAGTCCCCGGGACAAACAAAAACGCGGGGACTACTCAAGTGGAGTCTTTGGGGAACGGCGAGATTACGCATTTATTCGCCCAAACACACAGTCAACCGATAAGTACTTTAAGGCCTTCGGGTTTTCTTAGTTTCGTACAGCAGAGGTATGCTTATGCGAACGTTCATTGACGTTGGACTTTGCCATTTTCATGCACTTGCTGTGTCTAAAGCTAACTACCAGTTAGCCAAAATAGGTAACTAACGCTAACGGCATCAAAAAACACCTGAGTAGGCATTTTTGATCTCCATTCTACCATTTAGCCCAAAAATGCACTTCTTACAGTAAAGCAACTGTTCACATAAACATACCTCTACTTTACACCACTTCAATTGTATGCTGTAAATGTAAAATGTATATGTTAACTGTAAATAGTATCTTTAAATTTGTTATCAACATATTTATGTAGTGTTATTGTACGTAGGCGGACATACTACGTAGGCCTACTAGTTGTTAGCTGTTAGACGATCCAACGTTAGCGATGTAGTCTGGGTGTAGTGTCTCCTTTTTTGTTGATAACTTTAGTAAAACATGAAAGTTTAGTACACACTTTAGTAACGTTCTACTTCATCGCTATCACAGTTTCCCAACCGAAGAAGAAGATGCAATGGTGATTCATCTTGATTGTATTGGATTATGTTGTAGGTGGAATCAAGGATAGGTTGTCAGATAGCTGTACATAGGTAAGTGCTTCCACTTATTTTTCGTTGCCCAGTTTTTCTACTTTGAAGAATTTTGCTGGCAAGGGCAATTTTGCATGTCCGGCAGATTTGAATGTAGGTATATTAAGGTAAATGACATAGTGTCGTGCAAATTTAGTATCAATCATGTTTAGCGTACAGTAACTTATTGATCAGAAGCCGACCTTGTAATGTGCTTTCCAAATTTTAAATTTTCTGCCGTTTCGGCAGTACTAGGGATTTGAAAATCGCGTAAATATGCGGGCAGTTTGTAGTAATCATCACTCCGCTTCCAACTTCCGTAGATTTGAACTTATTCTTAAAATTCACCACTATTTCTTGAAAATTGACGACTGTTGCAGTGTCACTCGAGAAATAATTTAAGAGGGGAGGTTTTTTCCCACCTTGAGCATCATATCATGAAAAACTGTTCTTATTAAATTGAATTGGTAGCATCACAGATGCAAAATACTACAGCACGATACGCAAAATAGCTTACCTCTAGTTATACAAGTAAATTCTCTGTAAGTAATTGACATGTCACAAACTCACGATGTGCCTGCACGGAAAAATGTACCTTTTCGTGATGTCTGATCAATTGCCTGTTTTGTATCGCGAGAGCACCAGTTGCAGTTCGTGCAGCTTGACAATTCCAAATAAGAGAAATGGTGTGCTCGAAATAAAGGGGCAATTGGTAATTAAGGTGCCTTTATGTTTTAAAAAGAAAGTTGCACCTTGCTGTATGATGCTCGCTAGCAAATACCTTACTGTGTGATGCATGAAAGCATGTACCTTTTCGTGTGGGTCACGAAAAGCAAGTACCTTTCCCTGCGGGCGCACAATACTAAAATTAAGACGTGTCTGTGAGTCGTGAAACATTGAAACACACAGAAGAGAGATACAGCCAATATATGCACATCGCTGGATAGAGGAGGTTTAGGTGCATCAAATCAAATCAGAAACTGTGCTGTAGGTTATACACAGGAAAAGTTAGAAGAAGAAGCAGAATTCGTGACATATTCTGCACGATACTATGTCATTTAGCTTATTGTCTATTATCAGAGAGCACTCAGAGTCAGAGAGTAGTTTTGTTTTTGATCTGGATTCTATGTTCTCAGTTCTCGTAAAAATTACCAAATTACCATAAAATTACCTATGTCCTCGTTTTTGACAAAAACATTAATTTAGCCCACCCAATGCTGACCCAACATCTGCTAACAGTGACTGATTGCCAAAGAAAAAAATTAAAATCCAAACCAGGCATTTTTTTCTATGAATACTTGCAGTAACCCAGCAGTAACCACTCATGCTTTTGTCAAGTTTTGAATATTTTGCTGATGCACGTCTAAAAGTGGCTCAACTGACGCCCAGCTGACACCTGCTTTGCTTTTTATAATTTGAAAAGTTTGCCACGAAGAATGCACCTTCAGTGGAGTCCAAACCTGCAGATGCCCTCAAAAAAGGAAGGACCGTTTTTAGTAAATTCAAAATCAAATAAAATTAATTGAATTTCTACTTCAAGCTTGTGCCAGGACAACCCATAAATAGTTGGCTGTTAACTGATGTCCAGTTTGTTATTTTTCTTTTCCATTTACATTTTTATATGCAGGTAATAAAGCCAAGGTAGTGGAACAGTTAAAAAAGTTTTCAAATAAGCATACCTCTACTGTACTTGTTCATATGGACTGAACATCTGCCCTCTCTGACCAATCAGGGCAAGGAGAACAGAGAACAGGAATAGAGAACAGACTATTTGATTCTACATAATTGCAAAGCTTTCCCCATTCTTGATTATAAAAAAATGAATAAAATAAAGAATTGGCTTCATCTAAAAAGTGAAAATAGAAAAATTGAGAGAAGTATCATGAGGAGAATTAAGGTCTGAGTTTCGGACGCTTCACAGGTGTTAATGTTTTCGAATCCCTTCCTTGGACTTGGACTTGTGTATTATGGATGCACATAAGCAGAACCCCATATTTTCACAAAAATAGTCAATAGGGAGTACTGGTATATACAGGAGGGGTATCCAACCTCGAATTTTTACAACCTAGATCTTGGCCCTAAAAAGGTTAAACTCTTTGATTCATGTGGGCCAAGAAGGTGGGAGACACCATCATTTTTCAATGGGTTGGATTTTTACGAACACACTGTTAGCTTTTTTTTCCTTGAAATCCTCACGGTAGCCAATGTTACCCACAAATTACTTGAACACAGTTCACTCCTGAAAGCAAGTCCGCCATTGCTAATTAACTATTCATTGATCCCTCGACGGTGGTCAAAGAGTTAAACGTTCGAGAAGATCGTGTGGCTTGTAAGAGGATTAAAACAACTAAGTATATCACCATGTGGATGTTTAGATATGTTAGAAGAAGAAATCATCAGCTAGTTGAACATTTTTTGGTCTTGGAAGCTGAATATTATTTAGCTTAGTTTCAGAATCTTCAAGAAATCAGGGTAACGAATTTAGTATAATTTACGGCGTTTGTTTATTGTAATCTAGTTTACATCCTTGGACTTACGGGAATTAACAATAAAAAACAGAAAACAAAATACTTAAGGAAATTGATAATGCAAATAATTAGTTTGATTTTTCTGCACATCTTCCATATGCTTGCTACTATAAAAACATTTTGTTAGATCCATAGTCAAACTATGATCCCAGCCTCTCCATGTTAGGCACTCCGACCTGTGCCACTAGATGACCCAGCGGTCGGATCGAGTTGTGGCTTCATCTTGGGTCTTGGGTGGGAGGGGGGGGGGGTTCTAGACATTACAAATGCTAGAATGCATATGATACAACTCCTTTAAGAGTAAAGATCACTGCAGTCCTAACTGTTAAAAAAGAGGCCCTGCAGCCTGAATGACCTGGGGTAAATTAGGACTGTGTAGAAGTTTGCTTGTAGTACTTTCAGGCCAAATTCGAGGTCATAATAAAGTCGAGGTTGGGTACCCCTCCTGTATAGAGGTTGAACCTTGACCTTGTCCAACAAAACAGATATTTATACATTATTATCAGCTATCAAAACAGTGGCACATTGACATTGGGAGGTATGAGACTTTTGAATTCAAGACTGAATTGTCTGCGTTTGGTCCCTATTTTGGGCCTGTAAATTGCTGGAAACATTAAACTGACTCTTCCTTGCTATCCCATTTTTGAATGTAAGTCAGCTTGGAAATGAGAGCTTCAAAGCTTCAAAGTTTGGACCAAAAAATGGTGTCTCACATCCTATTAGAGTATTGCCATTGGTCAATTAATTGTGACTCCTACTGCAGAAACCAAACAATAGCAAACAAAGTATATTTTTGTAGAAAAATTGAAGACTCCAAGATCTCATTTCTGATAAAAATATTCTAAAAAAATTGTAAATTAAAAAAAAATTAAAAAAAATTACAATTATTTAAGGCTTTAGTATGATAGTTGTAGACAGAGGCGTTACTAGCCAAAATGTTGGGGGGGGGGGGGCAAGGGCAAGGAATTTACCGACTGGCTGGTAATTTTTCCGACTGTGTTTGCAGAAAAAACGACTGATTCAGAAAAAAACGACTGATTTTCAGAAAAAAACTGTTTTGACGAAAAATCGACTGTTTTAATGAAAAAAAATCAATTGTTTTGGCGGAAAAAACGCGGCACTTCGCGCCGAATCGGGACGCCCCTGGTTATAGAACACAGATAATTCACTCTTAAATTTCGAAAGTCTTATACACAATGTTAAATTATTTGTTTGTGCTCCTTTCCATTTTTTTCGGGTCTTTCTATCTGGTGTCTATTGTCCGACATACATCCGATATACATACATACCTATTATTGTAGACTACTGGGGCTACCCGAAGTATTCAGAAGAAAATACTGTACCTCAATTTCTTATGAAACTGTGCTTACGAACAATTACAATAACAAGGGTTCCGCAAAGGTTATAATTGATGAAATATGCAATGAAGCGGCAGCAGATTGTATGTTCGTGAATATGGACAAATCCGTTGTCCTACCTTTATCTTTTTTAAAACGCCAACTTCAGTTTTTCCAACCCCTATCCCAAATCCCACTAGCTGATGAAATTAAACTTCTTGTTGTTTACTTAACGACAGATCTAAAGTGGAAAAACAGACGGATTCGATGCTGAAACGAGGGAACATGGCCTTCCGTTCCCTTAAGCTGCTTTCTCGTTTTGGCGTTCGAACTGAACATCTCCTTAAAAAAAGAAATTTCCGCTTATCCGTCCTACTTTACAGTACTGTTGCCCTGTTTGGCATTTTGGGATTACACGCGACCAGTCCAACTCGCTTGAGAGAATCGAATATAGAGCGCTACTTGTTTCATCTAGATCTCCTAGAGTCCCTAATATCAACCTTTTAAAAACTTTCAGTCTTAGTACATTAGCTAGTCGTCATGAAAAATTTTCGGTAATTTTGGTCTAAAAACTCTGAAACACCCATTCCTGCGTGAAATGCTCCCCCCTGATTTTGAAACCGAACGGCCAAGACCTCCAAGACTAGTTGCGAACCCAATTCCAGAACTGGAACCTGTCCAATGCACCCACGTAAGATACAGTAACAGCTTTGTTCCGGCATTTGTTATTCTGTTTAACGCTTCATCCACCATTAAAAAGCCCACATGATTTTATGTTGTTTTTTAAGCACATATGTTTGACCGTTTAGTATAGTGTTTTTCTTTTCTTTTTTTCTCTGTTGTTCCGATGCAAACCGAAATAGCAGTTGACTCGGCAGTTACGCTTGCCTTTTTTTGTTTATATACATTGATGTGTATTTATATGTTGACGTTGGAGTCAGTTAGTCGGCACACGCCGCGGGTAAGATTCTTAATGAATAAACGATTTGATATCTGATGAATAATTTTAGCTCGAATTCTCAGTTTCTAGGATTCGGTAAATTTTTTGAAAAATTCAGTAACAATTTTGGCTCTGCACCCCCCCCCCCCAACGAAAATATACTTGCAACGCCCCTGTCAACCAACCATAATTCCTCAATAGGGGAATAGGTCAGGGCTAGGGTGCCCACAGTCCACAGGTATGCATCATTTGGTATAGGTTCATGATTGTTAAGCATAGGTTAATCGAAAACCAGAGACTTCGGGTAGACTGAGAGTTGGTTTAATGTATTAGGGTCTGTAACTGGTTTGGTAGCCTACCCTAGGAGTGCTGGTATCTTGAGCTTGCTGAAAAGTGCTGTAAAGTAAAGTGAAAAACAAAAAATGAATAACTAAGAAATATACCAGATTTTTTTTTTCAGGGTAGTTCCAGTGTGTGAACTGCTCCTTAGTAGTCTGCCTACATTTGTATCGAAATGTCAATAGGGCATTTATGCCTTTTCTGGATACTCCTTGTATTGTCAGCTGAATATTCCCAGGGCCGTTATCATGGTGATGTTAGGCCACAGCAGTATCCACCAAGGAGACATAATCCAAGGCTTCAAAGAAAAAGTGAAACTCTCAGTGTCTGGATGCCCGGAGTGTCACCACTCGAGGTAAATATATTTGGAGATATTTGTTATTGAAGGTGAAGTGTTCATCCACCAAATCCATGGTGGCAATGGGCTTTCTAATCCTTGTCGAACTTAGGAAAAGATAATACCCTTTCATTGTCAGAAGTTTGGTAACTTTACACAAGGATGTGCAGTTTCAGCAGGATGTGTACAGAATGTTTTTCTGTTTCAGTGGATTTATTTTTACCTACACCGTAAAACAAAATCTTGCAGTATTTGCTACTGGGATTAATCTTGCCTCTACTGAGATAAGATTGTCTCTAGTTCGGATCCCGATGAAAAATTTATCTCAAAATAGTAGTACGAAGTTGTACGAAAAAGTAGCATGCAGTACTAACTGATGCTACTACATGCTTCTACTTCAAGGCTACCGTGTTACTGCATACTACTGCATGCTACTATTAGCAAGACTGGATGCTACTATGGCAAGACAGGATGCTACTGGATACTAATACATATGACTGGACCAGTCTGAGGCAAATTAAATGATAGTATTCTTTGCTATTACATAGTATTACATGCAACTTTTTCGTACAACTACGCAGGCTACGAATTTTTCATCGGGTTCAATCTTGTCCTAGTAGAGATAAGGTTAATCCCAGTAGCAAATACTGCAGTTAACTTTAATCCTTACTCGGAGAAACTTTTTACAGTGAGACTACCTACAGAAGAATAACTTTAGAATTCCCACAACAAGACATACTGTTCTGCATGGGATAGCACGACGGCTGGGTTCCATGGTCCGTCGGGTGCCTTCTGTACGTAGACTGTGTCTCCGGGGTTGAGTTATTTTAGTGATCCGGACGATTTGTCATGATACGACTTCAGGCGTTTCTGAATCTCAGTTCTTCGCTGAGTAAATTGTGCGGTCGGAACAAGGTACGACAGGATTCATGTAAGTTGCCGCGACACGAGGAGCTGGGCAGGGTAGCTGAGGCGGGTCGCCGTCACTACCCCCACCCGTCGATTCACCCACCCGTCAATACACCCAATCTAAAAATCCGTCGATTCACCCAACCGTCGATTCACCCAAACGTCGATTCGCCCAACGTCGATTCGCCCAACCGCTGATTCGCCCACCCGCTGATTCACCCACCCGTCGATTCGCCCACCCGTCGATTCGCCCAATGTCGATTCACCCAACGTCCTGTTGCTTGAGCGTCGATTCGCCCAATTCTATGATTCGTCGATTCGCCCACCCGTCATAAGACCCAAAATATCCGTCACAACCCCCACTTTTTCCGACGGTTTGCCTACCCGTCACAAGACCCAAGAAATCCGTCGATTCGCCCAAAAAATCCGTCACAACCCCCACTTTTTCCGAAAGTTCGTCTACCCGTCACAAGACCCAAAATATCCGTCGATTCGCCCAATTTTCAAAATCGACCTTTGATCCAGCGCGGCTCTTTTCATTGAACGCGATGGAACAAAGCGACTGAGTCACAGGGGAGTAATTAAGAAGGATACAATACCGTCTGATGTAAATAAGGGTGAAAACTAGTCAATACAGCTTGAGCCAGAATGATGGTGCTGATAATGAAAGAGGAAATGGAGGATGAATGCAAGAGTAAAATATCAATGAGCTACCATGTTTTTAAGTACAACATGTACCGAAAGCGGTAGGCTACATGTTGCGATTATTTGGTCGGTTAAAGGAAATTATAACGCCACACGATCATTCGATTCTCAATAGATTAGAATTTGACTGGTACTCCTTTAGTCGGCAGACTCGACCCAAAGTCGGCTAGAAGCTGGGCGGCAGGAATACCAAAGGTTCCGACGGAAACCCAGAGGAGAATATATATGAAACTATTACAGCTGGAATACTGAAGCTCCAAGGGATATTCTGATCCATTTTATGCTTCCTTATATATGACCCTTGTCGGATGAATCGGAAATTGTACTAACTAGTCGGTAGCTTTACAAGCTTCTGCAGAACAGCTGGCCGACGACAATTATAAGTCAACTTTTCACTTAAGTTATTACCGGATTTCTTTTGTTGTTCCGGGCTGAACCTGATTTTAGCTGAATCGGTCCAGCAGGAAAAATGGGCTGACGCTCATAATGACCATGATCACAACGCCCACGACTCAAAATGCCCACTATTCAAAATGTCCACGATTCAAAATGCCTACGACCCAGCCCACGGTTCAGAATGCCCACGATCGTACAGTTTGAGGTGTTCAGGCCGTAGTAAATTGGACCTAGTGATGAATGTGAAACGAAAGGCGCGGACCGAGTATCAGGACGGCGATAATCGTGCATTGATCAGTTACAATGTAATTTCGAATTCTGGAAATAGAAATGAAACACCAACAGTGAGCTCAAAACTGTTATTTTTAACGATTCTTACCTTAAGGGTGCAAGGTTTAGATCGCCATTTCTTCGTACTTTCGCGCAAATCATTCTAGTTTGATGAATTATAAAATAATCCTTTCATAATTTTCCGTAGTAATCCTGTCCCTTTTAATCTCGCTGTCCGTTGTCCCAGATCATTTTGACCTCCCCTACCGACAGTTAGTCGTCGGCACTTTGAACCAGGACGATTTTAGCCTTCCCTGAGAGCATTTTCAACTGTCGGAATGACATCTTTGACAATTTTGATTTCACCCTGAATTACGGCATTTTGAGTCGTGGGCATTGTGAGGTGGGCAAAAAGATCGTGCTGATTTTGGGAACCACCCGAAAAACGTCTATAATATCCCCATTTTTGTTTGTTTAGGGTTTTCATGCCCCTATCTCGGCACTCTGATCGGTTCTGGTCAAACTTTTACAAGACATTACTTACCGTTTTTCAACGGCACGAAAATATGTGTGTTAATTCTCCAGCCTGATACTTGGCCTTAGAACAAAGCTTTTATCAAGTAAGGGAAAACAGGAATATCCAGTATCCAGTTTCACAGAAGTGCGAAAAGTATCACTAGTAGATCGCCAGATTGCGTGTGGAATTGATGAAAAACTCATTTGCGGGAGGTTTTAAAGTGGGGAAGACATTTCCGGAAAATGCTTGGCTCTAATGAGACTTGTCGTAAGAGCTGATGAGCTAATTGACCCGTTTCTAGGTCCGAACCGTAACTGCCTGTGGTTAGGATGTTGAAAGGGCACGTTGTGGCCATACCCCCTCCCCCCCCTTCAGCTTCCCCTCATATAAGGCGGATGGTCTTACTAGCATCAAAAATTATATATCTGTGACGTAATTTAGTTCAATAACAAATAACACTTCGCTACACTTGTGATATTTTCTGTTATGATTTCGCAATTGTTGGGTACATACTGAATATTATAACTCTTGGGAATCACGAGAATGTATTGTTTGGTAATTTTTTTTGCACTTGGCTGTGATTATGTGCACTTTAAGGGCGCTAGAATTCTTCTGTAATCAAAACCCTTGACAAAAAAATTATCATGAGCTCTTTAGGATCATGAATATATTATGGTTGGTCAAAAGTATTTTTTTTACTTTTCGGTTAAGATGCGCACTTTAAGGGTGCAGAAATTCATTTCTAAGCAGAACCATTTTGGCAAAAATGAGCATGTGCTCATGGGGATCATGAAAATGTAGGTTTTGCTGAAAAGTATTTTGTGTACTTTGCGGTTAAGATGAGTACTTTAAGGGATGGTCGGACCTGGGAAGTGACAATTTCTAAGCCAATCTTGTCAAGTCTCTAATGTTCCAGCCATGTTTTGTCGTCCTAGCACATCTGGAAGTAGCCTACATTAAATTGCGGCCACCGGAATTCTGGACCCCCCTTCAACTCCCCCAGAGTGACCGAATCCGGTCCGGTTCTGTCACGGATGTGTGTTCTTCCCACCAAGTGTTATCCCAATCGCTATATTCGAAGCGTGTCACAAAATTCCCGGCCCCCCCCCCCCCCCGGCTCCCCCGCATTGATCGGATCCTGTCCGAACTTGAAATGGGACATCTGAGACATGAGTTCTTCCCGAATATCAAGCTTCACTGAGATCCGATCACCCGTTCAAAAGTTAGGCATACCTGAAGATTCTGGATTCCCCCTTCCTCCACTCACCCCACGGTGGTCAAATCGGAAAAACGGCTGTTCTTAGAGGACCTGCCTTACCTATAATACTAACGCAACCTACTTCCATAATCACTCCATATATTTCTAAGCCCGGAGACCCCAACTTTGTACGGTACATTCTAGCCCCTCTAATAAAACCATGCTGATTTTCTCACTTGCTGTGTCTTGCTGCCTTCGATGTGGATCACGCTGTCGACGGTTGTCTGCGACAAGATTTTCCATCAGGAAAACCGGTTATGTAAATTTTTTCCCTGTCTTCGCTACAAGTCAACGGGTCTCGGAAAAGGCTTAAAACAGCAAAAGCCGTGGGTTATTTGTTGGAAGCACAGCCTAGTTTTAAAGTATTAAAATATTTTAAAATACTTTAAGTTGAAGAGTAAATATTGCGAGGGGTCCTTTAAGTTAAAATTGTGGAGTCGCTAACTGCTTGCCAAGTTTCATCGTCCCAGCACATGTGTAAGCATCTTCAGTCGGGATCACGGTAATTCTGGAACCCTCCCTCCAACTCCCCCCACAGTGCTCGGATCCAGTCCGGTCTTTTAACTATGTATCTAAGGCTTGTGCTTGTTCTTCCCACCAAGTTTCATCCCGATCCGTCCACTCTGAAGATGTCACGCGATTTCCAGTCCCCCCTCCAACTCCCCCCAAAGTCATCCGATCTATCACAGACTTGAACTGTGACATCTGAGACACGAGGTCTCTTCAAGTATAAAAGCTTCATTAAGATCCGATTCCCCGTTCAAAATTTGTAAATACGTCAATATTCCGGATTCCCCCTCCCTCCACTCCCCCCACGGAGGTCGGATCTTCCGACCATCGGGTCGGTTCCAGGTTAGTTTGGTCGGGTCTTTAATATGCCTGCCAAGTTGCATCGTCCTAGCACATGTGTAAGCACCTTAAGTCGGGATCACCGGAATTCCGGAACCCGCCCTCCAACTCCCCCCACAGTGCTCGGATCCGGTTCGATCTTGTCAACTATGTATCTAGGGCTTGTGCTTGTACTTCCCACCAAGTTCATCCCGATCCGTCCACTATGAACATGTCACACGATTTCCGGTTCCACCCTCCAACTCCCCCCCCCCCAAAGTCACCGGATCCATTCCAGACTTGAAGGGAGACATCTGAGACAAGAGGTCTTTCCAAATATCAAATTTCATTAAGACCCGATCACCTGTTCGAAAGTTATGCATGCTGCTAAATTCCGGATTCCGCGGTCTCCCCTCCCCCCCCCATAGTCGGATCGGGCAGATGACTATTCTCAAGTTGGTTTGGTCGGGTCCCTGATATACCTGCCAAGTTTCATCGTCCTAGCACGTCTGGAAGTATCCTAACTTGAGGACAGTGGCATGACAGACAGACCGAAAAGTGATCGGTATATGGCACTTGAGCGGAGCTGCAAGTGCCATAAAAACGGTAGCTCTTTTTTCTGATGTTTTACTCTTGCATTCATCCTCTTTTTGATGCTTCTGATCAATCTGCCCCAAGCTATATTTACTAGTTTTACCCTTATTTACATGGGACGGTATCGTAACCTTCTTAATTACTCCCCTGCGACTCAGTCACTTTCTGATACCGCGTTCAATGATAAAGTCCACGCCAGGTCAGAGGTTGATTTTGAAAATTGGGCGAATCGACGGATATTTTGGGTCTTGTGACGGGTAGGCGAACTTTCGGAAAAGTGGGGTTTGTGACGGATTTTTTGGGCGAATCGACGGATTTTTTGGGTCTTGTGACGGGTAGATTAACTGTCAGAAAAAGTGGGGGTTGTGACGGATTTTTTGGGTCTTATGACGGGTGGGCGAATCGACGGGTGTTCGAATCGACGGATTTTAGAAGTGGGTGAATCGACGCTTCACGAAACCGAGGTTGGGCGAATCGACGGTATGCGAATCGACGGGTGGGTGAATCGACGGGTGGGTGAATCGACGGGTGGGTGAATCGACGGGTGGGTGAATCGACGGGTGGGTGAATCAGCGGGTGGGCGAATCAGCGGGTGGGCGAATCGACGGATATTTTGGGTCTTGTGACGGTTAGGCGAACTGTCGGAAAAAGTGGGGGATGTGACGTATTTTTTGGGTCTAATGACGGTTGGGCGAATCGACGGGTGGGCGAATAGACGGGTCCCCGCTGAGGCCCGTTTTCGGACATTAGCTGAGACGGAATGCCGTGTCGGCGAAACGGGCCTTGAGTCTCGCGACTGCCCTGGTTGAGGTCGTCGGAAGCATATCAGTTTCGAAAAAAACGACTATGGTGTCGGCGGCTACCACAAAACTGGAACTGTTCCATTGGAATAGACCTGTTGTGACCTTTTGCCACGGTAGCGTCTGGATTGTGTGGTTGATAATCGATTACTTTGAAGCACTTGGCATATTGTTTACGCATGTTGGCACTTTGCTATGTATCGTTCGACGTCTGCTTTGAGCACTGGCGAATATACCAGCATTCTGGGTCGTTGTTTCGTTTTGTCGATTCTGAGATGGGCTGTATGGAATTACTGGAATGTAACTGACTAGATTTTTGGGAAAATCAAGCTTTCTCTTTTGAGGAGGATGCCCTTTTTAAAGGATACTTCTGTTCGATCTTCAGGTCGCTGGCTAGGAGATTCCGTGCGAAACGGTGTACGTAGATATCAAGACTGTATTCCAGCTTTGGATCCGTGTCGCTGAGATGTAGGTGGGGTAAAGCATCGGCTACAGAAATTTCCGAGCCTGGTCGGAACCGAGGTCTTAAGGCCGGAGCATTACTCTTTGCATCCGAGGTGAGTCCTTGTAAATATGGTTTGCTACCATGGTTTCAAGGGGGCGGTGATGAGTCGTGACTAACCGTAGAGATAATGGTGAAAGTGTTTGCAACCGAATAGAATGACATACAGCTCTTTTTTTCAGCTGCGAATATTTCTGCTCTGTTTTGCTTAGCGACCTCGACGCCTGTGCTGTGACTGGCCCTCATAAACCAGGTTTGCACTGGTCCGTGGCTGGAAGCGTCAACCATGAATTAAACATTAGTTGCGTTTTTGCAGATACCATGATATCTGTTACCACGGTAACGGGGTCTGCAATTAGTCGTTTTTGCAGTTACCGTGGTATCTGATATACGGTTGCTCTGTAAAAACGACAATTGCCGAAATTGAGCTTTTCGAAGTCATACCAAAAGTAAAACTGATGTTCAGTCACATCACTAAGTGCCAAACTTCTTTTCCACCAATTGTGAGAAATGATCAGTGACGGACCGTGGTATCTGAACATCAGATACCACGCTAACTGCAAATACGCCTTTTGACCGTCGTATCAGATACCACGATAACTGCAAAAACGACTTTAGAGCGTGGTATCAGATACTGCAAAACGCAACTGTTGATGCTGTTGTGGCTGAGAAATTGCTTGACACATTGGCTTGCTTCATGTCTTCCAGTATCTGTGTGTGTTCCGCTTTCCAGATAAAGGGATCTGCTTTAGTCAGGCTACAAAGTTTTTTGTTCTTTGTCGGTTCTTGACTGAAAAATTTATCATCCCAAGACGTTTTAGGAGTTCTTCTCGGCATGATTGGTTTGGCATGTGATGTGTGGCACGAATCTTTTCTAGTTTCCTTCAACGCTTAGAACGTGTCTGAAGTACTTCAATTTGGGACTGAGAACTCGCACTTCTCTTCTTTAAATCGGATGCCCTTGACTACACTGTAAAAAGTTTTTCCTAGTAAGCATTAAAGTTAACGGCAGTATTTGCTACTGGGATTAACCTTATCTCTACTGGGAAAAGATTAATCCGTATTTGCCACTGGGATCAACCTTATCTCTACTGGGAAAAGATTAATCCCAGTAGCAATTACTGCAAGATTGTAGGGCGTGTTCTGGAAATGTTGCAACACATTCATCGTGTCCGTCTTGTATATTACCAACAAAGGTTGTGCTGGACTTATCACCTAGTAAGCAACAGTGACAGTGAATATGTCGTCCTACCGAACGGAATGTCCTGTTTGTGACTGTACCCTAACAAATAACTTGTTCCTTAATATTGATAGGAGCTGCGAGGATTCAGATGCAGCGAGTCTGAACTGAGTTCTCAATCAATCAATAGTTTTATTAACCCATATAGAAATGGCACAGAACGTGCCCATACGGAGTATATAAAAAACAATAAAGGAAAGAAAAAGAAAAGATCCGACTAAACTAAACGAAATGACTATACAAACGCACCATAATACTTCTGAGAGTAGTATTTTTTTTTCTAGGACGATGACTACTGGTGCACGTCTGTTGATCTTCAGTCTGTATCCCCAAATGCTTACATCACCCAGTTTGAAACCAAAGCAGATGGAGCTGTTGCACATCACATAATACTGTTTGCATGTGCAGGATTAGCACCAGAGGTCCAAGGCCAGAAAGCATGGCAAGTTCGGTTTCTTTTGGATAGCCAGCACTCACTGTACAGGTCACAAGTACAGGAAAACTTGAACAGAATCCGATCTTGATGACAAGATTATGTTAACACGCAGAAGGGAAAAAGTGAAATCTTCAGACCAGAAAATCTGACAAAAAGAAATTCACTAGCCAATAAAAAAATGTTTTGAGAGCATTTATGACATCATTACTGATGACTGCTGCTCTCAAAAGCTAGCTAGACTTTTTTTGGTCTTTTTACCAGCGACGATTCCTTTCAAGTAGACCGGAATTCCTTCCGTCATGAAAGGATTCTGTTTCCGCTAGACTTTTTTCTAGTCGTCTCCGCGAACGGAATCTTTTCGACGGGATTTCTTGTCCGTGTAAATGCTACACTAGCCCCTTTAAGGATTAATGGGATGCCATATGTGTATACTGGGATGACTTTTTTTTTTTTTACTAAGAGGGTGCACAGAATAGATCATAGGTCTGTTGCAAAGCTATGATTCAAGTAATTTTTTTTTTGCGACCGATATCATCATTTCCAGCATTAGCCGTTATCATAGAGTCACGCGTTCAAGCTTGCAAAATTACTATTCCACATGGATGTGTACAGCCTAAAGCCGCGTTCGATTTATCCTTGTCTCGGTCCTGTCTCAAGCCTGTCTGCCAAATTCCATTTTGTTTAACTGCCTTGTCCGCTAAATGCCGTTTTAACTGCCTTGTCCGCTAAATGCCGTCCTGTCAGCTGACAGTTTGCAGTGCCCTGTCAGACAGGACGCCGTGAGTGATGACATGGAGCGTGTTCCACCCTACTTATCGTAGTTACTACGCATGACGTCACGAATTCTGGCTTTTTGCCGTCAAGGCTGGAACGATTTTTCTATTTTCCAGCAGGATATCATGCCACGGGCGAATCCGACCAATCACGTTGCAGAGATGCGTAGTTACTACGCTTACTACGCTCCCGAGCATGGTAAGCAAATAGTTACTATTCCGAGAAGGTTGGAACGGTCAGCGTAGTAACTTTTCGTGAGGATGGAACGGAAATAGTAGCTAATAGTAACTATTGTTAGAAGGGTGGAACACGCTCATGATGTCGGAGCAAGTTTCGCTCCTGTCTCGGGTAGATTTCTCGACTGCGTTTTATTTGTGATGCTTGTCCGTTGAGTTCATTCACCTGACAAGGCTAAATAAAACGGCTTTAAACCGTGACAAGGCAGTAACACGAAGAGAAGACCGAAACAAGGAAGACCCAAATCGAACGCAGCTTATGTTTATTTCCACAAATAGAACTGTTAGTCCTAGGTACGTCCTTACCGAAGATACAGTCAATGCTGAAAGAATTAATCATTTCAAGTGTATCGTCGGTGACTGGTACCTTACCTTAAGCATTGTCCAAATAGGTGTTGTAAGGTGTATTACAGCGGATAAGGCTTATTACACATTCCTCTTTTCCTCGGGACGCGCTGTAATAAGTCGAATAAGGAAAATGTAGCTCGGGTCTATTCTCCCTTATGCAGAGCCAATCAGATCGCTTGGTTGGTTCCGCCAGCGGGCCGAGGAGAGGAGCAGCGTCATCAGGGTCGCCACAGGAAGCACTAAAGTTCTACTTTGTTGGAAGCTGAAGAAACAACTTTTCTTCAAAAGAAACACGTTTTATTCTGTTACGACTGCTTACTGCTAGTTCGAGGACCAATGCTGCCCATCCGTTAATTTAATAGCTTTTTAAAATATATTGGGCGTCAATTTGTATTGGTGTACTTCAAGTAGTTAAGAACACTTTTTCTGACCTTTAGAAACTCGAAAAACTGCATCAGCGTGGCAACACCGAACGCTGCATTCATAAGAACCTCTCGGGTTCCTATCTGAACAGGCATGTGTATTAAGACGCAAACATCGCGTATAGCGCTACTCAGCTTATTACACCTATTTGGACAATGCTTTACCCTTAGACCTTAGTTCTTCCAGAGCCATCGATGGCACATAGGGCGTCACCTCCATTCCTCCAGGATTGATTCAGGCATTAGTGAGGTACCAGCCGTCCACACGGCTCGGTCATAAGTTTACCTCAGTGTCAGGGTTGCCACGGGGTAGCACGAAAGTGTTACTTTTGACACTTTTATAAGTTCATAAGTTCTCCTCAATGTCAGGGTTGCCATGGGGTAGCACGAAAGTGTTACTTTTGACATTTTTTTCTAAGGATAGCACTTAGGATAACAGGATAGCACTTAGGGTTGCCACGGGTAGCACGAAAGTGCTACTTTTGACATTTTTTTCTGAAGATAGCACTTACAGGATAGCAGTTAGGGTTGCCACGGGGTAGCATGAAAGTGCTACTTTTGACATTTTTTTCTAAGGATAGCACTTAGGGTTGCCACGGGGTAGCAAGAAAGTGCTACTTTTGACATTTTTTTCTAAGGATAGCACTTAGGATAACAGGATAGCACTTAGGGTTGCCACGGGTAGCACGAAAGTGCTACTTTTGACATTTTTTTCTAAAGATAGCACTTACAGGATAGCAGTTAGGGTTGCCACGGGGTAGCATGAAAGTGCTACTTTTGACATTTTTTTCTAAGGATAGCACTTAGGGTTGCCACGGGGTAGCAAGAAAGTGCTACTTTTGACATTTTTTTCTAAGGATAGCACTTAGGATAACAGGATAGCACTTAGGGTTGCCACGGGTAGCACGAAAGTGCTACTTTTGACATTTTTTTCTAAAGATAGCACTTACAGGATAGCAGTTAGGGTTGCCACGGGGTAGCATGAAAGTGCTACTTTTGACATTTTTTTCTGAAGATAGCACTTACAGGATAGCAGTTACGGTTGCCACGGGGTAGCATGAAAGTGCTACTTTTGACATTTTTTTCTAAGGATAGCACTTAGGGTTGCCACGGGGTAGCAAGAAAGTGCTACTTTTGACATTTTTTTCTAAGGATAGCACTTAGGATAACAGGATAGCACTAAGGATAACAATTTTTCATTAAAATAACACTTTTAGTTCTGTTCCAATTGCGTTTTGCTTTAAAAGGACTTAAAAGGTTAAAATTGTATAATATGATTGAAATGTATAGATAAGAGTAAATATTGTTATTGAATTAGTTTTGTTAATTTAATTTTATAAATTAAGAATTGAGGGAAAAAAAATAATTAAAAAATTAAAAAAATAAACGTAGAGATAGAGGAAAGTGTAGGTGACGCTAAATAGATAGGCCGGTAATGTGTTTAACTTAAGATAAGACCGTTGGCGTCACCGAGGGTAAGTGGAAGCGTAGTCACCTGGCCAATTCATATTGGACTGGAAGAACAGAAAAGATACTACGAGGCTTTAAAAAAAAAGCTTTGTGAGTTCCGCTGCAGGCTCCGTTTAGTAGAAATTTGGTGTTGAGCAGGCTGTGCCATCTGCCTTAGAGACGGACGATTCTCGGAGCACTTTTTGTGCTTTGTTGCAGGTTCCGACTCGAAGGAAATTGTTGTCACGGCAATATCTAAAATCAATTAAAGAAACATGATGATGATGATGCAATTTTATTTACGCACCTAAGAAGAGGAAGATAGCGCATTACAGACAAATAAAAGGAAAAAAATACACTGAGCTTTCAATAATGTAGTACATGCACAAGATCAAAACAGTGCATTCCATGCGTAAATATGATTAGTTTTGCACATAATGATGCACCAAACTTTTGCAATACACTTTTTTTTTATGGCTGCCATATACCGATCACTTTTCCGTCGGTCTGTCGGTCGGTCAGTCGGTCGGTCAGTCCGGTGTTTGCGAGTTAGGGTACTTCTAGATGTGCTAGGACGATGAAACTTGGCAGGCATATTAGGGACCCGACCAACTAACTCGGAAATAGTCACTTGCTCGATCCGACCATCGTGGGGGGAGGGAGGGGAGCCGGAATCCGGAATTTAGTGACATGCGTAACTTTCGAACGAGTGATCGGATCTTAATGAAACTTGATATTTGGAAGACGTCATGTCTCAGATATTCCGTTTCAAGTCCGGACCGAATCCGTTGAATGGGGGAGGGGAGGGGATTCGGAGGGGGGAACGGGAAATCATGTGACACGCTTAGAGTGGAGGGATCGGGATGAAACTTGGCGGGAGGAACAAGCACAAGCCCTAGGTACATCATTGACAGAACCGGACCGGATTGGTGCACTGTGGGGGGAGTTGGAGGGGGCTCCGAAATTCCGATGACACGGAGTTAAGGTAGTTCCAGGTGGGCTAGGACAATGAAACTTGGCAGGTAAGTCAGGGATCCGACCAGATTAACCTGGAAATTGTCAACTTCCCGATCCGACCACCGTTGGGGGGGGGGGGGGGAGTGGAGGGAGGGGGAATCCAGAATCTTGAAGAATGTATAACGTTGGAGCGGGTGATCGGATCTTAACGAAAGTTGATATTTGGAATGACCTCGTGTCTCGGATGACCCGTTTAAAGTCTGGACCGGATAATAATAATAATAATAATAATAATAATAATAATAATTCCTTTATTCTCCATAATAGCATAAGAAACACGCTAGCTTCGGATAGTCAATTACATGTTAATAAACTTATTTACAACACAGTTAAAAAAAATCCGATAAAAAAGATCCGATGAATGTGAGGGGGGACCGGAAATCTTGTGACACGCTTAGAGTGGAGCGATTGGGATGAAACTTGGTGGGAAGGACAAGAACAGGAACTGGATACGTCAGTGATACAACCGGATCAGATTTGGGCACTGTGGGGGAGTTAGAGGGGGGAGTCCGGAATTCCGGCTATCACGAGTTGAGGGTATTTCCAGATGTGCTAGGACGATGAACTTGGCTTGAACATTAGAGACTTGACATGATTGGCTTAGAAATAGTCAGTTCTCCGACCCAACCATCGTGGGGGAGTGGAGGGAGGGGGAATCTGGAATCTTGTGGCATGTATAACTTTTGAACGAGTTGTCGGATCTTAACGAAACTTGATATTTGGAAAGACCTCGTGTCTCGGGTGTCCCGTTTTAAGTTCGGACCGGATCCGATGAATGTGGGGGGTGGGGGCCGTAAATCTTGTGACACGCTTAGAGTGAAGCGAAGGGGATGAAACTTGGTGGGAAGAACAAGGATAAGAACTAGATACATCAGTGACAAAACCTGACGGGTTCGATCACTGTGAGGGGAGTTGGTGGGGGGGGGGGGCGGAATTTTGGGGACCGCGAATTAAGGTACTTCCACATTTGCTAGGGCGATGAAACTTGGCTTGAACATTAGAAACTTGACAAGATTGGCTTAGAAATTGTCACTTCTCAGATCCGACCATCCCTTAAAGTACTAATCATAACCTTAAAGTACTCAAGGGTATTGCTCAAAAACTAATTTTTGGCACCCTTAAAGTGCCCATCATCACGGCCAAATCCACAAACGAAATAGTTTTTCGAACAATATATTCTCGTGATTTCCAAGGACCCATGACCGTTCTTATCTTAAGGGTTTTGCTTGCAAATGATCACTTTACACTACTTTAATCCTCTGACCCAGCCCCGCAAGTGCCATATGAGCTTCCAGCTCTTGTTCAATAACATAACACTTTTTTCAAGAAAGAACACTTTTTCCGATCTTTAGTAGCGAGAAAAATGTCCCGGTTTGGCAACCCTGCTGTTGGGCGGCCTCGCTTTCTTTTTCCCGTCTGGCTTCCAGTCGTAGGTTGTTTGAGGAATCCGGCTCTCTTCCATAGGAAGGATGTGTCCCAGGTATGCCCACCGCCTTCTTTCCGGCTACTAATAACAGGAGACCGACTTTTCTGCATATTTGTCAGGTTTTTGTAACTCTATTCTCTTCATTTTTCTTTATTTCTAATACGCTAAACTTTGTTTGGACCGTTGTGGAAACGTGGTTTCATATGAGCATAATAACACTAGTAGCTCTAAGACCTATGCTTTCCATGCATCGGTTACTCGTAGTTCAATTCAATTCAGTTCAGTTCAGTTTTATTTTCAAACCCGATACAACGGTCAAGCCGATTTGGTGGTTCTCGTCAATATTAACACTAATTACATACAAAAGATCATTCTACACTAGTTGGGATATAACAAAGACTTGTCAAGCATAACACAAAATATTCGAATCTATATACAATTAATGATGCGAGTTAAAAAGGTTGACGAAAGCGGGAACAAAACTTCTTAGGTAACGAGTGTTTGATTGGCTGCAATTTGGGTATTGGCTGGGCTACCACTCTCTCAGGCCATACTCTTGCCGCTGAAAAATCTGGGGGGAGGATATCACGTAGTTATGGTGTATACAAGATTTTAGTTCCAAACACTAACGAAAGTTTTTCACGGCGCTTCAACAGGGTTTCTAAATTATAAGTATTAAGGAGGTCTATATACGGTACTTTAGGGGACTTGGAACTACAAGGAGGGCTCTAAACTGTATCCTGTCAAGCGAATCAGACTGTTCACGAGTAATTCCAAAGTGCCACACGGGGCAACAGTATTCCAGAAGTGGGCGTATGAAAGAAAGATAAACTCTTAGGAGATGCTTTGGTGGGACTCCATAACGGGATAATACTTTGAGGGAACGTAGGGACATGTTACCTCTCCTTAGCATAACTTCAACCTGTCTATCCCACTTCAGATCCGCCGTTATGTGAACTCCCAAGAGTTTAAGTTCCCTAACATGCTGAGAGTGAGGAATTGGAGGGGAAAAAACAGGGTTACTTGTTAAAAATGACATTGTTAGAACCACTGATTTCTGCATATTAACAACCATTTGCTCAGCAGCGGCTTCAACACAAATATTATCTAATCTAATAATTGTGCACTGCTTGTTATATCACTACGACATATCTCTAAGATGGACAAGTCGTCTACGTACTTCCATCTGTCTTGGAAAGTTACGGCAAGCTCGTTGATCATCACAAGGAAAAGCAAAGGGCCAAGAAGAGTGCCTTGTGGTACACCGCAAAAAATGGGGAGGCTGTCCGAATAGGTTGACTTATATTTAGTACGTTGCGTCCGATCTGACAGGAAAATCGCAATAATTCGTACAAGGAAAACATCAATTTTAAATTTATTTAATAGTTTCTCGACGAGCTTACTATGGCTAATCAAATCGAAAGCCTTTTTTAAGTCAGTTGCAATTAGATTAATTTAGTTGCCAGGTGTATCTAATTTTTTTTTTAAATTCTATCAAGTAAACTAACTAAGTAATGAGCCGTTGAAGTCTTGGCAGATTCCCAAAATGCTTTGGATCCACCTGCTTCAAAATTTTGTCCTTCAACCACGATGAAAGGAACTGTTCATAAATTTTACTAAAAATAGGGGTCATTGTAATGGGACGAACACCGGTGAAATCATTAGGTGAGTCCTTCTTGGGGATAGGTGTAACAAACCCATTTTTCCGCACAGAAGGATATTGCCCAGTTTTTGTGATTTTATTCTAAATACTACAAAGAGGGCCACTTATTTCATCAGGGAAAGCTCTAAGGAGATCTACTGGGATATCAAAAGGGGTCATACTTGCCCTCTTGAGCTTCTTTAACTTAATACTAACTTCAGCGGGACTAATTTCAGGGTAATCCAAGAAGTCTGGAGGTACATTGGGTATTTCATCTATAGGGAGAGGAGGAAGGGTCTGAACAATTGTTGCAAGGTGTGAGTTTAACTTATTGGCGTGTGAGTTTAACTTATTAACTTGGCGGCGTGTAGCGCCGCCCACCACGCTCGCGACGTTCAGAGTGAGACAAACTTTGGGTTTAGGTAATTTCTAGTACAGCTAAGATGCGTTCTGCACGCATCGAGGAAATAGGGGAGGGTGTATCTTTTTTTTTTTTTGTTTTGGCAATATGGAGTTATCGGAGCCAGCGCTGGTGCATGACCAGAGCAAAATAACACCAAGGAGTAGCGCCAAGACCTATGCTTTCCATGCTTGGCAAACATGCCACCCATTACGCTTGCAGCCTTCAAAGCGAGACAAACTTGCGGGTTTAGAAATTTCTAGAAAAGCTAAGATGCGGTTTGTACACATCGAGTAACAGGGAAGGTTGTATCTTTTTTTTGCTGTGTTCGGAATATGGAGTTATCGGAGCCAGCACTGGGGCACGGCTGTCTGAGTTTCGGTAGGAACGGTACATATCGCTAGTGGTGCTAGTGTCACTTCTATTCGAGTGTGTGTTACTTTTCCCAACTCTTGGCGCTACTCCCTAGTGTGATTTTGCTCTGTGCAGGACTGATTGAGTTTCAATAGAGCCGAGCAGAGCAAAATAACACTAGGGAGTGGCGCCAAGACTCGAAAGAAGTGACACACACTCGAATAGCAGCGACAGTAGCACCAGTAGTGATAGTGAACGTCCGTACTGAAACTCAATCAGTCGTACACCAGCGCTGGCTCCTATAACTTCATATTCTGAGCACAGCAAAAAAAAAAGATACATCCTCCTCTGTTTCCTCCATGTGTGCAGACCGCATCTTAGCTTTACTAGAAATTTCGAAATCCGTAAGTGTGTCTTGCTTTAAACGCCGCAAGCTTAGTAGGATGCGCTATGAACATGGCTTGTTTGCAAAGCAAGGAAAGCATAGGTCTTGACCAGAGAAATTAACACTAGAGGGTAGCGCCAAGATTTTAAAA
Source organism: Branchinecta sandiegonensis (assembly GCA_030848855.1). Lineage (NCBI taxonomy): Eukaryota > Metazoa > Arthropoda > Branchiopoda > Anostraca > Branchinectidae > Branchinecta > Branchinecta sandiegonensis. The sequence goes on along the minus strand of JAUPMV010000017.1, from coordinate 6,144,891 downwards.
AAGTGACACACAGTCGAATAGCAGCGACACTAGCGAAACTAACGATAGAGCACGTCCCTGCTTAAACTATTCAGCCGTTCACCAGCGCTGGCTCCGATAACTTCATATTCTGAATATAGCAAAAAATGGTACAGCCTCCATTGTTTCCTTGGTGTTTGCAGACCGCGCCTTTGCTTTACTAGAAATTTCTAAACCCGCAAGTTTGTCTCGCTTGAAATGCCGCAAGCGTAGTGGGCGTCGTAGCGAATATGGCCCGTTTGCAAAGAATGGAGAGCATAGGTCTTGGCACTAATCCTTAGTGTTAGTTTACTCCGGTCTTGACTCTACTGCTTTCAAGCGTGTGTCACTTTTTTCAAGTCTTGGCGCTACGCCTGGCGTTATTTTGCTCTGATGTGTCCCAGACTGGCTGAGACGCTGACGTTTAGTCTGAATTTTTAGGCGTTGTCTCGGAAGTCCCATGTGCAAAGGCCAACAGGGCATCATCTTCGCTTGGGCTAAAAATGCAGATGCTACGTCATTACCGAAAGACGTTGGCTTCGACGTCGGTGCTGCGGTAGACAAACGCTATCTAGTCATGCAAGTTCATTATGCACATAAGGGGGATGAGGCTGTGAAGGATACGTCGGGATTAGATTTGACAATCGCACTTACGCCGTAAGTAGGGAAGTTTTCTGTCTATTTTTTTCCTTGGGTCGAGTACAGTGAAACTTGTAAGAATGTAAGCTTTTGTACACTATAAAAGAATCTTGCAGTATTTGTTACACTGTAAAAAAAAATCTTGCAGTTTTTGCTACTGGGATTAATCCTGTCTCTACTGAGGTAAGATGTTCTCTAATTCGGATTAATCTTATCTCGGTAGAGATAAGAGTAATCCCAGTAGCAAATACTGCAGTTAACTTTAATCCTTACTCGGAGAAACCTTTTACAGTGTACTGGAATTAATCTTGTCTCTAAAAGATAATCTTATCTCTAATTCGGATTAATGTTATGTCAGTAGAGATAAGATTATCCCAGTAGCAAATATTGCAGTTAACTTTAATCCTTATTCGGAGAAACTTTTTACAGTCCTTCGACTCGGGCTCGTGTGCCACATTGCGATCGTTGCGTCTGTCAGTCTGTCGTGCTGTCAACCCTGGCAGCTTTGTGACGAAACTTGGCGCGTATAAAATCTAGATTGTCTGTGAAATAATTTCTGGTATATGTAAGTAAATAAGTAATTTATTTCTTACCCGCCATTTTCAAAAGCGGAGTATTCAAAATAAAATAAAGTAATTAAATAGAACACAACACAAAACAAATATAGTATACATTTTTTGTATTCTTCGGACAGAAAAGAGTGTAGAATGTCATGCGTTCGTCAGCGCCCAGTTGTCCATGATTTTTGGCAGAGCCGATGAAATTTCCAAAAGTGTGACGCAGGCATCTTTAACTTAGAACTGCTCCGTTAGCATGTGGCTATGGCATAATAAAGCTGGTGCTATGCATACTTAAAATAGAACTATATGTTATTTATTTTCTTTTTAATACTTCTGTTGTATATTTCGACGGATAACAATAAATATTGATAATGAAATAAAAAAAAGGTCCCGGGTCATTGCTCTAAGAAACTTCATTTCCCGAATCGGCCATCCGGGCGGGTGACGAACCCGTGATCTTGTAACGCGCCTAACCTACGACCGGATGATCCGGTTCGCGTGAAACTTGATGGTTGGTGGGAGTTGATGTTATAGATGTGTTATTTGCCTGTCTCTCGTCCCGTCACGATAGGGGGAGTTGGAGGGGGGAGGTCTCGGAAAGTTCGTGACACGCGTAAGGACGTAACAGATGCAGACATGGGGAGAATTGCATGGTGAAAAAGTCACGTATCTCATATGTCGCATTTTGTTGTCCAGGCCGGATCCGCCCTTGGAGCGGGTAGTTGGGGTGAACATAGGGCATTTCTTGGAAATGCTATTTTTGGGACCCCGAAACATAAGTGGAGGGATACTTACGACGTCGTAAAAGTTGTCCGTCCGTCTGTCAGCACGATAACTCTCGAAGGGAATGAGATATTTTGATGGAACTTGGTGTAAGGATTCTTTGGGTCAAAGGACAGGTTGAGCTCGTAGATGGGCTTTGTAGCCCTACATTTAGGGGTGAGGGTTTAAATTAAGGGGCGAACAAAATATTTTTAGACAGCTAATAAGATCTCTATTTAGGGGTAAGAAGACATGCTGAACACGTGTATGAAAATCATTTTCTCGTTGGACAAGTAGTTCGCCCGGAATCCGGCCATAACCGGAAAATTGGTTAAAAGTTAAAGTTGTATTTGAAGTTGATTAGATGCTCGATTTAGGGGTAAGAAGGCATTCTGAATCCGTATATGATAAGCATTTTTTACCCGGACATATAGTTCGCCCGGAATCTGGCTGAAACCGGAAAATTTGTTATCATTAAAAGTTTTATCTGAAGTTGATTAGAGGTTCGATATAGTGGTAGGGAGGCACGCTGAATAAGTCTATGAATATTATTTTCTCTCGCCGCACAAATAGTTCGCCCGGTATCCGGGCGATTAGAGGTTCGATGAGGGGTAAGGGGCTCCGTCAAAGTAGATATAACGTATAGGGGTAAACGCACATGCTGAATCTCACGTCTGAACTTGGTTTTGTCAGATGATTAGCCTTTGGCCTTAATCTGTTTCAAAAGTTTTAATAGTACAAATGTTCAAGGATAAGACCGGATATCTCCCAATTGTCTGGATCAAATATTAAATTTTTGGGATTCCATCGAAACATTTGGTCTTGTTCGACTCGACACCGAGCTAAATCTTCACAAGAGCCATATGAGCTCCTAGCTCTTGTTAGCTTAGCAGCTGTATGACTTACAACTTTTTAAATGTCTTTGTTTGTAGCTTGCCAAAGAAAGATTTTGTTCTTAGTAATTAGGACTTTCCTTTCAGACCGAAGTTTTCTGCTGGCATTTACCTGATGGTTGCCTGGAATGCCCAAATCCCACCTCACAACCCGAGTAAGTTATTTCTTTTTGCTTTCTGGGATCCTGAAACGTTAATGACGGATACCTGTGACTTCGTAAAAGTTGTCCATCTGATAGCACGATAACTCTCGACAGGGTTGAGATATTTGGTTCAGACTTTGGTTGCGTTCAACGAACCTAACAATTGTTAACAATCGTTAATTTTTACTTCGGGGCGGAGGTAACTGCAGCTTTAACGATCGTTAACTTTTTCCAATTACGCGATTGTTTACTATTTTGTAACGATGCTCACCGACCATCGTTACAAAATAGTTAACAATCGTTCAGCTCTGGATTGGAAATTGTAGGTGGGCGGAGATTAAATTTCGAATTCAGAAACCTGGAACGCAAAAAGTTAGCAACTGTTAACAATTTTTTAACAATCGTTAAGTTCTGGAACGCAACCTTGGTGTGAGGATTCTTTTTCAGTTTCAGTTTGTTTAATAACAAAAAGCAAATCATACACTGTAAACTAACTACACCGTAAGTAGGCACTGCCCGTAACGGGTGACAAGATTCATTCGTTTGTCAAGAAAAGAATACAAGGAAAAAGAAAAGAAAAAAGAAAAGAAGAAGAAGGGAAAAGAAAAGAAAACAAACGTAAATTAATCAAACAGAACATTGAGAACTATCGGTAGAAAAAGTTAGGATCTAATTCGGATATTTTCCAATAAAAATGGGTCAAAGTACCGGTCAATTTCGTAGCATCGGAAGAATGCGAAGCTTTGCGGCCACTCCTGAATTAGTCACCCTTTTTATGAGGATAAGTAATACCGTTCCTACGTAGATTGATAGCTAACTTCCGATTTCTTTCAGCATATCATGTCGACGTGAATTGCCTTTACGAAGACAAGCCTATTAACGTCTTTGCCTACAGAGTTCATGCTCACTCCCTGGGTAGTGTCATCACAGGCTACAGGTACTCCAGCGACTTGAAGCAGATTGAACAGCTGGCTAAAGGCAATCCTAACTGGCCCCAGGTAAATAATTCTCCTTATCAGGTTTGATGCCAAGCTGACCATCCATAACAAAATAATACACACAGCTCATATATAGGTCAGGATCCGGAAAAAACCTGGAAGTCGGATAACCCAAGAACCCTTGTTCAAATTGAATGGAGTGTCGATTGGCTTTGTTTATTTTGTCTTTGCTTAATTCTCTCGTCGGACCGGTAGTTCGAACTGAGTCTAGCGAAAACCGGAAATCCGGTCGAGCTCAGTTCCTCCGTCAAATTGTTGTACTTTTGGAAGATTTTTTCCTTTCGTTCTTTGTATTTTTTCTTCTCTATGAAATTACTCCGTATTTTTGTACTTATGTGCACTGTGATCGGCAATAAATCTATTATTATTTTATGGGAGGGGAGGCCGAATAACCTTACTGCCGCGGGCTTTAGTATAAGTCGAAATACTGTAAGTCGAAGAGTAAATAGTGCGAAGGGTCCTTTAAGGTGCATTTACACAAAGTGTAAATCTACCACAAGGGGTTGTTCCGATTGTTCCGGGCGGATTTTCTTACTTTACGTCAGTTCCAGCTTTAGCAGAGATAGTTGACAAGAAATCTCAACTTTTCCGTATGGAAGTGAGGTCGGTGGGTAAAAAATCTTCTTCTATAGTAAAATAATCATTGACCTTATACCAGTATAACTCTTCAAATGGATTGGTTTCCGTTTGTCCCTCCTCATCACATTATGAGTATCCATCACACAGAGGTAACGCAAAGAGATTCGTAAGTGGATGGACAGAAAACACAGAATTTGAACGTTTGAATTGAATGGTAGTGCAAAACTATCATCGTCAAGGAGGTTCGCACCTTTTTCTGTTGGAGGAATGTAATTAAACATATATCCTAGCAGAGCAGTAGTTCCACGTTTGGGGTCATCTGTAAAACATTACCCAGAAAGGATTAGTCAGCTAGGACGTTCTTCAGCGAAATTGCAGGGTTTGTTTCTCCCGGTTACAGCCTGATGAGGACCCTTGCCAAGAATGGCCGAATACCTCTGAAGAATATCTAGTTTATCTGGAAAATCTACAAACCCAAATTTATCGTAGATGTTTGTAAATATGTGACTAAAGGATATACTCTAAGGAATGAAAGTTTAGCGTAGCTTACGTAGCATAGTAGTTCTAGAGGTGTAACAGTTTATTTGTGAAGTGTAACGTGTATTAAATCTTTTTGGCCTTTTGGCTAAATAAACAAGCGTTATTATTATTATTATCATCCTGGCCGACTTATCCGTTTGGGTCATTATTATGTGTGATTCCCAGCCAGTTTGGGCTGAAGTAGTATTTGCCATTGGGGGACTAAAAACTTCACGGTGGCTATGAGCTGGAATAATAATCCTAATAATTGCACATGGGTGAGTTCTGGGATAGGTAAAGAGTTCAGAGTTTCTGCTGCTTTCAGGCTTTTTACCCAATGAACCCGATCAAGCAAATCTCACCGAATGATTGGGTGGCCGCACGATGTACTTACAACTCAACGCTGCGTAATACTGTGACTAGTATTGGTAAGCCTTATTTTTGACTCCCCATTCGATTTCCTTTCGCCCTTTCCTCCTATCTTAATGACTGGCTTTGTATGGTTTGTGGTCTTGTAGCCTTTGGTTTGTGGTCAGATAAGGGCGTCTACGAAATATATCAACGATTAATAGAATATGTTAGAATCATGCTTAGGCTACTTCTAGGCAATCGTCAACGCGATTACATTTACATATGCTTTTAAGAAATGATAATACTCGTACAATAAATTGTATTAGCGATTGCGACTACTTACAGTTAGGCAACTATTGCAGTTGATACGCTGTAATGTGTTTTCTGTTGACGTAGAAGAAATTGAAAAAAGATCGCGGTTTTTGGGCGTAAATTGTGATCGTTTTTTTATGGGAAAGTTAAAGTGAAAATAAGGTCTGAAAGCACAACTCTTACTAGAAATGATCTTTTCAAGATCAAATAGTTTAGAAATAAAAGTACCATAAAATTACTTGCCACGTGAAATTAGCGATTCTCGTTTTAGCGCTTGTCGACTATATCCAGCACTCCCGTTATCCAAAGCGGTGGCTGGACGCAAAATATTTGAAAACTAAACGAGCCGTGGGAATGTAATGCGTGAAAACCAAGCAAAATAAGTCTTAAATAGGAGATGGACCTGCTGGTCTGCCATGTCTTCCAAAATAAAAAACAACACTGGTAAGCTTCCTATGTCCTTATGTGTGAAAGAGTAGCGGTGAATCTTGAAGCTTTCGGCCAAGTTTGCGTTGCATGATTGGCAGAATTTGGCAAGGTCGAAGAAGCGCTAAAAAGACGTATGAACAAAACGAAAACGAAACAATGGCTAAAGACGGAGATTTCAGAAGCTTGTGATTTCATAATGGAGCTACGAAAAGCAGAAAAAGTAAGAGAGGTCCTTTAATAACCAACAACTTATCCTTTGATGTTCTTTTACTTGACTTTTCCCACTTTTTAACCACGGTACGCACCGTTTTCATATATTTTGCGTCGGACCTCCGCTTCGGAGAACGGGAAGTCTGGACAGAGTCGACAAGCGCTAACAAGAAAATCGCTGATTTCATGGGGCACAGTGCTGATATTTCCGAGACTGTTATTCCCATGCTGTCGAGATTGTTATACCGACATCAACCGACTTGGAAGTACAGTAGAGGTATGCTTATGTGAACGTTTGTTGACATTGGACTTCGCCATTTTCATGCACTTGCTATGTCTAAAGCTGATTACCAGTTAGCCAAAACAGGCAATTAAGGGAATCTGAAAACACCTGAATAGGTATTTCGGATCTTCGTTCTACCATTTAGCCCGAAAGTGCAATGTTCACATTAAAGTAACTGTTCACATAGACATACCTCTACTCTATGTTAATTGTTATATTTTTTTTTCGAACTGTATGATTTTTGTGTGACGAACTGTGTGAATCAGTATGACTTCTCAGAAGTCATAACTTTACGCGGAAAAGTGATAACTCACCGCTGAGTAGTCCCTCCCTTTTACGCTGATAAAGATTGATATAAATATTCCATCAGACCACGCTGACTGTGAATCATAGTTGATAGTGGAAAACGGATGCGTCAGCTGAATTTTATAGAGCAGTATTTCGGCCCTTCTAGGCCTCCTAGGTCCTCTTCAGGCCCAAGCCGCTCAAGCTGGAAAGTGAACTTTCGCTCTACCGCCCTCACTTACTTAGACTTCGTCTTCCTACGCCTGATGGCACATAAGGCGAAAACTTCCCGATGAAAAATCTATAGCCTGTTTAGTTCTATGGTAGTTGTACGAAAAAGTTGCATGTATTGAAATGCAGTAGTACAGAATACTTTAATTTAATGTGCCTCACACTGGGCTAATCTTAAGCATTAGTATTCAGTAGCATCCCGCCTTGCTCCAGTTGCATCCAGTCTTGCTATAGTAGCATGTAGTAGCATCAGTTGGTGCTGCATGGTACTTTTTCGTACAACTTCATACTACTATTTTGAGAAAATTTTTCATCAGGTTCTGACCTCCACTTGACTCCATATTTTGGGTAGCATTCCACAGTTCAGTTATCGTGGTCCTACCTGACTTAGCTTTCTTCTCGAGGTTTCTGCCAGGTGTGGAGAGCTGCCTACCCTTTTCTGGCAAGCTAGAAGGTGCCCAGCACCATGCGTCGTAGGGAATTCTGCCCTCTGCAAAATAAAATTTAGCTGACGTATCTGTTTGCCACAATCAACAATGCCATGATATACTTACCCGGGTGACATAGGCATTTTAAAACCTGTTCGAGAAAAACTATTCGTGAATGGATCATTTCTAGGAAGAGTTGTGTTTTACCTTAAATTGCATTGTTCAGCGACAATGGTGCCAGTGCTCCTGTAGAGTCGCTGGTGATGTGATGATTTTTCGATTGGATTTTGTGATTGGTTTGTGGACAACTAATGTCTGGACGCTGACTCTCTACTGCATCCCATTCGTACTTCCAGGCTGTCGACGACTGTTGTGCCTAGCACAACTTTTGTCTTTCTTGCGATTTGCAGAAGGCACTAACCCCTCGCGATCGCCATCGTCACTCATGATTGTCGACGGACTAGCCAGTGTAATTAATTCCGGATTGTTTTAGTCGCTGATCGGCAAGCGATCTGGCCACATGACGGTCGCTGGCCCCGATGTCGCTTGTAAATAGGTTGTATTCGCGACTCAATATTTTGTGTCGTCGTCTAAATTGGAATGATTTTGCAACCACTCTTAGCAAACCAAGGGGCAAGCCTAACAATCGGTGGCAGCGGTGGGATGAAAACCCCCATTCCTTGTCCAGCTTAACTTTGAAAGCATCTACTGTTTCTGCATTGACAGTATCATCGGACAGTGAGTTCCAGTTATTGATCACTCGAGTTGTGAAGAACTGGTTTCTAGCTTGGGTACTATTGTATATATTTGGATTATTTTTTCTATAATTTATATTCCCGTTTCAACCGAAAAATCCTAGCTTCCCTTTATAAGTCCGTTGCAATACCCCAATTTCTTTACCTAGCTCCCTTTTGGCAAATATTCTCAACTAGTGAAAAAAATAAACTCCGTTCCACTTTCATCAGATTCTCCAAATACTTACTTCGACCCCCCCCCCCCCCCCCCTTGGACAAGAAATACCAAAATGATGAAAATATATAACATAAGAGACCCTGAGCTTGCTATCTCTAACCTGATTAGCAAGTACTACTCAAAATCGAGTCCCACCCTAGGAGCAAAATTCTCAGAGTTTAAGTGTATATGTATGTAATCGTGTGCAGTTTTTAGTCAGTCGGAGAGTCTCAGTTTGTAATTGTCGAGTTTTTCTTTTCGTTTTTGTACTCCTTCCTTTTTCTGTTTGAAATGACGGATGATAAATAAATAAAAAAATATTTGTTTTAAGGCCCATAGAGGATACTTACTATATTTGTCTCCCCTAGGCTCAAAATCCGGTGACGAAATGTGCAATCTGTATCTTATGTTCTACGCTGAGCGAAACAAATTCCCTAGCATCATAACCTGCGGTGGCGAAAATGTGGACAACCTTGCTGCCCGACTACCCGCCGACTCCGATAAGCCACTACCCCCTAACCCACTTCTTGAGATGATTGCCCATGGCCACGGGGGCCGCGATAAGCAGGTGGAGGAGGATAAGAAGGTGTTGGAGGAGGAGAGGGGTCATCAGTTACATCATGACGCCTTGGCCCAAGGGCCCGGAGAGGAGGTAAAAGCGGAGATGGACGGGGAGAAAAGGATATCGAATTTGGGTAAGCAGGCTTAGATTTATCTCTGAGGCATGGTCGAGGGAAGAGAGAGAATTAAAATAGCTGGTATGACTGGGTTTAAACGCTAATGGTATTTTAAAGGAGGCCGGAGGATTGAGTACCTTGGTCGCGAAGGCCACCTGGTACCATGTGCTGCACCTTTTTATGGCACTTGCCCATCGTCCAAGTGCCATCTAGCGATCGCAATTTCTGTCCGTCCGTCAGTTTGTCTGTCGGTCCGGGTTTTGCTGGTTCGGGCACTTCCACAATAGCTAGGACGATGAAACTTGGCAGGCGCATCAGTGACCCGACCAGATTAAATTGGAAATAGTCACTTCCCCGATCCGACCATGTGGAGGGGGGGGGGGGGAATCCGGAAAATTTAGGTATTTTTAACTTACGAACGGGTGATTGGATCTTAATGAAACTTGATATTTAGAAGATCTCATGTCTCAGACGTCCCACTTCAAATCCGGACCGGATCCGGTGACTTTGGGGGGGGGGGGGGAACCGGAAATCTTGAGAAACGCTTAGAGTTGAGGGATCGCGATAAAACTTGACGGGAAGAACAAGCGCAACTCCTAGATACGTCATTGACATAACTGGACCTGATTCGGGCACTGTGTGGGGTGGATTTCTTCGTTATCTCCTGATGTGCTATGACGATGAAAATTGGCAGGCGTCAAAGGGACCCGAACATACTGACTCGCGAATAGTCGTTTCCCCGATCCGACCATCGTGGGGGAGTGGAGGGATGGGGAATCCGGAATCTAGTGGCATGCATAACTTTTGAACGGGTCAGAGGATTTGAATGAAACTTGGCAAGTGGAAAGAGCTAACGTCTCAGATGTTCCGATACTTGTGGGGGGGGGGGGGATTGGAGAGGACACCGGAAAACTCGAGAAACGCTTAGAGTCTTGGATGGAACTTGGTGTGGAGAACAAGCACTAGGCCTAGACACGTCATTGACGGAGCCAGATCGTACCTTGGCTCTCTGGGGGTAGTTGGAGGGGGTTTTCCGGAATTCCAGTCATCGCGATTTAGAATAGTTTCAAATGTGCTAAGGACGATGAAATTTCGCAGGCACATTAGTGACCCGACCAAATTGACTAAAGAAACCGACACAATGCCCTAGGAAGACTTCCGTTCCTGAAGTCGACCGTTTTTGGGGGAGTGAGGGAAGGGGAATACTGAAATTGCCTTCCATAAGTTGCAAACGGGTGGTCCGATTAGAGTGAAACTTAATGGGTGATAAGAATTGATGACGTAGACATGCAAAATATGCGTTCGAACCACATGCTGCCACTGTTGGTGTATGGGGGGGGGGGGGGAGAGAAGAGAAGAGAGATGTCAGAGATGCGACCTTTATGTTTTCAAGTCGTATTGGGCCACAATAGGTGGAGTTGGAGGGGTCCCGGAAAGGTTGTGGCTCACATAGGGGCGAAGCAAGTGCAATGATTTAAATGAAACTTGTAATCTAGAGAGAGCATATTATTATGCCCTAGATGACTTTTATAGGGTCCAAACTAGATCCAGCCACTGTGTGTGTGTGGGGGGGTGGGGGTACCGTAATTTTCCAAAAATTCTCAGATTCGAGTGAAACTTGGTAGGTGGTAAGAAAAGATGTTTTAGATGATCCATTCACGAGTCCAAACTAGATTCGGCCGCGGCAGGGGAAGTTGGAGGGAGGTACCGCAAATGGTGTGGCACGTCTAGGGATCAAGAGTGGATTTATTGGGCTGAAACTTGGAAGTCAGAACAGTCATTTGCCAGATGATCCGAGTCGATGCCGGAAGTTCTCAGACTTAAGTGAAACTACGTATCCTACTTCTAGGTCTACTTCGGGTGTATTTTGTGACTTTCTCATCTACTTTCTTTACCGCCTGTTCGTAACAAGTGCCATATGAGCTCGTAGCTTTTGTTTAGTAAGAATATAATGTAATCAAGAAGGCTTTCGCTTCTAATTAACTCTAAGAAATCGGGAGTAATCATACTATAGTGTTGTGAAAGAAACTCAATGTGCTCTTCTACTTGGAGTGACTCCCCAAAACTACCATACTATCATGCTACCTTTATTCTCCGGCTACTGTGGTAGCGTGGTGCTAAGACTTTGTTACAGTTAAAGGTAACGCAACTTCGGAGACTGAGTTCGGTTCGTTGGTTGAGGGAAAATCAAAGGTTTTATTTATAAACGCACTTTAAGAGATAAAATAATATAAACGTCTCAGATCCTTTCGTCTTCTTAAACGAATGCTTCTTGCTTCTGCGAGAGGCTCGGCTCGCTACCCAATTTAGTTAGATCAAAGAGGACGGACACACACAACGGGAACCAAGTCGGTCCTAACTTGATCGACCCTGTGTCAGGGACAGAGATCAATGAACTCTCAGGTTGAGCGGTGTCTGCTCAGCTCAACCCGACAGTTCATGTTTAGCGTTAGAACCAAGACATTTTACATGTCAAGTAACCCAAGAAATATCGAAATAGCATGTTTTCAAATCATCGCAGTTTAAGAGCTTTCAATGTAAACAAACCGCATTTAAAAATCCAAAGAAGATCTTCAAGATCTTGCATGAACGATTTCACTTTCCATACTGAATGTATTGCTAGCCAGTCCGACCCTTTAAACCTGTTTTCCATTAGCAAGGTAAAAACAAGTGCAATAACCCCTTTGTCACAGCTTGATTAAGAACGGCATATCGTCGATCATTTGACAAAACCGTCCAGTTCCCAACTGATCACTAAGGAATGAGGTATGCCGCGTGGTTCTATTTGTTGCTGTTACACCAAAATCCGCACCTATGCACACATATCCACAAGTACACAAGAGTTAAGCTGGAGACATGTCATAGACGAACGTAATCCATGGGAAATCTTTACCCAGTTACCCATGAACGGGTGGGGGGGGGGGGGGGGTCGGGACACATCGAATTGTATATCTAGACCAAATTATCCTCGACCATACCAGCTTAGAGTCTGACTCCGGTCACGGGCCGAAAACTAACCCATTGGCAAATTGGGCCCACTTGTCCATCAACGGGGAGGGTGGGTGGTGGTTCAACTCCAAATTTATATCCCCAACCCCTATGATCCAAAAGCACAAAGAAATTTCATCGCCTTATCTCTCCAGTTATTGTCAAGTTAAAAACATAAAAAAAAATGGCAATCTGGGCCCAATTGCTCTTGAACGAAGTGGGGATGGGGTTTGGGACCCGCAAAAAGGAAAAAGAGACCCCAATGCGCACAAACCTACCAAGTTTCAACTTGATACCTGTTGATTCCTGTCACGGGTAACTAACTTTACTCCTGGGCAACCGGCCCGGTTGCCCATGGACGGGGTGGGAGAGGTGCAACTTGAAAAGTAATTTCCCAGCCCTAGGATATATAAGTACAAGGAATTTCATCGTCCTATGGTAAGGTCTGGTCAAGTTATGAACATCATTCACTGGGCAATCTGGGCCCATTTGCCCCTGATCTGGATGGGGGGACAGACCGCCAAAAGGCACAAATAGACCCCAGTACCCACGAGTGTACCAAGCTTGAGCTTGATCCTTGCACTGGTTCACGAGTTATGAGCTCCACAAAATTCGGTGAAAACCAAAAACCGAAAGCTGCTACAGCGCTCGCAATAGTGGATTGTTCTAAGGAAAAGAATAGAAATCGTAATTACATAGGTGGTTTCGGAAACACTTACATAAATATAAATAAAATGACCAATAAATTTTTTTTAACAAATCATCAGTCAAATCATAAGAAAGAAAGATAAACAACGTTATCAGGCACTTTTTTGGAAAAGCTTCATATCTCACTATAACAAATCTCCAAGGGATTCTTCACTTTAAAGGACACCTGAACAATGAAACCATACTTGAACACACCATGGAGAATGCATTTACAGACATGGCCACGGACAGCATTCTTCTCCTGAGCGTAACGTTTTCAAAATAGGGATGTTTGTTTCTGGAGGTTTGCACATGCAGACTCCAAGAAAAAAAGCGCAATTCATTCAAATCTTGTACAGCGCTGGCCGGATCGTGTTGGAATTTCTTCTAGATATACGTTTGGGTTTAACTGGTTAAAAAATATTCCAGAAGAAGGGTTGATTGAGACATTTGTTCATTTCTACAATTGTTCGGTACTGAAATAAGGACAGATGCAAAATGGAGCAAAAATCATAGCTTGGAAACACTATTTCGTATTTGGATTGGGTTTTCTGCAGGCAATGTTAACGGAAGTCATACAGATAGGGATGATACTTGGTATTCTTCATTCAGGTGTCCTTTAAATAATCCTAGTGGAAATGGGGTCATCAATAAAGAATTTGTAATAGGCAACTTTTGAAGCAGGAATTTCAGAAGAGTGGAAAGAGGTAAAGGCGAAAACTTTTTTTACATTATTATCATGTTTCAGGCTTTGAGCTCGTAAAGAACTGGCCCAATGTCCCGCTGGACATTGGGCAGCCGACGGCCGTCTATTACACTTCCGATGGAACGCTGATGGTGTTTCATAGAGGAGATCGACTTTGGGATGAAAAATCCTTCGATGAGTCCGACAATTATTTGCAAAGGAACCTAGGCCCAATCCAGGATGACACTGTGATCGAAATGGATCCAGAGACCGGCAAGATCATCCGGAAATGGGGTAGCAGTCTGTAAGTGTTGGGGTGCAACTTCCGGGTTGTTCGTGTACCTTTTTTTTTTTTTAGAAAACGTTTAAAGCACAACTCTTACTATTAATCTTTTCCCTATGAAGTGAATCAGAAAAAAAACGTTTTTGAAAATACCATTACTTTCCACCTAAAACTAGCGATTCTCTTGTTAGCGCTTGTTGACTATATCCAGCCTTCCTGCTCTCCGACGCGGCGGCTGGGCGCAAAAAATTCAAAAACTGAACGTAACTTGGTTAAAAAGTGGGAAAACTAAGCAAATAAAAGAAGTAATAAACAGAAGATTATCACATCCTTATGTGTGAAAGAGTTGTCAGCGCACGTTGAAGATTCCGACAAACTTTTCGTTGGGTGACGGGAAAACTCGGCAAGGCCGAAAAAGCGCTAAATTTCGGAGTTACGAAACGAAACAATGGAGAAAGGTGGAGATTTTAGAGCCTATAATTCTGTATGAGAGCTAAGTATATTATAAAAGGCAGAATAAGCAAGAGGGGTCCTCTAGCCAAGACTACAGACAGGTTAATTTGCGGCGCTTTATGCCGCTTTCACATTGACGCGTCGTTGCGATGCTTTGCGTATGCGTTTATCTTGCGTTGCGTGCAGGTTGCGTAACGTATCTTTCACACCTGTGCGAGAACGTGTCACGCTGGATGCGTATTTACGTTTTCCTTTTTCGGTTTCTTCTGCCAAATTTTCATTTCTTTCATCAGTTAGTAAGTTTTTAATCATCATAAGTAGGTTTGTCTTCATCATTGGTAGGATAAGATAATCTGTATTTGAAAGCCGTATGGCCATATACAGTAACAATCAACATACACAAATACAACCAGCATTCATTCACCACTACTATAATTTCTACGGCGCACTTGCTCTATCTCTTTCCTCAATCTTACTAAACTCTAAAGCCCTTCCAACAAAATTCCCTACTGCGATAATATACCTCGGCGACGTTGATTTCAAGATCCCAGGGAGAAAGCCATCATTCCCCTTTTCAAAGATACTTCCCCTCAAATGTGAGAGGCTACGACACCGCAGGAGAATGTGGCCAAGCCCATACTCACCTTCCCCACAAACCGGGCAAGACCTGTGCATTTCCGGATTCCTCTTTCTTTCCCAAACTTTCCCGAAAGGTAGACAATTTGCTCGCACCTGCAACCAAACCTTCATAAACCTTTTGGGGATATCCAACTTAAAATAATATTCCTCACCATACGTTTCCTTCACTTGGTTATAAAATTGTAGACTTTTGGATGCCTTGATGTCCAGCCACCACTGCTGGATTTCCTGGTCTTTTAGCCTCGCTTTAAATTTTCGCCTTAAGTTATTCTCCAATATCTCTTCAAAAACTTCCATTTTTCACTGAAAACTCAGATGCAACGCGTTGACGCAACGCAAGAATAGAACTTGGTTCTATTCTTGCAAATAAAATAATGAAAAGTTCTATTCTTGCGTTGCGTTTAAGCCGCTTTCACATTGACGCGTCGTTGCGATGCTTTGCGTATGCGTTTATCTTGCGTTGCTGCGCGAGAAGCTTTCGCACTGTATGCTCATTTACATTTCCCTTTCTCCTGCTTATTTCTTTCACTAGTAGCAAGTTTTCTTCATCACCAGCATGTTTTTTTGTTTTTTTTCCTCAAAACCTTCCATTTTCCACTGACAAATCTGATGCGTACGCGGCTTCTTGCGTTGCGTTTTATTTGTCTGCGTAAGCTGCGTTGCGTCGACGCAAGCACGACGCAGAGGTTGCTTGGCTTAGTGTGAAAGGCTCAACGCGCCAATGTGAAAGCGGCTTATTTTTCTGCGTAAGCTCTCCGTTACGTTGTCGCAACCGTGACGCAGAGGTTGCGTAGCTCATTGTGGAAGGCTCTACGTGTCGATGTGAAGCGGCTTTAAAATCGCTGGAAGCTTAAGTCCTTTGACTTTTGTCACTGAAAAAGAAAAAACACGGCTCTCCATCTGACGATTGTACGACGGCGGAAATTTGACGGCATAAATCCCCTTGCTCACTCGATTGATTCGCTGCCACTTCGCCACCCAGCTGTCTTTCGGACTCGTCATGGCGATCGTCTCACCCAAATCGGAGCTGGTAAATCAGCTATTCTATTGTTTTCCTCCTTTCGAAACTCAATACAGTTTTTCGCCTTTCAGTCAGTCAGTCCGTCTGTCTGTCCTTCGGTCGGTTTGTTGGGATCACAAGTTTGGGAACTTGATGTCAAAGAGGATGAAACCCGTGAGGCAATTTGGGACCTGACATCAGATGATAATAGTTATTTGCCGGATTTCATCCGTGGAGGACAGGGGGGGGGGGGATCCCATGCCTTGCTACACGCATAACTCCCAAACAAAGGATCCGATCCGATGAAACTTGATAGCCCGCAAGTAGCGAACTGTAGAAAGACAAAAGCGTACCTCAGGTGAGATTTGAACCCAGACCTTGGCTTACTAGGCCAATGCTCTACAACTGAGGGGCTTGTAAAAATAGTTTGCAAACCACTACAGTAGTCAGATAGAAGCGGGCTATAGGGACAGTGGTTCCGCCGAAAGCAAAGTCGTCTAAACTGTTCACTTAGATATAAGGCGTTTTGCCGCGACACAATTGGGTGCCACACAGTCAAGCCACAAGTTGAGACTCGCGGAAACGCCTTTTTAGGCTTATTCTCGCCGTTCCCCGAGGAATCCACTTGAGGAGTCCCCGCGTTTTTGTTTGTCCCGGGGACTCATTCCCCGTATTCTCGTGATTCCCACGGATGGGGAATGCTCCGATTATCATCATCATCGTCAAAAGGGACTCCGTTTCAGATTCGGAGGGGAATCAGTTTATGCTGGATTTGGTGCAATGTAAAAGTAATTGAACAGAATCAGAATAAATAAAACCAAAAGTAAAGTGGATGGAGACTAATTTCGTCAACTGCATATTTTTTTTCGAACAAAACCCATTTTGGAAGCATTCCCCGTGTTCTCGCTGTTTTCCTAGGCGGAGTCCGCGTGGAGTGACGCCCTCTATTCTCGCCGTTCCCTTCGCATTTTGTCTTTTTTTTGGGCGGCAATTTCAAATGTCTGAAAATGAAAATAATATTGAGATAAAATCTCTATAAATAGATTGTAAGGCTTTCGTCCTTACCATCCTCTGCAAAAATCAGTTTTATGCCTGCAAGCGTTTGAAAGTAGTTAATTTTATCGTTTTGACATTATTCTGCTGCTAAATTTTAATTTCCCGCCAGAATCGAGCAACAAAATCGACAATCACCTCGGTAGTTCTTTGTCGGATTCGAGCCACAAAAATCTTGATGGTCGCGGAAACACACTTGTGGGCCGCACAAAAGACCGCGGAATCACTCTTTTTGAGCCACAATCGACCCACAAACTGTTCGTGGGAGCGCGGAAAAACGCCTATAGATATTTCATGTCCCGACCGGATCCGGCCATTAGAGGCCTATTTCCGCGACACAGTTGTGGGCCACACACTTCAGAGTGTTTGTCGCGGAAACACGATTGTGTGCCAGACAGTCGAGCCACTAGTTGATACTCGCGGAAACGCCGTTTTGTCTATTTTTGTTGGCGGAAATTTCAAATATCTAAAAATAAAAATAAAATTCATATAAAATCTGAATGAATAGAACTCCAGGCGTGTTTCCTTACCATTCTGTACAAAAAGCATCTTCAGTTTTTAATTCTACATGCTTGGAAAAGTAGTTAAATTTATTGTTTAGTCACTATTTTGCTTGCTTAATTTGAATTTCCCGCCAGAATTGAGCAACAAAAGGCGTATTCTCGCCGTTCCCCGAGGACTCCACTTGAGGAGTCCCCGCGTTTTTGTTTGTCCCGGGGACTCACTCCCCGTATTCTCGCGAGTCCCCACGGACGGGGAATGCTCAGATTATCATCACCGTCATCAAAAAGGACTCCCTTTCAAATTCGGTGGGGAATCAATTTTTGCTGTTGTAGGTGCTATGTAAAATTAATTAAAAAGAATCAGAATAAAGAAAACCAAGAATGAAGTGGATCTAGACTAATTTTTTCAGCTGCATATTTATTTTTCGAACAAAATCCATTTTAGAAGCATTTCCCGTATTCTCGCTGTTTCTGTACGCGGAGTCCGCGTGGAGTGACTCCATCTATTCTCGCCGTTCCCTTCGATTCCCCGAGGAGTCCTCGGGGAACGGCGAGAATACGCCTAAAATCGACAATCACCTCGGCAGTTCTTTGTCGAATTCGAGCCACAAAGCGAGCCACGAAAATCTCGTTGGTCGCGGAAACACACTTGTGGGCCGCACAAATTCGCGGAAACACTCTTTTTGAGCCACAATCAACCCACAAACTGTTTGTGGGAGCCCAGAAAAACGCCTATAGATATTTCATGTCTCGACAAGATCCGGTCACTAGGTAAGTATAGATATTGAAATGATCGCCACACAAGTCGTTCAGGTTGATAATTCTCTGGACTTACCCCTATAACACTAAGTGTAACTGAAAAGCAATTAATTTTTATATCTTGAATTTGAATAATCTGAATTATTTTGACTCTGCTAAGGGCTTTTTTTATTATTTATCTTAGCCTTTACTAGTGACGTTCACAATATGTACTCGTGGCCCGACAAGACTTAGAGCTTGTTCTACCCTTTCTCATAATAGTACCTATTAATTATTATTTTCGTTCCATCCTCGTCAAAAGTTACTACGCTGACCGTTCCAACCTTCTCGAAATAGTAACTAACATTAACTATTTGCTTACCATGCTCAGGAGCATAGTAAGCGTGGTAACTATGCATCTCTGTAATGTGATTGGTCGGATTTGCCTGTGTCATGGTATTCTGCTGGAAAATAGAAAAATCGTTCCAGCCTTAACGGCAAAAAGCCAGAATTCGTGACGCCATGCTTAGTAACTACGGTAAGTAGGTAACACGCTCTTAAGTTAATCCAGACGCGGAAAATTGGGATTTCAGCAAAAGCGTGCATTTCAGTGGCTAACAAAGCGAAGCTCAGGAAATGTTCAATTTTCGTCATTGAATCGGAAATCAGTTTCATTTTCGTCGTCATTTTCAATTTAATTTTCGGCAATCGTTTATCGTTGTAGTTGCTAAATATTTGAGGCACATAGTATAAGCACACATACTTACCAGAAACAGAAAGAACAAGACCAAAGGTGTCGATGGGATCCCAAAAATCTAATATTTGATCCAGACAATTGGGTCTTGTCTTTTCCAGATCCAGGTTAATCATTAGAGAAAACGAAGTTCAGATATACCTCTATAAGCCATATCTAATTTGACGATACTGACCGAAACTTCCTGCTTTACTTCTGCCAATTTTCCGGTTTCGCCCGAATTCCGAGCGAACTACTAGTCCAGCAAAAAAAGAAAGAAGCCAGCGTATCTCCTTATCCCTACAAAGAACAACTGATCAACTTTAAATAAAATTTTGACTTAAAAAAAGTTCCGGTTACAACCGGATTCCGGACTAATTATATTTCCGGGTAAAAAATAATTGTCATTTACAGACTCAGCGTCTCTTCTTACCCCTAAATCTGTCATCTAATCAACTTGTGATAAAACTTTTGCTTTTTAACAAATTTTCAGGCTTTGACCGAATTCCGGGCGAACTAGTTGTCCGGCGAGAAAATAGTTTTCACCATCGTGTTCAGCATGTCTTCTTACCCCTTAATCGAGCATTTAATCCACTTCAAATGACACCTTTACTTTTAACCAGCTTTCCGGTTTTTGCCGGATTCCGGACGAACTACTTGTCCGACGAGAAAATGGTTTTCGCCATCGTGTTCAGCATGTCTCCTTACCTCTAAATTGAACATTTAATCAACTTCAAATAAAACTTTTACTTTTGACCAACTTTCCGGCTTTTGCCGGATTCCGGACGAACTACTTCTCCGGCGAGAAAATGGTTTTCATTATCGTGCTCAGCATATCCCCTTACCCCATAATCGACTATCACATTCGCTGTTTAAAAATATTTAGTTTGTCCCTTAATTTGAACCCCCTCCCCCACCCCTAAATGTAGAGCTACAGAGCCCATCTACGAACTTGACCTTACCCTTGACCCGAAGAATCCTCACACCAAGTTTCATTAAAATATCTCATTCCCTTCGAGAGTTATCGTGCTAACAGACGGACGGACGGACAGACGGGCAGACGGACAACTTTTGCGATGTCATAGGTATCCCTCCACTTACGTTTCGGGATCTCAAAAAGCTCAGAAATCGATTGTTCCGACGGAGTAACGCATTTCCGCCGTGTCTTCCAGACTAGTTAAGTGAATAAATGTTGAGTGTATCACATTTCCAAATTGGGTGTTCTAACGTATTTATTGGTTCCCATTCTTTAATAGAATTTTCTATGCTTTTGTCGAGCGTCGGTCACTCGTCGGCACAGCGAGTTCTTTTTATACGCAAGAAATAAAATACTGCAAACATTTGTCGGGCAAAACAAAGAAGAAATCGAATTCTGCATGCTTTTTGTCGGGCCTCGGTATTCACTACTGGTTAATAGCCTGTTGTATCTCCGCCCTATTCGGTTGAAGTTTAATGATTTTAATGACTTTCAGGTTCTACATGCCTCATGGCATCTTCGTCGACCATCTTAGCAATACTTGGCTGACTGACGTTGCCCTTCACCAGGTCTTCAAATTCACCCAGAACGATTTGAAGACTCCCGCCATGATCCTGGGGATAGCCTTCGCGCACGCAAGCGATAAAACCCACTTCTGCAAACCCGCGGCGGTTACCGTGTCCAAACTAGATGGCAGTGTATTCGTCGCTGATGGGTATTGCAACTCGAGGGTTGTTAAGTTTGACAGCAAAGGAAACTTTGTTGCGGAATGGGGAACACCGAGCGATTTTGGTAAGAACTTTTTTATATTTACTGCACTGTCAGAAATGTCATAACAGATAACAGAAGAATGCGCTGTTTCAACAGACAGTGCATAACAGACAACACTTGGTATGTAATCTGAACAATTAATTTTTTTTAGAAAATTTCAGAAAATTAATTTCTGTGACATGTGGATGTGAACTAGTTAGATGAATTTGCCTTTGGGTGGGATCACTGTTCCTATGGCCGGCTTCTACCAGACGATTGTAGTGGTTTGAGAACCCTGTTCACAAGCCCCTCGGTAGCTCAAATGGTTAGAGCGCCTGAATTGTAAGCAGAGGGTCCTGGGTTCAAATCCCGGCTGAGGAGCATTTTTGTCTTACAGTTCACTACTTATAAAATGTAATCTGTTGTGTTTGAAAACGTCATGCATGAAATGTTATGCATAAAAAGCATTGCCAGGAAGAGCCGAAAAACAGCCAAAAAAGCATCTGCTGAATTTTCCGGCGTCATGACAACAAACAAAAAAGTCAGCAGATGCTTTTTTGGCTGTTGTTGCACTGGGTGTTGCACTGGCAATTGAAACGCCGCGTCCGTATTGAGATTCAATTCGTCTGTGTCATAGTAGAAATTTGCGATGTGAGGATGACCGTAGATATTCTGAACGTCATTCAAGAGCAAATTGTGAAAAAAAATCCCTTAACACAATCCAAAAAATGCAGTGTATTCAGTTAAATGATACAACAAGAGCTGGAAGCTCATATGGCAGTTGCAAGACCTTGGTAGATAAGAATGACGATGAACCCTTGGAAATCACGAGAATGAATCGTTTGGTATTTTTTATTTTTATTTTGCATTTGGTCATTTTTGCTTGAGGCAAAAATGATCATGGGCTCATGTGGATCATGAAAGTGTAGGCTTTTCTTAAAAGTACTTTTGTACTTTGCGGTTAAGATGAGTACTTTAAGGGATGGTGGGATCTGGGAAGTGACAATTTCTAAGACAATCTTGTCAAGTCTCTAATGTTCAAGACAAGTTTCATCGTCCTAGCACATCTGTAAGTAGCCTACCTTAAACTGCCATCACCGGAATTCTCGACCCCCTCCAACTCCCCCAGATTGACCGAGTCCGGTCCGGTTCTATCACTGATATATCTAGGGCTTACGCTTGTTCTTCCCACCAAGCCCAATCGCTATATTCTAAGCGTGTCACAAAATTTCCGCTTCCCCCCCTGACTCCCCCACATTGATCGGATCCGCACTTGAAATGGGACACGAGGTCTTTCCTATCAAGTTTTAATAAGATCCGATTCCCCGTTCAAAAGTCATAAATACGTCAATATTCCAGATTCCCCCTCCCTCCACTCCCCCACGGTGGTCGGATCGGGGGAGGGACTATTTCCAAGTTAGTTTGGTCGGGTCCCTAATATGTCTGCCAAGTTTCATCGTCCTAGCACATGTGTAAGCATCTTACGTCGGGATCACCGGAATTCCGGTACGCTCCCTTCAACTCCCCCCACAATGCTCGGATCCGGTCCGGTCTTGTCAACTATGTATCTAGGGCTTGTGCTTGTTCTTCCCACCAAGTTTCATCCCGATCTGTCCACTCTGAACATGTCACACGATTTCCGGCCCCCCCCCCCCCCCCTCCAACTCCCCCCGAATTCATTGGATCCGTTCCGGACTTGAAGTGTGACATCTGAGAACCGAGGTCTTTCTAAATATCAAGTTTCGTTAAGATCCGATTCCTTTGGTCGGGTTCCTAATATGCCTGCCCAGTTTCATCGTCCTAGCACATCTGGAAGTACCCTAACTCGCGATCACCGGACCAACCGACCGACCGACCGACGGAAAATGATCGGTATATGGCACTTGGCCGGAAGGCAAGTGCCATAGAAATAAGTTGGCTTTTAGTTAAACTTTAAGAAAGTCACATAATGATGCAACAGCAGAATCTTTTCCCGTCCTTAAAGTTTAACTGAAAAGCCAACTTATTTTTGTATCATTTAACTGAATATACTACATTTTTTGGATTTTGTAAAGGGATTTTTTTATTTTTCACTATTTGCTCTAGAATGACGTTCAGAATATCTACAGTCGTCCTCACAACGCAAATTTCTACTATGACGCAGAAAAATTTAATCTCAATACATACGCGGCGTACAGTGGCCAGTGATCAGCTTACTAAAGGTAGCTCACTGCGTGAACACTTTATCTATCGTAAATCGTTTTCGTCGAGCATACAACAGAGATACGAGCGCATAGAGCATACAAATCAGACAAGCAAATTCCACTATTTGAAAATCGGTTATTCGTGAATAGCGGAGCAATGAAGTCACGCATTTTCGCTGGGTTTTCGAGCTTCTTTAAGTGAATAACTGAGAGGTAACTAGATTGTCCCATTTAAGACCTTTTCAGCTAAACTTTAAACGTGTGAAAATAAGGTGTGTTCCACCTCTTACCATTTGTTACTGAAAGCTACTGTCGTGTATTCAAACTATGATAGTAGCTCTCAGGTAGGAGGAAGTTGGAACACACCAGAAGAGAATTTTGGATCAGCATTTCTTGGGAATTTTGGATTTTTCCAGTCTGTTGTGAACTAGTCTTCCCACCAGTTCAGCTCTGTAGAAAACACCCCGGTCTAAAAGTAAGTAAGTAATTTATTTCTAACCCGCCATTTCAGAAGCGGAGTATGTAAAGTAAAATTAAAGAATTAGATAAAACACAACAAGTACAATATACAATTTTTCATTCGTCGTCCAGAAAAGAATGTAGAGCTTCCCGAACTCCCGCCGTTTTCCGAAACTCTATAGTGGTCGAAGTGATGAAATCAAAGAAGTATTCTCGAAGCTTGACGCAAACAAATCTCCATATCCCGGAGAAATTCCTGTCCGACATCAAGTACTGCTGTGAGGAAATTGCTACCCATTTTGCGGCTGTGGTCAACCAATGCCTTGTGGAAGGGGTGGGGGGGCGGTCCATAGAGGTTTAAGATAGCTATCATCAACCCCATTTCGAAGAAGACTTCTCCAGAATCGGTAAACGATCTGCGGCCCGTATCAACGACGTCTACTCTGCGACAGCATCGATTCACGTCAGTATGGCTTTAGACCAGGCTGCAGTACTGTACACTATCTTGTTCGGTTCATATATAACTTAGGTTCATATATGTTACACTTGTAAACAAACTATTACAGCTCTTGGTTGATTCATTTACCTGTGATGACATATCCAGCACTACTTTTGGTGGAAAAGATGTTGTGGACCAATGGAGCTTTAGAAACCGAATAGTAGAATATTGGGATAATCTCCCAGAAAGTGTTGTAAATGCCGAAAATATCTACCAATTCAAAGCAGGTGTCGACCACCACCTGGCTGAAATTCAATTTAGTGTGTGAAGTGTCCCGAGAAATTTATAGAGGCAAAAGCCTTATTGTTGCAATTATATTATTATTATTATTATATTATCATTAATAAAGCGAAATGTAACTGTATATAAGCCCAATAATTTGCAGTCTTTCCAGAAAAATGAAGTCGTTCGACGAAATAAATCTCGTCCGTAATTGGATGGTGCTGGTTATGAGGCATTATATGATGAAATAGCTCAGGACTTCAGCTCTACAATGGTGTAGGTTACCTATGACTCCGTAAAATTCGTCCGTTCGATTATTAGGACTTATTGTTCGTATCTGGATTCTTTAATTCAAAGTAAAGACCAAGCTTGTAGATCGGCCCTATAGCCCCATATTCAGGAGTGGGGGACTCCCCCTCCCCAAGGTCTTTAGAAAGTACATCATAAAATGATGAAATAGCTTAGGACTTCAGCCCTACCCTGGAGAAGGGTACTTATGACTCCGTAAAATTCATCGCTTCGATTATTAGGACTTAAAGCACAGCTCTTACCAGAAATGATCTTTTCCCAATGAAATGAATCAGAAAATATGTTTTTATGGCACTTGCAGCCTCTGGCTCAAGTGCCATATACCGATCACAATTCCGTCTGTCGGTCTGTCGGTCGGTCCGAGTTTTTTGTCCCACTTATCCGAGTTAGGGTACTTCCAGATGTGCTAGGACAATGAAACTTGGCAGGCATATCAGGGACCCGACCAAACTAACCTGGAAATAATCAGTTTCCCGATCCGACCATATGCGGGGGAGTGCGGGGTGCTGGAAACTTGAAAATTTAGGGCATTTTGTCACTTTTTTCTGAGTTAGGGTACTTCTAGATGAGCTAGGACAATGAAACTTGGCAGGAATATCAGGGACCCGACCAAACGAACCTGGAAATAATCAGTTCCCCGATCCGACCATATGAGGGGGAGTGGGGGCGCTCGAAACTTGAAAATTTAGGGCATTTTGTCACACTTTTTCGAGTTAGGGTACTTCCAGATGATCTAGGACAAT
The DNA here is from genome assembly GCA_030848855.1 of Branchinecta sandiegonensis. Lineage (NCBI taxonomy): Eukaryota > Metazoa > Arthropoda > Branchiopoda > Anostraca > Branchinectidae > Branchinecta > Branchinecta sandiegonensis. The sequence goes on along the minus strand of JAUPMV010000017.1, from coordinate 6,119,741 downwards.
GAAACTTGGCAGGAATATCAGGGACCTGACCAAAGTAACCCTGAAATAATAAGTTTCCCGATCCGACCATATGCGGGGGAGTTGGGGCGCTGGAAACTTGAAAATTTAGGACATTTTGTCACACTTTTTCGAGTGAGGGTACTTCCAGATGAGCTAGGACAATGAAACTTGGCAGGAATATCAGGGACCCGACCGAACTAACCTGGAAATAATCAGTTTCCCGATCCGACCATATGCGGGGGAGTGCGGGGCGCTGGAAACTTGAAAATTTAGGGCATTTTGTCACTTTTTTCCGAGTTAGGGTACTTCTAGATGAGCTAGGACAATGAAACTTGGCAGGAATATCAGGGACCCGACCAAACGCACCTGGAAGTAATAAGTTTCCCGATCCGACCATATGCGGGGGAGTGGGGGCGCTGGAAACATGAAAATTTAGGGCATTTTGTCACTTTTTTCCGAGTTAGGGTACTTCTAGATGAGCTAGGACAATGAAACTTGGCAGGAATATCAGGGACCCGACCAAATGAACCTGGAAGTAATCAGTTTCCCGATCCGACCATATGCGGGGGAGTGGGGGCGCTCGAAACTTGAAAATTTAGGTCATTTTGTCACACTTTTTCGAGTGAGGGTACTTCCAGATGAGCTAGGACAATGAAACTTGGCAGGAATATCAGGGACCCGACCAAACTAACCTGGAAATTATCAGTTTCCCGATCCGACCATATGCGGGGCAGTGGGGGCGCTGGAAATTTGAAAATTTGGGGCATTTTGTCACACTTTTTCGAGTTAGGATACTTTGAGTTGTGCTAGGACCTTGAAACTTGGCAGGCATATCAGAGACCCGACCAAACAAACTTAGAAATAATCAGTTTTCTGATCCGCCCATTTTTTTTTTTTTGGGGGGGGGGGTTGGAGGGCAGGGGAATCCGGGAAATTGAGAAGTGTGTAACTTTCGAACGGATGATCGAATTGTCATGAAACTTCATAACTGCATAGAATATATATCTGTAATGTCCCGTTTAAAGTCTTGACCGGATTCGGTAGCCAGGGGGGAGTTGGGGGGGGGGGAGACCGGAAATTTCAAGAAACGATTAGAATGGAGGGATCGGAGTGAAACTTGCTGGGAAGAACAAGCATCTGCTCTAGATAAGTCCTTTAGACCATTGTACTGGATCCGGACACTTATGGGGGGGGGGGGTCCCGGAATTCCGGTGATGGTGGTTTAGGGGATTTTCACAATGAAACTTGGCAGGCATATCAGGGACTCAATCAAACTGACTTCAAAGTAAAAATTTTGTCGATCAGATAATGGTGGGGGGATTGGAGGGAGAGGAATCCGAAATTTTCAGTCATGCGTAATTTTGGAATGGGTGATCGGATTCGAGTGAAATTTAAGAATTGAACAGAGGACATTTCTCCGATGATTTTTTTCATATCCGGACCGGATCCGGCAACTATTGGGGGGGGGGGAGGGGCGGAAAATACGTGACCGGTTTAGAATGGAGGGATCGGGATGGAACTTTGTGGGAAGAACAAACAGATGCTCTAGGTAAGTCATTTGCTGAATCGGATTGGCTACGGTCCTACGTTGATTTAGAATGAACTAGTGAAACTTGCTGGGAAGAACAAACATCTGGTCCATGTAAATCTTTTACATAATTTGACTGGATCCGGACAGGGGGGAGGAGGGGGTTTCCCGGAATTCCGTTTTTTGGGGGATTTTCACGACGAAACTTGGAAGGCATATCAGGGACCCGGTCAAACTGACTTGGAATAAAAAAAAAAATCCTCGATATGATAATCTTGGGGGGGGGGGGGAAGTTGAGGGAGTGGAATCCGGAATATTGAGTCTTGCGTAACTTTGGAACGGGTGATCGGATTCGAGTGAAATTTAATAATTAAACAGAGGACATTTTTCTCTGGTGACCTTTTTCATTTCCGGACCGAATCCGGCAATTATTGGGGGGAGGGCGGAAAATACTTGACCCGCTTAGACTGGTGTGATCTAGATCGAACTTCGTGGGAATGACAAACAGATGCTCTGGATTAATCATTTACAGAACCGGATTGGAACCGGATTTACAGAACCTGGAGTTGGAGGAGGGGGGGGGGGTCTGGGATTCTGGTGATCGCGCGTTAAGGTACTTCCAGATGTGCTAGGACGATGAAACTTCGCTGGAATATTGGAGACTCAACAACATTTGCTTAGAAATTGATACTTCCCAAATCCGATTATTCCTTTAAGTACCAATCTTGACCGCAAAGTAAAAAAAATACTTTTAAGCAATATATGCATTTTCGTGATGCCCATCAGCCCATTAGCAGTTTTGCCTCAAGGGTTTTGCTTACAAATGAAGTTCCAGCTCCCTTAGAGTGCGCATCTCAACCGCAAAGTCGAAACTTACTTTTGATCAATCAAATCACCTTGACCCATGCAAGTGCCGTATGAGCTTACAGCTCTTGTTGAAAATACCATTACTTTCCAGTTTCCACCTAAAACTAGCGTTTCTCTTGTTAGCGCTTGTCGACTATATCCAAGCCTTCCTGCTCTCCGACGCGGCGGCTGGACGCAAAACATTTGAAAACTGAACGTACCTTGGTTAAAAAGTGGGAAAACTAAGCAAATAAAAGAAGCAATAAACAGAAGATTATTACATCCTCATGTGTTAAAGAGTTGTCAGCAGTTATTGAAGATTCCGGCAAACTTTCCGTTGGGCGACGGGAAAACTCGGCAAGGCCGAAAAAGCGCTAAAAATTTGTAGTTACGAAACGAAACAATGGAGAAAGGTGGGTATTTTAGAAGCTTATAATTCCATCTGGGGCTAAGTATATTATAAAAGGCAGCATAAGCAAGAGGGGTCCTTTAATGTACGTATCTGGATTCTTCAAGTCAAAATAAAGACTAAGCTCGTAGATCGGCCCTATAGCCCCACATTCACGGGTGGGGGCAGGAGCGTCACTATGGGGGGGACTCCCCCTCCCCAAGATCTTGAGAAAGTACATCATAATATGATGAAATAGCTTAGGTATTTAAATTTGTTTTCCGCCCTAGCGACGAAGCCAGCTCCCGGAAGTTGGGTGATCCCGCATAGTATCGTCACCATTGAAGATCGTGGTGTCGTCTGTGCCGCCGATAGGGAGAACTCAAGAGTCCAGTGTCTCGACGTGAATACAGGTGACGTCCGATCCGTCTTCTACATGCCTGTCAAGACCGGAGCCTACGCGATAAGCCACTCCCCAGATAACGGTAAGTTTTTACAAGGTGTGCATCAATTGACATAATCCCCCCAAAAACCTCTGAGCCATGCTAGACAAAATATAAAAATAAATAAGTAGCCTACTTAACTTTGGTCGGCGAAAAAAATAAAGTTCAGAAATGGACTCAGCATGTCTCATTACGCCTGAATCGACTGTGGTATTACCCTAAACAAAACTTTTTTGTCGCCCCTTAATTTTTCACCCCCTCCACCCTTTCAAGCTGCCCTGTAAAATTTTCCCATCGGGCGATTTCTGTGGATTTTGGATATGTGATTCAGCGATTTTTTCTGAACATTTTAGTGTCAAAAACATTTGTGTCCGGCTCAAAACGTACTTTTACGGGACTATCTGGGTAAGAGCACCGACAAACACTTTCTCGTTCCGGTCCTTGTCGGTAAGTCTTCCGCACCGTAAAACCTTTGTTGGGTCATTTGTCTGTTTGCACCCACTAAATGCCCTTTTTGGTTGAAGTTCCTGCACCCCGCGTAATCGGAAAAAGCCTTACCGAATCGGGAACCTTTTTTCGTTTGTTGGACTTCTCGGTGTGGTAAATAAACACGGTAAACAATCAACCCGGGAAATAGTCCACTTTACTAAGTGACTGGTGGCTTTCAGATTCCCCCCATTGGTACCCCCATCCCCCACACAACTCCGCCGACAGAAGATTGTACCGGGCCCAGGTCTCAACATTACATAACAAGGGCACATCACCTTTGTATTGCACAAGTGTTATTCCTATCGGGACCTCCCTGAAACTGCCCCACCGTTGTTGGATGCGGATAAATAGCACAACCTGGTTGGCACATTTCACTCGAATCAGAGCACTTTCCAGGGCCCCTGAACTTAGTATGCTCCAAGTTTCATATCAGCCATTCTGTCCGTTTTGTTTAATGATGCCTGTCACGAAACTTCCGTGACCTCTCCCCCCTTCAAATTTCCCTCGCTGTTGTCGGATGTGGTTCGGACACAGCATTTGCTTTTACCCTACCAGCCATAATTCGCATTACCATTTCGCAATTTACGCATATCACAAGATCCCGGATTCGTCCTCACCCAATCCCCACAAATGAACGAGTGAATGAATGTATTAAAAAAAGGCCTTTGAGCCATGGCTCACCCCATCCCCCACAAAGGATCGGATAGTATTTGGTCGGGTCATCTATACGCCAGTGGTTTCAGCGTCCTAGCTTATGAATGAGTGAATGAATGTATGAATGTATTAAAAAAAAACCTTTGAGCCATGGCTCACCTCATCCCCCACAAAGGATCGGATAGTATTTGGTCGGGTCATCTATACGCCAGTGGTTTCAACGTCCTAGCTTATGAATGAGTGAATGAATGTATGAATGTATTAAAAAAAAACCTCTGAGCCATGGCTCACCCCATCCCCCACAAAGGATCGGATAGTATTTGGTCGGGTCATCTATACGCCAGTGGTTTCAACGTCCTAGCTTATGAATGAGTGAATGAATGTATGAATGTATTAAAAAAAAAACTTTGAGCCATGGCTCACCCCATCCCCCGCAAAGGATCGGATAGTATTTGGTCGGGTCATCTATACGCCAGTGGTTCCAACGTCCTAGCTTATGAATGAGTGAGTGAATGTATTAAAAAAAGCCCTTTGAGCCATGGCTCACCCCAACCACCACAAATGATCGGATAGTATTTGGTCGGGTCATCTATACGCCAGTCAGGTTTCAACGTCCTAGCATATGTACTAGTCCTGGCTTATGAACTAGAAAAAATTGAGCAGACCAACAGGAGACAGCGGACAGACATTACGATCGCTATGTGGCACTTAGAGCCGAAGGTTATACGCTCCATCGAAAATTCGCCTATGTTTCAAAGACGTTAGTAAAAGAGTAGGCTAGTGCAGTGCTATTAGTGCAGTCTGAGTGCAGTGTATATCACGACTTTTCTGGCTTGCCAGACGTTTGACTGCACAACATATTTTTGGGCCCATGTGGCAACCGTTGATGCCAGGGAGTAAATGAAAAATTCACGAACTTTCCTTACAGATAACATCTCAACTGATGTATCACAGTTGATTAGATCAACGGTTGTATGATGCGGTCTGGTTTGTCGGCAAATCGTGTCGGTAACATCCTGGCTTGCCCCCCCCCCCCACGAAAATGGGCTAGTTTTGCCACTATCATCCGTATGATCTTCAGAATATGCCTACATATCTAACATACTAAACATAACATGCCTAACATACTACATATCTGCATGTAGTAAGACGGTACAATTTTTATCGCACGGCTACTCGGGGGGTAAAAATGTTATTGCACGACAGGGTGTGCGATAAAATGTGATGGGGACCCTAAGCTGCTGTTGCAAAAGGACTACGCCTTTTATTTCAGTATATTCTTGGCCTTTACAAACCCCATTTTCGTTGGTTTCTTCGTTTATTTCTTGTGATATGTCAGGCCAGTGTGGTTTACGAAATTATAAACGTATGCCTGTGAATCTTATCTGGTAAATCATACCGTCGCTCTCACGCATAATGGGGTCAAGCGGCAGTTTTTGTGAAAATGAGTTGCTGATACTGGGGCTATGGATTCTAGATCCGGCATCCACTGTAAATTTTTCAGGACCTACGACAAGCCGTTCCCGAGATACATCAGTTAAGCCGTTCCCGAGTTACACCAGTTGCTAAAAAAAATCCAACCGCCACGAAAACGGCCAAAAAATCACTCTGTACCGATAACATTTTTTGTTCCTAAACGTTCCTTTCTTCTATCCGCTGTAAAGAAAGATGTGATTTGACATAAAATGCTTCGGTTCGAATGAAACCTTATGATTGGTAGGATATGATGCCCTTAATGTGACATTCATGTGTCCGAACCGTATCTGGCCATGGTGGAAGGAGTTGTTGAACAGTCAACTTTGAGGTCCGTACATTCCAACCCCCGAGTGACAGCACGCTGGTTTTTGGGTTCCCAAAACGTAAGTGGAGGGATACTTATGACATCGCAAAAGTTGTGCAAAGTGTGCGCACTATAACTCTCGAAGGGAATGAAATATTTTGATGAAACTTGGTGCAAGGGTTCTTTGGGTCAAAGGTAAGGTCAAGTTCGTAGATGGACTTTGAAGTCCTACATTTAGGGGTGGGGGAGGGGGTTCAAGGGGCAAACAAAATATTTTAAAACAGCTAATGTTTTAGCCGATTATGGGGTAAATAGACATGCTGAACACGATGGTGAAAACCATTTTCTAGCCGGACAAGTACTTCGTCCGGAGTCTGGCAAAAACCGGAAGGTTGGTTAAATCAGTTTCATTTGACGTTGATTAAATGTTCGATTTAGGGGTAAGAAGACATGCTGAACACCTATGTGAAAAGCATTTTCTACCCGGACAACTAGTTCGCCCGGAATCCGGCCAAAACCGGAAAATTTGTTTGTTTTATTTGAAGTTGAATAGGTGACAGGTTTAGGGGTAAGAAGAGACGCTGAGTCTGTATATGACAATAATTTTTACCCGGACATATAATTCGCCCGGAATCCGGCTGTAACCGGATTTTTTTATAAGTTAAAGTTTTATTTTAAGTTGATTGGATGTTCTTTATAGAGATCAGGATATACGCTGATAATTAGTTCGCTCGGAATTCGGCCGAATTCGGAAATTTGGCAGAAGTAAAGTATGACGTTTCGGTCAGTGTCGTCAAAATAGAAAAGGCTTATGGAGGTATATCTGAACTTGGTTTTCTCTGATGATTAGCCTGGCGAAGACTGGATCTGGTGAAGACAAGACCCAGTTGTCTGGATCAAATATAAACTGTGTTAAACTACTTGGTGTGGATATCCAGAGTGACCTCAAATGGAACACTCAAATTGACGCTCTTGTTAGAAATGGGTCGCATCTGCTGAAATCTTTCTCGGTCCTGAAGAGATTTAAGATTCCCGTGCAACAATTAGTCTTAATTTATTGTTGTTATGTCAGACCTTGTCTTGAATATTGCTGCCAGGTATGGCATCCCGGTTTGACTAAGGAGCAATCCAGTAGACTGGAGCTAATCCAGAAAAGAGCAATTAAGATTATCCTGGGCCCAGTGTACGTTAGCTATGAAGAGAGCCTTTCAAGTCTCGGTCTCCCTTCCCTTGAGCAACGTAGGCACCATTTAACAATAAGTTTTGGCCACAAATGTCTAAATTCTGCCTGAGTATGTAGAACAAAATAAAAACAGGCCCAACACGCGTACTCAAACCCACTCAAACAAAACTAAATTAAAAAATTATCCAGCGGATGCAACTGAAAGATATGTTCACTCGTTTGTGCCGTACTTTGTTCGTTCGTTTAATAGTTCTTAGGCGTGTTTATCTTGTATTATTTGTCATTTGCCATTGGCCATTTTATATCCCGTTTAAAGTGCTATGTTGACTTACCTTTGCTAGCTATCTTTGCTATTTTGGTGAATAAACGATATATATATATATATATATATATATCGTTGCGCTTCCCCATGTTCTTTATATAGCTCCTTTTTCTGAAACTTTAAATGACACGGACCGACTAAAAATTAAACGGATTTACTTCAAATTTGCAAAATATCTTCTTCGCTTTCCTCCTTGGATGCGCAACACCTACATGATGAAAAAATATGGTATCGTTGACCCGATTCTTAAACTTGACGAGCTTTGTCAACGACTAAAATGCAAACAGAGCGGCCATGAGTGGCAAGGGATTGTTTTCTGATATTTTTTTTTGAATTATAAGTGTGATTTTCTCCTTGTGATTTGCCTTTTGTTTTTCTTTGTTGTGTGATTTGTTTTTTTTTTGTGTGTTTCTTCTATTTTTCTTCTTATACTCCATCATTTTCTCTTTCTTGTACGATGGGTCATAAATAAACATTACATTACATTATATTACATATATTCGATTTTTGGGATCCCATCGAAACCTCCTTGTTACACTTGGAGTGTTTCGAAATTTTCGATGCGTATCGTTTAAACGGGCCTGGAGTAAGGCTGATAACGGCCAATGCCGTTGGCTACAAGCAGAGACTGTTTCTAAAAGTATTCCACTATTTTTAAATTTTGGAACATGAACCATAAAGTGTCCTTTAGCGCTTTTTTTGCAACTTGTATGTAACGAATCAACCCTTCGAGGATTAAGATCAGAGTACCGGCCGAGTCTAATATGCACCAACCACTCGGGTACACGCTACACGTATATTAGATACTCGGTTCTGGAGAATAGGTTAACAAGATACCTAATATAACAGGCACAAACAGGCAACACACTGCACTAACGGACACTGTCTGTTGCAACTCAAATAAATCGAAGTTCTTCAACTAGGTGGCCGGCTATGGGTTGCGGCCTCGATGATGGATGGACCAACGGGGACATGGACAGGGACCGTCTATGTCTTTGAAATGAACACTCAGAAGGTCATTGGTCGCTTCGGGACCCTCCAGCGTACTCACGATCTTACAGTGGACGAGAAAAGCGGAAATGTCTACGTGGCTGACCTCGGAAAACCATTTAGGATCTCCCGCTTCTTTAATCGTGAGTACTCGCGTTGGTCGCACTCCGCGTAGTACACTGTCTGAAGTTTCATAACAGACAATAGAAGGATCCGCGGTTTCAACAGAAAATGCGTAACAGACAACACTTGGGATGTTGTCTGTTGTGTTGGGAAACGTTATACGTAAAATGTTATGCAGAACAAGCATTGCCAGGAAGAGCAAAAAACAGCCAAAAAAGAATCGACTGACTTTTTTGTTTGTCGTCAATCGTCATGATGTCGGAAAATTCAGCAGATGCTTTTTGGCGATTTCTCGGCTCTTCCTAATAGCAAAGCTTGCTATGCATAACATTTTCAAACACATCAGACAACATCCGAAGTGTTGTCTGTCACGCTTTGTCTGTTGAAACCGCGCATCCTTCTATTGTCTGTTATGAAACTTCTGACAGTGTAAGGGTCAGTCCTAAACAAATCCTCACTTTTTGGGCATGGTACCCCAAGGTATGGGCATGGTACTCGTGAGTTGGGGCACCAGGCCATGCAGCAAGGGCACGGTATCCCCGTACAAAATCTGTTGAATTTCCAATCTAAATCGCAATTTGCATGTCAAACAGGTTTTTTGGGGGTACCATACCCTTTCTTCAGGTGCGGATGCCCAAACATTTGGGATTTGTGTATGACTGGTAAGGATACCTGTATGGATCTTGCGGTCCCATTTCCCGTTGTCTTCACACTAGAACTTGCCTCTCGATCTGGCTGCACTGTAAGAAATTTCGTACCAAATACAAGGATGCACGCTTTCTACAGACAACGCTTAGAGCATGTTCCACCCTTCTAACAATAATAACTGTTAGTTACTATTTTCGTCCCAGCCCCGTGAAAAGTTACTACGTTGACCTTTCCAACCTTCTCGAAATAGTAACTGTTTGCTTACCACGTTTGGGAGCGTAGTAAGCGTGGTAACTACGAATATCTGTGACGTGATTGGCCGGATCAGCCCGTGGCTCGATATCTTGCTGAAAATTGAGAAATGCGTCCCAGCCTTGACGCCAAAAAAACAGAATTTTTTATTTCATGCGTAGTAACTACGATAGGTAGGGTTTAGGGTGTTAGCTGCTATGTTTTTCAAATGTTACGCATAAAACGTTATGGATACAAGAAGAGCCGAGACCGATCGTGGTTTTTGAAAAAGTCATCTCGCTTTCATCAGTTTTTGTCAAATTGGTGGGAAAGAAGTTTATGTGACTGAATATCAGTTTTTCTTTTGGGATGACTTCGTAAAGTGCAATTTCGGCAATTGTCGTTTTTGCAGAACAACCGTATATCAGATACCACGGTAACTGCAAAAACGACTAATTGCAGAGCCAGTTACCTTGGTAACAGATACCATGGTATCTGCAAAAACGCAGCTATAGAGTTATAAAGCTTTTGGGCCGACTGGCCCTTTGAGCAGACACGCGCTGACCAAAGGGTTCATTGCCCTCTCTCCCTGACAAAGGGTTGATGAACTTGGTAACTTGGTACTTAGTAAAAGTTTTTGGAAAAGGAAAAGTTGTCGTCCGGGAGCTCAGTATCCTTGTCCTTTTTGTAATTCGAGTGATGAGGGGCTGGGCCATGTTCTCTTGAGGTGCGAGGAGCTTTCTGATATAAGGGGTACTCTTTTTCAAAATGGGGGGGGGGGATTCTAGGTATCCTCAAGTCTACGACTCCTAGGTCTATAGTGTGTTTTGGCAACATGATAGAAAAAGTTATTAGTTTAGTAGAAAGTCGATAGGTCGGTAGGATATTAAGCGAGGTTGTGAATGGTTGTTTTCTATTTGAGATTGTTTTTTTTTCTTTTCTGCATATGCCTTAATAGCTTTTAAACACAGATAGATATATATAAAGTGGGACCGATGGTCCCCCAAAGCAGACACGCGCTCACCAGAGGGTTCATTGCCCTCTCTCCCTGACAAAGGGTCGATAAAGTTTAGGGCTGACTTGGCTCCCGTTGAGTGTGTGTGTCTGTCCGCTTTATTTTAAACTAATTTCGTAGTGAGCCGATCCTCTCGCAGAAGCAAGAAGAATCTGGTTTGAGAAGACGAAAGGATCTGAGACAATTATGTTTGAGTTATTGGATCCCTTAAAGTGCGTTTGTAAATAAAACCCTTGATTTTCACTAAATCAGCCCGATGAAAAATTATCTGACTGTGTAGTTGTGTGGTAGTTGCACGAAAAAGTTGCATGTATTGATATGTAGTAATGGAATACTTCGATTTGCGACTGGGTTAATCTTAAGTAGTAGCATCCGATAGCATCCAGTCTTGCTGTAGTAGCATCCAGTTTGCTAGTAGTAGCATGTAGTGGCAACAGTTACTACTGCATGCTACTTTTTCGTACAACTCCATACGACTAATCCTCGAAAAATTTTCATCGGGAACGAAGCGAACCTAGTCTCCGAAGTTGTGTTTCGTTTATTTGTCACAAGTTCCAGCGCCATGCTACAACAGTTGCTGGAGACAATCAAAGGTAGCATAATGGTAGTTGTGGGGAATAACACCAAGTAAAAGGGAGTAAAGCGTATATTTCCGCTTTTCACAACACCATATTTTTTCATAATCATTTTTCCCCTTTTCAGCTAACTACACTGCCACAGAAAAGGAGTCACTTATACTGGAACCAATAGACGAGCCCTTATTTGGGAAGTTGCCTAAAACCGTACAACAGGTAATGTACACCATACCACTCTACTACATGTTCCTGATTTGGGAATAGTGATCCTCTCCAGGTTAAAGCTAGGAATACGAGCCTGATGATCACAGGTTCGTCTTTTCTAGCTATGCCCGAAGAGGACCGGCCTTGCCAAAACGGGCCGAAAAGATCTTTAGAATAAGTCCCAGCTGACTTATCCGTTTAGCGCGGTCGAATAAGCTTCCTAAAGCAATCCAATCCATCTCAGTTTTGCGCGACTGCTTTAATCGTTGAGTGGACAGACAAAATAAATACAGTTTTGGATATTTCGGTTGCACTTCCGGCAAACCGTCCTCATAGAAGTGCAACCGAAATATCCGAAATTTTATTTATCCCTCGGCCATCATCGTAGAGGGATAACTAGCTGATCAAGAAAAACAAGACCAAAGCTTTCTATGGGATCCCAAAAATGTAATATTTGATCCAGACAATTGGGTCTTGACTTCGCCAGATCCAGTCTTTGCCAGGCTAATCATCAGAGAAAGCCAAGTTCAGATATACCTCTATAAGCCGTATCTAATTTGACGACACTGACCGAAACTTCCTTCTTTACTTCTGCCAAATTTCCGGTTTCGGCCACATATATTCCGAGCGAACTAATTTTCAGCGGATATCCATATCTCTATGAATAACATCTAATCAACTTCAAATTAAACTGTAGCTTAAAAAAAAATCCGGTTACAACCGGATTCCCGACGAATTACATGTCCTGGTAAAAATGATTGTCATATACAGACTCAGCGTCTCTTCTTTCCCCTAAATCTGTCACCTAATCAACTTCAAATAAAACTTTTGCTTTTAACCAATTTTCCGTTTTTGGCCGGTTCCGGGCGAACTAGTTGTCCGGGTAGAAAATTACCCCATGGCGAAAATTTCGAAACACTCCAAGTGTAACTAGTACAAAGGTTTCGATGGGATCCCAAAAGTCTAATATTTGATCCAGACAACTGGGTCGTGTCTTCGCCAGATCCAGTCTTCGCCAGGCTAATCATCAGAGAAAACCAAGTTCAGATATACCTCTATAAGCCATATCTATTTTGACGACACTGACCGAACCGTCATGCTTTACTTCTGCCAAATTTACGGTTTCGGCCGAATTCCGAGCGAAGTAATTATCAGCGTATATCCTGATCTCTATAAAGAACATCCAATCAACTTAAAATAAAACTATAACTTATGAAAAAATTCCGGTGACAGCCGGATTCCGGACGAATTATATGTCCGAGTAAAACATTATTGTCATATACAGACTCAGCGTCTCTTCTTACCCCTAAACCTGTCAACTATTCAACTTCAGATAAAACTTTTGCTTTTAACAAATTTTCCGGTTTTGGCCGGATTCCGGGCGAACTAGTTGTCCGGGTAGAAAATTCTTTTCACATAAGTTTTCAGCATGTCTTCTTACCCCTAAATCGAATTCAAATGAAACTTTTACTTTTAACCAACTTTCCGGTTTTCGTCGGATTCCGGACGAACTACTTGTCCGGCGAGAAAATGGTTTCACCATCGTGTTCAGCATGTCTTTTTACCCCACAATCGGGTATCACACGAAAATCTCGTTTTTTTAATTTTTGTTTGCAATGAATGGTCAGCTTGACTTCAAAGTGGACAGACACGAAGCCACGTTTACCAGCTTTATTGACAACCTAGAGACGATTTGTTGCGTAGGATTAGAAGAACTGCAATAGGTATGTTTTGCAGAGACCATGGTATCTAATACCACGGTCATTTCCACAGTTACCGAGTATCTGGCAAGTTACCGTGGTATAGTGAAGCACCCCTCCAGATAACATCCAATTGTTTCTTCCACTTTATTGTCTCTGTGTTTCTTCGGAGTTTAGCACCTCTTGATTGTGCGGTTTCCAGTATCTCCGCGTTTAAGTGTACGTGCGGCGCTAAAGCATTGTTCAGATAGGTGTTATAATGCGTATTACGGCGTATAAGGTTTATTACAATTCCTCTTTTCCTCGGGGCGCGCTGTAATGAGGCGAAGAAGGAGAATAGAGCGGCGTTCTATTTTCGCTTATGCAAAGCCAATCAGATCGCTTGGTGGTTCCGCCAGCGGGCCGAGGAAAGGAGCATCGTCGTCAGGGTTGCCACGGGAAGCACTAAAGTTCGACTTTGTTGGAATCTGAAGAAACAATTTTTATGGCACTTGTCCTTCGGCCAAGTGCCATATAGCGATTGTAATTTCTGTCCGTCAGTCGGTCTGTCGGTCCCGGTTTTGCTTGTTCGGGTACTTCCAGATAAGCTAGGACGATGAAACTTGGCAGGCGTATCAGGGACCGGACCAGATTAATTAGAAATAGCTGCTTCCCCGATCGACCATCTGGAGGGGAGTGGAGGGAGGGGGAATCCGGAAAAATTAGGAAAAATTAGATATTTTTAGCTTACTAACGGCTGGTTGGATCTTAATGAAATTTGATAGAGCTCGTGTCTCAGACGTTCCATTTTTAATCCAGACCGGATCCGGTGACATTGGGGTGAGTTCGAGGGGGAAACCGGAAATCTTGGGAATCGCTTAGAGTTGAGAGAGCCGGATGAAACTTGGTCGAAAGAACAAGCACAAGTCCTAGATACGTGACTGACAGATCCGGAACGTATCCGCTCACTTTGGGGGAGTTGGGGGGGGGGGAGGTGTCCGAATTGCTAGTGATCCCGCGAGTTCGGTGCTTCCTGATGTGCATGTCAGGGACCCGACCAGATTAAATAGGAAATAGTCACTTGCCCGATCCGACCATCTGGGGGGTGGGGAGTGGAGGGAGGGGGAAGCCAAAAATTGAGGGATTTTTAACTTGCGAACGGGTGATAGGATCTTGATGAAAGTTGATATTTAGGATGACCTCATGTCTCAGTCGTCCCACTTTAAATCCGGTCCGGATCCGATGACACTGGGGGGAGTTGAAGGAGGGAACCAGAAATCTTGAGAAACGCTTAGAGTGGAGGGATCGGGATGAAACTTGGTGAGCAGAACAAGCACAAGTCCTAAATACGTCATTGACATAACCGAACCGGATCCGGGCACTTGTGAGGGAGTTTGGGGGGGGTGGCGGATTCCTAGGGATCCCGCGAGTTCGGCACCCTTCCTGATGTGCTAGGACGATGAAACTTGGCAGTTACGTCAGGGATCGGAACAGATTGGCTTGAGAATAGTCGTTTCCCTGATCCGACCATCGTGGGGGGAGTGGATGGATGGGGAGTCTCGAATCTAGTGGCATGCATAACATTTGAAAGGGTGATCGGATTGAATGAAACTTGCCATGTGGAAATAGCTATCGCCTCAGATGTTCAGTGTCAAGTCCGGGTCGGGTCCGATACCTGTGGGGGCATGGGGGGGGGGGAACTCAAGAAACGCTTAAAGCATAGGGATTGGGACGGAACTTAATGGAGAGAATAAGCATTAGGCCTAGATACGAAACTGACGGAGCCAGATGATTTCGGGGCTCTGTGGGGGGAGTTGGAGGGGGTTTCCTGGAATTCCGGTAGCCGCGAGTTAGAATAGTTCCAGATGTACTAAGACAACGAAAGTTTGCAGGCATATTAATGAACCGACTTAATTGATTTAAGAACCTGACACAACATACCCGAGGGAAGGGGGAGCGAGGGAAGGGAAATAGGGAAATTGACTTCTGCAAATTGCGAACGAGTGGTCTGATTCGAGTGAACTTAATGGGCGATAAGAATCGATTACCTAAACATGTAAAACATGCATTCGAACTATATGCGACCACGGTTGGGGGAATTGGGGGGGGGGGGGGAACTTTTGACATGCACAAAACCAAACGGATGGATCGAATGAGATGCAAGTTGGACAGTGCCGAGTTTATGCGGCCTAGATTTGTTATTTGGCGTCCGGGCCGGATTCGGCCAAGGTAGGGGGGGGGGGGTACCGGAAATTTGCAGATATGCTATGCTCCGATTTCAGTAAAACTTGGTGGACAGGAAGAGGGGATTAAGAGATACGACGTTTATGTTTCCAAGTCCTCTTCGGCCATAGTGGGGGAGTTAGAGGGAGACCCTAGATGACATATTTTAGGGTCCGAACCGGGTCGGACAACGGTGGGGGGGGAGGGGTACCGTAATTTTCCAAAAATGCTCAGATTTGAGTGAAATTTGATAGATGGTATAAAAGAAGATGCTTGAGATGATCCATTTCTTAGTCCTAACCAGATTCGGCCACGATAGGGGGAGATGGAGGGAGTACCGGAAATCGTGTAGCACGTCTAGGGATCAAACGAGTGGATTTATTGGGCTGAAACTTGGAAGTTTGAACAGTCATGCGCATTTTCTACAGATAATCCTAGACGATGTCGGAACTGCTCAGAATTGGGTGAAACTAAATATCCTATTTCTATTCCCGAACCGGATTTTTGGATGGCAGGTGTATTTTGTGACGTTCTCATCTACTTTGTTGTACCGCCTACTCGGAACAAGTGCCATATGAGCTCGTAGCTCTGGTTCTTCAAAAGAACACGTTTTGTTCTTTTACGACTGCTTATTGTTAGTTTGAGGACCAGTGCTATCCATCCGTTAATTTAATAGCTTTTTAAAATATAATGGGTGTCAAATTGTACTCGTGTACTTCAAGCAGTACTAAGAACACTTTTTCTGAACTTTAGAAGCTAGAAAAATTGTATTAGCATGGCAACACCGAACTGTGCATTGATAACAACCTTTTGAGATCCTGTTTGAACAGGCGTGTGTATTAAGACGTAAACATCGCGTATAGCGCTATTCACCTTATTATCCCTATTTGAATAATGCTTAATAAAATGAACGTTTCTTACGGAATAAAATAAAAAATAAGAGACAATAGTTGGTAGGAAGCGCAGTGAGCAACACTGAATAGTGGTCGTGGGAAGGTAACGCAGCGAAGAGCGCTTTTGACGACCAGCTAGAAAGGAGTCACAGGAGGCACCTCGTCAACTAAAATCAGTGGGAAGATTTCCCAAGTTGTTAGCCACTCACCTGTTTTCTTGTACATTACTTGAATCAGAGTTGCGTTTTCAGGCTGCAGTTCTCAACCCGTGTTCGTCAAAAGTCGTTTTTACGGAGCGAATCCAGTGCGTATCCGAAGACGGGTTCCATGTGCTGTGGCTTCAAGTTTTTAGCTCCCGTGTTTCTTTCGAGTTCAGCACCGAATCTAAACACAAACGGATTCGGTAGAGTACCAAATCCTGTTCCGGGTTCTCTTATGCAGAACACGGGCTCTAAAAGTGGGTGATGGTGCAACGTGTTAGGATTCGAGTCAGACAAGCTAATAGCTGAGAACGGATTTCAGTTTCGCCAAGGTGCCGTGAAGAGGACCGCATCTATAAGAACAGTGGGAAGATTTCCCAAGTTCTTGGCCACACCTATTTTCTTGTACATTACTTGAATCAGGGTCCGGCAAAGGAATAACGAGTAGATTACTCGCTTATGCGATCCGCAGGACGCCGACAAGTCCATACTAGGAAAACGTCCCCATTGGCTAAGAGCTCCTCCCCTGTTAATTCCGACTGTATCTGTTATTGTACATCATAGAATATACTTGGTTTATTTTGGTCCCTGCATTCGAACAACCGAACATACCTTGCCCCTTTGAGACTAAACCAGACCACGCTACCAGCTCAACATTGGTATAGGTCATGCTAACCATATAGCCTACCCTAAAGCTAAGTGCACACACAGTCCGGTAAGATTCTGCACGCGAAAACGCACATACGAAATTCGCGTCACGGTGCCCGACAGGTTTTTCAGATAAAACGAAATTCAGACGTGAAACTTGGCCCCAGGTTTGAAAAATCCACTGCTTAGCCTACAGTCAGATGATGCTGATTGATTGCCGAATGTTTGCAAATTCTCTGTTCATTAAAAAATTTCTATTTTATATTGTTTATATAAAAGACAGGAGGTGTAGCCTATGTAACTTTGAACAGTTCTGAGGACTATCAAAGAAAGATTCAATTAAGGAACTGCTTTGATTGACTAGTATTTTCCTTTTATTGCAGCAAGTGTATGAAATGTCGCTGTTCAACTGTAAAAATATAAACTGTAAAAATATTCAGACCTCCTGTAGAGAGCCTAGTCAACATTTAAGTTTGCCTGCCTGGTAGTTTGCATTCAGCAGACACTTGCAGCCAAGATCTTTCTCTAACAAACATAGTTTTGCAGCTGACATTAAATAGGTCGTATAAACAGTTGAAATTTCAAACACAGCTTCTAATTTTTCAATTCTCAGGGCACAATTTCGCATGCGTTCAAAATTCGCTCCGGTAAAAGTAGAATATTTTCTACTCAAATCGGAACGAAATTATCGGACCGAATCCGCATGCGATGCGTCAAAATTCCGGAGCGGAGAAGGAAATTCGCACCGGACTGCGAAATTCGGACTGTGTGTGCACGCTACTTAAATAGCTTCATTATATTTTATAAGAAGTGAACTGAAAGACAAAAACTTCAGTATAACTATAACTCTCCTCAGGAAATAGCTTCGGCATAGTGGTGTCTGAAAAAGTCATCTCACTTTCATCATCACCAACACACAGGGACATTTATTCAAACAATGTTTACAACGTTTACGTCAGCTGCGATTCTTCATCAGCCATATTTCGGCCCTATTGGCAAGGGTCCTCGTCAGGCTGTCAATCCTCTGGTTCAACTTCGGGGAAGGAAACAAACCTGTAATAAATAACTGAAGCTTCTACCGACTATAAATATCTTATTAAAGTATACACAGGGACGTCACGATCGAGGGGGGGGCCTCCCCCCCCCCCCCCAATGATGTCGGCCAGTCGGCGCGAAGCGGCGCGATTTTTTGCCAAAACAGTGGATTTTTTATTATTAAAACAGTCGATTTTTCGTCAAAAAGTGTTTTTTCTGAAAATCTGTCGATTTTTTCGAAGCTGTCTTTTTTTTCTTGAAAACAGTCGTTTTTTCTGCAAAAACAGTCGGTAAAAATTACCAGCCAGTCGGTAAATTCCTTGCCCTACCCCCCCAAACATTTTGGCTAGTAACGCCTCTGCGAACACAAGAGCCTAGGTTTTGTCAAATTGGTGGGAAATTGACACTTGTGATGTCAGTGGATATCTGTATTTCTTTTAGGATTACTTCTAAACGCAAAAATTTGGCAATTATCCTTTTTGCAAAGCAACCATAGTATCAGATACCATGGTAACTCCAAAATCGAAAAAATGCAGATTCAGTTACCGTGGTATCAGATACCATTTATCTACAAAAACATAACTAATGTTGCAGTTACTTGGGGTCGGGAATATCCTGAAAGAGCCTGAACGTCTTGTTGCATAAAGTGGGTTGTACGTAAGAACAACAACTTTTTCAGGTTCCAAATCCTACGCCTGAAGGAAATCGAGAAGCTCAGCTGCTACACTATTTTATTTACATTACTAAGCTAAATCATAAACACTCATATATACACTTATATTTTTCCTCTGACCTTTCGTCAGTAAACTTCACACACAACTGTTCTGAAACTGGTTAGATCTCTCCCAAAGTAAACCCAAGGTAAACCCATCGGATGTTCCCAGAATAACGAAACCCCCGTGAAACTTAAAGCACAATTCTTACTAGAAATAATCTTTTCCCTATAAAATGGACCAGAAAAAAGGTTTTCGAAAATACCACTACTTTCCACCTGAAACTGGCGATTCTCTTGTTCGCGCTTGCCGATTATATCCAGCCATCCTGCTCTCCGACGCGGCGGCTGGGCGCAAAAGATTTGAAAACTGAACGTGCCGTCGTTAAAAAGTGGGAAAACTAAGCAAATAAAAGAAGTAATAAATAGAAGATTATCACATCCTTATGTGTGAAAGAGTTGCCAGCGGATGATGAAGATTCCGGCAAACTTTTCGTTGGGTGACGGGAAAACTCGGCACGGCCGAAAAAGCGCTAAAAATTCGTAGTTACGAAACGAAACAAAGGAGAAAGGTGGGGATTTTAGAAGCTTATAATTCAATATGGGAGCTAAGTATATTATGAAAGGCAGAGTAAGCCAGAGGGGTCCTTTAAGAGTAAAAGGTGAATCTACTTAGCCTAGACTAGACCCCAGCGGACAACAGTCTCTACAAAGTCGGGAAGAGTGTTTCTCATGTCGTTTGGCTTTAATACCAACTGTTACAGATCCTCAACTCGAGCATGTGGGACACGATCACGCCCTTATTGATAGCAACTTTATTGGCCGCCCCTGTCCTAGCTATCTTGTCAGTCACTATCTGTATTCGATTAAGAAGACGTAAAGCCGGTAAGTTGAACCCCTTGCATTTTACCTCACCCCACACTGAGGTCCGTCCTGGCCGAATGAGTTAGAGCGCTGAACTCACAAGCGAAGGGTCGCTGGTTTAAAGGCGTATTCTCGCCGTTTCCCGAGGACTCCACATGAGGAGTCCCAGCGTTTTTGCATGTCTCGGAGACTCAGTCCCCGTATTCTCGCAAGTCCCCAGGGACGGGGAATGCTCCGATTATCATCACCATCATCAAAAAGGACTCCCTTTCAGATTCGGAGGGGAATCAATTTTTGCTGGTGTTGGTGCAATTTAAAGTTAATTAAAAAAAAAAAAATCAGAATAGACAAAGCCAAAATAAAGTGGATCCAGATTTAGAGCGCGTTCCATCCTACTTACCGTAGTTACTACGCTTGACGTCACAAATTCTGCCTTTCTGTCGTCAAGGCTGGAACGATTTTTCTATTTTCCTGCAGAATATCATGCCGCGGGCGAATCAGAACAATCACGTGACAGAGATCCGTAGTTACTACCGAGCGTAGTAAGCAAATAGTTACTATTAGTTACTATTTCGAGAAGGCTGGAACGGTCAGCGTAGTAACTTTTCGTGAGGTTGGAACGGAAATAGTAACTAATAGTTACTATTGGTACGAGGGTGGAACACGCTCTTAATTCGTCAACTGCATTTCTTTTTTCGAACAAAATCCATTTTGGGAGCATTCCCCGTGTTCTCCCTGATTCTGTACGCGGAGTCCGCCTCGCCTCAAGTCTCAGTGGTGCCGACCGCTTGGTTTAGTGCTCACAAGCGAAGGGTCGCTTTTTCAAGTCTCAGTGGCGCCGACCGTTTGCTTTAGGGCGCTGGTTAGTGGCGTCTGCCAAGTCAAAAAGTCCACCCAGCTTCAAATTGGTGCCAAGATATTCCTAGGAAAAAGCACGGGAAGCTTCGGATGAATTGCACCCAACCACGCATCGCACTCCGGCCGAGGGCAGAGTATCAGGAAATCGGCACATGCGCTACGCGAACCTTAACCGGCTTGCATGCGAAAGCTTCCTATTTTTGCCACACCAGTGTTGGAAAGTACTTCAAGTACTTGCACTTCAAGCACTAAACTGTCAGAATTTCCATAACAGACAAAAGAAGGATGCGCGGTTTCAGCAGACATACGTAACAGATAACACTTCGGATGTTGTCTGCTGTGTTTGAAAATGCTATGCATAACAAGCCTTGCCATCAGGAAGAGCCGAAAAATCTGCATCTGCTCAGTTTTCAGACATCATGATGACAAACGAAAAAGGCAGTAGATGCTTTTTGACTGTTTTTGGCTCTTCCTGGCAACGCTTGTTATGCATAACATTTCATGTATAACGTTTTCCAACACAAGATATAATATCCCAAGTGTTTTCTGTTACGCACTGTCTGTTGAAACCGCGCATCCTTCAGTTGTCTTTTATGAAACTTGTGACATTGTACCCAAGTATAAGTAGGCTACTTGGGATTTACTTAAGGCTTCCTTTACTTGATCTTGATTTCTTGAAGGCTTCGAGTACCGATAAATTCCTGCTTCAAGTACATTATTTGCCTTAGTTACGGTTCTGTTGAAACAAACTTTACAAATCGGTTAAGTTAACAAAGCGTCATTCGTGTATACCACTGGCACGTCTGTCGCTTTTATGCCGTTTGAGTTTTTCAAGATTGTCAATAAAATTGTACATTACCTTACCATTTGGTCTTTGGCCGCATTTACCCAACAATAAACATCTTTCAAAAAAAAATTATGGTACTCGAACAGCAAGTTCACTGCGCCTTGGTAAGCATACTGCAAGATGGCGGGAGCTCCCTTCATACCCTTCATAGTTGCAGCGTTCAGCATTTAAAAAAGTAGCCGATGACTCACGCCCAATGAAAAATTTATCTCAAAATAGTGTAGTATGAAGCTGTACGAAAAAGTAGCTTGCAGTACGAGCTGATGCTACAACATGCTTCTATGTCAAGGCTACCGTGTTACTGTGTTCTACCGCATGCTACTATTAGCAAGACAGGATGCTACTGCTTAAGATTAGTCCAGTCTGAGGCTCACTCAATGATAGTATTCTTTACTATTACATATCAGTACATGCAACTTTTTCGTACAACTATCATACAACTACGCAGGCTACAAATTTTTGATCGGGCGTACTTGAAACTCAAGCACTAAACTACTTTTTTTGTAAGTACTTCGTACAAAGTTTGGGAGTGTTTGATCCGTCATACTTTAGAACAAATTGAAAGTACTTGCCGCAACACTGCCCCCCCCCCCCCTTGACTCGTAGTTCACACGACCGTGTGTCGCTGGATGGGGAACGGGGAATCATTGTGCCATTTTGCCGCTAAACGATATTTCGTGTTATCTGTTATGAAGCTTCCGACAGTGTAGCAACCTTCAGGAGTTGAACGCAGCAGGGCCGAGTCGTAAATATTTTCAGTAGGTATTCGGACTGCGGTTGCAGGTTGCTTTACGGCGAGCTTACACACTGCTTCAAACCCGAGCATAGTTTTCTGTCCGGGCGTGTTTATGTCAGATACAGATTCTTTCTAGTTAAAAAACGAGCAGTTTGAAATACAGTTGGATTTACGCAAAGTGAGCCTGTACCGGGGCAAAATTTTCGAAACTAATGTACTTTGCGGTCTTCTATTTTCTAATTTTCTAAATTCAAGTGAGTATAGGTTGGAAGCATAGAGAAGTTTTTATGGCACTTGCAGCCTGTCACACTTGTTCGAGTTTGGGTACTTCCAGATGTGCTAGGACAATGAAACTTGGCAGGCATATTAGGGACCCGACCAAACTAACCTGGAAATAATCAGTTTCCCGATCCGACCATATGCGGGGGAGTGGAGGGCGCTGGAAACTTGAAAATTTAGGGCATTTTGTCGCACTTTTTCGAGTTAGGGTACTTCCAGATGTGCGAGGTCCATGAAACTTGGCAGGCATACCGGAGACCCGACCAAACAAACTTAGAAATACCGTAATCAGTTTTCCGATCCGACCATTTGGGGGGGGGGGGAGTGGAGGGCAGGGGAATCCGGGAAATTGAGTGGAATGTAACTTTCGAACGGGTGATCGGATTGTAATGAAACTTAGTAACTGAATAGATTATATATCTGTGATGTCCCGTTTAAAGTCTTGACCGGGTTCGGTAGGCAGGGGGAAGTTGGGGGGGGGGGGAGACCGGACATTTCAAGAAACGGTTAGAATGGAGGGATCGGAGTGAAACTTGCTGGGAAGAACATGCATCTGTTCTAGATAAATCGTTTAGACTATTGTACTGGATCCGGTCACTAAGGGGGGGGGGGGAGGGGGTTTCCCGGAATTCCGGTGATGGCGGTTTTGGGGATTTTCACGATGAAACTTGGCAGGCTTATCAGGGACCCGATCAAACTGATCTCGAAATACAAATTTTGTCGATCTGATAATTGTGGGGGGGAGTTGAGGGAGGGGAATCCGGAATATTCAGTCACGCGCAACTTTGGAACGGGTGATCGGATTCGAGTGAAATTGAAGAATTGAACAGAGGACATTTCTCTGGTGATCTTTTTCATATCCGGACCGGATCCGGCAACTATTCGGGGGGGGGGGGAGGCGGAAAATACGTGACCCGCTTAAAATTGAGAGATTGGGATGGAAATTTGTGGGAAGAACAAACAGATGCTCTAGGTAAATCATTTACTGAATCGGATTGGCTACGGCTACCGTTGGGGGGAGGGGCGCAAATCCCAAGAAACGGTTAGAATGGAGGGATCGGAGCGAAACTTGCTGGGAAGAACAAACATCTGCTCCATGTAAATCTTTTCCACAATTTGACTGGATCCGGACACTTGAGGGGGGGGGGGGGTCCCAGAATTCCGGTATTTGGGATTTTGACGACGAAGCTTGACAGGCATATCAGGGACCCGGTGAAACTGACTTGGAATAAAAAAAAATCCTAGATATAATAATCTTGAGGGGGGGTTAGGGGGTTAGGTTTAGGGGGCAGTTAGACTGGTGTGATCGGAATCGAACTTTGTGGGAACCACAAACAGATGCTCTGGATTAATCATTTACAGAACCGGATTGGCTCTGGGTATTGTGGGTGGAGTTGAAGGGGGGGGGGGTCTGTGATTCCAGTGATCGCAAGTTAAGGTACTTCCAGATGTGCTAGGACGATGAAACTTCGCTGGAATATTAGAGATTCAGCAACATTTGCTTAGAAATTGCTACTTCTCAAATCCGATTTTTCCTTAAAGTACCAATCTTGACCGCAAAGTAAGAAAAATACTTTTAAAGCAATATATGCATTTCCTGTTGCCCATCAGCCCATTATCATTCTTGTCTCAAGGGTTCTCCTTATAAATGAAGTTCTAGCTCCCTTAGAGTGCGCATCTCAATCGCAAAGTCGAAACTTACTTTTGATCAATCAAAACATCTTAACCCATGCAAGTGCCATATAAGCTTACAGCTCTTGTTGTAGGTAGGATTTACTAGAAGAGTTGTTTATTTGTTTTTATGGCACTTGCAGCTTCGCTCAAGTCCGATATACCGATCACTTTTCGGTTGGTCGGTCTGTCGGTCCTGTCTTCTCGAGTTAGGGTACTTCCAGAAGTGGAAGGACGATGAAACTTGGCACGAATCCGACCAAACTAACTTGGAGTGAAACTAGATATCGTATTTCTAGGTCCGAACCGCATGTTTGGATGGCGGGGTATTTGGGACCTTCTCATCTACTCTTTTGTACCACCTACTCGTATCAAGTGCCACATGAGCTCGTAGCTCTTGTTTTTTCAAACTTTACTCTGCGATGGGGTTGCGCCCTATACAGCGAACACAGGAGTAAATAATATTTTTTTAAAACAAAAATACTCTTAGGTACAAAAATATCTCTGCGTCAACTTTGTTCTAATACTTGTTCTGGGGGTATGCAGGCTTGGCTGGGTATGGGGCCTGGGCTGGGTAGGCACCGGCTTTGTATTCTGGGTACTTGGCTACTCCCTCGTACTGAACGTCAGAAACGAAGCCGGTGTAGTCATCAGCCTTGTAGGTGACGATCTGGGTCCTACCGTCGGGAAGGACGACCTTGTATTGACCTGAGGTGACCTTTCCGTCGCTGTTCTCTTGCTGGGCGAAGTTGGTGTAGGTGTAGTCATCCTTAACAGCGTAGTTGAAGTTGTATGGCATGCCTGGTTCGTAGGCTGGTTGCTTGTAGGCTTGTGCTGGGTAGGGAGCGGGTGCGGGGTAGGCGGGTTTGGGGTAGTCCTGGGAGAGAGCTGAGGCCGCTAAGGCGGAGATCATGAGAACCTGAAGAAAAGAAAGCGATGAATGGTGGGAGAAACAAGGACAAGTCAAGTCCCCTGCTAACTTGTAATGGGCTTTCTTAAAGGACCCCTCGCACTATTTCCTCTTGAACTTCCAGTATTTTAAAATATTTGAATACTTTAAAACGAGGCTGTGCTTTCAAGAAATAACCCACGGTTTTGGTTGTTTTAAGCCTTTTCCGAGACCCGTTGACTTGTAGCGAAAACAGGAAAAAATTTACATAACCGGTTTTTCTGATGGAAAAACTTCTCGGAGACAACCGTCGACAGCATGATACACAGCAAAACACGGCAATTGAGAAAATCAGCGTGGCTTTGTTAGAGGGGTTAGAATGTACCGTACGTAATTGGGGTCTCCGGGTTTAGAAATATATGGAGTGATTATGGAAGTAGGTTGCGTTATTATTGTAGGTAAAACAGGTCCTTGAAGACCAACTTAGAAAGGGAAAATGAATAGCTTGAACCAGATAGCCCCCTTACTGACTTGTAAACGAAGTCCGGAAACCCTACCTAGAATCCACAGTTCCTTCTTCGTTTTAAAGCCCAGACGTATGTCATTCTGTGTAAAAGAAAACTGCCACCCGACTCGATCCCCTGAGCTGCGACACTAATAATTCTTGTCAAATTTCTTTATTCTTGTCAACCCTCAGGCTATTGTTAAAGAACCTGTCACCTATAATGCCAATGCAGACTACTTCTGTAACAGCATTCATTATTTCCTAAACCCGTAGACCCAAATTTCAAATGTTACATTCTGAACCCGCTAACGACTCCTCACTCATCTTTGCATTTGCCGCGATTCACTAGTTTCCATGCGCATTATTCTGCTGGCGAGTGGTTGCGTCTCATGCTATTGATGCGTAAAACCAGTTATCTGAATTTTGCCTAGACTTTGCTAGAAGTCAATGGGCAATGAGAAGTCCAAGGCCGTGGATATTTTGTTAAAAGCACAGCCTAGCTTTTCAGACAGTTTTGAGTATTGGAACATAAACAGTGTATACTGCGAGGTGGGCTTTAAGAGCTTTCGTTTTGAGTCAACAGGGAGAGAGCATGTACCCCAGAAACGTATAAAGCCTTTCTTCTTCAGTACATTAGCTGTATCCCAAGATATGTATATCCTTCGGACTAATAACAGAGAAAAGAAAAACAGCACAAAGTAAAAACAAAATATGAACATAGGCAATTTATTTCTTCGTAAATTCTTCAGGTCTTCGTAAATTAAAGAAGAAAAAAAAATCCTTCTACTTTTGTTTTAGTAAAACTTTGGTCGAGAACAACCAGCAGCGATCCGAGGGTTTCGTCGTTTGCGGAGTGAAGGCTCAGAAAACTTGCGTTTGAAATTTGAAGTTAAAAAATGTTCTTTTTTATGTCTTCGATTTTCTGATTCCAAATTTCAACTTTTTTTTAATTTTGCTTTAGCTCTCTTCTACTATTAGTTGACCCTGTGAACTTCCCGATTTTTTTTTTAATTTTTGTTAAACTAAAGTAACTTCTTGCCTCGTGCCGTAAAGAACTAGAACTTGCGAACTTCATTGGAGCGGGTCATTATTCGTAGACACGCTCATTCAGTCACACTCGATACCAACAAACCAAAAAGCCTACCTTTGAAATCATATTCTTTAGTATATTCAGACTTAGTAGTGCTCTCTCACTGATGGTTGAAGAACTGATGATGTTTTTTCACTCCACCTCCCTTTTATATGACCGTCTGATGTGTTAGTGGAGTCCACATTTAATACTTTCAATGTCGCGCCGGCAGATCGAGAGTAATTTTGAGAAAAAAATATCAAAGTCAACGCCCATTGCATGAACACTAATAGCTAAGATCGATCTGTGTTCGGTCATTACCACAAGTAATCAGAGCGCTTATTTTTGTATGTGCTGGAAGGTCAGGACGCTGATCTAATGTTAGATGTAAAATTAGATTCTGAAGGGGGGAGGGGGGAAGCTTGGAGCTAGGACAAATTTTCCTGGGAAAAGTTGGAAGCTAGTTCTGTGTAAAGGGCATATTTTGAAGCCAACCTGGAATTAAAGCAAATCAGGTAAAAACAGTGACAGTCTAAACAGGGAAAGCAAAAATAGCGACAGGGTAAACACCGCGACGGTCGAAACCGCGAAAAGGGTTTCATCGCTTCCTTCCTAATTAAATAGCAATCCACTTCGAGAAGCCGTGCGTTTTTCTGATAGCGCGCAAATAGCGTTGATTTTGTTTCATCCTTTCCTTCCTATATAAATAGCAATCCATTTGGAGAAGCCGTGCGTTTTTGGGATCCCAAAACGTAAGTGGAGGGATACCTATGACATCGCAAAAGTTGTTCGTCTGTTCGTCCGTCTATCCGTCTGTAAGCACGATAACTCTCGAAGGGAATGAGATATTTTGACGAAACTTGGTGTGAGGATTGTTTGGGTCAAGAGTAAGGTCGACTCCGTAGATGGGCTTTGTAGCCCTAGATTTAGGGGTGGGGGCTTAAATTAAGCGGCAAGCACAATATTTTCAAACAGCTAATGGGACAGCCTATAATGGGGTAAGAAGACATGCTGAACACTTTGGTGGAAACCATTTTCTCGCCGGACAAGTAGTTTGCCCGGAATCCGGCCAAAACCGGAAAATCTGTTAAAAGTAAAAGTTTTATTTCAAGTTAATTATATGTTCGGTTAAGAGTAAGAAGACATGCTGAACACGATGGTGAAAACCATTTTTTCACCGGACAAGTAGTTAGCCCGGAATCCGGCCAAAACCGGAAAATCTGTTAAAAGTAAAAGTTTTATTTCAAGTTAATTATATGTTCGGTTAAGGGGTAGGAAAACATGCTGAACACGATGATGAAAATCATTTTTTCGCCGGGCAAATAGTTCGCCCGGAATCCGGCCAAAACCGGAAAATTGTTTAAAGTATTTGTAGTTGATTAGATATCCGATTTAGGGGTAAGAAGAGATGCTGAATCCGTTATTTGTATTGAGCTAAGTTAATTTGAAGTTGATTAGATGTACGATATAGGGTGCTGAGTTCGATTTTAGCTTCTTTTTTTTGCCGGACAGGTAGTTCCGGAATTCGGCCGAAACCGGGAAATTCGCAGAAGTAAGGAAGGAAGTTTTCGTCAAAACAGATATGAATCATAGGGGTAAACACAAACATGCTAAATCCATATCTGAACTTGGTTTTCTCAGATGGTTAGCTTTTTGGCCTTAATCTGTTTCTGAATTTTAATAGTAAAAATGTTCAAGGAGTCTGGCTAAGACTGGATCTCGCATAGACACGACCCAATTGTCTGGATCAAATATTGAATTTTTGGGATCCCATAGAAACCTTTGGTCTTGTTCTGACAGAGTGCAAATAACGTTGATCTTCTTTCGTGCTGCGAACGCTACCTATGACTTCGTAAAAGTTTTCCGTCTGCCAGCTAGATAACTTTCGAAGGGGTTGAGATATTTTTTTCAAAAAGTACAGGTCAGGTTCGTAGATGGGTCCTGTAGCCAAATAATTAGGGACGGAGGAAGGGGTTTTAAATTAAGGTAATATTTTTTCAAGCTGATGCTAGAGTCGATTTAGGGAGACATGCTGAATCCAGATTCTCACCGGACCAGTATTTCGCTCGGAATTCGGCCAAAACCGGAAAGTTTGTTAAAAGTAGAAGTTTTATTTGAAGTTGATTAGATGTTCGATTAGAGAGATAAAGGAAATCCCTATATGAGGAAATTGTCTAACCGGACATATGATTTGCCCGGAATCCGGCCTAAACCGGAAAATTTTTTATAAGGAAAAGTTTTACCTGAAGTTGATTAGAGGTTGGATTTACTGGTAAGGAGGCATGCTGAATCCATATATGAAAATTATATTCTCGTCGGACAAATAGTTTGCCAGGAATCCGGCCCTTACCGGAAAATTTGTTGAAATCAAAAGATTTATCTGAAGTTGAATAGTGGTTGGATGTAGGGGTAAAGAGACAAGACGGAATCGTTTTTGAGCTTTATTTTTTTCTCCGGATAAGTAGGTTGCCCGGAATTCAGTAGAAGTAAGGCACGATGTTAAAGTAGATATGACGTGTAGGCTAAGGGTAAAAACACATGCTGAATCCATATCCGAACTTAGTGTTCTCAGATGATTAGCCATTGGCCATCTTTTTAAAAATTTAATAGTCAAAAGTTGTAAGGAGTCTGGTTAAAACCGGATTTCTACAAGATCAAATTGTCTGGATCAGATATTAAATTTTGGGATCCCATCGAAACCTTTGGTCTTGTTCCAGTTGACAAAAATAATAAGAAAATGAGTTTTGTATGAGAAGTAAAGCAAGTTTAATTTGTTCAGAGATCGCAAGTGATGTTAAACGGTTAAAGCATCTCTCTGAGCAAATTAAAGTTTCTTTAATTATTTCTTATTGTTTTCACGCTTCATACATTACCCTGTTCCATCTTTTTCTCTGTTTAGCTATGTAAAAGTATAAACTATTTTTTTGCAGCCAGAAAAGGTATTTTCTGATTTCAGATCACCTTTTTCTGGCTGACCAGAACAATAAGAAAATGAGTTTTGCATAAGAAATAAAACAAGTTTAATAAGTTCAGAGAGCGTAAGTGATGTTGAACCGTTAAAGCATCCGTGAAAGTAAATGTGCCCATTCATTCTTTTTCCCAGCTTCCGTTGTGTACTTTCAGTCACTAAGTTTTAATTTTTACGGCCTTGATGTTGTACCCAGAATCGCAATCGGTTATTTTTCACCATTTTTTATTTGTGGATTTTTCACCATTCACGATTTTGTGCCTGATCTGGATCGAACCCTCGACCACACATGAGAATCTGAAAGCAATGGCGTCACAAGACAAGCGGGTTACCCTTATTAAAGCCATACAATTGTTTATGCAATAATTTGTGGTTGTATCGGGCATCAGAAACGAAAACGAGTAAGTGTAAAATAATTTCTGACCATTCAAGTCACCAATTTCAGAATCTGGGTCGTCCCTGCCTTCCTGAACTAAATTTGTAGCCTAGAAAATAGAAACGGCCACGTTTTTATCTGCTGCTTATCTCGCAACATAAGTGGTTTCAAGATTATCCTTCTAGAACCGAAAATTTTGAATAATTTGCCACAGGACAACGGAGAACGCCACAGTTTTCAGAGCGACATTTTTATGCCTCTACGGATTTACTGAATTATGCTTTTTTCCGTATGAACTATCGGGTTTTATGTGCAGATTCACTAAACGGCAAGCTTATTTCAGTCAGAGATGGGCGAATCCGATCATGAAGGGATTCGAATCCGAATCCAGGGCTAGGCACGAATCCGAATCCACCATTTTAGGCTGAGGATTCGAATCCGGATTCGAATCCAGCTTTAAGAAAGCGAGTCGAATATACAGGTAAACAAGTTATAGTTTCTTAATGAAGGGTGACCAAAAAAGAAAGAATAGGCTACACTAATAAACAAGGCACTAATTACTTTGTCACTGAACCATCTCCCTCTTGAACAGAAGAGCTTCAACCGTAGTGGGATCGCTTTTGGCTCTTCTTGCTCTGTCGATGGCCCCAGCAATCGAGAAAAGTTTTTCCACGTCAGAACTTGAACAAGGAACTGCCGAAAACTTTAAGCGAGGGAATTGTCCAGTTAGTTGTTTCCAACTGCACTTGTTTATTTTCCTATTTTATAACCATATGACCCGTACCCACATCAAATAGGCTCAAGCTGGAAAATAAACTTCATTTTCCAGCTTGGGCGGAGCGGCTTCTGGCCTGAAGAGGACCGTTACCAAGAAGGGATGAATATAGCTCTAATAAAAATGCAGCTAATGAATCTGTTTTTCACTGTCAAATATGATTCGCAGTCAGTTTCAACTTTATAAGTGTATAATTTTTATAACTCCACTTTCAAGAAAATCCACTGGGTGTCATTTGTTTTCATATTCTCATATTTCGGACAGAAAACAAAAATGAAAGAATAAATCCAAAATATTCCCACGGAATAGCTTTTCCAAAGGTGGTGTCCCGACTTCCGCAAATTTAACATTGCGAAGGGGCTAGGGGATATCCACTATCGGGCACTTCCTTGGCACCCGTCAAAATCAGCGATGCTGGTCATGAATTAGGCGATTTATCTTCAAACGTGCTGATTTTAATATTCTAACAAGTGGCAACCGGATCCGGCATTGACTGGGCACCGAAAACTTCCTTACTCGAAACTCGAAGAGTGGGTAACCCCTGTCAAATTAGTCATCCTATTGACGAAAGGATTTTAGGAAAACCGTGATAGCCGACTTCGGCATAAAGAGAGGGAGGCAATGAGCAAGGGGGTTAGAGACTGCAGTTACCAACTGACGGAAGGATTGTAATGCTGTTTACAAACAATTTAACAAATCGAAAACTTGTGAGTGCAACAGAGATAGAAGTTGTTGTGAGCGAGATACAGTATGTTTTGAGTCGGTAGAATAGTTCGGCTTGCAGACTATGCGTGGTCAACAAACAGGACGCTTCGACTGAGTGACTTTACGCGGTGGCTACGCAGAGAAAAGTCATACTGCAATACCGAGTCAAAATGTTACAACATAATGACAAATCTTTTCTAGATTCGAGTGAGCTTAAAATTGCAACCAAGGTGAAGATATTTGCTTTAGTAAAAGCAGATATCTAACACACAAAGTTTCTTTTGAAATGACTTTGTTTATGACTTTGTCTCTTCTAACTGAATTATCCCTCCCCTCACTGCATGAACGTCGTAACATACTAATTCTTAAGTTTGGGTGTAAAATCCTTGCATCTGTCCAACACCGAACTATCCTCCCACCTGATGCACCAATGAACAATCGTACGCGTTCGCAGCCGAAACTAAAAACGGTAAAAACCAAAACAAGGAGACAGAGTAACACATTTGTGCCATTTTTCGTCAACATGTTCAATAAAATGTCAGTGTGACTTTAATATTTGTAGTACCGTAATTAGTATTTATGTTACTCGTGAGTGTTTAAAAGAATGTAATTTTTGTAAAGACAACCAAATTAGCTAGCTAGCAAGTTTTGTCTAATAAACCTTACTTACTTAAACGCCAAAAGTAAAATCCAAAAGACAAATGGCGACTAATCTAACATAATAACGCTAACCTTCAAATGGCGGTGGAAATTAGATGTTGTTGTTCCCAAAGTGCTGATCTCGGTTTCTTCGACACACAGACCACACTTCATTCAGCGGGATCATTCCTTAAAGTACTTATATCAACCTCACTATTATCTGCCATACACCAATATACTTCTAACAAACCAAGCCAGTCACAATGCTAGTTCACGCCTTAATGCCTGCACTCCCGATCTTTGTTTCCGTTTTTAACTACCTGAGCTTGGTTGGGCACTAGCGCTAATGAATTCGATAAAACAATGCAAATTAGCCTCGAAAACTGAATTCGTTTGAACCTTCAGGTATGCCTTTCTCCATTGGGAATTGCAAGACCCGAGCGGATTACTGGGGTTGTCAGTTTTCACGAAAATACTAGGAATGCACACATTTTTTAAAACTAAGCTAAAAGGACTAAGCTAAAAAAAAGCTCCAGCTAAAAGGACGAATCCTGGATTCGGGATTTTGAAGGTTTGGAATCCGAATCCGAATCCTGCCTGAGAAGCTAAGGATTCGAATCCGAATCCGGATTCGGATTCGCCCATCTCTGGTTTCAGTCAGACAAATAAGAAAGGATGTCTTGGGCCTGGTCACCCTGGTGCTTTAAGTAATCAACGTACCAAGTCACTGAGTGGAGAAGGACCCGTAGCCCAGAAAATTATAAATTACGCTGTAAAAGTCTCTCCTATATCG
The DNA here is from genome assembly GCA_030848855.1 of Branchinecta sandiegonensis. Lineage (NCBI taxonomy): Eukaryota > Metazoa > Arthropoda > Branchiopoda > Anostraca > Branchinectidae > Branchinecta > Branchinecta sandiegonensis. Next base: position 6,086,958 of record JAUPMV010000017.1, on the reverse strand, counting down.
GACTTTACCAGTTGTGCAACACCGAATTCGGAGAGTTTTACTTCGAGTTCGAAGAGTTAAAATCCGATGGAGGATTAAGACGCTAGAATGCAAAATAATGCAGATTAAGCTGTTTGAAAGCCGAGAGTTTTTATTATAGTGTAGGAGAAACTGTAAGAAATAAAACAGGAAACAAATATAAAAGTGTGCCGAGTAGATACAGGATATTAATTTGCAAGTACAAAAAAGACATGGATCAGAGGTTAAAGTCTATAAAATCGATTATTTTTTTGTATTTATTTTGTTGACCCCCCCCCCCCCTGGATACGGCCCTGAGTTCTACCCATTCTTCTGCCTGGTAGTTTATTTTTAGAAACCGCAATTGATATTTTTGGTCATTCGGGAGACAGCTGTGTATTTATCAGTGATTGCGAATTATATTTTCACATTAGCGTGAAACGGCGAGACTTGCAACAAATTTCGCTGATCATGACCGAGAGGGAAGTATGACATGCGCAAACTGTCCGGTCGAACGTGATCAAAATGTTTCTTAGTTATTTAGAAATTGTAACCGTTACGTGAAATGCAATATCAGATTTGTAGATGAGCTTTGTGCTACCAGTTACCTCCTCGTTCCCTACAACTTCCAGTGGGGGGATTAGGAAAATTGAAATGGAGGTCTCGGTCCGGTCTTTTAGCAAATACGTCCGGTCTTTTAGCAAGTAGAGCTATCGAATTTTCAGACTAGTTTTCCGGGTGAAACGAAATTGCCCGAAAAACTTTGCCCAGCGTAATTTTTGTCATAAATAAAGAAAAAATATAATAGAGTGGTATGAAAGGCTAAATATTAATCATCCAGACTATAACCAACTTGTGACACTGAAAGTCAGTAATCTTTGTCACATTTTCGGAAACCGGTCGACTCGAGCCGAAAAACAACGCGAACCAGAAAATTTTTGTGATACGCTTTCATAGTGAAAATAAATAACTTTTCTCGAACAGGTCTGTATTGTATCTTCCTGTGCCCCACAGGAGGTTGTGTTATGACAATTCATTTTCTGGAGATTGATACGATATCGTATCAGCCTCAAGAGAAGATGATACGAAGCCGTATCAACCTCCGCAGAAGTTCATCGAGCACTTTTCCTCAACAACACTTTTCCTCAACAGTAGAATCTGACCTTCAAAAACTAAGTAAAAGACAACACTTTCAGAAAGAAAAACAAAAAAAAAAACAATGCAGAAATGCAGAAAAAAAAGGTTGAAAAACTGAAAAAAATGTTGCTTTCCTAGCCAACCAACCTCGGTCATACCATGTTATAATCACATTCCACTGAAAATGCAACTTGTCAACTGAAACAACATTACTTCCAACTTACTTCAACTTACTTTCCTTTACTCTCCAAAAGGCAGCGATTGAGCAATAGTTGCGTTATTTGCCTTTCCTCCGTAGGTCGTTTAACCTACCTACTTGCCACTAGTGACCGTTTTTTCGTCTGGCCGGTCGGTTCGACTGAGCTCTAAAAAAACGGCTTATAAGAAAAAATGGCGTCTTCCAGTCGCAGGCGCCTATCTCTCCAATGAGAATTTTGAATTTCGCGCCGTGCCAAGAGCGTAGGTCGGTTGGATGGAGCTCAGGCCTCAGTCCATAGGTCGGTTAAAAAAATGGCGTCTTCCAGTCGCAGGCGCCTATCTCTCCAATGAGAATTTTGAATTTCGCGCCGTGCCAAGAGCGTAGGTCGGTTGGATGGAGCTCAGGCCTCAGTCCATAGGTCGGTTAACCGACCGACCTATGGCGACGAAAAAAAGATTATAAGGATTTAAGTCGGTTAACCGAAGAAAGAAAACGGCTTATAGAGAAATCTCCCAGGTCAGTTAACTGGATGACGGCAAAAAACGCAACTAATTACTACAGTCTTTTTTCTTCATGATTTTCTTGATTTTGCTCTGACTAAATAGTCCATTAATAAAAACTCTGGTGTTGCCTTCTGATGGAACGTGTGACTTTTGGCCGGAAAAAAACAATGACATTTTGGCACCTACAAACTTGGTCCTTTTCACCAACTAAAGAGCTCATCAAGTATAACAACTATAAAAGAGCTCATCTTCATAATTATACGCCTCAGCTTTTATGCTTCGTTTTTGTATTTGCTGGTAAGGAACCGGTCGCAGAGTTTTTGCTCGCTTTGTCGAAAGAAACGAAGCTGTATGACAAATGGCAGAATTCTGCAACCAGTGGCACCAGCGATTTAAGCTTGATTAATTCTGTCTCTAAGAGCCCGCCGCTAGATGGCATCTGCTTTGCCACAGTTGAAAAGATGGTGTTGGATAAGGATTGTATTGCTATAAACAGTAGTTTATAGCCCGGGTCACAACAGTAGTAATTTTCGCATTCCTACAGTATGCTAGGGTTGCTATTTCAGTAAACAAAAACTCGATACAAAAGTAGCAAATAAGTACTACCAAAGAAGATACAAAGAAGACAAAAACTCTGTTCGAAAAAGCCATAATAGTTAACATACCTCCATCCCAGTTGATATCGGAATAAGAAGCTCGAAGACCATTTAAAAATATCAACCTCCCTGCGCTCGGCAGGTATTTTTCATAACCTGCCTTGCCTTCGGCTCGGACAGGTTATTTTCGGTGGCTGTCACGTTGTTATAACCCGATATCAGCCTCGATCTAGGAAGTTAACCTTTAGTATGTAAGCTTAGGCTATTCTTTATATTATCGACCACTGGAAACGATGTTACTGATGTTAAAAGTCACATCCTGATTCTTTTATTGAGCAACGCAAAACCACCAATTGTATTTGGAATTCGAGAATGTGCTCGCTTCTGATCATTACCCCGAAACAAGAAAATCCGGGAGGGTATGTTTTCCTGCCGGACTCCGGGTACCCGGAAGATAACACATTTTTTTTGTGCACGACAAGACCTCGATCTCGATCGCTGTAGGTAAAACAAAAATATATTCCCATTGGGATCCGCCGAAATTTTTAATCTTGTTTATTGTATCGTAATAATTTATTGTATATTTTTTTTCACTTTTAGTTGCTGATGTTAAAAGTCACATCCTGATTCTTTTATTGAGAAACGCAAAACCAACAGTTGTTTTTTGGAATCTTCTGATCATTACCCGATCATATGATAACAAGAAAAATCCGGGAGGGTAGGTTTTCCTGCCGGAATCCGGTTACCCGGAAGATAATACATTTGTTTTTGTGCACGACAAGACCTCGATCTCGATCGCCGTGTAGGTAAAAACAAAAATATATTCCCATTGGGATCCGCCGAAACTTTTGATCTTGTTTATTGTATCATAATTAATTTATTATAAATTTTTTTTTTCACTTTTAGTTTATGATGTTAAAAGTCACATCCTGATTCTTTTATTGAGAAACGCAAAACCAACAGTTGTTTTTTGGAATCTTGTGATCATTAGCCGATCATATGATAACAAGAAAATCCGTGAGGGTAGGTTTTCCTGCCGGAATCCGGTTACCCGGAAGATAATACAATTTTTTTTGTGCACGACAAGACCTCGATCTCGATCGCCGTGTAGGTAAAAACAAAAATATATTCCCATTGGGATCCGCCGAAACTTTTGATCTTGTTTATTGTATCATAATTAATTTGTTTTATATTTTTTTTTTCACTTTTAGTTGCTGAAAGCCAAAAAGTGTGGTGGAAAGAGCCGAAAAGCCGTAACCGGAACGGATTTCGGAAGCTTCGTCAGGAAGATACAATTGCGCTGAACAGTGATGACGCAACTTCAAACAGCGAGAATGATGATATACTATACACTGCATCTCATCAACCGAAACGGCAGAATTCAAAAGCCAAATGCTGATCGATTTCTCTGCCATCTGGTTTCGTGTGACAATGCGCACTTGACATTGAGTGGTAAGAATATCGTAAATTCTGGATGGTGCGAAAAATTTCCGTGAGCGAAATTCCGGTCTCTACTTCCTAATTTGGCGTAAAATTCCGGGCCTATAGGCGTATTCTCGCCGTTCCCCGAGGACTCCACTTGAGGAGTCCCCGCGTTTTTGTTTGTCCCGGGGACTCACTCCCCGTATTCTCGCGAGTCCCCACGGACGGGGAATGCTCTGATTATCAACACCGCCATCAAAAAGGACTCCCTTTCAAATTCGGAGGGGAATCAATTTTTGCTGTTGTAGGTGGTATGTAAAATTAATTAAAAAGAATCAGAATGAACAAAACCAAAAATAAAGTGGATCTAGACTAATTTTTTCAGCTGCATATTCATTTTTCGAACAAAATCCGTTTTAGAAGCATTCCCCGTATTCTCGCTGTTTCTGTACGCGGAGTCCGCGTTGAGTGACTCCCTCTATTCTCGCCGTTCCCTTCGATTCCCCGAGGAGTCCTCGGGGAACGGCGAGAATACGCCTTATGAGGGTTTCCGGAAAATTACAGTCGGTAAAAATATGACAGGTTTTAGAGTAGGTGGACAGCATTTTTATTACGTTCGTCTGTCTCTACAAACCCTGCTCTGGAGTGTGCGATATAAGGAAGTTAAGTGCGGATATCTGCAAAAAAACAACAACGTAATGATCGAGTTATTGTACAGATCGGTTATCGCATGTACTTCAAGCTAGACAACCAGAGTACACGTTAACATTGAACGCGCAATGTCTCGGAATGTTTTTCACATGTGCTCTATCTGAGCCGCTTTAAAGATAAGGGGGTGTTAAATGTCACTTCATTCGTTCTAGAAAAAGAATCCCCCAAAATATCCATGAAATCAAGAAGTGATAATAACCCATCCGCTGTAATAATTCTACAAGTATTGGACTGAAAAGATAGTAATGCTCGTGGGGTGAGGTTCGAACCCATGACTGACGTGCTACCTACGCCTACCTAAACCACCACAATGCCAGATAGAAGCGGGTTACGCAGATATCCCCGCTCGATGCAAATTGCCTTAACTCTTCACTTCCCCTACAGGCGTTTTTCCTTGCTCCCACAAAGAGTGTGTGGGTCGATTGTGGCTCAAAAACAGCGTTTCCGCGATCTTCTTGTGCGGCCCACAATTGTGTTTCCGCGACCAACAAGATTTTTGTGGCTCGCTTTAAATTCGACAAACAACTGCTGAGGGGATTGTCGTGTGGCTCGTTTCTGGCGGGAAATTCAAACTTATCAGCAAAATGTTGTCTAAACAATAAAGTTAACTACTTTCTCAAGCATGTAGACATAGCCCTGAGGATCTTTTTTTGCACAGAATGGTAAGGACGAAAGCCAGAAGTTTTATTTGTTGAGATTTTATCTGAATTTTGTTTTTGTTTTTGGAGATTTGGAATTACCGCCCAAAAAATAGTCAAAACGGTGTTTCCGTGAGTTTCAACTTTTGGCTTGACTGCGTGGCACGCAGTCGTGTTTCCGCGACATACACTCGAATCACTAGAATCAGACACTAGAATCAGCATGACCGAATCTTGGAGTATGAGGGCGCTTCGCCTCTCACGGTTTCATCCGGGACGGTATAGTAAACCTCCCGCACATTTTTAGAAAGCCCAGTGACTGGGTTGGAATTCCAGAACAGAACATCCCGGAATTGCGGACTGTTTTAGCCTGGAATTCAATACAGAAAAGTGCCCGGAATTCCAGAATCAGCCTGGGATCCAGTTTCGAAATTTTCAGTTTTCTGGATTCCAGGCTGATTTTTTCCCTACGGGATCATTCCTTAAAGTACTCATCTCAACCACAAAATACAGAAAATACGGTCACGTAGTTATTCAAGGAAACTTATCATTCTTCAGAGCGTTACTTATGTATTCTTGATTAATTAATGTAAGGTGCAATATTCTAGTTACTTTATATGTACAGGGCGGAGTTACGCCGTTCCCCGGGGACTGCATGGACGGTCGAGAGAAATCACGAAAATATATATTTTCAATTAATTTTTTTTTTCAGTTTCACTTTATTCGAAAAACATGCGACGGACAAAGCCGATTATTATTTTTTGTTTTCATAAAATAAATATTTTTGTCAGCCAACGAGCCAAAATTAACATACACAAAAGTGCAATATATAATTAATAACTATTTTGCAGACTAAAAATTTGAGTCACTTTCTCAGTGTTGCCATATTGGCGGATTTTCCAACCGACTTCCGGATTTTTTTTTCTTTGCTGGCGTATCAAAATTGTTGGGTTCTGTTGACAATCCTTGTAGTTTTTTGGAGATTTCTTGCAATTTTTTGTTAAAAGAAATTTTGGCGTATTTTTTTTTCAAAGACAGCGGCTTATTTGTTGGGTCATGATCTGGCAACACTGCACTTCCTGGGGACTCCTCGGACGGGGAACGTCGAAAATTCAGGGAATAAATCCGTCTGTATTTTGTCCGAAAATTCGTCTCTGCACGTCGTTGCCAGCGTTATCAAATGTGACGCAATCAGCCTCTGAAGGTTATGATCCACTTTATTTTCACTCTCTTCGACTGTGAAAGCGTTTTATTTTAGTTGTGCAACTATATTAAAAAAAAAACTAATCATAATTACTCTGAGAAAGACACATATTTATCATTATTGGTCTTACCCGATAGTTAAAACTCACGAATAGTCGCGAAGTTCGTTATACCCAACTTTAGCAAATGTATTTCGAAGATTTAGCATCACGAGCAACTCCCGAAATCGACTCCTGAAAAGTGTATTCTTTTAAGATGATGATAATCGGATATCTGTCCATAGATATTCTCTATATTCTTATCCTGAATTCCGTACTTTGGTCCAATATCGACGTCAATCCTAAAATCCGGTAGTGATGCACTGGTCAGCAAAGGACTTAGCCTATCCGTGATTTCATCGTTAGTCCTTAATTTTATTCTGGATCCCAAAAGGTCGCCCTAATCATAAGTGTTTCCAAAATTTCCGCATGCTTCGCCATTCTAAATTCTCTTTTTGGGATCCCAAAACGTAAGTGGAGGGATACCTATGACATCGCAAAAGTTGTATGTCCGCCCGTCCGTCCGTCCGTCTGTAAGCCCGATAACTCTCGAAGGGAATGAGATATTTTGATGAAACTTGGTGTGAGGATTCGTTTGGTCGGTGGACCAGTCGAGTTCGTAAATGGGCTTTGTAGCCCTACATTTAGGGGTGGGGGAGGGGGTTCAAATTAAGGGGCAAACAAAATATTTTGAAACAGCTAATGTTATAGTCGATTATGGGGTAAGAAGACATGCTGAACACGATGGTGAAAACCATTTTGTAATCGGACAAGTAGTTCGCCCGGATCCGGCCAAAACCGGAAAGTTTGTTAAAAGTAAAAGTTTTATTTGAAGTTGATTAGATGTTCGATTTAGATGTAGGATGACATGCTGAAGACGATGGTGAAAACCATTTTCTCGACGGACAAGTAGTTCGCCCGGAATCCGGCCCAAACCGGAAAGTTTGTTAAAATTAAAAGTTTTATTTGGAGTTGATCAGATGTCCGATTTAGGGCAAGAAGACATGCTGAACTTTTATTTGAAAACAATTTTCTACCCGGATATGTAGTTCGCCCGGAATCCGGCCAAAACCGGAAAATTGTTAGAAGTTAAAGTTTTATTTCTAGCTGACTAGATAACCGATTTAGGGGTAAGAAGAGATGCTGAATCCGTGTGTGACAATCATATTTTACCCGGACATATAGTTCGACCGGAATCCGGCTGGAGTCGGAAAATTTGTCATAAGTTAAATTTTTATTTGAAGTTATTTAGATGCTCATTATTGGGGTTCGTTTTTGAGCTTTCTTTTTTCGCCGGACAAGTAGTTCTAGAGTTCGGCCGAAACCGGCAAATTGGCAGAAGTGGCAGGAACTTTTCGTCAAAACAGATATGACTTATACGGGTAAACACACATGCTGAATCCATATCTGAACTTGGTTTTCTCAGATGATTAGCTATTTGGCCTTAATCTGTTTCTGAATTTTAATTGTAAGAATGTTCAAGGATTCTGGCGATGACTGGATCTGGCTGAGACAACACCCAGTTGTCTGGATCAGATATTGAATTTTTGGGATCCCATCGAAAAGTTTGGTCTTGTTATGGAAGGGCGCGACACTTAGCTGCAGTTTTAAGCCAGTTTTAGGCTTGGTATCGGAGCACCCGTGAGGACTTACTAGAAAGGGGAAAGCGGGTAGGCGGGACAAACAAAAACGCAGGGACTCTTCTGTGGGACGCACCGGGGAATGGCGAAAGTACGCCTTGAATGGGAACCGATCATTCTTCGTAGTGTTAATTGTGAGCGTGTTCCACCCTATTAACAGTAGTAACTATTAGTTACTATTTCCGTTCCAACCTCACGAAAAGTTACTGCGCTGACCGCTCCAGCCTTCTCGATATAGTAACTATTTGCTTACCATGCTCGGGAGCGTAGTAAGAGTGATGACTACGGATTTCAGTAACGTGATTGGCTGGATTACCCCGGGGAGTGATATTTTTAGCGAAAATAGATAAATGCGTTCCAGCCTTGACGCCAAGAAGCCAAAGTTCGTGACGTTATGCGTAGTAACTATGGTAAGTAGGATGGAACACGCCCTGTGTATTCTTAAGATGAGACTTAATGTGAGGTGCTAAATTCCAGTTCGTTTAAATGTGTGTGTATGAGATGTAGTGCGTTCGGTATCGGAGTAAACTTATGAAGGGGGTTAACATATGAAGGGGCCTCCTGTAGGCAGTCCGGGGCCCCCATCGCAGTTCTAATAATAATAATAGATTTATTGCCCCTCACAGTCTACAAATGTACAAAAAGACGGAAATAGAGAAAAAGAAAAAGAACAAGGAAAGAAATGAAAAAAAAAACATTACTGAGAAAATGCAAGAAACTTAGAAAAATACACTGACAAAATTTAAACTGCGCAAAGCACGTGCTGAGCTAAATTGCTGCGCTTAAAGCGCTCTTGCATTTCCAGAGTTACAGGTATAGGTCGTGCTTCTCTATACTTTGAAGACAAACTATTACCACACTATAAAAAAAAATGTTGCAGGATTTGCTACTGGAATTAATCTTGTCTTATATTAAGATAAGATGATCTCTAATTCGGATTAATCTTATCCAAGTAGAGATCAGCTTAATCCCAGTAGTAAATACTGCAGTTAACCTGAATCCTTACTCGGAGAAACTTTTTACAGTGCACTTGTCCAAGGTGGAACCCGCACCAGATACTTGACATATTTGTAGAAAGATTTACCAATGTCATTTATATCCGAGCTATTTGGTTTTGGTATAGTATAGTTACTGAGTAGTAATGACTTTTCACTAAGTAGAATCGAGCCTAACTTCCGAACCGTCAGTGGGGCAGAAGTCATACTCCCTGAATGATTCGGACCGGATCCGGGCAAATCCGAGGTCCCGGAAATCTTGTGAAACGACTAATGGCCGAACCGCTGGATGGTTTGGGACAAAACTTGGTGGGCAGAACGTGCCATGAGTCCTAGATCTGCAACTTATTTACCCGGCTACTGCGGGGAACTGGAGCGGCGGGAAAAGGCACCAAAAGGTCACCCTTGAGAACGCGAATCCTACCTTTTATGGTAACTACCCTTCCAAGTCCCATAAGAGCTTAGCGCGCTTGCTGCAAATAGAAATGATATGTGCGCTTTAGTTCAACTGCGTTTTTGTTGTTCAGTTGTTTTGATTTTCGGCAAATCTTTTGCGAATCATATCACGTCAGCAAGGCTTTGTAATGTATTTTGGCGTTTTTCAGTTAGCTGGTTTTCAGTGCAGTTTTTTTTTATTCATTTACTTGTATCCCTCAAAACTGAGGAGTGATATAGTATAGGAACCCAAACTAAATCAATCTATCTGTTCAGCATCACTTTAAATAGTAAGAAGGAAGACACAAACAACTAATTTGAGGTTCAGCTTAGATGTGTTAGGCCAAAAGTTATTTTAATTTCGTCAGAGATCGGTTAGAATTGGTCTGTGGCTTGTGACTTACCGTTTTGCGTCGTTTTTTAATGATGATTTGCAGTTAGAATGGGCTGAACAAGTATTTATAGTTTTTTGGTCTGACATCCGCATTTCTTAATGTGTTGTTAATTGGCCTTATTCCAGTTGAGCCCTCCAAGTGGACTAGTTTCTGTTAGTCCCCCATTGTCTCAAAATCAACACTTGTGTAGACACAGTAAAAAGTCGGATTCATAAGGTAGTGGGTAACTTTCACTTTTTACCACTGAGGCATATGCAGAACCTCCATTACTGGGAAACAGATGACACGTTTTCCAGTCATCAACCTGTGGATCTATTTTGTCTATCTATTTGTCAGTAAGTACTGATAGTAAGGCATAATTGGGTTCACAGAAATACTCTTGATGCTAACTCTCCTTGCCGTTGCAAAATCGCCGGGTACCTAGCGGAAGCAGGGGCGTCACGACCGGGGAGGGGGGGGGGACCCCCCCCCCAATGTTGTCGGCCAGTCGGTAAAAAATAACCGAGTCGGCGCGAAGCGCCGCGATTTTTCGCCAAAACAGTTGATTTTTTCATTAAAACAGTCAATTTTTCTGAAAATCAGTCGATTTTTCGTCAAAATTCAGTCGTTTTCTTCTGAAAAAACAGTCGGTAAAAATTACCAGCCAGTCGGTAAATTCCTTGCCCCCCTCCCCCCAAACATTTTGGCTAGTAACGCCTCTGAGCGGAAGAGCCAGAAGCGGTAAAACCTCGGGTATCACAGCTGCTCCCGAAGATCGCCGTGATTGTTTGACACAGGATTTGAGTTGTTGAGTTTGAGTCGTACGGAAACGTTTACTCCTTCTTCCTGAGGAGCACTGGCGTGTTTTGGACTTAGTCATATAGAGTATTAGTCCAGTTGGAAGCGCTGAACTGAAATCTGGCGAATTATCTCGGTTGCGAATTTCAGCCTCTGTGTCAACCGGGCCTTAGCGACGGCGCATATTTGTGTAAATGCTCATGTTTCCTTTTCTAATCCATTCCTATCTTATGTGAGTTTTAATTGTGTTAATTTATTTTAATGTTTACCTGTTTCTCAAAGAACTTATTTTTGCTAAGAGACTGCGCGTATCGAACACAGGACTAACTAGGTGATAGTAGTATGTCCACACTGTAAAAATAATCTTGCAGTATTTGCTACTGGGATTAATCTTGTCTCTACTGAGCTAAGATTAACTCTAATTCGGATTAATCTTATCCCAGTAGAGGTAAGATTAATCCCAGTAGCAAATACTGCAGTTAACTTTAATCCTTACTCGGAGAAACTTTTTACAGTGCAGGGGCCACTGGTGGGGCCCTGCCCCGCGGGTGTGGTGGCCACCAAATATATAGAGTGCGTTCCCCCCTCGTACCAATAGTAACTAATTAGTTACTATTTCCGTTCCAACCTCACGAAAAGTTACTACGCTGACCGTTCCAGCCTTCTCGAAATAGTAACTAATAGTAACTATTTGCTTACCACGCTCGGGAGCGTAGTAAGCGTAGTAACTACGGATCTCTGTCACGTGGTCCGATTCGCCCGCGGCATGATATTCTGCTGGAAAATAGAAAAATCGTTCCAGCCTTGACGATAGAAAAGGTGTATTCTCGCCGTTCCCCGAGGACTCCACTTGAGGAGTCCCCGCGTTTTTGTTTGTCCCGGAGACTCACTCCCCGTATTCTTGCGAGTCCCCACGGACGGGGAATGCTCCGATTATCATCACCATCATCAAAAAGGACTCCCTTTCAAATTCGGAGGGGAATCAATTCTTGCTGTTGTAGGTGCTATGTAAAATTAATTAAAAAGAATCAGAATAAACAAAACCCAAAAATAAAGTGAATCTAGACTAATTTTTTCAGCTGCATATTCATTTTTCGAACAAAATCCATTTTAGAAGCATTCCCCGTATTCTCGCTGTTTCTGTACGCGGAGTCCGCGTGGAGTGACTCCCTCTATTCTCGCCGTTCCCTTCGATTCCCCGAGGAGTCCGCGGGGAACGGCGAGAATACGCCTAAAGGCAGAATTTGTGACGTCATGCGTAGTAACTACGGTAAGTAGGATGGAACACGCTCATAGAAGCGTCGCGACTGGTTCTTGATGCTAAGGTCCGAGAGACCCTGAGATGTCCATCGTAAAACCTTATTCTCATAGAAGGCAAAACTCCCACGACTACTAAGTGCCATCAGTTCTCCCGAGCTTATACACTGTCAGAAGTTTCATAACAGATAACACGAGGATGCGCGGGTTTAACAGATAATGCGTAACAGATAACACTTCGGATGTTATCTGTTGTGTTTGAAAACGTTATGCATGAAATGGTATGCGTAACAAGCTTTGTTAGGAAGAGCCAAAAAATTATCTACTGACTTCATTCCTTATCGTCATGAGTGGCGTTTTTGATCGCCGATGAAATTTCACCAGTAGACGAAGCGAGCTTGCCGATTCGTGCTTATTTACTGTTTTCGATAGCCGATAGCCTTTGGCGTTCGCCGTTGTTTTTGGGTGCGCAAAACGGGATTTTGTTTTGCTGGCAGTGTACTTCTGTTAGAACATAAAACATTGGATATGTCTACTCACATTGGACTTCAAAGAGGCTGTTCTCATAACGCAGAATATAAAGAACATAATCCTCATTTCCCTCCATTTTTGAAAGAAACGCCAAATCATCAAACGAAATCCCAACGTCTACGGCAAACGGCGAGTCCTTGGCCGATCGGCGACGGACAGGAATTCAGGCGAAGACGTTAGCCGATCAGACAAAAACAGAAATTAAGATATGCAGCTACGGCAATCGGCTTCCGGCGAACGTCAAAAATTACAAAAAGTCAGACGGCTACGCTATCGCCGAACTAATCGGCGATCAAAAACGCCACTATGATGTCGGAAAACTGAGCAGATACTTTTTGGCGGTTTTTCGGTTCTTCCTGATGGTAATGCTTATTATGCATAACATTTTGAAACACAACAGATAACATCCGAGGTGTTATCTGTTATGCATTATCTGTTGAAACCGCGCATCCTCATGTTATCTGTTATGAAACTTCTGACAGTGTACTTGAAGCGAAACGGGACGTCAGGCTGGGGGAAACTGGTGGGCACGGAAGATATTCTGAGAATAGGGCCAGTCGATCATCGAAATCAAAGGGATCTGTTCTATCGTCTAGCGGACTCAGGTTGGTGTCTTGGACTTTCCTTGCTGAAGCTGGGCAGAGCCGAACGAAGATGAAAATTTAAGGTAGAGTAGAGTTCATATGAGGTATCTTTCCAATTTTATGGTGCCTCGATCTCCTACTTTTTCTGAACCGGAGGAGCTTAGAACTTAGAACGACTGTCGACCGTGTTCATTTGTAGGAGTGCAGCATATGCCATCTCACGGATTGTAGCAGAAGGACAAGTCGTGTGGTGTGTATTCTGGTTATTTTGAGGAAGCGGGGAGCTTCAAACTTTGCGTCTTGGCCGCGCCCTTTTCCAGAGCAGCCAGAGCCACATGTCAAAATTTAGGGCGTATCATATGGTATCTAGTGGATTTTAGTTGAACTAAGGCAGTGTGGCGTCATTTAGTCTGCCCTTTCCGTGAATGGGAGGCGCTTAAAACTTCGGGTATTGGCCACGACCCTTTTCCCTATGTAGGTGGAGTGATAAAAGTGATCAAAGTGTAAGGCGTAGCGTATGCCATCTAGTGGATTTTAGGTGATAATGAGGCGCCATCTATCCTGCCCTTTCTGTGAGTCTTGACCACGCCTCTTTCCGGTGGGCGGAGTCGCGAATTTAGTTCAAAAATTCCCGCTAGATGGCTGTACCTTAAATTTTGGTTTTGTTTGGCTCCCCCTATTTTGGAAAAGGAGTGGCCTAGAGCGAAGAATTAAGCTCCGCCCCTTCAAGGAAAGGCGAAGTAGATGGCGCCGCAGGTCGGCCTTTGTGTTCGTACTAAGCCATAAGCCGCTAGATGGGCCCTACCATACCACAAATCTTGTCACTGCTTAGCTTGCAAAAACAGGCACGGTCGCATCAACTTGTGGGGCAAACAGAGCTGTCAGATCGTGCTGGCTAGCTTTTTCCGCAACTTGACGTTTCCTAATGTTGCCGCTAGATGTTTACGAGCTCTTCCGGAAGATTTTTTTGTTCACTTTTTTTTTATTTCAAACCTTTCTAGAGCAGAACTGAGTGTAGCAAAATAATAGAAAACTGGCAGTGAAAGAGGACCAACTGAGATTCGACAGTAACCTACGAATGTTAAGGATACACTGCAACATACTTCAGACATCAGACTTCACGTCGTACAAAAGCAGCAGACAAACCGGTCCCGGAGGCTTACGGCACTCGCAGAGAAAAGAAACGCCCGTGACTACTTATGAAAACTTTTAAATATTTACTTGAACAAGTTAGCAACCAGGAAATAGTTGCCCTTTCAAACTCTTAATAGTACAGTTCGGATTGCAACAGTCGAACACTCCCTTGTGGAGCTCTGGGACGACCAAAAAGGCTTACGACTCTAATTCATCTTACGCGAAATTTCAGACGTGACATGGTTGACTATCTAGTAGCTTCTTATGAAAGTCCTTTCAGCAAGAATAGATGATTAAACTTTCCAGTTAATATTCCGAATTTCAACAACAAAACAACACAAATTCTTGCAACAATTCTCACGATTTTTCTTCTAGAAGGCGCAGTACAGAGCAAAAGAACATTAGGGAGTAGCGCCAAGACCTATGCTTTCCATTCCAGTGCACATTTAAAGCCAGACAAACTTGCGCGTTTACAAATTTCTAGTAAAGCTAAGTTGGGGTCAGAGCAAAATAACACTAGGGAGTAGCGCCAAGACCTATACTTTCCATGCTTTGCAAACGGGCAATACTGGTAGCGCCGCCCAGTACGCTTGCGGTATTTAAAGCGAGACAAATTTGCCGGTTTAGCAATTTTTTAGGAAAGAAAGGTGCGGTCTGCACACACCAAGGAAACAACGGAGGCTTTATAATTTTTTGCAATGTTTAGAATATGAAGTTATCGGAGCCAGCGTTGGTGAACGACTGGATGAGGTTCAGTAGGGACGTTCTCTATCGCCACTGGTGCTAGTATCGCTGCTATTCGGTTATGTGTCAATTTTGTCAAGTCTTGGCGCTCCGTAGTGTTATTTTGCTCTGGTTGCGGTTTGCACACATCGTGGAAACAGGGGAGGTTGTATCTTTTGTTTTGCTCTGTTCAGAATACGAAGTTATTGTAGCCAGCTCTAGTAAACGACTGCTTGATTTTCAATAGGGACGTTCTATATCGCTAGTGGTGCTTGTGTCACTGTTATTGAAGTATGTGCCACTTTTTCAAGTCTTGACACTACTCCTAGTGTTATTTTGCTCTGGCGAAGTATAAAAGCTGTGAACGAAGGTAGCCTGTCCCAAAATCTATTACAGACACACTTTAAAAATAAAAATCTTGCAGTATTTGCTCCTGGGATTAATCTTGTCTCTAAAAAGATGGTCTTATCTCTAATTCGGATTAAGCTTATCTCAGTAGAGACAAGATTAATCCCAGTAGCAAATACTGCAGTTAACTTTAATCCTTACTCGGAGAAAATTTTTACAGTGCAGCCCTACAGTTCGCGTTGAAGATGCGGGAAATTCGCTACGAATCACTACGCTAACTGGAAGCCGAACTTTCTCACCAGAGTTAATCATCTATTCTCGCCTGCAAAGTCAGATGTTTCATAACATTTAAGAGATAATATAGCATCTGTTGACGTTATTTCTGTTATAAACTTTTAAGTGTTATCTTTTCGCTAAAAGTAACGCTACACACCACGTTTAGTGTTATGTTTTACAGAAACGGAACATTTGAAGGCTCATAACACTTTTGTGAAAGATCACACTCCAAAAAACTCTCCGCTTCAGGTAACTTAATCTGCAGTATTTTGCATCCTAGCGTTTTAATCCTCCATCGAATTCTAACTATTCGAATTCGGATTTAAATCTCCAAATTCGGATTTTAAATTTCCGAATTCGGATTTTAAATCTCCGAATTCGGATTTTAAATCTCCGAATTCGGATTCTCACTCTCCGAATTCGGATTTTAAATCTCCGAATTCGGGTAAAAATCTCCGAATCCGGAGATGCACAACTACTAAAGTACGATGCAGGAGAAACTTTTTACAGTGCAACAGATTGGAATAAGTGTCACTAGGGAGCTCTGAAGGCACATTTCATCACTATGAAAGTCTAAACCACTGAAGTGTTACTTTTGGCACGATCGGTAAAATTCAGATTTGTCTGAGATGTACGTTAAATAATCGGTCATTCGGTTATTCAGCAACTGAAGTTCATCTGACTGGTTGCTCATGCGTCGTTCGTATGTGTTGTATTCCTCTTCCATTTCTGAAATAAAAGAATGTGTTTATTGTTCTCTTTGTTTTGTATGTAGTTTCATCAGACATAAGTGAAAAGAAATGTAAACTTTTTTTTTGCAACGGTTGTCCCGTTGCCAGAAGGCCACGGAAATGCCAAAAAGTTATACAAGACAGACAAGAGAGAATTAAATGAAACAAGATATTGAGTTTCTTTTGGTGGAATTTTTTTGATAACTGCACTCAGCTCTTTACAATATTAACTTTATTTGCTATTTTCGTTCCAACCTCGTGAAAAGTTACTATGCTGACCATTTCAACCTGTCGAAAATGGCAACTAACAGTAACTGTTTGCTTACCATGTTCTGGAGCGTAGAGCGTGTCCGAAAGCTTTCAGGACTGTAAATGCTGCATTTAATGCCGCATTTTTATTTTTATTTTCGTCCGAAAGCTCTTACCTTATATGCAGCATTAAATGCAGCATTTACAGCACTAAAAGCTTTCGGACACGTTCTTTATTTCTTCTCTGGCACTTCTAATTTCGAAATTTAGCCTTAATCGCCAGCTCCCAAGTTTCTTCTTGAAAATTCAGCGTAAAATTTAGCATCTTCGCTGAATTTTTCGATGAATTTTATGCTGAATTAATGCTGCATTAACTGAGCGAAAATTTAAGTCCGAAAGCGAAATGCTGCATAAAATGCTGAATTAATTCAGCATTTTCGTTCGTTTCCGAGCTTTCGGACACGCTCGTAGTAAGCGTGGTAACTATTGATCTGTGTAATGTGATTGGCTGGATTACCCCATGGAGTGATATTTTACCGAAAATTTGACTTGAGGCGTATTCTCGCCGTTCCCAGAGGACTCCTCGGGGAATCCAAGAGAACGGCCAGAATAGAAGGAGTCACTCCACGCGGACTCCGCCTAGGAAAACAACGAGAACGCGGGGAATGCTCCTAAAATGGATTTTGTTCGAAAACAAAATATGCAGTTGACGAAATTAGTCTGGATCCACTTCATATTTGGTTTTGTTTGTTCTGGTTCTTTTTAATTAATTTTATATTGCACCAACACCAGCAAAAATTGATTCCCCTCCAAATCTGAAAGGGAGTCCTTTTTGATGATGCTGATGATAATCGGAGCATTTCCCGTCCGCGGGGACCCACGAGAATACGGGAGTGACGGCGAAAACGGCGAACATACATCTTCGGTGTAACATAAAAAAGGATTCATTTTGTTGGATAGCTTCTATTCTAAACCACTCGGAAAAACAATTCAACTGATATATCGACCCTCCCTAATCGTCCTCCTCAACACTCCTTTCCGCAATCCCACAAAAGGTGTCCTATTCTCACTGTTTTCTACTTAATTATACATTGTATTATTAAAAAAAAGAAAAATCATAGCCCCCAATGAAAAAAATGCCTTTTTCTCAAGATCAATTCTAAACCATATTCAAACTCAATATTGGTCTCAGAAATTCTGATCGGTCATCTCTAACATCGGTTTTTCAAAAGAACAAGAACACGAGCAACTCCCAAAATCGATTCCCCACTGAATCTGAAACGGAGTCCTTTTTTGATGGCGGTGATTTTAATCGGAGCGTTCCCCGTCCGTGGGGACTCGCGAGAATACGGGAAGCGAGTCCTTGGGGCAAACAACAAGTGCGCAAGCGCTCAGACATGGAGTATAAAAGAATGAACTGAACTGACTTTGATTTCTCTCTTCCCGTAACGTTTAATATTAGTTATCCGTGAAACCAACAATTGAGCACTCAAAGAATCTCCAAACACGTCTCAGGCCATCTTTCATACAATCAGTTATGCTCGCTATGAACACTGTAGGTTTGTTCCAATACACTTCGTTTACTACCTTGCTCGAACACCCTAATGTCAATGTCGTACATTTTCGAAGCGCGTCTCATCTGACACCTTCCACGCCAGGACACGTGTTAGTTCAATTAGAAAAGCAATCCCTTCGCGTAAGTCGTAATTCAGTCTCCAATCACTGTATTTTCTATCTTTTTCTTTCCAGTTTTGCTTCGTTAAAACCCCGTGGGCCCGTCCCAATACACTAGCCTACTGTCTTTCCTTTCATCAATCTTGAAATGTGTTTCGTTTATTATACCCTTGTTCAAACACACTAATGTCAAAGTCATAAAGTTTCAGACCCCATTTCATCGTCCCCTTCCGAACGCGAAAATACATGTTGTGACTAATTGACATCCCAAGCCCTTTGCGAAACTTTTTTTATTTTTCCTCTCCTTTTATTTAAAATTGAAACCATAGGTTATTTTTTTCCTCTCCTCCCTTTTCTTTAAATAGAATATTCAGTTAGTTGATTCTGTTTGGTGTTTAAATTAGTATCGGTTATTTCCCTGCCCTAGCCAAGCACTACATTTGTGCTTTCCTGGCAGGAATGTAAATTGTGTAATTTTTTTGTCTTTAAATATACTCCGATGAAAAAAAACAAAACAAAAAAAAACATGAAACCAAACAAACACAATGCGCATCTTACGAAAAGTGCTAGATATCCCTTCAGCCCAAGTTGACTGCAAATTATATTTGACGGTGAAAAACGGATAAGTATAAGTCAGCTACATTTTATTAGAGCTATATTTCGGCCCTTCTTGGCAAGGGTCCTCTTCAGGTTCGAGCCGCTCAAACTGGAAAATTAACTTTTGGAAAAACAATTTAAGATTCTTCCTTAAACCCACCAGGATCTTCGAAGCAGGACCCCCCTCCTCCTAAAAAAAAGCGTACACATCTAGACCCAATGACAACAATGCTCTAATAAAATGTAGCTGAGTTATCCGTTTTTCACCGTCGAAAAGTGCTATGTACAAATATACGAGATTTTAAGTTGATGAGTGTCCTCGTTCACGAACACACATGGGCAATCTGGGCGCCGTTGCAAACGAACGGGAATGGTGGGGGAGGAGAAACTCCAAAAATATATTCAAGAGCCTAGATAACGCAAGGAAAAGGAATTTCATGTCGTATCTCTAATTGTGGTCTATGTTACGCAAATTAGTCACTGGAGAATCTGCGCCTATTACCGTCTGAAAAGCCCGGATGTTCGAGGCAGGACCCCCCTTCTCCTAAAAAAACGTACACATCTAGATCCAATGACAACAATCGTTCCAAGTTTCTACTTGATACCGGCCATGGTTTGCAAGCTATGAACTGGGCATAGTTGCCCCTCAAACCGAGGAATGGTGATGGTGCGTGTGTGTGGGGGGGGGGGGGGGGGGGGGGGCTGGGTAGCTTTAAACTAGACCCCAATATCATCACGTATTCCTATCTTAAATTTTGATACCTGTAACGGTTCACAAAATCTCAAATTTCCGGGCCCAGTTACCCATGAACGGGGAGGGTAGGGTAGATGCAGTCTCAAGATTATCTTCGTAGCCAGAGGATATAGGTACAGTTCGTCATTCTAGCTCCAGCCGTGGTAACGTTAAGATCTTAGCCACGGGGCAATTTTGGCCCGATTGCCCCAGAACCGGGTGAGTGTGGGGATTTGGGACCACTAAAAGTACAACTAGATCCTAGTCCCAAAAATAATACCAAGTTTCAAATTGATACCCGTCATCGTTCACGAGTTAAGAACTCCACTATCTGGGCAATCTGGGCCCAATTGCCCCTGAACCTGGTGAACGTGTGGGGCGGGACCCATACGAAGTAGAACTAGACTCCAGCGCGAACAGCTGTACCAGCTTTCAACTTGATATCTATCATTGTCCACCGGTTAATGGGCAATCTTTGCCCAATTGCCCCTGAACCGGGTGGGGGAGTTGAGACCTCCGAAAGGCACAACTAGACCCCAATACCACAAGTGTACCAAGTCTGAACTTTATACATGCACTGGTTCACCAGTTATGAGCTCCACAAAAACGGTGAAAACCGAAAGCTGCTACAGCGCTCGCAATAGTGGACTGTTCCAAGGAACACTCCACTAAAAACGCAGGGACTGCTCAAAAGGATTCTTTGGGGAACGGTGAAAATACGCCTAAAGAGTTTGTGGCTAGGTTGCGCCTCGAAAAGAGTGTTTCCGCGGCCGTTTGTGTAACCCACAAGTGTGTTTCCGCGATCAACAAGGTTTTTGTGGCTCGCTTTGTGGCTCAAATTTGACAAACCACTGTCGAGGTGATTTTCGATTCCGTGGTTCGAATTTGGCGGGAAATTCAAATCTAGTGGCAAATTCTAAGGCGTGTTCTCGCCGTTCCCCAAGGACTCCTCGGGGAATCGAGGGGACGGCGAGAATAGAGTGAATCACTCCACGCGGACTCTGCGTACGGAAAACAACGAGATCACGGGGTATGATTACAAAATGGACTTTGTTGACAAAAAAAAATATCCAGTTGACGAAATTAGGTTGGATCCACTTTATTTTTGGTTTTGTTTATTCTAATTGTTTTTAATTAATTTTACATTGCACCTACACCAGACAAATCTGATTCACGAGGGAGTCCTTCTTGATGATGGTGATGATAATTGGAGCATTTCACGTCCGTGGGGAATACGGGAAGTGAGTCCCTGGGACAAACAAAGACGCGGGGACTCCTAAAGGAGTCCTTGGAGAAGGGCGAAAATACGCCTCTAGTCTAAATAATGAAATTACCTGCTTTATCCCCGATGAAAAATTTATCTCAAAATAGTACTATGAAGGAGTACGAAATAGTTGTATGCAGTACTAACGATGCTACTACATGCTTTTACTTCAAGGCTACCGTGTTACTGCATACTACTATATGGTACTATTAGCAAGACTGAATGTTACTATGGCAAGACAGGATGCTACTGGATACTACTACATAAGACTGGACCAGTCTGAGGCACATTAAATGATATTATTCTTTGCTATTACATAGCATTACATGCAAAGTTTTCGTACTACTACCATACTACTACGCAGGCTACACATTTTTCATCGGGTCAGCCCGACAGGGACACAAAACTGAGGATCCTTCTGGTAGAGAATGGTAAAAGCGTAAGCCTGAAGTGCTATTCTATTACACAAACATGAAGAGGGGAATCATCAGACTCCCGAACTCTGTTCCCCAGAGAAGATGGCGACAGAAGAACAACTCCGCCGCACCTACCAGTCGGATTTCCGCAGCATCAACGCGTCCATTCAGCCCGAACGGGAAGATATCTGGCAGCGGCTTACACGAGATATGGCGACTCTTCTCGGATGTCTTAAGCGCCTTGATAGGTGAAGGAGGAACCATCGGACGGGAAAACCGGTTTAAGTAATTGACACTAAATGTTAACAGAAGCCGGGACTAAGACTGAAAGGAGGCAAACATCTTAAAATACTGGAAAAGAAATATTACTGCTGCGTGTCCGTGAAGTAAGAAACCTCGCATGGGGAGGGTACTCAGGAGCTAGAAACCTGAATAACTTTCCGTCAATTTTCGCGGTTCCGAACAAATAATTCTAACGGACCGAAGTCCGATTGGTCTTGATCTAATAAAAGCACCCCTTCCGTAAGGTCGGGGCTATTGTGCATGTATTAGCTCTAGAATTATCACAGTTATCCAAGTAGGAAGTACGATCTAAGGAACCGTAACTGATTTATTAAGCCATTCGCGGTTTCGCTGCATAACAGCTTGTACTTAGACATGCATGTTTTACCTTTCAATTCCTGAAGCTTTCCATGCACTGACGACGCCAATCTGCTCGCTCTCTCCTGGAGCCTTTGCGCTCGCTCCCTCGCCTCCCGCGACAAGGCGGCCTCCCTATCGAGCTTCTCAGTCGCAGTCTGATACGCGGTCTCGAGCTCCTGAGCCCCAGTGTTGGCGCGCTCAGCAAGGACTGTGGCACTATCGACTTCTCGCGAAGCTTCACGGACGTCACGGTCGTTTTTCAGCAGCTTCTTCTGGAGTGTCTTCAGGCGATTCTGGAGATCATCGACGTCGCGGACTGAGTCGGTCGCACGTTGTTGAGCGTCGGCGGTCTCGCTTGAGATCTAGATGTATTTATGCATTAGTAAGTAAAGTAAAGTATTTATTACCCGTATTTTTCACTTAGAAGAAAACGGAGTAAAGAAGAAAATAAAGAAAAAGAAAAAAGAAGAGAAATTTAAGGCACAGCACAGATACAGACACATGACGTTTTACATAACAGTTACGCAGTCAAGAACTAAGCGGAAAACTAGCTACATAGTCCAGTGTCAACTTCCGGACCGTAAGCACTGGCGACGTCACAGGCTACATAGGTTTGTCATTTAGCCTCTCACTAATGAAGAATCCTTTGGGAACTTTAAAGGACAAATGAACAATGAAACCATACATGAACACACCATGGAGAATGCATTTACAGACATGGCCACTGAGAGCATTCTTATCCTGAGCGTGACGTTTTCAAAATAGGGATGTTCGTTTCTGGAGGTTTGCACATGCAGACTCCAAGACAAAATGCGAAATTCATTCAAATCTTGTAGAGCGCTGGCCGGATCGTATTGGAATTTCTTCTCGATATACGTTTGAGCTTAACTGGTTAAAAAATATTCCAGAAGAAGGGTTGATTGGAGACATTTGTCCATTTCTAAAATTGTGCGGTACTGAAATAAGGACAAATGCAAAATGGAGCAAAAATCATAGATTGGAAACACTATTTCGTATTTGGATTGGGTTTTCTGCAGGCAATGTTAACGAAAGTCATACAGATAGGGATGAAACTTGGTACTCTTCATTCAGGTGTCCTTTAAATAGTAAAATCCAAGTTTCAAAAAAAGGCTGAGAACATTCTTCTTCATCACAACCTTTTTCCTTTTTTCACAAAAAGCGCACTGATTAGTTTGTTTATTTTGAACTTCGTTTTTTCCATTGTATTTCGTTGTCGATTTAGTAGGCTAATTTATCCTTAACGGTCAGCTGTTCATTAGTATGAAAGTGTGTGTGAGTCTGATTGACATGTTGTTGTTCCTTTTTATACACTACTCTTCAGTTTTGAAGGATTCAAATAGATACTAATAATAATAATAATTACAAGTGTGATTTAAGGTAAACGGTAACGGTTAAGGTAAACCGAAACAATAAAGAAGTCTGTAAGAGAATTAGCATGTGTAGCCAATAGGTCATGTACATTTCCGGATAATTGTTAAAGCACACCTCGCACTATTTACAATTTATGTTCCAATATTCAAAACTATCTGAATACTGTAAAACTAAACTCTGCTTTTAACAAAGTATCCACGGCTTTGGCTGTGATGAGAAGACTTGATCTCCTTAAATATTATAGGTTTTTAATGCCAGCGAAGGATTTTCTGGAAACTTGAATTCACCCAGTCATACACGTCCTGAATTTTAGGGCACAAGGCTCCAACTTTAGGGCTCCATGGCCTAAAGTTTTTTTCTAAGAAACTTTTAACGAACTTTTTTTAATGATTTTTTTTTGATTAGCCTAAAATAGGAGCCGGGTTCGTTGATTGATGAGCTGGATCATATCTAGTCATGACATCTAGTCAACCAGCTCATCATCTACATGATATTTTTCATGAATTTTTTAGGCGTAATTAAAAATTAGGTTTAAATTGTCGTCATAAATGTTAATTTTTATTTGTGTTGTTTTTCCTTTTTTCCTTTTACTCCGCTGTTGCCTTGTGCATTTGGTGGGTCATCAAATATATATATATATACTGAAATCCTGACTCAGAACACAGACTTTTAGGTAATATAAAAATAAGTTAAATTACGGCTACGGGTTTAAAAAAATATTTAATAAAAAAAGAAGAAAAAAGAACTGAGATCCTGGCTCAAAGAAGAAGAAACCCAAAAGAACAGGGATCCTGACTTTCTTGTTTTTCGGTCGGCTGTTTGGAGTACGAGTAATACTTGGGTTTCTTTTTCTTCTTCTTCCGTAAGCCAAGACACAGTTCACCCATAAAAATCTCACGAGTTCACGTGGATGCGAATACATTCCAATCCTCATGCTAGGTGACGACATCGTCGGGTGTCATCACGTTCGAAACGACAAAATTGGGCCTATGGATGTCGTCCAAGACAAACCGAACTGAACGTTAATTTTCCCTGCAGTTCTAACGTCCCCAGGATGACGACTTTAAGTTCGTCGCTTCGGTAGCTTTTTACAAGGGTCCAGTACGAGTACTGCCAATTCTACAAATTCGTTAAGCTAATTACGTTTTAACCGCAAAAATCTATACAAAAAACCGGATAAGTCGACATCGCTGAGAAAACCTGTACCCCCTCAACGTTCCCTGAAGACGAACTCACCTGTGCCAAGTCCTTTTCCGCTGCGTTGATATCAACTGTAGCATTATCAATCGCACTGCGGGCGGAAGTCTGAGAAGTGGCGGCTTTGTCAAGAGCGCCAAGGACTTCTTGAACAACGTTGAGAACTTTCTCGGCATCAGTCCTTCAAATAAAAGAGGACATTACTTTCACGTTCCGTCTCTTCTCAAATATATTTCTGTTGACACGGCTGGTCACCCTGAAACGAAGTACATTGGTTGGCGCCGAAACAGGCCCTGGAGTTATGTGGCAGATTTTTTAGTCGCAGCGCGTCTTTACCCTGGCAACCAAGCCAAGTTATTAGCGTCAACTGGAAGAAAAACTGAAGAGTCGTTGGCGTCAACTGCAAGACAAAGTGAAGAGTTGTTAGCGTCAACTGCAAGACAAAGTTATTAGCGGCAGCTGCAACTGCATCTTGGCGTCAAAGCTGGAACGTATTTTTCCATTTTCGCCAAAATATCATTCCACAGGGTTATTCAGCCAATCGCGTTACAGAGACTAGTTACCACTACGCTTCCGAGCAGGGTAAGCAAATAGTTACTATTCGCTACTATTTCGAGAAGGTTGGAACGGTGGCATAGTAACTTTGGGTGCATAGTAACGGTGGAACCAGAGCAAAATAACACTAGGGAGTAGCGTCAAGACCTATGCTTTCCTTAAACGAGCCATACTCGTAGCGCCGCCCACTACGCAGGCGACATTTAAAGCGAGACAAACTTGCGGGTTTAGAAAATTCTAGTAAATCTAAGAAGCACACATCGAGGAAACTGGAGAGGTTGTATCTTTTTTTGCTTTGTTAAGAATATGAAGTTATTTGGAACCAGCGCTGGTGCACGACCGATTGAGTTTCAGTAGGGACGTTCACTATCGCTAGTGTTGCTAGTGTCGCTGTTATTCGAGTGTGTCTTTTTTTTCAAGTCTTGGCGCTACTCTAGTGTTATTTTGCTCTGGTTGGAACACGCTCTAAATTGCCAAAGCCAGCACATTTGTCCAAAAATCTATAGGTTAAAAACGCAAGACACAAAAATACTTCTAAGTTCATAAGAAACTAAATTTCACATTTTTTACCAAGTGAAATTATCCAAATATCATGTGAGGGACTGAGCTAAGCTTTCTATGCGGTTTTTTTTTCTCAAGACCGAACAGCAGCCCTTCGACAAAATAAATAAAAAATAAAAAATAAATAAAAAATATAAGGCTTGCGATTGTTCTGGGCAGGTAAACAGAATGTTTATATTACGAGCGCGTTCCACCCTTCTAACAACAGTAACTGTTAGTTATTATTTGCGTTCCAACCTCGTGAAAAGTTACTACGCTGACCGTTCCAACCTCCTCGAAATAGTAACTAATAGTAACTATTTGCCTACAACGCTCGGGAGCGTAGTAAGCGTGGTAACTGCGGATCTCTGTGATGTGACTGGCCGGATTAGCCCGTCGCACGATATTTTGCAGAAAATAGAAGTATTCGTTCCAGCCTGGACGCCAAAAAGCCAGGATTCGTGACGTCATGCTACGTAAAGTAACCACGGTAAGCAGGGTGGAACACGCTCTACGTCTTCAAGAACAAGAAATCCGATCAACTCACTTTGCCTTGTCAGCTCGGCCCTTAAGGGCGTTGGCAGTTTGCAGGTCGTCGCTTGTTGCGTCCAAAATGGCGTCAATATTTGTCAGTGAGTTGATAGCGTCGTTGATTCTCTCAGAAAGCTCGGTGATCTGTTCGGGTCGAAGAGAGATGGCTCTGCTCATGACCTTCAGATTGAAAGGAAACAAAATTGACAAAAAGAATGTAATATCATATATATAGCTCTTCTTCTCACTCTTCTAAACACTGGACTGGGCGATTTCACCCAGGAGCTGGCGTAAGATAGGGGCAATTGGAAATAATAGTTGCGTTTTTGCAGATACCATGGTATCTGATACCACGCTCTAAAGTCGTTTTCGCAGTTACCGTGGTATCTGATACCATGGTCAAAAGGCGTTTTTGCAGTTATCGGAGTATCTGGTCAGTAATCGTGGTATCAGATATTCAGATACCACGGTCCGACCGTGGAAACTGATCGTGGTATCTGAAAAGTCATCTCACCAAATTTTGTCAAACTGGTGAGAAAGAAGTTTAGCACTCAGTGATGCAACTGGATATCAGTTTTTCTTTTGGGATGACTTCGAAAAGTGCAATTTTGGCAACAGTCGTTTTGCGGAGCAACCGTGTATCAGATACCATGGACCAAACCAGGACCAGACAGAACTGATGCTCAAAAGAGGTAACTTAGCACTTTTGTACCTGAAACTGCTGGCAAGGTATGGCGTCCCCACCGAGGATATACTGCGTGTGTATATCTCGTTTATTCGACCGGTACTGGAGTACTGCTGTCCCGTCTGGCATTTTGGGCTGACGCATGAGCAGTCGGGCTCGTTGGAGAGGATTCAATGTCCAGCCCTTTTAATTGCTGTTAAATCCCCAAAGGTATTTAACTCTTCTTAATATGTTTCATTTAAAAACTCTTTCCCAACGCCGCGAAACCCTGTCATTTAACCTTGAAAAACAAATCCTACAAGACCCAACCCTACGCCCCATCCTGCCCCCTGATTTGACGCAATTCGAGTCAGGCCTGGCAGAGCAGCTTCCCAACCGATTCCGGTAATACAAAAGGTCACATGCTCTCATGCTCGGTATCAGCTTAGCTTCGGCCCTCATTCGTGAGCCGGCTCAATTCTGAAGCAGTTTCTACAACTGCCAGTATCTAAACATACGTCTAAAATTTTCGTTTGTTCTTAAAATTTTTACTAACTTTATTGCTGTCTGAGAATCTTGTTTTGTTGTTTTTGTAGTATTTATTCACTTTACGTTTGACGTCATTTTACTTATTTATTTATTAACAGCCTGTTGACAATGTTCTGTTGACAAAAAACCGAAAATTCGGCTAGTCCGTGATGGTTTGGAAATAAACTGAATTGAACTGAATAGAATACAAGAGCTGTAAGCTCATATGGCACTTGCATGTGTCAAGATGATTTGACTGATCAAAAGTAAGTTTCGACTTTGCGGTTGAGATGCGCGCTCTAAGGGAGCTGGAACTTCATTTGTAAGCAAAACCCTTGAGGCAAAACTGCTAATGGGCTGATGGGCATCACGAAAATGCATATCTTGCTTAAAAGTCTTTTTTTTACTTTGCGGTCAAAATTGGTACTTTAAGGAATAATCGGATTTGGGAAGTAGCAATTTCTAAGCAAATGTTGTTGAGTCTCCAATATTCCAGCGAAGTTTCATCGTCCTAGCACATCTGGAAGTACCTTAACGCGCGATCACCGGAATCCCAGACCCCCCTCCCCCTCCTCCAACTCCACCCACAATAACCGGAGCCAATCCGGTTCTGTAAATGATTAATCCAGAGCATCTGTTTGTCATTCCCACGAAGTTCGATCCCCCCCCCCCCCCTTGAAGAACCTCCTTACCAAAAACTTATCTCCTTAGATCCCCCAACTCACTACAAGAACAAACCAATTCTTCATCCATCTTTCCGCATAACGGGCAAAAAACCGCACTTAATTCTACCAATATATTTTCTTGTCGCACCCCCCGATAAGGCATCTGCATGAAAACTCACCCTTCACTTTAGTTCATCGGGCCCTAAGCCAACCCTAAGATAAAGCTCCTCCCCCCATAAATTCTTTTCTCCGTATATACCCTGAGCTTTCGGATTTAAGGGGCTTTATTTCGATGGGATCGTTTTGTTGATTCCTTGCATTCTGCGTACTATAAACGCAACTGTGATTACTCGAGTGAACGGGTACATAAGAAAGAAGGAGAACCATATGAAAAATGAGGATTAGCCGTATGGATGGCATGTTAAATCAAAAATTTCCATACTACTACCTATCAATACATGCAACTTTTTCGTACAACTACCATACAACTACACAGTCAAAGAATTTTTCATCGGGTAGTTCTTGTGTTTTAGTTAATTTTTGTCTATCTGTTTACGTATATGGCCCTCGTGCTTTCAAAATACACTGATCTGTCTACCTATACTTTAAGATCAACTGAGTAGCCTATTATGGTTCCTAGTCGCGAAGCTTCTAAATGGGGCAGGGCCTTCAGACAGGTGACAAACACTGTCATAGTTTCATAACAGGTAACAAAAGGATGCGCGGTTTCAACAGATAAAAACGTAGGATG
This sequence comes from Branchinecta sandiegonensis, assembly GCA_030848855.1. NCBI lineage: Eukaryota > Metazoa > Arthropoda > Branchiopoda > Anostraca > Branchinectidae > Branchinecta > Branchinecta sandiegonensis. The sequence goes on along the minus strand of JAUPMV010000017.1, from coordinate 6,058,290 downwards.
TTAGCTGCTACGTTTTTCGTTACGTATTTAAAGTTTATGCATACTAGAGAGCCGAATTACAACCGGAAAAACGTCTGCTGACTTTTTTGTTGACATGATAAAAAAAAAAGTCAGCAGATGCTTTTCCGGCGGTTTAGCGGCTTATGCATAACGTTTACAAAATCGCAACAGATGACATCCCAAGTGTTATCTGTTGAAACCGCGCATCCTGTTATGCAACTTCTGACAGTGAATCCGCCTATTTGGTAAACAGGCATTGGGAGGGGAACGAGGCTGGGGGAAGATGTTTAAAGTAGGAAAGAAAGCCTACCTCGCTAGCAAGCTGCCTGATGTCTGCGGTGGAAGCGCCATTCTGCGCCAAGAAATCTTCCATCTGCTGGACAAGTTCTTCCAGCTGAGTCTTAGCGTTTTCTGATTGGTCCTTCGCTGCGTTTGCAATGTCATTAGCCAATGACGAGGAAGCCAGAGCGTCAGATGATTCCTGCTCGGCTTGGCGAATCTAAATTCAAAAATAGGTATTAATTAAAAAGTCCCGCCCCCTTAGTACCTCACGACCAACCAATTTCTTTCCTTTTCCTCACAGCACAAGTTGCAGAAGATTCCATTCCATCCAAAAGAATCTATTCCAAAATTCTAACATCCGTCTCTCTTAAAGGACACCTGAACAATGAAACCATCCTTGAACACACCATGGAGAATGATTTACAGACATGGCCACGGAGAGCATTCTTCTCCTGAGCGTGACGTTTTCAAAATAGGGATGTTCGTTTCTGGAGGTTTGCACATGCAGACTCCAAGACAAAAAGCGCAATTCATTCAAATCTTGTAGAGCGCTGGCCGGATCGTATTAGAATTTCTTCTAGATATACGTTTGGTCTTAACTGGTTAAAAAATATTCCAGAAGAAGGGTTGATTGGAGACATTTGTTCATTTCTAAAATTGTTCGGTACTGAAATAAGGACAGATGCAAAATGGAGCAAAAATCATAGCTTGGAAACACTATTTCGTATTTGGATGGGGTTTTCTGCAGGCAATGTTAACGGAAGTCATACAGATAGGGATGATACTTGGTACTCTTCATTCAGGTGTCCTTTAAACTCGGCGAGATTTTTGGCTGGATCCGTCCCAGATATTTTAGGTATCCCTCGTCCCCTTTGGCTTTGACAGATAGATAGAAAGTTTATTGTAAAAACCGACTATCGTGGTTATAAACCAAATTTGCAATTATTGTCAAACAAACAGAATAAATTACAACATATGTTTCTAATGTCAGTACGCTGAAAAGAATTCACGCTTCGTTAAAATATTTCGAACTCGGGAATAAAACTTTTTGCATGTATAGCGTGTTTTGTAGGTACGGGACAGAGCTTGGGAACCCTAGAACTTACCACTCGTTTTGGTCGACTTCTAACATTTTGATAAGGGGGGGGGGGAGGATTTGGGAGTGGAGAGAATGAGATACCATGGCTGAACCGAAGTCAGCGCTTAGCTCCTTTCTGCGCTCCTGCAATGTTTTTAGGTTAGAGTGTTTTAAAAGGTATGAATATGGAAGCTGCGGTCCACTATGAATAATAAGAATCTTTTCGTTTTAATATTTTGATAAATCTACCGTTTAATGAAAAATCGACTATTTTCAAGAAGAATTGCAGCCCTTTTCGCCAACTAATTTTTTTACCGACTGGTCGACAACATGGGGGGGGGGGATCCAATTTCGTAAAAAAAATTGTTAAATTTTTGTTGCTTCTGTATTTTTTCTGTTGATGAGAGCCACGGCAAAACTTGCATAAACGGTATTCCTGACCAGTGAGCTCCTCGGAAACTAGAGTGTAGTGCCGTTGGGGTGGATAAAAATGACAAAATCTCGGAACAAGAATGGATGGAAAACATGGGGACGTAGGACGTGACCTTAAAGATTTGAATTTAAGTCTTGCTTCAGAGAAGTGGATAAAAGTTTCAGTTTCGTTATACTATGAACGAAGTAAGATATGCACATATTATAATATGGGATTTTTTTAAATGAATTAAAAAATACTCTGCGGCATTGTGAGGGTACAAATAAACGAAACTAAATTATTATACCCTTATTTCAACCAAAAAAGACGTAATTATACTCTGGTGGAAGAAAAAACAATACGCGAAACATGACATTTAAACACACAACGTGCACACAAACACTCTCCTGTTTTTCTTCTTTTTTTTCTTTCTTTCTCGTTCCTTGTTTCCCTTATTTTTCTCTCTTTTTCATTTAAAGTTGAAACTATTGGTTATTTTTTTCGTCTCCTCCTTTTTTCTTTATCTGGAGTATTCAGTTAGTTGATTATGTTTGTAGTTTAATTAATATACGTTATTTCCCTGCCCTAGCTAAGCACTCCTTTTGTATTTATTCAAACAATGTTTACAACGGATACGTCAGCTACGATTCTTCATCAGCGATATTTCGGCCCTTTTTGGCAAGGGTCCTTGTCAGGCTGTTTTTTTCACTCCTTTTGTGCTTCCCTGCTGGCAGGAATGTTAATTGTGTGTTTTCTTGTGTCTTTAAATATCGTCCAATGAAACTGAAAAACTGACGGGAACATTAGCGAACATTCAGTTCATCACGCCAACCCTGCCGGCTGAAAATTGGGCACTGAACTTGTAAAAGAAATAAAAGTCTGATGAAGTCCAAAAGGCAGTGTCAATCTACGCTGGCGAGGGGAGTGGGGACGGTAAACTCGATTTTCCCAGTTAACCTGAAGGAAAACAGAGATCCTTATTCGACGGGGCTGAGTGCCCACTGATATAAATTGTACTTACGCCTCTGAGCATTTCCTCTGCAATCGCCTGTTTTCCTCTCAAGATTCCTTCAGCTTCTTTGGCGAAACTGAGTGCGTTATCAGCCTTCGTTACGGCACCTTCACCACAGGGGAGAGCGCCGCATTTGCCGCAGCCGGCACCGCCACACTGGGAGTCGCATGGGTCACCACGTCCGTCACAAACCTAAAACAAAAGCTGTTTTTAACTAAATTACTTCAATCCAAATATCCCCCTATCCTTCTTCAATCCTCCTATCTGTTGTGCCCAGTACAGATTGGGTTGCGTTTTTGCAGATACTATGGTACCTGATATCACGGTAACTGGATTTGCATGTTGTCGTTTTTGCAGTTACCGTGGTACCTGATACTATGGTTGCTTTGCAAGAACGATAATTGCCGAATTTGCGCTTTTAGAAGTCATCCCAAAAGAAATACTAATATCCCCTCACATCACAAGTACAAAACTTCTTTCCGACCAATTTGACAATAACCCAGGCTCCTGTGTTGGCGACGGGTTGGTGATGATGAAAGTGAGATGAACTTTTCAGATATCAAGATCAGTTACGACGGTTGGGACCGTGGTATCTGAATATCAGTTACCCCCCCCCCCCCAAAAAAAGGCGGAAAAATGTCGCTACATGCTTTTCTCCCGGTCTGGTTCAAATTCAGTTTCTGGTAAACTTTTTCTTTCTGGCACTGAACTTCTAAGATCTTCTAATTTTAAATATCTTAGCCTTATCCTGGATGAAATCTTTCTTTCAAGCAGCACACCGATGCTTTGGCTCTTAAGTTGAGCGGAAATGTTGGTATACTCTCCTGCCTCAAACATCGTCTTCCACAATTGATACTTCAACTGATTTATTTCTCCCTGGTCCATTCTTATCTTTCATATTGTACTTCAGCTTGGGCTTCTACTTTTTCGATACATATTAATCGGATTCAAATCCTACAAAACAAATCAATTAGAGCAATTTATGGTCTTCCATTTTCTTCATCGGTTTCTCATATCCTTCCTCGTCTTTTTATTTTAAATGCCCGTCAGATTAGAGACTGGAGTATTACGACACTTGTTTACCGTTATCTTCGAGAAGATTCACTACCTGCTGATTTTAAAAATCTTTTTTGCCTGAACAGTCAATTTCATGACTATAACACAATACGGCGGTCCAATCTTTCTACCATTTGTTATCCTTCTACAAGGTCTAGCTTTTCTATTCGTCATACAGGTGTAAAAGTATGGAATTCATTGCCTGAAACTGTTAGTGTCCGAAGATAGGAAAGTTTTTAAAAGAGCTCTCTAAAAAGATTTATGTTATCTAGCAATTATATTTCTTCTGTCTGATTTAATTGATTCATTTTTGTTTGTGCTCGGAGGAAGATCAGATCCATGTCGCAAACCTTTTTTATTTTTTATTTTTTCTTTAGTCATATGTCTGTTGTCGTAAATTATCGTGTTGTCCTTAAATTTTAGTGTTGATGTGTGATAGTTGTTCGTTTGTTTTTTCTTTACAATGCCTTAGGCTAGAATTGTATTAATAATTTTTAGAAACCCATTACAATTAGTGAAGCGTCGTTTTTTATGCCACTGGCATGTCTGATGCTTTTGAGAAACACCAGGTTTGTTTACATTTGCAATTAAAATTGTACCTTACCTTACCTTACCTTACCCAGGTAACTGGCCAGATACCACAGTAACTTCAAAAACACCTTTTGACCGTGGTATCGGATACCACGGTGTCTGCAAAAACGCAACTATTGGTCGCATAGATAATTTTTGTACAATGAAATACATCAATTAACGGACAGAAATATGACACTATCTGTTTTCAATACATAATTATAGTCTAGCTGAGATCTATTTTAGCGAAGTCTCGGTCCTTCTTGAAAAGGGTCCTCTTCAGGCTCAAGCTGCAAAAACGAGCCTTATCAAAGGTTTATTTAAATATCCGCTCACTTATTCGTATAGTCAGCTTAGACTGTAGTAATACTTATAACATTATTTATTTGTTATTATTATGTCTATGATGTTATAATGGAGTTTTTACGTTTATGAGATAAAACAATTTACGGTATTTTTGTGAAACTCATAGTAATCAAACAAACAAAAATACACATCTTATTTCAGAGACAAGCACGCACCAGAACGGCAAATAAATTATTGCTACAAAACCCACCTAGCCACTCTTCTGATAGATTCCTTAAGTCATTTGTGCCATATTTGTGAAGTTTTTAACAAGTGAAGACACATATAATGTTTTGACAATCAATTTAGTAATATATATTTCAGTTTTTTGTGTGTTTGACATACCGTTTAATTTTGTTACAAAGTTATGAAGTCGTAAAAGTTTTAAAATGAAGTGTATATATATATGTTATTTAAGTTGACAGTCCTATGTTATCATGTTGTGAAACAGATATTCAGGAATAAATACGACGATTGACTGATTGATCCTTCGCTGAATAGTAGTGTGGTTCCCCGACCGAATTCCCTACCTCCCCGCCCCCCCCCCCCCACACACATACATTTAGATTGGGGCGAAAACAAAATCAGTTCAGCTAAAATTTGAACATTTCACCCCAGTACAAACTGTTACGATTTTCGTATTTTTACCTTATCGTTCAAGTCAGGGACTTGCCGCTCCATTCCACTAAGAGTGCCATCTAGTTCTGACAATGCTGCCTTGTTTCTATCTTGAGTCTCGTTGAACGACTGAGACGAGCGCACAAGTAGCGCTTCAGTTCGTCGGCGCTGGCGTTCAGAATCGCTAACGTGTGATTGGGTGAGTTCGCATCTGTCTTGTGCCTTTTGTGCGCGTGTTCGTGCTTCGCGGATAAGAATCAGTGCACCTGAAAAATATCAAATGAGATGAGGAGGATCATGACAGAGACGCTGACATACGCCAAAGGTAACCGAGGCATCAGCGAGCTGCGAGGAAAAACTTCGGATCAACAGAAATCCTGCCAATAAAACTACAAAGAGTTGGGCGTGTAAACTCAAGGCGCAGGAGTCCTGGACCCTTCACTCCAGTCATACGAAAAACTCAATTTTTGGGCACAGTGCTCACACTTTGGGGCACAGTGCCCTGGAAAAAGGGCACAGTATCCCCATGAAAATCTGTTTCACAAGTTTACAGATTACACAAAATTTACAGATTAGACTATCCCCAACATCTGTTTATAGGGATTTACAGATTGCAGCATATTTGCAGATTATCACGGGGGTACGTTCCCTTGCTCCAGGTCCCTGTGCCCCAACATATCAATGTGCGAAAAATTGGGGATTTGCATTTTACTGCTTCAGTCACCCCCACGAAAGCAAGGCCTGCAATGGGCGTGGGTTGCGTCTCGAACCAAAGCCAAGTCTTCGGGAATATAAACTTAAGGCAACGGATGGTTCGCGCAACGGGGCATTGGCAGGCGGTATTTTATGGACCGATCTCAACGAGTTTTTTTTTTCATAAGTAATGAACTGAAAGACAAAGATGCCCCTCAGCCGGGATTTGAACCTAGGACCCTCTGCTTGCAAGGCAGGCACTCTTACCATATGAGCTACCAAGGGGCTTGTGAACAGAGTTCGCAAACCACTATAACAGTCTGGTAGAAGCCGGGCATAGGAACAGCGATCCCGCCCGAAGGCAAGCTCATCTAACCAGTTCACATCCCCATGTCACGGAAATTAATAATAATACATGGATGGCACTTTACACAAGGGACTTATTCCGTGGCCAATAAACCAGAAACAGGAAGTCTAGGACTCCATTGCCTCACTGGGTATGCCAAGCGAACAGTTCGAGAGCTAGGAGATATTATTATTACGGATGGGACAAATAAAACAGATGAACAAAACTAGAACGATGTATGAACCTAAAACACCTGGCGGATGGACCGACGGAATAAAGAAGGAAACACATCAAGGGATTGATGAGTTGACAGACGGAGTTGACGGACTAAAATAAGAAGAACAATAACTACCTTCGACATTAGCTTCCTGGAGTGTCGTGGCGTTATTCTTCAAATTATTTGCCATGCTCCTCAGGTCAGTGACCTTATTCTTCAAGTCAGAGAGGTCAAACTGTGCCGCCAAGATCCTCTGGGTTGTGTTGTCGACTGTCGTATCGAGGAAGTCCAGATCGACGGTGACCGAGTCCAACTGGGCCCTTAAAACGAATAGAGGTTGGATAAGTCCGTCTTTCCCTAAAGGACCACTTGCACTATTTACTCTTCAACTTACAGTATTTTAAAATATTTGAATACTTTAAAACTAGGCTGTGCTTTCAACAAATAACCCACGGTTTTGGCTGTTTTAACCCTTTTCCGAGACCCGTTGACTTATAGCGAAAACGGGGAAACAATTTACATGACCGTTTTTTCTGATGGAAAAACTTCTCGCAGACAACCGTCGACAGCGTGATACACATCGAAGGTAGCAAAACACGGCAAGTGAGAAAATCAGCGTGGCTTTGTTAGAGGGGTTAGAATGTACCGTACGAAATTGGGGTCTCCGGGTTTAGAAATGTATGGAGTGATTATGGAAGTAGGTTGCATTAGTATTATAGGTAAGACAGGTCCTTCAACGACAATGGAGAAGTGCTGGTCCTCTTTTCTTCTGCCCAATGTGAGGGATTGCAAATGATGATTTAACCCATTTTATGTGTGAGTGTAGAGAGCTAAATGATTTAAGATCCGAGGTATTTGGTGAAGGAGTGTTTGGTAATGAGTGGGTGTCTAAAATATTAAAAAGTAAACAATTTTTGTGACGTAAGATTGTTGGGGAAAATCCTCCGGATTGGTCTGGTTTGGTTTATTTAACAGTTATTATTGTTTCTTTATATGTTGTTAGTTGGTTATGTTTATTCAAACCAATGTTAACACTATTTGTTTTTGCTATGGCCTTCGGGCTTTCGTGCAAAATATATTCTATTCTATTCTATGATTTAGTACGCGAAACTCTTACCACGGTAACTGCGAAAACGACTTTAGACCGTGGAACAGATCATGACCAAACCGTAGCTATTACATTCATGGTATTTTGAAATTATACGCACTGGCATTCGCACAAAAACGAAATCAATTTAAACCTGAAACAAAACAAAAAAGAAATTTCCTCTGTCACCGTAATGAGATGAGACGAGATGAGATTAGATTTTATTTGTCAATGACACAAGTGCGACACCTCTTCTCCCATTGTTTCTTACACAATCTTTACTTCTTTACTATTTCTAATCTTAATTTTACTTTTCTTCCAACACTTTAACTGTTTTTTTTTTTGCTATTTATCGTTTTTTTTTTTTCATAATGCTCCGTATTTTATGTTTTGCACTTTACGGGTAATAAAGTTCGTTCATTCATTCTTATTCAACCTCATGGCTCTGACCTTGCTCGCCTAACTCATATACCTGTTGCTGTCTTACTCAATCCCCTCCTGGACGATCAATCAATCAATCAATCAATCATTTATTAATACCAAATTATCCACTGGATAGCATAGGCTGACGACAAAGTAATCGTACACTACACGACAAAAGAAGCAATTAGAATAGTTATATACAATTGGTTTGTCAAATTAATTAAAATACAATGCTAGATAGAAGATTAAACACTAAAATACATTGTCGAATTTTCATAATAATGTCACCGTAATGAGATAAGACAAGATGAGATTAGATTTTATTTATCAATGACACAAGTGCGACACCTCTTCTTCCATTGTTTCTTACACAATCTTTACTTCTTTCTACTTCTAATCTTAATTTTACTTTTCTTCCAGCACTTTACCTGTTTTGTTTTTTTTGCTATTTATCGTTTTGTTTTGTTTTTCAAAATACTGACGATCAGCGCTATGACATGCCCTCGGAAATCCCGAGGGTCACTGAAAAAATGTTGGCCCTTGCTTCACGCAAAAAATATCAGAGCTTCAACTACAAAAACGGCTTCCCGCTTCAAGTGAAAATCGCTCATTAATATTCTTCTTACGTTTATGGCAATCATAACATAATTTTCGCTACGCTGGAGACCGCTAACGACCAAGTACTACCGCAAAGTATATTTGTAAGTAATTAGTAACGGTCTGCAAATCAAGTAAAAATATACAAAAATTACATTTCGTACCATGCTGCTTGATACGGCACCTGCAAGCAGGGTTGCCACATCAAAAATATTTAGAGAGTGACCTTTGGCCCGAAACAGAGAGTGAACTGAGAGTGAAATTTATTTTCATGAAATGTCCACTTTTGGTCGGAATCGCCTCTATAAAATGACGTCTTAGTTTTCCTTTCACGAAAAAAACTTGAAACAGTCACTTCTGGTCGGAAACCCTGCTGTAAAATAACACATTTGGTCATTTTCTGAAATACAGTGATGTTTATGTCCTACGTAGGACAAGAGTGACAAAAACAAAATAGAGTGGCAATTCACACTATCGTGCGACATGTGGCAACGCTGTCTACAAGGTACGCGATCCCTAATGACGAGGAGAAGAGAGGACAACAAGTTTTCCAACTTCCCTACACGGCCCTCTTAAAATTCAATAGTTGCGTTTTTGCAGATACCATGGTATCTGATACCACGGTCTAAAGCCGTTTTCGCAGTTATCGTGGTAGCTGATACCACGGTCAAAAGGCGTTTTTGCAGTTATCGTGGTATCTGGCCAGTTATCGTGGTATCAGATATTCAGAAACTACGGTCCGACCGTGGTAACTGGTCGTGGTATCTGAAAAGTCTTCTCACTTTCATCAAATTTTGTCAGATTGGTGAGAAAGAAGTTTAGCACTTAGTGATGTAACTGGATATCTGTTTTTCTTTTGTGATGACCTCGAAAAGTGCAATTTCGGCAATAGTCGTTTTTGCAGAGCACCGTGAATCAGATACCACGATAACTGCAAAGACGACTAATTGCAGATCCAGTTACCGTGGTAACAGATACCATGGTATCTGCAAAAACGCAACTAATGATGAATTGCCGCCAGAAGCGCTAGAGAAACAATAACAATCACACGTGAGATCTTGCGGTATAAGTTATCTGAAGGGGGTATAAGCTATTAGGCTTTCGGTTCATACCGAGTCGCGCATTAGCCCGTGGAAAATATAACCAGCAGTCAGCACTGAAGTCGGAAGCCAGAATTGACGAATTTGATGAAGTTTGACATAACAGAGTTGTATAGAGCACAAATAGTGGAGATGCATTTTAAACAGATTTGAACATGGCTAGGCCTGAGAGGAATTGAAAATAGCCAAACAAACCTGGATAAACGCCTACACCAAGAAGTAACGAGTCATTGTTTACTTTATGCTAGCGCATCTAGCGGCCAAAAAATAACTAATGTGAAAGGGATTTTATGAAGGGCGTATTGGACCTATTCGAGCTCCGGGGTCACAGTCATACAGATTTTTTTTCAGTCCCGGCCTTGGGCTGAAAGCACGTGACAGCCTTGTTGGGAATGAAGGAATATTTTTATTTACCCACTCCTGAATCAGAAATAGTGGAGTAATATAGAAAAGAAAGGACAAAACCTAAATTTCAATACGAATTTGCACTTCAGACAAACGGACAAGATGGTGGTCCAGAGAAAATACTGCAACCGACAGTTTTCTATGCAGCTCGTCAAGTTTGACGGTTATATTTGTGACTGAAAATATACTGACCATTTATAATCCGGCATAACTTTTGTTTTCCCTGAGACTTGCAGAAAGCATGAACTCCTGGCACTCGATATCGTGGCTCGCTGCTATTATGAATTAATGATTTATCTGCACATCAAAGCCATCCGACTATCATGCAACGAAAATGGTGAAAACCCACTAACAAACTCTTAACATCACTTCATCAAAACATTGGTGTTGAAAAGGTATTTATATAGGATATGTGGTCTACTCCAGGAGATCTCCAATTGAGGTATGTTTATTTGAACAGAACTTAAAGGACCCCTCGTGGTCTGTGGTCTACTCCAGGAGATCTCCAACAGAGGTATGTTTATTTGAACAGAACTTAAAGGACGCTATTATGAATTAATGATTTATTTGCACATCAAAGCCATCCGACTATCATGCAACGAAAATGGTGCAAACCCACTAACAAACTCTTAACATCACTTCATCAAAACATTGGTGTTGAAAAGGTATTTATATAGGATATGTGGTCTACTCCAGGAGATCTCCAATAGAGGTATGTTTATTTGAACAGAACTTAAAGGACCCCTCGAACAGAACTTAAAGGACGCCTTTACTCTTCAACTTACAGTATTTTAAAATATTTGAATACTTTAAAACTAGGCTGTGCTTTCAACAAATAACCCACGGTTTTGGCTGTTTTAAGCCTTTTCCGAGACCCGTTGACTTATAGCGAAAACGGGGAAACAATTTACATAACCGGTTTTTCTGATGGAAAAACTTCTCGCAGACAACCGTCGACAGCGTGATACACATCGAAGGTAGCAAAACATAGCAAGTTAGAAAACCAGCGTGGTTTTGTTAGAGGGGTTAGGATGTACCGTACGAAATTGGGGTCTCCGGGTTTAGAAATATATGGAGTGGTTATGGAAGTAGGTTGCGTTAGTATTACAGGTAAGACAGGTCCTTGAAATACGAACAGTGCAGTTTTGGGCTAAATATGGTAGAATGAAGATTCAAAATACCTAAGGCGTATTCTCGCCGTTCCCCGAGGACTCTTCGGGGAATCCTAGGGAACGGCGAGAATAGAGGGAGTCACTCCACGCGGACTCCGCCTAGGAAAACAACGAGAACACGGGGAATGCTCCTAAAATGGATTTTGTTCGAAAAAAAAATATGTAGTTGACGAGAATAGGCTGGATCTACTTTATTGTTCGTTTTGTTTATTCTGATTCTTTATAATTAATTTTACATTGCACCAACACCAGCAAAGATTGATTCCCCTCCGAATCTGAAATGGAGTCCTTTTTGATGATGGTGATGATAATCGGAGCGTTCCCCGTCCGTGGGGACTCGCGAGAATACGGGGAGTGAGTCCCCGGGACAAACGAAAACGCGGGGACTCTTCAAGTGGAGTGCCTCTTTTTAGTCGAACCCCTTAATTACCTACTTTGGCGAACTCATATAGTTGACTGTAGTCACAGCAAGTGCACGAAAACGGCGGTCCAAAGTCCAAAGTCAACAAACGTTCAAATAAGCATACCTCTACTGTACTGGTGGGTTTTCCGGTAGGAAGGTGAAACCGACCCACAAAGTCGTATCACTGACAAAGTAAGCAGCATCCTTAACAAATTACAACTATACATATATTATCCAAAATTACGTATCATTTAGTTATCGTTCTTTTTTTTCTCATTTGTAACCTTGGTTTCCAAGAAAATGTACACAAATTTCTGTGTTCAAACAAATGGAATGCAACAAAAACAAGTCCTGCAAGTTCCATTTGCATAATCATATCTGGAGGGTGAAATTTCGGTTTTAACGAGTGCAAAGATGTGCGGCGACGAAAAAACTAACGCCGTAAAAAAACTAACACGCAAATCATGCATCTCGTATTATTTTATTAAATATTTATGCAGATTTATTTGAAAGATGCCATTTTTACCGCAGAAGAAACAGGAAAGTAAAGCCTACCTCAGATTCTGGATCATATCTTCCAACTGATCCAGATGGTTTGCACCGACGTTGGCTGTGTCCAGGATGGTCCTGACCTGCTTGAGTCGGTCTTCCATGGAGTCGAACTCAGTGGTGTAGGCACCGGTGGCACCGGTCTGACGGATCTGGTTCGCGGATCTGATGACAGCCTCAGTATCAGCTGGCGAAAAAGAAATGTTTTTTACTTTCAAATACACTGTAAAACAAATCCTGCAGTATTTGCTACTAGGATTAATATTGTCTCTGCTGAGATAAGATTATTTCTAATTCGGATTACTCTTATCCAAGTAGAGATAAGATTAATCCCAGTAGCAAATACTACAGTTAACTTTAATCCTTTCTCGGAGAAACTTTTTACAGATTGTACATCAATTACAATTAAACCGCAAATGAGACGCTGAATTGTTATTTTTATGTCACAAATGTCTACGGTTCCTTCCGAAATGCTTACTGCAGGTTCAGCCCTTGCCAGGAAAGCCCGAAATATCGCTGAAGAATATCCTAGCTGACTTAAGAGTCATTTTTAAATATGGATCTTTCCTACTATACCCGACACCGAGAAATTACTGCAACTCCGGTCGTGTTCCACCCTACTTACTGTAGTCACTACGCGTGACGTCACGGCTTCTTGTCGTCAAGGCTGGAACACATTTTTTTACTTTCGGCTAAATATCGCGCCACAGAGATCGTAGTTACCATGCTCACTAAGCTCCCGAGCGTGGTAAGCAAATAGTTACTATTTCGAGAAGGTTGGTACGGTCAGTGTAGGAACTGTTCACGAGGCTGGGACGGAAATAGTAACTAATAGTTACTATTGTATGAAGGGGGGAACACGCTGTATGTCGCATGTTGGAACCACTATTGGGAAAAGTACTTCAAATTTGTACTTAAGTATCAAGCACTTCCAAATTTTGTACTTATTTTAAGTATCTGACAACGGTTAGATAACGCTAAATTTTTTTAAAAAGAGATTTACTGATAAATTTAAATTGAGCAACGCTAGTTAAAGGACACCTGAACAATGAAACCATGCTTGAACAAACCATGGAGAATGCATTTACAGACATGGCCACGGAGAGCATTCTTCTCCTGAGCGTGACGTTTTCAAAATAGGGATGTTCGTTCCTGGAGGTTTGCACATGCAGACCCCAAGACAAAAAGCGCAATTCATTCAAATCTTGTACAGGGCTGGTCGAATCGTATTGGGATTTCTCCTAGATATACGTTTGGGCTTAACTGGTTAAAAAATATTCCAGAAGAAGTGTTGATTGGAGACATTTGTTCATTTCTAAAATTGTTCGGTACTGAAATAAGGACAGATGCAAAATGGATCAAAAATCAGAGCTTGGAAACACTATTTCGTATTTGGATTGGGTTTTCTGCAGGCAATGTTAACGGAAGTCATACAGATAGGGATGATACTTGGTACTCTTTATTCAGGTGTCCTTTAAAGCATTAGTCACAGCGGATACAATTACTGTTCGACTAATCGAGTACACTATTCGAGCCTTTAAAACTTGGAAACACGGAGAAACTTGCATTTGATGATGATGTTTTATTGGTCCACCAACATTGATGATAATAAAATAAATGATTATATAAATACGCAAAAACAGACCAACACTTAAGCAAATTCTAATCCATCAGAACGACTAAAATAAACAACAACACATGAAAATGGCAAAGGAAGATCAAACGAAGGAAAGCACAAAAGGAGTGCTTGGCTAGGGCAAGGCAATAACTGATATTAATTAAAAAACGAACAGGATCAACTAACTGAATAGCCTATATAAAGAGCAAGACCAAAGGTTTCGGTGGGATCCCAAAAGTTGAATATTGATCCAGACAATTGGATCTTAGCTTCGCCAGATCCAGTCTTCGCCAGACTCCTTGAACATTTTACTTTAAAATTCAGAAACAGATTAAGGCCAAATTGCTAATCATCTGAGAAAATCAAGTTCAGATATGGATTCGTCATATGTGTTTACCCCTATAAGTCATATCTATTTTGACGAAATCTTCCTGTCTTTCTTCTGCCAATTTTCCGGTTTCGGCCGAATTCCAGAACTACTTGTCCGGCGAAAAAAGAAAGCTAAAAAACGAATTCAGCGTATCTTCTTTCCCCCATATCCAACATCCAATCAACTTCAAATAAAAATTTAACTTATAACAAATTTTCCGGTTCCAGCCGGATTTCGGGCGAACTATATTTCTGGGTAAAAACTGATTGTCATATACGGATTCACCATCTCTTCTTACCCCTATTTGTATACCTAATCAACTACAAATAAACTTTTATTTTTAACAAATTTTCCAGTTTTGGCCGGATTCCGGGCGAACTACTTGTCCGGGTAGAAAATAATTTGCATCATCGTGCTCAGCATGTCTTCTTACTCCATAGTCGACTATCACATGCGCTGTTTAAAAATATTTTGTTTGCCCCTTAATTTGAACCCCCTCCCCCACCTCTAAATGTAGGGCTACAGAGCCCATCTACGAACTTGACCTTACCCTTGACATAAAGAATCCTCACATCAACTTTCATCAAAATATTTCATTCCTTTCGAGAGTTATCGTGCTCACAGACGGACGGACGGAGGGACGGACAGACGGACAACTTTGCGATGTCTCTCTCCACTTACGTTCTGGGATCCCAAAAAGGGAGGAGAGGAAAGAAAATAACCTATGGGATCAACTTTAAATGAAAAAAAAGAGAAAACCAAGGGATAAAACGAACAAGAACCTTTAAGACAACTTTGATGTGGGTCATACTGCGAAATTCCGTGACAGCCGCCATCACAGGAGACACGTGTTTAAGCTTGTGACAATACAATTTCACAAGCACGTTTGCAAGTTGAGTTCTGGAAACAAAGGGGACGTTTTCGCGTGGATGGCTGTGGTCCTGTCGACCTCCCGTCAAGCTCGACGGACATTTCCGCGTGGATGCCGTCGATCTTTTTGTCATTTTCGCGTGAACGTATGAACAGGTGAACGGGCCATCCAGCTCGACGGACGCCTCCCCTTCAACGCCGCTCCGAGGGCAGCATTGAGCTGGACGAGGATACTGTATGGACCTTCCCACTCATATGCTCCCATCCAGCTGAATGGGCATTTTCGCGAGGATGAAACCATCTTCCTCAGCCGTTCAACGCCCGATCGATTTTCTCATTTTTGCGTAGACGCTCAGCAGCTCTACAGCCATTCACGCGAAAACGTCCCGAAAGTCGCTGGACTCGCTGGACCGTGGAACAGCCTTACCAAAGATCCGTTGATGCCGGTTCCATTTTTCGATCTGTCTGCCCTTCTCATTGAATATTATATTTTACAGAAAAAAGCTTTTCAACTCTGCTCAGTATGATTATTTCCAATTTATTCACTATATATATTGGCGAAAGCCTTTTTTGATGCAACATATTAGTTGTGTTTTTGCAGAAACCATGGTATCTGATACAACAGTCTAAAGTAGTTTTGCAGTTACCATGGTATCTGGTATTTAGATGCCACGGATAACTGATCATATTTTAAAAAAATATCACACTTTCATCATCACCAACACAAGAACCTAAGTTTTTTTTTCTCAAATTGGTGCGAAAGAAGACTGGCACTTTAGATGTGAGTGGATATCAGTATTTCTTTTGGGATGACTTCTAAAATCGCAAATCTGGCAATTGGCGTTTTTCATAAGCTAGCATGGTATCAGATACCAGGGTAACTGTGAAAACGACAAAATGCAGAACCAGTTACCGTGGTATCAGTTTCAGTTTTCAGTTTCACTGGACTATATTTAAAGACAAAAAAATCACACAATTTACACTCCTGCCATGACAGCAAAAATGAAGTGCTTGGCCAGGGCAGGGAAATAACTGATATTAATTTAAACACCAAACAGAATCACTAACTGAATATTCTATTTAAAGAAAAGGGAGGAGAGGAAAAAAAATAACCTATGGTTTCAACTTTAAATAAAAGGAGAGGAAAAATAAGGGAAAGAAGGAACGAGAAAGAAGAAAAGAAAAACGGGGGGGGGGGGTCTAAAGGAGGATAACACTAAACCAGATACCATAGTACCTGCAAAAATGCTACTATTACGATTCAAATTTTTTCTGATAATAAATAACCCACCTTTCAAGTCAGCAAGGATGGCATCCCAGTTATCAAAACACTCTCCGCACGGGTGGCAGTTTGGAGAGTCACCGACATATCCTCTGGCGCAAACGTTGCACTTTTCTCCTCCTATGCCCTCAAGGCAGACGCACGTTCCGTTTTCTCGGTCGCACTGTGCCGTCGCGGAGCCAGCCGGGTCACAGTCACACGCGCGGCAGTTATTCAGTCCAGGGTTGCCGTAGTAGTTGGCGCGGCACTGGTCGCAGCGGCGCCCGCCGAAACCTTCGCGGCAGGTACACTGGCCATCATACTTGAAGGAAAAATGAATCCCGTTAATAAAGTACGAAACATACAGATGTTTGAAAGACACTCCTTTTTATGGGAGGCTCTCCTTAAGCAAGGCGAACTGAACTGGCCGAAGAAATACCGTTTCAAAAAATTTGGAGCGCAGATGGTGTGTTATCCCCAGAAGTCTTTTTGCCACTCCCCTACCGTCGCATGTACGTCCGTCCGAGAGGAATACTGGCAATATCTTTTTCCGTTTCCTGCCCCACTAATCGACACAGTTTTCAGACAGTTTTAGCATTTGTTTCAGATCGTTTCCCGTGAAGTATATTCGTTTATTTGTAGTATGTTTTTGGGATCCCAAACCGTAAGTAGAGGGATACCTATGACATCGCAAAAGTTGCCCGTCTGTCTGTGAGCACGATAACTCTCGAAGGGAATGAGATATTTTGATGAAAGTTGGTGGGAGGATCCTTTGGGTCAAGGGAAAGGTCGAGGTCGTAGATGGGCTCTGTAGCCCTATATTTAAGGGTGGGGGAGGGGTTTCAAATAAGGGGCAAACAAATATTTCTAAAAGCTATTGAGATAGTTGATTTAGGGTAAGGAGACATGGTGAATCCGAATATGAAAGCTATTTTCTCGCCGGACAAGTAGTTCACCCGGAATCGGCGAAATCCGGACACAAAATTTGTCGACCAATTTTCGGCTACAGCAGCCCTACCCCTTTATTCTCAAACCAGTATAGCTCTGCGCGTGGATGACGACATTCTTCTGTTTATTCTATGGACGTCGGAGAGATCTATTTTAATCGAAGGTCGAAGGGGTTGATATATAATGTTCAAACGAGGAAATATGTTGTTCAAGCGAGGATATTGTTCAATGAGGATTCACTGGTAAAGTGCAGGTCACGTTCGTAGATGGGTCCTTTAGTCCTATCTTTAGAGGCAGAGGAGGGGTTTCGGATTTACGGTAAAAACATGCATGTTTTATAAGCTAATAAGGTAGTCATTGAGGGGGTAAGGAGGTCCGCTGAATCCGTATTTGAACTTAGTTTTCTTGCTGGACAAATGTTCATCACGAATTCGGCTGAAACTGCAAAGATGGTTGAAGCTCAAAATTGTTTCTGAAATCGATTAGAGATTCGGTATCGGGGCAAGGAGACATGCTTTGAACTTTATTTTAACAGTAAAAATCTTCAAGGAATCTCACGAAGACTGAATGACGAAGACATGACCTAACTATATGAATCAAATGTTGGATTTTTGGGATCCCATCGAAACCTTTGGTCTTGTTATTAATTGTTGTTACTTCGTAGTTCTTCGACGATCTCATCTAGCTTTAAGCTATTTGGTTGAAATGGTAAAATTTGATTGATTAATTTGTTTATTTAGAAAGTTCAACAGACACTCGTTTCTTGTAGAGAACCTTTTGCAGTTTAATAAAAAGTGAAGAATCCTTTGGAAACTTTAAATAGTAAAATCCAGAACTTTCATAAAAAGGCTGACAACATTCTTCTTCATCACAACCTTTTTCCTTTTTTCACAAAAAACCGCCCTGATTAGTTTGTTTATTTTGAACTTTGTTATTTCCACTGTATTTCGTTGTAGATTTAGTAGGCCAATTTATGTTTAACGGTCAGCTGTTTATTAGTATGTAAGTGTTTGTGAGTTTGATTGACATGTTGTTGTTCCTTTTTATACACTACTCTTCAGTTTTGAAGGATTCAAATAAATAATAATAATGATAATAAATAATAATAATCTGTTTGTTTTTGGGATCCCAAAACGTAAGTGGAGGGATACCTATGACATCGCAAAAGTTGTCCGTCTGTAAGCACGATAACTCTCGAAGGGAATGAGATATTTCGTTGGGTCGGCGGACCAGTCGAGTTCGTAAACGGGCTTTGTAGCCCTACATTTAGGGGTGGGAGAGGGGGTTCAAATTAAGGGGCAAACAAAATATTTTGAAACAGCTAATGTGATAGTCGATTATGGGGTAAGAAGACATGCTGAACACGATGGAAGTAGTTCGCCCGGAATCCGGCCAAAACCGGAAAGTTTGTTAAAAGTAAAAGTTTTATTTGAAGTTGATTAGATGTTCGATTTAGAGGTAGGAAGACATGCTGAAGACGATGGCGAAAACCATTTTCTCGAGGAAAAAGTAGTTCGCCCGGAATCCGGCCAAAACCGGAAAGTTTGTAAAAATTAATAGTTTTATTTGGAGTTGATCAGATGTCCGATTTAGGGCAAGAAGACATGCTGAACTTTTATGTGAAAACAATTTTCTACCCGGACATGTAGTTCGCCCGGAATCCGGCCAAAACCGGAAAATTGTTAGAAGTTAAAAGTTTTATTTCTAGCTGATTAGATAACCGATCTAGGGGTAAAAAGAGACGCTGAATCCGTGTGTGACAATCTTATTTTACCCGGACATATAGTTCGACCGGAATCCGGCTGGAGTCGGAAAATTTGTTATAAGTTAAATTTTTATTTGAAGTTGATTAGATATTCATTATTGGGGAAAGAAGATACCCTGAGTTCGTTTTTGAGCTTTCTTTTTTCGCCGGACAAGTAGTTCTAGAGTTCGGCCGAAACCGGGAAATTGCCAGAAGTGGCAGGAACTTTTCGTCAAAACAGATATGACTTATACGGGTAAACACACATGCTGAATCCATATCTGAACTTGGTTTTCTCAGATGATTAGCTATTTGGCCTTAATCTGTTTCTGAATTTTAATTGTAAGAATGTTCAAGGATTCTGGTGATTACTGGATCTGGCTAAGACAAGACCCAGTTGTCTGGATCAGATATTGAATTTTTGGGATCCCATCGAAAACTTTGGACTTGTTCTTCCTGTTTTTGTGGAATATTACCAGTTAGACTATAAGCTTATACGCATTATTGACACCATATGCAAAGAACTAAGCTCGAGCAAGTTACAAGGCGATAAAACACTGTAAAAAGTTTCTCCGTATAAGATTAAAATTAACTGCAGTATTTGCTAATCGGATTCATCTTATCTCTATTTGGTATGAATCCTATCTGCGTAGAGATAAGGATAATCCGAGTAGCAAATACTGCGGTTAACTTTAACCTTTATACGGAAAAACTGTTTACAGTGAAGTCAGTGGACGACGGCGACATCATGAACAAGACCAAACTTTTCGATGGGATCCCAAAAATTCAATATCTGATCCAGACAACTGGGTCTTGTCTTAGCCAGATCCAGTCATCGCCAGAATCCTTGAACATTCTTACAATTAAAATTCAGAAACAGATTAAGGCCAAATAGCTAATCATCTGAGAAAACCAAGTTCAGATATGGATTCAGCATGTTTGTTTACCCGTATAAGACATTTCTGTCTTGACGAAAAGTTCCTGCCACTTCTGCCAATTTCCCGGTTTCGGCCGAACTCTAGAACTACTTGTCCGGCAAAAAAAGAAAGCTCAAAAACGAACTCAGGGTATCTTCTTTCCCCAATAATGAACATCTAATCAACTTCAAATAAAAATTTAACTTATAACAAATTTTCCGTCTCCAGCCGGATTCCGGTCGAACTATATGTCCGGGTAAAATATGATTGTCACTCACGGATTCAGCGTCTCTTCTTACCCCTCAATCGGTTATCTAATCAGCTAGAAATAAAACTTTAACTTCTAACAATTTTCCGGTTTCGGCCGGATTCCGGGCGAACTACATGTCCGGGAAGAAAATTGTTTTCACATAAAAGTTCAGCATGTCTTCTTGCCCTAAATCGGACATCTGATCAACTCCAAATAAAACTTTTAATTTTAACAAACTTTCCGGTTTGAGCCGGATTCCGGGCGAACTACTTGTCCGTCGAGAAAATGGTTTTCACCATCGTCTTCAGCATGTCTTCCTACCTCTACATCAAACATCTAATCAACTTCAAATTAAACTTTTACTTTTAACAAACTTTCCGGTTTTGGCCGGATTCCGGGCGAACTACTTGTCCGATTACAAAATGGTTTTCACCATCGTGTTCAGCATGTCTTCTTACCCCATAATCGACTTTCACATTAGCTGTTTCAAAATATTTTGTTTGCCCCTTAATTTGAACCCCCTCCCCCACCCCTAAATGTAGGGCTACAAAGCCCATTTACGAACTTGACTGGTCCGTCGACCCAACGAATCCTCACACCAAGTTTCATCAAAATATCTCATTCCCTTCGAGAGTTATCGTGCTTACAGACGGACGGAAGGACGGACAAACGGACAACTTTTGCGATGTCATAGGTATCCCTCAACTTACGTTTTGGGATCCCAAAAAGGTGAAGAAGATCGCTATGTTGAAAATTATTAGCGGAAAGCATATGTGGCAATGAAGTTATAGACAACTTACTTTTGCCCACTACTGATACTATTTTCAGGAAACGCGGTGTGACGCATCAATAAGAGACAAAACGTCATGCCTGCATCATCTGAGAGTTCGTTCAGATCTAAAGGCTTTGATCACAAAAGTATGTTATTGCGATGCCTCGAGTTCGGGCATGGTTTTATTTCAGTTTAAACTCGAGTGGTTCGAAAAAAAAACAGGCTTCCGTTCCACGTACTGGCCAGCGCTGGAAAAGTTTACAAAGTATGAGGGACGATCATATAATAGCTAAAGACAATCGTCGTTTTACATCCACATTCTCTGTCTGACTCTACGGCACACGAGATTACGGAACCGATTGCGTTACACCCTTCTCCTATTTTGGTATTATGCCAAAAAACCTGTCTGAGAAATAGAAGACAAACGAATAGATTTGCAAACGAAACTTGCTAAAACGACCAATTTGCAGACATTATAGGATATGAACTGCAAAAGTGTTGGTAGTTTTGGTCACAGAATATATTAATTACTGAGCGGTTGTAAATTATTGGACGCGGGTGTAAGTTAGGTTGCGATGTGCGTATATATGTTTTATATTCCTCCGTTACCTGTAGTAACAAACAATCAATCATGGGGTGCGTCCGGCTACGGTTTTTAGTAGAGTGTTCCTTGGAACAATCCACTATTGCGAGCGCTGTAGCAGTTTTCGGTTTTCACCGTTTCTTGTGGAGCTCATAACTCGTGAACCAGTGCAGGTATAAAGTTCTAACTCGGTACAATTGCGGGTATTGGGGTCTAGTTGTGCCTTTTGAGGTTCACACCTCCCACACCGACCCGGTTCAGGGGCAAATGGGCACAGATTGCCCAGTGAATAATGTTCATAACTTCACCAGAGCTGGACATCGGACGATGAAATTCCTTGTACTTTTAGAGCCTAGAGCTGAGACATTACTTTCAAAGTTGCATCTCCCTCACCCACCCCGTCCATGGGCAACCGGGCCCAGATTCCCCAAGAGTAATGAACGCGATCCGTGACACGTTATCAGGTTAAAACTTGGTAGGCTTGTGAGCATTCGGGTCTCTTTTTGGGGGTACCAAACCCCACTCCCACTTGGTTCATGGGCAACTGGGCCAAGGTTACCCATTTTTTTTTATCTTTTCAACTTGACAATAACTGGAGATAGGCGATGAAATTCCTTGTGCTTTCAGATCTTAGGGACTGGACCTCTGTCCCACCCTCCACGCTCATGGGCAAGTGGGCCCAAGCACCTTGTGCTTTTACATCTTAGGGTTGTGTGAGATTGAACCTCTGTCCCACCCTCCACGCTCATGGGCAAGTGGGCCAAATTGACCATGAGTTTTTGACCCGTGACTGGAATAAAACTCTAAGCTGGTTCACTTGAGCATATATAGGTCTACATACGCATTCTGATAGGTCCAAGTATAAGGTTTGAAGCCAAGCTGAAGATTCATTTCAAATAAAACAGAAAAGCGAGATTTTCGGGGTTTTTTCTTGATCAGCTAGTTACCCGTCCAAGATGATGTGCGAGGGATAAATACAATTTCGGATATTTCGGTTGCACTTCCGGCAAACCGTCCTCAGCGAAAAAAAAAACTAAATCATAAATCCACCACAATAACAACAGGAAAACGATGCGGAACCAACAAACAATAAGACGACGTGTAACTAAAAAACAGAAGACCGATATGCAGATAAAGTAAAATAACGAAAGATAAAATGTGCGTGTTCGAAGTGTATATGTACAGATCTGTGATTATTTACAATTATGAATTCTTTGTATATTTACAATTTACCATCCGTCTGGGAAAGCGCAGAAGCTTTCACCCAAACAACGGCCCACTCCAAAAATCCATAATATGTTTCACAGTTCTGTGGAAGGTTTTATCCCCGAAAATCTCACTTTTCTATTTTATTTGATGAGGCCCGCGGAAAGATTCATCAATTCAAAAAAAAACGTCAATTTCGTAAAGGGTAAAAGTGCGAACACACGTCAAGGGTTCGTGCCGTAAAACCGGGCAGGAATTCCAAACTGGGAGTTTCCGAACCTAATTGTGTGGCCAAGGCATAAGGGTATCCAGCGTTAGGCATAGAGTATGCCCAACGCTAAACTAGGGTTAGCGGTACATTGGTACTGTGCCCTTGATCCCCCTCCCTTCCTGTTCGTTTTCCAAAACCAAACTGTTTCAAAATATTATTTGTAAGTAACGGGCACCTAGTCTAAACAACTACTCTCGAGTCTCGACCTTATTCAATTTGCCGCTGCAATGCCATAGCCCTGTCAATCCGCTAAGCTTTGTTTGGGACACAAATGAACTAGTGACATGTGAGCCTACCATTACGCCGCGTTACCAATGCTCTTCTCTATCAAGATCAATACTCTTTTCCTGTGCAAAAGCTACGGCACTACTAATTTTTTCTAATCGCTTCTCGAAAACAAAAATTAACACGCTGTGTAATTCTGTAGTCAGATTACTCGAAAGGAACTGCACTTACAACAGTAGCTGCGAGCACGAGGACTAATATGAACCAAAGTCTATCCATGTTTAACACAACTCTAACAAAACCTTCTTCGCTACATCTCCGCAAAATCGAGATAAACTGAGTCAAGAAGTTGACGAACGACTATACTTGGGTATCTGACGACTGCTTACTCATACAGCCTTCGAAGGGTTGGTTCCTCCCCAAACGGTGTGCCTAGACTAACAGCATTGAAGTACAGCCGAGCATAGAAGATATTCCCTTCTCATTTCTTTGAAGATAATTTCGTAAACCACACTGGCCTGACATATCACAAAAAATCAACGAAGAAACCAACGAAATTTTGTTTTTGTTTTAATTTTGTTTAATTTTCGGTTTCTTGTTGTTGTTTTTTTGGTTTGTTTTAGTTTTCTTGGCTGTTGATCTTCATCCTTGTTTTGGCATTTTTCCTCGAAATTTTCTGTCTGCGCTAAAGACGGGAGGCGGTTGTCCTCCCGAAATATTCGCCTTTTATTTCAGTATATTCGTTGGCCTATACAAACCCCATTTTCGTTGGTTTCTTCGTTGATTTCTTTGAATGAATGAATGAATAATGCACTTTACATCACTCAATACTTATCTTTATTTAACTAATACACTCCTTAAAAAATGGCATATTTTAAGTATCTTAGCTTTCTTTTGGTTCCAAGGACATCGGGGAACTTGATAGTATACCCATTAAGAAAATGTCGACTGGGGTCTGAGAATTGCTCGCATTCAACCAGAAAATGGCCCTCGTCCTCTGTATTAAAGCACAGAGGGCATTGTCGCTTACTATTTGGGATCTTATTATCCCAATTACTCCGACCACGTTTTGGCAGGCAGTTCGTCATCCGAGTTGCCGAGCTCGGATCCGGCCTTGTTTTCGGATCGAATAGTAACTGATGTGGTGGAAAATGAGGGATAAACCATTAACATTCAGCAGGAATGATTATAGCGAACACAACTGTACCTTTCTTTCTGAAAACCCCTAACAACATCCAATGCTACTCACAAATACTGGGGATAGACTAAAAACGAGAACGGAACGGAACGACACGGTGCAGGAGGAACGCGTACTAAAAAAGGGAACGCGTACTAAAAACGGGAACAACGTAAAAAATGGAACACTGCACCAGGAAGAACACTACTAAAAGGGGGAACGCTGCACCGTCCTTCCTTTTTTTAGTAGTTTGCTTTCATACGAGTTCTAGATCATTCCCGTGCACATTCGAACAAGGGGCAGGGCCCCCCCCCCGCTCTTTCATTCCGTTGCACGATCCCTATTCTAGTAGTCGTGTTTCTTAGCAGCTCAAGCAGCTTCGTTCGCTTGTTGCAGGAGGAACAAGTACTAAAAACGGGAACGAAAGGACCCCTGTTCTTTAGCACAAGGGGCAGGGCCCCCGTTCTTTCAGTCCGGTGCACGATCCCAATTCTAGTAGTCGTGTTTCTTAGCAGCTCAAGCAGCTTCGTTCGCTTGTTGCAGGAGGAACAAGTACTAAAAACGGGAACGACAGGACCCCTGTTCTTTAGCACAAGGGGCAGGGCCCCCGTTCTTTCATTCCGGTGCACGATCCCTATTCTAGTAGTCGTGTTTCTTAGCAGCTAGCAAGCAGCTTCCTTGTTGCAGGAGTAACAAGTACTAAAAACAGGAACGACAGGACCCCTGTTCTTTGACACTTAACTCGTGAGAACCAATAACGTGCTAAAGAACAGGGGTCGTGCATTTCCGATCTGTGACGAAATCCTTAGCAAAACTGTTAAAACAACCTCAAAATAACCTACTGAAAGAAATAAACACTTCCAAATATGTAGCTGTTTTTTATTTTTATTTTAGGTTACATTTTAGTTTACACTAAATCTTCTTAATTCCCTTTGAATGTTGTGTTGAGAGCTAATCTGAGTGCCCATCAGGGTAAGTTCCGAATCGCGCCGCTAGGTGTTCACGGGTGTTTCAGCTGAAATAGGTCCTTTCACGCCGCTCAAAATATTAACCAAAAGTTTTACTAAAATCTCAGCTGAGTAACACGCTTCGCACCATCACACATGATTCGCAGTCAGCTTGGTTTGAACTAGCGTCTTGAAAGTTCGTGGTCTGGACACTGCAATTGCCAGAATGCTTCCGAGCTCACTCCTTTAAGCGTAATACCAGTTGCTTCTGAACCTCTACATTGTCCGCCCGGATTTCGGTTTCCCGCCGGAAAACGTGAAAGCAGACTATAGGGGCAATAATCATGATCTTTTCAAACATTCAGATACTTAGATAAAACAGAAAAAAGCGAAAGAAGGTTAAAGGCAACGGTAGTCCGGGGGTGGGCACAAATGAAGAGAATGGGGTGCAGTTGCCCACCTCTAGGTTTCCAAGGGGGCCCGCACCCATCATGACAATATCACGAAATCGGCAAACCACGGACAAGTTGACGAGGGCTCATTATATGTATATTTGCTGTATACAAGATGTTTTTTGGACATACAATTATTCCTGCAAATATAGATTATTTCACACGGTGTTAATTACTTCTGTATTTCTGGTGTTTGCATCTGAAAACGCCAAGACGGCCTAGAACGACGCCGTTGCCAACCCCTAGAGGCGTTTTTCTGTGCTCCCATAAACAGTTTTTGGGTCGACTGTGGCTCGAAAAGCGTGTTTCCGCGGTCTTTCGTGCGGCCCACAAGTGTGTTTCCACCAACAAGATTTTCGTGGCTCGCTTTGTGGGTCGAACTCGACAAACAACTGGCGAGGTGATTGTCAATTTTGTGGCTCGATTCCGGCGGGAAATTCAAATTAAGCATCAAAATAGTGTCTAAACAATAAAGCTAACTACTTTTTCAAGCATGTAGACTTAAAACTGAGGATGATTTTGTACAGAATGGTAAGGAAATAAGCCTGGAGTTCTATTTATTGAGATTTTACATGAATTTTATTTTATTTTAGATATTTGAAACTACCACAAAAAAAAATAGACAAAACGGCGTTTCCGCGAGCTTCAACTAGTGGCTCGACTGTGTGGCACACTATCGTGTTTCCGCGACAAACACTCAGAAGTTTGTGGCCCACAACTGTGTCGCGGAAAAAGGCCTTAGGCTTCCGCAAAATGACAGTAGGTTAGGAAGGATTCGGATGCCAGAAGGACCGTGATGAATAGTGGGTGGGAGTTGAAGGAAAGGGTTCTCACGGGCTTCCTCATCCCCCGCATTTCCAGGACCTCAATCGAAAAGAAACAGCTCGCAATGTTGGCCCATGTCTTTCGGTCGGATTTTCGGTTTTCTGAGCGGACAGCTCCGAGATTGGTAATCCGAAAAAAAATCCGGATTAAGGTTATTCCAAGTTCCTACCACCTTGAGAAGGGGGTCCTGATCTCGAGACGGTGGAATTTATGAACGACCAAAAATGTGAATGAAAATCCCCATCAATGATAGTAGTTTAGTCGTCACACAACACTCAAGGACACAAAAGACACAGCTCGCGCTGTAAATATACTGGGCCGCTTTTTTTCCGAATTTGCGGTTACGGCCAAAAAACAAACGATTTTTTCCTCGCAGACAGTTCCATTGGCGGAACCCGGATAACTCAGCGTTAGACTCCTTAAGTTCCTATCCCCCTCCCTCTCGCCTCGGGATGTGAGCATCTGTTCCAAATAACCAAACATCGTTCCTATGTGCATGTTTTGCGAGCGTCAACTTATGATGTAAACCTACACCGTAGAACTGTAAAGAGTAAGTAGCCCCTCCCTACCTGCTATCTGCGGCTACACCCCAGTCAAACAAATTACTTAGGCAAATATTCATGTCAAAATTGCCATAAGCTCAGTATGTGTTGGGCGGATTCATGCAAATTGGATAGAATGCCGCAAACAACCAGAAGATGTATAGTCGAACCCATGGCAGAGGTTTTGTTAAAGTTTAACTGGAAAGCCAAATTATTTTTGCATAATTTAATCGAATACACTGAATTATATGGATTCTGTTAAGGGATTTTTTTTATTTTCCACTATCAGCTCCAGTAGTGACGTTAAGAATATCTGCGGCCGCCCTCGCAACGTAAATTCTACTACGACACGGAACATTTGAATCTCAACATAAACGCGGCTTTTAAGTGGCCAGTGGTGAAGACTGCTTAGTACCTGGACACAGATTTTTAAAATTCTTTTCCGGTAAGCATACGACACAGGTACAGTACATAGAGGTACCACGAATACGACAGGGAAAGTCCACTATTCGAAAACAGATTATCCTACTGACGAATAGCGAAGCAATGAAGTAACGCATTTTCATCGGGTCTTCAAGCCAATTCAAGTGAGTAGGTGACGGGTAACTAGATTTTCCTATCTAAGCACTTTGCGGTTAAACTTTAAGGTCCTAACAGGTCAAAGATGGGATGCAATTTAAAAGTAATGGAGTATCCAGACGACAACAGAAGGCTGACTTAAAGACGGTCTCAAAATACGCGGTTTCTGCTTACAAACAATTCTAATTTCATTTCCTGACCCCTGCAGCTTTTCCTTCCAACATAAGTAGCACAATGTTATGACAAAACCGCTAGTAAATTCACTTGCTTCAGTTGTGAACTGCAAACCCTGTATAACCAACTTTCTCATCGCTTGTCACTCATTTCGAACGATTAAATGATGTCGGGATTCCTAAATTCCCACCACGAACATCAAAACTCATCTTTGAATAAGTAGCAATGGCATATTTGCGATTCGTAGATATCAACCTGTAAACAGTTGATGCTTGCTAAAATTTTGGATGTCTTCTTTTTTTTTGTTATCTGTCTTCATCCAAACGGGTTACTGTTGAGGACAAGAATGTTTGTTACCAGAAAATATTGTCTCGCACTGATGGTGTCCCACAGCAGATGCCACCCAGCCACCCATGACGTTACCTTTCCCCTAAACAGAGGATTATCACAGTCTTTTTACATCCTACCGACAGCACAGCAAAGTGGGCGACTCCGAGGTCATGTATTTCTTAGCCTACATACATAGTCATAAACAAATACGCCCTTCCTAAAATCCTATGACGACTTGCCGCCATAATAATCACACGTTAGATCTTGGTATAAGTTATCGGAAGGGGGGATGAGCTTTTAGGCTTCCGGTTACTGAGGCGCGCATTAGCCCCGTGGAAAAGTCAGTGAGCAATCAGCACTAACGCAATGACGCCATTTGGGGGGGGAGGGCCCCCCACTGAATCTGAAAGGGGCCCAAAATCCGAGGTTTTTTGTCTATATTCCTTGTTGTTTGGCATGCTGAAGTAAAGGCATTTACCAAATCGTAAGTTTCACACTGCACCTCACAACAGGCTGATTTTTTTTTTCCTGCCTGCAAAACAGGCTGATTTTTTTTTTCCTGCGGCGCTCAGTTTCAATATAATTTGGTGATTGTTAGGTGTTTTAAGATGTTAACCCCATATCCGAACTCAAAAGATTTCATGAATCCAGATCTACTTCTCGAGATCGCGACAAATCTCGATAGGGTTTCGATTGAAAGCCTCAGAGGGTCTAAAGTCGCTTATTCTTTCATATGGATAGGCCTCAAACTCCAGGTTACAGCATGCTCCACTGAACATTTTTATTTGTGAAGAATCACGAACAATGCGTGATTCTTGCATATGCTCATTATGGTCTGTTTTAAAACTGCTTTAATTTTACCCCTAGCAAAAAAAAATCTAGGATGGGGGCCCAAAATGGATGTTTGACCCCCCCCCCCCCTGAGGTTTATTGAAATGGCGCCACTGCACTAAATTCGGAAGCCAGAATTGACAGACCTGATGAAGTTTGACATAATATACTTGGGAAGAGCACACATAGAGGCAGAAGCATTTCAAACAGTTTTAAACATGATCAGCCCTAAGAGGCAAACATAAAAAGAACTAAAAAATAATCAAACAAATTTGGTTAAATGTCCATCAAGAAGTAACATGTCGTTGTTTACTTTACACTATCGCAACTACCGGCAAAAAAAGAACTAACCCAGAGGGAATTTTAGGAAGGGCGTGTACAACCGCATAGATGGACATGTGAGACAAGCAGCTGTACACGCTGACAGTTTAAATCACAGTATGTTATGGGCACGCCGCTGTAAGAACAGTTGGATATTCTTGAGGCTTATGTTTTTGTGATGAAGTTTGACATAATATACTTGGGAAGAGCACACATAGAGGCAGAAGCATTTCAAACAGTTTTAAACATGATCAGCCCTAAGAGGCAAACATAAAAAGAACTAAAAAATAATCAAACAAATTTGGTTAAATGTATGTATGTATGTATGTATTTATTTATAACCCATCTACAACAGCTACAAAAGCATGAGACGGAGTACAGAAAAAGAAAAGAAAAAAAGAAGGAACTAATATCAAGAAGTAACATGTCGTTGTTTACTTTACACTATCGCAACTACCGGCAAAAAAAGAACTAACCCAGAGGGAATTTTAGGAAGGGCGTGTACAACCGCATAGATGGACATGTGAGACAAGCAGCTGTACACGCTGACAGTTTAAATCACAGTATGTTATGGGCACGCCGCTGTAAGAACAGTTGGATATTCTTGAGGCTTATGTTTTTGTGTGTTAGCACACAGTCAGCTAATCTGATTCACACGCACACAACATATTCACGAATCTACAGACAGACAGGTAAAAACAGATGAGTGGTCGACAATAAGACAAAACTTGTTCTCAACGTTCTAGCACACAACGGGAGGGCGCTAAGAAACTGAAATATATAGCGTAGACTTTTTTTTTCCGAGATTCAACCGAAGCATTGGCGGAAGTTACAAAAATTTTGAAGTGAGTGAAATCAACGAAATCAGCATTAAACGTCATCACAGGGGACACACTTTCAAGCTGGCATCACGATTTCACAAGGACGTGTACTAGTGGTGTTTTGCAAACAGAATCTGGTCCTTGGAACAGCCTTATCGAAGATACGGTTTATGTTGAATCGATTAATATTTCCAAGTGTAAGATTGTAATGTTTTCAACTCAGTTCTGTGTAACCAATCCCAATTTCTTCGAAATATGTAGAGGCAGATGCCTTTTATGATATATTATTATCATTATTATCCCTTTGGCAGCAAAATCACCTGAGCGATACACAACAGTTCTTTTATTTTCCATTTCATATTTTTCTTTTTCTCGTTTTTTTAACCGTGATAATGTTTAGGAATACTGCAGGGTCCCAAGATTTGTACTGCCGGCACACAAATTCATTTAGGATGCAGTCGCGTCGACAATATTAATCTATGAGTGACGCGATCGTACTAGCGCGGAGCTTTCCTCCTTAAGTCCGAACAAATCAATACGGATACTCGTTTGTGCCCTTTCCAGTGCTCAATGCGGAATCATAGAGCATGTTCCACCCTTCTAAGGATAGTAACTATTTCCGTTCCACCTCACGAAAAGTTACTACGCTGACCGTTCCAACCTTATCCAAATAGTAACTAATTTGTTTACCATGCTCGGGAGCGTAATAAGCCCTCTCGAAAACGGTACCCCAGGACCCCGGACCCCTTGCCACGGGACCCTTCTGGCTAACGAAAACAGGACCCCTTGAAAACGAAAACGGGACCCATCTGGCTAACCGAAAACAGGACCCCTTGTACACGAAAACGGGACCTACCTCCATAATACGGACAGTGGATACATAATTTAAAAAAAATTGACCCTTAACTTTCTAGTAAAAATAGTAGAAGGGAATACAAAAAACTGTTTCCCCATAAGAACGAAGACCCTCCTCATGTGGCTACCGCAGTGTAAATGGCGAATAAGGGATTTTTTGTATTGAATATTCTAGACCGTGGCGGTAGCAAGAGTTACATGAAACAAATCTTTACTCAACAGAACATTTTTTTTCTATAAAGTTAAGGGTCTCTTTTTCCCAAATTTACGAATCTCTGTAACGTGATTGGCCGGATTACCCCGTGAAGCTGCCGTGGAGTGATATTTTACCGAAAATTAGAAAATGCGTTCCAGCCTTGACGCCAAGAAGCCAAAATTCGTGACGTCATACGTAGTAGCTACGGTAAGTAGAGTGGAACACGCATAGTGTTTATACCGATCTGTCTCTCTCTCAGCGTACGAGGTCTCTTCGCAAAAATTAAACGAATCCAGGGGGATTACAGTACTGGGACATAATGAGGGACACATAAAATGTCCTCGGGATCGACAAAGATTTTAAAGCACAACTCTTACATGAAATGACCTTTTCCCTATAAAATGGATCAGAAAAAAACGTTTTCGAAAATACCATTACTTTCCACCTGAAACTAGCTATTCTCTTGTTAGCGCTTGTCGACTTCATCCAGCCTTCCTGCTCTCCGACGCGGCGGCTGGGCGCAAAACATTTGAAAACTGAACGTGCCTTGGTTAAAAAGTGGGAAAACTAAGCAACTAAAAGAAGTAATAACCAGAAGATTATCACATCCTAATGTGTGAAAGAGTTGTCAGTGGACAATGAAGATTCCGGCAAACTTTTCGTTGGGTGACGGGAAAACCCGGCAAGGCCGAAAAGCGCTAAAAATTCGTAGTTACGAAACGAAATAATGGAGAAAGGTGGGAATTTTAGAAGCTTATAATTCCATATGGTAGCTAAGTATATTTTAAAAGGCAGAATAAGCAAGAGGGGTCCTTTAAGAAATCTTAGACCCTTGACGTTGTCGAAATTGTCATCAAATAGGAATTTCTACACTGTCAGAAGTTTCGTTACAAATAACACAAAGATCCGCAGTTTCAACAGATAACACTAGGATTGTTATCTGTTATGATTTTGAAAACGTTATGCATTAAACCTATTCATAACAAGCATTGCCAGAACGAGCCGAAAAAGCATCTGCTAACTTTTCCGATATCATGATGGCAAACAAAAAAAGCCAGCAGATGTTATTTCGGCGGTGTTTCGGCTTTTACTGTATGCATAACGTTTTAATTCGTAACATTTGAAAGACATGACAGCTAACATCCAAAGTGTTATCTGTTGAAACCGCGCACCCTTGTGTTGATCTGTTATGAAATTTCTGACAGTGTGCCTATTTACATTCAAGTAATGGCTAAAAATGGATACCTCAGCTACGCTGCTTTTGGCAGCCATATTTCGGCCCTTTTTGACAAGGGTCCTCGTCAGGCTGTTGAGCCTCAGGGCGGGAGGAAAAACGAACCTGCAATCTGCAACTCCAAAAGAATCGTAACTTATCCGTTTTTTAGCATTGTTTGAACATATGTTTCCCGGTCAGCTTGGGCTCAAGGAGTATATTTAGTTAGTGTACCTATGTTGTATTAGAGGCGTATTCTCGCCTTTACCCGAGGACTCCTCGGGGAATCGAAGGGAACGGCGAGAATAGAGGGAGTCACTTCATGCGGACTCCGCGTACGGAAAACAACGAGAACACGGGGAATGCTTCCAAAATGGATTTTGTTCTAAAAAAAAATGTGCAGCTGACGAAATTATTCTGGATCCACTTTATTTTTTGGTTTTGTTTATTCTGAGTGTTTTTAATTAATGTTACATTGCACCAACAAAAGCAAAAATTGCTTCCCCTCTGAATCTGAAAAGGATTCCTTTTCTATGATGGTGATGATAATCAGAGCATTCCCAATCCGTGGGGACTCGCGAGAATACGGGGAGTGAGTCCCTGGGACAAACAAAAACGCGGGGACTCCTCAAGTGGAGTCCTCGGAGAACGGCGAATATACGCCCTAGGGTAGCAATAAACGGTTGAACGAAAGACCTACCTCGTTACACTGGGACGATTCAGCTCCGATGGGGTCACAGTCGCAATGCTCACAACCTTCGCCACTGGCAAGTTTCCAATGAAGCGGGGCGCAGCTATCGCACTCTAGTCCTACCACGTTCGGGAAGCAAGGGCACTGTCCCGTATTCCTATCGCAGGGTCCCAAGGCGGCATGTGTTCCTAAAACATAAATTATATAAACCTCCTCAGGGCAGTACCATGGTCCAGGTCCTTGCCAGGTCAGGTTGGGTCAATCAATCAATCGTTATAATTTGCCAGAATATTTTACAAAATAGCAGTGGCATTGTCAAGAAAGATCTCGCTCTTCCCTGGTATTTTGACGTCTATAATTCACAAAATAAAATAAAATTCAAATGTAACAACCTCCTAGGGCAGTGCCAGGGTCAGGTCCTTGCCAGGTCAGGGTTGGGTTTCATAGCTTTCCCCTGGTATTCTGAAGTCTACAAATTACATTATTACAAAAATTGTTGGGAGAACACGCTGATGAAGAAATATTATTAAGCTAGATAGGAAAAAGGAATACTACTGCTGCTGTAAAAAACAAAAACAAAAAAAAAACACTAATATATAATAATACTCTTTTCCTTTTAATTTGTTTTACTTGTTCCAAAAACCTACTTCTGTGTTCCATCGCTAGCCTCAAAAATCGCCCCATTTTCTTTATACCAGCAAAACACTCATCCTTACACCAAGGAGTAACGTGTTATTGTTTACTTTATGCTAGCGCATCTATCGGCCAAGAAAGAACTAATCTGGAAGGAATTTTATGAAGGGCGTGTCAAAGTTGGTCTCTAAATGAAGTGAGAGGCCTAACAGGTCTCTTTGAGATTTGTATTATTTAATAATTATTCAAACTGAGTGATGGTTCCTTGCAGGGAGGAGAATCCTTATCCTGACGATCCTCAACTCTCAAGAGTCGGCCAAAACAAGCAGGGTTGCCACATCAAAAATATTTAGAGAGTAACTTTTGGCCCAAAATAGAGAGTGAACTGGGAGTGAAATCTGTTTTCACGAAATGTTCAGTTTTGTTCGGAATCGCCTCTGTAAAAATGACACATCTTAATTTTACTTTCATGAAAAAAACTTGAAATAGTTAGGCTACTTTTGGTCGGATTCCCTGCTGCAAAAATGACACATTTGGTCATTTTCTGAAATAGAATGATTTTTATGTCCTACGTAGGACAAGAGCGACAAAAACAAATTAGACTGACAATTCACACTATCGTGCGACATGTGGCAACCCTGAACACAAGGAGGATTTTCAGTAATACGGTCAAAAAGCGACCGCACTCAAAACTAGCTACACCCAAACCTTCAGCGTGGTGCATACAATCTAACAAACAAGATTAAATATTCCGTCAGCGGCGACAGCCCAAGGTGGCTGCGGATCATATTTAATATAATTGCAAAAATAAGGCTTTCGCCTCTATTTGACAATGTAAAACGGATACGTCAGCCGAATTTTATTAGAGCTTTATTAAATATTCTTTGAGCCCAAGCTGACTTTGAAACATTTATTCAAACAATGTTTACAACGGGTACGTCAGCTACGATTCTTCATCAGCGATATTTCGGCCCTTTTTGGCAAGGGTCCTCGTCAGGCTGTCAATCCTCTGGTTCAACTTTCGGGAAGGAAACAAACCTGTCACCAAAAAAGGATCAAAGATTTTGGCCGGATCGTAACTGGGATAGGATATTGAGTTTCTTAAAGTCCGTCTAAAAACCTGGACACTAGTCGTAATCAAATCTTCTGCTTCTGCTCGACAAAAACCATCCCTGGCGGAAGATGGAGCACAAAATAACCAAAAGAAACAAGAGAAAGGGAAGAAGACAGGGAAGTTTGTTTCCTTCCCGAAAGTTGAACCAGAAGATTGACAGCCTGACGAGGACCCTTGCCAAAAAGGGCCGAAATATCGCTGATGAAGAATCGTAGCTGACGTACCCGTTGTAAACATTGTTTGAATAGAGCTTTATTTCGGCCCTTCTTGGCAAGAGTCCTCTTCAGGCTCAAGCCGCTCAAGGTGGAAAATGAACTTGTGGAAAAACAACTATAGATTCTAACTTAATTGTGTCTGATTTGTAAATTTCTTCGTGAAAATTGCTTGGAGTTAAAGCTGGTGATACGATTACATTTTGGGTACAGCTGCTCGATTGGGTCTTTGAGAGGGTAGATATTTTTCCGCATTTTGGGTTTGCTATCATCTATCCCTTCTTTCCGGCTAAGATGGATACTTTTCGGTGACCGGATTTAACGACTTCACTAACAAGGTTGCCAACCAAATGAGGTTTGGTATTCTCAGAAAGTGGGTATATAAGATCAATGGTACAGTAGAGTAGAGGTATGCTTATATGAACAGTTACTTTAATGTGAACAGTTTTGGGCTAAATGGTAGAACAAAGATCCAAAATACATATACAGGTGTTTTCAGATGCCCTTAATTACCTACTTTGGCTAACTGGTAGTTACCTTTTAATACAGCAAGTGCATGAAAATGGCAAAGTCCACTGTCAACAAATGTTCACATAAGCATACCTTTTTCTTTTTTGCGAAGTGTGAGGCGTAGCAGCGTTGTTTGGGCTTGGTATGTATTTATTTATTTATTCACACTCAGCGATGGTTTCTTGCAGGAAGGAGAATCTCTTCATCCAAAGATCTGCATCAATCGACCAAATCCAGGAGGATTTTAGTAAAATAATAAAAAAAATCGGTGCAGTAACTTACCCAAAATGTTGCAAACACACTCTGCGCATGTTTTTTCTAGCGCGTTTCCAAAGAAGCCCGCGCGGCATCTCTCGCAAGCAAATCCTTCGGTATTGAACAAACACTTCAGGCACTCTCCGCTGCGAGCATCGCAGTTGCCAGGTCGCGTCAGGTCAGTGTTGCTACTGCAATCACAAGAGCGGCACTGTCCCCCAGGTGTCTCCGGATTTCCGAAGTGGTTGTCAGCGCAGATGTCACAGCGAGGTCCTGAAAAAAAAGCTCTAGCTAAACTTTCACAACAGATCATCAGAAGAAAGGATTAGAAACTGAAACGACTTTGAACCCAGTAGAACTTTATCCCTTTCAATCGTAAATATTGTGACGACTTGCAATTAAATTTAAAATTACTTGGGCATTTCCGGATTACAATAATAGCAATATATTATTTATTTCCACAATAGCACATCATAATATGGCTAGCAGAGGATCGTCATGACGTAACATATGTCAAAGTATATGATAATAATTCAACCTACGAAACTTCAAAACGTTATATACATCGCTGGTAAGGCCTTTGGTGGAGTACAGTTCTTCGGTTTGGTACCATATGAATAAAACGGATAGATTACGCATTGAGAAAGTTCAAAGACGCGCAACAAAGCTTGTACCTTATTACAGAAATCTGTCGTATCCGCGTAGAATGAAAAGTTTAGAGTTGCCTAGCCTAGATTTCAGGCGTAAACGTGCTGATTTGTTGAATGTATATAGGATAGTGCGAGGAGTTGACAATGTTAACCCTGAAGATTTATTTACTTTTTCAAATTACCCGTCAACACGTCAGCACAGATTTAAACTTTATCAGCCAAAGCCAAACCGACGTGTTGGCACTTATAGTTTTCAAAATAGGGTTTGTAAAGATTGGAACGCACTACCAGATGAAACTGTTATGTCGGAAAACGTAGATATTTTCAAACGATCGATTGTTTCGTCCACATTTTATTCGAGTGCTTATGCAGACCCATTTTTGCCAACTTAAGTTTAATTCAGTTTATTTTTCATTGTATAGATTTATTTGTATTACTAGTGCCTTATGTTCACATTGTATGTAGTGACAAGTCTTTATGACTTACCACTTTTGGTGATAATAAATAAATAAATAAATAAATAATGAACAGGCCTACATAGTATAATACATGTCACACAACAAGAACTGAAATGGAAATAATATAAGGAAGCATCAAGAGTCAAAATGAGAAATAAAATAAGGTACGAATGGTGATAAATATCGGTCAGACGAATTTACTAGGGGCAAGCTAATTTGAAGCCTTTTTTTTTTTTCAGTTTCTAGTCTAGTGATGGGCTGATTGGGGTTTGGGCATCCGAAGTGGTTGTCAGCGTAGAGGTCGCAGGGTCTGGTCTGCATGTTCGGAATGGGAAATTTGGGATAAATTAAGGGGCTTTCACACTGAAAACGTAAGATTCTTGCCTTGCGGTCACGTAAAGTCCGCGTTGCGTATATGTTGCGAGGGCTTATGCGTTCCATCCGCAAGAAAAAGAAACGGCTACTTCTTGGGAGGTGAAATACTAATTTATGTTGGTTTATATACATATACAGGACATATGCATATACAGGGCAAATCTAAGGAAGGAGGGATGATGGTGAACCCCCTCACCAGATGAAGAGTAGCCATCCCCTCACCTGGCGCGAGGAAGCCACCTCTGTTTCTATATATATTTCCTTCTTGTTAACACTAGTTCAGTTGAATGAAGCCATTCATACGTTTAACATCGCCTCTTGCGAGGCAACACTAGTTCAGTAAGCTTATCTGTAGTATATTTCTATTTAGTATAGACAGATGTTTAGCAAAGCCCTTGAGTCATGAACAAGACCAATATTCAGCAGACGGGCGAAATTTTAACGAACTCAACTTAACACACGACTCGTTAGCTACCCACTTCCCGAAATTACCACTACAAATTTTTAATTATTCTGCTTGGTCCAGAAATACACTGATCCTGCACATGATTTTAAGGTTTGTACTACTAAACAGATCTTTTGTTGACACGAGGGCATAATACAGA
Source organism: Branchinecta sandiegonensis (assembly GCA_030848855.1). Classification (NCBI taxonomy): domain Eukaryota; kingdom Metazoa; phylum Arthropoda; class Branchiopoda; order Anostraca; family Branchinectidae; genus Branchinecta; species Branchinecta sandiegonensis. The sequence goes on along the minus strand of JAUPMV010000017.1, from coordinate 6,020,124 downwards.
CCGTAAACAATTGTAATTTAGTTGTAGAAATCGTGTGTATTTTTTATAGCATTTGTATGTCACTAAACGGACCGGATGGTTTAGGCATAGTCCTGTTTTATACATTTTATTTTGTATTCCTCAGTTCTGAGGGAAATAAATAAATACATATACCATTCAAAGACTCTAAGGCAAACACAAAACTGGAATTAATTCCCGTTCTTGCGTAGCGTAGATTTTTCATACGCAAAGCTTGTGTACCCTCTTAGCAAAAGCACAAGACTACCGTATATCAATGTGAAAGGCTTATGCTTCAATTCGGGTTGGGTGTTACATTACGTTAGGATGTATGTGGAGGGCAATGGGCACTACTAGCAGACGTCCAAAACAGGTAAGTTTTCTTTTCAAGCCCAATTGCCAAACTGGGGCACACACTTCGGAGGCAGTATGAACGAGACCTGAAAAAAGGCTAACCTTTCCCTCCCCGATGAAAAATTTGTAGCCTGCGTAGTTGTATGATAGTCGTACGAAAAAGTTGCATGTACTGATAAGTAATAGTAAAGAATACTATAACTAATGTGCCTGGACTGGGCCAATCTTAGGCAGTAGTATCTAGTAGCATACTGTCTTGCTATTGTAGCATCCAGTGTTGCTAATAGTAGGATGCAGTAGAATGCAGTAACACGATCGCCTTGAAGTAGAAGCAGCATATAGTAGCATCAGTTCGCACTGCATGCTACTTTTTCGTACAACTTCATACTACTATTTTGAAATAAACTTTTCATCGCGTCATTCCACCACCGACGGCGTCACTGCAGCCTCACAGGCTTCGTGATGAATAAAGAGGCTTCGCCGACGCCCCATGCACCACTGCCGGCTCTAAGGTCTAATGTAAAAGGCTCAACCAGGTCACACTGTTCCTTCCCCCCTAGGGTACCCGCAGTGTGCATAGTTCGAATAGAGTAGCTTCACCTAGTGGGGAACTGCGCAGAAGCCACTCTGTCAGAAATTACAGAACAGATAACACAAGGATGCGCGGTTTCAACGGATACCACTTAGGATGTTAGCTGTTGTGTTTTTAACACCTTATTAAAACGCTGTGCATACAAAACGAGCCGAAACACCGCTATAAAAAACATCTTCTGACTTCTTTGTTTGCCTTCATGATATCGGACAAATCAGAAAATGCTTTTTCGACCATTTCCGGCTCTTCCTGGCTATGCTTGTTAGATACGATAAGATAAGATTTATTTACACTAAGAGCCAAAGGCCATGGCAAATACATGAAAAATAAACTCAAACAAACAAAAATAATACCTTCTATTACCTATCAAAAATAATTCCTCACCTATCCCTATGGGCTAGGGCTACCCGGAGGAAGCTCGCCAACTGTTTGATATTTCTTTTCTTTCATTTACTCCGCTTTTTCGAATTTCTTTTCTTTCATTTACTCCGCTTTTTCGAAATGGCGGGTTACAAATAAATTACTTACTTACTTATACTCATATAACAACTATTTCCCACGATCCTACACATCCATTCTTCATCTACCCCTCTTTCATTTACTCCAAAAATTTCTAACCTAAGTTCATTCAAATTTTCGTATTGACAACAAATGTTTCAAATTCTATTATGCAGTGTTATCATAATGAAGTTAAACTTGAACTTTCTGTGAATAGTCTCAAAAATAAAGTTAAATCAATGCTCATTGAAAACACTTAAAGAAAAATAAATAATAATACAAAAATAGATTAAAGGTAATGTCGCGGGTGAATGGTTTGTCGCGGTTAATCCCAACTCATATTGGTCGTTTGAACCTGGAAACTGGATGGATTATGGTTTATTTATAACTTGTGAGTTGATGTTCTTATAGTTTGTAGTAGAAGAAAATGTCCACCATTTGGCCTCGAGCCTTCTCTCTGCCAAATTGGCTCTTTAGGCTGAATTTAATTTGAAATAAACAGAACTTGAACTTGAACTTGAATCTGTTGAAACCGCGCATCCTTGTGTTATCTGTAACGAAGCTTCTGACAATGCAGCCGCAGGTCTGGGGAAGAATGAAGATTCTGGGGAAAGGTCTGTCTGGGGAAAAATGAATCTCGTACCTGCATATCCTTCTTCACATTCGCAGACCACATCCTGGGTCCTAGGTTCAAGGGAGCATCTTGAAGCGAAGGAGTGCCCCGAGTCGGCCGTTCCAGGACAGGGGCAAGGACGACAGGGAATGTCAATACCAAGACGTGGGTCACCGTAGAAACCTTCAATACACCTTTAAGAAGGATAGGATCAATTTTCAGTTTCAACCTACACCAGGTCTTCAAGGTTGTTATTTTCTTAATAACTGACAAAAAAGAGTGAGAATCGGGGCAACGTCGAGTTACAGGATTCCAGTACAATGACAGAACTACCTAATTTACATATAAACCTTGCCTAAATAAATGACATTACGATTCTTCTACGATTGTCCCTAACTTTGCCCTCTCCCAAGGTCAAGACCCGACAAGCATCCTTTCATTTAAATTAAACCATTTAAAGGACCTGTCCTACCTATAATACTAATGCAATCTACTTCCATAATCACTCCTTATATTTCTAAACCAGGAGAACCCAATTTCGTACGGTACATTCTAACCCCCCTAATAAAACCACGCTGATTTTCTCACTTGCCGTGTCTTGCTACCGTCGATGTGTATCACGCTGTCGACGGTTGTCTGCGAGAATTTTTCCATCAGAAAAACCGGCTGTGTAAATTGTTTCCCTATTTTCGCTGTAAGTCAACGGGTCTCGGAAAAGGCTTAAATCAGCCAAAACCGTGGGTTATAAAAATAGGGCGAGGGGTCCTTTAAAGAAAAAAAGCCTGTCACAAACGGTCAGGCAGTAAAAATGCATACTATCAACTATTTAAATAATTCCTATAAGTAACACACAACTTACTTCGTCAGTGTTTGATCGGTACCGACAGTACTATAAAGTCTCGCATAAAAGGGTCTTCTCCCTAATATTCGCGGTAGCTAGCGCCTGGGCAGAAGCAAAAGCACTATCATGTTTTTTCTTTGACTCGGACATGGGCATAAATAGGTTTTAAGGTATATTCAAATAATGTATACAACGGATACGTCAGCTACGATGCTTCATCAGCGATATTTCGACCCTTCTTCGCAAAGGACCCTTGCATACATTATTTGAATATATGCTTTAAAGTCAGCTTGGGCCCAAGGAATATTTAGGTTTCTAGGAGAGTTCCAACCTCCTGCTAACAGAGACTAACGGCTACCACCATCATTCCAAGCATAGTGCCACCGTTATTACAGAGACCGTTCTAACCCTTACCAAATATTTGCCACTGCTAAAGTTATCTACGGGGCATGATGGGTAGTTGTGGCTTCAAAAATCTTTTCGGGATTATTAGTTGCGTTTTGCAGATGCCATGGTATCTGATGCCACGGTCTAAAGTCGTTTCTGCAGTTGTCGTGGTATCAGATACCACGGCCAAAAGACGTTTTTGCAATCATCGTGGTATCTGATGTTCAGATACCGCGTTCTGACCATGGTAACAGATCGTGGTATTTGAAAAAGTCATCTCACTTTCATCATTTTTTGTCAAACTGGTGAGAAAGAAGTTTGGCACTTAGTGATGTTACTGAATATCAGTTCTTCTTTTGGGATGACTTCGAAAAGCGCAATTTCGGTAATTGTCGTTTTTGCAGAGCAACCGTATATCAGATACCACGATAACTAGAAAAGCGACTAATTGCAGATCAAGTTACCGTGGTAACAGAAACCATGATATCTGCAAAAAAGCAACTATTGAAACTTCAGAACCAAGATTTGATACTGCACTGACCATATGCACAAGCCCTAAGCCATGCCAAGGTAACGGAAATGCGTAAAGTTCCGCTTTATTTAAGCTTTGATATTCGTGGCAGGACCTAGCTCAGCTATGCTACTTTTTTTTAAAGCTTACCTGAAAAGTTAACGTATTTTTGTATCAAATAACTGAATACACTGAACTAATTGGATTCTGCCAAGGAATTTTTTGATTTTCCACTACCTACTCTAGACGTTCAGAATATCTACGGCCGTCTATAGAGGCGTATTCTCGCCGTTCCCCGAGGACTCCTCGGGGAATCGAAGGGAACGGCGAGAATAGAGGGAGCCACTCGGTCTCCGCCTATGTAAAACAACGAGAACACGGGAATCCTTCTAAAATGGATTTTGTTCGAAAAAAAAATATGCAGTTGACGAAACTAGTCTGGATCCACTTTATTTTTCGTTTTGTTTATTCTGATTCTTTTTAATTAATTCTAGATTGCACCAACACCAGCAAAAATTGATTCCCTTCCGAATCTGAAAGGGAGTCCTTTTTGATGATGGTGATGATGATCGGAGCATTCCCCGTCCGTGGGGACTAGGGAGAATACGGGAAGTGATTCACCGGGACAAACAAAAACGCGGGGACTCCTCAAGTGGAGTCCTCCGGGATTGGTGAGAATACGCCTTAGAACGCAAATTCTAATATGACGCAGAAAATTGAACCCCAATACAAACGCGACTGTGGTCAGTGATCTTGTGGAAAGACTGCGTGAACACTTATTTTTCATAAATCCTTTTCGTCATGCATGCAACACAGGTACAAGCGCATAGATGTACCACAAGTCCGACACGGAAATTCCACTATATGAAAACTGATTACTCGTGAATAGCGGAGCAACGACGTATCGCATTTTCATCGGTGACAGTGACAATTACTGATTTATTACATTTATTTACGTTATAAAACCGTAATTTCCAAATTTATGCTGAAGAAGTAAGTTGTGTATTACTTTCAGAGATTCATGCAAGGTCATGACAGTTCCCGTATGGAAAAAATTCAAGTCATCGTATTATGGGACATTTTTCCAATCGTAAACAATTGAAAACAATTGGAAACGATCGTAAAACAAATGTTTTTTTACAATTGTAAACAGTTGTTTACGTTGTAAACAGTTGTTTCCAATTGTTTCCAATCGTTTGCGATTGTTATTGCTTGATCGTTAACAATTGTTTACAATCGCAAACGATTGGAAACAATTGGAAACAACTGTTTACAATCGTAAATAACTGTTTCCAATCCTATGCAATTGTTTCAAATTGTAAAAAAAATTGTTTACGATTGGAAAAATATCCATAATACTATGACTCGAATTATTTCCATATGGGTTAAATGGAGAGACTTACCGGTCTCAGACTTACCGGAGAGACTCAAACGGAGCGACTTACCGGTCATAGATAGTCCTTCAGCCCAAGCTGACTGCGAATCATATTTGATGGTACATAACGGATAAGTCAGCTACATTTTATTAAAAAAGGCAGCATGTATGGGCGATTTGAAGTTCCGTGCTGTGGTGATAGATACACTGTCAGAACTTTCATAAAAGATTGCGCATAACACTTTCAAGAATAACACCTTTTCACTTAGAAAAAAAGTGTTATGACCAATTAAATTTATACTATTTCGTGCCCAGATCTCCAACAACACCTTCAATAGGTAAAAATACTACACTGTCAGAAGTTACATAACGACAACAGCAGGATGCGCGGTTTCAACAGACAACACTTTGGGATGTTATGTTATTTTTCTTTCGTTCCCGTTACTATTTTTACCAATTGAAGGTGTTGTTGGAGATCTAGGCACGAAATAGTGTAAACTTAATTGGTCATAACACTTTATTTCTAAGTGAAAAGGTGTTATTCTTGAAAGTGTTATGCGCAATCTGTTATGAAACTTCTGACAGTGTAGTCCTTCAGCCCAAGTCCGTTTCTATTTCTGTCGGTTTCTAGTTCCGTCAGCACCCGACGGAACTAGTTTTCTAGCTCAGACGTGCCTTAGATGCACCACAACCTGTCTAAAATAGTTAAACCTGTTGGAAGATTTGTAATAAAATGTAGCTGACTTATCCGTTATGTACCATCAAATAAGACTTACCGGTCACAGTTGTATCCTTCCGTCGCATCTCTGCAAGACGTACAGCTCCCTGTAAGCGCGTCACACACATCAGCGTGGCCGTTGCACTCGCAACGTTGACAGTTGGGGAAATTCCAGAACCCAGGCTGGCACTGATCGCACTGTCTGCCGTACGTGTTCGGTCGGCAACGGCACTGTCCAGTCGCGACGTCGCAGAGGTTATCCAGGGAGCCAACTGGATTGCAGTCGCACGTTGTGCAGCCTGATGGACTGAAGCCGTACGTGCCAGGGGCGCACTTGTCGCAGCGACGTCCGACAACGTTCTGTTTGCACTGACACAAACCGCCGATAGGGTCGCAAATGGCGCTGAAAGCACCAGTAGGATCACAGCTACACTCTGCAAAGGATCAAGAGGCTTTACCAGTTACCATCCTTGACAGGATAATGTACTTTATTTCCTTAATAGCCTGTATTACACACGCTAGTACTGGATCGTCATTCACGCAAATAACACATGATAATTACAGAAGTAGACTTTTCATCTATACGTACAGCTTAAAAATATAATTTGACTTAACTAAAATTAAAATATTGGGTAAAATAAGGTACAAAGGATTTCAGGTAACGATCAGTCGAGTTTATGGGTGGTCTTTCTAGTCTCTGGGAAGCAGACACTTGCTCCCGAACGCTATTGTCAGTTGATGCTGATGATGTCAGTTGATCAGATTTCAGCAAGGATTTGGGGAACATAATATCTAAACAAGAGCGTGCTCCACCCTTCTTACAGTAGTTACTACGCATGACCTCAAGGATTCTGGCTTTTTGGCGTCGAGGCTGGAACACATTTTTCTATTTTTAGCAAAATATCGTGCCATGGGTAATCGGACCAATCGCGTCAAAGAGATTCGTAGTTACCACGATTACTACGCTCCCGACCGTGGTAAGCAAATAGTTATTATTAGTTACTATTTCGAGAAGACTGGACCTGTCAGCGTAGTAACTTTTCACGAGGCTGGAACGAGAATAGTAGCTAATAGTTATTATTGTTAGATGGGTGGAACACGCTCCAAGAGACCTCAAAACAGGAAAAGTTTAAATAAATCTTAATGGCTTATTTTTGTCCCTTTTCTGTTTTATTCCAGTTTTTTAATCCAGTATGTTTATACACCACAACATTTCAGTCACGAAAAACAACGAACCCACGACCCTCTGCTTACAAGGCAGGCGCTCTTGCCATTTGAGCTACCGATGGGTTCGCAAACCACTACAATAGTCTGGTAGAAGCCGGCCATAGGAACAGTGATCCCGCCCGAAGGCAAATTCATCGAACCAGTTCACATCCCCATGTCACGGAAATAATAATAATACAGAGATGACACTTTACACAAGGGACTTGTACCGTGACCAAGAAACCAACGGTTTTTTCGAATATAATTTATGCGAAAATGAGAAACGTTTTGGCCCCCAAACGTTATAGACAGGATTCCGAGAAAAAGTACGATTTTCGCATTCGGGTTGCGAAGTCGCTCCGGAATCATTCATATTCAAATTCAAATTCACTTTATTTTACCTTAATATTCTTATCGATGACAAAATAACAGCGGAAGTAGAAAACGGTTTTAAACACTTACAGAATTAAATTATTTACATATGATTTATTGGCGACTTTTCCAGGTCACCATTATAGTGTTTTACGAAGTATGAACCAAATGACTTCAGGTACCGCTCGGATGAGTGGATCGGCGGTTGTTCCAGCTTTGCTGCGTTTTTTGTTCTTTCTCTGAGCCTAGTGGAATGTTGAGTTTGGCGTGTCTCAAAACCCAGAAGAAGACCGCGGTGTGTTTCCGAGTCAAGGATTTTTCGACCGAAATCCACAACCAATTTGTGCCTTCTCTCTTTGAGGGAGTCCAACTTTAGAACTTTGAGGCTCATCTCATAATCAATATATAACCACTTCCCAATATTATTTTGCAGGCCCTTTTTTGCAGTCTTTCGATTTTTTCGCTTTGATCAATGGTCGAAAACAATCGATTATTTTCTTTAAAACAGCCGACTTTACTTTCAAACAATCGTTTTTTCATAAAAATGGTTGATATTTTCTTTAAAACAGTAGTTTATTCTTAAAATCAGTCAATTTTTCATCAAAACAGTCATTTTTTTTTGCAAATGTAACGACATGAAGTATTTAATTCCACGAAACGCTTTAATTAACAGCCGTGAATTTCCAAGTTCGCAAGAATGACGCATCAGCGCGCTGTACCACACTGGGCTAGCATATTCTGTGAGTGGTCTAATGTAGCATTTGTAGCATACAACCATGATCTGCGTTTGCAGACACATTGCATGCGTATTTCCACATAGCGGGGCTTTAGTTCCTAACTCTTCCCTCAACCTCAGCGAGAGAAACAAAACAGTGACATCCGTACTTACCAAATCCGCTACCAAGTGTGTAGACTCCCATACTGAACAGGAACTTCTTGCAAGGCTCTGGTAAGGCAGCACTGTTGCCATACACGGCGTAAAAGTGTTCTCCGCATCTGTAATAGTCATACTCCTGGCGTCTCAGGTCAGCGGCCGGACTTCCGTGGAAGAACGGAATTGCGTCGGCGCGTGGAATAAGAGCAATCTAAAAAAATTCCTTATTGGCTTTCCCTTCACGAAAATACTTGAGCTTATGCGCGTGTTCCACCCTACTTACCGTAGTTACTACGCATGACGTCACGAGTTTTGGCTTCTTGACGTCAAGGCTGGAGCGCATTTTTTAATTTTTGGTCAATCCACGGGATAATCCAGTCAATCTCATAACGGAGATCCGTAATTACCACGCCACGCTTACTAAGCTCCCGAGCATGCACTGTCAGAAGTTTCATAACAGATTGCGCATAACACTTTCAAGAATAACACCTTTTCACTTAGAAAAAAAGTGTTATGACCAATTGAGTTTATACTATTTCGTGCCCAGATCTCCAACAACACCTTCAATAGGTAAAAATACTACACTGTCAGAAGTTACATAACGACAACAGCAGGATGCGCGGTTTCAACAGATAACACTTTGGGATGTTATATGTTATGTTTCTTTCGTTCCCGTTAGTATTTTTACCAATTGAAGGTGTTGTTGGAGATCTAGGCAGGAAATAGTGTAAACTTAATTGGTCATAACACTTTATTTCTAAGTGAAAAGGTGTAATTCATGAAAGTGTTATGCGCAATCTGTTATGAAACTTCTGACAGTGTGGCAAGCAAATAGTTACTATTAGTTACTATTTCGAGAAGGTTGGAACATTCAGCGAAGTAACTTTTCGTGAGGTTGGAACGGAAATAGTAACTAATAGTTACTATTGTTAGAAGGGTGGGACATGTTCTATGCACGAGAAATTCAGCTAAGACTAAATGTGTGTTCAACCGGAGGGGGACATCAAAACACTGTTAGCTGTTTCATAGCAGATAACACAAGGATGCGCGGTTTCTGAGAGTTCTGTGTATTTCGAGTGTTTGATAGTGACGGATTATGGAAGTCGGCCAAATTCTGGATGGAAGCTTCTGCGCTTTCCCAGGTGAATAATCATAAAAACAGTCAGTAAATCGTAAATAGAGACAGAACACAGAATAACTGTAAAATAATCACACATTTGTATATACACTTTTCAAACACGCACATTTTACTATTTGTTATTTTTCTTTTATTTACATGTCGTTCAATCTACATCATTCTTCTGGAATTACATTTCGTTTTGTGGTTTGCTGATTCCGCATCGTTTTTCTGTTGGTATTGCTGTGGATTCTATGATTTAGTTTGTTTTTCGCTGAGGACGGTTTGCCGGAAGTGCAACCGAAATCTCCGAAATCATATTTATCCCTCGCACATCATCTTAGAGGGACAACTAGCTGATCAAGGAAAAAAAACGAAAACCAAGTTTTTTTATTTAACTTTCAACAGATAACACTTAGGATGTTAGCTGCTATTTTTTCCGAACGTTACACACAAAACATCATGCACGCAAGAAGAGCCTATACACCGCCGAAAAGCATCTGCTGACTTTTTTGTTTGTCTACAGATCGCAAAAGTTGAGGTTTTTTTTCATTTTTTGAGTGGCTTTTCGTGGCAAAGCTGGTACTTGTTTGCATAACGTTTCACACGTTTTGAAAAACATTACAGTTAACTAAGTGTTATCTATTGAAACCGCGCATGGTTCAGTTATCTGTTATCAAACTTCTGACATTGTAGCTTTTACAAACACACGACGGAGGCGGATCCCAAACATACTCAAGATATAGATAGATAGATATTTTTTTTTAGTTTACTCCGCTATTTACCTTTGTTGTTATTAGTGGGTAAGAAAATAAATAAATAAATAATAACAAATAAGAAACCCGGTGATTCGGCAGATGACAGTGCAACCTCTTAGTCCAATAGAGGTGTGCTTATTTGAACACTTCTCTATTTCACTACCCTCGCTTTGTTACTTGCTTATAAGAAAGTCGAATGTAAAGAAAAAATAATAAACTTGATACCAACTATTTCAGGGTTACCCTGGTACAAACTTTGAGTAGAAATTCAATTAAAATTGTTTATTTTGAATTTACAATGTGTTTCTTCTTCTTTTAGCATGCGTCTGCTGATTCTAACCACCAGCAGAAACAGTTCGTAACAGTGGGTTAAGAGTTAAAGGGCCCACAACAGGGTAACTCGTGAGTGTTTAAAAGATTGAAATCTTGGTAAAGACAATCAAATTAGCTATTAGCTAGCAAGTTTCTGTCTAATAAACCTTACTTACTTACAACTACTTACAACAGTAGTTTCAGGGTTCATAACAGGAGCGACCAAAAGTGTTCAGTTTCCAGGACAAAGAAGACTTACCGAGTCAATGAGTACCGAAGCGTGAGGTTGAGACGAGCTGGTGTCATAGCTCTTGAACTCAATCCTGACCTTGTATTTCTTCCCTCGCTCCAGGCATGTTGGAGGAGTTGTGATGACCTCTCTGGCTCCTAGAAACAATTTATTGGGGATTCAAATTCGATTTAATTACCATATATCTTTCTTTACAAATGAAAAAGAGCATTGCTCTAGTCAATAACATCTATCATCGCTAATAGTCAATAAGTATTAAAAATCACATGTTATTTACAGCTTTAAATTCATAGTGAAATAAGGCAGAATGAATTAAAATACCTTTCGCTTGAATGAGTATGTTGGGCCCTGGAGTTTGGCTTTATTTTCTCTAGTTTTCCTTAATCACTAAAGTAGAAGCGTGAACCAAAAAGGAAGAGTTCTCGGTCGGATTTCAGCAGTGGACCCTATAGTATTTTGCTTCCGAAGCTCATGACTAAGAGTACACTGTAAAAAGTTCCTCCGACTCCGAGTAAGGATTAAAGTTAACTCCAGTTTTTGCTACTGGGATTAATCTTATCTCTACTGAGATAAGATTAATCCGAATAAGAGATAAGATTACCTTTTTAGAGATAAGATTAATCCCAGTAGCATATACTGCAAGATTTTTTTTACAGTGTAGGAGTTGACTTTTGGAGTAGGATTGCTGACTATTGGCACACTGTCGGAAGTTTGATAACATATAACACATGGATGCGCGTCCTCGTGTTAGATGTTATGGTCTCTGCCAAAGGTATTTCTGTTATAGTCTTTTTAAGCGACGTTTCGAGAAAAAATGTCTGTTATGACCATTTCAATGTTATATTTCGCAAAAAGATAACATTTAAAAAGGTTCGTAACAGATACAAGGATAGATATGTGTTAGACGTCACCAAATTCTGACGGCGTGGGCGGTAGTAACGCATCCTAAGCTATAACATCTCATTAAGCCTTTTTATATATATGTAGGTATGTATGTATGTATGTATATTCTTTATAACACATTACATTCAAACTGAACAAGAACGGAGTAAATGGAAGAAAAAGAAATAAAGAACAAAAGAGAGAAAAGAAAATTAGCGATCAATGACAAAATATATACAGCACTGCAGATGAAGTAAAACACAAAGGGCGAGTTAATCAGTGGTCATCCATTGGGCACAAAGTACTGGTAACCACGGATGTGCGGCGGTTCCAAGAACTTTATGAACTAACTTATCTACAGCCACGTTGGGTTCTACCAGGCTGGATTTTCTTATTACAGTAGAGGTGTGCTTATGTGAACAGTTCCTTTAATGTGAACAGTGCAATTTTGGGCTAAATGGTAGAATGAAGATCCAAAATACCTATACAGGTGTTTTCAGATGCCCCTAATTACCTACTTTGGCTAACTGGCAGTTAGCTTTAGACACAGCAAGTGCATCCACTTTCAACAAACGTTCACATAAGCATACCTCTGCTGTACATTGGAAGAAATCTGTAATGTGTTCAGACGAGGAAATCAGGCCACTTCTCCCCCCGAATTCCCAAATTTCTGACGGCGAGGGCGGTTCGAACACACCCTAAGCTATACCATCTCACTAAGCTTTTTTCAGAATTTCTAGAAGCTCTAGGAAATTCGGCCAAATTTTCGTCTGGCAAAGTTTAAAAAAATAACCTAGCGGGAACCTATTCCGATAGATACCCTACTGTGCCCCCTACCCCGTTAGGATCATGCCTGTTACACACTCTTTGTCATAACTAGCAATAGGGTACAGCATGTAAAAGCATAAATACTGCAAGGACTTTAAATTGTCCGAAGTGCGAACTACCGTAACAGGTGTAGCTCCTAACACATACAAACTTAATCAGACCCACTTTCTCACAATTATCGCAATGGTAACGATGATAAGGTTTAATCTAATTTGCTTACCGGAAACAAGTTGTACATGTTTCGTATCATCTTCTGGCAGAGAGTTGGCACAGGGCCCGTCTAGATCTACTGAATCCGGTCGCTCGATAATGACTCGGACATCCTCCCAACGTCCCGGAAGCTGCAATTAAATATCACGTGTGAACTTTTCTGAAACACCAACACCTGATTCTGGTGACTATAACACTTCATATGAGTTTAGTTTTACTTTTAGTTTAATACTCTTTATTATACTAACCTACTTTTACATGCTAAACCACATGAACACACCGTTTGTGCAACCCTCTTAATATTCTCTATACATGTAGCTGATACTTCTGACTGCAGGAAAGCCCAAATGGGCCTGCGGGGGCAGTCAAAAAACAAAAACAAAAAAATTTCGCTTTACATTAATTTTCACATACTTTTTGTAAAAAGAGAAGAAAACTGAAAGAGGAAGAACAAAAAGAAATGAAGGAAGAAAGCAAAGACGAAAAAAAGTGGGAAACCATGCCGTCGTATCAAAACCAACCAATCAACTAAACAAATGGAGGCTGAAGAGGCTCTCATTAAACTGGGCGTTCCTAAATGAACTGACCACAGAAATATCCTTTCAAAAAATTTCGGAGCAAAGATGGTGTGTTCTCCCCAGATGAGCAGTCCCCACTTCCCTCCCGTAGTCCGTGCGTCGGTCCGAGAGGAACACTGGCAATCAGTTTTTGCCGTATCCTGCCAATTCGTCAACCCAATTTTTGCACAGTTTTATTCTAGGATTTATTTCAGGTCATATTTTGTAAAGTGTATTAGCTAATTTTGTTGTCGTTTTTATGCATTTCGTACATATTTCTATATTGACCTCTTCTAGCTTTAAACTATTTGGAATTAAATTTGATCGATTGGTTGACAATATTGACCTCTTCTAGCTTTAAGCTATTTGGAATTAAATTTGATCGATTGATTGACAAGAGTCCACAACCAGATCCGAGAATTAGCAGCACATACCGGAAATCAAATTCCGGTATGTGCTGGCAGAACTAAGCTCATCCGACTAAAGGCATCAGACTCTCAAGTGGACACAGTTTGACCTTAAAGTTTAACTGAAAAGGGCTGGGATAGGACTATCCAGCTACTCATGACTTATTCATTTTATAATTGTAGATATATGGTTACCGATAAGTTTAATATTTTATGAATTGATGACTTTTTATTTATATTTATTTATAGAAGTTTATTTATATTTGTACGTATCGTTTAATTATCATAAGTCAATGATAAATCAAAAAGGGTTTTTATTTTCGTTGACGTCCTATGCTATTCGTTGTAAAAGAATATTTGGAGAATATAATGAATTCAAGTTAATTTAATTTAGATTTGCTTGAAGACCCGCTGAAAATTTGTTACTTCGTTGTTGTGCTCTTCACGAATGATCGATTTTCAGATAGTGGAATTTCCGTATGATTTGTGGTACCTCTATGCACTTGTACTTTGGCTGTATGCCTTGCGAGAAATATTTATGATTTTTTTTTGTTCAGGCACTAAGCAATCTTCACCAATCTCACCATTGCTCACTGAAAAGCCGCGTTTGTGTTGAGATTAAAATTTCCCGCGTCATAGTAGAATTTACGCTGTGGGGATACGGCCGCAGATATTCTGCACGTCATAACTAGAGCAAATAGTGGAAAATAAAAAATCCTTTTGCAGAATCCAAATAATTCGGTGTACTCAGCTAAATGACACAACAATAAGTTTGCTTATCAGTTAAACTTTAAGCTATTTGGAATTAAATTTGATCGATTGATTGACAAGAGTCTACCACAAGATCCGAGAATAAGCAGCGGAAATTCAAATTCTGGTGTGTGCTGACAGAACTAAGCTCATCCGATTACTGCACCAGACTCTCAAGTGGACACAGTTTGACTTTGAGGGACCCCTCGCGCTATTAACTGTTCCCAATATTCTAAATTACTTGAATACTTTAAACAAGACTCTGAGTCTAACAAATTACCCAAGGCTTTGGCTATGAAGCTTTCTACAACCCAGCTGACTTCTAGCAACAAGACCAAAGGTTTAGATGGGATCCCAAATATTGAATATTTACTGGACTACTTGATCCAGAAAAGCAAACGCTGTAGATTTCCGGTCTTCGCCAGACCCCTTTAATATTTTGTATGACCTATAAACAAGTTCAGACATGGGTTCACCATGCATGTTTACTCCCACACCTCATCTCTAATCGACTTCAGACCAACCTGGCCACTTGACCAAATTCCTCCTTTTAGCAGTAGGCTATTCACGGCGAACTGCATGCAGAGCAAAAGAGCTGGTGACACTGAGAGGCGAACCTTTCGATCCAAATTTCCGGGTTTTGGCAAATTTTGCCGGCTCAAGGAAATAAAGTTCAAAACTGGATTCCGCATGTCTCCTTACCCCGATACCGAATCTCTAATCGATCTTTAGCATGTCCGAAAGCTGCAACAGCATGTCTCCTCACCCTATGTCGACTATATCATTGGGTTTTAAAACTACATGCTAAATTTCCGGTTGTGAGCGAATTCCGGTCAACTACTTGTCTGGCAAGAAAATAATTTTCATGTTCGGATTTAGCATGTCTCCTTACTCCAATCCAATCTCTAATCAGCTTCAGATTAAACTTCAACCTTTCACAAACTATCCGGTTTTGCCTGATTCCGGGTGAACCACTTGTACGGCAAGAAAACAAATTTCATATTCGGGTTCAGCATGTCTCCTTAACAGTAAATCGAACCTGTAATCAACTTCAGATTAAACTTTTACTTCAAATAAAATAGAAAAAACGAGATTTTCGGGTTTTTTTTTGATCAGCTAGTTACCCCTCCAAGATTTTCGGTTGCACTTCGGGCAAACCGTCCTCAGCGGAAAAAACAAAACTAACATAAAATCCAACACAATAACAACAGGAAAACGATGCGGAACCAAAAAACAATAAGACGATATGTGAAACTAGAAACCAGAAGAACGATGCGGACTGAACGGTCAGGTTTGCCGGAAGTGCAACCGAAATATCCGAAATTGTATTTATCCCTTGCACATCATCTTGGAGGGGTAACTAGCTGATCAAGAAAAAAAACCCCGAAAATCTCGTTTTTTCTATTTTATTCGAAATGAATGGTCAGCTTGGCTTCAAACCTTATAAACTTTTACTTTTAACACATTTTCCTGTTTTTGCCGGATTCCGGGGGAATTACTTGTCCGGCGACGGGGGATCCAAAAAAGACGAACAAACTTAGGTCACAGGTTATCTGAAGAGTGAGCTTCTCGCATCCGGGGCACGGCACGCATCGAAAAGGGAAAAACAAGGTAAGTGCAAAAATCAGTGAGATGTCGTGGGGGTTAAATGCACCGTATTAAATTCGACCAGGATTCAGAAGGGATTGCCGGTTAAGGAAGCAGGTTGCATTAGTACTATAAGCACATTGGGTCCTTCAAGAACAAGACCAAAGGTTTCGATGGGATCCCAAAAGTTCAATATTTGATCCAGACAATTAGGTCTTGTCTTCGCCAGATCCAGTCTTCGCCAGACTCCTTGAACATTTTTACTATTAAAATTTAGAAACAGATTAAGGCCAAATAACTAATCATCTGAGAAAACCAAGTTCAGGTAAGGATTCAGCATATGTGTTTACCCCTATAGGTCATATCTATTTTGACGAAACAGATCGAAACTTCCTGCCTTACTTCTGCCGATTTTCCGGTTTCGGCAGAATTTCGGAACTACTTGTCCAGCGAAAAAATAAAGCTTAAAAACGAATTCAGCGTATCACATTAACTCTATATCCAACGTTGAATCAACATCAAATAAAAATTTAACTTATAACAAATTTTCCGGTTTCAGCCGGATTCCGGGCGAACTATATATCCGGGTAAAAATTGATTGTTTATATGAATTCAGCATCTCTTCTTACCCCGAAAGCGGACATCTAATCTACTACAAATACAACTTTTGCTTTTAACAAAGTTTCCGGTTTTGGCCGAATTCCGGGCGAACTACTTGTCCGTGTAGAAAATGATTTTCACACCAGTGTTCAGCATGTCTTCTACCCCTTAATCGACTATTTCATTAGCTTTTTACAAATTTTATGGTTCTACGCTTCGCAAACGGGCCATACGCACAGCGCTGTCAACTAAGCTTGCGGCATTTAAAGAGAGACAGACTGGAGGGTTTAGAAATTCCTAATAAAGCTAAGGTAGGGTTTGTACGAGGAAACAGGGGAGGTTGTATCTTTTTTTTTTGCTGTTATAGGAGCCAACGCTGGTGCACGACTGATTTGATTTTCAGCTGCGACGTTCTCTATAGTTATTGGCGTTAGCCTCGCTGCGATTCGAGTGTATGTCACTTTCTTTAAACCTTGGCACTACGCCCCAGTGCAGGGCAAAATGACACTAGGGAGTAGCTCCAAGACCTGACAAAATTGACACACATTCGAATAGCATGGACAATAGCACCACTAGCGATATAGAACGTCCCTACTGAAACTCAATTAGTCTTTCACCCGCGCTGTCTCCAATAACTTCATATTCTGAACATAGCAAAAAAAAGATACAACCTCCATTGTTCCCTTGTGTGTGAAGACCTCACCTTTGCTTTACTAGAAATCTCTGAACCCGAAAGTTTGTCTCGCTTTAAATGCTGCAATCGTGGTGGGTGGCGCTATGAGTATGGCCCGTTTGCAAAGCATGGAAAGCATAGGTATTGGCGCTACTCCCTAGTGTTATTTTGCTCTGTTGGAGATGGAGGGAACAGCCATCCTGGACCATCCGGAACTGCAAACGATTGTCCCGCAACACAAATTGTCCTGAATGCTACGCGCTGCAATCCAGTTTCCAGACAGCGCTCATCACCGAACTGAAAGGTTTTGACACAACTTCCAAACAGAAGATAACACTGTAAAAAAAAATCTTGCAGTCCCAAAAAATCAACGAAAAAACCAACAAAAATTGGGTTTGTATAGGCAGTCACTCGTTAGTATCGAGCGAGAACAATCATAATTGTTATTCGCAGGTATTTTTTAGTGGCTCGCTGTTTTTCTTCCAATTTTGTTTTAATCTTCGGTTTCTTGCTGGTTTTCTGGTTTGTTTTAGTTTTCTTGGCAGTTCTTCATCCTCGTTTTGGCATTTTTCCTCTAAATTTTCTGTCTGCTCTGAAGAAGGGAGGCGGTTGTCCTCCCGAAATATTCGCCTTTTATTTCAGTATATTCGTTGGCCAATACAAACTCCATTTTCGTTGGTTTCTTCGTTGATTTTTTGCGACATGTCAGGCCAATGTAGTTTACGAAATTATCTTCGGAATCTTGCAGTATTTGCTACTGGGATTAATATTCTCCCTACTGAGATAATATTGCTTCTAATTCGGATTAATCTCATCCCAGTAGAGATAAGATTAATCCCAGTAGCAAATACTGCAGTTAAAATTCTTTGAGCCCAAGCTGACTTTGAAACATTTATTCAAACAATGTTTACAACGGATACGTCAGCTACGATTCTTCATCAGCGATATTTCGGCCCTTCTTGGCAAGGACGACGTTGACCCAGAGGATTGACAGCCTGACGAGGACCCTTGCCAAGAAGGGCCGAAATATCGCTCATGAAGAATCGTAGCTGACGTATCCGTTGTAAACATTGTTTGAATAAACTACAGTTAACTTTAATCCTTTCTCGGAGAAACTTTTTGCAGTGTAGTAACACCACTAGACAAAACAAAAGCAACCCATAACCAAACCCAGCATTACCTGCGGTTCGTACCGTATCACGAGATCATAGTCCATGCTCTGTGCAATACCATCCACTTCAAACTCAAGATGAGAGTTTTGGAACATTCGAACAAAACCCGGACCGGACCAGGACGGGTCGCGACCATCGCGGTAGGGCTCACGAATGATAAGCTGGCCACTATCTGGGTAGTGGGCATACTCGGCTTCGAAAAGTTGGTAGTCGGGGTATCCAGCGAAATACCCTTGCTCGAGTTCGTCGCAGCGACGACCGGTAACATGCTGACGGCACCTAAATTAGTCGAAAATATAAGGCGGCTTCACATTGCCACTTAAGAACTAAAGCTAAGTAGTAAAAGTTACGTTAAGTTAAGTAAGCCTTTCACACTGTACTTAGGCCTTTCACAGCAAGGAGCTGAAGCTAAGTAGATTTTCTTCCTTTCTTCCTAGATTTTTCACCCTTTTCATCATCAGCGAATAATTCAAAATGAGAAAAAATGGTTTACAGTAGCTCAGACGATAATTTAGCACTTGGCGCGATCTTTTTGGAGGAACTGTAGAGGAAAGTTCTTTCACGTACAAAAATGTATAATTGTTTCCTCAAAATCCATCTTGATTTTTGTTTTTTGACAAATTTTCTCCTCTCTTCCTTAAGTGCACTTAACTTTGAATGTAAAGTTGAAAAATTTTCAACTTTGAAAAATACTAAAGTTAAGTGAGATTTCTTACGTTAAGTGCGACTTTAGACGCATAAAGTGCACTTAAGAGGCCTAAGTACTCCAGTGCGAAAGGGGTCTTAAGTCGGTGTGAAGCCGCCTATGGACAATTTAATAAGTTAATAGATTTAGCTTAAGCGATTTCATCAGAAAGTTCTTGGAACGGCCACACACCCATGGTTACTTGTACTTTGTGCCCAGTGGATGACCACTGTCAACTCGGCCTTTGTGTCACCCTTTGTGTAGTGCTGTATATATTTTGTCATTGATCGCTAATTGTCTTTTCTCTCTTTTGTTCTTTATTTCTTTTTCTTCCATTTACTCCGTTCTTGTTGAGTTGGAGTGTACGGGTTATAAAGAATATACATACATCAATACATTAATATTGTAAAGAAAATCTTGACTTTTAGCAAAATTTGCTTCTGAAGCTGTCTCATCCCGCAATCTTTACGCATTTTTTAGAAACGACATCGATAACTGTAAGCCAGTTTTATATCTTCTTTGCCATCTTATTTACATTGTTAATTAGCGAAAAAATTATGTTTTACTGTTAATTCCTAATTCTCAGGAACCTACAGTCCCATAAACCTTTGGCTATACCCTCTACCCTTGGGTATTACAGGGTTCGTGCGCTTGCTCTTCCATGTTTATCCCTGACTTCCCTGACCTTTTTGGGCGATTTTCCCTGACCTTTTCCAGCAGTTTTCCAACACTTCTTCTACTTCTTCCTGAACAAACAAGCCGTCGTATACGTTGAAGCGAGTTATCAACTGATAAACTTTGGGCAGAGAACCGACGAAAAAGAAACTTCAAGTAAAAAAAAAAACTCGATGCATAAGTATAGACTGAACTTCTTCATTAATTTCCCTGACCTTCTGCGACTTTCACGATTTTCCCTGATTTCCCTGACCAAAAAAAAATTCCCTGACTTTTCCCTGATTTCCAGAGCCTGGTATTAATTAGCCAGAACGATTAGATACTCCGAAACAAACTGTATGACCCTTCTAATCCAACGAAGGGGACTGCCCTTCGAAAGCTGAGCCGGGGCCGACAGACCCCACTTTCAGCTCCATGCTATCAACTGAAGTCTCTTTCATAGCCTTAAAGGACCCCTTGTACTTACTCTGCGTTTTATATTATCCCTAGCTCCCTTATGGAACTGTAAACTTCTTGAATTCCTGCCTTTCGTCACTATTTCCTTTTGTTCTTATGCCTTTTTATCGCTTTTTTCGGCCTAGCCGAGTTTTGCCCGTCACGCAACGCAAATTTCGCCGAAAGGTTCAACGTTTGCCAATACCCTATCACACGTAAGGAGGTCCTCTCAAAAACGGGACCCCAGGACCCCGGACCCCTTGCCACGAGGCCCTTCTGGCTAACAAAAACAGGACCCCTTGAAAACGAAAACGGGACCCATCTGGCTAACCGAAAACGGGACCCCTTGCAAACGAAAAGGGGATCTACCTCCACAATACGGACATTTGAGTTGGGACTCGCCCCAAAGAGAAGGTAGGGTTGGGGGTCAAACTTCAAAAGACAAGTGACTGACGCTAGCTCTAACTTCCGACAAAGTTCAGTGAGGTCCAGCAACTCAAAAGGAGTGGATCTTGAAAAGGAATAACTATAGACAGATTTTGTATTCCCTTATTTTCTATAAATTTACGGGTCCATTTTTCGAAAATTCTGTCCATTGTCCGTATTAAGAAGGTAGGTCCCGTTTTCGTTTGCAAGGGGTCCTGTTTCGGTTAGCCAGATGGGTCCCGTTTTCGTTTTCAAGGGGTCCTGTTTTCGTTAGCCAGAAGGGTCCCGTGGCAAAGGGTCCGGGGTCCTGGGGTCCCGTTTTCGAGAGGACCCATAAGGACATGAGAAGCTTCAAAGTGTTTTGTTTTTTTCATTTTGGAAGACATGATAGACCATGTCAATCTCCTGTTTTGGACCTTTACTTGGTTTTCCCACTTTTTAATATATGTATCGTTTATTGACCGAAATAGCAAAGATAGCTAGCAAAGGTAAGTCAACCTAACACTTTCAACGGGATGTAAAATGGCCAATGAAAAATGATCAATAAACCAGATAAACACGACTAAGAACTGTTAGATAGATATAGATAGATAGATATCGCTTTTTTTCTTTTCGAACTATCGTGGTGAAATCCAAACTTGTCGAAATCGTCATATATACATGCAGACACTCATATATAAATATGTCAGCGTCATATATTAAAGTAAACACTAAATAAATTAAAAAATTTTACGAAAGACGGTACAAACGTCTTTTCATACCGTACATAGTCACATTTTATGTGTTGGAGTTTTGGGATCACCACTGAGGCCGCTCTTGCAGGTCGTTCGCGAGCAGTATTGAATGGTGGCGGAAGTATATACTTATGGATAGAGTGTTCAAGCATTTTTTTACCGGAAGCCATGCACAGTTTCAACCTACGGGACTCAAGTTTAAATTTCTGAAGGAGCTCATTGTAAGGAATTTTGGGGATCGTGGCATAATAGTACGGCATGTTTCTGTATTTTTTCGATCCGATAAGTCTGGTCTTCAGTAAGGCTAAAGTGCCAAGCTTCCACAAGGTATTCTTGAACAAAGTACGGCACAAGCGAGTTAGCATATCTTTCAGAGCGTGTTCCACCCTCGTACCAATAGTAACTATTAGTTACTAAATCCGTTCCAACCTCACGAAAAGTTACTACGCTGACCGTTCCAGCCTTCTCGAAATAGTAACTAATAGTAACTATTTGCTTACCACGCTCGGGAGCGTGGTAAGCGTAGTAACCACGAATCTCTGTCACGTGATTGGTCGGATTCACCCGCGGCATGATATTCCGCTGGAAAATAGAAATATCGTTCCAGCCTTGACGACAAAAAGGCAGAATGTGTGACGTCATGCGTGGTAACTACGGTAAGTAGGATGGAACACGCTCTCAGTTGAATCCGCTGGAGAGTTTGTTAATTTAGCTTTGTTTAAGTGAGTTTGAGTACGCATGTTGGGCCTGTTTTTATTTTCTTCAACCTACTCAGGCAACATTGATCTGTGAAAACTTGTTGTGAAATGGTGCCTACGTTGCTCATGGGAAGGGAGACAGGGGCGTAATTTGCTATAGGGCAGGGGGGGGGGGGCAACTGCCCCCCCCCCCCCAGTTTGCCCCCCCCCAGCTGAAATTTAGTTTCTTCGAAACTCTCGTCGAAACTAAGATACGCTTAAGATAACCACAGAACGCATCGCATGCTCGATCACTTCTTGCGAAGAATCGGAAGCATTCCGTTCGGTCCTTGAGGCGTTTGACCTAATTTCGTCGCTTCATGTGTCGACTATATCGAACGAACGATTCTTTTCGTGTAAGAAACGAGTAAAAACGTATCTTCGCACGTCAATATCAGACGACCGACTAAGTGATCTTTTGGTCATTGGTACCCAACCTGAAAAAGCGTAGAAGCTTGACGTCAATCGCGCAGTGGACAGTTTTGCGAATTTGAAGAAGCGTCGATTCGCCTTGGTCGATTAGTAAAATATCTCTTTGTTTCTTTGTTTTTATTACGTTCTTCTTCTTGAAATAAAACTGCTCATTTTCACTTGACTTCCAAAAATGGGCTCCAACTTTGCCCTCCCCCCCCCCCCCCGGATTTTGACGAAATTACGCCCTTGAAGGGAGACCGAGACTTGAAAGGCTCTCTTCAACTAACGTACACTGGGCCGAGGATAATCCTAGTTGCTCTTTTCTGGATTAGCTCCAGTCTACTGGATTGCTCCTTAGTCAAACCGGGATGCCATACTTGAAAGCAGTATTCAATAAAAGGTCTGACATAACAGCAGTAAATTAGGACTAATTGTTTCACGGGGATCGCTAATCTCCTCAGAACCGAGAAAGATTTAACCACGGCGCGTTGAGTTTTCAAATATTTTGCGTCCAGCCGCCGAGTCGGAGAGGGGGAAGGCTGGGTAGAGTTGATAAGCGCTATAACAAGAACATTGCGGATTTCACCTGGAAAGTAATCGTATTTTCGAAAACGATAATTCTATTTCGAAAAGATCATTTCTAGTAAGAGTTGTTCTTCAAGATCCGGGAGGAGGTGAGGAGCTACTTACTTGCATTGGCCTGTTGCGACATCACACTGGTTATCGTAGGCTCCCCCAGGGTCGCAGTCACAAGGCTTGCACCCGTCGACGTGTTCGGACAGACCATAATGTTCGGGCAGGCACTGATCGCAGTCTCGACCAATCACGTTACGCTTACACTGGCACTCGCCGCTTACAACATCACAGCCAAGGTTTCCGATCGTTCCCAGGGTGTCACACGAGCAAGCTGAAATCACAAAATGGCTGTACCACTTGCTTTTCTATTCACATTACTTCAGAAGTTAGCAGCATTCTCAATGACGGTGGCGCTTAGTTCAAACTGTGTCATATATGCCGTAGACACAAACGCTTAAAGCGGACCACAAAAAATGGTCTTTTGTACCACACACACAATGATAACCATCCCTACTGCCACTATGAATGTTCAAAACCACAAAAAACAATGTCAAACAATGAGCGAATTAAAAAAACAAACCAAATTTCCTAGCTTTGAAGTAATTCGGTCTGGACTGAATCTCAGCCGGTTATCCGGGACAGCCGTTGTGGCACGTAGGGAGAACCAAGGATCAAAATAATAATTTCCATCTAATGCCAACTGTTTACTACAAATACCCTATGTACGTGACCCCCTACGGTTGAGGAATGCCATTGCCGAAAATACTTTATTTTTTTCCTTTACTGTTGCTCCCGCATTTGTTTTCAAATGCATTGCCGAAAATACTTTATTTTTTCCCTTTACTGTTGCTCCCGCATTTATTTTCAAATTAATTTAAATTATTATCAATTTTTTAAATTATTATTTTTAAAATTATTTCTTTCACTATTATTTTTTACCGCATTCATTTAAATTATTATCAAATCCAATCGAAGCCTTAACCTTGACGCCCCTCATCGTCTTCCACTTCCCCACTCCCAAAAGTCCGGATAAAAACCTCTGGCGTAACCTCCTTTTCACTTCCTCCTTTTGGCGTTTTCACGTGTAAATTATTTCAATATCGTTTTAGTGATCGAATTTAGTTTCCTTTCTTCCTTGGTGCTCCCAAATTCATTTTCGGTTGTTTTCAATAAATTATTTCCAACTCCAAATTCGAATCTTTACCTTGACGCCCCTCATCGTTTTCCACTTCCCCACTCCCTAAAGTCCAAGAAAGTCCGGAAAAAACTCTGGCGTAACCCCCTTCCCCCCCACCCCCGGTCGTTTTCACGTGTAATGGGTACGTCAGCTGAATTTTATTAGAGCTATATTTCGGTCCTTCTTGGCAAGGGTCCTCTTCAGGCTCAAAGCCGCTCAAGTTGGAGAAACGAGCTTGTGTGCTTCGAGCTGTGAAATTCAGCTGACGTATCCGTCTTGCACTATCAAACAGTCTCGTGTTGGTGACCGAATTTAGTTTCCTTTCTTCATTGGTTCTCCCACATTCATTATCGGTTGGGTGTTTTCAGTAAATTATTTTCAAATCCAAATTCAAAGCTTTACCTTGACACCCCTCATCGTTTTCCATTGTGAAGTTCCAGAATCCATGTTTGCATCTGTCACACTGACGACCATCCACATGACGTTTGCAGTGGCATTGCCCGGCGTTCAAGCCGTTCTCGATGTCGGTGTAGGAGTTGCAGATTCCTTCGTCCAGAGACCCTCGCATGTCACAGTTGCAAGCTGCAAAGACAGCGGTTGAGTATAAGAAAGAAAAAATAAGCACAAGAACCTCCGTCTCCCTCTCTCTGTAATACGACCATGCGGAGTCGAATAGATTCCCGATACCCTGCCCGATGCAAACGAGCGGAGGGTAGGAGCTCCGCGGAAAATGACAATTCGTAAAAGGACCTGTCTTCCCTATACCCGATGAAAAATTTGTAGCCTGCGTAGTTGTATGGTAGTTGTACGAAAAAGCTGCATGTAATACTATGTAATAGCAAAGAATACTATCATTTAATGTGCCTCAGACTGGTCCAATCTTATGTAGTAGTATCCCGTAGCATCCTGTCTTGCCATAGTAGCATCCAGTCTTGCTAATAGTAGCATGCAGTAGTATGCAGTAACACGGTAGCCTCAAAGTACAAGCATGTAGTAGCATCAATTAGTACTGCATGCTACTTTTTCGTACAACTTCGTACTACTATTCTGAGATAAATTTTTCATCGGGTATCTCTTTAATACGACCATGCGGAGTCGAATAGAATCCCGATACCCGCCCGATGCAAACGAGCGGAGGGTAGGAGCTACGCAGAACATCACATTTCGTTGGAACTGTCTTACCTATAATACTAACGCAACCAACTTGCATAATCACTCCATATGTTTCTAAACCCGGAGACCCCAATTTCGTCTGGTACATTCCCCTTTAACAAAACAACGCTGATATTCTCAGTTGCCTTGTTTACGATGTGTATCACGCTGTCAACGGTTGTCTGCGAGAAGTTTTTCCATCAGAAAAAACGGTTATGTAAATTGTTTAACAAATTGTTAACAAAACAACGCTGATTTTCTCAATTGCCGTGCTTACGATGTGTATCACGCTGTCAACGGTTGTCTGCGAGGAGTTTTTCCATCAGAAAAAACGGTTATGTAAATTGTTTCCCTGTTTTCGCTATAAGTCAACGGGTTTCGGAAAAGGCTTAAAACAGCCAAAACCGTGGGTTATTTGTTGAAAGAACAGCCTACTTTTAAAGTATTCAAATATTTGAAAATACTGTAAGTTGATCAGTAAATAGTTCGAGGGGTCCTTTAACACCTATTTCCTACAGAGCCACCATTTTCATTTCTATAGACTCTTAAATATTAAACTTAAATCCTTGCACTGTCAGAATGTTAATAACATTCATACAAGCGTGCACAATTTCAACTGATATGAGGCTTACAAGGTCACTTCTCTACCTCAAAAAATGAAATAAACAATAAAAAAAGGACAAAACTAAAAGAAAAACAATGCTCTCATACAGCTCCCATAACATACAATCTTATTCGAGATCCCTATGCTCCCAAAATAATAATTCAGCATACGGTTTACCCCATAGCCTACGTCGTATCTCCTTCCTTCCTTACTTCTGCCCAACTTCCGGTTTCGGCCGGATTCCAGACAAACAATTGTCTGACAAAAAAACTTAAGCTCAAAAACGAATTCAGCATGTCTCCTTACCCCTACATCCAACCTCTAATCAACTTCAGATTAAACTTTTACTTTTAACAAATTTTCCGGTTTCAGCCGGATTCCGAGCGATCTATACGTCCAGTCAGAAAATGATTGTCATATACGAATTCAGCATGTCTTCTTACCCGCAAACCGAACATCTTGGCCGGATTCCAGCCGAACTAATTGTCCGGCGAGAAAATCGGACTCAGCACATCTCCTTGCCCCTAAATCGAACAATCAACTTCATATTAAGCTTTTAATTTTCACAAATTTCTGTTTTTTGCCCGATTCGATCCGGGTGAACTATTTGTCGGGCGAGAAAATAAATTTCATATTCGAATTCAGCATGTCTCCTTACCCCTAAATCAACTATCTAAATAGCTTTCAAAAAATATTTTTTGTGCCCCTTAATTTGAAATCCCTCCCCCACCCTCAAATATAGGGCTACAGAGCCCATCTTCGAACTTGACCTGTACTTTGACCCAAAGGATCCTCCCACCAAGTTTCATCAAAATATCTCAATCCCCTCGAGAGTTATCGTGCGGACAACTTTTGCGATGTCATAGGGATCCCTCCACTTACGTTTTGGGATCCCAAAAACATATCAACGTCTTTTCAGAATCAGAATCATTTTTATTTGCTCAATATCTTTACACAAGGAAAAAAAAAATAACCTGGGAGGTCAACAATTTATACGCGTCATGAAATACATAAAATAATTGTTGACGGATCCCTATAATTCTAACATCAAGAGCGTGTTCCACCCTTGTACCAACAGTAACTATTAGTTACCAAATCCGTTCCAACCTCACGAAAAGTTATCACGATGACCGTTCCAGCCTTCTCGAAATAGTAACTAATAGTAACTATTTGCTTACCACGCTCGGGAGCGTGGTAAGCGTAGTAACCACGTTCCAGCCTTGACGACAAAAAGGCAGAATTTGTGACGTCATGCGTAGTAACTACGGTAAGTAGGATGGAACACGCTCCAAATGGTGACAGAGGACGGGGTTAGAAGCCGGCAACTTACGAGCACAGATGTATGGGTCGTCGACTTCTCGACCAGGTTCCTGGTAGAAGTATGGTTTACATTGTTCGCACTGTCGACCCATTGTATTGTGCTGACACCCATCACAGACTCCACCGCTTGTACGACCAGATGATTCGTACACAGCTGAGTCAAAGTGGCAAGAACTAGCGTGGTTATTACAGTTGCACCCTGAAACGAAAAAAAATATTACAGTTCTGGCAATTGTGCACTTGGTCTTTTAAAGGTCCACCGAAGTGCTTATCGTTCAAATTTCCCGGCACCGGCAGACAATTGTTGCATTCCGGTTCAAATTACCTGGAATAGAAAACTCAAAAATCCATCCCAGACAACTTGCTGCAAAATTCTGCACATAAGTTCAATTCACGCCTAGTTTATCTCATGTTAGCTGCATTCTGAGACATCTGCTCTCAATTTTTTTCTATGTCTTCTTTCAAATTTTGAATTATCTACTGAGCGGCGTGTTCAACCAGCAGATGGCGTTCAAACTATATACCCCAATGGAACGCATCCTCCAATGGAAGAAGCATATTTAAAAGTATAAAAAACATTAAATAAAAAATAATTATTAACAATAATAATTGGCTATTACTGACAATAAATTTGTTAATTTTCGTTTCCATCCGACAGTTTTAGAAGCAAGATTCTACCAAGGTAGTAACACATTTGAGAAGCGTTCAAACAAGCAAACTGTACAAACCAGGGCAATTCTGGCGATCTCGCGGGTTTGCTTTCCAAAATACAAAGCGAGAATTCACCAAGCACCAGAACTAACGGAAAGTTATTGCGCCTTTACAACTTCTCGCTGACTTGCCGACATCACTTTCCACTCACATATTCCCTTACAGCGGGATTTTGCAGATACCATGGTATCTGATACCACGGTCTAAGGGCATTTTTGTAGTTACTGCGGCATCTGAGACCACAGATATCGCGGTCCCGACCACAGTAACTGACCGTGGTATCCAAGAAATTCGTCTCATTTTTCAGCATCACCAACACCATGGTGAAAAGCAGATTAAGGATAATCTAGGTGACGGTAATTAGCTGGGTCGGTCAAAATAATTTAAGAAAAAAATAGGTTTTAAGAACGTTGGCGTAACCGACGATAAGAGGAAGCGTAGTCATCGGGCCAATCCATACTGGACCTGAATGAAGTAAAAGATACTACGCGACAGAAAAAAAAAATCAAATATGTGGGAAAGAAGTTTGGCACAAGTTATCTGAGAGGATATAAGTATTTCTTTTGGGGTGACTCATATAAGCACAAATGCGGCAACTGTCGTTTTTGTAAAGTGACCGTAGTATCAGATACCAAGGTAACTACAAAAACGACAAAACGTAGATTCTGTTACCATGGTATCTGCAAAAAAGCAACTCATGTCAATGGTGAAAACTAGGGGGAGGGGGGAACGGACACAGCTCGAAAGCGAATCCACTTTTAGCCGAAGTCACGAGAATATAAACTAGCAGACCTTTCTAGATCGCCAAAGTCGCCCTATATACTTTCATGACAGGAGAGCAGGGTGATTAAAACTTCATGACAGGAAAGAAAGCAAAGAAAGCCACTTACGTTTACAAGCATTCGATTGTCGACCTACGGCAGGCCTCCATGGCAAATCGTTGTAAAAGTCATCACACCTTTCACAGTTCAAACCGGTCGTGAAGTGGGTGCACTCGCACCGACCGTGCACCATATCCGCAGTGTTAGCCTCCACCCCATCTAGCGGTAAACACCTGGAAGCGTGGCCATAGCACGAGCAAGAGCCTCTCACCACCATTTCATAGACAGCATAGTAATACTTCTGTTTGATGTCAATTCGGCTGTCAAGCAAGTCATCACCGAGCGTGTGGAGTTTGGTGAAGTTGACGCGGAGGTTAGTGATCTTTAGGAGGTCCTGGACTTCTGGGGCGTACGGGTCGGGGATCTGGAGGTTGGGAGGCAAAACTTTGAAGATGACCTGAAAAATGTAAAAGAAATATGTAAAGTATCTGCTGAGGGTTCCAACAGCAGATTATCAGCAGATTATCTTCAAAGTATGGAGTAGTATACCGTATACCGGTATATATATGGGTAGCGAGGGGGCGAGTCAGGTTCTCTTTAGTCTAGAGGCGATAACGCAGTAACAGAGAGTGCGATATATATGTAGTTTTATTCACTCACCGCACTGTATAATCCAATACGATCATCAACTGTACTTGGGTTAATTCGATACGAAATATTGCACTTCAGATGAAGATTACGACTGCGACTCCGACTCGACTGCGACTGCCCCACTAGTGCGAACGCCCTGGCTTATATATTAATCTTAGAATGGCTCACGAATTGTAGATCGGAACCACAATTGTTCAAGATACAAATACTGCTGACCACAATTGTTCAGAACCACAATTCCGGTAAGCCAAATAGTTGCAGTACAAACCGTGAACAATAAAAGGTGCCTAGGGGGTTCTTACGTGTGGAGTCCTGTTAAAACACTATTAAGCAATGCGATACACCGTTATAGTAGCACGACCTATATCTGTTATTCGGGAAAGGCGAGAGCGCTTTAAGTGCAGCCTTAATGTAGCTCAACAGATGCTTCACTCGGTGTAAATTCTGGCAGTGTGTGTGGTTTTCTTTTTAAGTTTCTTGTGTTCTTTCCATTATTTCTGTTGACATTAATGCTATTTTTTTTCATTTCTTTTTGTTCTTTTTCTTCTTCATTTAATTAATGCGTTTTGTTGTAATATAATGGGCAATAAATCTAGTATTATTAATATAAAGGGGAACCGTGGCTCGTATGGCAGGTTTATGTGAGTAAAGTTGCGTTTTCAGCTGTTAGCGGGTTGGACTCAAATCCTAACACGTTGCGCTGTTGCCCGTTTTTAGTGCCCCTATTTTGCATAAGAGAAGCCGGAACAGGGTTTGGTCCTCTACTAGATATGTCTGTGTTTGAATCCGGTGCTGAACTCGAAAAAAACACCGGAGCTAAAAACGCTTGAAGTCACACAGCACAGAACCCGTGTTAGGATGCACACAGGATGCGCTCCATAACAAGACCAAAGGTTTCGATGGGATCCCAAAAATCTAACATTTGATCCAGACAATTGGGTCTTGTCTTCGCCAGATCCGGTCTTCGCCAGGCTAATGATCAGAGAAAACTAAGTTCAGATATACCTCTATAAGCCATATCTATTTTGACGACACTGACCGAAACCTCCTGCTTTACTTCTGCCAAATTTCCGGTTACTGCCGAATTCCGAGCGAACTAATTGTCAGCGTATATCCTTATCTCTATAAAGAACATCTAATCAACTTCAAATAAAACTTTTGCTTTTAACAAATTTTCGGTTTGGGCCGGATTCCGAGCGAACTAGTTGTCCGGGTAGAAAATACTTTTCACATAAGTGTTCAGCATGTCTTCTTACCCCTAAATCGAACATTTAATCAAGTTCAAATGAAACCTTCACTTTTAACCAACTTTCCGGTTTTTTGCCGGATTCCGGCCGAACTACTTGTCCGGCGTTCGTGTTCAGCATGTCTTTTTACCCCATAATCAGCTGTCACATTAGCTGTGTAAAAACATTTTGTTTGTCCCTTAATTTGAACCCCCTCCCCCACCCCTAAATGTAGGGCTACAAAGCCCATCTACGAAACTAACCTTACCCTTGACCAAAAGAACCCTTACAACAAGTTTCATCCAAATGTCACATTCCCTTCGAGAGTTATCGTGCTCACAGACAGAAGGACAGACGGACAACTTTTGCGATATCATAGGTATCGTATCCCTCCACTTACGTTTTGGGATCCCAAAAACGACTTGTGATGAACACGGGTTGGGAATCGAAAGCGTGAAAACGCAACTTAAATCCGTCACAAGCGTTTTTAAGCCCTTTTCGTTCGTTTTTTTCGTTCTAGTGTCCTCTTCACTTTGGAGAACGGGAATTCTGGAACCGACCGACAAGCGCTAACAAGAAACTCGCTAATTTCACGGGACAAGCACTGCGCTACCCTAGTTCAGAACTAGCGTATGTCCAGAAATGGCCAAATCAAGACTATCGTATGCCTAAAATCTCTGAAAACGACACTTCAGCACTACCTAGCGTCAATTTAACGAGAAATTAGAATTTGAATCTAATTTCGACTAACACCGCTAGACTATGCTCTATACTGTTGATAACTGTCCAGAACCAAACAAACGTAAGCAAATTCAACGTCGTAAATTCAATGCAAAGTTTTCTCCTGGAAACTTGACTTGTTCGACATACGATAGTACAGTAGAGGAATGCTTATGTGAACGCTTGTTGACAGTGGACTTTGCCATTTTCATGCACTTGATGTGTTTAAAGCTAACTAACAGTTAGCCAAAGTAGGTAATTAAGGGCATCTGAAAACACCTGTATAGATATTTCGCATCTTCATTCTACGATTTAGCTCAAAAGTGCACTGTTCACATTAAAGTAACTGTTCACATAAGCATACCTCTACTGTATTGTTTTGGGGGTCTTTGGACATGCGCTAGTCTCGAATTAGGGTATCGACTGGATCTTCGAAATCAATATTCTGAACCATTTTACTGGGAACAAATCATTTCTAGTAAAAAGTGTGGTTTAATAGGCAAGAGCTAACACCGTGGTCACTGCCAGGCGTCCCACCAATGACACCATGGCAGCAGAAACCAGCGTCAATATGACACCACAGCACCGGAAACCAGCACCGATAACTATGGACCACAAATTTCATCGAGAGAGTAAAGGATTCAAATTCCAAAAAAAAAATAAAAAAAATAAAACTCGTCAATGCCCAGAGACTAACCTGTAAGGAACTTAAAACATCAAAAATACAAAAAAAAAACTTGAAAAAAAAGTAAAGAAAAGGCAAGAAAGAAAGAAAGAGCTTGACCTACCCGCTATGGGTAATGGGACGACCAACCAAAGAAACCATAAAAGAAAATCGAATCATTGCTTAGCATATCCTGACAGAATTTCTACCTCACCCCCAAATTCCTGGTCCATACCATCAAGAAGCCAACCGAACATCCGTCTTCGGTCCCATGCAACGACTGTGGATACCCCGACAAAACCGAGCAGAGCTAGAGCTACTTGATGAGTTTTGAGTCTTCGCCGCTGCGCATATCAGAGGAAAAGACCGTAGCAAGCGTGCATGGCCCGCCTCTGCAACGCGTCACATATGACGTCAAAATGATAAACAACCAATAGTCTCTCTTTCTTAGCTTATATTTATGTTATGTAGTTTGTGTAGTATGAATAGATGAATGAAATGAATGAAACCGATGAAAAATTTGTAGCCTGCGTTGTTGTATGGTAGTTGTGCAAAAATGTTGCATGTAATACCATGTAATAGCAAAGAATACTATCATTTAATGTGCCTCAGACTGGTCCAATCTTAAGTAGTAGTCTCCAGTAGCATCCTGTCTTGCCATAGTAGCATTCAGTCTTGCTAATAGTGGCATGTAGTAGTGCAGTAACACGGTAGCCTTGAAGTTAGAAGCATGTAGTAGCATCAGTTGGCACTGCATGCTACTTTTTCGTACAACTTCGTACTACGATTTTGAGATAATTTTTCATCGGGAATGTAGAGGTAACGAACTGTGCTGTTCCATGTAGTGCCTACCTTCCGCTCGTTTGTATCGGGCAAGGCACCGGGAATCTATTCGACTCCACATGGGAGACGGAGGTTCTTATGCTTATTTGTTCTTGATACCAAGCAATGTTCCCACGTAACGTTCCCGACCCCGCCCGTAATGTTCACAGAGATTACTACTTACTTCACCTTCCGTCGAGGGTGCCACACCTGAGTATCTTGATTCGCACACAACGTCTGTCAGACTTCTCTGGGGACCGGTCGGAGATTCGAGGAAGGATTCCGCACAGTTATAGGCGAAGTTTCGGTAGACCTGAAAGATGAATGGTTAACAGCTGAAAATAACTGCTCGGTCTAGTTTGGATAAAAGACTTTGAGAGAGCGGCGGCGTGATGCCACCATGTGATTGCGAAACGATTCGGGGAAGGATTCCGCACAGTTATAGGCAAAGTTTCGGTAGACCTGAAAGATGAACGGTTAAGAGCTGAAAACTAAACTGCTCGGCCTAGTCTGGATAAAAGACTTTGAGTGAGCGGCGGCGTGACGCCACCGTGTGATTGCGAAACTTGAAAACGTTTATTTCGGGAAACTTGATTTCCAGATCAAGTTTCGTGGGTACGAAGATAGGTTAGTCAAAGCGGCGTGCTTAATTGATTAAAAACTGTACGGAGAAAACCTCATAGACCTTATTCGCAGGTCGTATTTATTGCTCGTCCGCATTCGCCCTTCCGATTAATAAAATAGTTGCGTTTTTGCTGATACCATGGTTTCTGTTACCACGGTCTAAAGGCGTTTTTGCAGTTATCGTGGTATCTGGCCAGTTATCGTGGTATCAGATATTCAGATACTACGGTCCGACCGTGGTAACTGGCCGTGGTATTCACTCACTTTCATCAAATTTTGTCAGATTGGTGAGAAAGAAGTTTAGCACTTAGTGATGTAACTGGATATCTGTTTTTCTTTTGGGATGACTAATGTATATGATGCCCTGTGCTGTTCTCTTTATCCAGTATGGCTCACATGTAGCGTTGGGAAGTACTTCAAGTAGTACTTAAGTTTAACTGAAAAGCCAACTTATTTCTGTATCATTTAACTGAATGGGTTACCCTGCATTATTTGGACTGTGTTAAGGCACTTTTTTTTGTTTTCATTATTTGTTCTACAATATTGCGTTTTCGCTGATACCATGGTATCTGTTACCACGGTAACTGGATCTGCAATTAGTCGTTTTTGCAGTTATCGTGGTATCTGATACACGGTGCTCTGCAAAAACGACTATTGCCGAAATTGCACTTTTCGAAGTCATCCCAAAAGAAAAACAGATATCCAGTTACATCACTAAGTGCTAACCTTCTTTCTCACCAGTCTGACAAAATTTGATGAAAGTGAGATGACTTTTCAGATACCAGGACCAGTTACCACGGTCGGACCGTTGTATCTGAATATCTGATACCACGATAACTGCAAAAACGCCTTTTGACCGTGGTATCAGATACCACGATAATTGCAAAAACGACTTTAGACCGTGGTAACAGATACCATGGTATCAGTAAAAACGCAACTAATGACGTTCAGAATGTCTACGGCCGTTATCACAACACAAAATTCTACTATGACGCGGATAATTTGAATCTCAATACAAACACGGTTTTTCAGTGCCTAGGGAGGGTAGCCCACTGCGTGGACACTTATTTTTCAAAAATCTTTTTCGTTGCGTAAAAGACAGATAGAAACGCACCGATATACCACAAATCCGAAAGGGAAATTCCAATATATGAAAATCGATAAATCATGAATAGCGGAGCAACGAAATAACGCATTTTCATCGGGTCTTCAAGCCTCTTTAAGTGAATAAGTACTGCGTAACTAGACTGTCCTATCTCAGACCTTTTCGGTTAACAGTTAAGTACAAAATGGTAAGCTAGGGTTTTAATTAAGTACAATTTTCCTAGAGTACTTAATACTTATTGCTTAAGAATAACAGAATCTTGAAGCCTCGAATACCAACAAATTTCCAAGTACTATCTCATGTACATTCTGCTTAGATCACATCAATTTGCACACTGGTCAATAGGTCTATCTTGAGTTTTGGATTCCTTTATTTTGCTTGGCCTTTCTCACTTTTCCTTCTCTACCTTCAGCTTGAATGCTTTGCGTCCAACTTCGCTGTCGGTCTCTTTCTACCTTTCTTTTCGTCAACCTTGAATGCTAGGCAGCTTCTGCTGCCTAGACGACTTCTGCCTGCCTGCAACGCTGTACAGTATGATTCTAGCTGCTCCTCTCGTTTCTTCACGCGCGTGGCAGTTGCGATTTGCTGATGGGTGGCAATTTAAGACAGTTGCAGGTTCTTCTGAATTTTCGAGCACTCAAAGAGGACATACTGCGCCGTAACACGGCACGCAGAGTTTTCAAATATTCTGCGTCGAGCCTCCGCCTCGGAGAGCGGTAAGTCTGGACAGAGTCAACAAGCGCCAACAAGAGAATCACTGATTTCAGTGGGCAAGCATTGCTATTTTTGTAAAACGATACTCTGAACCATTTTATCGTATAAAGATAATTTATGGGAAAAACTGTTATTTAAAGTTTAACCGAAAAGGGCTGGGAAAGGACAATCTAAATACCCGTCACTTATTCACTTAGATTGCCTTGAAGGCGCACTGAAAATGCGTTACCTCGTTGTTCCGCTATTCACGAATAATCGATTTTCAAATAGTGGAATTGCCGTGGGATTTGTGGAACCTCCATGCGCTTGTTATTTTTGTTGTATGCCTTACGAGAGGCACTGTCTAGGGAACCGGGAGTCGTACTTTATGTCCCATGGGCTACGGAACCGGTAGTTCTCACGGAAACCAAACCATGTGAGCTGCGATTCCGGGATCTGACGTCATTGACTAACGGGAACTTGTATGTGCTGGCTACCGTTCCGGCTGTGAGTGGAAATAGCTCACGGAAACTTCATCGCACCAGCTTCTCGTCCGGTAGTCTCACGGAATTGTGTACTCAGAAGCTAGGGAGCCGGTAGTTGATACGGAAACTGTATAATTGGAGCTTGTGTTCCGGTAGTGTCTTCGTGGAATATAGAACTCACGGAATAGTTCGGATGAGAGCTAGGATGCCGGGATTTTCACTGACTTAAGGATCATTTACACGGCAGGTATTTTCCCCGGAGACGAGAAGGGAAAGTGTTCACACGGTACTCGGGTATTTTTCAAGGGAGAGTACTGTCATATGGCAATAAGTTACAAGATTGTAAGGCTCAGGATATCTCTCTACAATGGATACCAGCATGTGTCCATTTGGATCACTTTTTACATGGGCATAATCAAATTCTTCCTAAAAAATCCAATTTTATTGTTGCTGACGTCGAAGAATACCCTTCGACAAACAAATACCCGGGTAAAAAGTTCGCGAAATTGAAGTCTAAAATACCCGGGTTTTTGTTGCTGTTGCGGGGAAAACTCACGGAACCCAACTCCTGCGGGCTAGGGTTCCGGTTGTGCCAAAAATTAAAATTACAAACTCACGGGCACGTGTTAATATAGACTTTGAGTCAGGTACAGCTCACGAATCCAACTTCCATGAGTTTGTAATTTTAATTTTTGGCACTACCGGAACCCTAGCCCACAGGAGTTGGGTTCCGTGAGTTAAAAATATTCCCTTCCGGTTTTCTAGTCTGCACTGACATGGGTCCGTGAGTTCAGTTTTTTTTTTCCCTACCGGAACCCTAGCCAATAGCCATCTGTGGCCGTGAGCTGGTCATGTTCAGCCATATAACTGTTGCTACCGGTATCTAAGCTCTCAATATGTGGCTTCCGGTAGTTGATTTTTTCCCATGTTACTTTCTCTAAGTCAGTGAAAATCCCGGCATCCTAGCTCTCATCCAAAATATACCGTGAGTTCTATATTCCACGTAGACACTACCGGAGCACAAGCTCCGATTATAGAGTTTCCCCTATCAACTACCGGCTCCCTAGCTTCTGAGTACACAATTCCG
Organism: Branchinecta sandiegonensis; assembly: GCA_030848855.1. Classification (NCBI taxonomy): domain Eukaryota; kingdom Metazoa; phylum Arthropoda; class Branchiopoda; order Anostraca; family Branchinectidae; genus Branchinecta; species Branchinecta sandiegonensis. The sequence continues at coordinate 5,983,139 of JAUPMV010000017.1, read as the reverse complement.
TGAGACTACCGGACGAGAAGCTGGTGCGATGAAGTTTCCGTGAGCTATTTCCACTTACTACCGGAACGGGAGCCTGCACAAACAAGTTTCCGTTAGTCAATGACGTCAGATCCCGGAATCGCAGCTCATTTGGTTCGTTTTCCGTGAGAACTACCGGTTCCGTAGCCCGTACGACAGAAAGTACGGCTCCCGGTTCCCTAGACAGTGCCCTTACGAGAAAGATTTATCATCACCAATCTCACCACTGCCCACTGAAAAGCCGCGTTTGTGTTGAGATTGAAGTTTTCCGCGTCATGGTAGAATTTACGCTGTGGGGACGACCGCAGATATTCTGAACGTCATAACTAGGGCAGACAGTGGAAATTCCACCTAGGACTTCCGGTGCCTTGCAATTTTTAGTGTAGCCTATATATGGGGTGGCTAATAAATAGAAATAGAAGCTTGCACTGACCTTCCAAGTCTGTCCAAAATCGAAGGATCGCTCGATGAACATGGCTGCCGGTCGGAAAGTTTTGAAAGTCATGATCAAGTGGGTGAAGTGGAACTCGGCTTCCAGGTCCAGCTGGATGCTGACCTTCTCCTTCCCGTTCTCCGACTGCCACCAGGACCTTTTCCTCGTCCTGGAAAAAAGTGACAAGTTAAAGCACAGTCGTAGCAGATACAAGTTGCGTTTTTGCAGATACCATGGTATCTAATATCACAATAACGCATTGTTCAAACAGGTGTAGTAAGCTGCGTAGCGCTAGCCTATACGTGGTGTTTACGTCTTATCGCACACCACTGTTCAAACTGAAAGTATAGCACACCTTGCTATTTCCGGCACTGCCCCGTGAATGAAATATATGCATGCAATCCTACTGTTTCTTTTAAGCCTCGACACTTACCAAACGTGTGAAACTGAGCCTTGATTCGAAGTTCTAATTATTCTCTACAACCTAATATTTTCCGTTTTCGTTGAACGAAGTTGCAGCGTGGCCAAATGACTTTCTTCCTGCTGACCATGGCCAAGTTGTGTTTGCGTCACCTTCCGTTTCCAATTTTCTTTTGCTCCTTTCGCGGATTTATTTACGCTACCAGGTTAACCCAAATAGCTTGTGTGTGACTATTCGCGCCGGCATTTTTTGTCGCATATACTTGCGCCTTTTCGGCTTTGCTTTGCGGCAGGTAATCCAACAAGAAGACATAGAAGCAAGTGGTCGACATTGTCCGGGTGGATGTATTTTAATTATATGTCGAAATACCCGTAACTCTTCGCGAACCTCGCGCCACCGCGCCACGTGGTGTACATCGTTTTTGGGAGTGAGCAACCCCTCAGGTTCTTTAACTTTTTAGCTGATTTTCTCTAAGACTTCATTTTTTTCCATCAGTATCATCAATATATCTACTTACTGCAATCCAATCACGTTACGCTAAGCTAGAAACTAGCAACAAGGGTTTGTCTCTAAAAAAATATTTGACTGTTGATCTTCATCTCTCCCTGCCAAAAGCAATAAACATTCTGACGGAAGTGTACGTGTGATGATAATTAAAGCCTATGTCACGCCTGTCTCAAGATATTCCGTATCAAGATAAACGTCACCAAGTGGTTTTATTTCGCGATGAAGGCAATAAGTCTATGCTGAGGAATGTCGGCTAGACCCAAGCTCTCAAAGGGCTCTCCTCTCCCCTTAGTCACATTGGCAGGGCTGTAAAGTTGGTCTCATAGGATTCTTATCACCCCGCGGGGTAGGAGGGTTGTCAAAGCAAGAACAAATGATCAGATAGAACCTCCGTTTCCCTATCTCTGTACTATGACTATGCGGAGCCGAGTATTTCCACGTACCTTTTCCGCTGTGAACGAGCGGAGGTTAGTAGCTTCGCGCCACATCACGTTTCATTACCTCTACAATTAGCAATATCGCTGTGAAACCACCTGGAGGAAAAGTAGAAGACAAAGCTGATTGGTTCTTTGGACGCGCTCAAGAGCGGGTAAGCGCGCGGAGTACGCCTCCTGCATTTTACGGAAGTAAAGTAAAGTAAAAGACCCAGTTTTAATTTTGAGGAAAAAGATGACCAACTTTTATAAAAAAAAGCTTCGGCAGCCCTCCAAACCCACAACCTGTACCCATTTTTTAACAAGTGAATAATATAGTGCTTATCTTAGTTGTCGAAATCGTGTGTATTTTTTATAGTATTTATGTGTTAATGAATTGACCAGATGGATTAGGCATAGTTCTGTTTTATACATCATTTTGTACTCCTCAGTTCTGACGGAAATAAATGAATAAATAAATAAATACCTCTAGGTCCGCTCAGTTTTGTCGGGGTATTCATTGTCGCTGCATGGTACCAAAGACAGGGGTTCTACCTGATTATTTGTTCTTGGTCAAAGGGACAAGTCGTTATAGGTTTCTGCATACTCTAAGGGCTCCTGTTACGCGTATCCGGACGTGAACACCCATAAGACCTGGTTCGCTTCAGCATGATAAACATGATAACAAGTTGTACAGTCGGAAACCTCAGAACCCGTCACGAAGTTCCAGTTTCCGCTACCGGTTCAGTTAAAGAACCTGTCTTACCTATAATACTAAGGCAACCTACTTCCGTAATCACACCATCCATTTCTAAACAAGGAGACCCGAATTTCGTACGGTACATTCTAACCCCTAAAATAAAACCTCGCTGATTTTCTTACTTGCCGTGTTTTGCTACCTTCGATGCGTATCACGCTGTCGACGGTTGTCTGCGAGGAGTTTTTCCTTCAGAACAAGACCAAAGGTTTCGATGGGATCCCAAAAATCTAATATTTGATCCAGACAATTGGGTCTTGTCTTCGCCAGGCTAATCATCAGAGAAAACCAAGTTTTACGACATACAACGACATACGACATTCTCTCCCTTTTAGGGGAAAGAAGAAAGTTTAAACATAAAGTTAAGTTATGTTCTGGTCCTTACTTCCGCCCTATGTGTGGTTCACTAGGGGAGGATATTTTGCATCTGGTGGGTAGATGCACTCAGCTAAATGATTTGCGGAAAGAGATTTTTGGCCACGATAGGATGAAGAAGATTTGGTTAAGGTTATGGAGAAGAATAATTTTGGTGACCTTCGTCGGCTTGGGAGGTCCCTGAAGCAGGCTATGGAGCATCGGGAGCATTTTTTGTAGTAAGGGTTCCCTCCTTTTGGTGTAAATATTGTGTTTTTGAGTGTTATTTTGTGTTTATGTTGTTTTCCTGTCATGGCCCCGCGGGCTTTTCTGGAAATAAATTCAAATTTATTCATTATTGAAAACAGCGGTGAAAGAGATAGAACTTCACTGATAATGCGATACACGATTGGAAAGGAATAAAAAATAGGCTAGTCGATAATGAGATGGTGAAGTTCTAGAGTATTTCTGTCTTTCTCCATGCAGTAGTTTTTCTTCTCTTTTCTTTCTTGTTCACCTATATGTCTCTTTTTGACGAGTCATAAAGAAAATTTTTATTTCTAATAAAGGACACTTGAACAACGAAACCATACTTGAACACATCATGGAGAATGCATTTACAGACATGGCCACGGAGAGCATTCTTAACCTGAGCGTGACGTTTTCAAAATAGGGATGTTCGTTTCTGGAGGTTTGCACATGCAGACTCCAAGACAAAAAGCGCAATTCATTCAAATCTTGTAGAGCGCTGGCCGGATCGTATTGGAATTTCTTCTAGATATACGTCTGGGCTTAACTGGTTAAAAAACGTTCCAGCAGGATGGTTGATTGGAGACATTTGTTCATTTCTAAAATTGTTCGGTACTGAAATGAGGACAGAAGCAAAATGGACCAAAAATCATAGCTTGTGAACACTATTTCGTATTTGGATTGGGTTCTCTGAAGGCAATGTTAACGAAAGTCATACAGATAGGGATGATACTTGGTACTCTTCATTCAGGTGTCCTTTAAAGGTTTTAGGTTCGAACTCCCTTACGCAAGTGAATGCTGGAAAATAAACACCCAGCTTGAAAATGATCCTCGCATTTGAAAATATGAGCCTCGGAAGATTCTTGAATAAAAGCTGGCAACAAAAAATCACCAATGCAGAAATACGCAGAAAAACAGGTCAGCCGTCTGTCATCCAGCTGCTGAAAAGAAGGCGTTGGACCTCGGACACGTCCTTCGTATGGAAGAGAGCCACCTTCCTCGAACAACCTACGAGAGGAAACCAGACTGGGGAGATGAAAGCGAGGTCGCCCCAAAAACACATTGAGGCGAACATATGACCGAGATCTGAGGACGGCTGGTTCCTCGCTAGTACCTGAATGGGAAGACGTCGCCGCTGCGGCATCAATGCGGGACGAATGGAGAGGCTTTGTCCACGCCCTATGGTAAGGTCTAAGGTAAGGTTCGAAAACTTGGACAGTACGGTTCCCTCCCTTCCTTGTCCCCATCCACCCAAAAAGATGACGCAACTACAGTCAGAAGCTCCCTTTGATTTACTCATCACTGAAAAGCCAGAATATGAAGTTGAAAACCTCCCACTAATGAGGTAGTAATTACGACCAGTCACGTCTGCTCGTGACTAAGCGAATCTAACAAACGCTCTCCCCGTGCACGATAGAATTCGAACGAGAACAAAACAGCTATGTCTCGACGAAACTGGTCATTTTAAACCCAATGTCTCTCACAACGACACGCCATCGTTCAACAACAAGACCAAAGGTTTCGATGGGATCCCAAAAATTTATTATTTGACCCAGAGAAGTGGCTCTAGTAGATATCCGGTCTTCGCCAGACTCCTTGAACATTTTTGATTAAGGTCAATGGCTAATCATCTGAAAAAACTAAGTTCAGACATGGATTCAGAACGTATGTTTGCGCATATACGTCATATCTATTTTGACGAAACTGATCAAAACTTCCTGCCATACTTCTGCCAAATTTCCGGTTTCGGTCGGATTCCGGGCGAACTACTTGTCCCGGAAGAAAATGAAGCTTAAATACGAATTCAGTATATCTCCTTACCCCTACATCAACCTCCAATCAACTTCAGATAAAACTTTGTAACTTTTAACAAATTTTCAGGTTTTGGCCGGATTCCGGGCGAACTATTTGTCCGCCGAGAAAATAATTTTCATATACGGATTCATCATGCCTCCTTACCACTACATCAAACCTCTAATCTTTTTGTGGGAAACAAAATGCCGTCGTGGAAAAACTGGCTGTTAAAAATGGTGCCTTCGTGGAAAAATGGAGTGACGAACTTGTGGTTCGTTGATTTTTCATTCGATTACACTAGTGGGGACACACATTTTATAGTTAGAACGTTATATAGGGGATTTGTACTGTCACAAATAAAGGAAGCTTATTTTTACATATGATATTTGAATACAGTGAATTATTTTGACTCATCTAAAGGATTTTGCATTTTTCCACCCGGGGCTTGTACACTGTAAAAAAAAAATCTTGCAGTATTTCCTACTGGGATTAATCTTGTCTCTAAAAAGATGATCTTATCTCTAAAGGCCCATTCACAACGGGTTTTAGCTAATACTCGGTACCAGCCAGTTCCGGAAATCAGTCTGAGACCGAGAATTAGCTGGGTTTCGCCTGTTCGCAATTGATATTGGTGCCAGTTTCGGGTACCAGCTAGTCTCGGACCCAAGTTGAAATCACTTCAACTTTTGTGGGTACTAGCCAATCAGATTATTTTGGGGAATATTGAGGAATACTCTGATTGGCTAGTTTCTAACCAAGCTCAATAGATAAAATCACATCCACTCCTTGCTGTTTTGAAAACGAAAGTAAATTTAGGTCACTGTCCTTCGGTCTGACGTGGTCCAGCATTAGCCAATCGGAATATTCCTAAATATTCCCCTAAGTAATCTGATTGGCTAGTACTTTCAAAAGTTGAACTGATTTCAACTTGGGGCCGAGACTAGCTGGTACCCGAGACTGGCACCAATATCAATTGCGGACGGCAAAAACCCAACTAATTTTTGGTCTCAGAGCGATTTCCGGAACTGGCTGGTTCTGAGTATTAGCTAAAACCCGTTGTAAATGGGCCTTAATTCGGATTAATCTTATCTCAGCAGAGATAAGATTAATCCCAGTAGCAAATACTGCAGTTAACTTTAATCCTTACTCGGAAATATTTTGTGCAGTGTAATAACGTTCAGAATGTGCGCTGCTTGCACGACAACCCAAAATTCATCCAGACGCGGAGAATTTTAATTTCAACAAAAGCCTTCATTTCCATCTGTTACGTACGCTAAGCTCGAAAAACCGAATGAAGCAACTCCTCTGTGGGGAGTAAGAAAGCTATGATAAGATATTTCTTTTTGTTCTATGTGCTATTTTTCGGGGTCTAAACTAAGCTGTATCGTGATTCATTACAAGCGTGACGTCATACCCATCTGATCTATTTTACCTCAAAAAACGAAAAACTGTAGTTTATTCCTATCGATGAATATATATTTTCATCTATATATCTAGAGCCTAGCGGCCATAGCGAGGCGCCGGTCGCGTTTACATTAGCGGTTAAAGAGTTAATATAGTTCAACGCGTGTGTATAATTTTATTTTCTTGTATAATAGTATTGTTTGGACAGATTTTTTTTTTGTAGTATTGTTGGGCCAATCTGTTTCTATTTATTTCACTTTATACTCTCCGATCTTGGAGGTCAATAAAATATTTGAATTTGAATTTATAAAACGACCTAGGGACAATCAAATCCTATGTTGGGTTCTGAATCACTTGACGTCACTATTTACGTCACGACTGTATGGAAGTATGATACAATGTAGTCGACACCTTTCTCGGCAATGGCTTACCTTTGTAGTTGCTGAATTTTTCAGTGATAGGGACAAGCACATAGAGATACCACAGATCCGAAAGAATTGCTTCATTCGATGAAATCGATTATCTCTGGATAGCGGAAAAACGAAGTAACGCATTTTTATCGGGTTTTAAGTTAAGCGTAACTAGACAGTCGGATCTCAGCCCTATTCGGTTACACTTTATGTGTGTTTTTGGGATCCCAAAACGTAAGTGGAGGGATACGTATGACATCGCAAAAGTTGTCCGTCTGTCTGTGAGCAAGATAACTCTCGAAGGGAATAGGATATTTTAATGAAACTTGGTGTGAGGATTCTTTAGGTCAAGGGTAAGGTCAAGTTTGTAGATGGGCTCTGTAGCCCTACATTTAGCGGTGGGGGAAGGGGTTTCAATTAAAGGGACAAAATTTTTTTTTAAAAGGTATCGAGATAGTTGATTTAGGGGTAAGGAGACATGCTGAATCCGAATATGAAAGTTATTTTCTTGCCGGACCAGTAGTTCACCCGGAATCCGGCGAAAACCGGACACAAAATTTGTCGACCAGTTTTCGGCTATAGGAGTCCCTACCCCTTTATTCTCAAACTAGTATAGCTCTGCGCGTGGATGCCGACATTCATTTGTTTAATCTGTGGACGTCGGAGAGATCTAGTGTAATCGACGGTCGACGGGGTTGGCCGAACAAGTTTTTTTAAACAGCTAATGAGATAGTCGGTTTAAGGGTAAGAAGATATGCTGAACATGAATATGAAAACCATTTTATCGCCGGACAAGTAGTTCGCCTGGAATCCGGCCAAAACCGGTAAGTTTGTTAAAAGTAAAAGTTTCGTATAAAGTTGATTAGATGACACGCTGTGACGGGTAAGAAGACATGCTGAACGTTTATATGAAAATCTTTTTCTTGTCGGAAGAGTAGTTCGCCCGGAATCCGTCCGAAACCGGAGAATTTGTTACCAGTCAAAGTTTTATCTGAAGTTGATTAGATGTTCGATTTAGGGGTAAGAAGACATGCTGAATCCGCTTTTGACAATCATTTTCTACCAGGACAAATAGTTCGCCCGGAATCCGGCTGAAACCGAATTTTTTTTAAAGTTAAAGAGGATTGACAGCCTGACGAGGACCCTTGCCAAGAAGGGCCGAAATATCGCTGATGAAGAATCGTAGCTGACGTATCCGTTGTAAACATTATTTGAATAAAAGTAATAGCTTTATCCGAAGTTGATTAGATGTTCGATATAGGGGTAAGGTGATACGCTGAATTCGTTTTTGAGCTTTAGTTTTTGCCGGACAAGTAGTTCGCCCGGAATCTGGTCGAAATCGGAGATTTGGCAGAAGTTAGGCATGAAGATTTGATCGGTTTTGTCAAAGTAGATACGACGTATAGCCTAGGGGTAAATACACACATGGTGAAACCAAATCTGAACTTGGTTTTCTCAGGTGATTAACCATTGACCTTCTTCTGTTTCTAAATCTTAATAGTAAAGATGTTCAAGGAGTCTGGCTAAGACCAGATATCTACAAGACCAAATTGTCTGGATCAAATATTACATTTTTGGGATCCCATTGAAACCTTTGGTATTGTTCCCTATGTATATCGCTCTGGCTGAAGTAAACAAGTAAATAAACTATCACGGAAAGGAACGCATAAAAGAACAAAAATATAACTGCTTACCCTGGGGCATATCTGTAGATCAGATTTTCCACCCTATGTGAAAGTGAGGGTTTATTTCGCATAGGCTCAGTGGAATCGCAAGAAAAGCACTTCTTCGTGTCTTCCAAATGGGAGACAATGCAGTATTTTTCCGGTCCCTGCAAGCCGCATTCCGACGTAGCAGAAAGCTGTTCGGATCTTCCGATAAGTAAATTTCCGGTAGCCGGATAACAAGATCCTTGCTCGCAAGGTGATGAGCGCTGAGACACAATCCCTAGAAAAACAAGTGTAAGGTCTCGCATCAGCAAGCAATAACGTATATCCAGTCAGCAATACCTCGGAAATTTTTCATGGCTGTGTTGGCGATAAGCTAAAAGCTTAACGCCAAATGTAATAATAAATAAATAAAAAGGGAAGAAAGAAAGTTGGTGTTGTGTCTTAATCCAGCTTGTTTACCGCTTGGAGTAGAAGGAAGTAAACCGGAGGTTCTTCCGTACGTTCTGGTCTGTATCTCTCCTGTCCAATGCGTGGGATAAGAAAGAAAATGTGGTGCATGTCATGTGTGAATGTGAACAATTAAGAAAGTTGAGGCATGAAGAGTTCGGATAACGTGTGAGGGTGTTCAATGGAAAATGGATGAGTAGTATGATTGATAGTCGTCAATCTGAAGATGTGAGGAGGCCGGCAAGTTTCCTCCGGGTCGCTTTGCAACACAGAACCTTACGATTAGAATAGGTTTCTATGAAGTATGATTTGTTCTCGTTTGGTATTTGTTTTCGTTTATTAGTTGCCACGGCCTTTTGGCCTTTTTAGAATTAAATCTTATCTTATCTTATCAATCTATTCCATGAAAAGTGGTAACTGTTGTGTGTAATGGAGTGCACAGTCTCACATCAGCAACAAAATCACACCTATCCCCAATCGATGCATCTAATGATGCATTTCCACCATAACTCCTCTCTCCCTCCTCCACGGTGATCAGCCATTGTCACTAAGGATGTGTTCCCACCCCATATCAATAAGCTACGTTCTAACCATATAGCCTACAGGTTGGAACCACGATAATAGAATTTATGCTACGGATAGAGAATCAGGGCCTGGTGCTGGCGAACTGACATTCCTGTCCATATTTCTGGCACCATCGTCAATTCCATTCCGAAAATCTTCATTTCCATGCAAATCCTCAATTCCATTCGGAACTTAAAAAACAAAACAAAAATTGTTCGTGTTTTCGTCTACTATTTCCTTCCCTTTCTTTTTCTTTTTTCAGTACATTTTTCTTCTTTTTTTGCCGTTAATGTTTTCCTGTGTGTGTAGTTTATTTATGCTTGTAATGTGATGTAACAATTGTCATGTGAATATTTTCAATTTAGGTTAGTGTACAGGTAGTGGATCCCCAACAAGATAGCTTCAGGGGGTCTTGTTTCTTGCCTTCAATTTATGTTATGTAGTTTGTATAGTATGAATGAATGAATGAATGAATGAAAAGTCCGGATTTTTTCAACTTCATGATTAAAAGCGCAGAAAATCTGGCCGGGAAACCCTGACCTTGTATGCGCAGCATTATGAGCAATTAGTAAGAGGCTGGAACATACCCTAAGTGAGCATACCCTCGGCTTACGTACATCATGCATCCTTCTTCCGTTAGGAACGGACGGGTAGACGGGCATCTTTTTTGGGGGGGGGGGGGAGGGAATAGTGAATCTTCTTTCTTCCTGAACTATCGATTGTCAAAGACCTAATCCAAATATTCTGTTTACCTTCTCTTAGTTATCGCATGCCACGGGTTTGTTTAGATTTGAACTCGATTGTCGAGTTGCTGATCTGGCTCGAGAAAAAAACCACGCGCAACGTCTTCTTTTCTAGATGGCGGAATTTTCCAGGATTGATTAGCAAAGAATTATAAGACCTAACTGATCATTTTTGTATGTCTTCAGAGGTACCACACTGGTCTTGGTTTTATAATTTATTTGTATTTGTAATACACAGCTGGAGCATTAGATGGAAATTATTATTTTGACCCTTGGCTCTCTACGTGCCATAACAGCTGTCCGGGGTAAGCGGCTGAGATTTAGTCCAGACAGAGTTATTTCAAACCTAGGAAATTTTGTGGTTTTTTTTTAATTTGCTCACTGTTTTACAGTGTTTTAGGTGGTTTTGAACATTCATAGTGACAGTAGGGATGGTTAGCATTGTGTGTGTGGTAGAAAGACCATTTCTTGTGGCCCGCTTTAAGTTAAAACTGTAGCTTGTGTGTTTTTCTTTTTTTATTGTTTTTTCTCTTTTTATACTCCATCATTGACATTAAATGTAAAGATGAGAAATACAAATATTCATTCATTCATTCCGCCATTGACCCATGCGGTTTCCATAAAGAATTAATGCAGAACAACCGCCACTACAGTAAAGAAGATATGCTTCTTTTGACATTATGCAACTTCATTCAGAGCCATTTTTTTCAAGTTACTGTGATAAAGGTCAACTATAGGTGATTCAAATAGTTCTTAAAGTACGTGCTAACACCTGACAAGTTGTTTAAGTAATCCCTAGAATCCAGAAACAAAACAATATAACGAAGAGAAATTTCTAGAATTCTGTTTCGTTACAGTAGTTATGACTTTAAAAAAAATGACTTTTCACTGCGTAGAGTCGAGCATCACATGCGATAATGCTGCGGTTCACTTGAGACGGCAAAGTCATTCCTGATGCGAATCACTTTGCCGCCTGATTCACGGTTACAATAACAAATCAAAATTTCAGAAATTCCTCTTCATTATATTATTTTGATTTCTAGGTTCAGAGGCTTACATATTAAGTCTTGCATGGCCTTTTCGCTTAATAAACAAGCGTTATTATTATTTTTTATTTATTTATTTATCACCCGTCATTTCAAACAGAAAAAGGACGGAGTACAAAAACGAAAAGAAAATCAAGACAAAAGCAAAACGTAACACTTTCATAGTAAACACACAAAAAATCGACAATTACAAACTAAGGCTCTCTGACTGACTAAAAACTGAACACGGTTACATACATGTACACTTAAACTCTGAGAATTTTGCTCCACGGGCGGGACTGGATTTTTGAATTGTACTTGCTAATCAGGTTGAAGATAGCAAGCTCAGGGTTTCTTATGTTATATATTTTCATGATTTTAGTATTTCTTGTCCAAGGGGGGAGCCGAAGTAAGTATTTGGAGAATCTCAAAAAGGTGGAACGGAGTTTATTTTTTCACTAGCTGAGAATATTTGCCGGAAGGGAGCTAGGTAAAGAAATTGGGGTATTGCAACGGAGTTATAAAGGGAAGCTAGGATTTTTCGGTTGAAACGAGTTACATTCTTTACAAGTAGAGCATAGGAAGCGCATATTTTTATATTATTATGCAACCTGCCAGGTGCCAATTCTTCTTCTAAGCGAATCTGAGTGTTTATTTTGTTTTACTGCTTAGCCAAAAAGTTCCGTATGAAGTTAAATTACTGGCAAAGGATAGCATACTCTACCTGAAACTGCAAAAGAAAAAATACTTTTCACCATAACCATTTAGCCAGAATACCAATAATCATCCACTCTACAACCTTCCTTGTTAAAAATTACAATCTTATGTCAGGACCTCCACCTCATTTGAACCAAGTCGTCTACCACAACACAATCCTCCAATCAAGTTACAACACCAGCATTAGTTGGTCAACGGCCACCTAATCACAAAGGTACCTGGTTCATAGTATTCATCCCGTTCCGCCAAAGGGTGGGTTCCCGGCTCTCTACTATTGCTAACAGCAGGGCCGGCGTAGCGCGAATCTACGTACTTCACACTACCGCCATCTGGGGTTCCGTTGCTCCCTTCTGCAAAATCAGCTATGCCTCTATATCCAGCAAATACACGTAATCATAGGTTGGCCAGCTTAGAGCGTGTTTCACCCTTCTCACAATAGTAACTATTAGTTACTATTTCCGTTCCAACATCGTGAAAAATTACTTCGCTGATCGGTCCAAACTTCTCGAAATAGCAGCTAAAAGTAAATACTGGGATCGACTGAAAAGAGGCAAGACACGGCACGACATAGTGTAGGAGGCACGACTACTGAAAAGAGGCACGAAGACTAAAGGGGCCCTTTCAGGCTTCAGAGTGAGGGGGCAGGAGCAATGTTCTAACATGCCTTCTTTTAGGCTCTGGAGTTAAGAACTCTGACTTACTTGTCTACTTCTACTACTTGCTAATCTCTATTTATTAATCGTGCCTCCTGAGCCATGCCGTGCCTCTTTTTAGTCGATCCTGTAAATGTAAATATTTGCTTACCACGCTCGGGAGAGTAGTAAGCGGGGTAACTACGATCTCTGTGACGCGATTGGCAGGATTAGGGCCTGGCGCGATATTTTAGCGAAATTAAAAAAAAATCGTTCCAGCCTTGACCCCGAGAAGCCAAAAGCCGTGCCGTCATGAGTAGTTACTACGGTAAGTAGGGTGTAACACGACCTTGATTTCCGTCAAGAACCAATAAACTATTTAGGAGAACTTTGGAGATTGCAATCCGTTTTTCGCAGTTGCGCTGGTTTCCCAGTGCAAATCTGTTTCCCTTAATTCTGCTAAAGTAGGATTCAACAAAGTGTTTCGGCGGTTTTTCCGAACTGCCCACCATTTGCAGTGTCTCTGGTGAAATGGTCTCAAGGCGATGTCTAACATTAGATGAGATGAACCGTAAGGCTGGGTCAAGCCTATTTTTGAGAATCCAAAAGTCGTATAATGTGCTAGTTCAACATGCAATGACCCACTCTTCTCAAACCTGAAGATTAACCAAGCACTGCTCGATTGATGGCTGGGATGTTGTTGTTTGGCCCTTTTATTTTTATCTTTATTTTCTTTTTGTAGTGTATGTTCATGGCGAAACCTGAACATTATATATATCTATCTATCTATCTACGTAAACTACCGATTATTTCCGCACTGCCGAGAGGTGCTGGCTGAGACAGCTCATGTACTATGCACGTGAATACTCTTGATGACTAACTCTTCGCGCCAATGAAGAATCGACGTGTGCCCAGTGAAGAGCCAGGAACGTCATGACAACAAACGCTGTTGAATGGTTTACACAGGATTTGAAGCAGTTTTGAGGGTTCGTTTAGGTGACGTTTCTTGTTCTTCCCAAAGTTCACCGGCGTGTTTCGGACTTAGGCATATAGAGTGCAGGGATAATACAGAGAATAGAAGAGATTACTGTCATTTACGCCCTGGGTGCTTGTGGAGACAGAAGGATCTAAGGTCTTAGGTAAAAATGTTCTGCAGTCCTTGAAGCGAATCCCAATTGAACCATTTTGTAAATAAACCTTTATACCTAAAATATACCTTTTATACCTAAAGGAATAAACCTTTCAACCAGTTGTTGTCAACATGTAAGATTCCTATGGCCGGCTCCTACCAGACTATTGTAGTGGTTTGCGAACTCTGTTCATAAGCCCCTCGGTAGCTCAAATGGTAGAGCGCCTGTCTTGTAAGCAGAGGGTCCTGGGTTCAAATCCCGGCTGAGGAGCATTTTTGTCTTTCAGTTCACTACTTATAAAATGTTGCCAAAACAGTTTATTTTTTTTAGGATAACGTTGTTATTATCGTAGGTATTCGAGTTCAATAAATTTGTAAGACCCTCCCCCCTCTTTTGGTTGGTATTGGGCTGGGGTTTATGTTAGAAAGGATTAATTAGGTTGTGATGAAGGGTAGAGGGGGATTGGCGGGCGTCCCCAGTTTAAACCCCGATCGTGACTCATAGGGAGCGGGCGGGGGTATAACTCCTCTTTAGTCGTTGGTTGAATGGCTGAGAGCTGGGAGTCAAAGAGAAGGAAGTGCAAGTCAAAGTAAAAAAAAAAGAGAGATGAGAGGAAAGTAAAGAAGGAAAATTGGTTTGGTGGACTTCAATCCGTTTTTGTTTCTGATCACGGTCACTCTCCCAGTACACAACCTCTTCGCGGGCGTCCCCAGTTTAAACCCCGACCGTGATCGGAGAGTCCGGCATAATTTACTCCTCCTTTGTTTCCGTACATAATAGCAGTTATTAGTTTACCCTCACCCGTTGTCTGTTACCCAAATTTCCACATGCATTTCAACCACGTTCCGCTTTACGTTGACTATCTTCGTTAATCTTTAATTTATGTCTACTATCCGGCTAATCCGTAATTCTATAGTCTCCATAGAATACTATAACTTGCACGTTACAATATTTGCATAAGAGAGAACACAATAACAGGTCCTTGAAACATGTCTTTAAGAGTCCAGCCGTAATTGGTACACGTAGGCTACTGAAAACATAGGATATGCATTTAAGAAAGAAAACATAATTTTGAACTTTTTCACACTGAATCAAATTAAATCATTGTACCAAGTGGCGAAGCTGGAGAGGGGGGGGGCGCATGGCGACGACTTTTCTGGTTTGCTAGACTATTGACTGCATGGTACATTCTTCGTCCCTTGTGATAACCATTGACGCCGGGAAGTGAACGACAAATTCACAAATTTTCGTTACAAAAAAAAAACATCGCAACTGATGTCTCATTATTGATTGTTTCAACGATTCTACGACGCGTTGGCAGAGAATGTGGCGTTGCCGCAAATGGCACATTTTGTCGGAAAATTTTGAGATTTCATCGGTAGAATCCGGACTTGCCCCCCCCCCCCCACGAAAATGGTCTAGTTTCACCAGTGCTTGTTCCCACAGACGAGAATAACCTGTTGTCACTTGGCTTTAGCGGAATCTACGCCAAGCACCCATCTAGCAGGTTAGTATGTAAGCATATTTATTTTGGAAAATCATGATCGGACGAGCCGATATTTTTTTTTTTCTATTACTAATGACAATAAACAAACATCAAATAAACATTATTAGATTTTTTTTAACCATTAAACAAAATTATACGTCATATTATTCCCGCTCTAATTTTTGTCAACTTCCCAGATCATAAGATGTTAAATAAAGCTTTAGAATCGAGTTAATCCGTGTAGTATCAGCTCTCAACGGAAATGCCGACCAAGACGATACCCCCCCCCCCATATCTACCATTTTGTAAAGAGACATAGGTCTAAACCCTTCAACCAGTTGTTGTCGACATGTGAGATGCCATATTAGTTTTGTCTCCTCCTTTGTTTCCCACGGAAATGGTCTAGTTTCACCACTACGTGTACCCACAGACGAGAATAAACTGTTGTCACTTGGCTTAAGTGGAATATTCACCAAGCACCCATCTAGTAGGTGGGCAAGTAAGCATATTTATTTTTGGAAACCATGAACGGACGAGCCGATATTTGTTTTTGTTTTTTTCTATTACTAACGACAATAAACAAACACCAAATAAAAATATTAGATTTTTTAACCATTAATGTCAACAAATAACAAGTAAAAATAGTGTTCAAAATTATATGTCACTTTATTCCCGTTCTAATTTGTGTCCCCTTCCAAGATCATAAGATGTTAAATAAAGCTTTAGAATCGTGTCCGTGTGTCAGCTCTCAACGGAAATACTGACCAAGACGACCCCTCCCCCCTCTCATCAAAAGCAACAAAAATCCAAAGCTGGGCCTAGCCTGCAAATCTTTTCTAGAAATCCAACGAGCGAGGCGGAAGTGGAACGCCCCATTCACTGATAACATTAGCAAACCTTGGAGAGACTGCAAAGATCTCACCAATTGAGACAAGGGAATGGAAACTATGCTGGAAAGTCTGCATGCACGGAATATCTCGCGAGGGAGATATTATCCTTTGCCTTTTGTAGCCGACTTGAAACATATTATCAGCAAGGAACTGGCATGTACGTCTTTAAAGGACCCCTCGCACTATTTACCCTTCAACTTGCAGTATTTTAAAATATTCGAATACTTCAAAACTAGGCTGTGCTTTCAACAAATAACCCACGGTTTGGCTGTTAAAGCATTTTCCGAGACCCGTTGACTTGTAGCGAAAACAGGGAAACAATTTACATAACCGGTTTTTCTGATGGAAAAACTTCTCTCAGACCACCGTCGACAGCGTGATACACATCGAATGTAGCAAAACACGGAAAGTGAGATAATCAGCATGGTTCTGTTAGAGAGGTTAGAATCTACCGTACGAAATTGGGGTCTCCGGGTTTAGAAATATATGGAGTGATTATAGAAGTAGGTTGCGTTAGTATTATAGGTAAGACAGCTCCTTTAAGGTACAACTTTTACGAAAACGGTAAAATTAAATAGCATAAAAGTATCAGACATGCCAGTGGTACATACAATAATGAGACTCTGATAATTGACTAATTGACATGTAAACAAAAAACCTGGCACACATATAAGAAAGGGAATTTCATTCAAAGGCAAGTAACAATTATAACAAACACAAAAACCAGCACGAGAATTTTAGGAAAGATACATGCATAAAGAAAAAGAAAATTCAGTAATAGTCTAATCTTTCTTTTAATCAGATACAAAAATAAACCAATTAAGATTACGGAGAAGAAAAATAATTATTTGTAGAAGATTAGCTGATATTTTTTATCTCCCACAACTCTCCAAACAAAATCTGTATCGGTACAGATTTGCTTTAAGAGTAGGTGACATAGAGATGGGCGGTTGCACATATTGCTAATGTGAAAACATCGCGCAGCATTCCACTTAGTCGACTAAGTATACTTTATGTAGTATTACAATACTAACTGAAAATGATCAGGTGATTGTTTTGTGGACATTTTTGTTTATCAACTGCAGTGCCAAATGTAAATTTTCTGGTTCTTAGAATATTCTTCGATCATTTTTGCTCCTAAACCTATATACGATTTATTTATTTAATTTATTGACGTCAATTATGGGTTAGCAAACTGTTCTCACTGCCCATGCATAGTAATATACAGAAACCCCAAACATATGACTAGAACACACGATCAGAGTTGTCTAGTGCTTCCGGTCAGGAATTCTGGCATGGATTTTCGGCACCATCATCACTTCCATATGGAAAATTTGCGATTTGTTTTTTAACTTGACGATGAAAGTGCAGGAAATCCGGCCGGCAAATCCTGATCGTGTGTTATTAGTGACGGGAAGGGATCAGAGGTCAACTACTTATACCCAGCTGTGAGAAGCAGAAGACTAATGGCATAATCACCAGTAAGGTCAAGTATCAACTATATTTCAGTGAGAAACTGGCATCGAGCAATCCTCTGCTGATTGTCCTGCGTGGACCGCAAATGCGTCTGTCTCTGCCTGTGTGGCAAGCTTGGGGGGAAGAAATTTATTGTGGGTTCAACCCATCCTGGTTGAGCTTTGTGTGCCTTGTTTGTTGGAGGCTTCATGCCTTCAACATATTTTTATCTTTTTTTTGTTTTCTTAAATTCTTAGAGTATATAAAATGATCTATTATGTAGCAGCCCCAGTTGGCTGCATTTTGAAATGAATTAACTCCAGTTGCTGAATTCGCCCGGTCGAAGGGGCAAGGTAATAAACTAATTAAGAGCAGGCAAACATCGTGGGCTGTATCCAGGGGGCTCGGGGGTTTGACCTCCACCCCCCGAAACATACAAAAATAATCAGTTTTTTATGGGCTTTAATCTCTGATCTATGCCTGTTTTGTACTTTCTCGTCCAACCCGCGGACACCCCCACCCCCCGAAATAAATTCCTGGATACGGACCTGGTTACGATAGACTTTAATCCGGGCTAGTTACAAACAAGCGCAACGAGAGCCTGGCGTAGCTACAGACATGATCTTCAGAGACTGAATAGCCAAACGCCCAAACGCCCAAAATACACAAAAATAAGGTAAGGTTCTAGCCTTCTAGAACGGATATCATCCTCTGGGATATTAGCTTCCAGAACACTGGATATCATCCATGAGCTTCTAGAACACTGTATTTCATCCTCTGGGATATTAGAGGAAGTAAGTAGATGAAACAGAAGCACCGAACCAAATTAGACCCCCCTTCCTCTAACAGGAAAACAGCAAACAAGAGAGGGATGGGGGCGTGTGGCGACTTAGTATGGTGTTACTAAACCGCTTATACCATTGAATTTTTTCTTAGGCGATAATTTAGCTTTTTTGGCAAGGGTCCTACCAGGTCATAGCTAAAGGCCATAGTTAAAACAATCTTTAAGATTGAATTCTTATGCAGTTCATTCATTCTTTATCAATCATGATTCACTCCATCAATCATTCTCTAAATCTTTAAATTAGAATTTAATTATCCGGAATTTCCTTTTCAATCTTCACTCATTCTTGTCAATCATTATTCATTTCATCAATCAACATTTAATCTTCAACTTTAGCGATTAAATTCTTTGGGATTTCATTTTAAATCTGCACTCATCCTTTATCAATCATTCTTCATTCAATCAATAATATTTTAATCTTCAGCTTTGGAGATTTAATTCTTAGGAATTTCTTTTTCGATAGGCTACTGTTTTTGCTGCAACAACTGATTGTTTGGCATGAGGGATTGCAATCAATCACTTCTTTTAATCCAGTCTACAGACCATACGAGAAACAATATATAGTATCGACTTGGAATGTGGGTTACCCCCCCCCCCCCCGAATCGAGCATGTAGCTTGAAAATGATTCTCTCTACTTCCGTCTGGTGCCTAAATATAATACCTTTAAAGTAGTCTAGTATTTCGGTCCCCTTTCTGGAAATCGCTATCACGCAGAGGAGAGGTCACCAGCCCGGATTACATTAACTCCGAAACAGGTCTCGAAAATGTTAGTCGAAATTTCTGTGCAGTCTTGATGACCTAGGACCGAGTTAGGACGGCAAAGAAATTTCCTTTTAACATTTTGACGCCAATCTCGAGGTCATTTAATTCGAGGTAGCCGATAGAAACAGAAAAACATGATTTTCGGTTTTTTTTCTTCATCACCTAGTTATAAATCACGTTTTTCACGTTTTTCGAAAACTGTTTATTTCTTTCGTAATGAATGGCCAGCTCGGCTTCAAACCTTATATGTAGCCGATCCCTCTTGTACATGGCAACGCAAAAGTTTTCGTCCAGATAATCATGATAGCTCACATACGCTACCATTTCACGGAGGGTTACCCACTCTCCGCACCTAATGTACACCCTTTCCCGGCACCGGCCGAAACTAGCGGTACCGTCCGTAAATCAGCCGATTTCGCTTCAAAACAAGCTGATTTTAATGTTCCAACACGTCGCAACCGGTGCCGGCACTTGCTGTACACTAAAATCGAGAATGGACAATCCCTCGGCATTTCACTGCCCAAGACCCCACGACAAAATCTTGACATCGCAACCTTGAAACCGATCCTGAAAGTGTTCTTCAGGTATAAAATACCTCACATAACATGTTCTTCGGCAACCTAGAGCTTAGTCGACTAGGTACCTTCGCTTTTCCACCAGCCAAATCTTGACAACATTCATCCCTTTGCCAACCCACCCCCACCTATCCACGAAATGAGTGCGAATTCTTACATCGTGCGAAAAGAACAGTCACGAATACTCTATATGACTAAGTCAAAACACGCCAGGAAGAACGAGAAAACGTCTCACTAACGACTCAAAATCAACAACTCAAAGCCTGTGCCAACAATCACGGCGATCTTCGGGAGCAGCTGTGATACCCGAGGTGATACCGCTTCTGGCTCTTCCGCTAGGTACCCGGCGATTTTGCATTGACAAGGAGAGCTAGTCATCAAGAGTATAGCACCTTCTACCCTGTCTCCCGGCCGAAGATTGAAAAATTACGTTTTCTTATAATAATAATAATAATTTATTTTTTACCCACTACAACAAACAAGAAAAAGTGGAGTAATAAACTAAAAAACAAAAAGAAACCAAAAAGAAAGAAAAACAACTCAACTACGAGAAAAACATTGGAGAAGATCACGGAAAGGCTGACGGTTCGAAACTGCAGACCCGGGCAGCCCCTCGTGTAGCAAGGCCAGCTTTGCCGTTACATTCGTAGCACTAAAATTCCGAATAATTTGTCTATGCTTATACCACGGTGGCAAATAAAGCAAAAATCTCAAGTACCGTTTTTATTTATTTCTTCTATTTCCTAAACTCCGATTTACAAAATGGCCAACTTACTTACTAAGAAACCTGACAGCCTCTTCCCAACACAACCCCAACCCGGAACCCCGTCGTCTATATATTGTACATATATTATCCAATTGTAAATATATCCCTTGGTTGATCTTTTTAACTGTATTGACATGTCCAGCACTATTTCTTGTTTGTAAAAAGATTTTTATGGATAAATAAACCAAATTGTAAAACCAAGCTGAGGGGAATTCTTACCTTGCGTGAAAATGACAGTCACGAGTAGCACTCCTAAGCCCTTCATTTTTAATCCAAATCCAAGAGCGATGCACTACACCATCCTACAGGGTTTCAACACTAGTCGGATTCGGATAACTGCCAAATCCAGAGTGCAAGAGACCAGATGTGGCTGGAGGTCTCCCCGGCGCAGCGTGCTAAACCCTGGAAAAGGCTGAACCGTTAGAACGTTTATTCAAAGATGCTAAAACAGAGCACAGCAGAAGAACAAAAGGCCGGTGGTGGAACTCTTCGAGGGGTTGTGAGCTCGGTTCACTGTCAGAAGTTTCATAACAGATAACACGAGGATGCGCGGTTTCAACAGATAATGCGTAACAGATAACACTTCGAATGTTATCTAATGTGTTTGAAAATGTTATGCATAACAAGCTTTGTTAGGAAGAGCCAAAAAAGAATCTACTGACTTTATTCCTTATCGTCACGTCGGAAAACTTTTTGGCGGTTTTTCTGTTCTTCCTGATGGTAACGCTTATTATGCATAACATTCTGAAACACAACAGATAACATCCGAAGTGTTATCTGTTACGTATTATTTGTTGAAACTGCGCATCCTCGTGTTATATGTTATGAAACTTCTGACAGTGTTCTTGTCCTACACGGTCGATGTCCGTGATACTCGGTCTCGTACACATGTATTTTATCTTTCTAAAGTCGTCTTAGACAAAAATTTAAAACCTCAAAATCTTTACCAAATCTTCTTGCTTTTTTTTCCATTTGTCAACTCTTCTTCGCGTCAAACAAAAAACTTGCTCGTCGGATGTATTTCTAATTGATTTATTTCAAGCATGTCAAGCATTTGCCCCCATGGACTAGTAACTCCATTTGGGCCATAAAATTCAAACTGGCTCCACCTGCTGCAACTATCGACAACATAGTGGAGGATTTCAAATCTTCCGCGAGTGAACATGGTCACGACTGGTCTCTGTTCCTGTGATTACTTAAGACTGTTTTTTGTTCATTGTAATTTTTTTTTATATGCTGTCATCATCGTTCCTCCCTCTTTTGTTGTACCTCGTCATGAAGGGCTCGCGCGCCCTCCCCTGTTTTTTTTACAAGGGTTATAAATAAAGTGAAGTGGAATGAATTGGATTTCTCTATTTTTATGTTTGATTTTAAGTTTTTGTTTTCCTGTCTTCATAAAGTATGTGTTTTATACTGCAGATTTGGTATTGGTCTGAAATTAAATGTCTTTTTCAACTTTTTCTTGTTGAACCACGATGGACAACTCTGAAAAATAAATATGTTATCTTATCTCCCCCACCCCAACCCCTTCGCCCCCTCAAAAAGGTAGTCCCTTGGAGCTTATTCAGGCAACAAAAATACAAGTCCAAGAATTCTCAATACTAATCCAACCTCCACACAAATCAACCCATTATTGTTGTCCGCAGTCATGGCGAGACAAAGAGTCCTAAATAGCGTTTGAATTCGACCAAGAAAGATAATAAAATGAAAGAAACCAATGGAAAATTCGTAAGGATACACGGATATTACAAGTTGTTCATTGACAATTCTTTATGTCCGTGGAAGGAATTTGAGAATCCCGGTGTCGCGGAGCTGCAGAATAGAGAGGCAAACGAAGGGCAAAGGGGTTAGATACTCTGCAATTAGCAAACTGAAGGAAGGAAATGTTCGTGCTCTTTTGTAACTATTCGTGACACTTCGACACAATCAAGACCTTGCATGTATCACGGAAGACTTGGTGTCAAGCAGAAACAGCATATTTCGAGGACGTCTTGAAACTAGGCCCAGATCTGTACCTTTCACATTTTCATTTATTTATTATTTTTACCTCTCAATGACGAATTTGGGGATTTGTCAAAACTGAACTAAGGTAAATTTTCCGCTAGCTATTTATCATTTCTTTCCCAGTTCAGATCTTATTTGTCTCAAATGATCAGCTGGTGTAGCTGCTACGTTTCTTTTTTCTGGTCAGCAGTTAATCTACGTGCAAAAACAGTCCGACGAGATTTTGCATGCGAAAATACGCGTGCGAAAACACGCGTGCGAAAGTCGCGCCACTATGGGGAAACCTGCATGCGATGCGTCAAACTTTCGGAGCGAAGGAGGAAATTCGCATCCGACGATCTGTGTGTTCACGTATCTTTTTCTCGTGAGTTGTTTGCCTGCTGCGATTCACGATGTTATGAATGAAGATGTCTCTGATAGTGACAGCGGAACTGTGTCAATGTCAACGGCAGGCTGACGAGCAATTTTAGGGCATTGTCCTAATGTGTCAACCAATACCCTACTTTAAAACCCATATTATTTTATATTTATAACAGCAAAAACTATACTTTCCAGTGAGGCATCCAACAAACATGAAAAAAAGATAATAAATGAAACAACTGAACTCCCGGAAGGGTGGAATTGTGTCCTGTGGAAACCCTCCTTACGGTGGATCTTCTTTAAAGTTTTTCTGTAGCTCGGAAATGGATTTAAGAGTCCAATTTTCCGGAAAACCATTAGAGATAAGAAGACGAAACTTGATATAACGTCTCCATTAATACCCTGTTGAGAACCGGATTTGAATGTATTCAGAAGGATTGTGGAGTTAACCTAAAGATCTGCAACTTTTCAAGACTCAGTAATTTGAACTGAACTCAAGAGTGTGAAATATCAAAAAAAAAAAAAACATGATAGTCAATGTTTAGGCACTTGTTCGGTTTCTTCGGAGCAAGTGGTAAGGCATGCATCGTCCTAACTGAGGGGCGACCCAGACTGTCTCTCCAAAAAAAAAAAAAAAAATTTAATATCTGGCTCTTCTGGTCTGGCCGACTTCGACATTTTTTTTTCTTTTTCAACCAAACAATCAACATAGGCTACAGGTTTGATAGTGCAAACGGACCCGTCAGCTGAATTTTATCAGACTACATTTCGGCCCTTCTTGGCAAGGTCGTCTTTAGGCTTATAGCCGCTCAAGTTGGAAAAACTAACTTGTGGAAAAACCCCAAAGTTCGAAGTTTTTTTCACTTTTTTAGTTTTCACATCTTTTCGTTTTGCACTATCAAACATGATTCGCAGTCAGCTTAGGCTGAAGGAATGTTTATAGGCTACAGGGTTAGGCATAACGGGCAACAAAGCTTTGGCGCCAGTTTCGCTGCTTAACAATAATCTTTTTTTATATTTTTTTGTAAGCGCGTAGCATCTTTTTCTTGTCGATTCTTTCTTGCTTTAGATTGAACTGATGCAAGTTGCTATGTCTCCACCTCCAGCTCAGTGACCTTGATACACATTTTTTTAAAGCACACCTCGCACTACTTATTGTTTATGTTCCAATATTCAAAACTATCTGAATACTGCAAAATTAGGCTCTGCTTTTAACAATACATCCATGGCTTTGGCTGTTGAAAGCCTTTTCCCAGAACATTGACTTGTAGCAAAAACCCGGCAAAATTCAGATAACCGGTTTTACGCATCACTTTGCGAACACTCGTCGGGAGCATAGGCTAATGAACACGAAAAATACTGAATCGTGGTAAGTGCAAAGATTAGTGAGGTGTCGTAAGTGGGTTAATGTATGCAGTCACGGAAGTAGGTTGCAGTGGCACCGTGTCCTTTTATGACGAAGTCTTACACTACCTACTTTTTTTTAAATTGTCTAACCCTAAAACCAACTCCTACTTTCAAACTTCTCATTCTTTCATCAAAACTTTTTCTATTGTCCTATTCAAAAAAAAATTTCTATACTGCATATTTGACACTGCAAACGGATCCCTCAGCTGCATTTAATTAAAGCTACATTTCGGTCATTCTTGGCAAGGGTCCTCTTCAGGCTCAAGCTGGAAAATTAACTTGTGGAAAAAAACTAAAGATTCTAGCTTAAATATCTGATTTTCAAAATAAAATTCAGTTACAAAATATTAAAAAAATTTCGGAATAAAAGGTAGTATTTTATGTAAATATAAACGTTGCTGACGTACCCGTTTTGCAGTGTCAAATACGATTCATAGTTGGCTTGGGCTGAACGAATACCTTCTATACTGTTACTACCATATCTGCGGAACTTTTCTACACTCAGTTCATTCATTTTACCTTAATTCTTCAAAAAAATCAGGCAGCCAAAACCGGAGGCAGTGAGCAAACCCTATTCAACACACAGAAAGGGATAGAGGACAACGACGGACCTAGTGTTTTTTTGGATTGGATAGGCCATATTACGCTTCATCACATAACATTTCTTAACATCATCTTCGCATGATTCATGATGTGTGTACAGAGGCGTTACTAGCAAAGGTGTTTGGGGGGGGGGGTAAGGTATTTACCGATTGACTGGTCATTTTTACCGACAGTTTTGCAGAACAAAAATCTGTTTTTAAGAAAATAACAACTGTTTTGACAGAAAATCAACTGATTTTCGAGTCGACGGTTTCCAAGAAAAAAATCGACGATTTTGACACTGCTATTTTTTATCGACTGGCCGACAACATATGCCGGATGTCCCCCCTCCCCCCCATACCTGACATTCCTTTGTGTGTATACAACCAAGTATTGATGTATTGTCCCAAAAATCTGCCATTGTTGCTGTATAGTTCTTCTCCCACTGTATATATAGTTCTTCTCCCACTATACATAGATCCGAGCGGCCAGCGAGGCGCTGGTTGCGTTTACGTTTATGAAACGACCTAGCGACAATTAAATCCTATGCTGGGTTCTAAATCACTCCACGTCACTAGATAGGCTACGTCACAATTTTATGGAACTCAGATGCAATTTAGCCGACACCACTGTTTCTGTTGGCTGCTCAAATTCACTCTCAAATTTATACAAATTACATATTTGCTTAAGACTAGGCGAGAGGGGGGCAGGTCTGTCCTAGGGACAGGTCCGGACATCAGCTCTGCAAACCTCACTATTGAAATTTAAATTACGCGAAATTTAATTTTAGAGCTGTCACACTCATACACTTCTCCTGTCAGAAATTCTGAGCCGCTGCACTCATGTAATCACAGCAAACCTATGTTAGTGTCACCTTTTTTGCACGAAGGCAATTTCTAAGTCATCGGGTTGGCACCTCATTTTGGTAGTTCCGAACCCACTTACATCATCCGTGATTTTTATTTAGGTAGTTTAAGACTTGCTCTGCCACTTCAAAAACAAATTTTCATAACTGATACAAGAGTTTGAGAGTTACAATTTATTTCTGTCAAAACAGCACCAGGGGCAGGTCCGGACAAAAACACTTGGGGCAGGTTCGGACAGCAAAGACAGAGAAGCTGAAGGGAAAAAAGAAAAAAAATGAAAGATGAGAAACTGGAAGAGGGAAGGAAAAAATTCAGCACAAAGGCTCAGAAAGATTTGAAGACCCATTCCGGAACAAAACAAGTCATATTCAGACCCAGAGGTAGCAGCATATTCAGATGATAATAACAGACGTTGACAAAGTGACTGTATTTGTGTAGAGTTTTCCCAAACGGAAGCAAACAGACAAAACTGAACTGAAGCAACGAAAGCAAATGAAAAAATTTGTATACAAAAATGTGTAATCTCTATCCTTTTGACGACCCAATCGAACAGCAAAAACAGTAGCTATCTACAGGATGAAATCACAGCACCAGCTTTGCTTTAACTCCACCCAATTTTCAGAGACAAAGTTCACAAAGTCAGATAAGTTATTTAAGGAAGAATCTTTAATTGTTTTTCCACAAATTCGTTTTCCAGCTTGAGCGGCCTGAACCTGAAGAGGACCCTTGCCAAGAAGGGCTGAAATATGTCCGGAGCTGCCAGGAGCTGCCCCAACCATGTCCAAACCTACCCCCGGCCCCAGTCTGGAGCAGGTCCGCCTGAGGTTCGCACAGAGGTAGCAAGTAGGAAAATGGAATTGGCAAAGAAAATATTACAGGTAACAAGATTCTACAAAGTAACAATAACAGCTAAGACATGATTCTAGATAGTCACAAAATAACGGAATCAACAGAACCTAAAAAGAAATCTTGGTATGCAAAAAAGCAAAACCGTAACAAGCCTGCCCCCCTCTCTCCTACCTAGGCAGGGTAAAACCTCGTACGATGGGGCATATGGTCATGGGTCAACAAGCTAAAAGGATTTGTAAATATGTTGAAAGCCTATTGATTTGAATTTGAAATTGGAGCCTACCTTTTTTCTTATATCCTAACCTAAGGTCAATCTCAATCTTGAGTCATCACTCTTTCTATCCAGTTAGTGTTGATGGGTCTTCGGTCCTTCTATCCAGCGAAACTCGGCCGTGTCTTGGAAAAATGTCGCTGGATGACGCGGAGAGCAACCTTGGTCGATTCCTATTTTCCTGGAGATCCTAGATTCAAAATGGATGCTGATGGATGCCTCAAGTCCTTTTATTTTCTAGTTGGCTTCCTTATTTTTCTAATTCTAATATTGCGCATATTAAAACTACTTTTTTTAATTTTGGTAAATTTTTGTGTCGACTTTCAAAATTCCATTCTACTTCATCCGCTATAAATTTGTACCATTTGAAAGATCCACTTCAAATTATGCGGAAAAAGCAACAAAAATTTCTGTTTAAAATGTCTTCTCTTACTCATAACCTATATTTAGCGGTTAAAGAGTTACTATAGTTCTACGCGTGTGTATAATTTTGTTTTGTTTTTTGTATTTTTAGTATGGTTTGGCCAGATTGTTTTTGAGCAGTATTACATGTTGGGCCAATTTGTATGTATTTACTTCACTTTATACTCTCCGATCTTGGAGGTCAATAAAATATTTGAATTTGAATTTGAATTTGAAAAGTAAATCTTCCTGGATAGATTTCAGACAGCGACAGGACAGCGAGGTATGTGAGAACGCAAAAGCTTCGAATGCACTGGCGGCTCTGAATCCTGTCGAAAATTTCACAGTCAAAGCAAAGGTCCATTAATAGTCTTTTATCACATAACAGTAGTATGAGATCTTTCCAGAACGAATGTTGTGGTTACTAAAAACAGATGAACAGCTATACCAGCTGATTTTCTACACTTTATTCACATACTTGTAAACCTGGATTTCGTGGTGCGAACAGACGGTCAGGTTTCTGCAGTTTCATTGTGAAAGTTGAATTGTCCCGTGAATTGTCCCGGAAGGAATTAAGGAGGGTGTGAAAATCCGGGTACGAATTTTAGTCCGTGACCGCTTGATCGTCTCTCGCCCTGAGAGATACTTAAGCCGAAACTCCACTGGGATCGTCAGGTCGTCGAAACCGTGCTCGTCCAGACCCGACCTGCTCTTATTGGCTGAAAATTGCCAAAAATGGTGATTACGACACGTTACAGTAGTTGCGTTTTATCAGATACTATGGTATCTACAAAAAGTCTAGATTCCTAAGTCTCCCCTGTAACTAGATCTGCATTTTATCGTTTTTGCGGTTACCATAGTATCTGATAACACGGTTGCTTTGCAAAGGACAAATTGCCGAAATCGCTCTTTTTTAAATTTCGCAAAAGAAATACTTATATCCACTCACATCACAGTACCAAACTTCTTTCCCACCAATTTGATAAAACCTAGGTTGCGTTTAACAACTGTTAACAATCGTTAATTTTATTTCGGGGCGGAGCTAACTGCAGTTTTAACATTCGTTAACTTTTCACAAATTCTAAAGTTGTTAACTGTTCCCAACGATGCTCACCAACCATCGTTAACAATCGTTAAGCTCTGGAACGGAAGTCGTAGGTGGGCGCAGCTTAACTTTCGAAATCAGAAACCTGGAACGTAAAAAGCAATTTGTTAACAATTGTTGCTCTAGAACGCAACCCTTGCCTAGGCTCTTCTGTTGGTGATCATGAAAGTGAGATGACTTTTGAGAGAAAGTGAGATGAATGTCAAATGGCACGGTAACTGGCCAGATACCACGGTAACTGCAAAACGTACTTTAGACGATGGTATCAGACCAGGTGTGAGATACCATGGTGTCTGCAATTACGCCACTCATGGCATCAGACAGCTTATGACTGCCAGTGGAGACCCTACTTTATTTCTAACGATGGTAGTGCCATCTTCTACTGACCGTCTCCAAGCGGACATTAAGCGGTACCCCCTAGGATTTGGGGAGTCCCACAGGAACACACCTGTAGTTTCAAGCAGGGTTACCAAGTGCGACACTTTTGGTGCTTTTTGACACTTTTTGTCCCTAGGTGACACCATGACACTTTTTCTCTGAAAGTGACACCTTTTCTTACGAACGACTTTTTACGTCAGAAAAGCACTTTTTCATTTACTTTACTAAAGTGACTGATTATACTGCCCCCCAAAATATGTACTTTACTTTAATTTAGTACACAAAATAGTTTGAAGCCTTAGAGCTAATTTCCGATCATTTTTTTTTTAACAGTGAAGAAATGTTTCAGTAATTACCAATTATTCGCATTTTGCGCATTTTGCAGCGGAATTCACAACAAAAAATCGAGGTGTCAAAAAGCACCTTTTTGTCAGCAATTGTTTACACTTTTATGAGTCAAGCTCTTGGCAACACTGGTTTCGAGTGGCCGGCCTTTGATTCGTTTACTATCTTGTTTACAAGTTCGTCGTAGGTCGTTCCGATTTGTGGCATGTCACCAGAGTTAAGGCGTAGTACTTTTAATTTGGCTGAAGAGATCGTTACTGTTCAGTTGCCGACTGTCTGCCAAAATTAGTGAGAATTGCTGCGCTGTTCTTCCGAGCAAAGAAATTAGTATCTCGACCCGTGTCTGGACTTCTGTTTGCTCCAAGGGCAGGATTTGCCAAGTTCATATCAGTTCATATGCGAGGTTTTGTTGAGTTGGACGCTAGGTTACTTCGAGAAATTGGAATCTGTCTGTGGAACACTGACCGACTGTTAGGTGAGTTGTTTGTGCAGTTGAGGGTAGATAGCAGTATAGAACGTCTAGTCTAGAACGTCGCTTACATTTTATTTGTTTAAATTTTGCCCGATAAAAACAAAGTGATCAGAAATAAGAAGAGCTACGACCTCATATGGCACTTCTTAGGAGTAGGTGGTACAAGAAAGCAGATGAGACCGTCACAAAATCTAGAAATACGATGTCTAGTTTCACTCAAGTCTGAGCATGCACCACCTCGGATCATCGAGGACAAATGATTTTTCTACTTTCCAAGTTCCCGCCCTATAGATCCACTAGTTTGATCACTGGGCCTGCCACTCGATTTCCGGTTGGCAACCCCTTCAACTCCCCCTACCGCGGCCGAATCTTGTTTTGGACTCGTAAATGAATCATGTATAGTTTCTCTTACCATGTATCAAGCTTCACTCGAATCTGAGCATTTTTTGGAAATTTCGGTACCACCCAAGACTGCAATGGGGTCGGATCCGTTTCGAACTCTAAAATATATCATCTAGGCTAGGGCATCTGATATCTATACATTCCAAGTTTCATTGAAATTGCTCCACTCGTTTGACCCCTATGCGAGCCACAAAATTTCCGGGACCCCCATCCAAATCCCCCCACTGTGGCCGAATACGAGTCGGAAATATTAACGTCGCATCTCTGACATATTGGCTTCCCGTCAATCAAGTTTGAGTGGAATCTAAGCATAACCTATCTGCAAATTTCCGGTTTCCGCACTGCTTCACCCCCATCCTACCGTGGCCGGATCCGGTCCGGACGCTAAATATTAAATCTTTGCCGCATAAACTCGGTACTGTCCAATTTGCATCCCATTTGGTCCGTCCGGTTGGTTTCAAAAAGTTTCCGGCCCCCTCCCCCTTCCAACCCCCCAACCGCGGCAGCTTGTAGTTCGGACGCATGTTTTGCATGTCTTGGTCATCGGTTCAGTTCGGTTCCACCCGTTCGCAACTTACGGAAGTAAGTAATTTTTGGATTTCCCTTCCCTCAGCTCACCCAAAATGGTCGGACCCAGGTGGGGAAGTTTTCCTAGGGCATTGTCTCCGGTCCTTCAGTAAATTTGGTAAGGCACCAGGGGCGTCACGTATAGGGGGGGGGGGGGGAGACGGCCCCCCAATGTTGTCGTCAGTCGGTAAAAAAATAACCGAGTCGGCGCGTTCGCGCCGCTGTTTTTCGTAAAAAACAGTTGATTCTTTTCGTATAAACGATTGAATTTTTCATGAAATCATTAGTTTTTTCTGAAAATCAGCCGATTTTTCATCAAAACAGTAGGTTTTCTCTGAAAAACAGCCGAGTATTCTGCAGTCGGTGTTTCGTAAAAGCTGTTTTCTGCAAAAATAGTCGGCAAAATGACCAGCCAGTCGGTAAATACCTACCCCCCCCCCCCCCCAAAAAAAAAATGAACATTTGGTGATTATAACGCCTCTGCTGGCTAGAACTATCCTAACTCGCGATCATTGGAATTCCGCGAAACTCCCTCCAACTCCCCCCACAGAGACCCGATGTGATCTGGTTCTGTCAATTACGTATCTAGGGCTAATACTTGCTCTTCCCGCCAATTTCCATCCCAACCCTTCGACTCTAAGCGATCATGAGATTTCTGGTGCTCCCAAGCATCGTCGCCATTTTATGCATTGATTGAATATCCGGTGCCCCCCCCCCCAAGTCCCCCCCCCCCCCCCCCCACAAGTATCGGATCCGATCAGGACTTGAGATGGAGCGTCTAAGACGACAGCTCTTTCTACTTGCCAAGTTTCACTCGAATCCAATCACCCGTTTAAAGTTTATGCATGTCACTAGATTTCAGATTCCCCATTCCTCCACTCCCCTTACGATGGGCGGATCGCATAAAACCAATATTCTCAAGTGAGTGTGTTCGGGTCCCTGAAATCCCTGCCAAGTTTCATATTTCTAGTACATCAGGAAGTACCGAGCTCGCGGGATCGCCGGAATTCCGCACCCCCCTCCAACTCCCCCACTGTGCCCGAATCCGGTCTGGTTATGTCAGAGATCTGTCTAGGACATGTTTGTGTTTCCTACCAAGTTTCATCCCGATCCTTGCAGTCTAAGCGTTTCCCAAGATTTCCGGTACCCCCTCCATCTCCCCCAAAGTCACCGGATCCGGCTCGTAATTGAACGGGTCGCTTGAGACACGATGTCTTTCCAAATATCAAGTTAAGATCCGATCACCCGTTTGAAAGTTACAAAGCCTACCTCAAGTTTCCAGATTCTCCTTGTTGTTTAAATGGTGACACTATGGACAATACGGCCAAGGCTGGTTAACGGGAACTCACACAGATTTCTGAACTGCAGCACGCCTTTCAGCCCTTTCAAGGGGTATTCGCCGCGCAACGTAATTAAAGGATAAACCATCTTTTTAATTATTTCTAATCTATTTCTCGGTAGGCCTACAGTACTTGAATGTGGTATCGGATACGGCTAAAACACGATAAGGCTTCCAAATGTCACGGCTAAAAAAGTGTGATAACTTCAAAAAAGTGTGTAACTTCACGCGAGTTAATCGTTATGCTACACTGTAAAAAGTTTTACGCCACTTTCCTCTAAATTCAGCACTTTTTTCCCCATTCGCAATCTCCGTATGACGCAGACACTTTATTTCCGTGGTAAATAAACGTTTCTACGTTTCAATAGATGTGGCAAAGCAGTTCTTGCTCATTCAACATTTTCTGTTAACCTTTTCCCTCGGCCCCCAGCATTTTTATGACACTTGCAGCTCCGCTCAAGTGCCATTTACTGATCACTTTTCGGTCTGTCTGTCAGGTCACTGTTCTCGAGTTAGGGCACTTCCAGACGTGCTAGGACGATGAAAATTGGCAGGCATAGCAGGGACCCGACCAAACTAACTTGGAAATAGTCACTTGCCTGATCCGACCATCATGGGGAGAGGGGGTGGTGGTGGAATCCGGAAAATAATAACTTTCGAACGGGTTATCAGATCTTGATGAAACTTGATATGTGGAAAGACCTCGTGTCTCAGATTTCTCATTTCAAGTCCGGACCGGATCCGATGATTCTGGGGGAGGGGAGTCGGAGGGGGAACCTGAAATCGTGCGACACTCTCAGAGTGGAGCGATCGGGATGAAACTTGGTGGGAAGACAAGCACAAGCTTTAGATACATCACCGACAGAACTGGACCGGATTCGGACGCTGTGGGGGAGTTGGAGGACGTTCCGGAATTCCGGCGATCCGTAGCTAATGTATGTCCAGGTGGGCTAGGACGATAAAACTTGGCAGGCATATCAGGAACCCGGCCAGATTAACTTGGAAACAGTCACTTGCCATATCCGACCATCGTAGGGGAGGGGGAGACGGCTGAATCCGGAAATTAGTGGCATGCATTACTTTCGAACGTGTTATCATATCTTAATGAAACTTGATATCTTGAAAGACCTCATGTCTCAGATGTCCTATTTTAATTCCGGACCGGACCCGACCATTTTTTTTATTTTTTTTTTTTTTTTTTGGGGGGGGGGGGGGGGTCGGAGGGGAGAACCGGAAATCTTGTGACACGCGTAGAGTGGAGCGATCAGGTTGAAACTTGGTGGGAAGTACAGGCACAAGTCCTAGGTACATCAGTGACAGAATCGGACCGGATTCGGGTACCGAGGGGGGGGGGGGGGTAGCTGTAGGAGGGTGTCCTGAATTGCGGTGATCGTGAATTAAGGTACATCCAGATGCGCTAGGACGATAAACTTTTGCGGGAGCATTAGAAACTTGACATCATTGGGTTAGACATCGTCATTTCTCCGATCCGACTATCCCTTAAAGAACTCATCTTAACCGCAAGTAAAAAAATACTTTTAAGCAAATTTACTTTTTCACGATCGCCATGAGAACACAATCCTTTTTGCCGCAAGAGTTTTGCTTAGAAATTAATTTTTAGCACCCTTAAAGTGCACATCAAAGTAAAAAAAAAAATTTTGACCACCACTTTCATCCTCTGACCCAGCCTTGCAAGTTTGGCGCATCTTAACCGAAAAGTGAAAAAAAAACACTTTTGACCTTCACTTCCACCTGACCAGCCTTGCAAGTGTCATATGAGCTTCCAGCTCTTGTTTTAATCTTTCGACAGTTTTAGGAAGTGCATAACACTTTATTTCCGTGACAACCCAACGTTTATGCGAGGGGTTGCTCTCTCTCCGCCACCGGTGTACACCTCGGCGCGGCACCGGCACGGCACCGTGGCAGGCGCCACTTGGTGTACATCATTTCTGGGACTGATCAACCCCTCGCGTATCTGCGATTGAGCAGATTTGGCATAACAGTCTTTGCTCATTCAACACTTTCTATTAACGTTTTCCTAGGTTCCACAGCGTTTTCGGTTGTAAGACAGTTTTAGGAAAAGTGGAAAACACTTTATTTCCGTGGCTATTGAGCATATCTTGGTTTCAACACTTCCTGACTAGTCGTGTTCAACCACGCCGACACTTTTTGTCAAAATTTTTTACCCGTATGATTCCGAAACTGATGCATGCTGCAGCGGAGTTTGGCGCATCTTAACCGAACAGTCATTTACATTTTCCTTTCTCGGTTTCTTCTGCTGTGTTTTGATTCCTTCCACTAGTAGCAAGTTTTTCTTCATCATCAGCATGTTGATGTTGATGCTTTTCTAGTTTTTCTTGAAAGTTTTCCATTTTCGACAAATCCGATGCGTTGCGTTTTATTTGTCTGTATAAGTACTGCGTTGCGTCGACGCAAGCGCAACGCAAGGCTTGCGTAGCTCAGTGTGAAAGGCAAACGCGTCAATGTGAAAGCAGCTTTAACGCTTCTATGACCCTAGTTGCGTTTTCTTACTGGTTCTGTAGACGTTGAATATCTTTGCATTTATATTATATTACGCGACTTTATACTACGTGTTATCTCGACGTTCCCCGGAGTCACTTCCTGAGGTCCCCCGGACGAGAACATTTTGTTGTTCGTTTTGTTCGAAAGTTTGTAGATGTAGGCTACGTCCTTGCCAGACTTATCCAGGTGACGCAACTAGTCCATGAAGGTTATGTGGTTCAGTTTATTTTTATTTTGCAATAGACACCATTTCAAAAAAAACATAATGACAATAAAACAGACGCATTTTCTCAAAACAAGTCTTATCACATACTTAAACTCACGTTCTGATCACAGGAATCCTTTTTAACGAATCCTAACATTTATATTTGAAAGAACCGACTACATCAGCAACTCCCCGATGTATTGAATTGACATACACTGCTTATATACAAACTAAAAAAAGCTCTGTTGTTGTTATGTTGAGAGCTACTTTAAAGGACACGTCGTACTTATGATGGTAATTCATTCTACTTAGTAGTATTTCCGTATTAGCAATACACTGATTATCGCGCTTGCCACGTCTGCTCTCTTTACGTGACGTATCGTGCGCCCGATCATAGTTTCCGAGGAGCATATTCGTCCGGAGATTGGT
This sequence comes from Branchinecta sandiegonensis, assembly GCA_030848855.1. Taxonomy (NCBI): domain Eukaryota; kingdom Metazoa; phylum Arthropoda; class Branchiopoda; order Anostraca; family Branchinectidae; genus Branchinecta; species Branchinecta sandiegonensis. The sequence continues at coordinate 5,948,166 of JAUPMV010000017.1, read as the reverse complement.
TATGCAAATTTTGCCAAGATTGTCGTCCAAGGCAAGGGACATGGAAAGAGGCTAAAAACAGCCAAAATCGTGTGTAATTTTCTGGAAGCATAGCTTAGGTGTAAACTGGTCAACCATCCCAGAACATCTGAGCTGAAACGCATGTAGTGGGATGTGTCCTTTATATTCCACAATTAAACTCACGACTGATCACCGGCATTCCTTTTAATAAACCACATCATTAATGTTTCAAAGAATAGACTACATCAATAACTCCCCAATTTATTGAAAGAAATAATCGGTGATTTATGATTATTAATTATTTTTTACTATTTGTTCATACGCAGAAAAATAAAAGTCTCTTTGATTGTGTTGAGACCTACTTTATAACAATGCCCAGCAGTGGAGTTTCCGAATTGCGCCGCTAGGTGATCCCGTGGTCCTGGTTTCAAACTAGCGTCTTGATGTTGTTCTTGCGTTGTTTGTCACTGAGGTTAACTCTGCAAGACAAGACTCCAAACATTAAAATTTGTCAAGGAAGAAGAAGAATAATTACGCCAGAACTCTACACCTCTTCCTGTCTCTCAAATTTTAAAGGACCTGCCGTACCTACAATGCCAATGCAACCTACTTCCGCAATTGCATACATTCATTCCTAAGCCCGGAGACCCGAATTTCATGTGACATTTTAAACCCGCTAACGCCAACTCACCGATTTTCCCACTTGCCGCGTTTCACTATGTTCCATGCATATCACGCTCCTGACGAGCGTTCGGATATCGTACTATTGATGCGTAAAATCGGTTATCTGAATTTCGCCGTGTTCTTGCTAGAAGTAATGGGCCTGGGAAAAGGCTTATAACAGCCAAAATCGTGTTTAATTTGTTAAAGGACACCTGTCACTATTAACCATTCAACTCACAGTGCCTTAAATATTTAGGCTGTGCTTTCAACAAACAACCCACGGTTTTGGCTGTTTTAAGCCTAATTGACGGTACAAAACGGATAAGTCAGTTACATTTTATTAGAGCTATATTTCGGCCCTTCTTGGCAAGGGTCCTCTTCAGGCTCAAGCCGCTCAAGCTGGAAAATGAACTTGTGGAAAAACAATTAAAGATCCTTTCTTAAATATCTGATTTTATGAACCTCTTCTCTGAAAATATATTGGAGTTAAAGCTGGTGCTGTGATTTCATTCTGGACGCGGCTGCTGTTTTGCTGTTCGATTGGGTCGTCGAAAGGGTAGAGATTCTTCTGCATTTTGGTTTTGGAGTCACCTTGAAGAGGACCCTTGCCAAGAAGGGCCGAAATATAGCTCTAATAAAATGTAGCTGACTTATCCATTTTGCACCGTCAAATGTGATTCGCAGTCAGCTTGGGCTGAAGCACTATCTATGTTTTAAGCCTTTACCGAGACCCGTTGACTTACAGCACAAACAGGGAAAAAATTTATTTTCTGATGGAGAAACTGCTCGCAGACAACGGTCGACAGCGTGATACATCGAAGGTAGCAAAACACGGCGAGTGAGAAAATCACCGTGGTTGTGTTAGAAGGGTTAGAATGTACCGTACGAAATTGGGGTCTCCGGGTTTAGAAACATATGGAGTGATTATGGAAGTAGGTTGCGTTAGTATTATAGGTAAGACAGGTCCTTTAAAAGCAGAGCCTAATTTACGGTATTTAACTACCGTATATAAATACCTTTTGGATATTTCGTCATCACTTTCAAAACTCATGGACAACAAGGCCCAACCAGCACACGATGTCGTCCACTGCTTCCTGACCGAAGATTAAAAATTAAGTGTCTTTTTCTGTGTGTATATATGTGTTTTGTTTATTTTCTTTACTTTTGTCATTTACTCCGCCTTTTCAAAATGGCGGGTCATAAATAAATTACTTACTTACTTACTTACTAGTAGTGGATGCTGGAACATGAACAGTAATAGTGCGAGGTGTGCTTTAAGGAAGAAAAAGAAGAAAATTAGAACAGGTGTCGTGCCTACCTGGTTTTTCGCGGTGGCTAGACATTACAAATTCGATAACGAACTCAGAAAATTAAAAAAATAATTTACTCCCTAAAACAGAGGGTCGCAGGGGTTACCAACTGCACAGCCAACACACTAATCAAGGTATACGTCAAAAGACGATTAGATGGGAGTAGCCGTAAATGATACTTAGATTAATTATTGTGTCAAAACAGCTTGACACCTTGGATTCTGAACTGATGATTGCTGCTACCGCCAAAGTGGGCTAATTTTATCCTACAGTTAACAACACTTGGCTAAAAGAAGCGTGTTATAAATAATCGCACGCCATGTAGTCCGCGGCTCCTTGCCAGCAGCTCCGAAAAAGTTTATGATACCAGGCGATGACAGTTCTCTGGAGGGGGGGGGGGGGCACTCCAACCGCGACTTTTTTAAATATTTTCGGAAGCATCTTAGGATTTCTGATGAAGAAGTGCATGTCCTGTTAAAAAAAATGAGATTCTGCTCTGGCCGGGATAAAATGGGCAGTGACCCTACCTTTACCCCAAAATTCCTTAATCATTACGTTTCATTTATTGTCGTACTACACATATAATAAGAAATAAGATCCCTGAAGCTTTCTCGTTGGGGGGCAAAGAAAACAACATTCAACTCATTTTAGCTTCACAGATAAACATTGTGCCGATCGACCACGTTTTTTTGTCAGAGATTTGTTTTAATCTTATCAAATATCAAAGGTAATCCTGCTTGTGGTATTCTCCCTGGAAAGCAAATATCAGTTTTGAGCCCCAAACCCATGTTTCTTACACAGATTGAAAATTTAACAAACTTTCCGGCGTAAATTTAATGTAACTTTCGAAAATCCCTGAAACCAAAGTCATTGCTATGCATTTGCCTGTTGAAACGTATCTTAGAAATAGCCACTAAGCACCCCCCCCCCCCCGGCCTATGTCTACCCAAAAAGTTGCTTTGCAATTTGCGTCACTATGCTTATTCATTTCATTCTCTCTAGCCCCTTACCACTCGACGCGCGGAGCACGAGAAGTGCCGAAAACTCATAAAGGAGGCGTGGCGGAGGGAGCTGAAGCGCATGCAGGAGGCGGTCGCAATTATGCGCAAGGCTCAAGTACAATACGTTCAGAGGCACGCTGAGTGGGAAAAAGCAAAGGAGGCGTGGCCGTGGTCCGGGTCCCTGAAATCCCTGCCAAGTTTCATATTTCTAGTACATCAGGAAGTACCGAGCTCGCGGGATCGCCGGAATTCCGCACCCCCCTCCAACTCCCCCACTGTGCCCGAATCCGGTCTGGTTATGTCAGAGATCTGTCTAGGACATGTTTGTGTTTCCTACCAAGTTTCATCCCGATCCTTGCAGTCTAAGCGTTTCCCAAGATTTCCGGTACCCCCTCCATCTCCCCCAAAGTCACCGGATCCGGCTCGTAATTGAACGGGTCGCTTGAGACACGATGTCTTTCCAAATATCAAGTTAAGATCCGATCACCCGTTTGAAAGTTACAAAGCCTACCTCAAGTTTCCAGATTCTCCTTGTTGTTTAAATGGTGACACTATGGACAATACGGCCAAGGCTGGTTAACGGGAACTCACACAGATTTCTGAACTGCAGCACGCCTTTCAGCCCTTTCAAGGGGTATTCGCCGCGCAACGTAATTAAAGGATAAACCATCTTTTTAATTATTTCTAATCTATTTCTCGGTAGGCCTACAGTACTTGAATGTGGTATCGGATACGGCTAAAACACGATAAGGCTTCCAAATGTCACGGCTAAAAAAGTGTGATAACTTCAAAAAAGTGTGTAACTTCACGCGAGTTAATCGTTATGCTACACTGTAAAAAGTTTTACGCCACTTTCCTCTAAATTCAGCACTTTTTTCCCCATTCGCAATCTCCGTATGACGCAGACACTTTATTTCCGTGGTAAATAAACGTTTCTACGTTTCAATAGATGTGGCAAAGCAGTTCTTGCTCATTCAACATTTTCTGTTAACCTTTTCCCTCGGCCCCCAGCATTTTTATGACACTTGCAGCTCCGCTCAAGTGCCATTTACTGATCACTTTTCGGTCTGTCTGTCAGGTCACTGTTCTCGAGTTAGGGCACTTCCAGACGTGCTAGGACGATGAAAATTGGCAGGCATAGCAGGGACCCGACCAAACTAACTTGGAAATAGTCACTTGCCTGATCCGACCATCATGGGGAGAGGGGGTGGTGGTGGAATCCGGAAAATAATAACTTTCGAACGGGTTATCAGATCTTGATGAAACTTGATATGTGGAAAGACCTCGTGTCTCAGATTTCTCATTTCAAGTCCGGACCGGATCCGATGATTCTGGGGGAGGGGAGTCGGAGGGGGAACCTGAAATCGTGCGACACTCTCAGAGTGGAGCGATCGGGATGAAACTTGGTGGGAAGACAAGCACAAGCTTTAGATACATCACCGACAGAACTGGACCGGATTCGGACGCTGTGGGGGAGTTGGAGGACGTTCCGGAATTCCGGCGATCCGTAGCTAATGTATGTCCAGGTGGGCTAGGACGATAAAACTTGGCAGGCATATCAGGAACCCGGCCAGATTAACTTGGAAACAGTCACTTGCCATATCCGACCATCGTAGGGGAGGGGGAGACGGCTGAATCCGGAAATTAGTGGCATGCATTACTTTCGAACGTGTTATCATATCTTAATGAAACTTGATATCTTGAAAGACCTCATGTCTCAGATGTCCTATTTTAATTCCGGACCGGACCCGACCATTTTTTTTATTTTTTTTTTTTTTTTTTTTTGGGGGGGGGGGGGTCGGAGGGGAGAACCGGAAATCTTGTGACACGCGTAGAGTGGAGCGATCAGGTTGAAACTTGGTGGGAAGTACAGGCACAAGTCCTAGGTACATCAGTGACAGAATCGGACCGGATTCGGGTACCGAGGGGGGGGGGGGGGGGTAGCTGTAGGAGGGTGTCCTGAATTGCGGTGATCGTGAATTAAGGTACATCCAGATGCGCTAGGACGATAAACTTTTGCGGGAGCATTAGAAACTTGACATCATTGGGTTAGACATCGTCATTTCTCCGATCCGACTATCCCTTAAAGAACTCATCTTAACCGCAAGTAAAAAAATACTTTTAAGCAAATTTACTTTTTCACGATCGCCATGAGAACACAATCCTTTTTGCCGCAAGAGTTTTGCTTAGAAATTAATTTTTAGCACCCTTAAAGTGCACATCAAAGTAAAAAAAAAAATTTTGACCACCACTTTCATCCTCTGACCCAGCCTTGCAAGTTTGGCGCATCTTAACCGAAAAGTGAAAAAAAAACACTTTTGACCTTCACTTCCACCTGACCAGCCTTGCAAGTGTCATATGAGCTTCCAGCTCTTGTTTTAATCTTTCGACAGTTTTAGGAAGTGCATAACACTTTATTTCCGTGACAACCCAACGTTTATGCGAGGGGTTGCTCTCTCTCCGCCACCGGTGTACACCTCGGCGCGGCACCGGCACGGCACCGTGGCACGCGCCACTTGGTGTACATCATTTCTGGGACTGATCAACCCCTCGCGTATCTGCGATTGAGCAGATTTGGCATAACAGTCTTTGCTCATTCAACACTTTCTATTAACGTTTTCCTAGGTTCCACAGCGTTTTCGGTTGTAAGACAGTTTTAGGAAAAGTGGAAAACACTTTATTTCCGTGGCTATTGAGCATATCTTGGTTTCAACACTTCCTGACTAGTCGTGTTCAACCACGCCGACACTTTTTGTCAAAATTTTTTACCCGTATGATTCCGAAACTGATGCATGCTGCAGCGGAGGTTACAGCTGCAAAAGTGGAAGTATTATACCGACAATAGCAGTTTTAATGTAATATTATTTACCCAGAGCAAAGTTTCCAACGCCTCGTTAGAAGGAACCTGAGAAACGAGCTAAGGCCTACTCTTGTACTACAAATACAAGCTTCAAGAGTACAAGCTTCAAGATGACAAAGAGCTGCAGCCAATGGTATAACATGATACCTAGGCTATAATTATAATAAGGCTGATAGAAACGAAAGAATTCAAGATAAAAGCGAGTGTTTAACCTTTACATTTTTAGCATCGGATTTCCTGTACTGGAGTGACGTCAGAACCAGGCCAAACCGCAAAAATCTCTGAAATCCATTCGACTTCGAGTCGAGATGTGAATTGAGATTCGATCATGTTCATAGGAAACCTTAATGGACCTTTTTGTCGAACATTGTATGGCTCGGAATTTTAAAGTGAGGCCCAGTTGCCTAAAATTAGTTTTGCGGAGTGTGAGCAATCGTGCACCTGGTAGAGATGCGCTTGTGCCATGTTGAAACGGTACTCAGCTGTATTTGTAGAGCAGTGAATGGCAGTTGTGGACCCCTTAATCAGCATAGCAACAAGCTAAATAATTCAAACAATTGTTAGAAGTATAACGCTTTCTTGGACGCAATCGGTTTTCAGACCCGAATGGCTTAACATTTCCGAATGCGCTGACACTTTCATCGGACGACACCGTTTTTGGGATCCCAAAACGTAAGTGGAGAGATGCCTATGACATCGCAAAAGTTGTCCGTCTGTCTGTCTGTCTGTGAGCACGATAACTCTCGAAGGGAATTTGATATTTTTATGAAACTTGGTGGGAGGATCGTTTGAGGCAAGGGAAAAGTCGAGTTCGTAGGTGGGCTCTGTAGCCCTACATTTAGGGGTGGGGTTCATATTTTTGGCCAGTTATGTAGGTGTTTAATATGTTTTTTACTCTCCGATTTCTGGAGGAAATAAATTATTTGAATGAATTGAATTGAAACATGGTGTTTCTCAAAAGCTAATTTTCCTTTTCTTGCTAGGTCACCTTTTCTTGGCGGATTTACAACGTTTTTGTTGTCAAACGTGTAGAATGTCTGGGAGAATAGCTGGTAATTTTTTCAGATTTTTTTCTACGTCAGGTTTTTAAGTAAACATTTTCTTCTGTTTTTCAATCCGTCCGAACCAGCCCGTACCCATGGGGTTGATTCGGACAGGCCTCAGGATGGTTCGGACATTATTTGTAATGTATTTTTTTTTACTCGACTTTATTTAAATGCGTTAAAAAGTGGAAATAAGGATATTGCAGCTCAAAAGTAAACACAAAACTAAAGAAAACAAATGTTTCAAGAGCCGAGGTAGCATTAAAGTGAAAACCCTTCATTTGTCCTTTCAGTTAACCTAGCAGTTCCAGGGGCTGGTAACTTCAAACTTACATCAGCAAAGTTCGGTCCATCTTTAGTTGGACCGGTAACTCGAATCGATTCTACAGAAAGAAGATTTTAGGCCCACTTATGTGCAGAAAGAATATCTTCAAGCCCCTCAACGAACTTTCATTCAATGAACCTTCTTTTCTTTCGACTTTCCGACCTAAGAAATACTTTTGGTTTCACCTTTTCCCAAATTTAACTTCATGAGAACGAATTTGTGTTTCTTTTTCCTCCTTGAAAATATTGTAAGCAAAGTTAATTATATGAAATCATCAAATAAAAAAATTCTAATTTTTTACTTTATTGTAGGCAATTCTACTAACTAGTTTTCTTCGGTTGTGGCCGTCTCTTTTTAGCGCGTTCATTTTTATGGCACTTGAGCTTACTTACTCAAGTGCCACATAGCGATCGTAATGTTTGTCTGTCTGTCGGTCTGTCCGCATTTTGCTAGTTTGGGCACTTCCACATGACCTAGGACGATAAACTTGGCACGCGTATCAGGAACCCAACCGGATTAACTTGGAAATAATCAATCCGACCATCAATGGGGGAGTGGCAAGATGGGGAATCCGGAAATTAGTAACATTCATAACTTTGGAACGGATAATCGGGCGTGCATTAAACTTGACAGGTATCAAGAACAAGTGTCTTGGGTGTTCATTCTCAAATTCGGATCGGATCCGGTCACTGGGGGGGGGGGCTTGAGGGGGACACCCGAAATCTCTCGAAACACTTTTTCTAGTTTTTGTCAAACCCCTACCCCTTTCTTCACACTAGTATAGCTCTGCGCATGAATGAGTCATTCTTTCTTCACACTAGTATAGCTAGGAAGCCAAAAGAGATCTGCCCAAATGCGGTATCGATCCGTGGACCTCTGTGGCGTAGGTCCAGCGCTCTACCACGGTGCTACGACTTGATGTATTTAGAAGCGAATGCAGGAAGAGATACGGTTTAAAGATTAAAGTAAGAATAAGTGGTCAGAACGAATGCTAAATGCTAACCAGAGCAAAATAACTAGAGCTATTTTGCTCTGATGCTAACTAAACTTAAACTGAACAATTCTCGTGAAACACTTTCACATAAGCTAGGACAATGAAACTTGGCAGGCATATCAGGGAACCGACCAGATTAACTTAGAAATAATCACTTTGCAGATCCGATCATAGTGGGGGGAGTGGAGGGATTGGAAATCTGAAACTATTAACATGCAAACTTTGGAGAGGGTAATCGGACATGCTTAAAACTTGACATGTGTCAAGAACACGTGTTTCGGATATTCAGTTTCAAATCCGGACCGGATTCGATAGGGGGCACCTGAAATTTCCTGAAACGCTTCCACATAAGCTAGGACAATAAAACTTGGAAGGCATATGAGGGAACCGAACAAGTTAACTTAGAAATAATCACTTCCCCGATCCAGCCATCGTGGGGGGAGTGGAGGGATGGGGAATACGGAAACTAGAATCAGACATAACTTTGGAACGGTTAATCGGACATGCATGAAACTTGACAAGTGTGAAGAATCCCGAATCCGATAACTGGGGTGGGGGTAGAGGGGGGACCGGAAATCTTTTGAAACGCTTAGGGTCGAGGGATCGGGATGGAACTTGAAGGGAACAACGAGCATTAACCCTAGATACTTTATTGACAAAATAGGACCGGATCGTGTCGCAATGGAGGGTGTCGGAGGGGGTTTCTTGGATTTCCGCGGTGATCACAAGTTAGGATACTTCCAGATTTACTATAACCATGAAATTTGGTAGACATCTTAGGTACTCTCCTAGGTCGACTTGAGGAAGATGGGGAACCCAGCATCTAGTGACATGCATAACTTTAGAACGGGTGATCGGACGTGAATGAAACTTGACAAGTGTCAAGAACAAGTGTCTCAGATGATCAATTTCAAGTTCGGAACGAATCCAATAACTGGGGGGGGGGGGAGCTGGAGGGGGGGGGGGTGCAAGAAATCGCGTGAAACGCTTAGATCGAGAGATCGGGATGGGACTTGGAGGATGGAACAAGCATAAGCCGTAGAGACAATACGAGACAGTACTGACAAAACAGGACCGGATCTTGTCACAGTTGAGGGAGTTTGAGCGGGTTTTCCACAGTTCTGGTCATCACGAGCTGGGGTACTTCCAAATGTGCTATGACCATGAAACTTGTCAGTCTGTGCTATTACCATGAAACTTGGCAGGCATGTTAGGGACTCTGTCAGATTGGCTTAAAAATAGTCCCTCTCCCGATCCGATCATCATTGTTGGAGAAACAGTTATCAGTGAGTGGAATAACCATTTCAGATTTAGTAGATCAAGCTGATCTACTGATCTACTGAAATGAATATCGGGAGAGAGATGCAGCCTTTACAACTGCAAACCGTATTTAACAAACATGCTAGCTGTTCTTGCAAGTGCCATCTGAGATTTCAGCTCTTGTTCAAACTAATTCTGTTAACAAAAAATACGATAAGGAGTCTGATAACATCTGTTTGTATTTTTCTAAGTCAGTTCCGGTTTTGTATGTCATATCAGTAGGAAAAAACTGTAGAACCAACCCCTTCAAAACTGTCAGAAGTTTCATAACAGATAGCGTATAACACTTTCAAGAATAACACCTTTTCACTTAGAAATAAAGTGTTATGACCAATTAAGTTTATACTATTTCGTGCCTAGATCTCCAACAACACCTTCAATTAGTAAAAATACTAACGGGAACGAAAGAAACATAACAGATAATATCTCCAAGTGTTGAAACCGCGCATCCTTCTGTTGTCGTTATGTAACTTCTGACAGTGTAGTATTCTTACCTATTCAAGGTGTTGTTGGAGATCTAGGCATGAAATAGTGTAAACTTAATTGGTCATAACACTTTATTTCTAAGTGAAAAGGTGTTATTCTTGAAAGCGTTATGCGCAATCTGTTATGAAACTTCTGACAGTGCAACCCCACCCTGACTGAAATAACGAAACGGCGTACTACAGGAAAATTAAGTGATCTATCTTGAAAATACTAAGCAGGCTACAATCCGCAATTACTAAGCTGTCTATTGTCATTTAATCGGCTGATCTTCAGCGTACAGCTTTTTAACCGACCATGAGCTAAAAACTTTTACCTCAAGAAAACCAATTTTTTCAACTTTTTGTCAAAACCAGAAAAGTAAGTACCATGAAACTTTGGTACAAAGTTAGATCACTAGAAGGCAAATGTTATGTATTTTTTTTCCGATTTTAGCGACAACTTTTAATATTTGTTTTGCGGGTGCCAAGACCAACCCAGTGTCCGATCCAACCCCGAGCTCCCCTATGCGTTCTCTCGCTTTACAGACGCTTTTTCAGACCCCAACATTAACATTTTCGTCGGAAAAGTGTTGAAAGCAAGACATTTTTATGAAAATGTCGCTTCGCAGACACTTTGTTGGGACAAAAAAGAGATTTTGAACAGATTTTCTTGATAGTGTTGTGATGGCGACGTTTTCTATAGAAAATGTCGCAAAACTTTTTACAGTGTAGATGAAATTCATCATTCGAAACGCAAGAAGTACCGAGGGTAGTAGTGCCAGTAGTAACCTGTACCAAGACCTTAAATGCGGGAAAAGGTGTCAGCGAAACCCTCAGATGCGCTCAGACGTCTTCGAGAAATCGATGTTTGCAATTGAGAATCGACAAAAAGTCTATGAGTTTTTTTTTCTTATATTCACTCCTAAAAGTAGGCCACTTGAGAAAAACAAAAAAAAAGTGTTCGAAATTTTAAAGCACAACTCTTACTTGAAATGACCTTTTCCCTATAAAATGGATCAGGAAAAACGTTTTCGAAAATACCATTACGTTCCACCTGAAACTAGCTATTCTCTTGTTAGCGCTTGTCGACTGTATCCAGCCTTCCTGCTCTCCGACGCGGCGGCTGGGCGCAAAACATTTGAAAACTGAACGTGCCTTGGTTTAAAAGTGGGAAAACTAAGCAACTAAAAGAAGTAATAACCAGAAGATTGTCACATCCTAATGTGTGAAAGAGTTGTCAGTGGACAATGAAGATTCTGGCAAACTTTTCGTTGGGTGACGGGAAAACTCGGCAAGACCGAAAAGCGCTAAAAATTCGTAGTTACGAAACGGAACAATGGAGAAAGGTGGGAATTTCAGAAACTTATTATTCCATATGGTAGCTAAATATATTTTAAAAGGCAGAATAAGCAAGAGGGGTCCTTTAAGAAAATTTCAGAAAATTTGACATTCAGACTTATATTAGTTATTCGAGAATGACAGTAATGGATTCGATAATTTTTATTTTTCAAAATCAGTTCCGGGAAAATATGTCTTCGAAAATGCGAAAACCGTGGCCTATAAAATGTTTGACGAAAAACAGTAAAGACATTAGATGATTTCTCGAAGAAACTCCACTCCTAGCCACGCTGCTTATTTAAAAGTTAAAGGACACGTCGTCCTTACGATAGTAATTCATTCTGCTTCGGTAGTCCATCCATTCTCGTTCCCGAGATTCTTCATTCCATAAGTGTATCCTATCTCGCTTTATTAGTAAACCGATTATCACGCGTGCCACGATCTTCTCTATTTACTTGACGTAATGGCGCCCGATCATTGTTCGGGGGGAGTTGTTTCCGTCCGACAACCGGTTATGCACATTTTGCCAAGAGTATCATCCAAGGCAAGGGGAATGGAAAGAGGCTAAAAACAGCCAAAACCGTGTTTAATTTTCTGTAAGCTGTAAACTAGGCAACTATCTCAGAATGTCTGAGCGGCAACACTGTGCAGTTCGAGAATCCTAAAAAATATTCTCTGCAGGTATGTGAGAGGAAATTCCTATGAATGGGTCAATCTTACACTGGAAGGCAATGGGGTACGCTGGTAGTGGTAGCGGGATCGCATTTCTGCTCTGCGATCTGCTCTTCGCTGCAAGCCCCCTTCTACCCTTTAGAGGTAAGCCACAACCCCCTCTCATTGCTCCCACTTTAAAAAAATATGGTCATCGCAGTCGCCGGTTTCTTCTACGTGTCAGAAAATGCCAATCGAGGTTATTTGTGAGGACCGTATCGTTCGTTTTGCAGCATTTTGGAGTAAAACATTTCTGGACTTTCATCATGAGCTGAAAACATCTCAAATCATCTCGATTCAGTTCATGGTGCGGTTGTGCACCTTAAAGGACGTGTCGTACCTATTTTAGCTCGACGTTTTTCTCGGTAAAATTCCCTTTTTTAGTTTTTTTTTTACTGATTTTCTCGACGTCCCTGATCGTTCCATCCATTCTCATCGAGATTTCCAGCTTGATGTGTTATTTTTATCCCACTAACTGCAAAGCTAATTTCTCTATGTGCACGCCGTTGGAAGTTGAACACATGTTTTCGCATCCTTCTTTTAAACATTAAAATTTAAGACAATTAAAACATGTAAACACTTAACGGTTTTAATTGTTAGATTTTGCGAAAAGATGACATTTAGATGGGCTATAACAAATATATTCTCATAACGTTCATCACAAGGATGGGCAAACATGTGTTTCTGTTATCAATCTTGTGAGAGTGCAGTATTTAGCTCTTTCAGAGGCAGATCAGGCTCCTGCTTATTCTTTCTGAAGTTCTCAGTGGAGAAAAATACCGGTTATGCAAGTTTTCGGCACTGTCTAGGGCAGTGGTTCCCAACCGGTGGTACGCGTACCCTAAGGGGTACGCGAGACCCTTGCAAGGGGTACGCGAAGGTACCGAAATCGGTTTAGTCAGCAGCTTCAAAATCTCGCCTCACTCATTTTTGATTGCCAAAAGCCTAATATTACCAGCAGAGGCATCACTAGCCAAAATGTTTTTTGGGGGGCAAGGTATTTTTACTGACTGTCTGGTCATTTTATCGACTGTTTTTCAAAAAATTACTGTTTTTACGAAAAGAAGCCGCGCTTCGCGCCGATCTGGCCGATCAGTTTGAGGGGGAGTGGTGTTGCCAACCCCTGCGTGACGCCTCTGATCACAAGCCCTAGTGATAGTCAATGAAACAATGTTGATTCCAAAACACGCTAGCCCACTGCAGTAAAATCTGTTCCTGTGTCAAACAATATTGTTTAAAAAACAATCGAATACATTGCAAGTGATATTGTCATTCAGGTTGCGAATCAAGCTAACAAAAATGTTTGCGATGTAGCTTGATGAAGGCACGGAGAATGTCAAAACCAAACACAGAAACAGGCTGACTGTATAAAAAATATTGCTGTTAATGACATCGAGCCGAGATTTGCAAAACTTTGGCTACAAAGTAGCCTCAAGTGTAGATTTTGTATACATTATTTCTGCACATGTGTGCTTTATCATTTATGATAACAGATATCGTCTTTTCACGGTCTGAAAAAGGGGGTACGCAACCTTTTCAAACCTTTGATTAGGGGTACGCGGTACGGAAAAGGTTGGGAACCACTGGTCTAGGGAACCGGGGGCCGTACCATGGGCTACGGAACCGGTAGTTCTCACGGAAACCAAACCATATGAGCTGCGATTCCGGGATCTGACGTCATTGACTAACGGACACTTGTCTGGGCTGGCTGGCTGGCTCCCATTCCGGTAGTAAGTGGAAATAGCTCACGGAAACTTCATTGCACCAGCTTGTCGTCCGGTAGTCTCACGGAATTGTGTACCCAGAAGCTAGGGAGCCGGTAGTTGATACCGGAAGCTGTATAATTGGAGCTTGTGTTCCGGTAGTGTCTACGTGGAATATAGAACTCACGGAATAGTTTGGATGACAGCTAGGATGCCGGGATTTTCACTGACTTATAGAAAATAATTTGATAAAAAATTCACTACCGGAACCCATATATTGAGAGCTAAGGTACCGGTAGCAACAACTATTTTATTGAAAATGACCAGCTCACGGACACAGACGGCTATGGGCTAGGGTACCAGTAGTGCCAAAATATAAAATAAAAATGAACGCACGGACTCAAGTCAGTGCAGACTAGGAAACAGGAAGTGAATATTTTTAACTCACGGAACCGAACTCTTGCGGGCTAGGGTACCGGTAGTGCCAAAAACTAAAATTACAAACTCACGGACACATGTCAATATGTACTTCGGGTCCGGTACAGCTCACGGAACCCAACTTCCATGAGTTTGTAATTTCAACTTTTGACACTACCGGAACCGTAGCCCGCAGGAGTTCGGTTCCGTGATTTAAAAATATTCCCTTACGGTTTCCTAGTCTGCACTGACATGGGTCCATGAGTCCAAATTTTTTTTTTTTTGGCTCTACCGGAACCCTAGCCCATAACCGTCTGTGTCCGTGAACTGGCCATTTTCAATAAAATAGTTGTTACTACCGGTACCTTAGCTCTCAATATATGGGTTCCGGTAGTGAATTTTGTACCATGTTATCATCTCTAAGTCAGTGCAAATCCCGGCATCCTAGCTCTCATCCAAATTATACCGTGAGTTCGATATACCACGTAGACACTACCAGAGCACAAGCTCCAATTATACAGTTTCCGGTATCAGCTACCGGCTCCCTAGCTTCTGAGTACACAATTCCGTGAGACTACCGGACGAGAAGCTAGTGCGATGAAGTTTCCGTGAGCTGTTTCCACTTAATATCGGAACGGGAGCCAGCACAGACAAGTGTCCGTTAGTCAGTGACGTCAGATCCCGGAATCGCAGCTCGTATGGTTTGATTTCCGTGGGAACTACCGGTTCCGTAGCCCATGGGACATAAAGTACGGCTCCCGGTTCCCTATAGGGAAATATATAGAAAATACGTATGTCCCAATAACAGTCGAATGGGCTGATAGGGGATGTCACCCTGTCACCGAGGGTGGGTTTCAAGGCAATTGGTAGTTTTGTAATTTCGGCCAGATCAGGAACATGATAGGAAAAAAAATTCAAGAACTGAGAAAAATTTCCAGGCCTTGGCTCTTTAGTGCAGAGCAAAACAGCACTAGCGAGTACCGACTACCGCCAAGACCTATGCTTTCTATTCTTTGTAAACGGGCAATACTCTTAGCTCCGCCCACTACGCTTGCCGCATTTTAAGCGAAACAAACTTGCGGGTTTTGAAATTTCTGGTAAAGCAAAGGTGCAGTCTGCACACACCAAGGAAACAATGGAGACTGTATAATTGTTTTGCTATGTTCAGAATATGAATTTGTCAGAGCAAAATAACACCAGGGAGTAGCGCCAAGACCTATACGTTCCAAGCTTTGCAAACGGGTGATGCTCGTAGCGCCGCCCACTACACTTGCGGCATTTAAAGCGAGACAAACTTCCGGGTTTAGAAATTTCTGGCAAAGCAATGGTGCGGTCTGTACACACTAAGGGAACAATGGAGGCTGTATCATTTTTTTGCAATGTTGAGAATATGAATCTATCGGAACCAACGTTGATGAACGATTGAATGATTAATTCAAACAATGTTTACAACGGGTACGTCAGCTACGATTCTTCATCAGCGATGTTTCGGCCCTTTTTGGCAAGGGTCCTCGTCAGGCTGTCAATCCTCTGGTTCAACTTCGGGGAAGGAAACAAACCTGTAATAAATAATTGAATGAGTTTCAGTAAGGACGTTCTCTATCGCTAGTGGTGCTAGTGTCGCTGCTATTCGAGTGCGTGTCACTTTTTTCAAGTCTTGGCGCTACTCGCTAGTTTTATTTTACTCTGGAATTTATCGGAGCCAGCGCTGGTGAACGACTGAATGAGTTTTATTAGGGACGTTCTCTATTCGCTAGTGGTGCTAGTATCGCTGCTATTCGAGTGTGTGTCAATTTTGTCAAGTCTTGGCGGTACTCCCTAGTGTTATTTTGCTCTGGTTTAGTGATACTGATATTCAAGAACTGCATTTTCTAACTGAAACTATTTTGAAATGCTTACAGTTGGAAGAGAGTAAGATTTCGAGCTTTCTTCAGGATTTCCATATGAAGCGTATGATTAAAAAAAAAATTAGCTTTTGCGAAAAAATTCTGGGTATGGCTTCTCTAACGACACCAAATTTCAACAACTTTCTTTTTTAACTGAAATTATTTTGAATACTTACAGGCGGAGAAGAAAGGTTCAACGGCCACTGAGTATGGATTCGTTTTTGGTGCGTTCTTTCTAACGGTGTTTTTAATCAGCCCCATTTTTGGACAGTACGTAAGTTACAGCCTGCTATGTTTATTTTTGCACTTTTATTTGTCCAACACGGGAGTGGTTTTCTTGATATCCTGCATTATCGAATTACTTGTCGACATTCTTTTAAGGATCCTACCTTTGATCGGATACCCTTGGCCTATACCCTGGATGCTTGATTGATGAGTTTGTGTGGGAATCTGGCATCCCTGGGACTCTTCATGCGTTATGTTTCTATATCACGTATAGCGCATCGTTTGTTTTATTCTTGTCCTTAAGCTTGTTTTCTCGTCTAGCTCACAGATTGGAGAGAATTACGCCTTCTAAATATTACGTCAAGATGAACCATCAAAGCTCCATTGAACAAAGCTATTCTAGGGTTTCACCCGCAGTTCTCCCTATCCCGGTTACATTTTTGACGAAAATACTGTAAAGCATTGTTCAAATTAGTGTAATAACCTGCATACGGATTTCCCACGTCGTCATTTCTTAACTATATAGCTAGAGCAACACAAACTGGCTAATATTCGAATAGAGAAGATAAGAGAAGATGGGATCAGTTTTAACTTTTCTTACCAAGTCCTGCTCACAGTATATAAGCAGACGCGTGATAGCGCTTATGCAGCTTATTCCGCCAATTTGAACAATGCTTAATTCTAGTGTTCCTTTCGGTCCAGGTCAGTAAATATTTTCGGTGGAGGGTCAATTGAGGTCCCGCCTCAGGTTTCTTACTCAGACTTGAAATTTAAAGCGCTCCTAGAGGCAGAATTACTGTTTTTGGGTAGTTTCCGAATCTACCGTAAAGTAACGGCAGAGCTTTGCATTTTACCCTTTGAAACCTGATGGGCCATAAAACAGTAACAAGATGGAAGATTTTGTGCCCTTTCGAAATGAAGGGAGGAAGGGAATGTGCCCCACCCCCCAATTGCGTCCCTGCTTGTCTAGTGACGAGTCGTGACGAAAACATTCAGCTAGTTCTCATTGAGTCTGCGTTGCGATGTAAAACGATCATGTCTTTCTGTTGAACATTATGTCGCATATAACGCAGCAGTTTCAGCAAGGGGTCAGGCCCTCCTGAACGAGTAATTTTTCGGCTCATTTGGTGTTCTCTTGTAGTTAAGCGTTCTCGGTGCGAAGTTCGTGTTTGTCGCCAGCGATTTTGTGATAGCCGTATGCACCCTCCTGTTCGGGTAAGTTGCCCAACAATATTAAAGTTTAACTGAAAAGCCAACTTATTTGTGTGTCATTTAACTGAATACACTGAATTATTTGGATTCTGTAAGGGATTTTTTTATTTTCCACTATCTGTTCCAGTTATGACGTTCAGAATATCTGCAGCCGTCCCCACGGCGTAAATTCTACTATGACGCGGGAAATTTTAATCTCAACACACACGCGGCTTTCAGTGGGCAGTGGTGAGATTGGTGAAGATTTCTTAGTCCCTGGACAAAAAAGAAATCACAAATCTTTCTAGTAAGGCATAGAACAAAAATACAAGCGCACAAAGGTACCACAAATCCCACGGAAGTTCCAATATTTGAAAATCGATTATTCGTGAATAGCGGAACAACCAAGTAACACATTTTCAGCGCGTCTTCAAGCCAATTTAAGTGAATAGGTAACTAGATGGTAACTAGATTTTCCTATCCTAGCCCTTTTCGGTTAGACTTTTAACAGTAGGCCTTATGCAAATTCGCCTTATGCTAGTTCAGCGCTCCAAGCGGACTAGTTTCTGAACGTCTCCACACTTGTGACAGAGAGATAGTAAAGTATGGGTTCATAAGGTAAGAAGCAGAACATAAGAGCTTTCACTTTCTACTCCGAAGGCAGTGTAGAACTTTCAGTGCTTGGGAAGCATATTACAGGTTTTCTACTTTTAAACCTGTGGATCTATTTATTGCCGTCTGTCACAAGTTAATCAATCAATCAATCTTTATCGTTTAAAAACAGTTTGTAGAGTATATTTATCCAAAAATATAGTGCCTGACTCTCGTCCTGACTCTCGTCAGACACTATACAAAATGCGTCTCTACATCAAATGTGATAATCAGTGTATTGTCAATAGGAGATAGGATACACTTATGAAGTAAAGAAGAATCTCGGGAACGAGAATGGATTGGGTACCCTTTTCAATACGATTTAATGAAGTAGAATGAATTACTGTCATATGTGCGACGTGTAATTAACGGCTGATGAAGGCTGTTAAGGCTTTTTCGAGGGTGAAGTGGTTTCAGGAATCGAGCACGAAGCTCTCTTAACAGCCTCAATTGGGCTTCGGATCCTTAATCCCATGTGAATCGACGAGTCCGGAACCGCAATGGCAACCCAAGCAAGACTTTAGCATATTTGTTAAACATAGACTAATAGCTCTCCCTGGTTCGCACTGCTGCGATTTCGTGCAAACTTCTGCGTCATGTGACGTACGACACAAATCGGGCGAAAAGCGATGCAGAATTTTGCATTTTGTCACAGTGTCGGATGCTTTGAAAAGTTTCAACTGATGCGATTTTCTGGGGAAAAGAATTGCTCGGCCTTGTTCTGATTGTAATCCTAGATGAATCCAAGAATATCTTCTTGAATTAACATGTCTTGACCTGTTTTTGGGATCCCAAAACGTAAGTGGAGGGATACCTATGACATCGAAAAATTGTCCGTCTCTCCGTCTGTGCGCGCTATAACTCTCGAAGGGAATGAGATATTTTGTTGGATCAAGGATAAGGTCAAGTTCGTAGATGGGCTGTGTAGCCCTACATTTAGGGGTGGGGGAGGGGGTTCAAATTCAGGGACAAACAAAATATTTTTAAACAGCTAATGTGATAGTCGATTATGGTGTAAGAAGGCATGCTGAGCACGATAGTGAAAACCGTTTTCTCGCTGGACAAGTAGTTCGTCCGGAATCCGGCAAAAGCCGGAAAGTTGGTTAAAAGTAAAAGTTTATTTGAAGTTGATTAAATGTTCGATTTAGGGGTAAAAAGACATGCTGAACGAAATGGTGAAAACCATTTCCTCGCCGGACAACTAGTTCGCCCGGATTCCGGCCAAAACCGGAAAATTTGTTAATTTTAATTTTAAGTTTGATTAGATGACAGATTAAGGGGTAAGAAGACAGGCTGAGTCTGTATATGACAATCATTTTTTACCCGGACATATAATTAGTCCGGAATCCGGTTGTAACCGGATTTTTATTTTTTAGTCAAACTTTTATTCAAAGTTGATTAGATTTTCTTTATAGGGATTTGACGCTGGATTTGTTTCTGAATTTTATTTTTTGCTGGACTAGTAGTTTGCTCAGAATTCGGGCGAAACCGGAAACTAGGCAGAAGTAAAGCAAGAAGTCTCGGTCAGTATCGTCAAAATAGATATGGCTCATAGAGGTATATCTGAACTTGTTTTTTTTGTGATGATTAGCCTGGCGAAGACAAGACCCTATTGTCTGAATCAAATATAGATTTTTGGGATCCAACGACACCTTTGGTCTTGTTGAACAAGATAACTTATATGTTTTGACTGAAAATTTCCTGATAGTGGTTGACAGTGGGTGGTATTCAGAAGGGTCCTTTTGCAGAATAATTTCGACGAAAAATTTCGTTTACTTTTGCGTCAGCGTGGTGGTGGGAAGGTTCATGCGATTCTGTCGCATGTCGGAACACATACGACGCAGCAGTGTGAACCAAGGGTAATACTCTTGATGACTATCTCTCCCTGCCGATGCAGAATCTCCGGGTACCTGCGGAAGAAAGGAAGAAACGGTGTCACAGCTGCGCTGACTCAGGATTTGAGTCATTGAGTTTGAGTCGCTACGGACACGTTTACTCCTTCTTCCTGAGAATCACTGGCGTGTTTTGGACTTAGTCATATAGAGTATTGCAGGATATATAGAAAGGTATCGAAGATGGTGCTAGCGCAAGTGCATGCGGCAATGCAAGAGTATTATAGAGTTGCCGCGAGCATCAGCAGTTTGTTATAGCGAGCCTTTGACACAGCAAGCGTACCATGTACTTGTCCGTCAATTCTAACGTTACTGGAACAGGCCTACACCCCTTACTGAGTAAATCAAAACAGGGTTCCTGACCTTCTATTGCCAGTCAGAACAGGGTCCCTGCCTTATTCAAAACAGGGGCCCTGTCTCAAACAAAACAGGGCTCCTCTCTCAGAACAGGGGTCCTGTCTTAAAGGAACTTACTAAAAGTAACTCGATACTTATAGCTTTATACTTTTAGGACGCTAGACGCTGTTCAAAGTCACGAAGGATTTATTGGCTTGTCGTTTGCAGTTCGGATAGTAGAAGCAGTTGGGAACGCGGGCTATCTCACCGCAAGTTTTGCCTATCTCGCAGCAGAGTTTCCAGATTCGATCGCCACTGTCTTTGTAAGTTCCACATCGTCAAATC
This sequence comes from Branchinecta sandiegonensis, assembly GCA_030848855.1. Taxonomy (NCBI): domain Eukaryota; kingdom Metazoa; phylum Arthropoda; class Branchiopoda; order Anostraca; family Branchinectidae; genus Branchinecta; species Branchinecta sandiegonensis. Next base: position 5,927,491 of record JAUPMV010000017.1, on the reverse strand, counting down.
CTTTAGGTTTCTAGTATTCTACTTATGAATGCTTCACATAATAGTGGCCTAACTAATCTGGTTATTTCTCTGCCTAACGTATTTTCTTCCGACTCTCTTAAAATCAGTCTAAAGATTTCACTCATGTTTATGGCACTTGCAACCTCTGGCTCAAGGGCCATATACCGATCGCAATTCCGTCTGTCGGTCGGTCCGAATTTTTTGTCACACTTGTTCGAGTTAGGGTACTTCCAGATGTGCTAGGACGACGAAACTTGGCAGGCATATGAGGGACCCGACCAAACTAACCTGGAAATAATCAGTTTCCCGATCCGACCATCTGCGGGGGAGTGGAGGGCGGAGGAATCTGAGAAATTTAGGGCAGTTCGTCACACTTTGTCGAGTTAGGGTACTTCCAGATGTGCTAGGAGGATGAAACTTGGCAGGCATATCAGGGTGCCGACCAAACTAGCTTGGAAATAATCAGTTTCCTGATCCGACAATCTGGGGGGGGAGTGGAGGGCGGGGACTCTGGAAAATTGAGTAGTGCGTAACTTTTGAACGGGTGATTGGATTGGAATGAAACTTGATAACTGGATAAAGGACATATCTCTGATGTTGGGGGGGGGGGGAGACCGGAAATCTCGAGAAACGGTTAGAATTAAGGAATCGGAGTGAAACTCGCGGGGAAGAACAAGCATCTGCCCCGGATAACCGTTTACACAATTGGACTGGATCCGGACCCTTGGGGGGGTGGGGGGTGGAGGGGAGATTGCCGGTATTCCGGTGATTTTAGTTTTGGGGATTTTCGCGACAAAACTTGGGAGGCATATCTCTGATGTCCCATTTGAAGTCCGGACCGAATTCGGTAGCTATGGGGGAGTTGGGGGGGGGGGGGGCGGAAATCTCGAGAAACGGTTAGAATGGAAGGATCGGATTGAAACTTGCTGGGAAGAACAAGCATCTGCCCCATATAAATCGTTTACATAATTGGACTGGAAACGGACCCTTTGGCGGTGGGTGAAGGGGTTTTCCCTGAATTTCGGTGATTTCAGTTTTGGTGATTTTCGCGACGAAACTTGGGAGGCATATCTGGGATCCGATCAAACTGACTTGTAAATAAAAATTTATTCGATCCGATAGTCGTGGGGGGAGTGGAGGGAGGGGGAATACGGAATATTGAGTTATGCGTAACTTTAGAACGGGTGATCGAATCTGAGTGAAATTTAATAATTGAACAGAGGACGTTTCTCTGGTGATCTTTTTCATGTCGGGACCTGATCGGACAACAGTTGGGGGGGGGGGGGATAGACCGGAAAATACGTGACCGGCTGATACTGGAGAGATTGGGATGGAACTTTGTGGGAATAACAAACAAATGCTCTGGATAAATCTTTTTTAGAACTGGATTGGCTCCAGCGACTGTGGGGGAGTTTGAGGGGGGGGGGGGGGGGGGTCCGGAATTCTGGTGATCACGAGTTAAGGTACTTCTAGATGTGGTAGGACGATGCAACTTGGCTGGAATATTAGACATTCGACAAGATTGGCCTAGAAATCGCAACTTTCGTAATCTGACTATTCCTTAAAGTACCAATCTTGACCACAAAGTAAGAAAAATACTTTTATGCGGAATACACATTTTCATGACCCCCATGAGCCCATTATCATTTTAGCCTCAAGGGTTTTGCATAAAAAATGAAGTTAAAGCTCCCCTAAAGTGCGCATGTTAACTGCTAAGTTGAAAAGTACTTTTTATCAAATGATTCATCTCAGCTTGTGATAGCGGATTCAACAGCTAGGGGGGAGTTGGGAGGGGGTGATCGGAAATCTCAAGAAACGGTTAGAATGAGGGGATTGGAGTTAAACTTGCTGGGAAGAACGAGCATTTATTCTAGATAAATCGTTTGCACAGTTGGACTGGATCCGGACACTTGGAGGGGGTGTGGGTGTAGGGGGTACTTCCGGAATTCCTGTGATGGCGTTTTTCAACACGAAATTTGGCAGCCATACAAGGGACCCGATCAATCTGACAGAGCCCTTACCTACTACATACAGTCCCAATGAAAATTTGTAGCTTGCGTAGTTGTAGGGTAGTTGTACGAAAAAGTTGCATGTAATACTATGTAATAGCAAAGAATACTATCATTTAATGTGCCTCAGGCTGGTCCAATCTTAAGTAGTAGTATCCAGTAGCATCCAGTCTTGGTAATAGTAGCATGCAGTAACACGGTAGCCTTGAAATAGAAGCATGTAGTAGCATCAGTTCGTACTGCATGCTACTTTTTCGTACAACTTCGTACTACTATTTTGAGATAAATTTTTCATCGGGGTTGCAAGTGCCATATGAGCTTACAGCTCTTGTTTTGTTTTTATGCTCAAGTGCCATATACCGATCACTTTTCGGTCTTTCGGTCTGTCTGTCAGGCCTCTCATCTCGAGTTAGGGTACTTCCAGAAGTGCTACGACGATGAAACTTGGCAGGCGTATTAGGGACCCTACCAAACTAACTTGGGAATAGTCACTTCCCCGGTTCGACACCGTGGGGGGGGGGGGGTGAGGGGAGGGAGAATCTGGAATATTGACGTATTTTTAACTTCTGAAGGGAAATCGGGACCTTAATGAAACTTGATGTTTGGAAAGACCTCCTGTCTCACTCAGATATCCCACTTCAAGTCTGGAATGGATCCGGTGACTTTGGGGGAGATAGAGAGGGGACGGAAATGTTGGGAAACGCTTAGACTGGAGGGATCGGGGTAAAACTTGGTGGGAAGAACAAGAACAAGCCCCAGATCCATAGTTGACTAGACCGGCTCGGATCCGAGCACTGTGGGGGTGCTCGGGAGGACGAGGGAGGTTCCGGAATTCCGGTGGTCCCGAGTTAAGATGCTTACACACATGTGCTAGAACGATGAAACTTTGCAGGCATGTCAGAGACTCGAAAATTTTAACTTGAGAACACATCGTGGGGGGAGTGGAGCAAGGGGGAGTCCGGAACCTTGAGAAATGTCCAAGTTTTGAACGGGTGACCGGATCTTAATGAAACTTGATATCTCAAATGTCCCATTTCAAGGCGGACAGCATCGGATCAATGTGGAGGAGTCTGGGAGGGGGGGATGACCGTAAATTTTGTGACAAGCTTAGAGTGTAGCGATTGGGATGACACTTGGTGGGAAGAACAAACGTAAGACCTAGACACACCAGTAACAGAATCGGACCGGATTCGGGCACTCTGGGGGAGTTGACAAGATTGGCTTAGAAATTGTCACATTCCAGATCCGACCATCCCTTAAAGTATTCTCTTCACCGCAAAGTACAAAAAATAATTTTAAGCTCTACATTTTCATGATCCCCATGAGCCCATGATCATTTATGACTCAAGGGTTTTGCTTAGAAATGACTTTCTGCGACCCTTAAAGTGTGCATCTTAACCGAAGAGTAAAAAAATACGTTTGACCAGACCATATATATTCACGGTCCTAAAGGGCCTAAAGGTCATCGTCACAGCCAAGTGAAAACAAAAAAATACTTTTTACCAAACGACACATTCTCGTGATTTCCAAGGGTCCATCGTTATTCTTATCTCAGGAGTTTTGCTTACAAATGATCACAACAAACCCACGAATTGGCAAATTCCTACTTTCATCCTTTTGCCAAGCCTTGCAAGTGCCATGTGAGCTTCCAGCTCTTGTTTTCTGGAAGCATCATCATTTGTAACTATCAGCTGACTCCACGTGACCATTTGGACAATATGGACTTGTAGATTCTATTTTTTTAGGTCGACATGAAAGGCCACATAATGATGGTCAACGTTGTGACGTTAAATCTGTTTCAGGCTTCCCTGGAGACTTTCTACGGATTGGGTTTGATTGCTGGTCCCGCGTTAGGTGGCGCTCTTTACGAAGTGGGAGGTTTTTTCCTTCCCTTTGCTACTTTTGGGGCCATATTACTTGTGGTGTCATCTGTGGCCCTATTTATCCTGCCGACCCACACACCGGTGGCAACAGACGAACAAGATCCGTGTAAGTAAACTTTACTATATGCGTTCAAACATCTCTTCTTAGAGCTTGCACTAGACTCATTTCATCCCTGCCAGCAAAAAGTCAACACGCGGTCAAAAATAGAAATCGCCTTATTCTATTTAGAACTCCAAGCGACTAGTTTTTAGTTTAGTTTAATTTAATTTTAGTTTAATACTCTTTATTTTATGAACCAACTTTGACGAACTAATCTACATGAATAAACCTTTGAAAACACTCTTACTATTCCTTACACATGTATCGTCGGTACCTTTGGCTGCAGGAAAGCCCGAATGGTCATGTGGAGCGGTAAAAAAAAAAAAAAAATCACTTTAAATTAATTTGCACATATTTTCCAAAAAAAAGGAGAAGAAAACTGAAATAGGAAGTACAAAAAAAAGAAGTAAGAACGCAAAAGAAAAGAAAAAAAAATAAAATAAATAGAAAACCATGCCGTCCTACCAAAATCATCCAGTCAACAAAACAAATGAAATAAACTTTTACTCTGTCCTGGTAACTTGAGTGAAAGCACCCATTCTCTTATGGTGACTTTCTGGAAGCACCCATTCTCTTATTATGAGCACATGTGACAAAGAGACAGTACAATATAGACTCACAAGCAAGTAAGTAAGTGAGTAAGTAATTTATTTATAACCCGCCATTTCGAAAAAGCGGAGTAAATGAAAGAAGATAAATAAAACACATAAAGACACAGAAAAATACACTAATTTTCGATCTGAATAAGGTAATGAGCAGAACTTCGCAGATGTATAATGAGCAGAACAGACGTTACCTAGCTTAGATTTCAGACGTAAACGATCTGATATGTTGAATGTGTTCAGGATACTGTGAGGAGTTGGTAATGTCAACCCTCACGATTTCTTTTATTTTTCAAATTACCCGTCAACACGTCAGCACTGATTTAAATTGTACCAGCCAAAGCCAAATCGACGTGTTGGCGAGTATACATTTCAAAATAGGGTCTGCTAAGACTGGAACGCACTATCAGATCAGATTGTTATGTCTGAGAATGCAGATATGTTCGACCGATCCATTGTTTCGTCCAGCATATTATTCGAGCGTTTTTTCAGACCCATTTTTGCAAACTTCTAATTCAGTTTCTTTAAAACGATAAAAATTTGAACTAGCCATAAAGCAAGTCAAGTTTCACGCAACTGTGATAGTTGAGTGTTTGTTTTTCCAATTCCCGCCCGTGCTATTAGGGTTGAAATAAAATTGATTGATTGATTGATAGGCTACACAGTGTTATCTTTTAGGAACTGTTGATGTGAAAACTAGTTCTAAGATTTTATTTTGAACATAGCTGTTGTGTTTTGTTTGCAATTTGTTTCGTCTTGGGAGTTAGAATCTGTGACGGTACGTTTCCGAGTGTGTGTGTGGGGGGGGGGGGGGGTGTTAACTTTGTCCCTGCATTAAGAAAAGAAGCAATTCAGAGTTAGAATTCTAACCTCTTTCGTAAAATTCGTATTAATTAGGCTGAATCAGTTTTGGTTTGCAGTCCGAAGCGCCCATAAGTTCAACCCCCACAGGTAAAATTAAAAAGATTGAAGGCCTCCCTGCGTCTCAAGTAGGCAAATAAAGCATATTGGAGCTTTACTGCAACTTTCAAAGTCTTTCGTGGATTTCCATTCCGAGATTAAAGTGTATCATTCCAGACCACAATTTCGGTATGTTTTTCCATTAGTACATACTTTGTTTCCTCGTCGGTAATAACTGGGTTTTGGTCGGCAAGACTGGAGCCCACCTTTAGCAGGTAATTTAGTAGAATGATTCTTTTGACGTTTCCTTTCTTGCAGTTTTTTTGCTGAAAATTTTGCGGATTCCTGGCGTTTTTCTGGCAGCCTGTGCCGTCACTTCATCATCGATAACAACTGGATTTGTGTCGGCAACCCTGGAGCCCCATCTTCGCCAAGTAAGTGGCGCGAACAGTACTTCAAATTGCAAGCAATAAGGAACAATAAATAACCTGCAATATATCGCCGGCGCCCTCACTCCCGATACATAAAGAAGTGGCGATATACAAAAATATGAAGAAAATCGTGCTATCGGACCAGAGCAAAACAACACTAGGGAAGTAGCGCCAAGACCTATGCTTTCCATGCTTTGCAAACGGGACATACTCGTAGTGCCGCCCGCTGCGCTCGTGGCATTAAAAGCGAGACAAACTTGCGGGTTTAGAAATTTCTAGTAAAGCAAAGGTGCGGTCTGCACACACCAAGGAAACAATGGAGGCTTTATAAATTTTTTTATATGTCCAGAAAGTGAAGTTATCAGAGCCAGCGCTGGTGAACGAGGGACGTTCTCTATCACTAGTGGTGCTACTGTCACTTCTTTCGAGTGTGTGTCAGTTTTGTCAAGTCTTGGCGCTACTCCCTAGTGTTATTTTGCTCTGTATCGGACGACATTCAACAGTAGTCAAATGAGAAGAAGAAAAGAAGGGTTGAAAGGGATTGGCTCCACGCCAGACCCAGAGCAAATTGAAGTTGAAGGAAGGATCGGTCGATACTGCCGGTCGGGGGAACTTACGGATTTTGGTGGGTCGAATGACGGAGGGGGGAACTTGCCGATTTTGCTGGGTCGAATCTGAATCTGGAATCTGGTCGAACCTGGTCGGTTGCTGAAATCACTCTGATCACAAAGTAGGGGCGATGCAGTGATGAAAATTAGATGAGAAGATGATCACAAAGTACTGCCGGGTGGGGGAACTTAAGGATTTTGGTGGGTCGAGTGACGGATGGGGGAAGTTACCGATTTTGCTGGGTCGAATGTGAATCTGGAATCTGGTCGAGTGCTGAAATCACTCTGATCACAAAGTACATGCGATACAGTGATGAAAATCAGATGAGAAAAGGATGTCAAAGTAGAGGTATCGCACGACGTCCAACAGTAGTCGGATGAGAAAAAGAAAAGAAGAGTGGAAAGGGATTGGCTCCAAGCCAGACCCAAACCAAATTGTAGTTGAAGGAAGGATGGGTTGAAACTGCCGGGTGGGCGAGCTTACGGATTATGACGGATGGGGTAACTGTCAGAAAAGTTTGTGAACTGACGGGTGGGGAAGTTGATGGGTTCCTATGTGGATGAATAGCTTACGTTCCGTAATGATGGTTAATTTCAGGTTACAGGTTCAGGTGGGCTACTATCTTAACAGTTAACGCGCGCCATTCCGCGTTGAATCACTTGGAGTTACTTGAATTTCCGTCCGAAAGTGCGAGAATGCTTGTGAAGTGGCAGATGTACATGTTCATGCCCTTAGGCTTCGAGAATAAAAAATTATATCCAGGGTTAAGCAGTGCTTAATGCACAACTAGAAACTATCTTTTCACTATGAACTGGCTCAGAAATGCCGTTTTAGATAGTAACATTACTTTCCACATGAAATGAGCGACTTTCTGATTAGCGCTTGTCGACTCCGTCCAGCCTTCCCGTTCTCGGATGCGGCGGTTGGACTCAAAATATTTGAAAACTGAACGCGATATGGCTATAAAATGGGAAAACCAAGCAAAACAGAAGTAGTCGAAAACAGAAAATAGACCTGAGGGTCTACCATATCTTCCAAAATTAAGTACGATATTATACTTTAAAGCTTCTCATGTCCTTTTGTGTTAAAGAGTTGTCGGCGGAACGTGAAGCAAGTTTGTCCTGCGTGAGTGGCCTGCAGCCGAGAAAGCGCTACAAGTCGTAGTACAAAACAAAACAATGGCGGGAGTTAGGGATTTCAGAAGCTTATTACTCCAGAAGGGAAGCGTGGGATAATATGAAAGGCAGAATAACCAAGACGTGTCCTTTAAGTATTCCTTCAGCCGAAGCTGACGGCGAATCATATTTAACTACGCTAAACGCGCTAAGCTGAAATTTGTTCTAGCGGCTTTTTCGCCCTTCTTAGCAAGGTATTAATCGCCCACGGTATTCACTGGCAGGGTTGCCACGACCAAAAACATTAGAGAGTAACTATTGGTCGAAAATCGAGAGTGAGTGAATTGGAAGTGAAACTTTGTTTTCATGAAAAAATGCGGAATGGCCACTTTTCGTCGGAACCACTGCTGCGAAAATGGCAGATCTCTTTTTTTTCATAAAACAAGAGCTGGAAGCTCATATGGCACTTGCAAGACTGGGTCAGAGGAATAAAGTAGGAATTCGTCAATTTGTGGGTTTGTTGTGATCGTTTGTCAGCAAAACCCTTGAGATAAGAATGGGCATTCGTCCTTGGAAATCACGAGAATGTATTGTTCGTAAAAACTTTTTATTTGTGCATTTGGCCGTGATGATGCGCACTTCAAGGGCGCTAGAGATTCATCTGTAATGCTCACTCTTGAAGCACAAATGATGATAAGCTCGTTGGAATCATGAAAATGTATAGTTTGCTCAAAATTATTGTTTGTATTTTAAGAAATTCAGTTTTCAGCAAAACCTTTGAGGCAAAAATCATAATGGGCCCTTAAGGATCATGCATATATATCGTTTGATTTAAGTATTTTTTTTTTACTTTTCGGTTAAGAAACGCACTTTAAGGGTGCTAAAAATTAGTTTTTGAGCAAGACCCTTGAGTTAAAATGTATAATTTGCTTAAAAGGATTTTTTGTACTTTGTGGTTAGGATTAGTACTTTAAGGGATGGCCGGATCTGAGAATTGACAATTTCTGAGCCATTCTTGTCAAGTTTCTAATGTTCAAGCCAAGTTTGATCGCCCTAGCACATCTGGAAGAACCTTAATTCGCGATCATCGAAATTCAGCCCCCCCCCTCCCCCCACCAACTCCCCTCACAGTGCCCGAGCCCGGTCCGGTTTTGTCACTGATGTATCTAGTTCTTGTCCTTGTTCTTCCCACCAAGTTTCATCCCAATCGCTCCCCCGCCACGTTCATCGGATCCGGTCCGGAATTAAAAGGGGACATCCGAGACAATAGGTCTTTCCAAATATCAAGTCTCGTTAAGATCCGACGACTCGTTCAAAAGTTATACATACCCCAAGATTCCAGATTCCCCCTCCCTTCAATCTCCCAGGATGGTTGGGTCGGAGAACTGACTATTTCTGAGCCAATCATGTCAAGTCTCTAATGTTCGAGCCAAGTTTCATCGTCCTAGTACATATGGAAATACCTGAACTCGCGATAGCCGGAAGTCCCCCCCCCCCTACAACTCCTCCCACAGTGCACGAATCTGGTCCGGTTCTGTCAGTGATGTAGGGCTTGTGCTTGTCCTCCCACCAAGTTTCATCCCGATCGCTCCGCTCTAAGCGTGTCACATGATTTCCGGTTACCCCCTCCGACTCCCCCTGCATTCGTCGGATTCGGTCCGGACTTGAAATGGGACACCTGAGACATGACGTCGTTCCTAATATCAAGTTTCATTAAGATCCGATCACCCGTTTGAAAGTTATGCATGTCACTAAATTCCGGATTCCGGCTCCCCTCCCTCCCCCCACGATGGTCGAATCGAGCAAGTGACTATTTCCAAGTTAGTTTGGTCGGGTCCCTGACATACCTGCCAAGTTTCATCGTCCTCCCACATCTGGAAGTACCCTAACTCGCAAACACCGGACTGACCGACCGACAGACCGACGGAAAAGTGATCGGTACATGGCCCTTGGCCGGAAGGCAAGTGCCATAAAAACGTGAAATAGTCACTTTGGGTCTGATCCAGTGCAGGAAAATGACACACCTGGACGTTTTCTGAAATAGAGTGAATTTATGTCCTACGTAGGGCAAGAGAACGTAAACAAGTCAAAAAAATGACCAGGGTTGTCAAGTGGGAACCTTAGCAATGACCCAAACGGAAGCAAGTACTCAGTGCAGCGTTGTCGGATGCGACCAGGCTTGTCAAATTATGCCGTTATTAATGAACCAATCTTGCCAAACTGCGAACGGAAGCTGGCAATCAAATTTTCACACCAGTGAGAAAGACGGTGAATTGGAGAATCTTCTCCACCAATTAACTGTCCAAAACAGTGAAATCCTGGAGTTGACAAGAAAACTCAGTGAAGTATCTAAGCAAGCTAGTGTAGAAATTTTAAATCTGAAGGATATAATCAGTGATAAACACCACCGAATCGTTTTACTCGAAAGTGAGAACAAGTTGATAGCAGAAGCACTACGTAAATCTAAGTCCGAATCTATATCGCAGTCTGCATGCAGATTGGCGTCATTTTCACCGGCGCCGATTTCAAAACCCGTTTGTGATTTCCCGCAAAACAAGTTTAAACCAGTTCGAAGCGAGCAAGTTTCCGCAAAGCCCCGAGGGACCGATGCCAACCGGACGGCTAGTGTTATTTTTTGTCGTTACTACGTCAGGGGTAATTGTAAAAAGGGAAATGACTGTAAGTATGCTCATTGTACTAACACAAATAGTAGACCCAAGTGCCGTTTTCATGCAGCAGGAATTTGTAAAAAGGGTGCAAACTGCAGATTTTGGCACGCGCCAAGTGAAGTGTATAACCGTTCCATTTGTAAACGCTCTGTAGGCCTATTGTCACCGCCGTATGACAAGCTGACGCATCAACCCCCATCTCTAACAGTAAAGCCCACTTATGCGGCTGTGTTAAAACAGGGGATGATTCAGTCTAGTCATTTTACTAGTAGTGATTGTGTTAATGTCCCTCTGGTTTCTCAGATTTCTTCTCCCCCACCCCCTCGTCCCGAACCTTCATTCCCCCAGCAAATGTCGAGGCCTTCCCAATTTGTGGTAGAGTCGGGGTCGAGAATATTGTTTCATCGGCCGACTTGTGGGTTTCCCCCCCACCAGGCGCCTGTATCCTCACCGGAGCCGCGGATTGCTTGTGTGACAGAGCCGTTTTTGTTATCACATCTGAATTTCCCTCCTCCAAAAAACTTCCAAATTCCACCTTTTCCTCTGGTCTACCTTCCCCGACAACCACCGTATCTCCAGCATTCTCATTAAGTAATAAATTTGCGGCACTCCAGGTTTCGGAAGATATTTCTGAACCAGTTTTATTGGATATTTTAAAACCAGTAAATACTACTAGTATTAGATCAAAGTCAAAGATGAAGGGTAAAACGTTTTCGTCGGAAGAATTTTCGTTTCCAAGGTTTTTGTGTAGTAATGCCGAAAGTCTAAATGATGATAAGATGGCGGAGCTCGAGAGTCTTTCATCTGTGGTCGGAAGTTCACTAATTGTAATTACTGAGGTACATCGGCAAAATCCTGATTAACTAAAGATCGCGAAATACAAAAATTTCATAAAACTTAGACCGGACGATCATCAGCTTGGTAAGAAAGGAGGTGGCCTGGCGATCTATGCTCGCGAGTGTATGAAGTCCAGGCAAATCGAAGTACCGATCCTTGACAATTATGATGAGATCCAGTGGGTATACCTTCAACCGAAAAGACTCCCAAGACAGTTCAACGGCATCGCAGTGTGTGCTTTTTATTATTCTTCCGGGCAAAACGTGGCAAGTCGTACTTCATTTTTGGAGAAACTCCAACTAAGCGCAGATTACGTTACGTCAAAGTACCCTGGTTGTGGTTTATTCAGGATTGGAGACGGAAATGAATTGCGTCTTAATTACATCAATAGTTTTCTGGGCCTTAAACAGATTGTTGGTATTCCGACTACAAAGGGCGGTACTTCACTGGATGTGATATCAACGAATATGCACGAGATTTATGCGCGTCCCATTGCCGGCCCACCATTGGAGGGAAGCTATAATTTTACACTTGAGTTAAACCCCCTTAACAGCTTTAAAATTAATTATACTGTAACTGAAACGGTAAGCCGCCCAATTACGGACGCAGGACTGTTAAACTTCGGCACGTGGATTGCGGAGAAAGCTGTTTCTAAAAAAGCTGCTTTATTTCAAGATATTCTGTTGAAGAAATATAAATCCTGTTTCCCGGAAAAAAGTCAAAACGGTGTTCTTCTGATCGCCCATATATTTCCAAGCAAATAAAAGAACTAATTCGGGAAAAAAGGCGACTGTTTCAAGAAGGAAAAAGAGAACGGGCTTTAAAAATGAAAAATAAAATTCGTAAAATGACAAGGATTGCAGCGAAAGATCATTACAACAATAAAGTAAATCATTTGTTTAATTTAAAGCCAAGCAGTTGGTACGCGAACGTAAAGCAGATGTTGGGGAAAAATGAACAAGGAGTTGACTTCAATTTGGAGGAAAGTGAGTTAGAGACAGCAAACGGGCTCAATGCGCACCTTGCTGAAATTGTTCAATCCCTTCCCCCTTTGCCCAAAGAAGAAATCCCAGAGTCGCCGGAAGGTTTTAATGATTTTCCGGAAATAGAAAAAGCCGAAATTTCCAGGAAAGTTAAAAGACTTAAAAGGACTAGTATTACGCCTGTTGATATTCCGGTGGAAATTATTAAAGCTTTCCCGGACGAACTGTCTGGGCCTTTGTGTGATATTTTTAATTCTGTAACAAAAACTGGGGAGTACCCCTCAATCTGGAAAAATGGTTACATTACTCCTATCCCTAAAAAAGGTTCTCCCAATGATTTTTCTGGAATCCGTCCAATAACTATGACACCGATTTTCAGCAAAATTTACAAGGGTTTCCTTTCTTCTTGGTTAAAAGAAAAGATTCTAAAGTTAATAGACGCAAAACAATTTGGTAATCTCCCCAAAACCTCTACAGCCCATTACTTGGTTAGTTTGGTGGATACCATTTTAAAAAATTTAGAGAGCCCGGACCATTGGGTCAATCTGATTGCCATTGATCTGCGTAAAGCGTTCGACCTAATAGATCATAGCATACTACTAGAGAAATTGAAAGTAAAGTTTAATGTGCCATCATTTCTTCTCAAAATAGTCGCAAATTTTCTATCTAATAGGACTCAGCAAACTAAATATAAGAATTCATACTCTGACCCCCTTCCAATTTTTTGTGGAGTTCCTCAAGGTACGCTTTTGGGTCCGCTGCTGTTTCTAGTTATGGTCAATGAGCTTGCGACATTGATGGATGATCGTTGGAAATACGTAGATGACCTCTACTTGTTAGAAGTCTGCCGTAGAAATGTAAAAAGCAAAGCACAACAAATCATAGATGATATTTCTGATGAAGTATCTGCAGACCAGATGGTTGTAAACACGGAAAAATCAGTGGTCCTAACGATCTCTTTTCAAAAAAGTGTACCTAAATTTTGTCCCCCAATCCCCAGTGCGCAACAAGTTAAAGAAATAAAACTGCTGGGTGTACACATCACGAATGATATGAAGTGGGAAAAGCACGTAGATTCCATTTTAAAGAAGGCCAATATGGGCCTTCGGGGACTCAAACTTCTTTCCCGTCATGGTGTCCCTTCCGAACATCTATTGCGTATTTATTTTTCGTTCATTCGCCCAGTCCTAGAATACTGCTGCCCTGTATGGCATTTTGGTGTGATTCGCGAGCAATCTGATGCTCTAGAGAGGATACAATACCGAGCTCTCCTAATAACGGATAAATCTCTCAAAGTCCCTTATATTTATTTTCTGAAAAACTTTAATCTGACAACCCTGTCTCACCGTCGCGAAAATTTGTGCTTAAAGTTTGGAGGGCAGACTCTACTGAACCCAGTCCTCCGCGACATCCTGCCCCCCAACTTTACAACAGAAAGGGAGAGGCCTCAAAGACAAGCTTCCGAACCAGTCCCTACCCTTCAACCAGTGTTTTGCCGACACGTGAGATACAAGAATAGCTTTGTCCCCTCCTTTGTTTCCCTACGGAATAGAAATTAATAGGTTATTATTTTACCCCTCGTTGTCTATTTCCCCAATCGTTACTTTTTATATTGTTTGTTCTCAGTATTTTAAATGAAATTCGACCACTTTCTAGTATATGTTGACAATTTTGGTTAGTTAGTTTTTAATGTATGCTGACTTTACCACCTGCTATTCGGCTAGTCCGTAATTGGTGTTGAAATAAAACTGAATTGAACTGAATTGAATTTAAAGAGGGACAAAAACAAAATAGAGTGACAATTCATACTATCGTGCGATAAGTGGTGACTCCGTTCACACGCACTGATTACATCGACGGGCATCACTACCTTCCCGTTAGAAAGTGAGATTTGAATTAATCTTTTATCTTTTAAAGTTTGGACTGTCTCACATTCTTGTCGGATCTGTATTCATGATAGAGGGGGCTACCTATGCCATCACTGCCCCCCTCTGGGGACGAATCAGCGACCGGTTCCTCTCCTCTAATGTTGTCATCATAATTGGCAGCGTGTGCATAGGAATCGGATTTACTTTTATTGGCCCTTTGGCTCAGATTCCTCTCCCAACGTAAGTAAGATGAATCTTTTAGTTTTGTCTTGAGCTAGATTTTCATCGAGTCGGGTTACAGCCAGCTTCACCCGTAAGGTTATCCAGTGTCATTAGTGGAGCAAGGATTGATGAAAATGACGAGAAGTAAAGAGAATATGGAAAGTAAAGAGAGAGAGAAAATGGTTGAAACGTCCACACATCAGTATCTGCGTATGCTCAGTATGGGTGCGCGCCCCTACATACACACGACACTACGTAGACACGTCAATAAGTGGACAAAACCCGATGCTACATGGACAAATTTGCCGACACTACGTTGACAAAAAAAACGACACCCCATGGACACGACGGTACATCGAACGACGCTACGGAGACGCGACGATACATCGAACGACACTACGTGGACACGCCGCTAAGAGGACAAAATCTGACACTACGTAAAAAATCAAAAAGTGTCTACGTAGTGTCGGTACTTATATCGTCGTGTCCATGTAATGTCGGTACTTGTACCGTCGTGTCCGTGTAGTGTCGGTCTTCGTTCCGTCGTGTCCATGTAGTGACGTGTCTATCATGTGACGGTTTGATTTTTTTCGTTTCGATGTACTGTCGTGCCTTCGTAGTTTCGTGTATAAGGTTAGACGGGTCAGCTTATGTTCTAGTAGGGACTGACTGGGTGATGAAGAAAAATATAAATCAGTCCTATTTTCTCGTATGCAGCTCTACTGAAATCATGGCCAGCTTGGGTTTCTAAAGCTATAGTCAAGAAACGATGAAGCGCGGAGAATCCTTATGCAGCTTATTCAACCAATTTGAAGGACCACTCGCACTATTTACTCTTCAACTTACAGTGTTTTAAAATATTTGAATACTTTAAAACTAGGCTGTGCTGTCAACCAATAACTCACGGTTTTGGCTGTTTTAAGCCTTTTCCGAGACCCGTTGACTTATAGCGAAAATAAGAAACAATTTACATAACTGGTTTTGGGATCCCAAAACGTAAGTGGAGAGATACCTCTGACATCGCAAAAGTTGTCCGTATGTCTGTCCGTCTGTCCGCACGATAACTCTGGAGGGGATTGAGATATTGATGAAACTTAGTGGGAGGATGCTTTGTGTCAAATTACAACTCAAGTTCGAAGATGGGCTTTGTAGCCCTATATTTGAGGGTGTGGGAGGGGTTTTAAATTCAGTCAAACAAAATATTTTTTCGAAATCAATTGAGATAGTTGATTTAGGTGTAAGGAGACATGCTGAATTCGAATATGAAACTTATTTTCTCGCCGGACGAATAGTTCACCCGGAATACGGCGAAAACCGGAAAATTTTTTGAAAAAGTAAAAGTTTAATATGTAGTTGATTAGAGCCATTAGAGGTTGGATGTAGGGGTAAGGAGACATGCCGAATTCATTTTTGAGCTTTAGTTTTTTGCCAGACAAGTAGTTTGTCCGGAATCCGGCCGAATTTCCCTCCTCCAAAAAACTTCCAAATTCCACCTTTTCCTCTGGTCTACCTTCCCCGACAACCACCGTATCTCCAGCATTCTCATTAAGTAATAAATTTGCGGCACTCCAGGTTTCGGAAGATATTTCTGAACCAGTTTTATTGGATATTTTAAAACCAGTAAATACTACTAGTATTAGATCAAAGTCAAAGATGAAGGGTAAAACGTTTTCGTCGGAAGAATTTTCGTTTCCAAGGTTTTTGTGTAGTAATGCCGAAAGTCTAAATGATGATAAGATGGCGGAGCTCGAGAGTCTTTCATCTGTGGTCGGAAGTTCACTAATTGTAATTACTGAGGTACATCGGCAAAATCCTGATTTACTAAAGATCGCGAAATACAAAAATTTCATAAAACTTAGACCGGACGATCATCAGCTTGGTAAGAAAGGAGGTGGCCTGGCGATCTATGCTCGCGAGTGTATGAAGTCCAGGCAAATCGAAGTACCGATCCTTGACAATTATGATGAGATCCAGTGGGTATACCTTCAACCGAAAAGACTCCCAAGACAGTTCAACGGCATCGCAGTGTGTGCTTTTTATTATTCTCCCGGGCAAAACGTGGCAAGTCGTACTTCATTTTTGGAGAAACTCGGAGGAGAGACTCGTCTGTCCGCACGATAACTCTGGAGGGGATTGAGATATTGATGAAACTTAGTGGGAGGATGCTTTGTGTCAAATTACAACTCAAGTTCGAAGATGGGCTTTGTAGCCCTATATTTGAGGGTGTGGGAGGGGTTTTAAATTCAGTCAAACAAAATATTTTTTTGAAATCAATTGAGATAGTTGATTTAGGTGTAAGGAGACATGCTGAATTCGAATATGAAACTTATTTTCTCGCCGGACAAATAGTTCACCCGGAATCCTCGCCGGACAAATAGTTCACCCGGAATCCGGCGAAAACCGGAAAATTTTTTGAAAAAGTAAAAGTTTAATATGTAGTTGATTAGAGCCATTAGAGGTTGGATGTAGGGGTAAGGAGACATGCCGAATTCATTTTTGAGCTTTAGTTTTTTGCCAGACAAGTAGTTTGTCCGGAATCCGGCCGAAACCGGAATTTGGGCAGAAGTAAGGAAGGAAGGAGATACGACGTAGGCTATAGGGTAAACCTTATGCTGAATCCATATCTGAATATTTGACTGCAGCGCAAAACGGATATCTGAATATATCTGAACTTGGTGAAATTCAGCTGGCGTATCCGTTTTGCACTGTCAAATACGAACTTGGTCTTCTCCGATTATTACCGTTGGCCTTAATCTGTTTGTAAATTTTAAAAGTAAAAATGTTTAAGAAGTCTGTTGAAGACCGAATATCAACAAGACCGAATTGTCGTGAGCAAATATTGAAATTTTTGGATCCCGTCGAGACCTTTGGTCTTGTTACTGAATGGCTTTTCGGCAGAATAAGTATTATAGACAGTCCTTTAGCCCAAGCTGACTGCGAATTATATCTCACGGTGCAAAACGGTTTTGCATCGTTTTGCACCGTCAAATATGAATAAATATTATTATTACTATTATATATTATTATTACGTGCCATCCACTCTCAGCCGATAGCCTTATGGGAGCTAGAGGAGTAAATGCTAAAAGTTTTAATTTGTAAGGTAAGCCCCGATCACAAGCATCACTAACCAACCACAGATGACTAGACACGTGCCCAGGTACTGAGTACCCCCTGAAGTACTGATTTCCAGAGCCTAGAACTCCATGCCTGTCCCAAAATCTTTGCCTAGGCATGAGTGTAAATGGTGATACTAGTCACGTGTCTAGGCATCGGTGGTTAGTTAGGCAAGCTTGTGAACGGAATTAACTAAACTAAACTAAACTTCCTTTTGGGGATCCCAACCGTAAGTACCTATGACTTCGTAAAGTTGTCCGTCCGTTCGTCCGTCTGTCTGTTAGCATGATAACCCTCGAAGAGATTGAGATATTTTGTCCAAACTTGGCGTGAGGATCCTTTAGGTCAAAGTGCAGGTCAAGTTTGTAGATGGGCCCCACAGCTGTATATTAAGGAGTGGGGGAGGGGTTTTCAAATGAAGGGGCGATTTTTTTTTTAAACCTAATGAAATAGTCGATTTGAACGTAAGGAGACATGCTGAATCTGAATATGAAAATTATTTTCTCGCCGGACAAGTTGTTCGCCCGGAATCCGGCTAAAACCGATTTTTTTTTTTTATAAGTAAAAGTTTTATTTGTATTTGATTAGAGGTTCAGTGTAGGGGTAAGGTGACACGGTGAATTCTTTTGCCAGAAGTAGTTCGCCCGGCGTCCGGCCGAAACCGGAAATTTGGCAGAAGTAAGGAAGGAAGTTTTGATCGATGTCGTCAAAGTAGATATGAAGTATGGGCTATAGGATAAACACATGCTGAATCGATATATGAACTTGGTCTTCTCAGATGATTACCATTGACCTTAATCTGTTTCTGAATTTTAATTGCCAAAATGTTTAAGGAGTCTGGGGAAGACCCAGTATCTACATGACCCAATTGTCTGGATCAAATATTAAATTTTTGGGTTCCCATCGTAACCTTTGGTTTTGTTTTCAGACCTACGAGATTCGTACTCAGTTCCATAAGAGGCTAATGTGAAAAGGGAATACTCTTGATGACTATCTCTCCCTGCCGACGTAGAATCTCCGGGTACATGCGGAAGAAAGGAAGAAACGGTGTCAAAGCTGCGCTGACTCAGGATTTGAGTCGTTGAGTTTGAGTCGTTACGGACACGTTTACTCCTTTTCCCTGAGAATCACTGGCGTGTTTTGGACTTAGTCATATAGATTATTATGGTACGACGCCGCCTTGATGACCAAGACTGCCTTGTGGTAGCATTATACCAACTTTTACGTTTCGTGCGGACCCCAAACTGGGGTCTCGGACTTAGTCGACCCTTTGCGACTTTCAGAAGCCTGTTATGTCGAAACATGGAAATATAAAATGGCTATTTTTTATATCTACCCCCCCCCCCCCTTTCACCACCTACTCTTCCATTTTACTTGAAAATCACTGTTTCTGTTCATAATTCAGTTTTGTTTTTAAATCCTTTTTATGGCACTTGCCCTTCGGCCAAATGCCACATAGCGATCGCGATTTCTGTCCGTCTGCCGGTCTGTCGGTCGGTCCGGGTTTTGCTAGTTTGGGCACTTCCACATAAGCTACGTCGATGAAACTTGGCAGGCGTATCAGGGACCCCAAAACATTAAGTTGGTAATAGTCATTTCCCCGTTTCGAGCATCGTGGGGGGAGTTGAGGGAGGGGGAATCCGGAATCTTGAGGTATTTATAACTTTTGAACGGGTGATCGGATCTTAATGAAATTAATGAAATGAAATGAAATTTTGGAAGACCTTGTGTCTCGGACGACCCACTTCAAATCCGAACCGGATCCGGTGACTTTGGGGGGAGCTGGAGGGGGGAGCCGGAAATCTTGGGAAACGCTTAGAGTGGAGGGATCGGGATGAAACTTGGCGGCAGGAACAAGTACAAGTCCTAAATAGATCATTGAAATAAGCGAACCGGATTCGAGCACTGTGGGGGGAGCTGGGGGGGGGGGGGGATTCTGGTGATCCAGCGAGTTCAGTTCTTCCTGATGTAATAGGATAATGGAAATTGGCAGGAATATGAGGGATCCAAATTGACCGACTTGAGAATAGTCGTTTGCACGATCCGAACATCGCGGGGGAGTGGAGGGATGGGGAATCCGGAATCTAGTAGCATTTCTAACTTTAGAACGGGCGATCGGATTGAATGAAACTTGACAAGCAGAAAGAGCTATTGTCTCGGATGTTCTGTGTCAAGTCCGGATCGGATCCGATACTTGGGGGGGGGGGGGGTGGAAGGGGCACCGGAATTTTTGTGAAACGTTTAGTGTCGAGGGATCGGGATGGAAT
This sequence comes from Branchinecta sandiegonensis, assembly GCA_030848855.1. NCBI lineage: Eukaryota > Metazoa > Arthropoda > Branchiopoda > Anostraca > Branchinectidae > Branchinecta > Branchinecta sandiegonensis. The sequence goes on along the minus strand of JAUPMV010000017.1, from coordinate 5,907,881 downwards.
TTGGTGGGAAGAACAAGCATAACAATTAGATACCTTCTTGACAGAACCAGATCATGTCGTGGCTCTTTGGGGGGATTTGGAGAGGGTTTTCGGGAATTCCGGTGATCGCGAGATAGGATACTTGCAGATGTGCTAAGGACGATAAAACTTGGCAGGCATATTAGTGACCCGACCAATTAGACTTAAGGACCCAACACAATGCCCTAAGAAGACTTCTGTTTCTGGATTCGACCATTTTTCGGGGAGTTGAGGGAGGGGGAATCCGGAAATTACTGACTTCCGTAGGTTGCGAAAAAATGGTCAGATTCAACTGAAACTTTATGGGTGACAAGAACTGGTGACCTAGATGTGCAAAGCATGTGTACGAACCCATGCGGCCATGGTTGGGGGATTGGGGGGGGGGGGGCGAAAACTGTGTGACATGCACAGAAACCAAACGGATGTTCAGAATGGGATGCAAGTTGGACAGCACCAAGTTTATGCGGCCTAGATTTGCCATTTGGTGTCCGAACCGGATCCGACCAAGGTAGGAGGAGGATGAAGCGGGAAACGGAAATTTGCAGACATGCTCCGATTTCGAGTTAAACCTAATGGACGGGAAGAGGAGATGTTAGAGATGCGAATTTTATGTCTCCGAGTGGTATTCGGCCACAGTGGGGGGAGTTGGAGGGGGAGTCCCGGAAATGTTGTGGCTCGGATAGGGGTCAAACGAGTGATGTGATTTGAATGAAACTTGGAAAGTAGAGATAGATGACATATTTTAGGGTCTGGACCGGATCCGAGCATGGTGGGGAGGGATATCGGAATTCACGGAAAAATGCTCAGATATACTTTCTCGTTTCTCACACCACCTACTCGTAACAAGTGCCATATGAGCTCGTAGCTCTTCTTTTTGACAGAAAGTAAAAATTACTTCCATGAGCCTATTTTCTTTCAGGTATCTTTGGCTGTCCTGCGTGAGTCTTATCTTCAATGGCGCCGGATCCGGTGCACTGTTAGTCGCCGGATTTCTCTCTGGACTCAAAGCTGCACTGTAAGTCTGCCTTTATCTTTGATTAGTAAATGTGCAGTGTAAAAGCAGTCTAAAGCTCTATCATCTCGGAACACTGTCAGAATTTTCATAAAAGATAACACGAGGATGCGCGGTTTCGACAGATAATGCGTAACAGATAACACTTTGGATGTTCTCTCTTATGTTTCAATGTTATGCATAATAAGCGTTACCATCTTGAAAACCCGAAACACCGCCAAAAAGTATCTGCTGAGTTTTCCGACATCATGACGATAAGGAATAAAGTAAGTAGATGCTTTTTTGGCTCTTCCTAACAAAGCTTGTTGTGCATAACATGTCATGCATAACGTTTTCAAACTTAACAGACAACATCGGAAGTGTTTTCTGTTACGCATTATCTGTTGAAACCGCGCATCATCGTGTTATTTGTTATGAAACTTCTGACAGTGAAGACGATGGGTTTTATTTTACGCGTTAATTAATACTGTTCATGTAGTCTTCGTTCGTTTTGGTTTCAGGATTATTGTTCTGCTTATGAACACGTCTTTATGATCAACTATTGACTGTGGCTTGCTAACGCGGCCACGCTTGCATCCTAATGCCCAGGCCACATTCAGTTACATCTGTGCATATGTTTCATCGTGGCCACACTTGAAACAAAGAAGTTCAAGACGTATTTCCACCATCCTCAAGGGTAAACAAAACTAGCTAAAGTCAGTGACTCTGGTCTGGGATTGGTCCAAAGATAAGTTTCAAAATGGCGGAGATGGATTTTTCCAACTCGATTATCTTACGTTTTCAGCATCTTTTCTTCCCAGTTTCGACCGTAAATGGTGGGACCCGTGCATAAGCTAAGGCTAGACATAACAAACGTAACACTATCCGGAAATATATGTGGTCCCGGAAACGGCATCGGAATCACCTAGTTTCGCCACTTCACATTCTTCAGGCATGGCTGGAAGGACTAACCGAATTTTGAAGGTTTTGTTTATATGTTACCTGCAAATTTGCAACTGAAGGCGAATAGTATTTCTCCTAATATACGCCTTCATGGGTGCTGTCTTGCTCAGGTTTCCAGTTGAATCTCCACTGTTTGCCTGACCACTCCTTGTCCAAATGTTGTTTGAAGCTATTTGTTGTTTGGCAGGTAACAGTGGAATCTGCTACTGCGTTCCACAAGTTGATTAATCTACTTGTGAAGAAGGTTTGTGCATGCCGCTTCACTACAGGCCTCTTAGTCAGCTTACGGTCTTTTCGGTCTTTTTCGGGGATCCCAAAACGTACCTGGAGGGATACCTGTGACATTAATTTCACATATTACATTCTGAACCTGTTAACCACACCTCACTAGCGAGTTTGAAAGGCAACTATTATTATTCCTCTTCTAGGTCAAATGGGTTCCCAGCTGACCTAAGAACTTACGGAACCTTGTCTGGCATGTGGTCGTCGTCCTTCGCGCTAGGCTCCTTCGTCGGACCGTCGGTAGCTGGCTACTTGTTCGACCACGTCGGATTCAGGATGGGGAGTTGGTTCGTCTTGGCTTGTCAGATGCTATTGGTGAGAATCCATTCCAACGTCACATCGTCGGTGTCAAGCGTAAACCACATATCTCCCTCAAAATTTTGCAGGAGGTGAAAAAAACATAATAACTTTTTCTCGTTAGTAGTACAGCCCCCTATGTTAATCCGAGATACTTGGTTTCCATCTTGGCTGTTCTCCCAAACTATGAGTCGGAGGCAATCGAGATACGCACCGTTCGACGCAGAATTTTTCGGCGGCTAGAACTGTGTCAAAAAGTGGAAATCTCAAATTTGACCAGATACGTGGTTTCCGCTTGACACCGATGGCATTGGTTCTGAAGATCTGTAAATAAATATATATATATATATATATATATATATATATATATATATATATATATATATATGTTATATAGGCCTACATATGTATATATCTTATATATATGTATATATATACGTATAAATCTGTATTGAAACAAGAGCTGGAAGCTCATCTGGCACTTGCAAGCATACGTAGTTGCTACAAGGGTATCAGCTAAGATTTGCGCTGTCTTGAGGCACAGAGGATTATGGACCTTTCGGATTCATGAAAATGTATGGTTTAGCCGAAAATATGCCACGCACTTTGCGGTTACAATGCGCGCTTTAAGGGGGCTACGAATCCATTTTGTAAGTAAAAGCACTGGTAGACAAATGATCATGGCACCATGGGTAATGAAAGTGTAGCCTATCTTTTGCTTGAAAGTATTTTTTTGTTTGCATTTTACGGCTAAGATGCGCGCTTTATGGGGGTTACAACTGAATTTGTAAGCGAAATACTTAGGGCACAGATGATCATGGGCCCTTGAGGATTTAAAAATGTATGGTTTTTTGCAATGTAATGTTTTTTCTACTTTGCGGAAAGCTTGACGATTTAAGTAAGTTAGAAAGTCTTTTGTAAGCAAAACCCTTGAGGCAGAAATGATCATGGGCCCTTGGAAATCACAAAAATGTATCTTTTGGTCAATTTGGTCAAAAGTATTTTTTTCACTTTGGGGTTAAGATATGTACTTAGGCTAAACACTCATTTGTAAGCATATACTTAAGGTACAAACGATCATGGGACCTTGGGGATTATGAAAGTATATCGTTAGATCAGAAACATGTCCTCTTGTCAGTTATCAAGTTTTCTTCGGGTCCGACCAACCGGCCAAAAGTTGTGCATCAAGATCCCGGATTTCCCCTTCCTACTCTCCCCCCCCCCCATGATCGGGTAGGGGAAATGACTATTCAAAAGTCAGTTTGGTCAGGTCCCTGACACGCCTGCCAAGTTTCATCGTCCTAGCACATCTGGAAGTAGCTTAACCCGTGATAACCGGAATTCCGGGACCCACCCTCCAACTCCCCCCACAGTGCCCGGATCCGATCCGGTTATGTCATCAATGTATCTAAGATCTGGGCTTGTTTTTGCCATCAAATTTCATCCCGATCCCTCCACTCTAAGCGTGTCACGATATGTCGGGTACCCCCACCTCCAACTCTCCTCACAGTTGTCGGATCCGTCCGGACGTAAAACGGGACAAGTGAGGCATGTGTTCTTTCCACTTATCAAGTTTCATTCAGATCCGATCATCCGTTCGAAATTTACGAATGCCTCAATAATTTGGATTCCCCCTTCCTCCACTCCTCCCACGATGGTCTAATCGGGGAAGTGACTATTTTCAAGTCAGTTTGGTCGGGTCCCTGATATGTCTGCCAAGTTTCATCGTCGTAGCAAATCTGGAAGTACCCTAACTCGCGATCACCGGACCGACCGACTGACAGACAGACCGATGGAAAAGCGATCACTGTATGTCACTTGGCCGGAAGGCAAGTGCCATAAAAACCCAGAGACCATATACAGCGTAAACAAGCAACTAATAAAGAAAACCAAAAGAAGCTGCCCACCATTCCCACAAAACAGTGAACTCCTCAAATGTGAAAGCTCCTGAAAAGAAAATGATCTAGACCATCCCGATCAACATGACAAAGAGGACAAATATGTATTCCACCCGGACTCAACCTAAATTCCACGGATTACCACCACATAACAGTTTGCTCAACTTGAGCTTCAACTCGAAGTTTAAACCCAGTATTTTTACGGTTGGATTTATAGTTGCTATTGGCGAGCATCCATTGCAATGTCACATAGGTTCTAAAGATAGCTGAACAAGCACTACCACTCGCAGTTTAAACCCAGTATTTTTACCATCGGAAAATAATTTTGTGTGCGGTATTTAATATTATGGTGTTTGTTACCATTTAATATTTATTATGTGCTGGATTCATGCGCGAGCAAACTGTTTACCGATTTGTGGTGGTTAAGCGTGGAATTCTAGGAAGGGTCCGGATTGAGTACCTATTTGTCCTCTTTGTCATATGTTGATGGGGATCGTCTTTCATCTCCATTATCTTTTCAGGTACCCATTTGAGGGGCTCATAGTTTTGTGGTAATGGACGGGAGCATCTTGGTATCCTACGACCACGTCATCTAGACTCTAGAGTGATTGAATGTTTCCTTCGGTAATTTCGTGCACCATTTTTGTTTTTATGGCACTTGCAGCTTCGCTCAAGTGCCATATACCGATCACTTTTCGGTCGGTCTGTCTGTCGGTCCACTGTTCTCGAACTAGGGTACTTCTAGAAGTGCTAGGACGATGAAAGTTGGCAGGCGTATCAGGGACCCAACCAAACTACCTTGGAAGTAGCCATTTGCGCGATCCGACCATCATAGGGGGAGGAGGAGACGGCGGAAACCGGATTTAGGGACATGCATAACTTTTGAAACGATGATCGGATCTTAATGAAACTTGATATCTGGAAGGAGTAATGTCTCAGATGTCCCATTTCAAGTCCGGATGTAATCCGATGAATGTGGAGGTGGGTGGAGCGGAGAACCGGAAATCTTGTGACACGCTTAGAGTGGAGCGATCGGAAGGAAACTTGGTGGGAAGAACAAGCACAAGCCCTAGGTACATCATTGACAAAACCGGACCGGATTCGTGCACTGTGGGGGGAATTGCAGGGGGGGGGGGGTCGTAATTCAGGTGATCCGGAGTTGCTTCCAGGTGGGCTAGGACAATGAAACGTGACAGGCAAATAAGGAACCCGATTGGATTAACCGGAAATAGTCAACTTCCCGATCCGACCATCGTAGGGAGAGTGGATGGAGGGGGAATCCGGAATCTTGAGGTGTGTACGACTTCCAAACGGGTGATCGGATCATGATGAAACTTGATATTTAGAAAGTCCACATGTCTTGGATGTTCCATTCCAAGTCCGGACCGGATCCGATGAATGTGGGGGGGGGGGGGAATCGGAGGGGAGAACCGGAAACCTTGTGACACGCTTGGAGGGGAGCGATCGGAATGAAACTTGGTGGGAAGAACAAGCACATGATCGATGTACGTCAGTGACAGAACCCGACCGGATTCGGGCACAGTGGGGTAGTTAGAGGGGGGGGGGCGGAATTCTGGGAACGCAAGTTAACGTACTTCCAGACGTGCCAGGACGATGAAACTTGGCTTGAACATTAGAAACTTGCATTATTGGCTTAGAAATAGTCAGTTCTCTGATCGGACCATTTTGGGGGTGGGGGTGGAGGGAGGGTGAATCCTGAATCTTAAGTTATTTATAACTTTGAACTGGTGATTGGATCTTAATGAAACTTGATATTTGAATAGACATCATGTCTCAAATGTCCTAGTTAAAGTCCGGATGTAATCCGATGAATGTGGGGGGGGGGGTGGAGGGGAGAACCGGAAATCTTGTGAAACGCTTAGAGTGGAGCAATTGGGATGAAACTTGCTTGGAAGACCAATTAAAAGCCCTAGATACATCAGTGATAGAACCGGACCGGGTTCGGGCACTGTGGGGGAGTTGGAGGGGGGCCCGGAATCCGATGATCGCGAATTAAGGTACTTCCAGATGTGCTAGGACGACGAAACTTGGCTTGGAAATTAGACACCTGACAAAATTGGCTTAGAAATTGTCAGTTCCCAGATCCGACAATCCCTTCAAGTCCTAATCCTAACCGTAAAGTACAAACAATACTTTTAAGCAAATATACATTTTCGTGATGCCTATGAGCCCGTGATAATTTTTGCCTCAAGGGTTTTGCTTACAACTGAATTACTTAAAGTACAAACAATACTTTTGAGTACTGAGATATTGAGTATGAGTGTAGACGGAGCGATTCAACAGATCAAGACTGATCTTAATTCGCTCCGAAGTGCGAATTAAGGTAATTAAGGTATACATTTTTGTGCTCCCGATGAGCTCACCAACATTTTTGCTTCAAGAGCAATTTCTTGGAACATTACGGATGAATTTCTAGCGCCCTTAGAGTGCGCAACGTCACAGCCAAATGCATTACCAAACGATACATTCTCCTGATTTCCAAGAAACCCTTTCATTCTTATCTCAAGGTTTTGACTTACAAATGATCGCAGCAAACCCCGAATTACTTCATCTTCTGTCCCAGCCTTGCAAGTGCCATATGAGCTTCCAGCTCTTGTTTGTGTTTCCTAGTTCTGTTTATTCTGTCATTATTGTTTGCTTATACTATAAATAGCCTTCGGGTGATTATGATCCCAAAACGTAAGTGGAGGGATACCTATGACATCGCAAAAGTTGTCCGTCTGTCCGTCCGTCTGTAAGCACGATAACTCTCGAAGGGAATGAGATATTTTGATGAAACTTGGTGTGAGGATTCGTTGGGTCGGCGGACCAGTCGAGCTCGTAAATGGGCTTTGTAGCCCTACATTTAGGGGTGGGGGAGGGGGTTCAAATTAAGGGGCACACGAAATATTTTGAAACAGCTAATGTGATAGTCGATTATGGGGTAAGAAGACATGCTGAACACGATGGTGAAAACCATTTTGTAATCGGACAAGTAGTTCGCCCGGAATCCGGCCAAAACCGGAAAGTTTGTTAAAAGTAAAAGTTTTATTTGAAGTTGATTAGTCGTTCAGTTTATAGGTAGGAAGACATGCTGAAGACGATGGTGAAAACCATTTTCTCGACGAACAAGTAGTTCGCCCGGAATCCGGCCCAAACCGGAAAGTTTGTTAAAATTAAAAGTTTTATTTGGAGTTGATCAGATGTCCGATTTAGGGCAAGAAGACATGCTGAACTCTTATGTGAAAATAATTTTCTACACGGACATGTAGTTCGCCCGGAATCCGGACAAAACCGGAAAATTGTTAGAAGTTAAGGTTTTATTTCTAGCTTATTCGATAACCGATTTAGCGGTAAGAAGAGACGCTGAATCCGTGTGTAACAATCATATTTTACCCGGACATATAGTTCGACCGGAATCCAGCTGGAGTCGGAAAATTTGTTATAAGTTAAATTTTTATTTGAAGTTGATTAGATGTTCATTATTGGGGAAAGAAGATACCCTGAGATCGTTTTTGAGCTTTCTTTTTTCGCAGGACAAATAGTTCTAGAGTTCGGCCGAAACCGGGAAATTGGCAGAAGTGGCAGGAACTTTTCGTCAAAACAGATATGACTAATACGGGTAAACACACATGCTGAATCCATATCTGAACTTGGTTTTCTCAGATGATTAGCTATTTGGCCTTAATTTGTTTCTGAATTTTAATTGTAAGAATGTTTAAGGATTCTGGCGATGACTGGATCTGGCTAAGACAAGACCCAGTTGTCTGGATCAGATATTGAATTTTTGGGATCCCATTGAAAACTTTGGTCTTGTTTTTCTTCTTCTTAAACATATATACATATCTTTATGTATAGATCCAACCAAACCATAATAAGAAGACCTGGCTAAGTTCCTTCAAGTCTAGTAAGGTCGTTTAACTGGGGGTTTTGGTTTTTATCGCACCAGTCCAACCAAAATCTGCACCATCCACAGTTAAAAGAACCTCCAATTAAAGTTGCATCCCAATATTGTAGACGAAATTGTATGTAATGTATTTGAGAAGGCAAATGGGAAGGCAAGGCAATTCTTGTTGGAAAGTTTTCTTTGGAAGAACAAAAAAGATTGAAGATTTTACTTAGTGCTGCGTGCCATTTCACAGCTTCGTATACAAGTTGCTTCACTTCGCCAATACCACAGGTTCCTGAACCGGACACTTTTCCAAGGACTGAATCACTCCCGATTTCCGAGACTAGTCAAGTTTATTGCTGGTGCACTGAGGCAGGGATATTCTATATGACTAAAGGCGTATTCTCGCCGTTCCCCGAGGACTCCACTTTAGGAGTCCCCGCGTTTTTGTTTGTCCCGGGGACTCACTCCCCGTATTCTCGCGAGTCCCCACGGACGTGGAATGCTCTGATTATCATCACCATCATCAATAAGGACTCTATTCCAGATTCAGAGGGGAATCAATTTTTTGCTGGTGTTGTGCAATGTAAAATTAATTAAAAACAATCAGAATAAAGAAAAACAAAAATAAAGTGGATCCAGACTAATTTCATCAACTGCATATAATGTTTTCTAACAAAATCTATTTTGGAAGTATTCCCCGTATTCTCGCTGTTTTCCGTACGCGGAGTCCGCGTGGAGTGACTCCCTCTATTCTCGCCGTTCCCCTTGATTCCCCGAGGAGTCCTCGGGGAACGGCGAGAATACGCCTTAAGTCAAAAATACGCCAGTGATCCTCAGGAAGGACGAGAAAGCCTCTCACTAACGACTCAAACTCAGCAACTCATGTGCCCACCAATCACGGCGCTCGTTCAGGACAGCTGTGGTGCCGCTTCCGGCTCTTCCGCTAGGTATACGGCGATTTTGCATGGGCAAGGAGAGTTAGTCATCAAGAGTATTAGGAGTGAAATGGAGTTAAAGTGAATTTGGGCTAATGTTTAAAACAAAAACTTTTGAGCGCAGTTGAAAATAAAAGCCCAGATTCGTAAATGTGTTTGGAGAAGAAGCGAACGTCAGCAGGAACCCGGTGTAGTTGGTTGTTCAGCTAGAGAAGAAGTTAAGATCGCCAAGATTGAATGAGAGACATGTAAGGATACCAATTTTTTTTTTTAGATTTTGCTCATGTCCGTGTATATGATTTTTGGCCGAAGACCCAACCGCGAGAAGTCAGTGGAGCCGGGCCTGTTCTCGGAAAAATCGACGGATCAAGAGCTGACAGAATCGACTTCGCTTTTAAAAAAGTCGGATTCACAGAACGTAGGGTACACGGATTTTTGAAAAAGTGACATGCAATGTTGTTGAAGTTTGTATCTTTGATAAATGATACTTGAAGTTATTTCATCCCGCCAAAATGCGAGGGGTTTTCCACTCTCATTTTTGGTGTACATCAAGTGCCGGGTGCCGGGAAAGAGTGTACAACCCCTCCGAAATTGTGGATCCGAACCAAGGCCTGGCTCAAGTTCAAATCTGGGTCTGTCTCTACAGGGGTGGGATTTTTGCGTTTAAAAATTACTATCCATGCAAGGAATGATTGCACTCCATGTTTTTAGCTCCCATGATTTTTTATATAGTTGAAGTTTATATCTTTAATAAATGATACTTGAAGAAAATATTATTTCGATCCGCCGAAATGCGAGGGGTTTTCCACTCTCAATTTTGGTGGACATCAAGTGCCCGGTGCCGGGAAAGAGTGTACAACCCCTCTGAAATTGCGGATCCGAACCAAGGCCTGGCTCAAGTTCAAATCCGGGTCTGTCTCTACAGGGGTGATATATTTACGTCTAAAAAGTGCCATCCAAGCCAGGAATGATTGCACTCCCATGTTATGAAGGGCCCATGATTCACTAGTTGTCTAACCCGGAGACCCGAATTTCACATGTTACATTCTGAATCTGTTAACGACACTTCATTAATCTTTGCACTTGCTGCGACTCACTAGTTTTCATGCGCATTATGCTGCCGATCCATGTTCGCGTCTCATGCCATTGATGCGAAAAACCCGTTATCTGAACTTTGCCAAGATTTGCTAGAACTCAATGGGCCTGGGAACGGCTTTAAGACAGCCAAGGCCGTGGATATTTTGTTAAAAGCTAAGCCTAGCTTTACAGTATTCATTTGGTTTTGAATATTGGAGCATAAACAGTAAATAGTACGAGGTGTGCTTTAACTATTTATGTCTGACTATTCTATACATCATATGGACTCAAGCGCCCATTCATGTTGTTTATTGAGTAAGCTTGAAGTCACAGCTTTTCACTGCTTTCAATAGTGACTAAGACAGGTGTGATCGCGAACTGTAGTTCCTGTCCGAACTGTCGGCCCCATCATTGATTCCATACGGAAAGGTTGCAATTTCTTCAACTTACTAGAGAAAATGCAGAAAATCCGGCCGGAAAACATAATTTCCTTTCTTCTTCTTCTTTTTTTTTGGGGGGGGGGGGGAGGAGGGGGCAAGGGCGCTTTTTTGACAGAAGATCGTTCATTAGTAGTATTTTTGTCAGTTTGTTATGTCTTTATTCTTTTCTTTCTCTCCTTTTTTTTATTTGTTTGGTTTGCTTCGTCTTACCTATAATACTAACGCAACCTACTTCTACAATCACTCCGTATATTTCTAAACCCGGAGACCCCAATTTCATACGGTACATTCTAACCCCTCTAACAAAGCCACGCTGATTTTCTCACTTGCCGTGTTTTGCTACCTTCGATGTGTATCACGCTGTCGACGGTTGTTTGCGAGACATTGTTCCATCAGAAAAAACGGTTATGTAAATTTGTGTAAGTCAATGGGTCTCGGAAAAGGCTTAAAACAGCCAAAACCGTGGGTTATTTGTTGGAAGCACAGCCTAGTTTTAAAGTATTCAAATAGTTTAAAATACTGTAAGTTGGATAGTAAATAGTGCGAGGGGTCCTTTAAGATTATATGAATAAAGAATAAGCCCCACCCATTGCTAGGCCTTCTGTTAGGTCTTATGCTGGGGCCATAGAGAGTTACTGGTGTTTATTATGTTTTTATGAATAAATTAAACTAAACTGAATCCTGATCGTGTGTTCGCACTATCAGTTCGCTGAAGGTCTACTAATAATAAATATCATAATTTATCGGAAAGACGATAGCGACAACAAGAGAAATACATACACTTGTACAAATGTCGAAAAATAATCGGGCTAGCAAAAAAAATTACAAGCATAACAAAAACAAGGAAACAACTGAACAAGAAACAACAATAACAACAAAATTAATAACAAGAACTGGGAAGTAGACGAGCACTGTTTCAAATTTGCTGACTGACTTATTAGGACCGGATAATTTAACGTATTTTTCCAACTCTTTCCGGGCGAACGGATGGTAAGCGAATCAGCGTCGAGGGCACGGGTGTAACCCCCTTTCCCCGTGAATTCATAGCCTCGTAAAATATTCCAGGCTAAGAGCATTTACTTAGGTCGGATCTGCATTCGGGGAGAGGTATCCCACTTAGTTGCATCCAAATGTTGTTTTACTCTCCCGGTCGGCTAGATCAATATTTTGGCAACTTTAATTCTCCATATTCCAATTCAGAACCATTATAAGGTTTCCTATTAGTCCTCCAATGACCATCTATCATCTGAAATAAAACTGCTAGATCATGTATATAATTATATTCTTTCAGCTTCAGCAAAACGTAATCTTCTCTTTTCTATTCAGTAACTTTTGTATCTGTTGTACTATGTGAGTGAGGGATGCTGATAACGAGGCGAAGAGGGACAAACCAAGCATAATCAGCCTGGGGCACATCAGGCCAATTTTCATCAAGTTCCGTTTTCAATCAATTCTCTATACTAACAAGTAAAGTATACTTTCTCAAGTAAATAGTACGAAAATAATCAAACAGTCGACAAACATTACAAAAATACAACTGTAACTATACTGACGTGGCATATTCCATGGCGGCAGTATTCAGTACTTTTAATTCGATTTCAGCCTTCTGACGACCTCCGGCCGCAATCCGGCTACCCTTTTAACAAATCCGGTTACCTTTTCTGTTACGCCGCAGATCGGCATCGATAAACATAACACAAATACAAGTTTGTGTAACTATACTGACGTGTCGTACTAAACGGCGGGAGTAATCAGCGCTTTAGCTCTATGACTGATTATGTTGTAACGTCTCCGCCACATTTTCAGCTATCCGTTTTGAACATGTCCGGTTATCGTTAGGTTCCACCGCTTAACGATACCGATAAATATACAAAAATACATCTTTGTAATACTGTTTTCTCGTGTTACATGGCTGCGGTCCTTGTAACGACCTCGTGACGTCTCCGACCACATTCCCGGTTATCCGTTTTGATATATCCGGACTATCCGGTTACCTAGGTTCCGCCGTTTAGCTATACCGATAAATGTGACAAAAATACATCTTTGTGATACTGTTGTCTCGTGTTGCATGGCGGCGGTCCTTGTAATGACCTCGTGGCGTCTCCGGCCGTATTTCCGGTTACCCTTCTTGATTTATCCGGCTTATCCGGTTACTTTTTCTCTTGCGCCGTCGATCGCTAGCATGACAAAAATATACTTCTGCGTAGCTACACTGTAGTGGCTTGTATCATGGCGACAGTATTCAATACCTTTAATTCTATTTCGGCCGATTACGTTGTAATGTCTCGGGTCACAATTCCGGTTGCGATTTTAACAAATCTGGTTACCTTTTCTGTTGCACCGTCGAGCGATATTCTAAACATGACAAAAAACATCTTTGTGTAACTATGTTGTATTCCACGGCGGCCTTAATCAGCGCCGTTACTTCTATTCGTCCTTATATCGTACCTGACCATATTTCCAGTTACCCTTTTAAGCCTATCCGTTTACCTCTTCCGCTGTCGTGACCAGAGCAAAATAACGCTAGGGAGTAGCGTCAAGACCTATGCTTTCCCTGCTTCGCAAACGGGCCATACCCACAGCACCGCCCACTAAGCTTGCGGCATTTTAAGCGAGACAAACTTGCTGGTTTAGAAATTTCTAGTAAAGCTAAGATGCGGTCTGCACACATCGAGGAAACAGAGGAGGTTTGTATCTTTTTTTCGCTGTGTTCAGCCCTTTGTGCTTTTCCGGAAATAAATCTTATCTATGAGGTTAATGGAGCCAGCGGTGGTGCACGACCGATTGAGTTTCAGTAAGGACGTTCACTATCGCTAGTGGTGCTAGTATCGCTTCTACTCGAGTGTGTGTCACTTTTTTAAAGTCTTGGCACTACTCCCTAGTGTTATTTTGCTCTGGTCGTGATATGACAAAACTACTCCTTTGTGTAAGGACACCTTCGTGTACACCTCCATAATGGCGGTAATAGGCCCCTTTAGTTCTATTTCGGACGGTCATGAAGTACGTCTCCGGTTGCATTACCGTTATCCTTTTGAACATATCCGGTTACCTCTTCTGTTCTGCTGTGACAGGATAACAAGGCAGCAGCCCTATCACGGTTTCACTTAAGGTAGCTAAGAGCTGAGAGCTCCTATTTGCGCGTCTGTGTCGCTTTTATATTTTAAATCCATCTTTTATCTTATCCGTGTAGATGTTTCACACAAATTTTTCAACTCTGCCATCTAGCGGCTTAGTTTCGCTCATTTTCCGATCTACTTCAGTCTGAAGACTCGGAGTTCGCTGCATTCGACTCGCTTCCGTCCGAAACCGATACAAATTCGAGGCACTTGCATTAAGTACGGTAGTTGACGGTTTGTCCTGAACGCTTACCACGGTATACTTAGTCTTTAAGTCGCTTGCAGACAGTTGCGACAGGGATTTCTGTAACCTGTAGTTTTCATAGATGGTAGCACTTGGTATTGGTATGTTGTGGATGTGGAGTCCAGGTACTTGGATTTTGACGCGGTTTTCGTCGCCGCTCGTAAACGGCGCGGAGACGGTGGCGATTTTCCGCTCGTCGTTGCGTTTTTCGCTATCGTAGTCCAAGTCTTCCGCGCTATGATAAATCTCGTCCGTCGATTTACACGGGCTAGGGGAGTTGGAAAAGGATGCGGTCTGCGCCACAGACAAACGCGTTTCCGCACTTGAAAATCGCGTTTCCGTATGCGTCACACTCTGCACAGTTGTGCTTTCTGTTTGCGACGTGACGCACTCTTGCGTAAGGCTTTGGGTTGCGCCAATAATTCCAAAAAACTGATTTCGTCGTTCGTGATTTAAGCTGGTATAAACGCGTGTGATTGGTTCATTTTCGACAGAGCTGTCGTAGAGGGAGCTGGCTGATTTAGGGGCGTCTTCCATGCTTGACAAGGAGCTTTTGGACTTCGAAAGCCCTGTGCTCTGGTTGCTCGGGGAGCGAGGGGGGAATTCGAAGGACAATTTCTGATGCGGCGTTCCGGGTTGAGACGCGGAAGATGCTTTCCGACCCTCTGGACTCCGCTCTTCGTCGCCAAGAAGATTCAGACTCCCCTGAAAAAGAGGTGGGATATGATGACGATGATGATGAAATCTTCTTTTCTTCTTTTACTTCATTTATAATAATAAACAATAATTTTGTTGAAAAAGCTGTCTTGCTTTATTGATTGTTGCGAAAATGTAAATTAGCGATTTGCTACAATACAGTGGAGGTATGTTTATACGAACAGTTACTTTAATGTGAACAGTGCAGGTTTGGGCCAAATGGTAGAATGAAGATCCAAAATACTTATTTAGATGTTTTAAGATGCCCTTAATTACCCACTTTGGCTAAGTGGTAGTTAGCTTTATACACAGCAAGTGCATGAAATGGTTAAGTCCAATGTCAACAGACGGTCACATAAGCATACCTCTACTCTAGAGGTCTTCTTTTCTTCTTTTACTTAATTTATAATAATAAACAATAACTTTGTTTAAAAAGCTGTCTTGCTTTATTGATTGTAGGCTACTCTCTCTATAGGTATCTCTACTCTATAGGTATGCTTATGTGAACGTCACTAACAGTGAACGGTCGCCGAAGAAAAAGCATTTTTTTTACTGTAAAATACTCGCTAAAAATGTTTTTGCGATTCTTGTTTTCATTATCTTTTGAATATTTTGCTGTTAGTGACCAACTGCCACCTGGTTTTCCTTTCGAAACTTGAATACTTTGCTAAGAGGAACACACCTTCAACCTAAAAACTTGAATACTTTGCTAAGAGGAACACACCTTCAACCTAAAAGATGGAGGTTCAAATCAACAAACGCCTCAAATAGAAGAAGCATATTTGGAAATTCAAAGTAACAGAAAATTTAACTGAATTTCCACACAAAGTTTATGCCAGGATAACCCTGAAATAGTTGTCTGTTACCTGATTTCAAGTTTTTTTTTCTTTTCCTTTCCGTTTGACTGTATTGTGAGCAAGTAACAAAGCCAGGGTAGTGAAACAATTGGGGAAGTATTCAAATGAGCATACACTTTTATTCAAACAATGTTTACAACGGGTCCGTCAGCTACGATTCTTCATCAGCGATATTTCCGCCCTTTTTGGCAAGGGTCCTCGTCAGGCTGTCAATATCCTCTGGTTCAACTTCCGGGAAGGAAACAAACCTGTAATCCATGTAATCCACATAATGATTGTGTTACTTGAACTAAAAGTGTTACTTTTAACCAACTTTCCGGTTTTATCCGGATGCCGGACGAACTACTTGTCCGGCGAGAAAATGGTTTTCACCGTCGTGTTCAGCATGTCTTTTTACCCCATAATCGGCTATCATATTAGCTGTTTAAAGATATTTTGTTTGCCCCTTAATTTGAACACTCTCCCCCACCCCTAAATGTAGGGCTACAAAGCCCATCTTCGAACTTGACCCAAAGAATCCTTACACCAAGTTTCCTCAAAATATTTCATTCCCTTTGAGAGTTATCGTGCTCACAGACAGACAGACAGACGGACTACTTTTGCGATGTCATAGGTATCCCTCCACTGACGTTTTGGGATCCCAAAAAGGAGATACGTAGGGATTTTGGAACACTAACTGTATCTACTGCGATTTGTGCTTTCAAAGTTTAACTGAAAAGACAACTTATTTAACTTCAACCATTTACTTTGAATCAATAAATCAATCAATCAAATTTATTTCTAAGTAGCTTACAGCTAGAAGAGGAATAAAATACTGACGAAACACACACAAACGAAAACAAATTAACTAATACACTTACAAGATATGACCAGAAATAAATGATGGAATGAAAAAGTGTAAAAATCGGGCTGAAGAATTCTGTATTTACGAAAAATCGCGGCGCGAACTCGGCTATTTTTTTTTACCGACTGGCCGACAACATTTGGGGGGGGGGGCGTCCCCCCCCCCAATCCGTGACGCCCCTGAACTAGACTGTCAGGTCTCGGCCCTATTCGGTTAAACTTTAACAAAAGAACAACATATTTGACGATGTAAAACGGATGCGTCAGCTACATTTTATTAGAGCTATATTTCGGCCCTTCTTGGCAAGGGTACTCTTCAGGCTCAAACCGCTCAAGCTGGAAAATGAACTAGTGGACAAATTTCACCCAAACTAACACCATTATTATTACTGTTTATTTTCCTTTGAAATGCACTAGAGGAATATAAAAAGTAAATAAAACAGACGATTTAAAACTAAATCAAAATCAATTAATATAGCAGTGTAACAAATTTGAAACATGAGTCAAAACAATTAACAAAAAGAAACTGGGTAGAATCACTTTTGTTTGAATAGGAGAAGAACGGTGGTATTTGAAGACTACCTTCGTTTTTGTGAAGCGAACCGAGTTTCTTCCAAAGCGTTGGGTTTTGCATCTGAATTTAGTTACTAGTTTCGTACTACTAACGCTGACAGGAAAACCAACTATTTAAAGATATACCCCTTCCAGGCCATGATAGTCCCTTAAAGAGCTCGGAAAATTTTGGGTGGTTCGGGTGGTATTTAAAACAAATATTTAAAAACATACCCCTTCTAAGCCATGGTAGTCCCTCAATGAGCTCCGAAAAATTTTAGGTGGTTCTGTCCCCTTAAGGTTCTTTGGGGACCGGCGGAATGGGATGGCTTCATCGTGTAGGAAGTCCGCAATGTCATCTTCTGATGACGGGCTTGACCTTTGATCATCTGCAAACAGAAAACGAACTGTTAAAGGACCCCTCTTGCATTCTGCCGTTTTAGTTTATCCCTAGCTCCCTTATGGTATTATAAGCTTTTTTACCTACGACTTTTTAGCGCTTTTTCCGCCTAGCCGAGTTTTGCTAGGCACGCAACGCAAACTTAGCCGAAAGCTTCAAAATCCGCCTACAGCTCTTTCACGCATGACAAGCTTCAAAGCTTTTTGGGATCCCAAAACGTAAGTGGAGGGATACCGGATACTTATCACTTAGTAAAAGTGGCCCGTCTGTCCGTCCGTCTGTGAGCACGATAACTCTGGAAGGGAAATTGATATTTTGATGAAATTTGGTCTGAACATTCTTTGGGTCAACGGAAAGGACGAGTTCGCAGACGGGCTTCATAGCTGTATATTTAGGGGAGGGGTTTCAAATTAAGGGGCGAAATAATTTTTTTTTTTAAAGCTAATAGGGGTAAGGGGTAAAGAGACATGCTGAATCCGAATATGAAATTTAGTTTCTCGCTGGACAAGTAGTTCACCCGGAATCCGTCAAAAACGGGAAATTTATAGAAAGTAAAAGTTGAACCTGAAGTTGATTAGAGGATCGATCCTGGGGTAAGAGGACATGCTGAATCCGAACATGAAACTTATTTTTTTCGCCGGACAAGTAGTTCGCCCGGAATCCGGAAGTGTAGCATGAAATTTAAAACCTAATGACATACACTGTAAAAAGTTTCCCCGAATAAGGATGCAATATTTGCTACTGGGATTAACCTTATCTATATTGGGATAAAATTAATCCAAATTAGGGATAATCTTATCTCAATGAAGAAAAGATTAATCCCAGTAGCAAATACTGCAAGATTTTTTTTTGACAGTGTAGTCCACATAGGGTGAGGAGACATGCTGTTGCAACTTTAGAACATGCTAAAGATAAACAAAAAGTATATGCGATCAGTTTAGTTCTCGTAAGTCCCAACTGGCATTTACTGGGTCAAAAAGGCACAATACGTCCGACAACTGTCTGGTGAACAATATAATAGCAATTTATCGACCAATTTGGAAAACAAGGTGGTTCCTACCCTACCCTTTTATCCATACAAGCAAAAGCTCTGCGTCGATGACGGGTTAATTGGGTTTAGTCATGGCGCAAGGCAGTCTGGTCTCGTGTCGGGGGGTTGGGATGTTGTTCAAACTTTGTATGAGGATTCACTGGCAAAATACAGGCCAAGGTCGTAGATGATGGGTCCTTTAGAGGCAGAGGAGATATGTAGAGGCAGAGGAGAGGGGTTTCGAATTAAGAGTAAAAATATGTTTTATAAGCTAATGAGATAGTCGTTTAAGGGGTAAGGAGGCCCGATGAATTTTAATTTGAACTTAGTTTTCTTGCCGGACAAATATTCACCCCGAATTCGGCCCAAACTGGAAATTTGGTTGAAGCTCAAAGTTGTTTCTGAAGTCGACTAGTTTCGGTACTGGGATAAGGAGACATGCCGAATCAAATTTTTGAACTTTATCTCCTTGACGGATAAGCTTGTAAAATTTGCCAAAACTCGGAAATTTGGATCGAAAGGTTCGTCTCAGTGTCAGTAGCTATTTTGCTCTCGCCGGGAATGCTGCTAAAATACGAGGATGGTATAAATTTTTTTTTTTATAGAAGACCTTTCTGAAGTCGGTTAGAGATGAGATATTGGAGTAAACATGCTTGCTGAATCGAAATCTGAACTTGCTCATTTTAGAAGTCATGGTAGGCCATCATATCTATCATCTTTTTAACCACGGATCATTCAGTTTTCAAATATTTGGTGTCCAACCGCCGCGTCGGAAAGCAGGAAGGCTGGATAGAGTCGACACGCGCTAACACAATTTTACGTGGGAAGTAGTTGTGTTTTCGAAGAACGATATTTTTAGCTATTGCATATTGGAAAGATCATTTCTAGTAAGAGTTGTGCTTTAAACCATAAAGGATTTTATTATCAAGGTGATTCGTGTCCACGACATCCAGCCCAAAAATGGATAGTAGTATAGAGTAAGTAGTGTTGAATGTTGATATCTGTATATCTGATATCTGTTTAGCAACATGATAATATAGGACTGTCAGCTTAAACAAAAGATAATTGATATATACTTTGAAACTTCATAACGAAACTTTGTAACAAAATTAAACGGTATGTCAAACATAATAAATATAAAACATGTAATACTAGATTAATTTCGTTAAATAAGTTAATATATAAATAATGTATAAATATAAATAAAAATAAGTTAATTAGAGTATAATATTGTGTAAATAAAGAGTGACGAATATTAACATAGGCTTGAGAACAAAAATATGTGTGAAGCATGATTAGATAAGGCGCATATATAAAAAGTGAAAGAAAGTGAAGCCTTTAAAAAAAGAAAATTAGCATCGAAGTCTAACCGGATAATTGGGATCAAAACTCTATACTGGCCAAAGGCCCCCAGACCACTTCAAACAGACCACTAGCTACCGAACTACTTTATAGACTTATCGACAAAGTAGCCCAGAAAACAGACTACTATAATAACATTACGTGGACGTAAATTCTTCCCACGGATGGAAGGGATGAAAGCAACCATCTTCTGCTATAGACTATCCGGTTGTAACCGATTTTTTTTTTTATAAATTAAAGTTTTATTTGAAGTTGATTAGATGTTTTTCATAGAGATAAGGATGTTCGCTGAATTCGTTTCTGAATTTTCTTTTTTTGCTGGACAATTACTTCGCTCGGAATTCGGCCGAAACCGGAAATTTGGCAGAAGTAAAGCAGGAAGTTTCGGTCAGTATCGTCAAAATAGATATGGCTTATAGAGGTATATCTGAACTTGAGATTAGCCTGGCGAAGACTCGATCTGGCGAAGACAAGACCCAATTGTCTGGTTCAAATATTAGATTTGGGATCCCATTGAAACCTTTGGTCTTGTTTTTCACGAGGGAAGGAATTTAATTTTCATAAAAAGTAACTAAAAAATGGCAAAGGTTGTTTCGTGGTGGTTCGGGTGTGGAGTTTTAGCGGGGCAGAGGCCGCCATCCCAAAATATGGGAATAGTCGGTTGCTTTGTTACTACATTTACCCGTTTCGGAAGTTTTATTTAATTTGTTATTACCTGTTGCCTAGAAAAAAAAGAATGACAATTAAATGACGTATATTGCTGAGTATTATCTGTATATCTGTTGACATGAATTTAATTTATTTTGTCGGTGTCGTTTCTGACGGAAAAAAAAAATAAATATTGGCTCTTCCGTCCATGGCTTTTTAAAGGACCCCTCTTGCTTATTCTGCCTTTTACAACATACTTTGCTCTAATATGGAATTATAAGCTTCTAAAATCCCCACCTTTCTCCATTGTTTCGTTTCGAAACTACGGATTTTTGGCACTTTTTCGGTCTTGCCGAGTTTTCCCGTCACCCAACGAAAAGTTTGCCGGAATCTTCAACGTCCACTGACAACTCTTTCACACCTAAGGAGATGATAATCTTCTGTTTATTACGTCTTTTATTTGCTTAGTTTTCTTACTTTTTAACCAAGGCACGTCCAGTTTTCAAATCTTTTGCGCCCAGCCGCCGCGTCGGATAGCAGGAAGGCTGGATATAATCGACAAGCGCTAACAAGAGAGTCGCTAGTTTCAGGTGGAAAGTAATGGTATTTTCGAAAACGTTGTTACTGATCCATTTTATATAAAAAGGATCATTTCTAGTAAAAGTTGTGCTTTAAGAATAAATACACCTAAGGATCATTTACACGGCGGGTATTTTTCCGCGTAGACGAGAGGGTAAAGTGTTCACACGGTACCCGGGTATTTTTCAAGGAAGAGTACTGTCATATGGGAATAGATTCCAAGGATGTAAAGCTCAGGATATCTATCTAGAGTGGACACCAACATGCGTCCATTCGCATTACTTCTTATATGGACATAATGAAAATTATTGCTCGAAAATCCGATTTTGTTGTTGCTGACGTCGAAGAATACCATTCGACAAACAAACCCCCGGGTGAGAAGTTCGCGAAACTGAAGTCCAAAATACCCGGGGATTTGTTGCTGTTTGGGGGAAAAATAACCGCGGAGTACGGGTAAATATCCTCCGTGTAAACGTAGCTTTACTTACTAAATCGTCTTTCTTTATAGGGTCATAGGCCAGGGTGAAGGTATCGATTACTTACCCAAGCCGTAATTCGAGTCGTTCAAACTAGACGAGATCTTCGGTTTATCCACAACGAATCCGGGGAGCACCATTTCCTCAAAATTCCTCTTCTTCTTCTCACTAAAGGAGTTCGATCGTTTGGGTCCCTTCCCGCTCTTGCTCTCATCTCTAATCTTCATCAACCTTTCCTGCGGCACCTCCAACCCAAAAACATGGTCACAATAGGTAATCAACAATTCAATAATTCGACTCTGCTGAACTGTGTCTATGAGGCAGTGTATCGTGGCACTTTCTGCCGTGCGGAGGAGGGTGGGCCCGAACACAATGCCAAGGTTAGAAGGCGGCATTTTGTTTACGTCACTTTGTTCTGCCACGCGCTTCAAGTGCCGCATGAGGTAGGCTAATGTTGGTAGATGGTGCTTGGGTAGCCGGCGGCAGAGGTCCCTTAAGTCGTCAAGAACCGGTTGGAGGTTCTCGGTGTTAGAGCAGTCTTTGGCAAGTCTGAAAAAGTGGTTTGTAAGAGCTTGGTCACACTTGGCTCATTTCCTGGCTTTTTGGGTTGCAAAGGTAGAAAAAAGAAAAAGAACAAGATACAACTAATTCTGAATGTTGTCGTTTCAAATTCAGGAGATTAATTAGAGCAAAACAGAGTGTATAATTATGTTACAGGAATCCTAATTGACACCTAACTGCAGTCTGCTCATTATCCCCAAGCTGCCACAAAGCCCGTCAAATCTCACGTCCCCTAGGGATTTTCAGTTGTTTGTGGAATAGGCCGCGTTTTGAGACCAGTGTTACCAGGCTCTAAGAGAATGAGGGAAGAGGTGCTACTATCAGAATTTTGATCGCAATAGCATCCTTGTGCCGAATATTACTCAAGGATACCCAGAAGATTTACGAACAATGTTTAAAGTTTTCACTTCTGATTTTTGGATACACTTGAACATTTTCACCCATCTAAAGGATTTTGCATTTTTTAATCCAAGGCTCTAGTAATGACGTTAATGTGCACTGCTTGCCCGGCAACCAAAAATTCATCCAGACGCGGAGATTTTGAATTCAAATACAAGCGTGCATTTGCAGGATTAAAGACGATGAGCGGGAACTTTTATTTCGGCAATTGTTGAAATTTGTAGTTGGTAAATATTTCAAGCATAGAGGGACAGGCGCACAGAGGTACCACAAATCCGAAAGATTAAAGTTAATTCGATGAAATCCATTATCTTCGGACAGCGGACAAAGGGAGTAATCCATTGTTGTCGGGTTTTCAGGCGTACTTAAGTGAATACATGATGTGTTTATTTTTGTTTAATTGTGACTGTGACTTGGCCTTGGCCTCGTTTAGCTTTATGATTATTTAGCGGATGGATATTATTGGGATATTATTCGTCATGTTGAAGTTATTTTTTTTTTGTCGTGTGCGCTCGAGCTCTGCTTTCAGCAGCTGAAAGGTGTTTTATTCGTAGTTCACAAGCCTTCGCTAGCCTGTTTCTTTGCGACCCCCCCCCCCCCCTTTATATATTCCATCGGTTTCCGTGCGATGATGCAATCTACGACGCGAACTTACTTTACAAAACCAGGATACAACTTCGAAGTAATCCAACAGACTCTCTCTACAGACTTATCAGTGAAGCCAACGGACCCCGGTGTTTTATATGTAGTTCACAAGCCTTCGCTAGCCTATTTCTTTGCCCCCCCCCCCCTCCCCATTACATTTGCCATCGGTTTGCGTCAGATGATGGAGACCTACGACGTGAACTTACTTTACAAACTCAGAACACAACTTTGAAGTAATCCAGCAGAAACTCTTTACAGACTTATCAGTGAAGGCAACATCCCACGGTGTTTTATTTGTAGCCTTCGCTAGCCTATTTCTTTCCCCCCCCCCCCCTCCCCATTACATATGCCATCAGTTTGCGCCAGATGGTGGAGACCTACGACGTGAACTTACTTTACAAAATCAGAACACAACTTTGAAGTAATCCAGCAGAAACTTTTTACAGACTTATCAGTGAAGCCAACATCCCACGGTGTTTTTTTTGTAGCCTTCGCTAGCCTATTTCTTTGCGCCCCCCACCCTCCCCATTACATATGCCATCAGTTTGCGTCAGATGATGGAGACCTACGACGTGAACTTACTTTACAAAACCAGGATACAACTTCGAAGTAATCCAACAGACTCTCTCTCCGGACTTATCAGTGAAGCCAACGGACCCCGGTGTTTTATATGTAGTTCACAAGCCTTCGCTGGCCTATTTCTTTGCCCTCCCCCCCTTCCCATTACATTTGCCATCGGTTTGCGTCAGATGATGGAGACCTACGACGTGAACAAAATCAGGACACAACTTTGAAGTAATCCAGCAGAAACTCTTTACAGACTTATCGGTGAAGCCAACATACCAGGGTATTTTATTTGTAGCCTTCGCTAGCCTATTTCTTTGCGCCCCCTTTCCCTTTACATATGCCATCGGTTGGCGTCAGATGATGGAGACCTACGACGTGAACTTACTTTACAAAATCAGGATACAACTTTGAAGTAAGTAGGGGCTCAGGCAACTGGCGAAGGTACAATTTTAAGACGTTGGCAATGATGTTCGGATGAACTTCGGTAAGGTCCACTAAGTCAGCACCATTTTCAAAAGCTTGGCACAGCTTTTCAACTTTTGATTTCACTCCAGACACACGGTAGAGACCCTACAGATAAACATAATGAATTAAAATATCACCTGACAGAATGTGTCAGAGTTCATGGCAGCAAGACCGATAAGATACAATTATTTCATCTTATTTATTAACCAGATAAGAGAAACAGAAAAGGCGAGTTCAAATATGAAAACAAAATGAGGACTAATCACGCAACAAGTATAAACGCGATTTTAAGATTGCGGTATGTGCGGGGAATCTAAAATTGGGTGTTTTGATCATAGTTTTTGTTTACTTTGTACTGGAATAGCTATCGTCGTCAAAGTTTAACTGAAAAGCCAACTTATTTTTGGGATCGACTAAAAGCAGGAAGGGAAGGGAAGGGAGAAAAGCAGGAAGGCACACTAAAACCAGGAAGGGCATACTAAAACGAGGAAGGATGTCACCAGAACACCGTGCCATTCCTCTGTTTAGTATTCTTTGAGGGGTCGGCAACTTTTCAAATTCAAATGCACCATTTCCTTCCTCGTTTTAGTACTATAAGGTACTATCCTTGACAAGCTACTAAACGATGAAAGAAATGGTGGACTTTAAATTTTGATAGTTGCCGACCCCTCAAAGACTAATTACTGATAATCCACCATTTCCTTCCTCGTTTTAGTACTTTAAGGTACTACCCGTGACCAGCTACTAAAACGGAAATGAAAATATTAATTACAATTTTGATAGTTACCGAACCCTCACTGAAATTATGCCTACCCATGTCAGGATACTAAAACGAGGAAGGGATGGTGAACTTTGAATTTGAAAAGTTGCCGACCCTTCAAAGAATACTGAACAGAGGAAGGGAATGGTGCGGCTTTCCAGTTTTTCGTAGCCTTGAATTCTGGTGACAGCCTTCCTCGTTTTAGTATGCCCTTCCTGGCTTTAGTATGCCTTCCTGCTTTTCTCCCTTCCCTTCCGTTCCTGCTTTTAGTCGATCCCCTAATTTTTGTGTCATTTAGTTGAATACACTGAATTATTTGGATTCTGCATAAGGATTTTCTTATTCTCCACTATCTGCTCCAGTTATGACGTTCAGAATATCCACGGCCGTCCCCACAACGAAAATTCTACTATGTCGCGGGAAATTTTAATCTCAACACAAACTGGGCTTTTCAGTGGGCAGTGGTGAGATTCGTGAAGATTGCTTAGTGCCTGAACAAAAAAAAATCATAAATCTTTCTCTTAAGGCATACAACAAAAATACAAGTGTATAGAGGTACCACAAATCACACGGAAATTCCACTATTTAAAAATCGGTTATTCGTGAATAGCGGAACAAAAAAGCAACGCATTTTCAGCGGGTCTTCAAGCCAATTTAAGTGAATAAGTGATGGGCAACTAGATTGTCCTATCCCAGCCCTTTTCGGTTAATCTTTAAGGAATACTTGGGATGCAATGTTTTTTTTTAGGTATTTTCTTTGATATTCACATGAGCATGCGTAGCCTACGTATTGTAGAATTTATTGCACTTTCTTGAGCTTTTCTCGTTGTAATGTACTCGTCGATTTCTGGAGATAGGAATAAATACATAGCTTACAGTGTTGCAACTATCCGGAAGTTTATACAGCCAAATGAGATTCAATTCATGCGTGGGAAAATCGGAATCTTGCACGGAAAGAATAAAAACGAAAGGATTCGAGGTCTTTTTTCTCCAGGGTTGGCAAAGAGCCGGAATAATTAACAATCTGACACACTTCACTCGCTTCTGAATGAGAACCAGCTGCAGGCAGTCGCCACTTGTAGAACATTACGCGCTATGGTAAAACCGCAGTATAGCCGGGGGTTTCCTTACAATGTACGCTTATTCGCTTCAAACGATCATACCAATTTTGATGCATTCCGAGAGTCTCCAGGGAACTCTCAGGGTGAGTCCATGAGAGATAGGCGAATCCGATCATGAAAGGATTCGAATCCGAATCCAGGGCTAGGTACGAATCCGATTCCGAATCCACCTTTTCATGCTGAGGATTCAAATTACTCGTTGTTAATTCTGGGACTTCCGCGGGGGGGGGGGGGGACACATAAAGCATAGAGGACAAAGTAGAAATTATTAAAAGAGCTTACGTTTATCTGCAATCCTCTGGCTTCTATCTCGTTAACACACTTAATAAGCAACCGCGGAATTGGTCCGGAGCCAACTTCCGCCAGATGCTGCGCCAAGTCGACACCGAACGTCGTCATCTTGCGTGGCAGCCTCTTATGGCCGCACTGAATTGCCAGGACCTCGAGGCACTTCTTGTGAGCTGCTAGCCCGCACTAGAAAACAATTTGATTAAAGGACCCCTCGCACTATTTAGTGTTCATGTCCCACACTGACAGAAGTTTCATAACAGATTGCGCATAACACTTTCAAGAATGACACCTTTTCCGACACCGAACGTCGTCATCTTGCGTGGCAGCCTCTTATGGCCGCACTGAATTGCCAGGACCTCGAGGCACTTCTTGTGAGCTGCTAGCCCGCACTAGAAAACAATTTGATTAAAGGACCCCTCGCACTATTTAGTGTTCATGTCCCACACTGTCAGAAGTTTCATAACAGATTGCGCATAACACTTTCAAGAATGACACCTTTTCACTTAGAAATAAAGTGTTATGACCAATTAAGTTTATACTATTTCGTGCCTAGCTCTCCAACAACACCTTCAATAGGTAAAAATACTACACTGTCAGAAGTTACATAACGACAACAGAAGGATGCGCGGTTTCAACAGATTTGGGATGTTATCTGTTATGTTTCTTTCGTTCCCGTTAGTATTTTTACCAATTGAAGGTGTTGTTGAGATCTAGGCACGAAATAGTGTGAACTTAATTGGTCAGAACACTTTATTTCTAAGTGAAAAGGTGTTGTTCTTGAAAGTGTTATACGCTATCTGTTATGAAACTTCTGACAGTGCAGTATTCAAAAGTAACTGAAAACTGTAAATCTAGGCCCTCCTTTGAAATATTATCAACGGCTTGGCTGTTTTAAAGTTCAAAAGGGCTGAAATGGGACAATCTAGTTACCCATCACTTATTCACTTAAAGAGGCTTGGAGACCAGATGAAAATGCGGTTGCTCCGCTATTGATGAATAATCAATTTTCAAATACTGGAATTTCCCTGTCGGATTTGTGGTACCTGATTGCGCTTGTACTTATGTTTTATGCTTGACGAAAACGATTTATGAAAAACAATGTTCACGCAGTGAGTTACCTTCCGCAAGATGATCACTGGTCACTGAAAAGCCGCGTTTCGATTGAGATTCAAATTTTCCGCTAGTAGGGTTTCCATCTAAGCTCTGCTTTTAAAAATTACCAACGGCTTTCGTTGTCTTAAGCCTTTCTCCCCCCCCCCCCATCTTCCAAAAAAGTTTAAATCTTCCATACACACCTCCATGCACTCTGCTCCTTGGAAGTAAACATAGGAATCGCACTCGCGGCATCTGGCGGGAGTTTTGAGTTTTTTAAACGTGTGTGAACAGGCAGCTTTGGACATCGTTGGATTCCGGTCGGAAGGATGACCCTCGGTGGTCTGACAGTTTTCACCTAGGAATGATCATGCTATTTACTAATATAACAACAAGTGCTTACAAAATAGTTGCGGTTTTTTCAGATACCATGGTATCTGATACCACGGTCAAAAGTGGTTTATCCTGTTACTGTTACATCTGACATGACGGTCAGCTACTTTTCAGCTACTGAGTATCCGCGGTATCTGATATTCAGATACCACGGTCCCGACCGTAGTAACTGACTATGGTATCTGAAAAAGTCATCTCACTTTCATCATCACCAACATAAGAGCCTAGGTTATTCCACTTCTAGCTGTAAGCTATTTGGATAATAAACTTGACTGATTGATTGTCAAATTTGTGGGACAGATGCTGGCACTTACGTCGTGAGTGAGTTTTCATAGGGATCGACTAAAAGCAGGAAAGGAAAGGCAAGAGAAAAGCAGGAAAGAATACTAAAACCAGGAAAGGCAAACTAAAACGAGGAAAGACTTATCAGGAATTGAGGATTCGAAAACTGGCAAGCCTTTCCTCTGTTTAGTATCCCGTGAGAGGTCGGCAACTTCCATTTGTTAAAGTTCACCTTTTCCTCCTTTTAGTACCCTGTCGGTAGGCGACTAAGATCGTGAGTCCAGCGAGGTGTCGGCAACTAAGATATTTCAAGTCCACCATTTCTTTTCCTCACGGGATACTAACAGAGGAAAGGCTTGCCAGTTTTTTAGAATTCCCAATTTCTTTCCTCGTTTTAGTACTCTAAGGTACTATCCCTTACAAGTTGCTAAAACCAGGAAAGAAATGGTGGACTTGAAATATCTTAGTTGCCGACCCCTCGCTGGACTCGTGGTATTAGTCGCCTACCGACAGGGTACTAAAAGTAGGAAAAGGTGAACTTTTACAAACGTAAGTTGCCGACCCCTCACGAGATACTAAACAGAGGAAAAGCACGGTACAGCTTACCAGCTTTTTCAAATACTAAAAGGAGGAAAGGGTGAACTTTACAAATGTAAGTTGTCGACCCCTCACGGGATACTAAACAGAGGAAAGGCTCCTCGTTTCTGATTCTGATTGGCCTTTCCTGGTTTTAGTATTCTTTCCTGCTTTTCTCTTGCCTTTCCTTTCCTGCTTTTAGTCGATCCCGTTTTCATATTCATGTTCAGCATGTCTTCTTACCCTAAATCGACTATTTCATTAGCTGTTTAACTGTTCACCCCTTAATTTGAAACACCTTCCCCAGCCCTAAATACTGAGCTACATAGTCCATCTACAGACTCGACCTCTCCCTTGACCCAAAGAGTCGGCACAACACATTTAATCAAAATATCTCGTCCCCTTCGAGAGTTATCGTGCTTACAGACGGACAACTTTTGCGGTGTCATAGGTATCCCTCCACTTACGTTTTGGGATCCCAAAAACATGTACTTTTATTATTAGTTCCAGAAAATGCGGTGAGCTGGAAGGTTCTCACTATTTGTAGAAATCGTATAGTAGAATACGGAAATAATCTCCAAGAAAGTGTTGTAAATGCCGAAAATATCAACCAATTCAAAGCTTGTGTCGACTACCACCTGGCTGAAATTCAATTTAGTGTGTAAAGTGTCCCGAGAAATTTATAGAGGCGAAAGCCTTATTATTGCAATTATATATATATAAATATTGTAAATATCCCAACAACTGGTTACAGAACTTAAACCCTCCCGGAGCTTACAAGGGCGGACGGGGTATCCTCACTCAGGTGGGTTGCAGCCAGGAAATATGCCCACTCAGGCTCCAGACCTGCGCGAGGTTTCATTCTGGCAAGTGCGACGGACTGAGTTTCCTCAACCGCCCCCGTCTCCTTACGGTTGCCAATTAGGATGGTTTATCAGCGTCGAGTCGGCAATACAAAGGACGAAGCTAAATAATAGTTAGTTATATAGTTATATTAGTTATAATGTTTAGGTAGTCATAATGTTATAATAGTTTTAATGTTATAATGTTATAATAATTATTAATGTTATAATGTTATTAATTAGTTATAATTTTATAATGTTATAATGTTATAAATGTTATAATAGTTATAATATTATAATGACAAGCGGATACGTCAGCCGAATTTTATTTAAGATGTATTTCGGCCGTTCTTGGCAAGGGTCCTCTTCCGGCTGAAGCCACTCAAGCTGGGAAGTGAACTGTAGCTGAAGAGGACCCTTGTCAAGAAGGGCCGAAATATCGCTCTAATAGAACTCAGTTGACGTATCCATTTGTCACTATCAACTATCAGTCGCAGTCACCTTGGGCTGAAGGGATATTTATTGGACGAACCATGACAAGTATAAAGCGACTCTGAAATATTTTTCCAGCGTTTTTCGCAGTGAAACTGACTCGCTGGAACGGGATTGCGAAACAGTTCCAGCTCGCAATAACGGAACAGATAACAATGGACTAATATCAGGTTTCAGTCCTGCTTTAACCCTTCTTTACAACTTTCCGGGATCCCCAACGTTCTGAACCAATCACAAACGACTCGAGAGGCGGGACTTACTCGTGAAAAGATTCTCCGTCGGAAGGTTCGCTTAGGTTAGACAGCAAAAGCATGAGCACAATTGTGATAAAAATCAATAATAGGAGGACTGGTGACGACACCGATCTGACGGAATGGTGATGGAATAGTAACAGGTTTCACTTGTGCTTTAACCGTTCCAACTTACCGGGATCTCCGTCGTTCTCGATCTCATCCTGCGATGTGTTCACCAATCTTCGGGCCGGCATCATAGGGCTGGCAGGGGGCGACCCCTCTCGACTTCGAGCACTATGACTAGAGCCTACGCTCTCCGTATCACTATACAATCCGGCTCCACTAGGAACGTGAGAAACCCCACCGGTTGAGGGACCCCAGGCGTTGATGGGGCTGAAGGGGGCTGCAAGGCGCTCACTCCCTGAAAATAATGGGGTTCTTAGCTACTGAAAACACCCAGAAAAATCTCATTCCGGATTCAAGGCAGTGCCGAGTTGAGTCCGACTCGCGTTTGCACAAACGAATTAGGCGTCGCTTAGTGGCAATGATTTAAAGACATTGTAAACTGCAGCATCAACACTTGAAGAACCCCACTGTAAAAAGTTTCTCCGAATAAGGATGCAGTATCTGCTACTGGGATTAATCTTATCTCTATTGGGATAAAATTAATCCAAATTAGGATAATCTTATCTCAATAAAGCCAACATTAATCCCAGTTGCAAATACTGCAAGATTTTTTTTACAGTGTCGTCGTACCTATTCTGCCTCTTCTGTCACCCCTAGCTCCCCATCGGTCTATAAGCTTCAGAAATCCCCACCGCTCGCAATTGTTTCGTTTTCTTATCTTATCTCAGGCTGTAAGAAGTGTTTTGCGCATTTTTGGCCTAGCCGAGCTTGCCAGTCAGGCAGCGCCAACTTCTCCGAAAAGTCCAGCCCGATGAAAACTTTTCGAGAATTAGTGTATGGAGTTGTACGAAAAAGTAGCATGCAGTAGTAACTGTTGCCACTACATGCTACTACTAGCAAACTGGATACTACTACAGCAAGACTGGATGCTATCGAATACTAATACTTAAGATTAACCCAGTCGGAGGCATGTTCAATCGAAGTATATCACTACATGCAACTTTTTCGTACAACTACCATACAAAAACACAGTCAAAAGAATTTTTCATCGGGACGTCCACCCGCAACTCTTAAAAACAGAAGCTCCAATATTTTATTTTTTATTTTGGAAGACTTGGTAGACCAATGAGCTTATCGTCTGTTTCAGACTCCTTTTCTTTTACTTGGCTATTCGCTCTTTCTAAAGACGACGAGCAATTTCAAATATTTTGCGTCGAATTTCCATGGACCGACTAGTGTCGTGGAAGCTTTAAATCTCTTACCTGTACTCCGGATGCCGGACGAGCTCCCGGCGGAGGACTCCTCGCTGCTCTCCATGGAAATGGAGCCTCGGGAGCTCCGCTCCTTGTCCAAGAGGGAGGCGGTCGCCCGCTCCCCTCCATAAAGTTCGAAGGAGAACGGCTCCGATCTGATCACACTCTCGTAGGAGGAGTTGGTATCCCTATGCTGTTTGGGAAAGCGCCGTAGGAAGTCGGAATACTGGGAACCAGGTTCGTACAGACGGCTTGTTTCGCATAAAGTTTGAAACTAAAAAAGAAAGATTGATCTCATTAATCGGTCGTTCAGCATTCCTATCAGTCAGAGTGTAAGCGCCTAAAAGAATCTGCGTAAATTATTAACATGCATTCTTGCTATCACGATTTAAAAGAAACAAATTTACCGACGTGCCAATCGAAAAGTTTTATTATTATTGTTATCATCATAACTATTATTATTATAACAGTTCAATCGATTTGCTTGAGTTGTACGAAAATTAACATGAAAAGGAGATTGCTGCTGAAGCTGGTGTCAGGGTTTTGCAAAAGAAGAAGGTTGTATTGACAATAATCATTCTTTTTCCGCCGTACTAATCAAACCGTTTAAATTATTATTGTTACTATATAACAATTCAATCCATTTGCTTGAGATGCACAATAACTAACCTGAACAGGGGGTGTTGCTGTTGTCGCTTGCTGGAGCTGAAAGTATGCCACACTGACAGCCTTCAGTGTCTGATCGCCCAGTACAATCAGCTCCCGGATTTCTTGTAAAACCTTCCGCTTGGTGGCCACAAGGGAGGAGTGTCGCTCATTGGCTTCTGCTACTGCTGCTCGGTATGTTGCTTCTGACTCGACTGCCTGTGGAGTGGACACGTTAGACAGATCTACAGCTTGTAATATATCCCATACTCAACGCAGTACTAAATTTCCGAGAACTGATAGGGTGGCGGAAATCGCCAGCAGAAGAAATGCCTGATTTTTTTTAATGGATTAACTACGGGTAGACGCAGAGGCGGCGACAAAAAAGGGGCAGAGATCCATCCGCACTGGTTCCGGGAGTTAAATCAATAGTCGTGAACTGATAAGGTGCTCGAACTGGCGGTCGGGGGAACTGCCTGATTTTCATGAGCGAACTGACGGGTGGACGCAGAGGCGGCGACCAAAAAAGGGGCAGAGATACATTCTGGTTCCTGGCGTTATATTAATAGTCGTGACGTGAACTGATAGGGTGGTCGAACTGGCGGTCGGATGAACTGCCTGACTTTTATGAGTGAACTGACGGGTGGACGCAGATATACATCCCGCACTTGTTCCTGGCGTCCCGCACTTGTTCGTGACGTGAACTGATAGGGTGGTCGAACTGGTGGTCGGATGAACTGCCTGACTTTTATGAGTGAACTGACGGCTGGACGCAGATATACATCCCGCACTTGTTCCTGGCGTTATATTAATAATCGTGACGTGAACTGATAGGATGACAGTACCGGAGACTTGTCCCGTACTGGACCCGGATGCTAAACCTATAGTTGCTAACTGATAAGGCGGACGAACTGACGGGTGCAATGTGGATGAACTGTCCGATTTTTACTGAGCGAACTGACGGATAGACGTATGGACGGCGGCACAAAAATGTGCCAGAGAAATGTCCCGTACTAGACCCATTTGCTAAACAAATAGTCGTGAACTAATAGGATGGACGAAATGGCGGGTGGATGGACTGTCTGATTTTTTACGAGTGAACTGTCGGGTGGACGTAGTGGCGGCGACCAAAACAGTACCTAGACCCGGATGCTAAACCAATAGCTGCGAACTGATCGGGTGGACGAACTGGCTGGTACAGGGGTGAACTGTCTGATATTTCCTGCATGCATTCCTGAGTCGTGCGAGAAGACGGAACTACCACACTACGGATCGGGATTCATAAGAAACGAACGAGCGTGACGTAAATGTCACGAGCTTTTGAATGATCAGGTTTGAAACATTAGTAAAGAAAAGGATAATCATACAGGAGCTAGTGGTATAATAGCCGAACAACGATGTAAATCGGCAATGAGCAAAGGTCACAACCAAAGTTCAAGCTCATCAAGTTTCATGCTGGTAATCGCAAAAAATAAGTACATCAACCACTTAACGCAAAGCTGTGCTTTTACTCAGTACATTAAGGAACGAGGGGATGCAGACTCGACAGAGCCATGGATGTTTGGAGAAACAAAGGCTAGGGGTTGTCCACTCTCGATTTTAGTGTACAGCAAGTGCCCAGTGCCGGCACCGGCTAACACCAGCCGGCACCAGTTGCCACGAGTTAGAACATTACTGTCATCATGTTCAGAAGCGGGAATTGTGCAATTTACGGCCAGCACCGCTGGTTTCGGTCGGTGCCGGGAAAGGGTGTACAGATGGTGCAGAGGATTGGGTAGCCCCTCGAATGTGTCGAGAGAGCGGCGCTAAACGGACAAATCAGCGTGTTATTCAAGCGATATTTTGGTAGTATCTGTGAAGAGAAATTCAAACCCTAAGCACTTATATTTAACAAGACCAAAGTTAATCAAAATGTAAAAAATCTCTACCATGTCAACGACACAATCGAGCAGCAACAAGACCAAAGGTTTCGATGGGATCCCAAAAATTGAATATTTATTGGACTTCTTTATCCAGACAATTGGGTCTTGTAGATCCCAATCTTCGCCAAGCCCCTTTAACTTGTTACTATTTATCCGTAATCAAACGCTTGAAAATGTACAAAAATGATAAAAGCCTTGAGATTTTTTCTACAAATGGCGGCAAAACAACTAATCAGATGAGAAAAACAAGTGCAGATATGGGTGCAGCATGTCTCCTCACCTTATTGGCTATCTAAATGAGTTTTAAAACTTCCTCGCAGATTTCCGGTTTCGGCCGGATTCCGTACAAAGTACTCGTCCGGCAAGAAAATAAATTTCAAAAATCAATTCACCATGCCTCATTGCCAACTTGGGATAACACTTTCATTTTTAACAGATTTTCCGGTTTTAGCCGGATTCCGGGTGAACTGCTGGTCCGACGAGAAAATAAATGTCATGTTTGGATTCAGAATTTTTCCTTCCTCATAAATCAACTATCTCGTTAGCTTTTAAAAAATAATTATTTCGTCCTTAATTTGAAACCCCCTCCCCCATCCCTAAATATGCAGGTACATAGTCCATCTACAAACATGACCTGTAGTTTGGACCAGAGAATCTTCATACCAAGTTTGAACAAAATATCTCAACCCCTTCAAGAGTTATCGTGCTAACAGACGGACGGACAGACAGACGGACGGAAAACTTGTAGCAAGTCATAGATATCCCTCAACTTTACGTTTTGGGATCACAAAAACAGCAGCGTGTGGGTGTTGCGAAAACGAACGAAAACATTACGTTTACTCCAGCGCAAGGCATGTGTATTAAACAACACTAAGGCACTGGTAAAAAAAATAAAATAATATCCGTCCAGAGCCAAATTGGCAAGCAATGAAGGCAAGGAGTGCGTACAATCTGAATAAGATTATTTTCAAAGTATGGTAAAGCAATTTCTGAAAGAAAAAAAAACAGACTCCGATTTCCAGCTAGGCTCAGCAAACGTGCAAGGGCTTTAAAATCGGACAATGACCTTACACTCCAAACAAATCAGAAAAATCACGTACTGCTCGCGGCAATTCAGCAGAAGAAATCTCTTCTTACTTTTTTAAATCCATTGTGGTGAAGCCATGTATTACAGTACTCAAGCGTTTCAAAACCAATATCCGGGAATTATAGAACAAATTTCCGTCTCGGTGTTGGTATTTGCAAAAAGTCAATGTCCGATGAAACGATTTATTGTCACGATAGGGAAATTAAATAATTTCATGGCACATTTTTTTCACAAGACACAATCACGCAATCTCTCTGCAACACGGGAGACGACTTTCTTAAAAGTGTCGTAGAGTCAACACCGTTTTATTTATGGGCGAAGCACGCGCCTGCATACCCACGTAAGAGTATCATCGGTGAAGACCGGAAATTCGGTCGTGCTAATGCCGTCACTTTCTGGTCGATTCGTTAGAGGACCCCTCGCACTATTTACTCTTCAATTTGCAATATTTGTAAAGTCTGAATACTTTAAAACTATGATGTGCTTTCAACAAATAACCCACGCTTTTGGCTGTTTAAGCCTTTCTCGAGACTCGTTGACTTGTAGCGAAAACATGGAAACAATTTACATAACCGGTTTTTCTGATGGAAAAACTTCTCGCAGACAACCGTCGACAGCGTGATCGAAGGTAGCAAAACACGGCAAGTTAGAAAATCAGCGTGGTTTTGTTAGAGGGGTTAGAATATAACGTGCGAAATTGGTGTCTCCGGGTTTAGAAGTATATGGAGGGATTATGGAAGTAGCTTGCATTAGTATTATAGGTAAGACAGGTCCTTTTAGTGTTGACAGTGCGGTAAGAAGACATGTTGAATCCATCTATCTGTTTTCTTTACCTGTTCGGTTTAAAATCCGGCCAGAATCCGGCAAAGATGTGTTATGTAGTGCCCACAATGAGTTTTTTTTTTATTGTTCCCGTAAAAGAACAACAGAAAGCATGCTGAATTCATGCAACCCTTTAGAGGAATATATGTGTTCGGCCGGAATCCAGTGAAAAACAGAAATTTTAGAGACAAAAAATCGTATGATTAAACTAAAAGATCATGGTCGATAGAGCTTAACGGATAATTCGGCTGAACTATTCAAGTAATACTTCGGCCCTTCTTGGCAAGGGTCCTGGTCAGACTGCATTCAGAATAAGAAGCCTGCAACACCAATAAGGGAAATACAGCTGGAATAAATCTCAGCCGACTTTTCGCACTGTTTACTAGCCTATGATTCGCAGTCAGATTGGGGGAAGACTTTCTCATAAGATCAAATCTACACATAGAACAAAACAAAAAGATGTAGAGTTATCATCTCGGACTTCCGCTAATAATCACGTCGTTGACCGAAAGTTTATGACCAAATATCAGCACCGAAAAGAGCTAACTAAAGACGTCTCTCTGCGCAGGGTGCAGTGCTACACATTAGACCAGGAAACTTTCATAACTAGTATTTCTAACCAATAAGCTCCTCGGTAGCAATAAGCGGAAACCTGATAATCCTTAAAGGAGCCGAACATGGACAACAACAAAAATCAGCTTAGTGCCGACGGAGTAGATAAAAGTAAAGCAACCCTGAGAGTAAAAAACGATACCCTTCGAGTTTAGCAGCAATATAGGTTAAGACCAGGGAAAGCAAAAAACGGCATAAGAAATACGTCATCAGCGTTAGAAAAGAGTTAAAAAAAAATGAAGCAAAAATAGTTTTTTGTGCGAAAACAGCATTTTTAAAGTGCCGTTTTCGGGCGATTTGTTAAAAGTAAATTTGTGGCAACCCTGAAGATAAAAAACGATGCGCTGTTTGATTTACGAGTGTAGCAGCAACATAGGTTAGACGAGTCTTTCAACAACATAAGTTCCCATCCCTTTTCGGTCAGACAAACCTTTTAAATTCCCAAATTGATATCCACGGTTAGTCACGAAAGAAAAATTAAATAGTAAATTAACTACTGGTTCATAAAGAAATAATTGTGGCAACCTCGTAATCTGCCACCATATAAGTCTATTGCACCAATTAGGGTATTTTCCCTGACGCAAGTAACGCATCACGGATTATGTACATTATATACACCTAATTATACACTATTATATACACCTAAAGGTTAATTTATGACTTTCTGCATGCAAAGATATTGTCCCCAGCGGCAATCCCCGGATAACAAACTATAAGCCGGGAAAAAAAAAATTAAAAGCCGATATTCTAAATTCAAACATGACGTTTCATTATTGTACTGAAATATTGTACCAAGTAGTTGTCAACCAAAAGCCTCAGGTTACACGTATTTTAAGGTGAATTGCTTTTAAGATAATTACGATTACCGTACTTTTTGTATGTAAGTATACAGTTTTACGGTTCTCATATTTGTTTTTAACTTTCTCGTCCATTTCGGTGGAAAGAGACAACATGTGAGTTATTCAAATGTGTCTGTGTTTTTGCCAGAACCCAACGGGCCTGAGCAAAGGCTTAAAACTACCAAAGCTATCAGTAATTTGCCAAAAGCAGAGTACTCAACTGTTTTATAATATTGGAACACAAACCATAAAGATTGCGAGGGTTCCTTTAAAGCTGAACTGAAAAGCCAACTTATTTTTGTGTCATTTAACTGAATACACTGAATTATTTGGATTCTGCAAAGGGATTTTTTTATGTTCCACTATCTACTCTAGTTATAACGTCCAAAATATCTGCGGCCGTCCCCACAACGAAAATTCTACTATGGCGCGGGAAATTTTAATCTCAACACAAACGCGGTTTTTCAGCGGGAAGTGGTTAGATTGCTGAAAATTGCTTAGTGCCTGAACAGAAAAAAAATCATAAATCTTTCTCGTAAGACATACAACAAAAATAAAAACACATAGAGGTACCACAAATCACACGGAAAATCCACTATTTGAAAATAGATTATTCATGAATAGCGGAACAACGAAGTAACGCATTTTCAGCAGGTCTTCAAGCCAATTTAGTGAATAAGTGATGGATAACTAGATTTTCCTATTCCAGCCCTTGTCGGTTAAACTTTAAGAAAGTCGCGAGGCCGCTGTAAGGTAAGTAAATAATTTATTTCTGACCCACCATTTGAAAAGCGAAGTATGCAAAATAAAATAATTAAATAAAACACAACAAATACAATATACATTTTTTTATTCATCGTCCAGAAAAGAATGTAGAGTGTCATGTGCTGGCTGGGCCCTGTTGTCCATGATTTTTGGCAGAGCCGACGAAATTTCCAAAAGTGTGACGCTTGCATCTTTAACTTGGAAACGCTCCGTTAGTATGTGGCTGTGTTATAACTTTGGCAAATAAAGCAGGTGCTTCGCATACTTAAAATAGCATCTTCTCATCTTCTGCAACTCCATCATCCGTAGAACATGTGCGATCATGTCGCCTCTGGACAGCCAAAAGGTCGTATCTGACATATTTTCGGAAATACGTTTTATTGCATTTCTGTATATCGGACGGAAAGACGCATCTTTTGGTCTAATTGTCGTATCTGTACGACAATTTGAAGCTGAGATATGAGTGTCGAAATTATGCCATAACCATACATTGACGGAGAAGTTCAAACTTCAAGATGCAAGTAGCCTATTACCCTTTTGGATGTTTCTTCGTCGTTATAAAAAATCATTGACAACAGAGCCGAACCAGCGCACGACCTTCTACACTGCTTCCTATCCGATGACTGAAAATTAGTGTCTTTTTCTGTGTATTTATGTCTTTTATTTATTTTCTTTTATTTACTCCGCTTTTTGAAATGGCGGGTTAGAAATAAATTACTTACTTACTTACTTAGTATGGCCCAGTCGTCGTGTCTGCACTTGTGACACCGTCTTAAAACACGTTTTTTCGCTCTCCTGAACAATTTTGAAAACCGCAGATACGACCTTTTGGCTGTCTAGAGTCGATGTGTGGTGATATCTGCGGGACTAGGAGTTGCCCGCCCCTCGATACGCTCCTCAAATCTGAGCTACTTTTTACTAGAACGAATCCGGCCACACATGCAAGTGTAAAAAAAAGTTTTCTAACGATAATTTACGTGGCTCTCGGGACCAATTACTGTCAAAATTATGTCAGGACACCTGCACGGCAGTGAGTCAACCGTCGCACGATCTCTTTTTCGCTTTGTCAGACTTTGACGCTCCTGGGAAAATAATTTCATCTTATTTTGGTTCTACTTGAGACAAACCGCAAAAATTACATCTTGCTAGAAAAGGGAGTTTCCCCGAAAGGGTGTTTTCCCGGGCCAAGACGAGAACAAAACAAGAACTACGAGCTCATATGGCACTTGTAACGAGTAGGTGATGCAAGAAAGTAGACGAGAGTGTCACAAAATACCACTTTCAACCCCCCTAGGTTCGAACCTAGAAATAGGATATCCAGTTTCACTCGAGTCTGAATATTTCCAGTACTGCATCGGATTACCTAGGGCATATTACTTTTCTACCTTTCAAGTTTAAATCCACTCTTTTGATTCCTAAACGTGTCACGCCATTTCTGGTACCCCCCCCCCCCTCCAAATCCCCTTAGCTCCCTCAAAAACGGTCGGATCCAGGAACGCAAGTTTTCTTAGGGCATCGTGACGGGTTCTTAAGTCTATTTGGTCGGGTCAGTCATATGCCCGCCAAGTTTTATCGTCCTTGGCACATCTGGAAGTGTCATAACTCCCCATCACTGGAATTCCGGGAAACCTCCTCCAACTCCCCCAAAGAGCCCCGGTAAGATCTGGTTCTGTCGAGAACGTGTCTACAGGGCTTATGCTTGTTTTTCCTACCAAATTCCATCCCGATCCCTCGACTCTAAGCGTTTCACAAGATTTCCGGTGGCCCCCTCCAACTCCCCCCACAAGAATCGGATCCGATCCGGACTTAACGTGGAACATCTGAGAAGATAGCTCTTTCCACTTGCCGAGTTTCATTCAAATCCGTTAACCCGTTCAAAAGTTATGCATGCCACTAGATTCCGGATTCCCCATCCCTCCACGCCCCCCATGATGGTCGGATATGGGAAACAACTAATCTCAAGGCAGTCTGTTCGGATCCCTGATATGCCTACTAAATTTCATCGTCCTAGTCCAAACTTGCGGGATCACCGAATTCTCCCCCCCCCCCAACTCCCCCACAGTGTCCGAATCTGGTCCGGTTATGTCAACCATGTATATAGGACTTTAGAAAGTTCTTCCCACCAAGTTTCGTCCCAATCCCTCCACTCTAAGCATTTCCCAAGATTTCCGGTTTCCCCCTCCAACTCCCCCCATGGTCACCGGATCCGGTCCGGATTTTAAGTGGGTCGTCTGAGGCACGTGGTCTCTCCAAATATTCAATTTCATTGTTACCCGGTCACCCGTTCGAAGGTTATAAATACCTCAAAATCCCGGATTCCCCATCCCTCCACTCCCCCCCCACGATGCTCGGATCGGAGAAGTGACTATTTCCAGCTTAATCACATAAGGTCCCTAATATGCCTGCCAAGTTTCATTGTCCCAGCACATCCAGAAGTACGAATTAGCGCGATCACCGGAATTCCCCCCCCCCCCTCAACCCCCCACAGTGCCGGAATCTATCCCGGACATGTCAGCGATGTATCTAGGACTACTTCCCACCAAGTTTCATCCCGATCCCTCCACTCTAAGGCTTTTCCAAGATTTCCGGTTCCCCCCTTCCAGCTCCCCCCAAAGTCGCCGGATCCGGTCCGGATTTTAAGAGGGTCGTCAGAAACACGGGGTCTTTCTAAAGATCAAGCTTCATTAAGATCCGATCACCCGTTCAAAAGTTAAAAATCCCTCTAGATTCCGGATTCCCACTCTCTCCACTGCCCCCGCGATGCTCAGATTGGTGAAGTGACTATTTCCAACTTAATCTTTTGGGGTCCCCGATATGCCTGCCAAGTTTCATCGTCCTGGCTTATGGGAAGTGCCCG
Source organism: Branchinecta sandiegonensis (assembly GCA_030848855.1). Classification (NCBI taxonomy): domain Eukaryota; kingdom Metazoa; phylum Arthropoda; class Branchiopoda; order Anostraca; family Branchinectidae; genus Branchinecta; species Branchinecta sandiegonensis. Next base: position 5,866,638 of record JAUPMV010000017.1, on the reverse strand, counting down.
AACTAGCAAAACCTGGACAGACCGACCGACAGACGGACAGAAATTGCGATCGCTATATGGCACTTGGCCGAAGTGCAAGTGCCATAAAAATAGACAAGATGTATATATAGAACAGAATAGAATAGTGTTCAATCAGCCATGGGTGGGCCATACACAGATTTTTATTTATTTATTTGAATCCAACACCGGCCAACTAGGGCCATTATTCATAACAAAATAGCACTTCACAAACTTACACTTTACACACTAAGTTGAGTCAAACCCACAATATACCCAAAATATATCAGCCAAATGGGAAGAGATAGCCGCATGTGCGGCCCAGAGAGAACAGCCAACAGAGGGTTCTGGGACTCCAAAAGTCAATTCTGGAGCGAAAAGCAAGCTGATCTACGGACTTCAGAGAAAGATGGGAGATCTTCACCAACAAACATTGCCGAGGCACTACAATTCCATCTTTACAAGCACCACATAAAAATATAATAGCACATCGTAAACATAATAATACTACAAAACAGAAAATCATCTACCTCCTATTTGCATTTCCCCTCACGTAATCCTCCACCATTTGTATTACTTTGAAGTTAGTCAATTTCAATATACCACGGAAGGGCACCCGGGGCCCAAACTAATTTGGCAAAGGGGATTCCTGGCACTGCCCTAGGGCCCCTAGGAGGTGGGCAACACTGCCCTCTTCAGTCAAACAAAGCGGACATCTGCAGTTATCCCTGCAGTTTCATTTTAAATTTTGAATTTTTAGTTAAAATCTTAATGTTTTTAAAGTTTTTGTTTTAAAAGTTTTGTCATTGTTTGCGGTGTTTGGTCTGCCTTCGCCATTTTCGTGTGTTTTTTGTTTTTTTTAGACGTTCCGATGAATTAGAGTTTGCTTTAGTGTTGTTGTTTTTTTGCGTATTTATATAATCATTTATTTTGTTATCATTATTTTTGGTGGATTAATAAAACATAATAATAATAATAAAATACCTTTTTTCTAAGCCTAAGTGGTAATGAATTTGTTCGGAAGTGGAACCAAAGATTCAGAGCTGATTAATAGCTGATTAAAAACATAACATTTCGGGAGCACGACTTGTCCCGCGAAAAAAAGAATCAGCATGTCTCCTTACCCTTAAAGCGAAGGTCTCTTTAGCTTAGCGGACGGACAGAGGGGCGGTCAACCCTTCATCCGTCACCTAGAAACATTTAGGTGGCAGTATATAGTTTACTTTTTTTTCATAAATATTCTTTGAGCCCAAGCTGACTTTGAAACATTTATTCAAACAATGTTTACAACGGGTACGTCAGCTACGATTCTTCATCAGCGATATTTCGGCCCTTTTTGGCAAGGGTCCTCGTCAGGCTGTCAATCCTCTGGTTCAACTTCGGGGAAGGAAACAAACCTGTAATAAATAACTGAAGCTTCGACCGACTATAAATATCTTATTAAAGTAAGTTATCTTCAAATACCCCTATAACGAAAAAACTAGTCCTGTGATTTAATTTATGACACGGACGCTGTTTTTGCTGGACGATTGACCTCTCGACCGACGACCTCGACCTCTCCAACGGACACCGTCATAACTATACTTTCAAATCTGCACTTGCAGAACATATTTTCGAAAACCTATCCCATTCAGTATATTTTGAAAAAGCTGAAATTCTTGCAACGTGCACCGGACTCTATCAAACCATTCGAGAAGCCGTTGAGATAAAGAAAAACCGAGCAGGCATTAACCGAAATACAGGCGAGTACTCCCTACCGGAAACGTGGAACGGGGTTATTAAGGGAAGAAAATTTAAGCCTCAGTCCCTTATTAACAACAAAACCGAAGTTGATCAAAATGCAGAAAAATTTTTTTCTTGCCGTCGCCCCAATCGTGCAGCAAAAACAGCAGCCGTGTCAAAAATTAAATCTCAGCACTAGTTTTTCCGTGCAGTCATTATTCAAAGTAATAGATACAGACGAGTACTCGATAATAGAAACGTAGAACGAGGTTATTAATAAAATAATATTTAAGTTTTCAGTCCCTTATTAATAAAAAAACCTAAATTGACCAAAATGCAGAAAAAACCCTTTCCTGTCATCGCCCCAATCGTCCAGCAAAAACAGCGTCCGTGTCATAAATTAAATCACAGGACTAGTTTTTTCATTATAGGGGTATTTGAAGATAACTTACCTTAATAAGATATTTATAGTCGGTAGAAGCTTCAGTTATTTATTACAGGTTTGTTTCCTTCCCCGAAGTTGAACCAGAGGATTGACAGCCTGACGAGGACCCTTGCCAAAAAGGGCCGAAATATCGCTGATGAAGAATCGTAGCTGACGTACCCGTTGTAAACATTGTTTGAATAAACTTTTTTTTCACTAACGGTGCTCAGCCGGTGCACACAGAGGCTGTAGAGAGGTACTAACCAAGTGAGCAACCCATCGTCACTCAACTTTTGTAAGACGACGGAAGTGTCCTTTAAAGGACATGTCGTACTTATGATGGTAATTCATTCAGCTTCAGTAGTATTTCCATCCATTCTCGTTCCTGCGATTCCTCACTTCATAAGTTTACCTTATCTCCTCTATTAGCAATACACTGATTATCACGCTTGCCACGTTTGTTCTCCTTACGTGACGTATCATGCGCATCATCATTGGTTCCGAGGAGCTTATCCATCCGGAGACTGATTTTGAAAATTTTACCAAGACTGTCATCCAAGATAAGGGAAGAGACTAAAAACAGCAAAAGCACTGTGTAATTTTAGATCATCTGAATAATTTGAGAATATCTGAGCAGAAAAACTTTGTAGAGCGACGTGTCCTTTAAGATTAAAATAACTGACTAATTTCCTGATTAACATACCTTTTGCAAAGCGTCATCCTCCATCTTCCGTCGTTTTTCCGTTTTACTCGCGTCTAGCTCGGAATTCTCCGCCTTTAGCCACGCCTCCTTTGCTTTTTCCCACTCAGCGTGCCTCTGAACGTATTGTACTTGAGCCTTGCGCATAATTGCGACCGCCTCCTGCATGCGCTTCAGCTCCCTCCGCCACGCCTCCTTTATGAGTTTTCGGCACTTCTCGTGCTCCGCGCGTCGAGTGGTAAGGGGCTAGAGAGAATGAAATGAATAAGCATAGTGACGCAAATTGCAAAGCAACTTTTTGGGTAGACATAGGCCGGGGGGGGGGTGCTTAGTGGCTATTCTAAGATACGTTTCAACAGGCAAATGCATAGCAATGACTTTGGTTTCAGGGATTTTCGAAAGTTTGTTAAATTTTCAATCTGTGTAAGAAACATGGGTTTGGGGCTCAAAACTGATATTTGCTTTCCAGGGAGAATACCACAAGCAGGATTACCTTTGATATTTGATAAGATTAAAACAAATCTCTGACAAAAAAACGTAGTCGATCGGCACAATGTTTATCTGTGAAGCTAAAATGAGTTGAATGTTGTTTTCTTTGCCCCCCAACGAGATAGCTTCAGGGATCTTGTTTCTTATTATATGTGTAGTACGACAATAAATGAAACGTAATTAACGAATTTTGGGGTAAAGGTAGGGTTACTGCCCATTTTATCCCGGTCAGAGCAGAATCTCATTTTTTAACAGGACATGCACTTCTTCATCAGAAATCCTAAGATTCTTCCGAAATTATCCAAAAAATTCGCGGTTGGAGTGCCCCCCCCCCCCCCCTCCAGAGAACTGTCATCGCCTGGTATCATAAACTTTTTCGGAGCTGCTGGCAAGGAGCCGCGGACTACATGGCGTGCGATTATTTATAACACGCTTCTTTTAGCCAAGTGTTGTTAACTGTAGGATAAAATTAGCCCACTTTGGCGGTAGCAGCAATCATCAGTTCAGAATCCAAGGTGTCAAGCTGTTTTGACACAATAATTAATCTAAGTATCATTTACGGCTACTCCCATCTAATCGTCTTTTGACGTATACCTCGATTAGTGTGTTGGCTGTGCAGTTGGTAACCCCCGCGACCCTCTTTTTCAGGGAGTAAATACTTACTTTAGTTTTTTTAGTTCGTTATCGCATTTGTAATGTCTGGTCACCGCGAAAAACCAGGTAGGCACGACACCTTTTCTAATTTTCTTCTTTTTCTTTCTTAAAGCACACCTCGCACTATTACTGTTCATGTTCCAGCATCCACTACTAGTTAAATACCGTAAATTAGGCTCTGCTTTTAAAGGACCTGTCTTACCTATAATACTAACGCAACCTACTTCCATAATCACTCCATATATTTCTAAACCCGGAGACCCCAATTTCGTACGGTACATTCTAACTCCTCTAACAAAACCACGCTGATTTTCTCACTCGCCGTGTTTTGCTACCTTCGATGTGTATCACGCTGTCGACGGTTGTCTGCGAGAAGTTCTTCCATCAGAAAATAAATTTCTCCATGTTTTTGCTGTAAGTCAACGGGTCTCGGTAAAGGCTTAAAACGTTGATAGTGCTTCAGCCCAAGCTGACTGCGAATCACATTTGACGGTGCAAAACGGATAAAACAGCTACCTTTTATTAGAGCTATATTTCGGCCCTTCTTGGCAAGGGTCCTCTTCAAGGTGACTCCAAAACCAAAATGCAGAAGAATCTCTATACCCTTTCGACGACCGAATCGAACAGCAAAACAGCAGCCGCGTCAAGAATGAAATCACAGCACCAGCTTTAACTCCAATATATTTTCAGAGAAGAGGTTCATAAAATCAGATATTTAAGGAAGGATCTTTGATTGTTTTTCCACAAGTTCATTTTCCAGCTTGAGCGGCTTGAGCCTGAAGAGGACCCTTGCCAAGAAGGGCCGAAATATAGCTCTAATAAAATGTAACTGACTTATCCGTTTTGTACCGTCAATTAGGCTTAAAACAGCCAAAACCGTGGGTTGTTTGTTGAAAGCACAGCCTAGTTTGCAAGTATTCAAATATTTAAGGCACTGTGAGTTGAATAGTAAATAGTAACAGGTGTCCTTTAACAAATTAAACACGATTTTGGCTGTTATAAGCCTTTTCCCAGTCCCATTACTTCTAGCAAGAACACGGCGAAATTCAGATAACCGATTTTACGCATCAATAGTACGATATCCGAACGCTCGTCAGGAGCGTGATATGCATGGAACATAGTGAAACGCGGCAAGTGGGAAAATCGGTGAGTTTGCGTTAGCGGGTTTAAAATGTCACATGAAATTCGGGTCTCCGGGCTTAGGAATGAATGTATGCAATTACGGAAGTAGGTTGCATTGGCATTGTAGGTACGGCAGGTCCTTTAAAATTTGAGAGACAGGAGGAGGTGTAGAGTTCTGGCGTAATTATTCTTCTTCTTCCTTGACAAATTTTAATGTTTGGAGTCTTGTCTTGCAGAGTTAACCTCAGTGACAAACAACGCAAGAACAACATCAAGACGCTAGTTTGAAACCAGGACCACGGGATCACCTAGCGGCGCAATTCGGAAACTCCACTGCTGGGCATTATTATAAAGTAGGTCTCAACACAATCAAAGAGACTTTTATTTATCTGTGTATGAACAAATTTGTAAAAAATAATTAATAATCATAAATCACCGATTATTTCTTTCAATAAATTTGGGAGTTATTGATGTAGTCTATTCTTTGAAACATTAATGATGTGGTTTATTAAAAGGAATGCTGGTGATCAGTCGTGAGTTTAATTGTGGAATATAAAGGACACATCCCACTACATGCGTTTCAGCTCAGATGTTCTGGGATGGTTGACCACTTTACACCTAAGCTATGCTTCCAGAAAATTACACACGATTTTGGCTGTTTTTAGCCTCTTTCCATGTCCCTTGCCTTGGACGACAATCTTGGCAAAATTTACATAACCGATCTCCGGACGAATATGCTCCTCGGAAACTATGATCGGGCGCACGATACGTCACGTAAAGAGAGCAGACGTGGCAAGCGCGATAATCAGTGTATTGCTAATACGGAAATACTACTAAGTAGAATGAATTACCATCATAAGTACGACGTGTCCTTTAAAGTAGCTCTCAACATAACAATAACAGAGATTTTTTTTTAGTTTGTATATAAGCAGTGTATGTCAATTCAATACATCGGGGAGTTGCTGATGTAGTCGGTTCTTTCAAATATAAATGTTAGGGTTCGTTAAAAAGGATTCCTGTGATCAGAACGTGAGTTTAAGTATGTGCTAAGACTTGTTTTGAGAAAATGCGTCTGTTTTATTGTCATTATGTTTTTTTTGAAATGGTGTCTGTTGCACAATAAAAATAAACTGAACCACACAACCGTCATGGACTAGTTGCGTCACCTGGATAAGTCTGGCAAGGACGTAGCCTACATCTACAAACTTTCGAACAAAACGAACAACAAAATGTTCTCGTCCGGGGGACCTCAGGAAGTGACTTCGGGGAACGTCGAGATAACACGTAGTATAAAGTCGCGTAATATAATATAAATGCAAAGATATTCAACGTCTACAGAACCAGTAAGAAAACGCAACTAGGGTCATAGAAGCGTTAAAGCTGCTTTCACATTGACGCGTTTGCCTTTCACACTGAGCTACGCAAGCCTTGCGTTGCGCTTGCGTCGACGCAACACAGTACTTATACAGACAAATAAAACGCAACGCATCAGATTTGTCGAAAATGGAAAACTTTCAAGAAAAACTAGAAAAGCATCAACATCAACATGCTGATGATGAAGAAAAACTTGCTACTAGTGGAAGAAATCAAAACACAGCAGAAGAAACCGAGAAAGGAAAATGTAAATGAGCATCCATCGTGAAAGCTTCTCGCGCAGGTGTGAAAGATACGCTGCGCAACCTATACGCAACGCAAGATACACGCATACGCAACGCATCGCAACGACGCGTCAATGTGAAAGCAGCTTAAAGAACAAGGGTCCAACCTTCAAAAGAACTGCAGCGTGCCCCACGTCACATCCGGGCATTGGGTATGCACTCGGGCAGGGACCCGCCTGAAACCGAATAGTGACAACACGGTGTGAGATGAAGAGTAAAGCAAGGAACCCCTTTGAATTGGCCTAAACATAGGTTTAGTAAATTTATGCAAAATGCTGATGTCACATCCTAGACATCCTGGCGACACGGTGTTACGCGTTTAGTAATTTCTATGGAAATGTAAAAAGGGGCACGGCTTGTCTTTGGCCTTAGACAATCGAGTTCCGCTTATCAATCAAGTCATTCTATTAAGAGAAAGGTGTCAATATTTTGTACTGGACATGTAGTCGGTGGTTGTGCCAAGGTTCCTTCTATATTCCACTGCAAGGAACTCGTCAAACTCATTAATCCCTCACTGTTGAATCCTAGGCATCCTGGCTACATGGTGTTCGGCGTTTAGTATTTTTACGGATATGTGAAAAGGGGTTTGGTTCGTCTTTTAAATTTGACCATCTAGTTCCGTCTATCAATCAAGTAATTTAAATAAGAGAAAGACGTAACAGATACGGTGCTGGACAAGTAATCGGTGGTTGTGCATTTCGGGAGCACGACATTAAGATTTGTCCAAATAGGTGTAATAAGCTGAATAGAGCTATACGCGATGTTTACGTCTTAATACACACGCCTGTTCAAATAGGAACCCGAGAGGTTCTTATGAATGCAGCGTCCGGTGTTGCCCCGCTGATACAGTTTTTCGAGTTTCTAAACATCAGAAAAAGTGTTCTTAGTACTACTTGAAGTACACCAGTACAATTTGACGCCCAATATATTGTAGAAAGCTATTCAATTTACGGATGAACAGAATTGGTCCTTGAACTAGCAGTAAGCAGTCGTAACAGAACAAAACGTGTTCTTTTGAAGAAAAGTTGTTTCTTTAGCTTCCAACAAAGTAGAACTTTAGTGCTTCCCGTGGCAACACTGACGGCGCTGCTGTTTCCTCGGCCCGCTGGCAGAACCAACCAAGCAATTTGATTGGCTCTGCATAAGAGAGAATAGAGCCGAGTTCCATTTTTCTTATTCGCCTTATTCCAGCGCGCCCCGAGGAAAATAGGAATCTGTAATAATGCTTAAATTAATACACCTTACAGCACCTATTTGGACAATGCTTTAAGTGAAAATAGTTAGTAAAATCTTAACTGAAAAGCAAGCTTATTTTCATATATCATTATGAATACACTGAATCATTTTGACTCTGCTAAGGGATTTTCGATTTTTTCACATTGGGCTCCCGTAGAGACGTCCAAAATATGCGCTGCTAGCACAACAAGTCAAAATTCTTCCAGACGCGGAGAATTTGAATTTCAAGATAAGCGTGCATTTCAACGGCTAACGAAGCTAATCTCCGGAAATATTCAGCCCCAGATTGTCCGCTAGTGTGTGTGACCGAAAAAAGGTTTATTTTTCAACAGTTGTTTACCGTTATAGTTGATAAATGTTTCAACCATAGAGACACATTCACGTAGACGTGCCACAAATCCGGAAGAAAAAGAAAACATTCGGTCAAAATCGATTCTATGATTAGCGGAGCAACGAAGTAACGCATTTCCTTCGGGTCTTTAAATGAATAAATGACTGTCAAATCAAAAACTAATCGTTTTTTGTTGGCTTTAACCTCGGATCTTTTTTTTGTACTTTTTCGGTCCCACCCGCTGGACCCCTCCCGAAATAAATTCCTGGATCCGGACCTGCAAGGGATACCAGGACATCCCTAAATCAAGCCGAAGGCTGCAAATACCGCTGGTGGAGCATTTACTCTTCAGCTCACTGCAACTATTGACAACATCCGACTCTTGAGGTACACGTCAAGAGGCCACGGAAGCTGATTGAAGGCACGGCACCTCGTATCCCATGGAACAGCAGTGGGCTGGGGGGGGGGGGGATTCTGTAACTCTATAAGGCACAACATCAATTTCGTTCGAACGCAAGCTCGATTTACCACTTGCTATTCATGCATCTATGATGGATACTGGGGGTTACCCACTTCCTGGCACCTGATGTACACCCTTTCCCGACACCGTCCGGAAAATGCAGTTCCGGCACCAGTACCGGCCAAAAATTAGGCCATTCCGCTTCTAAACATGCTGATTTTGAATTTCTACCGGTGCAACTCCTGGCACCTGATGTACACCCTTTCCCGGCACCGTCGGGAAAATGCAGTTCCGGCATGTACCGGCCAAAAATTAGGCAATTCCGCTTCTAAACTTGCTGATTTTGATTTTCTAAACAAGTGGCAACCGGTGCCGGCTGGTGTATCACCGCGGCACCGGGCACTTGCTGTACACTAGTGGTACTGATGACACTATCAGTAGGTTTAAATCACATAGTCTGTTTGTTCCTTGTTTGCTTAAATACAGATTATTGTACGACGGTCCACCACTATTTTTGTAAAAAGATAACATGGAATTAAACGAATTAGAATTAGATAACTGAAACTCAAAGAAATTAAACAAACTGAAACTCAGGGGCCCTAGATCAATTTTGGTCGAGCGAAAGGCATTACTGAACATTAATGTAAAATAATGATTTAATTTTGCACCAGTTCATCACCACCATACCAGATCGGCTAGTAACATTGACACACCTCCTGTTGCTACCTCATGTTCAACTTTTTCGGTTACTACCGATGGATTAAAGTGTTTTCGGCCAGGATACTAAAAGTAATGAAGATCTAGGCGTTTTTAAATCACTACTGAAGGAGAAAATATTGGATAAATATTATTTTTGTTTTGTTTTTGCTCGAAGTGTACCTGGTTATGTGTTTTTTCTCAGTTGGTTTGTGTGTGTTCTCTGCACAAATTTTGCTAGGCTCGATATCAGCTAATCATGGTATTTGTTTGCATTTCATTTTGGCCACACTCTTGGACAGGGGTGTCCTACTGAATAAATCCTCCCTCTCTCTCCCTATTTACCATAAATATATATTTATTTATACCAGGAAACCAAGACTGCAAACTTTTTTTGACTAATATCCTTTATAATTACGAAACTGCACAGAGTTTCACATCTATCAGGTTGTTAATCTACTCACTACCCGTCACCCTACTACATGGGTCCGATAGGTAGGCTACAAATCTCCTTTTATCAGTCTAACAAACCAAATCAAAAGTGACTGATTAAAATGGACAAATCTTTGATGCTCTTTACAAACACTCATCTTCTGTCTGTACTTTATCCTTAATTCCTTTCATCCTTAACTCCCCTTTATAATTTACGATTCAGATACCTCCAAGCTTCATCTATCCTACAGGATCACACACCATTGGCATCTCCTAAATGTGCTCTATGTAAGTGCAGGGGCGTCACGGACGGGGGGGGGAGGGGGGGGGTAGGCCCCCACCAATGTTGTCGGACAGTCGGTAAAAATTACCGAGTCGGCACGAAGCGCCGCGGTTTTTCGCCAAAACAGTCGTTTTTCTCGAAACTATCGTTTCTTTCTTGAAAACCGTAATTTTTTTCTGCAAAAACAGTCGGTAAAAATTACCAGCCAGTCGGTAAATTCCTTGCCCCCCCTCCCAAACATTTTGGCTAGTAACGCCTCTGTGTAAGAAACGTTTGAATCACCTGTCAAAAAACCAGGCATTTTTCGATGGACTGGGGTGCAACGCCATCTATGCCTTACCATGCAAAACACAGTCAAACCAAATTTGTTACTAGGCAACTAAACCCACCTGACGACTTTCTAGCGGCCAAGAGCACTGATAAACCAACACAATCGTAACCACTGATAGCAAAATACCGCAAAAGCAACTACAAAATATCGAAGGCTCAATATTCATCGATGGTCGACCCAAGGTCTACTGACCACGGACTGGGACTTCACGACTTGGAGGTCCGCTCCGGGACGGGACACCTGGAAAGTCCGCTGATACGGATCCAAGTTTGCAAAAATACTGGGAAAAAGGTGACCTCAGATATGTTTATGAGGTGGCGATGAAGCCGCTTATTTTTAATTTTTAATGATTCGCTTGGAAAATGTAAATAGGTCAGGTGAGGTGTATCCAAACAGCGGTTTTTTTTTCCTCTCCCTTAAAGTTTAACTGAAAAGGGCTGAGCAAGGACAATCTATACCCATCTAATGCCTAATCTAATACCCATCACTTATTCACTAAAATTGTGCTTGAAGACCCGCTGTAAATAAGTTACTCGTTGTTCCGCTAGTCACGAATAATCGATTTCCAAATAGTGGAATTTCTGTGTGATTTGTGGTACCTCTATGCGCTTGTTGTATGCCTAACAGAAAGATTTATGATTTTTTTTTTGTTCAGGCACTAAGCAATCTTTACCAATCTCACCACTGCCCTCTGAAAAGCCGCGTTTGTGTTGATTAAACTTTCCCGCGTCATAGTAGAATTTAAGCTGTGGGGACGGCCGCAGAAATTTTGAACGTCAAAATTAGAGCAGATAGTGGAAAACAAAAAAAAATCCCTTTGCAGAATCCAAATAATTCACTGTATTCAATTAAGTGACACAAAAATAAGTTGGCTTTTCAGTTAAACTTCAAAATCCCAAATAGTAAGCGACAATGCCCCCTGTGCTTTAATACAGAATGCACAATGCGAGCAACTCTCAGACCACAGGAGACATTTTCTTAATGGGTATACTATCAAGCTCCCAGATGTTCTTGAAACAAAAAACAAAGCTAAGATACTTAAAATATGCCAATTTTTAAAGAGTGTATTAGTTAAATAAACATAAGTATTGAGTGATGTAAAGTGTGTTGTAACCATCATGTATTCAGTACGACCAATTGGCTATTAATATATTCATATTCATATACGCGCATGCTCAATATAGGAATTTCCAGTGACGAAGCTCAAACTCACTTTTCGGTTAATGCCATTCTGTATTAAATTCTCTTCTGTTCTTTTGTTTAATTTTTACAGTCGTGTACCAGGATGGGTAATAAATCGATAACAATGACTTGTAAAACCCGAATTAATGGAAATTCTCAAACCATAACCTCTGACCATAATCCTACTTAGTTAATATGACTTTTAGATGCGACAATGCTCTCTGTACTTTAATACAGAGGACGAGGGCCATTTTCTGGTTGAATGCGAGCAACTCTCAGAAAACAAAAATTACTTTTAGGTAGTTCAACTGACTTAATGTAGGTGCAAACCTCCAGAGCGTTGCGTGGTTATTAAAGGTACACTGAAGCAGGGGCGTTACGACTAGGGGGGGGGGGGAGGGGCACCCCCCCCGGATGTTGTCTGCCAGTCGGTAATAAATAGTCGAGTCGGCGCGAAGCGCCACGATGTTTCGTAAAAACGGTCGATTTTTTAAAAAAAACAGTCGGTTTCTCGTGAAGATTTTCTTAAAAATAGTAGTTTTTATGGCACTTGCAGCTCCGCTCAAGTGCCATATACCGATCACTTTTCGGTCAGTCGGTCTGTCGGTCCACTCTTCTCGAGTTAGCGTACTTCCAGAAGTTCTAGGACGATGAAACTTGGCACGTGCATTAGGGACCCGACCAAACTAACATGGAAATAGTCACTTGACCGATCCGACCATCGTGGGGGGAGGTGGAGCTGGCGGAATACAGAAAATAGGGGCATGCATAACTTTCGAATGGGTGATCGGATCTTAATGAAACTTGATATCTGGAAAGACCTCGTGTCTCAGATGTCTCGTATCAAGTCCGGAGCGGATCCGATGAATCTGGGGGGGGGGGGGTCGTGTGAAACTCAGTGTGGAGCGATCGGGATGAAACTTGGTGGGAAGAACAAGCAGAAGCTCTAGATAAACAACTAACAGAACTGGACCGGATTGGAACACTGTGGGGGGAGCTGGAGGGGGGGTTCCGGAATTCCGGCGATCCGTAGTTAATGTACTTCCAGGTGGACTAGGACGATAAAACTTGGCAGGCATATCAGGGAACCGACTAGATTAACTTGGAAACAGTCACTCACCCGATCTAACCATCGCGGGGGGAGGGGGAGACGGCGGAATCCGGAAATTAGTGGCATGCATAACTTTCGAACGGGTTATCGGATCTAAAGGAAACTTGATATCTTGAAAGATCTCATGTCTCAGATGTCCCATTTCAAGTCCAGACCGGATCCGATGAACTGGGGGGGGGGGGGTCGGAAGGGAGAACCGGAAATCTTCTGACACGCATAGAGTGGAGCGATCAGGATGAAACTTGGTGGGAAGTACAGGCACACGTCCTAGGTGCATCAGTGACAGAATCGGACCGGATTCAGGTGCCGAGGGGGGGATGTAGGGGGGTGTCCGGAATTCCGGTGATCGTGAGTTAAGGTACTTCCAGATGTGCTAGGATGATAAAACTTTGCTGGAGCATTAGAAACTTGACATCATTGGGTGAACCATCGTCACTTCCCCGATCCGACCATTCCTTAAAGAACTCATCTTAACCGCAAAATCCAAAAAACACTTTTAAGCAAAATTTACTTTTTCACGATGATCGCCATGAGTACACGATCCTTTTTGCCTCAAGGTTTTTTCTCAGAAATTAATTTTCAGCACCCTTAAAGTGCGCATCTTAACCAAAAAGTGAGAAAAAAAACTTGACCATGACTTCCATCCTCTGACCCAGCCTTGCAAGTTTGGCGCATCTTAACCGAACAGTGAAAACAATCCTTTTGACCATCACTTCCCTCTGACCCAGCCTTGCAAGTGCCATATGAGCTTCCAGCTCTTGTTCTTAAAATCAGCCAATTTTTCGTAAACACAGTCGTTTTTTCTGCAAAAACAGTCGGTAATGTGCCCAGCCAGTGAACAGCAAGTCGGTATATACCTTAAATATTCTTTGAGCCCAAGCTGACTTTGAAACATTTATTCAAACAATGTTTACAACGGGTACGTCAGCTACGATTCTTCATCAGCGATATTTCGGCCCTTTTTGGCAAGGGTCCTCGTCAGGCTGTCAATCCTCTGGTTCAAGGGAAGGAAAGGAAGGAAACAAACCTGTTTTATCGTAAACCTGTAATACCTGTAGTAATCGTAGCTGACGTACCCGTTGTAAACATTGTTTGAATAAAGGTATATACCTTGCCCCCCCCCCACCCCCAAAAAAAAACAAAAAAACATTTTGGCTAGTAACGCCTCTGCACTGAAGTGCTTTTCTTCTCAATTTCCCAAATGGGAATATAGCATCACCAGTGTTTAGATAGCAGTGGCGTAATCGTCACTTGACGATATCAGGTCTTGGTGTGTTGTGGTCTATTTTGTAGACCAAATAAAATTTTGGTATTTTGGCATTTTCCTCTATGCTGTATTGTCATTAAAAATATTCCTTCAGATCAAGCTCACTGCGAATCATATTTGACGGTGCAAAACGGATAAGTCAGCTACATTTTATTAGAACTATATTTCGGCCCTTCTTGGCAAGGGTTGGCAACCAGCTTGAACGACCTGATCCTGAAGAGGACCCTTGCCAAGAAGGGCCCAAATATAGCTCGAATAAAATGTAGCTGACTTATCCGTTTTGCACCGTCAAATATGGTCCTCATCAGGCTCAAGCCGATCAAGCTGGAAAACGAACTTGAGGAAAAATTAGAGAAAAAGTTATTTTTTCTATAAGTTCATTTTCCACTTTGAGCGACTTGACCCTGAAGAGGACCCTCGCCAAGAAGGGCCGAAACATTGCTCTAATAAAGTTCAGCTGACGTATTTTGCACTGTCAAATACATATTGTCATTCGGTGTTTCATAATCTGCTTTGTAAGGCGGCATAGAATCCGGTCCGGAATCCGGTACTAATAGGAAAGCCGGAGTATAGCGAGCATGAAGAAAAGGCTCACCTCTACAAATTTGTGACCCGAAAGAAGCGAGCACGATGCTTGCGTTGCCGTTGCGTTGTCAATTTCTTGGTCCAACGCCGTGATGTAAACTGACTGGAATGCCAAGTGGCTCTGAAAGAAATTAATATATTATTAAAGCACTCCTCGCACTATTTACTATTTACGTTCAAAAGTATTCAAAACTATTTGAATAGTGTAAAACTAGGCTCTGCTTTAAAGAAGTTATACACGACTTTTGGCTGTTTTAAGCCCTTTCCCAGGTCTAGCAAAAACTCGGCAAAATTCAGATAACCGGTTTAACGCATCAACAGCAACACTCGTCGGGAGCATAATGCGCATGGAAAATCGTGAATCGTGCAAGTGCAAAGATAAATGAGGTATCGTTAGCGGACTGAGAATGTAAAATATGAAATTTGGTTCTTCTGGCTTAAGAACTAATGTGACGGAAGTAGGTTGCATTGTCATTATAGACCCGACGGATCCTTTAACTGAACAATCCAAATGCCATGCGGGTACTGCTCCTAGCCAACCACATCCGAACGTCAAGTTACGGCCAGGGTACAACAACACTGGGTGCATTTCCGTGTAAGAACACAGACTGATTAACCCGAGGATTAACCCCCATATAATCATCAGCTACCCTTTGTTCAAATTCTTCTAGTCTCTAACCCTTTTGCTCACCGTCCGTCACTCTATTCTGTAGCTCCATGAGGCCAGGATTCTCAAAATTATTTCCATTACCAAAATAAATCATCAGTTAATAATTAGTAAGGCTATATCTTTCAGTGTTCGGTGGTAAGTTTTCAGGATCTGTCCGAGCATGTGTTTATGTCTTGGTTCCAGTGGAACGGCGCTAGTGGTCCAGGAACCAGCCATGTCCTCTAAACCAAACAGCCGTTTCCACGTGCCTCCGAATTTAATCAAGGGTAATTCTTTAATATTTTTAAGCCTTTGGTAGGATTGCCTAAAACGCGCCTATCGTGTAGGGACTTGAAATTCCTTAAATTTGTCCTGCGCGGACTGTTCAACTCCGAATTGCCGAATCACAACTGGCGTGCTCCCTGTATGACAATATAACAAACTTGCTATCTAGAATAAATCACTGAACAATTACACTACGCATAGAGCGCTGGGTTATTACCAATAGCCAAACATACTCAGCTCAATTTGTGTTGGGCGATATTCGATACGATAATCGAAATATCGATAATACTGAAAAATATCGATATTTCGATATTGACTTTTCAAATATGGATATTTTCTATTATTCGGGATTTTCAGAATAAAAGATCGAATAGAGATTTCGAACTTGATATCGATCAGGGAGGAGACACAGACTGGGAAGGAAAAGCGTGGAAATGCTACACTGTACAATGTCCCTCCGTATAAAGATTAAAGTTAACTGCAGTATTTGCTACTCAGATTCATCTTATCTCTATTTGGTATGAATCTTATCTGCGTAGAGATAAGAGTAATCCGAGTAGCAAATATTGCCGTTAACTTTAATCTTTATACGGAAAAACTTTTTACAGTGTACTCTTTCTTAATGGGAATGTTTGATTTTTTTCGTTCAGTTCAGTTTTTTTTTTCTTATTAATTTTTTTCCATTAGAAATGGAAATTTTTCACTGAATTCCATGAATAAACAGTTTCAAACATCGTTTTACGATGATCGAAATGTCGATAATCGAATCTGAAAATATCGAAATATCGATATTTCGATAGTCCTCAATATCGCCCAACACTAAGCTCAATGACTTAATTTCTTTCCTTCAATTGCCCCCTGGCATTATAGACACAGAAATTATAGACATAGAAATGGAAATTTTTTATTGAATTCCATGAACAAAAAGTCCGTGTATAAACAGTTTCAAATATCGTTCGATAATCGAAATACCGATAATCGAATTTGAAAATATCGAAATATCGATATTTCGATAGTCCTCAATATCGCCCACCACTAAGCCCAATGACTAAATTTCTTCCTTCAATTGCCCCTGGCTGGAGCACTCTATGTTTCCATTAGCTCTCAATCCTAACGTCCACGGCGGACTTGACCTTTGACATTTTCTTGTTTTAGATCCCGTCAGTCAGCGCAGAGGGCTAATTATACTTAATGGATCAAAGCTGACCCCAGCTGTATAAGTGCCAAAATTAGGCGAGACAATCTAAACCCAAGGGACTCCATACTCTAAATCAAGTGAGCATAATTATGTAAAGCTGACAATATTCCTGAGCAACCTAATTTGTTCCTTTTCAAAAAGTGCCCTGGGATGTTTTTTTTTTTTTTTTTTTATAGATGACATGTTTCTATCATAACATATAACGATGACATGTTTTATGATGATATTTTGTTTATTAGTAGGCTAATATGTTTGTAGGCTCGATCAGTTGATTTATATTCATGTAATTCTTGGTGAATTAACTGAAGTGTTGTTGTTTAAATCTGTATATCCACTTTTCAGTTTTGAAGGAATCAAATAAATAATAACACTAAACTGACAGAGAAAATTTACCGACTCAATTTCGGAGCTGAAGCTAATTCGCCTTATTAGTTCTTTGTTCCCTTTTAAAAAAGTGCCCTGATATGTTTATTAGCTGATGTCCCAACTTATTTTTGTATATTTTTGTAAATAAACTGAATTATTTTGAATCTCTTTCTTTTCAATTTTTCCACAATAGGCTCTAGTAGGGACGTTGAGGATATTGATGACCTCACGACAAGACCGACTTAACAACTGAACCGCTAAATTTAAATAAGAGAACAAGCGTGGTTTTTCTGGCCACTCCTCGGCTCGCGGTCGAGTTTCGTAGCTAATGATATAGATATCATACAATATTAGATTTTGCAAATATCAAACCGATCATCTGCCACTTTTAGTATTCTTCTTATTTATATATACATACATTATGGGAATCGTTTGCCCTTGTAATTGTTAAAGGACCCTTCCCACTACAGGATCACTTGGTATTTCCGTCATCTTTTCAATCTAGTAATACCAATCTCAAACTTTGAATGTCCCTGTGATACTTCACAGTTATCCAAAAAATGATAGAAATATCTTGAAAGAAAGATCTACTTTTCTTCTTTTTGTCCCAATATTTTTCCTTCTGACCTATCTTGATAGTATTCCCGGATTAGTAAAAATACAAAAACAACTCCAATACTTGAGCTGAGACCTATTTCCGTCATGGCAGATCTTCTTACTGAAAATTCTGAATTCTTGTTCAAAATACTCTGACCCCATTGGCTACTTAAAAGTCTTGAACCTGATTGGCTGGTTTTCATCTTTTTTTATACCTCAACAGCAACATTTTCAGCATCATCATCAACACCATGTGCTTTCAAATTACGTACAGCACATGTCCGGAAATAAAAACAGACGGAAATAGAGTGTGATCCTGTATTTACTCTTCAACTTGCAGTATTTTAAAATATTTGAATACTTTAAAACTAGGCTGTGCTTTCAACAAATAACCCACTGTTTTGGCTGTTTTAAGCCATTTCCGAGACTAGATGACTTATAACGAAAACAGGGAAACAATTTACGTAACCGGTTTTTCTGATGTAAAAAACTTCTCGCATACAACCGTCGACAGCGTGATACACATCGAAGGTAGCAAAACACGGCAAGCGAAAAAATCAGCGTGGTTCTGTTATAGGGGTTAAAATGTACCGTGCGAAATTGGGGTCTTCGGGTTTAGAAATATATGGAGTGATTATGGAAGTAGGTTGCGTTATTATTATAGGTAAGACAGGTCCTTTAAATATTCAAGGATATAAGTATAGACACATAGAGGTACCACATCCGAAAGGGAAAATTCACAATATCGACTATTCGTTAATAGCAGAACAAGGAAGTATAGCATTTTTATCGGGCCTTGAAGCCTATTTAATTGAATAAGTGATGGGCAAGTACACTGCCATACCTCAGCCCTTTTTGGTTAAACTTTAATGGTGAGGGTAAGGTACCACACAATTAACTACTAAAAAGGTTCAAGCTCGCTGTCTTGAAGAGATATCGAATCCACGATAGCTTTTATTCTAGTCAATCAATTTATTTAATTCGTGATATTACACATTACATAATAAAATTACACTAACACAGGACTATTCTTTACTAAATATATACAATCATAAAAACCCTCTTTGTTACCCTACTACGTAATATCCTCCTCCCCCCCCCATTCCCCAATACCCGATGAAAAACTTATCTCAAAATAGTAGTACGAAGTTGTACGAAAAAGCAGGGCAGTACTAACTGATGCTACTACATGCTTCTACTTCAAGGCTACCGTGTTACTGCATTCTACTGCATGCTATTGTTAGCAAGACAGGATGCTACTGGATACTACTAAAGACTGGACCAGTCTGAGGCACATTAAATGATAGTATTCTTTGCTATTACATAGTATTACATACAACTTTTTCGTAAAATTACCATACAACTACGCAGGCTAAAAAATTTTCATCGGGTACATAGCAGACCCCAGAGAGAAAACATAAGGAGCTTTGTTCCAGCTTTTGTTGAGTTGCAATTACTTCTTTTTTTTTCTTTTTTTTTTACAAAAACGGTTATGTGAGTATATTAAGTATATTATAAGAAAAGGGCGAATTCGGTGGTAATGTTGTGATAATTACTCTCGATCAACAAAGTTGTATTCAACTCAACTGCCGATGTCCTTCGCCAAAAATCCGACATTCGTGGGCCGCCTTGGTCCGTCAGTTGCTATCGCAAGTGAAAGTAAGTACGTAGAGCCAAAGGTCCTGAGCATAGGCTCATTGACATCGCTTGAACTGAGAAACCCCTTCTTAAAACGAAGTGGGATTTGGTTCTGGAAATAGCCAGTATTCCTAAGAAGCGTGTGACAGGGAACAGACAATACTGTTTTGGTTTAGTACTCTTTTAGTGTCCAACACAAACAAATGGAGCAAGAATGGAACTGTCATGGTACCACAGTCAGGTGAACGTAAACAGCTTTAGGTCGAAAATAGCCTAATTTTACTCCAGAACTATTAGGGAGAGAACAGGTTAATTTTGTCATAACGCTTCCCTAACTTTACTCCAGAACTACTAGAGAGAGAACAGGTTAATTTTGTCATGACGCTTCCCTAACTTTACTCCAGAACTATTAGAGAGAGAACAGGTTAATTTTCACGTTTTATATTTATTGAATACAGCGATTTAGTCCACATTGCTCGGTCACTGTCTGCTTGGTTGTTACTTAAGTCAGTTTGACTTACTAGCTGGCCGTTTAATTATTTAAATAAAGTAATTCCTCATATATTTAGCCCGCTAAGAGGAGCAGTAAAGCGGAGTATAGAACTGAACTACAAAACCTAAAACTGCCTCAAAAAGTGAGATAGATCGTGATATATGGAGAAGCAGAGGAGGGTTGTTGAGGATATTTATAACATTTTTTAGTATATTTTGTATGATAGTTTTGGTAGAAGCCACAAAACAAGACCAAAGCTGTCGATGGGATCCCAAAAATCTAATATTTGATCAGACAAATGCGGGTCTTGTCTTCGTCAGATCCACTCTTGGCCAGGCTAATCATCAGAAAAAACCAAGTTCAGATATACCTCTATAAGCCATTTCTATTTTGACGATACTGACCGAAACTTCCTGCTTTACTGCTGCCGATTTTGCGGTTTCGCCCGAATCCCGAGCGAACTACTAGTCCAGCAAAAAAAGAAAATTCAGAAACGAATCCAGCGTATCTCCTTGTCCCTATAAAGAACATCTAATCAAGTTTGTCATATACAGACTCACCGTCTCTTCTTACCCCTAATTCTGTCATCTAATCAACTTCAGATACAACTTTTGCTTTAACATATTTTCCGGTTTTGGCCGGATTCCAGGCTAACTAGTTGTCCGACGAGAAAATGGTTGTCACAGTCATGTTCAGCATGTTTTCTTACTCTGAAATCGAACATTTAATCAACTTCAAATGAAACTTTTACTTTTAACCAACTTTCCGTTTTTTGCCGGATTCCGGACGAACTACTTGTCCGGCGAGAAAATGGTTCTCACCATCATGCTCAGTATGACTTCTTACCCCATAATCGACTATTCCATTAGCTGTTTAAAAATATTTTTTGTCCCTTAATTTGAACTCCCTCCCGCACCACCAAATGTAGGGCTACAAAGCCCATCTACGAACTTGACCTTACCCTTGACCCAAACAACCCTCACAACAAGTTTCATCAAAATATCTCATTCCCTTCGAGAGTTATCGTGCTTACAGACGGACAACTTTTGCGATGTCATAGGTATCCCACCACTTACGTTTTGGGATCCCAGAAACAACTCAGCCGAATGGGAAGATATGGCCGGATGTGCGGGCTAAAAAGATGATTATGTGACTGTAGGATTTCATTCTACAGCGAAAGACAAGAAGATCTATGGACTTCACGAAACGACCTTCTACCACCGAGGCTTAGCAGTTCTCCTTTTGCCATTTCGGAAAAAAATTTTAGGCCCCACTAGGGCTTTTAGTATTGGGTAACTGTGCAAATGCTGGGTGAAAGCTTCTGCGCTTTCCCAGAGAATAATTGTAACTAGTTGGTAAATTGTAAATAGACACAGAACTCAGAACTGTAAAATAATCGCAGATTTGTATATATACACTTTTAACACGTACATTTTAACATTCGTTATTTTATTTGCATTTTGTATGTCGTTTAACCCGTATCGTTTTTTGTTGTTGTTTTTTTCAGTTTAATTCAGTTTACTTTACGACCCAAATACTTTAACTATGATGCCAGTATCCGCATCCGCATCGTTTTTCTGTCGATACTGGGTTGTATCTTATGATTTAGTTTTTTTTTTAGCTGAGGACGGTTTGCCGGAAGTGCAACCGAAATATCCGAAATTATATTTATCCCTCGCACATCATCTTAGAGGGATAGCCTAACTGGCTGATCAAGAAAAAAAAAACCGAAAATCACGGCTTTCTGTTTCTTTAGTAATGAATGGTCAGCTTGGCTTCAAACCTTATATTTGCTTTTCAGATCTTTCGAGCTTCCCGCATTATCGAAAGCTCAGTGTATATTTTTTTGTCTTTATTTCTTGTTACACAATTTCCTGCGCAACGAAATTTACCATCATCATTCAGTTCTCCGGAAAACCACGTTTAAATGTATGAATGAATAAATTTTTGAAAAATAGAAAAAAACATGTTTTGGCTCTTGGGTAGTATGAATATTCCTTCAGCCCAAGCGGACTGCGAATCATGTTTGATAGTGCAAAACGGACACGTCAGCTGAATAGTTTGATGAAGTCCGGTGCATGCTGCAAGAATCTGGGCTTCTATATATATATAAGATACAATATAGCTCCAATAAAATTCATCTGACGTATCCATTTTGCACTATCAAATGTAACTTTTGGGTAGTTATAAGTGCTGACCCCTTTTGGTGATTCCAATAAACCAAACGGACCTATCCTCTAAGTAGCTTCAAATGACAAGCAAAAACCTTGATCTGCAACATAATATTTCATCACTAGTACTTCATACGGTATGATACTTAGTCTGTCTTAGAAGTATTTCGAATGAATAGGCGGTAATTAAAGTTAACCAGCATCGTCAATTCAAAAGAGAAGAAGAATAGACACTGTCACAGAAGGAATTTTCCGTCATTAAGTATTGCATGCTGAATCGTACGTGCTTTTTAAACCGTATATGGGCGGTTTTCATTGTTAATCTAAAAACAGAACTGCTGCTGATTGGAAAGAACAAACAGGAAAACAAATCTCTCGATTATTTTAAACTTCGTTAGATGTACAACCGTCGACGCACTTAGCAACACCGTCACCTTTTGCAGTGTTTTACACAGTCACGTTGTAGTGTTTTTGATAATATACGACTTAAAAACATTCACGATTCTCGATGCAAAACCTTGCTACATCTGCACACAAAGCAATTAAAGACATCAACATCATAAAATACATCAATTCCTCTGAACGAATGCAAGTATGCTGGTGATCTGGTATATTTGAGACTGGAGAAACGCCAAGTTTGGCAAATATCCTTTAAAAGTTCGTTGAAAAATAGAATCATCATCTTCATCAGGCGTCACAGAATTACCACGAGCGGCCGTGCGCGACCACCGCCACAGGAGGGCACTGTGCAATAGTGAAATCCTAAAGCACAACTCTTACTAGAAATGAGAGAAATTTTGCCTATGAAAGGGATCAGAGAAAAAGTTTTCCAAAAATACCATTGCTTTCCACCTGAAATTAGCGATTTTCTTGTTAGCGCTTGTCGACAATATTCAGCCTTCCTGCTCTCCGACGCGGCGGGCAGGAGCAAGATGTCGGAAAACTGAACGCGCTGTGTTTAAAAAGTTGGAAAACCAAGCAAATAAATCAAGTAGAAAACAGAAGATTTTCATATCCTTTGAAAGAGTTGTCAGCGGACATTGAAGACTCCGGCAAACTTTGCTTTGTGTGACGGGCAAAACTCGGCACGGCTAGAAAACCGCTAAAATTCGTAGGCACAAAACGAAACAACGGAAAAGGTGTGGATTTTAGAATCTTATAATTCCACAAGGGAGCTAGGTATATTATAAAAGGCAGAATAAGCAAGAGGGGTCCTTTAAACAAGAAGCACAGGGAGTGACATGCCCTCGTAAAAGTGGCTATTAGAAACGCATATGTCCTTAGCAACAGGAATAAATCCCTACACTGTTATTACTGGCTAGGAGGCCATCAAACAGACGTCAAACGCAGAGCCGGTTTCCACAAAGGCTCTGTCAACAAGTGTTTCTGTCATCCAGCCATTGTAGTTCCTGGGGAATTCCCAATGTGAACGAGTTCACGGAAATACACAGAGGTTACTGGAACATTAAGACTAGAGAGAATTCACCACTGTTAGCTTTACAATCTGTTCTTGCGTGGTCTGCCACTACACTGTCAGAAGTTTCATAACAGATAACACGAGGATGCGCGGTTTCAACAGATAATGCGTAACAGATAACACTTTGGATGTTATCTGTTGTGTTTTGGAAACGTTATGCATGAAACGAAATGCATAACAAGCTCTGTTAGGAAGAGCCAAAAAAGCATCTACTGACTTTATTCCTTATCCTCATGAAACTCAGCAGATACTTTTTGGCGGTTTTTCGGTTCTTCCTGATGTTAACGGTTATTATGCACAACATTTTGAAACACAAAAGATAACATCCGAAGTGTTATGTGTTACGCATTATCTGTTGAAACCGCGCATCCTCGTGTTATCTGTTATGAAACTTCTAACAGTGTACTCGGAATCGACGGCCGCATATGGGGTTGTTGTAGAGCACCATACTCGTCTGGACCTCCTAAACAGTCTCTATCCAGCCATCAAGCAATAGTTCTTACGATTAAACTTATATCGCATCTTGTATTTTTTTTCTTTTTACATTTTTCATTTTCCAGACTACAATATAATTGTTACGGTCAGTTGAGTCCAATTAGGACTCACAAACCCCTAAATTAATTCCAAAAACTCAGTTCTGGTTTACTGGTCGCGGTACAAGTTTCTATTGTCAAGCGTCCAATCTATGTAATATTTAATCCAGTGACATGGGGATGTGAACTGTTCACACGGATTTGTCTTAAGGCAGGATCACTGTTTCTACTGCCGGCTTCTGTCTGACTATGTTGCGTTTTTGCAGATACCATGGTATCTGATACCACGGTCTAAAGTCGTTTTTGCAGTTCGTATTCCTGGTTTCTGATACCACGGCCAAAAGACGTTTTTGCAGCTATCGTGGAATCTGGCCACTTATCGTGGTAACAGATATTCAGATACCACGGCCCGACCGTGGTAACTGGTTGTGGTATCTGAAAAAGTCATCTCACTTTCATCTTTTGTTGGGAAAGAAGTTTGGCAATTAGTGAAGTGGCTGAATATCAGCTTTTCTTTTGGGATGACTTCGAAAAGCGCAATTTCGGCAATTGTCGTTTTTGCAGAGCAACCGTATATCAGATACCACGGTTACTGCAAAAACGACTAATTGCAGATCCAGTTACCGTGGTAACAGATACCATGGTATCTGCAAAAACGCAACTTATGTTCACAAGCCACTCGGTAGCTCAGCGGTATAAGAGCATTTGCATTTTGTCACTCGGGGCCCCAGTAGCACCGTTCAAAGTGTGCGCTGCTTGCACGACAAACCAAAATTCACCTTGACGCGGAGAATTTGAATTTCAACAAAGGACTGCGTTTTCAGGGTTAAAGATGCTAAGGCTCGGAAGAGTTACGCCTGTAGAAAGTAAGAACGTGATGTTAAGATATGTCTTGCAAGGAATCTGACATTTTTATTTAATTTTTCGGCAATGACTTACATTTCTGGTAGGTAAGTATTTCACGTGTACAGGGTCAAGCACATAGAGGTAACACAAATCCGAAAGAATAAGTTCGTTCGATGAAATGTGTTCGTTCGATGTCTGTGGATAATCGACAAACGAAGTAACGCATTTGTTTCGGGTTTTAGGGCATATCGCAGTGAATAAGTGATGTGTAACTAGAATGTCGGATCTCAGCCCTATAGTGTACTATTAGTAATTAATGCTCCGGCCCAGTTTGTTCACTGAGTAACTAATTAGTATCTGATCACCTATTCACTTTAAGGTTAAGCCCAAAGCTTATGGGACTTCATTAACTGATTTGAGTTTGTATTTTAAGTCACGTGGAATGTGTTTTGTTTGTTACTTCGTTTGGTGTCTGTACACCAGTGCAGATGTCTGTAAATAAACTGTACATAGCAACCGAACCTGGTCCTGTCACTATCCATGTTATATTACAATAAGCATAACTGCAATAATTGCATTCGAGATAAGATGTCTCCGCCACATCGCAAGAATCACCTACACCGAGCATGTGACCAATGAGGAGGAGAGAAGACGGCAGAAGTCCCCCGACACAATCCTAAACAAAATCAAACGACAGCAACTGCGCATGTCAAAAGAATGGACTACGACCGTCTAACAAAAATTTCGCTCGAAGGCACCATAGATGGATCCCGACCACGCGGAAGACCACGCAAGAGGTGGATCGGAAACTTTGAGCGAAAACACATCATAGAGAGCGTGTTCCACCCTCCTAACAATAATAACTGTTAGTTACTATTTTCGGTCCAACCTCGTGAAAAGTTACTACGCTGACCGTTCCAACCTTCTCGAAATAGTAACTATTTGTTTACCACGCTCGGGAGCGTAGTAAGCATGGTAACTGCGAATCTATGTGATTTGATTGGCCGGATTAGTCCGTGGCACGACATTTTGGTGAAAAATGCGTTCCAGCCTTGACGCCAAAAAAAAACAGAATCGTGACGTCATGCGTAGTAACTACGGTAAGTAGGGTGGAACACGCTCAGAGCTGACTCGAACGGCACACGATAGAACAACGTACCGAGCCCTGGTTCATGCCCTGTCGAAAGGAGTGCCCCCAAAACTCCCGTGAGGATGGACAGGACTTAAGTAAGTAAGTAAGTAAATTTCGTAGGCTATCTGAGTGCTGCGGTGACAAAGAATGCAACTAGTGATTCCCATCTAATAATTAATTAATTCAATGTGAGGATAGTGAGGTAGAAAAAGAAAGAAACAGAATAAACAACAGAAAAGAAACAACACTAGTACAACAAAATAAACAAGAAAAGACCAACAGAACAAACGGATGAGCCCGTGATGTGAAGAAAGCCGTTGATATGCTTGTGCCGAGAACTTATCGTGAAGCTCCTGGAGTTTTCCAGTTCTATCAGGAGCTTTGTGTTTTCGGGTTATTCTCCGATTTCGATAACGATAGAGGCAGATAAAGCAGGTATTTATAGTAACATCTTCGTTGATGTAGGCCGCAGTCTATATCCAGATTCCAACACAAAAAACCGCGCTCCTAAAGGCCCATTCACAGCGGGTTTTTGCTAATACTCGGTACCAGCCAGTTCCGGAAATCGCTCTGAGACCGAGAATTAGCTGGGTTTCTGCCGTTCGCAATTTGAGTTGGTGCCAGTTACGGATACCAGCTAGTCTCGCACCCAAGTTGAAATCAGTTCAGCTTTTGAGGGTACTAGCCAATCAGATTATTTTGCGGAATATTGAGGAATAATCTGATAGGCTAATTTCGAACCAAGATAAAATCACATCCACTCCTTGCTGTCTGAACCGAAAGTGAATTTGATCATTGTTATTCGGTCTGACGTGGTTCAGCATTAGCCAATCGGAACATTCCTGAGTATTCCCCTAAGTAATGTGATTGGCTAGTACCCAGAGAAGTTGAACTGATTTCAACTTGAGTGCGAGACTAGCTGGTACACGAAACTGGCACCAATATCAATTGCGAACGGCAGAACCCCAGCTAATTCTCGGTCTCAGCGATTTCCGGAACTGGCTGGTACCGAGTATTAGGTTAACCCGTTGTGAATGGGCCTAACTGAGTGAGCTGGGTTTTTCTCCACCTACTCACCTTCAGAAGTTTCATAATAGATAATGCAAGGATGCGCAGTTTCAACAGATAACAGTTATGATGTTAGCTGTTATCTTTTTCAAACCTGCACACTGAAACGTTCCGTATACAAGAAAAGCGGAAACACAGCCGAAAAAATATCTGCTGAAATTTTGTTTTGTCATCATCGCTCTTCCTGGCAATGCTTGTTAGGACATAACGTTTACAAAATCCTAACAGATAACATCCCAAGCGTTATTTGTTACACTGAGCATCCCTGTATTACCTGTCAGTAAACTTCCCACAGTGCTTTGTGTCACCGCGCACAGTCCTTTATAATATCGTTTGCTGACTCTCCTGTTCTCTGAAGAATCAATGTCCTAGGGAAATTCAGGGATGAATTTCCTAGAAAATTTCTAGAACTATTTCCGTTGGGGAAATCCCTTTAAAGAAAAAATCGTTCAAAAGCGTAAGGGATATTCGGGAAGGAACAAATGTCTAAATTTACGGTCGCGCAGTGTCACTTCGTTATCGAGAAAGGTTTAAATCGAGTGGTTACAGTACTGCCGTGGGAAAGGTTTGTTTAATTTACGAAAATTATTTTAGACGTGTTTCTTTTGACACGCCTGGCATATTTTAGTGCACCATATCCCATTATGACTTTCGTTAATTTTTGCTCACTCTCGCTTTCGGTGTCGTGTGTGCCGTGAAAGGGTTACACCCAGTACCGGGAGTGGGTAATCCCTCGGTAGATGTGAGAGTACGTAGCTTCTGGTAGACAGCACTGATGCGGGTGAAAATTAGGGGCGAACAATTCGGCAAAGACAAAGCGAAGACAGCCTGTGTGAGTGATGTTGGATGTTCAGGATAGATATTAATAATAATAATGATTTATTTTTAGCCCACAAATCGTTCAAGACGAAAACAGTGGAGTACAAAAGAAAATAGGAAAAACATAATTAGGCAAAACACAACACATACAAATACAATCTACTCGAGACTCATACAATCGAATAGGCCCATGAGAGGGCGACAGACGCGCGTACACCGTTTCGGACAGTTTTCTGTGGAGAACAGCCAATTTCTCCGTGATATCCGGTAGCGAGTACTTACTAATAATTTCATAATTTCTTTGCCAACGAGAGAGAAAAAGAAGAAATTTACAAAAACGAAAGTAAGAGGATAGCATAGCTTCAATATCCTTTTTCTTTAAAAGGATTCTTTAAAGGATTTTTCTTTAAAGGATATAAACTTCATAGGTGATGTTTCGACATTTCTTTGCACGGGCCCATTTCGCGCCCAGTCCTTTGACTGCCGGTTCGTTTCTACTGGCTGAACAGGGCCCTTGGCGAGGAGGATCGGAATCTCCACGAGACAAATCTCAGCTAACCTATTCCTTTTGTCCAATACGCAAAAACTATATTTGCAGCAAAACAATCAAAAGTTTGTGGCAACTTTTAATGAGAGAGAATTTTCAAAAAACAGTCGTGCCAAAAATCAAATCTCTGCGTTGATTTTAACCTCCGACAATTCCCACACGGCATTTCTTTGTCATTGCAAGTTCGGATTCCTAGCTACGCCATGGATAAGACGCTTGCCAAGGAGGGCCCTCGGTGCCCCCTCCCCCCAACCGTCTAAGACCTCAGATTGAATTTTGTTTTGCTTTTAGGCTGAGGGCATGCTTGATGATAATAAAAAAAAGTGGAATGACGATATGTTTTTTTTTCTTACTTTTCTTACTGTAGATTAAATAGGATATGTTCGTAGCCTTGGCCAGTTGGTTTATGTTTAATACGGTGTTTCCGCGATTTCAACTTATGGGTGACTGCGTGGCACACTCTTGTTCCCATGACAAACACTAATAAATGTACGGGACACAAAAATGCCAAAGAAAAACGCCTAAAACTACTCGGAAATTACTCACATCGTGCTTCAAGGTTGCACGAACGCCTTGCGCCAGCTTTGACAGGGCTTTCGCGTGTTCCGTTTCCAGCTGCGTTCGCCGCTCGACGAAATTCGCAATTTCGCGCGCGTGACGTGACCACAACTTGGCGCGGTGGAGGGCGATCTCCACTCCCTGATCTACAGCAAGCAGGACGTTGTCGAGGTCTTCCGTCTGTACGGATGGAGACCGTCGGAGGGTATCAGAGCGGTCACGACCGGGGCTTTCACGCACAGAGGCTAAATCGTCAGTAGACTGTAAAAGAAACAGAAACGGAAATTATTTCCCGATGATAACTTTTTGAAAATTAGTTGTATTAAGTTCTAGGTTACCCCATTTTAAAGAATCTTAAAGCACAACTCTTACTAGAAATTATCTTTTTCCCATAAAATGGATCAGAAAAAAACGTTTTCGAAAATACCGTTACTTTCCACCTGAAACTAGCGATTCTCTTGTTAGCGCGTGTCGATTATGTACAGCCTTCCTAGTTCCTGCTCTCCGACGCGGCGGCTGGGCACAAAAGATTTGAAAACTGAACGGGCCTTGGTTAAAAAGTGGGAAAACTAAGCAAATAAAAGAAGTAATAAACAGAAGATTATCACATCCTTATGATAGACAGATAGATAGATAGATACTTTAATTTAGCCGTTAGGCCATACTCAAAATCATACATTTTTAAACACTTTGAGAGAGCGATTATATAAACTCACATGTAAAACGCTTTAAACTCCCACCACCAATAACTATTTGCATCTCTTTAACGCTTCTTTGACAAAACCTGTAACTGCCATTATCGCTGACCGTGAAGATGACTTTAGGATACCAGGAAAGAGCAACCCATCTTCACCAAAAAATCTTACTCTCAAATCCGTGTGTGAAAGAGTTGTCAGCGGACAATGAAGATTCCGGCAAACTTTTCGTTGGGTGATGGGGAAACTCGGCAATGTCGAAAAATCGCTAGAAAATCGTAGTTACGAAACGAAACAATGGAGAAAGGTGGGAATTTTAGAAGCTTATAATTCCATATGGGAGCTAAGTATATTATAAAAGGCAGAATAACTAAGAGGGGTCCTTTAAAGAAATCAGATCTTTGTTTTTCAGACACTGGAAATTCCTACTTTATCTCCTGCCTCGGCATAGTAGCCTACTCCATTCTGTTTATTTATTTATATATTTTACTTTATTTGGTTTAGTTTGTTTCTGGAGGGTATACTTTTTTTGCTGGGTGTTTGACCAGGGACCAAATAAGTGCATAATTGTGTCTTCTTCTCTTATTCATTCTTTTTTCCTTTATTATATAGTGTTTTTAGGTTAATTTGCCAAAGGGGGTTTGTTAAACCTCTTAAAGTTTAACTGAAAAGCCAACTTATTTTTGTATCATTTAACTGAATACACTGCATTATTTCGATCGTGTTAAGAGATTTTTTTTCTTCACTGTTTGCTCTAGTATGACCTTCAGAATATCTACGGCCGTCCTCACAACAGGAAATTCTACTATGACGCGGAAAATTTGAATCCCAGCACAAACGCGGCTTTTCAGCGGTCACTGATCAGCTTGCGGAAGGCAGCTCGCTGCGTGAGCACTTAGGGGACGTTTTTGCATGGATGGCTCTGGCTTAAACCGAGTGTGAGCTCATAAAAACAAAAACGGTGAAAACCGGAAGCTGCTACAGCGTTCGCAAGAGTGGATGTTCATAAGTGAACACTCCACTAAAAAAAAATTATGCTCAACTGTTGCGCGTAAATCTCATCCGCCGAAGCGGAAGAGACAGACGAAAAAGCATTACCACGATTATATGATCATGGTTTCATTTACAACCTGCAGTCAACATAAGTACAAGACACGAAGACGGAGTAACATAAGGACACAAAAAGAATATCCAACCTAAACTTACAACTTTAAATAAGTCAAAAGGATTTTCCAGTCGTGATCAATAGTTCTCTCCACGCACTGTAAAAAGTCTCTAATAAGGATGCAGTATTTGCTACTGGGATTAATCTTATGGGATAAAATTAATCCGGATTATGGATAATCTTATCTCAATAAAGACAAGAGTAATCCCAGTAGCAAATACTGCAAGATTTTTTTTTACAGTGCGCTTGTTAGTGGATCATTGATCTGCCAACTACAGAACATTCGTGAGTTTATGGTATTGGGTTCGTAAAAAATGTCCCCAAATATTGCATTCTTGTGTCACCGATTGACTCGGCTATCCATGACACGTGGAAACTACTCTTCCTTTTTTCTTAAAACCAACCTCTTCTTTTCTGAACCACATACTTTTTAGTTCAATTTTTCTTCCGAAATTTTAGTTTTAATCAACCAGAGAAATCAAGTTATCAACCTAGGCCGAGAGGCAGCCTACCCATTCGTAACCTTTGGGCAAATATTTACTCCTACTATTAAAGTTTGACCTAATATGGCTGGGATACAGTCTACTTACGGATCATTTATTCACTTGGATAGATTTAAAATTTGGAACCGATTCAAAAATCGGTTAAAGAAACATCTCCTTGAGGATAGTTGGTGAGTGGAGGGTTTGGACGACGAGAGAGGACTAATTGACAAATTAATTAATTAATTTTTGTTTATTTTAGTGAAGGTTTGATTAGTTATATAATATGGTAGTAAATGTGTACTGGTTGCGTTTTTCCAGCACGTATGTGCCTTGATTGTAACCGGTCGTCAAGCCGGAATGATTTTTTTTTTAGTAAAGTTGTTGAATCCTGAAAAATCCTGAATCCTGAAGTAGGCTTGAAGCCCCGATAAAAATACGTTATTTCGCTGATGCACTATTCATATGATCTATTTTCACCGATTGAACTTTTTGTTTCGGATTTGTGGTGCCTCTATATGCTTGTACCTCTATGCCTGAAATGCTTCGCAACTGCAAGAGTAAACGACCGTAAAAAAACATATCTTTCTTGGGTAACACGCAATAGCAGGCTCTCTTCAGAAGTGATCTTACAATTAATACTATTATTACTATTAATTTTATTAGCCACCATAATGTATAAATAAATAAAAAATGGAATAGGATCTGGAACTGAACTTTTCCTGAGCTTCGCTTCATTACCCACTGAAATGCAATTTTTTGTCGAAATTCAAATTCTCTGCTTCGATGTGAACCGACCAGCAGTGTTTATTCTGAACGCCACGAAAACAGTCCAAGATGAAGAAAAAATAAGTCCATAGCGGAGCCAAAGTAATTTAGTGTATTCAAATCCAAGATATAAAATAAGCTGGGTTTTCAGTTAAACTTTATGGACTAAACGAAAAATCAGGCTCGAACTCCTCTACCACAAAACTGATACCCAACACCATTTTACTAGTCCCCTAGTTTATCACAAATAGGAATGGAAAAGTCTTGATATCATGTTGTGTTCTGTTATTTTGTCTTTAAAGTTCCACTGCTATTCCATCGCATATTTGGGAGTTGACGAACTTCATTCACCCTAATCCCGATGAAAAATTTATCTCAAAATAGTAGTACGAAGTTGTATGAAAAAGCAGCATGCAGTACTAACTGATGCTACTACATGCTTCTACTTCAAGGCTACCGTGTTACTGCATACTACTGCATGCTACTATTAACAAGACTGGATGCTACTATGGCAAGACAGGATGCTACTGGATACATAAGATTGGACTAGTCTGAGGCACATTAAATGATAGTATTATTTGCTACTACATAGTATTACATGCGACTTTTTCGTACAACTACCATACAACTACGCAGGCTACAAATTTTTCATCGGGATCTGAGCGATTCTCGAAAATATTCTTGCTACATTGTACTAATGGTACAGATGTTCCCGGTCCGACTTTCTGCATTTTCATCATCAAATTGAAAAAAAAACTAAATTTTTCCGTAGAGAAATGATGATGGTGCCGAAAACATTGGCAAGAATTCCACCACGTGTGCAGAGGCGTTACTAGCCAAAATGTTTGGGGGGGGGGGGCAAAGAATTTACCGACTGGCTGGTTATTTTTACCGACTGTTTTTGCAGAAAAAACGACAGTTTTGAAAATCCACTGATTTTCAGAAAAAAACGACCGTTTTTACAAGAATCGACTGTTTTAATGCCGACTTAGTTATTTTTTACCGACTGGCCGACGACATTGGGGGGGGCGTCCCCCCCCCTCCCCCCCGGCCGTGACGCCCCTGCACGTGTGTACCCGACCTTAATCGTCTGTTCGCAATATAATTTATTTTATGACAAGCAACTGAATTGCTTCTGTTTTTTCTCTGTCTTTTTTTTTAACTGCTTTTCTCTGCTATTTTTGTTTGTTTGTGATATGGTAGGTAATTTTTTAGGGATCGACTAAAACCAGGAAGGGAAGGGAACGCGAGAAAAGCAGGAAGGCATACTAAAACCAGGAAGGGCATACTAAAACGAGGAAGGGCATACTAAAACGAGGAAGGGCATACTAAAACGAGGAAGGCTGTCGCCAGAATTCAAAACTGGAAAGCCGCACCGTTCCCTTCCTCTGTTTAGTATTCTTTGAGGGGTCGGCAACTTTTCAAATTCCAAGTTCACCACCCTTCCTCGTTTTAGTATCCTGACGTGGGTAGGCATTAAGTTCAGTGAGGGGTCGGCAACTATAAAAAAATGTAATTCATCTTTTCATTTCTCGTTCTGACAATAGGCGACTAAAATCCTCCGAGACCATCAGTGAGGGGCCCGGCAGTAAGATATTTCAAGTCCACCATTTCCTTCCTCGTTTTAGTACCTCGAAAGCACTAAAAAGAGGGAGGAAACTGAAAATGTTAAATTAGTCTTCTTTGAGGGGTCTTTGAGGTAATGTAATGTTCAAGGTAGGCTACTAAAACGTGGAAGTATGCCCTTCCTCGTTTTAGTATGCCCTTCCTGGTTTTAGTATGCCTTCCTGCTTTTCTCGCGTTCCCTTCCCTTCCTGGTTTTAGTCGATCCCAATTTTTTACTGGAGTAAAATTGACTGATTGATTGACGCGGTTACTCTGCATCATATTCCGGTGAACAAATTTGAATAAAACTGAACCAAACTTAAGTAGTCAGTCAACATTCTGAAAACTGGAGGGATAAGTAGTCAGTCAATATTACGTTTCCACATATCAGCTTTTCCAGGGATCTGCTCATTGCAATTCAAATACACTTTCCTCGAAATCAATAAGGACCGGATTCCGGTCCAAGTAACAATAAAGCCCCCTTGATCTCCGTTGCTACCTTTCACCATGGTGACAGTGCTCACCAAGTTAGAAAATTGAGCCCCACCTCCTAGGTAACATCATGCTCAGCCTGTCATATTACTTTCAATATAAAGGTACAAACCTGACTGGTAACAGAAGAGTAACGGGGAAAATGGCATCTGTTTACGGACAAAGAATAATGAGGGAAATGGGGACAAAAATAACAAGGATTTATAAAAAACGTCGCTAACCGGACAAATCAGGTAATATTACTTTTGATATAACATAAAACCATCCTGCAATCTGCTTGCAGGTATTGAGTTTTCTATTTGAAGTTTGACTGAACGGCCAACATATTATTTTTTATTTAGTCTGAATCCCTGAAAGTTTCTGCAAAAGCTAAAGAGGGGTGGGGGGAGGAACCATATTTCAGAGCGGGGCTGGATGGGAAGAGTTTAGATGCAATAGTTTGTTTAAGGGGGAACGCAAAAAGGAAATATTTAGGAAAAAATAGGCTGCGTGGTGGCCCTTAGTGTTGTGAAACTGATGAAAATCTTTTACACTTTATGTGTGCATGTGGTGAGTTGGGGGGGGGGGGGGGGGGGGTAAGGGAGGAAATGTTTGGAAGGAAGATTTAGTAAATTTTACTGAAGATTTAGTAAATTTTACTGAAGATAAGTGCTTCGCAGTAATTAGAAATTTGGCGGTGTTCGTCCGGTTGGCAGCGAAGCATTGGGAGGATCTAATGGAAGTTATATTAAGTTATGTCTAAGATTTTCATCTTGTCTATTTTTTTCTCTTAAAAGTGATTTTATTTCTGTGTAGTTACTACGGCGAGTTGGGTTTTTGCAATGAATATCTATCTGTCTATACTGAATTCGAACACGCCAAATAATTTTGACTATGAGGGATTTTTTGTTTCATCTCGGGCTCTGTCAGTGACGTTCAGAATATGTGATACTTGCACGACAAGTCAAAATTATCCAGGGGCGGCAAATTTGAATGACAAAAATGTTAGCAAAAGCATGGATTTCAATTGCAGACAGAGGGAAGCTGAGAGATGATCAAGGCGAGAGATGAGGGAGTTTCAAGACTGAAAGTAAAATATTTTTACTTTCGCACGACAAGTAAGTTCATTTGATAAAAACTGATTACTCGGAAACAGCGAAGTAACGAAATGATGCTTTTCGAAAATATCTCTATATGCAACATTAAATTAGCGATTTTTTGTTGGCGCTTGTCCAAAATGAAAACAAAATTCAGTGCCGGCGGCCCTCAAATCTTTCGTCGAAGTTTGCGAAGCCTGACTGGCAAAGTCGGCTCGGCCCTTAAAAGAGCTAAAAAGCCGTGCAAAACGAAACAATGGCGAAAGCAGTGATTTCTGAAGCTTATATAATTTCCTAGGAGAACTTGGTATAAAACGGAGCACGGCGACGAAGTATAATCTTGGAGTGATCCTTATTTATTTATTTATGACACGGCCTCGGAACTGGACCGAGATATTTCTATATCTCCACATTGTCTTCTTTTTTTTGCAAGTGCAGTCAACTGCATTCATTCGTTGAAGAATGGACATTTGACTTTTTTTTTTCAAAACAAGGCACTGGCTTATAGTGTCAGCAGCATCCCCAAACGGAGGGAATCAGGGAAAAAGAAAACTGTAGAACTTACGCTCTCCTGTCTCTTTTCTTGGGA
The DNA here is from genome assembly GCA_030848855.1 of Branchinecta sandiegonensis. Lineage (NCBI taxonomy): Eukaryota > Metazoa > Arthropoda > Branchiopoda > Anostraca > Branchinectidae > Branchinecta > Branchinecta sandiegonensis. The sequence goes on along the minus strand of JAUPMV010000017.1, from coordinate 5,830,709 downwards.
TACACAAGCTCTACGTCAGTAAGTCAGACCCAGCAAGGCGCCTGTCAATGTATATAAAATCCTCCTCTATGGTTAGATACACAAACACATCGGACAGATAATGTATACAAAGTCGGTTTCTTACCTTAGCTTTGGTCTGTACTTGTGCTGAGCTTGCCAGAACAGCTGTATCCAAGTCGCCCATTAGGTACTCAGACACCCTGAAAAAAAAAATGCAGTACACATGAGCAGTTGCAATTTCTTACTAAAGCCAAAATCGACCAGCAGACGCTGCCCTTGTCGTTAAAGGTGCACTGAAGAGCTTGTCTTTCCTGTTTCCCACCACAGGTATACAGTTGCTCCATTCCAATCCGAAATCCCCCCAGCCCATGTGCATTAACTCTTCCAGTGTCTCTCCAGTTCACTGTGAAATCGCTTAGCACTCCATCACATCACGCGCAATCTGGACTCGCCTCGCTAACAATCGTTTGCTCTGATTGGGTTCCATACCTCTAAAAGAACCGATCAAAAGCGAGACGCGGGAGGCGTGGTTAAAATCCTCCCGAAAGACCAGATTCGGCTAAAGTGCAAAAGCCTGAGAACAAGCGTGGGCGGAAAGCTGACACTGGCCAGACTGGTGAAAGTGCGTGTTGTTCAGAAGGAAGCAATAGAATAGTATCAGGTTTAAGTTGTACTTTAAAAAAGTTAGATCACTATAGCACTAGTCTAGACAACACTCATCCAAGTGGCCAGTTCAAACCAGGAGTCATTACAACCGTGAGATCATCTAGTGGGGACAAAAAAATCGGAAAAGCATTTCTGTGGAATGTGAAATGTTAATTTCTCGGATCTGAATTACACCATTTCTCTGGTATGAAAACATGCAGCTAAATATTTGTTATTATTCATTAGTTATTTGAGGTTTGTCACATTCAACAATTAGCAACATTCTCAAGAAGAAAACGGTGTACCCGCTAAGTCATCGTACCATCTGATCGACTGAATGGGCAGAACTGAGAGACTCATTTTCTTAAAGGTTGGTTAATTTTTAATAATTGCGAATAATGTTGGCTGGTATTGGGATTCCACTGTAAAAGTTTCTCCGAGTAAGGATTAAAGTTAACTCCTGTATTTGCTACTGGGATCAATCTTATCTCTACTGGGATAAGATTAATCCGAATTAGAGATAACCTTATCTCATTAGAGACAAGATTGATCCCAGTAGCAAATACTGCAAGATTTTATTTTACAGTGTATTCAGGAAAAAAAGGTACTGTAGTGAGGCTTAGGGGTATAAGTGGTTTAATGGTATAATGGAAAAATTGCCACAATACGTTAATAAACACACATTAATAGATAACAACATCTAAATAATTTACCAAAAAAGTGAACGATCATTAGAATGGCTTGAACGCTCAGTCCTCAAAAGATTTTCCTTTATATTATTATTATAATCTTGTCTATCAATCTTGTCTCTAATGAGATAAGATTATCTCTAATTCGGATAAATCTTATCCCAGTAGAGATAAGATTAATCCCAGTAGCAAATACGGGAGTTAACTTAATTCCTTAATCGGATTAGGGGGTATAAGTGGTTTAATGGTATAATGGAAAAAATTGCCACAATACGTTAGTAAACACACATTAATAGATAACAACATCTAAATAATTTACCAAAAAAGTGAACGATCATTAGAATGACTTGAACGCTCAGTCCTCAAAAGATGTTACATTATATTATTATTATTATTTCTGTAAATGTTTCCAAAACCTGTATGCATGGGTTGCAGGTCTTTTTGGCATTATAATATTATTATTATTATTGTAAAATGTTTCCAAACCTGTATAAGCATGCAACATAGTGAGCTGATTCTGCGAGGCGAAGGACATGGTGAAGCTGCGCGCAACTACCCCATATGTACTAATTTACTATATATACCCCAACTAACCCCATATGTTCGAGGCCGTCTGAGTAATTCCAATCCGTACCTCACGAATGATAAATTAGGCCCTAGGGCAACATGTTATCAAAACCAAGACCAATTAAATTTCCAAAACTGCTCATTCCCCGGAAGAACTAGATGAAGAGCGTTGTCAAGCCAAACTTTTCGCGGTGGTCGGAAAGTTTTATCACATCTGCGAAAACAAATAAGAACTCTAGTCAGCGTCAGTTAGACAAACAAACGTGAATATATTGGTTGGAAACTAGGTTTTGGTTTTCCCGAAAGTCTGAAACTCCGAGACGGTGGGACGACTGAGAGCTGCGATTTCCTGGCACATGAAGCTGCCAAAAGCCATGTCATCCTCGGTGGCATTGCCAATAAGAGACTGGTCATTATTTCATAGAAGAACGAGAAAAGGGGGCATTAAGTAGTGATACTGGCAGGTGGAAACTAATATACCTAATTTTCAGGACTGCTTGTTCCGCTGGTCTCGTGTCAGGCCATATTTCTCGATGTTATGAAGATGATTTTTAATTTCGATTTCGTTTTTTTCTTGGACTAATGTATCGTTTGTGAATCGCAACTGCAGTCCTCTCGTCTCACGAGCCATGCAGTTTAATGGTCTCGTTAATTCAAAGAACCACCGTTATTGGAAAGGTGTGTTATCCTGATGTGTGTGTTCAGTTCAGTTCATCGTTATTAAATACAAAACAAATAAATAAAATAAGTGTCGACCCCTACATATCTCCATGACCCGTTACATCGGGATGTGTTAATGATTAGTTGTGTTCTTTTGCATACAGTGATTATAAAAGGTTTATCTTCAGTCATAGCGGTTGATATCGGACAATAACATTGAGACGGCCATTGAAAATAATCTATCCGAGCCGGAGGGGGGTAGGTTATGAAAACATTACCGATCCGACGGCGAGGTTGATATTTTTAAATGGCAGTCGAGGTTGTTATTCTGATATGAACCGAGGTGGCGGTATGCTTTTTCGAACAGAATATTTTTATAGGTAGGACTTATTCTTCTTTTGTTCTTTTTTTGCTAATGGGGTAGGGAATTTTATTTTAGTAAAGTAGCAACCCAAGCCTACTGTAGACCTACTAAAATGACTACTGTTGGGACCTAGGCACTAACCAATAGTCTTTTACTTTTTTGGCGATTCAGATGCCATCTAGCGGTCGTGAAAGCCTGCTACAGATCTACTAAAATAACTACTCTAGGGGTCGTGGAAGTAAAAAGTAAACAATAACAAAACGACGCGTTGGCTCTTGAGAAACCAGATAAAATCGAGAAGACAGTGATCAATGCTGAATACTAGCTTTTGGAAAGCAATGGATAGTAGGATGTTGCTTCAGTTGACAAGCTGTATTTTCAATGGAAATCTGATTGTAACATATGTGACCTAGGTCATAGGCTGGTTGTCTAAGAGTAAGATGTTCTGTAATTTTTCGATGCTGAATAACTAGCTTTTGGAAAGCACGCGATAGTAGGATGTTGTTTCAGTTGACAAGCTGTATTTTCAGTTAATCTGACCGCGACAAGGTATGACCTTGAAGACCCGATGAAAATGCGTTAAATCGTTGCTGCGCTATTCCCAAATAATCGGTTTTCATGTAGTGGAATTTCCCTGTTGGATTTGTGGTGCCTCATGCGCTTTTACCATTGTTGTATGCTTGACGAAAAAGATCTAGGAAAAGTAAGTGTTCACGCAGTGAACTACCTTTTGCGGGCTGATCACTGGCCACTGAAAAGCCGCGTTTGTATTGAGATTAAAAATTTCCCCCGTCATAGTAGAATTTCGCGTTGTGAGGATGGTCGTAGATATCCTGAACGTCATACAAGAGCAAATAGTGAAGAAAAAAATAAGACCGCTCGCACTATTAACTACTCAACATACAGTAATTTAAAATATTTAAATACTTTAAAACTAGGCTGTGCTTTCACCTGTCGGCTGTTTTAAGCTTTTCCGAGACCCGTTGACTCACAGCGAAAACTGGGGAAAATTTACGTAACCGGTTTTCCTGATGGAAAAACTTCTCGCAGACAACCGTCGAGAGCGTGATACACATCGAAGGTAGCAAAACACGGCAAGTGAAAAATCAGCGTGGTTTTGTTAGAGGGGTTAGAATGTACCGTACGAAATTGGGGTCTCCGGGTATTGAAATATATGGAGTGATTACGGAAGCAGGTTGCGTTAGTATTCTAGGTAAACACGTTAGGTTAACACAATACATATAATGCAGTGTATTCAGTTAAATGATACAAAAATAAGTTGGCTTTTCAGTTACACTTTAAGTATTTATAATCAGTGAACTGAAAAACAAAAATGCTCCTTGGCCGGGATTTAAAACCCAGGACTCTTCGCACACTAGGCTACTAGCCGACCGCTCTACCGATTGAGCTACCAAGGGCTTGTGAACTTAGTTCGCAACAAGCCACTACGATAGTCAGACACAAGCTGGCCATGGGAACAGTGATCTCGCTTGAAGGCAAATTCATCCTTTAATCATACAGCAAACTTCAGCGGCGTTTAAATTTTACAACAAAAAATACTAAAATTGTTCGGTATTTTTCCGATACCGAAACTATTCGGTATATTCACGGAGATTCGGTAGTTATACCGAATCCCAAATAGGATATCCGTACAAATATGCTCAGTATAACAACCGGGATTCGGTATAATTGCCAGGATTCGGTAGTTATCAATTAAGCAACCGGCCAAACAAACGGCCATCAAAGCTTCGATCAAAAACGCAATTACTAGGTAAGTAGCCTAGTGAACCAGCCAATCTCCCTCTTTCCAGACAGTATTATATACACCTCTTTGGTGCCAATAACCCTGTCATCAAAAGGGACTTGGAACGGTAGCAAAGTTCCAACTTGAAATAAATGTACGTTGATGATCGAATGACCAGTGCCGCACCAATTGGCGAGGAGGGTTATAAAAAAGCCGAAGGCCACCGTGAAGAACGATAAAGTATAATCATGACACGTGGACGCCGACAGGAAAAAAGAAAGACGCAAATTCCTTCAAAAGCTGGACGGGTCACTGAGGTATAATATTAAGAATTTGACTGATGAAAAGCTGGCCTGGAATGACACATTGGCCAGAGGTCCTGCCAACTAAAATGGCCCTCCCGACAGTGAAATCAAGAGTGGAACTGGAAACAGTAGACTAAAAAATGGCAAAGGCGGTCTACTCTTTATGTTATTTTTCTTCAGCACTTAAAGAGAGAGCAGTTTTCCTTTTGGTTCCGGCCAAAATAAACAATTACTTGTCGTTTCAGCAAATGTTTTTCGTGAATTCCTTGTTCGCTCCCAAATTTCCCGTTTCAACCGGCCTAACTATCAGTCAGGAGTGAAAATAATAATAATAATAATAGATTTATTTCCCATCATGATGCACAGACGTACAAAAAGACGGAGTAATTAAATGAGGAAGAAGAAAAAACAAGAAAAAAATAAATGAAAGAAAAGAACATTTCTGTCAACAGAAATTATGGAAAGAACGCACGATACTTAAAAAGAAAACCACTGAGCTGCATTAAGGCTGCGCTTGAAGCGCTTGCGCTTGAATAACAGAAAGAGGTCTTGCTACGCCATACTTTGAGGACAATCTGCTATTACTTGTCCAAGGTGGAACCCTCAGCAGATACTTTACATATTTGTAAAAAGATTTGCGAATTTCTTTCATATCTGAGCATGAAAACAGCTTCCAAAAAGGAGCCAAAGCAATAACGTGTGGAACTACAAATGAATTATACATTTTAGCAAGAATAAATCTATTAAATTTGAATTTCATAGAAACAAGGATTCCGTATGCTTTACGAACTCTATCAGAAAGAAATGTTTTTAAAGGCGAACGGGTGGCACGGATACTGGTTCCAGGAGGTAGACCCAAGTACGTCAGAGACTCCTTGGATTTCACGGGCTGGCCGCCAATATCCACTTCTACCACATCAGAAAGACGGCGATTAAAATCATAACTTCATCTTAGACTGGTTAAATGATAGACCTATTTTTCTGTATTCCACATCAAGTATCCGAAAATTTGATTCAACTCCAATCACTGTGCGACTAATATTCAAAATGTCATCTGCATAATTTGTCAATGATAAGATAAGATAAGATTTTATTTACACTAAGAGCCAAAGGCCATGGCAAATACATGAAAAATAAACTCAAACAAACAAAAATAATACCTTCTATAAGCACCTATCCCTATGGGCTAGGGCTACCCTGAGGAACCTGGCCAACTATTTAATACTCATGAAACAACTATTTCCCATGATCCTACACATCCATTCTTCATCTACCCCTCCTTCATTTACTCCAAAAATTTCTAACCTAAGTTCATCCAGGCCTAGGAAAATACAAGTCAAATTACATCATATCTTGCTTTAGCATGTTTTTCACCCTAAAACCGAGTGTCATCCTCCATGCGAGGGGCTACCCACGCATCGGCATCTTCTGTACACCCTATCCCGGCCGAAACGGCCATAAATTAGGCGAGTTCATCTTTGTAATCTTCTAAACATGCCGATTTTAATGTTTTCACACGTGGCAATCGGTGCCGGTTGGTTTCAGCCGGCACCGGCCGGGCATTGCGCTACCGGGCAGCTGTACACAGAAATCGAGACCGAACAACCCCTCACCGAAATGTTTCATGAAGAATGTTTGCTGGTCTTTGAGTTTTGCAGACAGAAATGGTACTGGAGTGTTCAGAGTAATTACATTGTGAAAAGTTTCTACGAGTTAGGATTAAAGTTAACTGCAGTATTTGCTACAGGGATTAATCTTATCTCTACTGGGGTAAGATTAATCCGAATTAGATATAATCTTATCTCAATAGAGACAAGATAAATCTAAGTAGAAAATCCTGCAAGATTTCTTTTCACAGTGTATTCCTACAGGCCGGTTACGGTTTCTCCCCATTTTACTTCAGATTAAAATATCTTAATTTCAGAAAACCAACGCCAAGCTTCACCAAAGTATTTCAAACCCTTCGAGAGTAAGTACGCTTTCAGACTGGCAGACGTTTGTGACATCAAAGACGATCTACAAGCCCTTGTTAAAGGACCTGTCTTACCCATAGTACTAACGCCACCTACTTCCATAATCACTCCATATATTTGTAAACCCGGAGACCCAAATCTCGTACGGTACATTCTAATCCCTCTAACAAACCACGCTGGTTTTCTTACTTGCCGTGTTTTGCTACCTTCGATGTGTTTCAAGCTGTCGACGGTTATCTGCGAGAAGTGTTTCGATCAGGAAAACCGGTTATGTAAATTGTTTCCCTGTTTTCGCTACAAGCCAACGGGACTCGGAAAAGGCTTAAAACAGCCAAAACCGTGGGTTATTTGTTGAAAGCACAGACTAGTTTTAAAGTATTCAAATATTTTAAAATACTCTAAGTTGAAGAGTAAACAGCGCGAGGGGTCCTTTAACGACTTGAAAGAACTGATTAAGTCACTACTTTTTAAGAAACAAAAGTTTAAGATTTACTACGTTCTACCAGGTGTGAGGTTGGGTGTGTCTCTTTATTTTTGCTCCTGTTTGACTTGCAACTAGTTACTGCAAGTGGTCATAGCATAGTAACATAAATAAGAAACAACTTTGGTAAAGACAGAAAATATTGTAGCTACAACTTGCTAACAATATTTAGGGGCGGGCAACACAACGTCTTAAAATGACTTGCCAGCAAAGGAATATGGTTCTGTGTCTTGCAATTATGTTCGCGATACCACAAATTATACAGCCAAAGGTACAGATAGGATCTCAAATGAATTGGTTCTTTTTTCAGGCGATATGGTAGATTCCGGTTTTTACACAATTTCCGGGTATCTCCGGATTATAATTTACTAATTATACACAACTCCACAAGAGAGAGCAAGTGGGGCAAAACAAAACAAAACAAAAAAAGAACAAAACACATACTCTGCAATGTCGACATCCGGTTTTGAAGGATTCCGGACAAATTAACAAGTGCGGTAGAAAAATGAAGCACATAACCTACATACATTTATGAGGCATTTCTTCCTCAAGTAGACACTACAAATAAATATACTTTCAGCCTAAGCTGACTGCGAATCATAGCTGATAGTGACAAACGGATACGTCAGCTGCAATTTACTAGGGCGATATTTCGGCGCTTCTTGGCAAGGGTCCTCTTCAGGCTCAAGCGGCCAAGTGAACTTGAACTTAGTAGCGGCCAAAATGGCTTTTGTCAAAAGAAATTTATCCAGGTGACGGAATTAGTCGGTAAAACCCCATTTCCTTACCACTTTCATTTATTCTGAAAAATAAAAATATTTTTAGAATCAGTCTCCGTAACTAAACTCAATAAAAAGCTCAGAAATTCTTTTTAATCATCCCAAATATTCGTTTTTCAAAAACCAACAACACCAGCAACTACCAAAGTCGACTCCCCGCCGACTCTGAAAGGGAATCCCTTTCTGATGATGGTGGTGACAATCAGAGCATTCCCGCGTGGGGACTCGTGAGAATTCACGAGTGAGTCTCTGGGACAAATAAAACAAGGGAACTCCTCAAAAGGAGTCCTCGGGGAACGGCGAGGATACGCCTCTAGAGAAGCGGCTCATGTTTCAGTATACCGGAACGATCCAAAGTACAGGCCTAATTTCGGGTTCGGGTCTCTAACCCATTTGCTGTGACTCTTTTCTCCCGATTTCACGGAATTTCAAAGTCGTCAGAAATCGATTTAGGAAATTAGTCATTCATGCCTTGTGGAATACAAACCGCGGGCGCTTGGTTTACAATGTATGCAATAAGTACAAACAGTGCGAACAAAATAAGAGATTGCTGAATGGTCATACCTACTGGGCGTCTTCGTGGGCATTCCAAAGCTGCAACTTGGAAAATATCGATTGTTCCACGGCAGCCACTTTGACCAGTGGCTGCACGTTGACATTGTGCAGAGCTTTCGGGACAAACAATATGCCGGACAGGGTAGTCTCT